>OZ010791.1:589961290-591412238 GCA_963932465.1 Maratus speciosus
TGGTGTTAAAAAATACCAAATGCATTTAATTTAAAAAAAATATTTTTTTATACCAGCTTTATTTTTTTTTCAAATTCCATTCGAAATTTTGTGAAAATCCATTATTTTTCGAATATTTTCTTAAAACTGCTGAAAAAGTTTTACAGCTAATGTTTTATTCGATACTAAAAATGATAAAAATATTTGGAATGGAATCTAAAACTGAATTATATATGTTGATTCGATACTTTTATATGTATAATGGTGTAGTTATATTTATTTATCAATTTCTATTAAATATATTCATATTCATTAATATTTAATAAAGTTAACGATTAATTGTATTTAAATTTTACCCCACTCAGGACAATATCATATTAATTTCTAATGGTATACTGTCTTAAATGAGAATAAAATGCATAATGAGTGTTTTTGTTATACCTAATGCTATGACAGTATGGATTTTAATTTGGTATTTTTTTTTTTCCTCTATCTTTTTAATCTCGTTTCATTTTGAACTTAATTGGTGTTCAATGGTTTATTTCTCGGTTTTCTGTGTGTGATAGTCCCAAATTCATATTCTTTAGCTAATTTATGGTTAATATGAAGATGAAACCAGACATTTTATTTGTGGAACTTAAGCCATTTGAGACCCGATGATTCTGTCTAAGTTCTACAAATTTCCATCATTCCATTTCTGTTATTGGGATTTTGCGCCATAAAACCTTATACAACCAACCAACCATTTCTGTTATTCAATTTCTACTGTTTTTACTTTCTTCTATCTTGACAAGAAGAAAGTATTGGTTTCATGAAAATTTTCGAATTCCAGTTTTCGACGGATTTATACGTTTTATGGGTCAGAGATTCCAAAAAACATGTTTTTACAAAATGTCTGTCTGTGAGTCTGTCTGTCTGTCCGTCCGTCCGTCTGTCTGTCTGTATGTGACACAAATTTTGTGGGCGCTCTATCTCAAGAACTAATGCACGGAATTTAATAAAAATTTATATTCAGGTAGTCCCTGATATAGATTAGTGCTGATTAGTTTTTGGTGTAAATCGCCCTGCAGGTGGCGCTGCTATGTAGCATTTTTCAGGATTTCCGCAAAAGCTCTATCTCAAGAACTAATGCACGGATTTTTATAAAACTTCAGATTCCGTTAATCCTTGATATGAATTGGTGCTGGTAACGTTTTAGTGCAAATCGCCCAACAGATGGCGCTGCTATGCGGCATTTTGTAGAATTTACACGATTTTCGTAATAGCTCAATCTCAAGAAATAATGCACGGATTTTCATCAAACTTCAGATTCAGTTAGTGCTTGACATGAATTGACGTTTTGTATCTTGTGATGTAAATCGCTCAACAGGTGGCGCTGCTATGCTGCATTTTTTGAGATTTCCGCAATAGCTCTATCTCAAGAACTAATACTTGGGTTTTCAACAAACTTCAGAATCAGGTATACCTGGATATGAATTAGTGTTTTTATATTTTTGGTGTAAATCGCTCAACAGGTGGCGCAGCTAGGCAGCATTTTTCACGATTTCCACAATAGCTCAATGTCCAGAACTAATGCACGGATTTTCATCAAACTTCAGATTCAGTTAGTCCTTGACATGAAATGATGTTTTGTACCTTTTCATGTAAATCGCTCAACAGGTGGCGCTGCTTTGCTTCATTTTTGTGATTTCCACAATAGCTCTAGCTCCAGAACTAATGCACCGATTTTCATCAAACTTCAGATTCCGTTATACCTTAATATGAATTAGTGCTGTTTGTGTTTTGGTGCAAATCGCTCAACAGGTGGCGCTGCTATGATGAATTTCTCAGAATTTCCCCTACAGCTCTATCTCAATAACTAATGCACGAATTTTCATCAAACTTCGAATTCAGGTATACTTTGATACGAATTGGTTCTAAATTGATGTAATTTCTTATACTATTTAAATGATTCAATTGACGTGATTTATATAGAAGAAAGTTTTGTGATGGCCACAACATACTAGTTTACTATGTTTTTGGAACCTAAGTTAAGTGTGTTGAATTTTTTTATTTAAATAAAAAAACACATGTTTACTACAATATGGCTGTTATATATATATATATATATATATATATATATATATATATATATATTTCAGAATATCACAGTTTTTGTTGATGGTCGGTAATGTTTATTTAATGGTTATATATAACCATTAAATTTATAAAAAAATTTAATTTAATTAAATGCCAATGAATGCTTGAATTTAAAATATATATATGTTAGATTATTCTAACATTGGAATGTTTAACTAGTGAACAAAGTAACGCTGTTAAGTTACCAGTAGTGCAGTAGTGAAAAGTTGAAAATAATAGAAACAGAGCCTGGCAGAGTTGAATTCTCGTCGACTGATAAAACGATAATTGAGATTGTTATATGGTGATTTTAGCAAACTGTAGTTTTAGCTTCGATGCGATAGTAGATGAATAAGCTGAAATAGTAGATCAGGCAACCTTTAATTATGATTACTCATTTAAGCATTTGAGTAAGCAGGTTGAAAGAACATGGTGCAAGATTATTCGTAACTGTAGTAATCTGAAAATAAAACTGTGGGCGTAAGTTGGCACGAATATTCGAAGTGGTGACCGTCATCGAGTAATAAACCGGCTAATAAATTGTCTAATATACATTTCCCATAGTAATCGAAACAAGGCAGAAATAAGTTCAACTCTTTATTGGAGTAAATAGTAGTATAACAGCTTCCACATATAGTTGGAGTCTAATCATTGCTCTATCGTAGTCAAACAATGTCAAGCAAGTAGCTTTAAGTAATTGTTAGAGGTAAACAAGATTAATGATGAAAACATATCTCACGGTGGCCAGTGGATGGTTTTTTACAAATGGAAATACGATCAAAATCTGTGGAAACATTGCGAGCATCTCCTTTTTGTTCGCATAGCGTAGTAACATAAATATGACGTAGGTCGTGTTCTCAACCAATTAATAATTAAGGATATCACGCCATGGAAAGAGGACCGGATGAGTTTGATAGTAAAAAGGAAAACTCCGGAATAAGCGCGGGAAAGTAAATTCTCGGAAGGGGGGAAAAACTGCTGCTAAAAAGAACATTCTAAAAGAAAAAAGATCAGAAATGGAACATTTAATTTAAGAATACTAAAAACGTAATATTTAAGTAAATTGGGCAAACTAGATATTAAATTAAAGGGAATTTAACATTTAACAGGATTAACGATAGAAATTATCCAGAATAAGGAATTAGTGAATATACAGTCGTAATTTAGAATAAGATAGGGAAATCACGGAATTAGATCTAATAATGTAACACACATATATATAATATCAAATGCTAATTTGAACAGGTAGAAATAATTTAAATTTTAAATAATATTTTTGTTTTTTTTTAGAGTTTGATATTTTTGAATTTTGTATATTTGACTTTTTTTCAATGCTTCTGATCTAACCTCGTCTATATTCACAGTGCGCTTACGAATTCATAATTTGTTTCATTTTTATCAATTCACCAATTCCTTAAACTCATTGATTTAATTTGAATTTTGGTTCATCACGTAGTTTTTTGTTTTAGTGTGTTTTCTGTTGCAATTTTGCTCTTTTTAATAGTATAACTTTACACTGTAAAATGAATACGAAAATCTGCCAAAATATAATGTAACCTCTTCCAAGTAATCGATGATTACAAAAAGCTTTCTTTATCTTTAGAATCCTTAGAAACCAATGTACCGAGTGTCCTAAAAGTTCCCGTACTGACAACATATGTATTTATTATTCACAAAACAACAAACCTTAAAAAGCTTAATTTTATGCTAATGGTAAAAAGCACTTTTAAAATCCCGTAGGAAAAAATACTGAACTTACATTTATAATAAATGTTCAGAATGTCCACCCCTTTCCAGAAGGCAAAATTGAGCTCGTTTGCGCATGTTTGTGGAATGTAGAAACGCGTTTTAACATGCTGGGCTTGTATCCTTTGAGTAATGGTCGTTTTCAGATCATCTATTTTTTGAGAATTATTTGCATAAACTTTGTTCTTTAAATATCCCCACATCTACCTATATTACGAAATCATCGAACGAGCCGATATAGCTTATCTTTACTCAGTATTGCATCATTTGGATATTTATTTCGCCAAACGTCTTTACACCTTTCATACGATTTATATTCAAAATAAGTTTCCAGCAGCGCAGTTCTCTGAAAGCGTGATAAACATTGCACTATGAAGAACAAAATAACATAGAACTTTATTCTCGCACTTCAACTGAGCGCGAAAAAAAATCAAACGTTAAAAACTCAAGAATTGATGCAATGATAAGCAGACGATAAAATTTAATATTTAAAAAAAAAAAAAAAAAAAAAAAAAAAAACGGGCAATGACTTCTAAGTTGGAATACGGGAACTTTTAGGACATGCGGTATTTTTGAGATTTAAAGAAACCTTTATACAAGTTTCTTTCGCTGCCATGGATTTTAGAAAATATATCCGAGTAGTTTTTACAGTGTATTAATCAGTTTTCTTAAAACAGAATATCGATTTTTAGAATGCTATTCATTCTCAGTTAGAAATTTACAGCTGAGTAATTGAATTTATACATGCAAAATTAACATAATATTAATGATAATTCTGTAAAGTTGTTATGTTTGTCTGTAAAGCATTTTTTGTTAAACATGAAAATGTTTACTTGAGATTTGATAGCATCCGAAAACCGATATCACGGATTGAGAAAACTTATTAATATACAAAAAAGTACACATCGGAAACGTTTCCAAAAATCTGCGTCATCAAAATAAATTATGTTTTAATAGATGCTTCATTAAATCTCGAAAATATGTTGATTTCTCAGATTTATTACGATAAAGAAAGTTTTTCAGAATCTTGAGTAACCGTGTACTCGTTATTGTACATTTTCGTTCGTGATTATATTATATTTTCAGAGATTAATCCTTTCCGGTCCGATGACTCTTACGCAAATTTTATTCCGTTTGGCATTACTTTTTAAAAGAAGTTACCTTCAATTACACAATTCTGAACAGTGCTGAACAGTTAAGCAGCGGTTAAGGGGTTACCTAGTTGTCATCAACTTCACACCCAGTCTGAATATTGTGATGTCTTTCATTATAGTTATGAGCCATTGGGAAAAAGTAAAGGTGTAGTTGTTTACAACTACTAAAATAGGAAAATTTAAAGATATTACTAGCATAGGTGCTTTAAATAAAAAGAAAAATTGAAGTTAAGTTTAAAAAACTGGAAAAGAGAGATAGAATTATATTAAGATATAGGTATAACTGCAGTTACTAGACTGCTATAAGAAAGAGTAAAAAATGTTAAGAATAAATTTAAAAGTTAGCACTTTTTCAAGATAACACTCACCAAACTTGGGCAAGAAAAGCGGCAAAGGAAGGCAGCAAGTCTGCTTACTTTTACAAAAAGGCACTAATCAGGGCAATATATTTTATTTATTTTTTTTTCCTATATATTATAATATATAGAGGTTTTTTTTTAAAGAAAAAAGTAAAAAAGGATGAGGAAAAGTGAAAAATTGACAAGAGCAATCTAAAGCGGTGAACACAAAGCTCACGATGCTCTAATTAAAAAAGGCAAATTTTATTTTCCTTTATTACTGGTGCCAAAATCAAATTTTGCAAAGAAAAATGAACCCGATGTCGGGGTTGGGTCGCAAAGTGTTAAGAAGCATCTGTTCTTTTTTTACAGTGTATGTGTAATTATACATATACATGAATTTGAATATTCAGCCGTTATTCTCCTGGTACCACTAGTTATTTCTACAACAGCTTTATGAAATATGTATTACATGCAATACAATCAGAACAGAAAAATATTTAACATTTATTTAGTTAAATACTGCTGCTTCATCACAATACAAGAGTGGTTTAAAAAAAACATCTGAAAAAGAACTGGAATATTTCTCTAAAATCTTTGAAAAATCGTTTTCAATTTATAAAACATCAGTCGCCAATTAAGCTCATGTCAGACATATCTGGTAATATGATATTATATGAATACCATTCTCAGAAATATTAATGCAGAAATCGCAAAATGGTTGATCATATTTATATTTCAAACTTAAGCATGTAATTTTAATTACAATCTAATCTATAATAACAGATTGCTTCAAACATCGTAACTCTTAAGTTTATCTAAGCATTAATATAGTTTATATGTTAAAATCCCAAAGAGATAATTTTGTAATAGGATTGGGATTTCTAATATAATAATTCCTTCTATCTGTAATATTTTTATTCAACGTTGCTATTGAAGAAAAACTCAATCAATGAAAATCAAATACAAATATAACAACCCTCTAACGAATCATTTGTTGTAATAAGTATTTATGATTTATCTTTTTTCACTCCAATCAATAGTTCATGCGACATACATGTAACATTAAATATCGATTGCAGTTAATTATTTTTATCGTTATTAGCTAGTTATTTTTATCGTTTAATAAAAAGCGTTTTGAAATATAATGAAAGTAATGATATCATTCAAGAGCACATTACAAATCATTTGTCTGTCTTTTCAAGCTGACTTCTTTAACTATCAAGAATTCTATGTCTTTTGTTTCTTTTGTTTTTTCTAAGTAGTTTGTTTGAAACTTTGAAACAAAATGTTTCAGTAAGTTTAACTTGCTTGAAGTTTTCCGCCGTGAATAAACTTTAAGGACTCTTTTTATTTCTGATTATGTCATGAGATGTCAGACTTGCACTTGCTTCAAACTTTCAAACAATTCAAACTTTTTCGTTTATTTGCTACGTGGGTGCTTTTGGGGTAGATTATTAAGTTAATGGGTCAATCATTTTTTCCTTTTTTTTTTTTTTTTTTTTTTTTCAGTAATAGCACTGTCCATGTTTAACATTTTTGAAGGCGGATATTTTGTGCTGAAAGTATAGACGTGTAGCCAAATGCAATACAAATACAGGGTATCCATAAAAGAATGTCCCAGTTATAAATTTTAATAGTACCAATTATAAGCGTTGTAGTGTTGGTTCAAGGTCACAAATAAAGAGTAACTCAAACAGTTTTAGATAAGCGCATGCGCGAGCACTGCTTTGTGATTGACTCGCTTGCATTGCCAAATACGCAAAATGGAGACTCCTGAGCGTAAAGCGTTATATTTTGTGCTGAAAGTATAGACGTTTAGCCAAATGCAATAGAAATAGAGGGTATCCATAAAAGAATGTCCCAGTTATAAATTTTAATAGTACCAATTGTAAGCGTTGTAGTGTTGGTTCAAGGTCACAAATAAAGAGTAACTAAAAAGTTTTAGATAAGCGCATGCGCGAGTACTGTTTTGTTATTGATTAGCTTGCAGTGCCACATACGCAGAATGGCGACTACTGAGCGTAAAGCGTTATTGCTCTGCTGAAGATTTAAAAGCCGTTAGAGCAGTGGTTCTCAATCTATGTGCCGCTAAACGATCTCAGATGTGTCGCGAAATTTTTAGCAAGTTGCATAAAAGATTTAAAAATTTGAATCTGTAATGTCAGACTTTTCATATTATGTGATTTTCTTTGAAAGAAAGTTCAGTGTTGCAAATTTACTTTATTTGGGAGATTTTTTGTGCTACTACTCATTATAAGAGTATACGAGAAAACCCTAAAAATGGAAAAAGGAGCAATTTTAGTTTTATAAAAGATCGTGTCTATGTTCCTCCGCTACTTAATGATTTGCCAGAGTGAAGACACAGAATCGAAGAAGTTGTTGCTTCCATGACTCCGGACTTATTAATTTGAAGTGTGGGAAGAATTGGACTTTAGATTGGGTGTGTGCCTTATAACTGGTGACATATTGGACATGTGTAAGAAAAACTAGGTTAGTTACGTTCAATTTGATGTATGATTTGTTAAAAATAATCTAATTTAAACTGTTATAATATACCATTGAAACTGGGACATTCTTTTATGGATACCTTGGATTTTAGTCTGGTGCAGACGGTGATTATTATTGTCAAAAGCACCAAAGGGGCCATCCACAAATTATGTCACGCTTGGAGGGGGGGAGGGTGGTTCGGGAAATTGTGACAGTTTGTGACAAGGGGGTGGGAAGGGTTAAGAAGAAATGTGACATCACACATTTTGGTTAAAATAAAAGCATTAAAAATCAACAGATTAAATTTTGAAGTTATTTTTAAATTAAAGTATTTTGTATTCATAAAGTAAGGATAAGATTTAAAGCCAAATATATTAATTTACGTTTCAAATTCCAAAATACTACTGTTTTCAATTGCTCTTTCATATTAATATTTTGTTACTATTGTATATTAATTTTGTTTTTGTCGTAAATCTTAATCTTATTTCATACAAAATAAGTACACGAATCATTTTTATAGTTATGCTCACAAATGTCATTAAAACACATAGATAAAGTTTTAAAATAAAATTTTAAATATGATCTAAAACGCAGTGCTTTGTTTCTGAACCGCAGGAATATGTTTATGAAATATAGCGTGACATGTGACAAGAGGGGGGGGGGAGGTGAAGTATGACACTTTGTGACAAAGGGGGGGGGGAGGGTGGTAAAAAATATTGAAAAAAAGTGTGACATCATTTATGGACCACCCCAAAGATAAGAATAAGAAATTGGAAGCTGCCTGTGAAAGCCCATACCTATTTAATCAAAAGTGTTTTGCAAAATTTGCTAAGTTCTATTTTAATATCATCTATTATTTGAGGTTCAAAATAGGAAAAGATGTACCATTCTAAATAACTGCACTTTTATCTTGCCTGGATGGCTGCTGAATATCTCTGTGATTCTACAACACTGTAGAAAATATTACTACTGTTTATGATATGATTTAATCTCTTCGGAGTTACCCATGATTCCGAAAAGGATTCCTTTTATCTTCCGAAACCTCAGGTACCTATAGATTTCTGCGATTTAAAGAAGCCTTTCATAAATATAAGTTTCTTTTCCTGCAAGCAGTTTTTGGAAACATTTCCGAGTAGTTTTTACAGTATAATAATCAGTTTTCTGATTTTAAATATCTTTTTCGTATAGTATCATTCCTCAACTAAATATTTTCATGTTCCAAAACACATGCTAAATTAGTGGCATTAATATTAATGCTAACATCAATTTTTTTTTACTTGAGAATGGATATAATCCGAAAAACCAATATTTCATGTTAAAAAAAAAGTTAAATAAACGATTATTACACATTAAAAACTATTGGGAAACATTTCGAAAATTATACGCAGCATAAGAAACTTTTATTTCAGAAATGCTTTTTTTTAATCTCGGAAATTTATTGATTTATGAGGTTTTGAAAGATAAAAAATGCTTTTCAGGTTCGTCGGTATATCAGAAGAGGTTATTTTATATTTTCGTAAACCGTACTAAAATTTCGTACTATTTTAGGAAAAAGTTGTCTTTGTGTACTTGTCGACTGACCACGCTGTAAAAAAAAAATAGGTGCCTTAATTTGTAGTTTTTAGAGTGTTTTTCAATTTTCTATTTCTGGAATATAAGTTTTTCGGATTCTCAAGTAAATATTTCCATGTTCAACTAACATGTTTTAAAGAGAAACATAAAAAATTAACTGCTTTAAGGGGCCTCAGGGCTGGAAAACTTTACTAAAAGTCAATTTTTTTTTAATGATCTATTTTGGTTATTTAATTAATTCTGAACACAGTGCAAAAACCCGAATAAAAATATTTGCATTTTTAACGGAGTTATATAAGCATTTATGTAACAATCACTTTCAAAGCCGCATCCATTTAATTGCAAATTTAAATCGCGTTTTCTCAAAACTTCATTTTGACGACTATCCGTAAGAATAATAATAATAAAAAAAACTATTTGGTAGAATGGCTTAAAATTTGTTTTGTATGCATTTAACATCATTATCTATGGAATGAATTAATAAATTTTAGATAGTTTAAGATTTTGAGTATTTTTAATGAAAAAAAAATATTTTTTTTTGGTTTTTTTTTTTTTTTTAATTCTCAAATTTGAGTTTTTTTTTTTTAAATAAGGCTTCCCTTGAATGATAGTTATATCCTTAATTCATTCTATAGAGTACCGTTTCCTGATCATTTTAAAGCAAAAATTAGGTTCTTGTATCAATTCAACGTTCTTACGGATGGTGATATGACATCTAAATTTTCTTTCGAAAATTGTGTTACATAAACTTTGCTATATATATTTTTTATTTTATTACATTGAAGTACTTCATTTTATAATTTTATAAGACAAAATTATATCTTAAAAATATCAGAAATTTTAAATTAGTTACATTGAATACTTCTGTGTTTATATGGACTCGAAGCAAGAGCTCTGTTTACATGTTTTTCGGTATCTATCAAGCCCTGAACCACCTTAAGATTAAAATTAAAATTAAAATTATTTTGATAGTCTTTCAGGTGTAAATTCAATTACGCAGCTGAAAATGTTTAATTGTGAATTAATATAATCCAAAAAACAATATTCCGGTTTGATTAAACTGATTAATAAACACTGTAAACACTACACGAAAACATTTCCGAAAATTGGTGGCAGCAAAAGAAACTTTGTTTTTATAAATGCTTCTTTAAATCTCGAAAATATATTGATTTCTAAGGTTTCTAAAGATAAAGGTATCTTTTCGGAATCGTGGGCAACTCGGAAGAGTTTATTGTACATTTTCGTACGTGATTACTTTATATTTTGTAGATAAAGAAACGTTTGCCGTTTTTTACAGTGTAATTTGTAAGGCAAATACACTGTAAAACAAGTCGGGAATTGTACTCAAACGTGGCTAATGTGGTGCGTTCGTACTATAACTAGTTCGATAAATATTCAGATCTTGGTGCAATAGCCGTTGCACACTTACGCAAAAGAGCATGAATACAAAAATTATTACGACTATATGTATTAATTTCAGTAATACGGAAGTAATAGGACTCCATCTTAAATAGGACGTAATCACCATGGCAACCTAGAATCATTATCTATTATAGGATATCATTGAATTAATTACGTATGATAGGATTTAATAGAATGAAGAAAACTCTTGTTAATGTCTTTAAGTTTTCATTCGATTTTCATAAAACTTGAAATGACTCGATAAAATTCTGCAACGATTACATATATTATATTAAATTTCAAACCATTCGTTTGGATAGTTTTTGTGCTGTGATATGCAGACAGACGGACGGGCCAGGCGACGACTATAGGGTGCTACGTATTTATATAATTACGAGCCTAAAAATAAATAGAAGCGGTTCTGGATCTTCCAAAACTTAAGTCGCTTTAGGTACTCGGACCAGTTATGCAACATACAGTATCTGTGTAGCGAAATGCATGAATAAGACTAATATCTATTCTAAATGTTGTGTTAATGCTAAAATGCCGTGTCATGCTAGAGCACATAAACAGGTACTTGGTTTTGTGTATTTCTTAGACGTCATGAAAAACCCGTCTTTTTAAAATAGTTTGACGGAATCAACAAAGTGCTTGAATAAGTCTAATTCGCTTAGAGATTATCGTCAACGTCTAAAATTCTTTTTATTTATCATCTTGTCAGGATATGTCACTCTTGAGTTTACTCCCTCACTCTTGTCGGCCATTTTCTAATTTCTTCACTTGTTGTTCATTTAGAAGCTTTCATGGGTAGATTATGTAATGCATGTTTATTTCTTTCTCCTTAATAATAAAACCATTACTCATGTTTAATCATTTTTTTTAAATTTAAGCATCAAGTACAATAATCATAAAAACATTTGCTTGATACTGATTAATGGCAAGATTTGATTATTGGAGTTAACGTTGTAAATTCTCCATATGTATAAGGCATTTTTTTATGCTTTCCGATCTGGTGTCTATTCTGGTCTGGTGGAATAACGGAAAGAGTTTGCGGGGTGCTGGAAGGAATTGGCAATTTTGCAATCAGAAAAACTTTCATTCCGTCCTGTTGAAAATAAAGCAAGAAAGAAAGATCATGCTTCAAGCAGAGATTATGAAACACTTTCCAACACATTTAGAATAATGTAACAAAACTGCACAGTTTAATGAGTTAAAGTATGTCTAATTCAAGCATATGGAAACGCATAACATGCTTGAAAACCCAATTTCAGCTGTTCCCATCTACAATCGGAAAATTGTCCTAATTCTTTGAGCATCCCTGTATAGTATATATAGATTTGTCTCTATTATCTACATGCATGCCAAAATTTAGTTCAGTTAAGAAATACATATATACTTCAAATTTCCGTTTCAGCAATTTCCGCTAATAAGGAGAAACACGGAAAGGAGGCACGTGAATTCTTTTGTGCAGCCCTGTATATGCGGTATAGAATTTATGTACAACTAGTAAAATGCAAAGAAGTAGTTAAGTTAAAATAGTTAAATTTAAAAGCCTATACCGAAATTGAAAGCGCACTTCACGCAATTATTACTCAAAGACAGTACTGTAACCGATTTATTTTGTGTGTCCGTGTAAATGAACGACAAATGCTATGAATGCCCTGTTCTATCGTAATCCTCTTGTAGTGAAATTTTCAGTGATTTATATCCGTTTCAATACATTTGAAATAGCGCAATGTCATTAACATACCCTGCAAATGATTTTTCCTCATATACCCTAATGTATTGGAATTCTTTTGGGTGCTTCTGTAAATGAACTATTAGTCCCTCATACTTCATAAACAATGCCAAACATACTTAGGTGATCCTAAATAACGTTTATCAATTGTTTGAAAATCCGAGTATATTTACAGGCGTTAGAACGCGGACAGCCGGCCAGACAAACCGAATGCATACACACTTTTCAACTTTGTTGGAAAATGTTAAAAATTCTTTAAGAATTTTCCAAGTTTTGATCTGTAATATTTTTATCATTAATATTTATTTTTCATCTATTTTTAAAAAGAAAGACATTTACTTAAAGCTTAGCAAGTACCTGTAGCTTTTTGAGAAATTTAACGTTTTGTTTTATAATATATGATTTTGCAGCGTGTGAGAGTGTTTAGTGTAGGATTAGTGTGGGAATTAAATTTTAAATAAAGCCAGATATTCTAATTTCTAAATTTTTCTTTATCCATGAATTTCGGTAACCGCTTTAAGATTTTTCAGTAATTTTATTCAGATTGTAAAATGAAATCAGATTTTTCGTGGAAGAAAAAAAAAAAGACTAGAGAGAATCGTTAATAAGTAGGCATCTGTACTAAAATGTAGATTTGAAGCAACTGAATTTAGAAACTTAAAGGCTTGGAATTGAAGTGTAGATTAAATTGAAAGATAATCACTTTTATTGAATCAAAGATACTCTTTTATTGAATCAAAGGTAATCTTTAATTGTCATCTTGATTAAATAGACAGTATTAATGTTCAAATCTATTGTCATGATGGGTTCTCAAGACTCTTAAAATTCGAAAAAATATTAAAAAGGACCATTTTCAACATTTAATATTTTAAAATGTATATGATTTTAAAACACAATTTATATTGTAATGAAAGATATAAGTATGTTCTTTCATTTCGCGTATTAAAATAATTGTAACATGCAGAATTAGGTTTTATAGGAGGCTTCAGATATTTGACGGTGAAAAAATTGGTATAACAGCTTACGCGCAGGATTAAAAAATAAATTTTGCAACTAGAACGAAATTTGGTGTCCCTAATTATACTTCAAGATTGTAATAATTACCCTGAACCTTAATAAATTTGTATTTAAAGAATTTTTGTATTTTTAATACAAAGTTGTATTTAGCTAATACAAAATTTTGAAAATTTCAACAGTATAATCATCTAAAAAAAAATATATATATATATTTTAACAATAAAAAGAAAATTTTAGGTTCAGTTTATACAAACTAACATGAAACATATGTTTTGAAAATTTCATGAAAAAATATTCAGAAGTTTTTGAGATATCCAGCGCGTTATGACCAAAAACGTCATTTGGGAAAAATGACTTCAAAGATTTAGAAACGCCGCTTCAGCTATTGAGCCGGTATATAATTCTAAAACCCATAACTTCTGTTCTAACGGGAATTTAAAGGAAACAATTATATCAAAATGTCCAGAAAAGATAGGAGTTTAACATCTAAAAAAATAATAATAAAATTTCGAAAATTTTGTAGCTTTAAGAGTCTTGAGACCTCTTAAAAGTAATTAATTGTGGGTGAAATTTTATTGATGTGATAGACAAGAGGAAAACCACAGTATGTAGCTGAAAACTTCGGCCTATAAAATAGCATATTTTATGGGTCAAAGACTTCGCTGTATAATAAAGTAATATGTAATTTCTAGTAGTTTTAGATGAATTTTTTTGCACACTCATATATCTTTAAAATATCTTTTGTTCTTTCCTTGTTGTAAATCGTGACAAAAAAACGGCTAAGTTCCCATTCACATATTACTAACTAATGGCACGTTTCGGATGCTACTGACTTCACATATAGCACGTTCCATGAACCAGAGACCAGAGACGCCACTATAAAACTTTCTCTCTGTGAGTGTGTGCATGTTCAATTAGCAAAAGAAAAAGGTTATCAAACTATCTTCATCAACAATTTTATTTTCGAACAAAAGTATCTCTCAGAAAACTGGCTGGTAGAAATCGGTGTATAAGAAGTACACATATGAATATAATTTATTAAGTGGAAATCAATATATTCCAACCACAGTAATAATAAAATTTTTGTTTTTCCTCAATATCTAAAGAAATGCTATTATCACAGTTGAAAAAGTTTGTTTGTGTTCTAAATTATTATCCAACAAAGAAATAGAATTATTGATGATGTTTGCCTCCTTGGTATTCATGTTTAATTTTTTTCTTTAATATCAAACTAATAGCCATGATTGTAATTATGATCCCACCAGTAATGGATTTATAACGACCTATGTCATTCCCCATGCCATTACTTATAATATGTTGACATAGCGTTATGATTGATTAGTGATGGACTAAAACTGCCTTTTATGATGTGTGTTGATTTATGATTTATGGTATGTTGATCAAATATGTGGTGTCATTCAAGGGTGATAAATATTTTTATATCGTGTCTATAAAGATTTTACCTGATTCATATTTTTTAATTAATTTTATATCATGTTTCTGGTAAATTTTAATACTGAATATGGATAATGAATAATATGAAATATATAAGAATAATTTGAATTTTTTTAACAACTCGTTCGTCAAAAAAACTGTATAATAATAGGAAATCTTTCTAAAAAGCTGCAGATAGAATCAGTGCATCAGTTGATATACAGGGTGATTCATAAATATCGGAACAATAGGCTATTTCCTTAAATATTGCCCCTAGACCCATACTTCCAATTGCAAAGTTTCATAAAAAAGGTGCAAAATTTAATGACATAAGTTGCAACTCCATGGGGGGTTTATTTGAAAAAATACGAAAATTAAATATTTATACGGCCCCCCTAGTGTAAAAATTCCAATCAGGAAAACTTTCCTTATCCATTCAAGAATTATACACAAAAATTTGCATCTTCATATCTGAAAAACTCGCAGAGTTATGGCCGTTTAAATAATTCATCAGGTTTTAAGGGATTAGACACAAATTGAAATGCGTGCAATCGAAGAAACAATGTTAGTTTAAGAGTTCTCGGAAACATGTAAAGAATACATTTGTTGAGTTAGAACTTTGATTTTTTTTTTCTTTTTTTGTGATGGTTAACCATATAATTTGCAAAGAAAATCACATCCTAATATTTCTAATGAAGTTAAAAGAAAAATTTAACTGATTAGTATTTTTTAAGCGGATTTAATTTAGAATCTTTATAACTCGAAACATTATTTATCGGATTTCAAAAATTTTTTCATTTAATTAAGGAGGAAAGTATAATTTTAGTTTTGTTTCGGAATTTTTTTAAATATTAATTTTAAAAATATTTAAAATATTTATTTTAAAAATTATGTAACTTATTTTTAAAAAAATCATATTTTCAAAAGTAAAAGTTTTTTCAAATTTGCCGAAACAAAATTAACGTAAAATGATCAAAAAAAGATATGTTCCAAGTTTGCACCTTTTTTATTTACGATTCTTGACTTATAATTTAAGGACAAGAAATGGTAAAAAACAACAACAACAACAAAAAAATTATGCATAAAAAAGCATTTAAAGTTTTAAACATTGATCGGCTCCAAATAAAATGTTTAAATGCATTTTTAAATAATGCACGTGAAAAAGTAACTTTTTTTTGTAGCTTAAACTTTCGATTCAGTTCAACTTTTTCCGTTTTTCAGTTTAACGTTCCGTTTCCACCTCCTTTTTGTATTATTTAAATGTCCATGAATAAATGTTAAATGTGTAATTTTAAACAATGCTTTTTCTAACGTGCTGATTAAGAGTTTTTCATAACTTTAGCCCTCACTAATTCAGGCTTTTTATGCGAGGCCGGTAAAAAAATCTGTATTCTGGGGCCGGGCCAGACCCGGGATTGGCGACTTTTTTCTGAAGACTCGGCCAGGCCGGGCATAACGTAATTTTTCATACCGAACCGGGTGTTGGTGCGATTTATGAAGGCCTATTATCTACACGAGGGATATGGGTCCGAAGAGAGGGAGTGCCTTCCGTGGAGGTCTTTCTAAGGGAACCTAATTCGTATTTACGCAAGGATATCCAAGTTTCGCAGAAAACCACTGAAAACTCCGAAAGATTGGGCCGAAGGGCACGATTGGGTTCGAACCTAGCACCTCCCATCTACCAGCTTTGAAAGAAGAACCACTGTTTATACCGAACTGGGACTGGCTTCCTTATTTCTAGATCTCCACTGGGCGAAATTTTCAGTCCCGGTCTCGAGACAACCCGTATTAAAATTATTACCTCAGACTGACCTAATCCGTGCAAAAATAACTAAAATTTGGCTCAGCCCAAAAATTATTACAACAAATGCATACATTTTTAAATGGCCATTATTTTACAATAAAAATTTAAAATTCGTATTTTTAAAGGATAGTAGATTTTAAGGCAAAAAAATTAAAATACAGCAAAATTAGTGAACAAAATCTGCCTATGACGGAATCCTTTCTCAACGGAAAAATCTGTGGATCCACGGAAAATGAATATAATAATACCTGACAAAAAATAGACTACATTTACAACTCCTAAGAAGGGAACTTGTCTATAACGCTTTTTTTTTCTTTCCTATGTGATTCCATCTTAAAAGATTTTACTTTATAGCATTTTTCATTGTCTCCAACACATGGAATATGGATTAACGTAATTAAAGGAGAAGTGAATCATTTACGTATAAATAGAGATTCATTAATAAAACAAATAATCACAGCTTTTGGCGCTTCCTTAAAAATAATAATTATAAACATAAAAAAAAAAGAAAAGATGTAATAAGTATTTTTAGAACTCCTCCATACGAAACAACTTTTAACCATATCGATGTAAAAAACTATGTAGAAATTGAGTCAGGCCGGGCCAGGCTGCGATTTGAACTTTTTTCCAGGCAGGGCCGAACTTTTTGTCCTATGGGTCGGTTCGGGACCGGACATAGATATTTCGACCCGTGCAGACCTCTAGTGCAGACCACCAGCATACTTTGAAAACAGGTTTAACGTAAAATCTATACGCTGCCTATTTCATGTCCAAAGGAGAGGCACTGTCTTATATCGACTTTTAATAATGTACAATTTGTGGATGATCCCTATCTTGCATTCAAAATGAGTCAAAAACTTATCGCTCAGAGGCATGGATAAATGGTGTAAGTCACGAATTTTGGATTTTGATATCTCTGTGAATTTTGAAGATATCGAGATGAATTTTTTTATGTTTAATTCAGGAATGGCTAAGGAAAAATTCCCTAATTGGGAATTTTACTCTACGGGGGGCCGTATAAAAATTTAATTTTTGTATATTCTCATATAGACTCCCATGGAGTTGAAACTCATCAAAATTTGCACCTTTTTTTATGAAACTTTGCAATTGAAAGCATGTGCCTTGGGGCAATATTTAAAGAGATAGCCTATTGTTTCGATATTTATGAATCACCCTGTATATTTAGAAGAAATGAACTTATGACAATCATAGAAATAATATATTTTTTTCTTTTTCATCATATCTAAAGGATTTTCATCATATCATATTTAAAAGTTTGTATTCCAAATTACTCTGAAATAGATTAATTTTTGACATGAGCTTGCTTTTTAGTCATGTGTAAATTTTTCTTACTTGTGTCAAATTATTGCCTTGGTTATAATTATCAATTCATTAGTGATGGACTGATAACGACCTATGTCATTCTCTAAGTCATTATTTATAATATGTTGACTTCGCGTTATGATTGATTAGTGATGGTCTAAAATTGCCTTTTATGATGTGTGTTTATTTATGATTTATGGCATGTTGATCAAATAAGTGGTATTATTCAAAACGTGATATATATTTTTATTTCGTAACTATAAAGATTTTCCTCTGAATTGTTATTTTTTAAGTAATTTAATGTCATGTTTCTGATGAATCTTAATACTAGAATATGGATAGTGAATAATATGAAATACATAAGAATAATTTGAAAAATTTTTAACAACTTGTCCGTCAAAAGAAAAAAAAATGTACAATATCAGGAAATTTTTCTAAAAAGCTGCAGATAGAATCAGTGCATCAGTTTATTTAGAAGAAATTAGAAGATATTTATTATATCATATATTTAGAATAAATCACTTTATGTCAATCATAGAAATAATATATATTTTTTTCTTTTACATCATATCTAAAGGATTTTCACCATATGTTTTAAAGGTTTTGTTTGTATTACAAATTACTCTGAAATAAATTAATGTTTGACTTCAACTTGCTTTTTAGTCATGTGTAAATTTTTCTTACTTGTGTGAAATTATTGCCTTGGTTATAATTATCAATTCATTAGTGATGGATTGATAACGACCTATGTCATTTTCTATGTAATTATTTATAATATGTTGACTTAGCGATATGATTGATTAATGATGGGCTAAATTTAAGGCTATGATGCTGTGTGCTGATTTAAGGTATGTTGATCAAATATGTAGTGTCATTAAAAACGTGATATATATTTTTATTTCATGACTATAAAGATTTTCCCCTGAATTATTATATTTTAATTAATTTTATTTCATGTTTGTGGTGAATTTTAATACTAGAATATGGATAAAGAATAATTTTAACAGCTCGTTCGTCAAAAAAACTGTAAAATAATAGGAATTTTTTCTAAAAAGCTGCAGATAGAATCAGTGCATCAGTTGATATATATTTAGACGAAATCAATTTATGTCAATCATAGAAATAATATTTTTTTCTTTTTCATCATATCATATTGTAAAAGTTTGTTTGTATTCCAAATTACTCTGAAATAGATTAACTTTTGACACCAGCTTGCTTTTTATTCATGTGTAAATTTTTCTTATTTGTGTCAAATTACTGCCTTCGTTATAATTATCAATTCATTAGTGATAGATTGATAACGACCAATGTCATTCTCCATGTCATTATTTATAATATGTTGACTTAGCGATATGATTGATTAGTGATGGGGTAAAATTACCTTTGATGCTGTGTGCTGATGTATGTTGATTAAATATGTGGTATCATTCAAAGGTGACAAATATTTATATCGTGTCTGGAAAGAATTTCCCTGAATTGTTATTTTCCAGTTAATTTTATATCGTATTTCTGGTGAATCTTAATAAAGGAAAATGGATAATAAATGAATATTATATATATAAGAATAATTTGAAAAATTTTTAACAACTCGTTTATATATATATAAAAAAACTGTACAATAAAAAGCAAACATTTTAAAAAGCTACAGGTAGAATCAGTGCATGAGTTGATATATATTTAGACGAAATCAATATAAGTAAATCATAGAAATAGTATTTTTTTCTTCTTCACCATATCTAAAGGAATTTTATCGTACCATATTTTAAAAGTTTGTTTCTAAATTATTCTTCAACAAAGAAATAGATTAACTTTTGACAGTAGCCTGGTTCTTATACATCTTTAAACTTTTCTTTTTTGTGTCAAATTATTCTCTTGTTTATAATTGTCAATCTATCAGTGATCGATTGATAACGACCTATGTCATTCTCTATGTCATTATTTATAATATGTTGACTTAGCGATATGATTGATTAGTGAAGGGCTAAAATTACCTGTGATGTGTTGATTTATGGTATATTGATCAAATAATCAGTTTTATGATGTATCAAAATGACTAGTGATAAACATATTATATCATGACTATAAAGAAATTTCCTGTATTTTACAGATATAAATAATCTATTACGATACCTTAAGCTATTGTGTAATTACTAAAAGCAAAAAAAAAAAAAAATTCATTTTCAAAATATTTTTAATACTTAAGCTAAGGACAAAATATTATCAAAGAAATTTCCAGTCTTTATTCTGCGTTCATTAAGCTGTTTCCTTTAAGAACTCTCTCCAAGTGTTTTCAAATTATTGCGTTGTTATTAGAAACCTAATCCGTTGTTTTGAAAGACTCTTTTGACGTCTTTAAAATATTTCCGCCATTATTAGAAACTTTATCCACTAGTTAAAAGATATATCTATTTTTATTTTCATACATAGTGTAATTGAACTTCGGATGTTTACTTTTTTTTCCTAATGGCCAGAAGAATAAGCTGTACTAAAAGAAACGATTGAAATAAATTTTATTATTAAAAACTTTTCTGAATATTTTGGTGATAGCTATATATTGTTTTATTCTTTTTTTTTAATCATTTTTATGTATTCAGAGTAGCCTGAAATGTAATAAGGGAATTTTTAAAATGCTAAATTTTGTTTTTGTTAATTCTGTTCATTTTTTAAATATAGAATTTAGATACTTTGCACTTTTTTCTAGAAAATATACGCAGTTGAAAAAATGAAGCAATTGTAGAATTCCATTTAAAAAATCAACCCTAATTATTAAGAGCTCAATATTCCATAATTTGAAGACAGTAGTTTGTGCATAGTTGAGGGTCTGCCAGCACGAGATAAGTCAACTATACAGTACCTTGTTAAAATTGTGTATTTAAATCGCTTATTGTCATCACTACTGAAAGATGTTTTGCAATCTCAGCCGCTATAATCTTACGTTGGTTTTGAAAATGTTTTTTTGAATCGTGTAATTTTTGCATAAAATTCCGCAGTTGCTGAGATTCAAATTCTAAAAGAAAAAAAGTTACCTATGTTAAAGGACAAAAATTTTAATCCCTTTTTAAACCTTAATCACTTAGTAAACTTTTGGTTTACCTTGTATTTGGAATTATTCATTATCTATATTCTTTGACGTGTCAAAAATTCGATATCCATTTGATCGAAAAGTAGAATTTCGAACTATTCTGTCTTCGGTTATTTTAAATGTTAAAAGATTTAGATAAAATTTACAAATGTTTTAACTCCTTAACGGACGCATTAAATTACGGTTTAAAAATTCAAATTGCTTATTGACACCACTTTTATAGAAAAAAAAATAGCCAACTTTAAAACTAAAAGAAAACAAAATTGTTGAATTGAACTTCATGCTTAGATGATTTAGAAGATCGATAAGTGCAAAAGGCCCTTATCAATCTTAAATTCTATTTTAATACGGCGCAAAAAAAAAAAAAAAAAAAAAAAAAAAAAAATGCAATAATACTTGTGAAAATTCGACATCTTGTCTGTCCTATACATTTTGGACGATAGTAAAATATAGGTAAATACTCTTTTTTCACAGTCGAAAATATGTTTAAAGTCTAGTTTTACTATGTCTATTTTTATGTGCATTTACTTACAGTTCTTTTTTTCTTTCAGGTAAGTTATATGGTATATTATCTTATGGTATATTAAAGAGTTTTCCAGAAGGTAATTAATTTCCATGCCAATCTGTTTTAAAGTGATTTTCTTTTGATTTTTGAGTTCAGGTTTTTCATATTGGAGATTTTATCAATTTGTATACGCTGTAGAACTATTTTGTAATCATATCTCAAAAAAGAAAATTTATGTATTAATTTTTTTTTCAATTTTATAACTTCGACGCGAAATATAGACGGTGCTAATAAAATGTTTTTACAAAATAAGAGACATTATAATAATACAGATGAAAAGTTTTGTATAGAAAACCAGAGTAGCAATTTGCTTACTTCCGTATAAATACAGCACGTCTCACTCCAAGTCAAAAATGTATCTTTACTTCACAGTTTTACTAAATACTACTAAAAGAACAATAAAAATGTTGTTGTGATATATAAAAAAAACTTTCTTTCTCTTAACTCTTTATGTACTGAACTAAGAATTCATGAAAATTTTATCTTTTAAAGAATTTTTCGTGAATTGTTTAAACTACATTAGAAGATTTATATAATCATTTAATAATTTTAGAAGGATTAAAGGCTTTAGAAGGATTAATTAAATTTGAATTTATAGGGATTTTGTGCAACATTTATAATCTCACTCAAATCTTTTATTTTAAATATTTTTCTTGGTTTTTTGTAGAATTAGGAAAGGCACAAATATAATGTTCTTACAAAAGAAATATAGAAATATTTCCGATTTGAAAAATTCCTCCGCCCCCCCCCCCCCCTTACGCATAGAATGCTGAAAAAATGCAAAGGTAAAAGAAATCCTCCTTTTAAAAATATTTTTGTTTTGTGTAACCAATAATGCTTTTGGAACAAGATAAAGTGATGTATCTATAACTCATTCTAAACTGTTTTATAACTAATCGATTTCTTAAATGAATTTTATAACATGATATTTTAACGGTACTTATAAGTACCGTCAGTAGATATAGGGGTTAAACTACGCAAAAAATTGCTAAAAGTGATAAAAAATACACCTTAAAAGGCATATAAATTCTTTTATTCAGATATATGTTTCATCGCTAAAACGGGGACATTCTCAAGATCTTGGTTGATACAAATATTGAAATATATAAAAAAATTTCTATAGATATAGAGCCCTGTATATTAAAAAAATAAGTACTTGTGTTTTTCAAAAATCAGATTTAAATGTTTATTATGAGTCGAGAAAATACTAAATAAAAAGAAAAGTGCCCAGTTAAACTGATGGCATTGAGCTTACAGGCTGTGCATTATATTACACTCTTATGTCAAAAAATAATATCCATCAAAAAATAAAGAAATCGGCAAAAAAAACCCCTTTAGCTAAATTAAAGGGGGGATTAGCCCCCTTTATACTTAACCAATGAAGTTCCAAATGTAATCAAGAAAGCGCCTTGTCAGAATAAACCGGTATACCAAATTTGAAGTAAAACGAATAATTCTGCATGAAAAACCCATTTATCTAAATTAAGGAGTGATTACCCTTCATTCCCATTTATACTTAACTACTGAACCGCCAAAACTAATCAAGGAAGCGCCTTTTCAGAATAAACCGGTATACCAAATTTGAAGCAAAACGGATAATTCTGCATCAAAAACCCATTTATCTAAATTAAGGAGTGATCACCACCCGTTCTTATTTTTTTACTTAACTATTGAACACCCTAAACTAATCAGGGAAGCGCCTTATCAGAATGAACCTATATCCAAAATTTGAAGCAAATCGGATATTACTATCAAGTTATCACGTTACGTGCATATAACATACTTACATACAGAACCTACGGGCACATTACTCTCAGACTTTGATAGCCTGTGAGTTAAAAATGAAAACATTTTGCTTTTTTATAAGTATTCATTTTTGAAGTTTAAGACAAATTATAAAATCTTTTATTCTTTTTATTTTGCCTTTATTCCATCATGTATGTCCATGCGTATTATGTAAGTTAATGTTTTTCACTTATGGCCACCATCTGCATATGACATTTTTGTAAACAAATAAATGACAGAGTAATTCTTTAGATAACAGATAAACAGATGTGCTATTTCATGCATAACAATGTTGTTTATATTGATGGAAATTTCGTATTTTGTAGCTAACATCCTTATAAAATGTCTAGGAAATGTTAAGTGAAAATTTAAAAAAGATTTTTCAAAATGTTTTTGCTGATTACTAGTTTAACCCCACTGGAAAACAAATAGCTAATGTTACATAGACTACATCAAAACGAAATTTCACGTTTACGAGCATTTTTACTCATTATTCATTTATTTTTATTTTTTTTTTTATTCGGACTTTTATAAGCTTTAATAAATTAGCAAAAATGAAACTTCTGCAATCTTCATGGGCAAAACATAAACAATTATTATTTTCATTCATGATGACTTATTTTAAAAATTCTTTGTCATCCTAATATTTTAAATAAAATATCTAAATTTTGTTTACGCATATTTAATTTTTGAGGGGTTGTTTCAGTGATTTATTTCTCTATCGTAGCAGTAAGACATGTGATTAGTTAAAGTTTGTTTTTTAAATTTGTTATTAAAATTTTAATTAAAATTTTCTAATTAAAATTTTCTAATTAAGATTTAACTTAAATATTCTGATTAAATTTTTAGAGTGTGTAACTATTGCTCTGCTAAAGTGAAAAAAAATCTGTTAAGTTCATTAAAATTCTTTAAATGAACTGTAGTTTACATGTTCAGATTTGACTTTAAAGAGATTGTTGAAGTAATTAGTTTCTGCAAATTAAGAGATTAATTTTTTTTTAACTATTATATTCTCTCGCTTCATTAGAAGAATTTGATCAAGTTGATATTATACAGTGGCGTAGCGTCGCAAAGCGGGAAGGGAAATAAGCGATTCGAAATTATTAGGAGCGCTAGAAAATTGTTTCAGAAAAATTTGTAGCATAAAAGAGTATAAGTGATATGAATGGGGATCTATATTTTGATTTGACCCTGCACTCAAAACTAATCTTATAGTAGTGATAGGAATAAGGTCCTATATTTTGATTTGACCCTGCACTCAAAACGAATCTTATAATAGTGATATGAATTAGGCTCTATATTTTGATTTCAACCTGCACTCAAAACGAATCTTATAATAGTGATATGAATTAGGCTCTATATTTTGATTTGACCCGGCGCTCAAAACTAATCTTACACTAGTGATATTATGTATTAATTATCAATAGTTGTAAACAACAACATTTTGTACTCAGGCACTCGAGATTATCGTAAAAATACCTAATACAACCATATTTGTGGGGAAATATATTTTTTTTCATCTACAATCCTTGATTACATTATTTGAAGCTTACAATTTTTTTTTTTTTTGACTAGGATATTAAGTTACGGGCATTGGAAACATCAATATGAAAAACAAAATAGAGAAACAAATCAAAAGTCTATGTCAAGTAATCGCAAACTATTACTACCTTACAAAGCATAAAATGTAGAATTTTTATTCAAAAATATGTTTTATAATAACCAAAAAATAAATGAGTGCAATTGATCTTGTAACATGTTTTTACATTAAAAAAATAATAATAATTATATTTTTCTTTTGATGCAACTCCATCTCTTCATTTACAAAACAAATCAATACAAAAATAATCAAAATTTCACTATTAATTTTGCGAATGAAAATATCCCTTCACATAAACTGTATATTTTGATTCGGTGGCAATAACATTTTTAAAAAAAATCAATAAAACTTTTGCAAAGAAATCCTTCAAATACCGTTCTCACTCCCCTCTCGCGATGACTCATCTTTGGGGAAGATGGTACCGCGTCCCTTCATCCGCGTGTCTCGATTAAATCACATGAAAACGTAATTTCCTCAATCCCTAATATAAGTAAATGCTCTTCTATGGCTTCCTCCCCCCTGCAGCAGATTAACTACGGAGGAAGTCTTCCTGCAACACTCTTTTATTGAAAGAAAAGGGAGAAATCATCATACCAATGGAACATATCTCTTGAAATGCTTCTGAAATGATTAGGTCCAGACCCATTATTGATTTTTCCTCTACCATATCAGTTTGTGGTTAAAAATTTCTGTATTTCAATTCAAGTAGAAACAAGAACTAAAAATCATCTGTCCAGCATAGATTATGAAACACTTTCCAACACATTTAGAATATAAATTTAAAAACAACAGAAAATGCAAAACTTTCAGCAGACTAGTTTCGGTTAGCGTTTAACGTACCGTATAGGAAAACATTTGTTTTCCTATTCGTTAATGGAGAGGTTCTGGTCTCGAAGCTGGTAGACGGGAGGTGCTGGGTTCGACCCCAATTGAGCCTGTCGGTCTAATCGCGGTTTTCTTCGAATCTTTAATTTCCATGCGTAAATACAGGTTAGGTTCCCTTAGAAAGACTCCCACTGAGGGCACCTCTCCCTCGGTCCCATATCCCTCGTGCAGATAATTGGCCGTCATAAATAACACCATAACACACATACCTATTGGTTAATGAACTTCTCACTTGAATCCGCTTCTCTACCGTATAATTGAGCAAGTTTCCACTACTCTCTGCACTGAGGACGGTGCGCTAAACGCTACCGAAACCAGTCTGCTCAAAGTTTTGCATTTTCTGGCGTTTTTAACGTTGTTTTTAAATTTATATTATACTGCGCCAAGTGTCATCGTAATAATTACATTCAGAATACTATAACGAAACTCCACAGTTTATTAAGGTGAAAGATGATGTCTAAATGAACAATTTGAAAAACACATAATGAATTTGAAAACCCAATTTCTGCTATTACCAAGAATAGTCGTTAAAATAGGCGATTTTTTATTTCACAGTCCTGTATATGGTCTACAGATATGTATGCATGCTACAAAGTTAGTTCAGTTAAACGCATAGCACAGTTGAAAATTTCCACTCAGCAATTTCCGCCAATAAATGGATGTTGTTCTCAACTCTTGTGCGACCCTGTATACGATCTATAGAATTTATAAGCACCAAGTAATATTTAAAAAATGGTTACATTTAAAAACGCATGCCACAACTGAAAACGCATTTCCAGCAATTATTGTTCGTAGGCTTCAATAGTTCAATTATTGCTCATTTTCTTCTATAGCAAAATCCTTTTGCGTGCCCCTGTAAATAAACAATAGGTTCTATGCACACCCTATTCTATAGTAAGAACCTTGTAGTACACCTCAGTGTTGTATATCAATTTGAATATGTTTAAAATACTGTAATATCAATAAAATACACGGCAAAAGATTTTCCCCCATAGACCATAATGAAACTGAATTCTTTTGATTGCCCTGTAAATGAACCGAAAATGCTACACACTTCATTTTCAATACCGAACATGCCAATGTGAATCCCAATAACATATATTCATGTTATGACATTCGAACTATATTTACGCGAGTTAGAGCACGGATAGACGGACAGACAAACCTCATTCATAAGCACTTTTCAACTTTAAATGAAAGTTAAAATTCGAGTGCTATATTCACCTTGAGTTAAATAATTAAAATACATATAAAAACACAAATAATTGTACTAAAATTACTTTCAGGGGCATAAATATAATATAAAGATACTTAAAATACAAATTAAAAATATCTTAAAATACATTAGAAAAACCTAGAACGTTTTCAACCATTATACAAGGCCATCATCAATACGGCCTTGTAATGGTTGAAATCAAAAAAATTATATGTACTATAAAAGTAGATTTTAATAAATCGAAAATTATCTTTCGTACAAATAATTACCAGGAAGCTATCATAAGAGAATCAATCGAAACAATTGCTAATAAAGTCTAGAGCTTGTAATGATGCACGATATTTATGGAGTATGGAGAGATTTGCTGCATAATAGATGAAAACTCGTTTTTGTTGAAAATTTGAATAACTTCTTTTGATGTACAACCTTTAAATTAGAATGTTTTCTTCCTGACAATTCTCGAATAAGCGTAAAGTAAATAATAACAACATTTAAATCCTACTGATGATGGCCTTGTAATGATTGAAAACGTTCTAGGTTTTTCTAATGTATTTTAAGATATTTTTTATTTGGTATTTTAATATCCTTATATTATATTTATGCACCTGAAGTAATTTTTGTACAACTATCTGTGCTTTTATATGCATTTTAATTGCTTTTCAACTATGTTGGAAAGTGTTAAAAAGGTTATGAAAATTGTGGACAGTAAATCTAAATATGGATCATTTTCAAAATCTGTCCATGTTTTCGAATAGCAAAATGAAATTTTTAGAAATAATCAGAAAGTTTTAATCTTTTGTAAATAATTACCTTACCCGAAGAACATTAATATACAACCATCAGCAGAGAAAAAAATTATTAATTTAACATTTTTAAACTATTTTTTTAAATTTTAATTAACTTGGTAATGAGATAAGTGAGCACGGTAATGACAAATTAAGCAAAATACTTTTATTTATTTTTTCCCAGGCATAAATGTCAGCCATTATATCTTCTGGTCTGTACAATGATTTTCTATTTCTTATATAATAAAAACAGATTAATAAATAAAAGTTCATTTAATTATCAATTAGAAGTGTGTGCGATAATGACGTACAAAAAAAACCCTCACCAAAACATTCAAAGTCTTTGCTTGTTTTATTGAAACTATAAAACTGTTTACTCTATTCACCTAAACCTAATAACAAGTTGACTTTTAAGGAGTATTTTTGCCTTGATAAAAAGGCATGTGCTGCCCTCTAAAAAATTGCAGATGAACTTTTTGTCAGAAGCATGGCAATGACACTCTTTCTTGGAACACGGTTTAAAATAATTATTAAGAATTATAGATAAGTTTAATTAATGAAAATAAATATTTTTTAATTAGTAGCATCTTAATAAATAAAAATGTATTAAAAAAATATAACCATCTGTTTTAAATAGAACTTAGTAAAATCTTTACCTAATAAATTGCTTGTTGGGACAACCTACGGTAATGACATTTTGACTACAAAAGAATATATTTCTTATTTTAAAATTTTTTTTATAAATAATAATATATCTGTAAATTATCTTTAAAAAACATGATAGTTAAAATGCAATAATTAAAATTATGATATTTAACTATTTTTCTGTGCTAATGTGAAAGGACAGTAAAACACGACACTTTTTGAAAATCACCCATATGTTCTTAATAAAAGTGGAACAAATGAAGATGCGAAAACTTGCAACTCTCATACTTTTGGGCTCAGAAAAATTCATTAGTTTTAACTTAAATGGATGAAAATATTTTAGCCCCTTAATCGTCTCAAGGATACATTCACGGACAAATTGCGCGTGAAATGAAAACCGCGACGATTAAGGGGATAAGACTTTACCGATAAATACAAATTTGTCTCTGGAAAGAATTTTGAAATGATGAAATGTATCTATTCCTTTTTGTTCTAATACTATATCGTTTTGTCGGTAAAAATTTATCTATTACAATTGAAATAAAAGAAGATTATGAAAATCGTGGCCATTAAATCCAAATGTGTTCTATAAAAGGGGAAGAAATGAAGATGCTAAAAAGAAGAAGAGAAAGCTTGCAACACTCTAATTTTTAGACTTCGAAATAATCACTAAGTTTAATTTTAATGGAAGAAAATACTTTAAGACTTTACCGATAAATACAAATTTGTCTTTGGAAAAAATTTCGAAATGATTAAGTCCAGATCTATTTATTCATTTTTGTTCTACCATATCGTTTTGTGGGTAAAAATTTATCTACACTCATGTCCAAAATTAAGGTCGCAAACATAAAATTTGTGAAAACTGATGAACTATTCACTTTGTTACCACGAAACTTGGTACAGAGGTATATTACAATGGAAGAAAGAATATAGCAACAGAACAATATGGAAAATATTTTAATTCTGACTTAAGAAACAGAGTATATCAAAAAGTGTTAATTCACGAATCAGAGATAAAGCATATATCTCGAGAAAAATCTGTCTAATATGGAGTGTGATCACCATGCACTGCTATACAAGCCTCACAACGAGCTCTGAAACTGTTTATGAGGATGTCTATAAATGTTTGTGGCAACACAGTACATTCTTCCAAAAGCGCGGCTTTCAACTCTTGGCGGGTCCTGGGAGGAAGGGGGTTACACTGTGCGATGGTTCTTCCTAGACCATCCCAAACATGTTCAATACGATTGAGGTTCAGATAAATCGAGGGCCAATTCATACGGCGAATATCCTCTTCATCAAGAAAATCATAAAAAATGTGAGTTCTGTGTGGCTGCTAATTATTGTCCATAAACATGAAATCCGGACCTGCAGCAGCCCCGGACAACCTCGCATAAGCTCTAAAGCCCGGCTTCCAGTCGTGTGTGTCCCTTTCACTGCATCCAAAGCCCGGTTGTTGTGGAGCCGAAGACATCAGTCTTGGACATTACAAGAATGGGTGCGTTTTCTCTTCAGTGATGAGTCGAGATTCACCACGCAGAGTGATTCTCGTCGAATCTTTACCTCGAGAGAACGTGGAGCTTGCTATCATCACTCCTACATAAAAGAAATTTACAGATTTGGTGGCAGAGGAATCTTTGTCTGGGGCGGCATAATGTTGGACAGTCGTACACCACGGCACATCTTCGAGGCGGGTACTGTCAACTCATTTCGCTATAGGGATCCTAGACGCCTATGTGAGGTTGTTCCGGGGTGCTGTATAGGCCCGGACTTCATGTTTATGGATGATAATCCGAAGTCATACAGAGCTCACATTACTGATGATTTTGTTAAAGAAGAGGATATTCGCCCTGTGAATTGGCCCTCGAGGTGTCCGAACCTCAATCCTATTGAACATGTTTGGGATGGTCTAGGAAGAGCCATTGCACAGCGTAAACCCCCTCCTAGGACACGCCAGGAGTTAAAAACCGCGCTTTTGGAAGAACGGGATTTGTTGCCACAAACATTTATTGACACCCTCATAAACAGCATGAGAGCTCGTTGTGAGGCTTTTATAGCAGTCAAAGATGGTCACACTCCATCTTAGACAAACATTTTCCGGGATAAATGCTTTTTCTCTGATTCATCATTTAACACTTTTTGATATATCATGTTTCTTAAGTCACAATTAAAATCTTTTCCATATTGTTATGTTGCTATACTCTTTCACCCATTATAATATACCTCTGTGCCAAATTTCGTAGCAACACAGTGAATAGTTCATCAGTTTTCACAGATTTTATGTTTGTGACCTTAATTTTGGACATGAGTGTATTACAAATCAAATGAAAGAAGATTATGAAAATCGTGGCCGGTAAACCGAAATGTGCTATTAAAGGGGAAAAAAATTGAAGATGCTAAAAAAAAGGGAAAGTGTGTACCGATTTTATCGGTAAAGTCTTAAAGTATTTTCTTGCATTAAAATTAAACTTAAGGATTTTTATACAAATATATTTGGATTCTGAAATAATTAGTTTCAGTTCTATCTATTGATTTTTGCTCTACCATATCAGTTTATGGTAAAAAAATTATCTATTTAAATTGAAATAGAAGATTGTTAAATTCAAGCCTATTAAATCTAAATATGTGCTTTGTAAAACGGAAACAAATGAAGATGCTAAAAAAAGAAGAGAAAACTTGCAAATCTCTGAACTTTGGTCTCAGAAAAATTCCTCTTTTTTAACTTTAATGCAAGAAAATACTTTAAGACTTTACCGATAAATACAAATATATTTCTGGAATTGATTCGGAAATAATTAGTTCCAGATCTATCTATTGATTTTTGCTCTACCATATCAGTTTGTGGTTAAAAATTTATCTATTTAAGTTGAAATAGAAGATTGTTAAATTCGTGCCGATTAAATCTAAATATGTGCTTTGTAAAACGGAAACAAATGAAGATGCTAAAAAAAGAAGAGAAAACTTGCAAATCTCTGAACTTTGGTCTCAGAAAAATTCCTCTTTTTTAACTTTAATGCAAGAAAATACTTTAAGACTTTACCGATAAATACAAATTTGTCTCTGGAAAGAATTCTAAAATGATTAAGTACAGACCTATCTGTACATTTTTGTTCTACCATGTCGTCTTGTGGGTAAAAATTTATCTATTACAACTGAAATAAAAGAAGATTATGAAAATCGTGGCTAGTAAATCCAAATGTGCTATAAAAGGACAAAAAAAATGAAGATGCTAAAAGAAAAAGAAAGAGCGAAAGCGTGCAACACTCTAATTTTTGATCTTTAGAAAAAATCCTTAAGTTTAATTTTAATGCAAGAAAATACTTCAAGAGTTTACCAATAAATACAAATATATTTCTGGAATTGATTCTGAAATAATTAGTTCAAGATCTATCTATTGATTTTTGCTCTACCATATCAGTTTGTGGTTAAAAATTTATCTATTTAAATTGAAATAGAAGTTTGTTAAATTCATGCCTATTAAATCTAAATATGTGCTCTGTAAAACGGAAACAAATGAAGATGCTAAAACAAGAAGAGAAAACTTCAACTCTCTAAACTTTGGTCTTAGAAAAGAATCATTTAACTTTAATGCAAGAACTTATATCAAGACTTTAATGATAAATACAAATTTGTCTCTGGAAAAGATTCTGAAATGATAAGGTCCAGACCCCATTGATTTTTGTTCTACTATATCGTTTTGTCCTTAAAAATTTATGTGTTTCAAAAAATTACAGATGATTATTTAAAACTTGGACAATACATCCAAATTGACTTTATAAGAAATATTCGTTGCAAAATGCTTTTTTTTTCAGAAGCTTACAAACTGTAATTATTCATCGTGAAAAAAATTAACCTATTTCAACTTAAATGCAGTTGTTTTTTACGATCTTGACCGATGAGTTAAAAATTATTTCTTAAAATGCTTCTGAAATGATTAACTCCAGATCTATCTATTCAATTTATTCTACTATAACAGTTTGTGCTGAACATTTTATCTGTTTCGACTAAAATGGGGATGTTATGTAAATTTTGATCAGTAAATACCAATATATTCTCTAAAAGATATCCACTGATGTGTCATTTTTTAAAAAAGAAAAAAGAAAAATTTTCAAATTTTATTCGTATAAAAATTTATCAATTTAAACTTGAATGAAAGAAAAGGACTTTTAGACATTACAAGTAAATCCAAATTTCCCTTTTGATGTACTTCATAAAGATTAACCCAATATTTACGAATGGAATTGTCCAATTTTGGGAAATTTGAAATATGTTTGCTTAACCCCTTCGGGACGAGCGTCTTTTACAGAATTTTTAATCTTTAAACACTGTTTTTTTAAAACAGAAATTTTTGCTTAATTGAATCGGGAAAATGCTCGGATTAAATAAGGGAAAATTCACAATAAAATGTTACTGGTGAGAATAATCCCCGATTCTGAGCACCTTACGTGGCACGAATACCGGTCGCTCGTCCCCAAGGGGTTAAGAGGTCTCAGGACTCTTAAAATTGGGAAAAATGAAATACCTTTAATATCATGTATATGATTTAAAAATACAATTTTTATTGGGATGAAAGATATGTATGTTCTTTCATTTCATGCATTTAAAATATTACAAGATGCAGAATTAATATTTATAGGGGGCTCCAAACTGTCAAACATTTTTCGAACAGAAAATTACTATAACAGCTTACGCGCATGATTACAAAATAAATTTTGCAACTAGAACGAAATTTTGCATCCCTAATTATACTTCAGATTGTAATAATTACCCTGAACATAAATAAATAAATTTGTATTTAAAGCATTTTTACATTTTTAATACACTTAGTATACAGTAATACTTAGTATTACTTAGAAATACAAAAATTTTTTAATTTCAACAGTATAATCACCTAAAAAAAATACTTTTTTGAACAATGAAAAGGAAATTTTAGGCTCCGTTTATGCAGACTAACATGAAACATATGTTTTAAAAATTTCATGAAAAAATATTTAGAAGTTTTTGAGATACCCTGCGCGTTCTGCCCAAAAAACCTCATTTGGAGAAAAATCACATTAAAGTTTCGGAAACGCCCCTTCAGCTATTGAGCGGGTATAATTCTAACAGCCATAACTTATGTTCTAATGGAAATTTCAAGGAAAAAATTATATCAAAATGCTCAGAAAAATAAAAGTTTAATATCGGGAAAAAAAAAAAAAAAAAAAAAAATCAAAATGTCGAAAAATTTGAAGCTTTAACCCTCTGGCTGCGTAAGTAATTCTTCGCGATGAGCGTCTTTTGCAGAATTTTTAATCTTTTATCACCGGTTCTTTAAATCAGGAATTTTTGACTATCGTAATCGGGGAAAATGTCCTGATTAAATCAGACAAAGTTTTCGTTAAGAAAGTAACTGGTGGGAATAACCATATTGTATTAATTAGACGGAAAAATGCATGCCCGAGCATATCTCGGGTTGCGCAACGAGAAAATTAAGAGCCCTGAGATCCTTTAAGAATCTTCTCAATTGCTACTGGTGATGGAAAATGCTTTCCATGATGGTGTTACGTCACACTATTGAATTTATATCGAGCATCTTTTACAACTACGAAGAAGTTTGCACGCGAAATTCCTATTATGAGGAGTCTCAGAACCTAGAGTGCACAAACATTTCTCATGTTAGTTTTTCTGTTACCAAAGTGTCGATTAGTGTTGCCAGGATCTCTGTAGCAAATAAACAATTAAATTTAAAAAATCAAAAACCCGACTGCGTAAAAAGCGAACTAATTAATTATTTCTCATCAACGTGAAACTAGTTTTTTTCTTAAATTCCTACTATTAGCTCACTCTCTCGCTATATATATCTTGTTCAAATTTTCAATCGTTAATAAAATACTTATTATTCATCGTATCAAGCTCAAATAATTTTTTTAAAACTTGTGGTGGATGACACTTGATGTTAATCCAGTTTTTTTTCAAATATTAATTCATTAATTAAATTAAATTAAATTGATTAATTTTCAATAATCAAGAGAGACCTCTTCTTAATCAAGGTATTTTAAGACCGAGAGAGCCCACTTCTTGATCAAGGTATTTTAAGACCGAGAGAGCCCTCTTCTTTCTTGATCAAGGCATTTTAAGCGCCACTCAAGAGAAAAGAAGAATGGGAGAAAAAAAAAATTCTCTTATTGACCTTAAGTAGGAATTGATTTAAACTATTTTTTTGTATGACTTGTTTATATTACTTACCTATTTTTTATTTTTTATTTACTTGTATTGATGACTTTTAAGTTGTGTTTAATTGTAGTTCCTATCTATAAACACTGTTTTGACGAGGTCTATAGATGTCTATGATGGTTAGAGTTGCAGTAAAGCGAGAGATCCTACATACACAGCTTCCAGGTTGTATAATATTTTAACGGAGCTTCTGACTGTAAAATAGTCAATGAAACATCGTCTTCATTTTGAAAGACCTATCCAATGATATGCCACTCAATAGGGGCGTAATTTTTTTTTTGTCTCTACCGCCATTTTGAATTTATAAAAACAAAACCTAGCCTATAACCATCGGGCCGTTAAGACGAATTGATAGAGACCTCATTCACTAAAATCAATCCAGCCGTTGAGATGTTTCGAGGGTATAAAGAAATCCACATACACAGATACGCGCGTGAAACACATAACCATTCTTTTTCAGTCGGGTAAAAAAAAACGGGACAGAGCGACATAAAAGAAGAAGAATAAGAAGTGTAGCAGCTTCTAAAGCGGGACATAAAAATACAGTAAATCCTACGAAAACGGAACATGTCTATAACGGAATACTTGCTTAAACGAAAAATAGTCATGGCCTAAAGATCAGAGTGTCACAAGAACAGGGTGTAAAAAAATCATGATTTAAAAAAAAAATAAAATAAAAAAAATCGGATTTTTTTTATTTAAATCGGATTTTTTTAAATTTAAATCAGATTTTTTTTTATTTTTTTTCCCCTGTGTTAAAATATTAAACATCTACCAAGAATTAAGCATTTCAAAAATGAATAACCCTCCAATTACTAACATAATCTTTTTTTTTTTGCTTTAATTAATAAAATTTTAATTATGTAATTATAGAAATTTAAAAAAAACTGCAAATTAAAAATTTCTTTAGTGACATATAACATTATGTGCACTAATATTTTGTAATAATTATATAAACCAATATTAAATACTGCTTATATTTTAAAGTTATTGATAAATTGCATTTAATTTTAAATTGATGATACAGATTAAATTTTGTGATTATTAAAAGAATTAACTGTTTAATTAAGAACACAATCTACATTTTTGAAAAACTGGTTGAAAAAAAGGTGATAAATAATCGTTTGATAAATTCATAAAGCGGCCAATAATTTTACACATGTTCTAAAGCATATGTATATCAAATTGATCAAAAATTGTAGCAATGTATACAGCAAACTCGCACATAATTTATAAATAGATTGCAAAAATTGTATTTTGAAATTTAAATCAGATTGTTTCCCCACAACATTAAAATATTTGAATAGCTACTAAATATTATAATGTTTTGAAGTTATTTAACATTTAGTTAGATGTTTTTTAAATGTATAATACTTCTTTTTACACAGTTTAACATTGTTATAATTAACAATAACAAATATTACATTTTTTACAAGTGATTTAGTGATAATTTTCATTATTGATTAATAATGCTTTTTCACACTATATTAAAAATCAGAAAATATGTGATTTTATCATCTGATTTAAATCAGTTGATTAAAATCATTGACACTCTATTGCTATGTTTATTATATATAAAAGAATGAATAACTTGATTATTAAAAGGAAATTATGACATTGTAAGTTATATTAGATTTAAATATCATTTTAAAATTAAATGCTTTTTATGTTTGTTAGATAAAAACCATGCTTTTTACAAACTTACTGTACTTAAATTTTTCACAATACTCAGGAATTACGCTTAGGGGTCAGGTAACCTTTGAAACGTCCAAAAATCGATTTTTTTTTTTTAATAGCTTATAATTAAATATGATTCTTTGGGAACATTTAAAAGCAAACACCATACAAAAAATCGCATTAGAAGAGAAGTTATGTCTAAAACACTTTGAACTTTTGCTATATGATCAACGGGTTTTTCAATCTTTAAAGCCAATTTTCTCAAAACAGCGATTTTGATCATTGCGCGCACGATTTCTGAAAAACGGTTGCCTAGAATTTCACGAAATTTTTAGTGGATGTATTAAACGTACAAAAGCACAAAATGACCTATTATTATGAATCTCAAGTTAGTAGTTTAGAATTCACGGCTACTTTTGTATAAAAAAAAATCTCGATATTTCGAATTACTCAAAAAAAAAAAAAAAAAAAAAAAAAAAAATTTCTCTGGATCTACAAGTTTTATTTTTTTCATTGTAGGTCATTTTGAAAACACTTTATATCTGTACTCATTAAAAGAATTTTGGCTTGTTTCAGCCATTCTTGTGGAAAAAATCATGCGCGCAATGCATGCAAGAATAATTCTTTCGTAAAAATTGTATTATCTTTAAAAATAAATTAAAAAAAAAAAAACTATATGTGTGTATACCTTTTCTAACAACTTTGATTGATAAAATAAATCGTTCCTAACATGTGTTTTCAATTTTATAATTAAAAGTTAATTAGTTAAAGAATGACTGCAATTCTTACAGAGGTCACTTTTCCATGTACTTTATTGGTTCAAAGGTTACCTGACCCCTTAGAAACAATTATTTAAAGCTTTGTTTTGTGTATTCATAAGTCACAATACCTGTAGAAACTTTCCAAATTATGTTCATCTTAGATTTGAATACTTTTTTATATCATTTTAAACATTTAGAAAATTTTTGATTTTAATCAATGATTTTTTTTTTAAATCACTTGATTTAAATCATGATTTAAATCGACTTATTTAAATCGTTGACACCCTGCACAAGAGTAACAAATTTTGATTTAATATATAGACAAGTAAAATGTATTTTGTTACAAATTAGATACGTGAGTGGAATACAATGTTATTTAGTTGGTTATATAAATTTTCGCTAAGATGTTATATATTCCCACGACCGCCATCTTTGATTTCTTGGCGATGTTTTGTTGGCGTTTATCGATAAGGCAACCCCGACGAGTGACGTGTTCTGGCAGCCCCGTTAAGCCTAACATGCGCATAAATGTGCTTGGCGACATTTACTTGGCGGAAAAGGGATTTTCACGCCAAGAAAAATCCAAGATGGGGGCTGCTGGAATATATAACATCTGTTCCAAATTTTTATCTTAATTATATTTTTTAATAAAATATTTATAAAAATATTTATAAAAAAATTGCTCTAGTGGTCACAAGAGAAACGAATGGACGTTCCCATATTTATAACTTACCGTACCCAAGTCTTCAATATTTACATTTACGGTAATTCCCCGCGTACACCGCGGCTTAGTTAAGTCTATTTCACACCGGAAATTTTATTTAAAAAATGAAGTCAAATAAATGCTAAGCAATAGCAAGCCACTTTTTATTTAAAATGAATTCTAGTAGGAAATCGAATTATTTGAGCTGCGGCGTATACGTGGGAAATTACGGTATATAATCAATTTATACATTTATTTTAAGCAATTAATTGTTAAAACAAGCGTTGATTGATGCTTAAACATGTTTATTTAAACAATGTAATTGTTTTATTACCTCATGTAAGTTTTCAAGTGCGTTTAATTTTAATAATACAAAAATTCTTGTTTTCTTTTATTTTTTTTTTCCAATGGCTTCTTGACTAATAGTGCCATTTTAAAATGACATATATGTAAATGAAAACAAATTGAACATAGCAGGGATGAGAGCCCCGGGAACCCAGCTTTCGCTTTAGAGTATAAGTCCAATTCCCGGGGGGGGGGGGGGATGGAACATAGCAATGCAAATATTTTAATTAAATATAATATTGGCATTATAGATTGTTTAAATACTTAAACATTAATTTCCTTTATTATTCTTACAACCTCTAAATATATAAATATAATTATGTAAATATTTCATTACATTTATATTTAAAATTTTGCTTCACTTCAGATATCCTTTTTTTTTTTTTTTTTTTTTTTTTTTTTTTTTTTTTTTTTTACGTTTAAAGACAGTAAAATGCATAAAGTTGATTTAATTTTCTACCATGAGTATAACTACTTTTTTTTAATAATAAAATAAAACCTTGCCATTTCAGATAGATACATCAAATAATTTTTTTTTCATCCTCTTTCTCAATGTACATATGCAAATAAGAACGGGATTCTTTAATTTATATATTTCCGAGGAAACCTTTATATTTTACCTTGAAGGATGTTTAACATTCTCTTATTCCCTAAGTTTTATTATAAAAATACGCTTCAGGAAATATTCTTTTCATCAAATTTTTAAGAAACAGAAAGTTTTCATAATCCGTGGATAAATATCTCCCAACTCAAAAAAAAAATAAAAAATAAATAAAAATAAATAAATTAAAAAATATAATATATATATATATATATATATAAAAGGGGGGGAAAAAGAAAAGAAAAAAGAACGAAAGAAAAAAACTGCAACATGTTCATCAGAACAAGAATCAGCACAATTCGGAAAAAATATAAACTTGAAATCTGTGGTGTATGCTACTATTTCAATCTAGTGATGTGCAGAATGAATGATTTTACTACCGAATGTATGATTCGGGCATGCACAAATATGTCGTTTCCAATCTTTGTGTATATTTTTAAACAAATATCACTAGAAATTTAGTAAAAAAAAAAAAAAATAATAATAATAATAAATCATCATTGCCATCCTTCCTAATTTTTTTAATCAATTATCTTCAGAAATTTGCAAGATAAAAAGAATTTTTCTATTTTTATAGGTTTCTTAAATTAATTTTTAATTAAAATAAGAAAAAAGAAAGACACAAAATTTCTGGTAGAAATTGAATAATAATAATAATAATAATAATAATAATAATAATAAAAGAAATGTTGGCAGCTATGCTTTTGCGCATGCCCGAATGGATTCATTCGAATAATACAATCACTCACTTTGCCCATCACTATTTCAATCTAGATATGCAACTGAAGCCATTTGCTGGAAGTGCATTTTTCTACAAGTCTCTAGCATTTTTAAAAATCGAAATATCAAAAACCTGGCGAAATAAATGTAGAATAATTGCACATCTACTTTGTGGAATAAATGTACTTCTACTCTAGATCGGTGTCTAGAAGTAATATCAGGCAGATTTTTAAGGAAATCTTAACAAACTTTAATGTTCTTGAATATATAGATGATAGTATTTACAGATGGATTATTGACATTGAAGTTAAACATTAAATGTAGCTGGCCGGCGACATTCTGCTTAACCCAGGTCCGCTGACCGGGTATTCATTGAACAACGACGTTTCAGCACGTCTGCTCACACGAGCAATCAACAGTCATCTCTCTCATTCTCACAAATGCTTTTGTAGGTTCAGCAGTTTTTCGTAGGCTCAGAGGTTGAGGTGGATCGTCCAGGCCTCATTTAAAGAATTTCCTGGTCTTTGCAGTGCAGAGTTCAAAATCTGTCACCACATAAATATAAAACCTCTCTGTTTAACATTTTGATGGGCCAGGATTAGCAACTATCTTTATATTCAATCGTACCACAAGTTGCAAAAGATTCTTTTTTTTTTTTTTTTTTTTTTTTTGGTCGTAGATATCTCGTTAAAACATTCTAAGTCTATGGCAAAGATTTTTGTTCAAAGAGTGGTACGAATAGAATAAAAAAAAATAGTCGCTGGGACGTATGGTGTCCCAACCCAGTAATCATAAGGTAAAATGAATGTATGAAAAACAACTTAAAGAAAAGCATAAATAACCTAAATCGACTCTTTCAAGATTTCATAATCGAAACCTCTGAGTGCAAAACGTATGAAAAAGAGAAGAGGAACAATAGCAGTAAACACTGTGTGTTAAATATACTGATGTTTCTCATTCTGTCTTTTATTTTTCTCTGAATGTTAAATTTACTTTGGCTGATTTGTTGAAATATATACATCACGTATTTACTAAAATATGCTTTTTGAACATATAAAACAATTATTTTTTTCATTTTATCAACAAAAAACAGGTTGGAAATTGCTCGTCAAACGTGGCAAATGAGGTGCGTTCGTACTATAACTAGTTTTATAATTATTTTTTGCACCCCATATTGTACTGAATGTATATTTTTTTGCATTTCATAAGTGCATAGTCTGTAATATCATTAAAATGCACTTGCAATATTTTTTTCCCATTCCCCGTAATGCAACGGAAAACTTTTGACTGTCCCTGTCATTAAACTATACATCCGATTTTCATAAAATTTGAAATGGCTAGACAAAATTTTACAGCAATTATATATTTAAAATTTCAGACCATTCGTATTCTGTAACATCATTAAAATGCACTTGCAATAATTTTTTCCCATTGGCCGTAATGTAACGGAAAACCTTTGACTGTCCCTGTAATTAAACTATACATCCGATTTTCATAAAATTGGAAATAGCTCAACAAAATTTTGCAACAATTATATATTTAAAATTTCAGACGATTCGGAAGGCTGTAACAACATTAAAATGCACTTGCAATAATTTTTCCCATTGGCCGTAATGTAAAGAAAAACTTTTGACTGTCCCTGTAATTAAACTATACATCCGATTTTTATAAAATTTGAAATGGCTCGACAAAATTTTGCACCAATCATGCATTTGAAATTTCAGACCATTCTGTTGGGTAATTTTTGCTCTGTTATATGCGGACGGACGGACAGACGGACTGAACGACGACTATAGGTGCTACGTATTTATATAATTACGAACGCACCTAAAAAGGGGGGGGGGGGTTAAAATCCCCTCCAAGGTATGCCATATTTTATAACATAAATACAAATTAACACACAACTGTTATTAAATACGTCTTTAAAATAAAATAAATCGGAAAAAAAGAGAGAGTAAAATAAATAAATAAATAAATAAAAACTGTCCCGTCATTACTAACAAGAAAGAATTACATTTTAGCAATAGTATTTATAAAAATATCCCTTACTCACGACAATCTTCTTTCGTTATTTCTTATAAAAAATCGCAACAAAATCAAGCAATCCGAAGGGAAGAAAGTAGTCTTTGTAATGCCATAATCATAATGCCCCAATTTTCACTGAAGATGAGAAAAAAATCCCTAATGCTTGAAAATTCTCGAAAGCTACAATTTTAGTGCATTACTTGAATCTTAAGCCAATTATATTCTAAATGAAAGAAAATGTAGGGTATATACAGCAATGAATAGTCCCTTAAATTGCTAAAATTCTCAAACTTCATAATGAGTTAGAGGAGCACTAGAGTAAGGATTCCCAAAATGTGGTACGCGTACCTCTTGGGGGTACGTGAAGAGGTTCTAAAGGATGCGTGATGAGTCAGTATTCACAACTAGCTGCGGCGCAGTGCCGCTGAGTGAGTCAGTCAGAAAGTTTTTTTTTCCCTAATTGACTGTTTAAAAAACAAAATTCTGAAACACACTGAATGTTAAATATGAGTCACGATTAGTGTTGCCAGGTTTCCCGCGTAAATCGGGACTCCAAATGCTCTGGTCACCAATATTTTAAAGTAATTTTCCTTGCCTTATCTAATGGCAGAATTATCTGCGGTTACAGATGACGAAATAAACTGTAAGAAATTAGTGGTGACCAGAGCATTTGGAGCCCTGATTTAGTTTATCTGACAACACTACTCGCGATTTTCCTTCAGAAAACTAACAAATGTGCAAGAAATGTGCAAGGGAGAAAAAACGCACCCGTCACCTTTAAGAATTTGCAGTGTAACACTTAAATGTGGACTCAATTTTGTGTTTATTATCAACCATTTGTTGTTTTCATTGTTTTCATTTTTCTCTTCGTGATTCTTACACATTAAAAAATAAGCGAAACGCCACAGGCACTCGCATTTCGTCAAGGAGTACTTGACGGATAAAACTTTGGGAAGAATCACTGCTCTAAAGGATCTAATCTCATCACATCACACACGGATCCACTGAACGAATTGGCCATTATAAGAAAACGCCTAAGGCGGGAAGAGCTATTTTGGGAAAAATATTATCATTTTATAGTATCAAACCGAGTGAAAAGCTTGTTCTGATTTTTCATAAAACTCTCTTGTGTAGCTATAAAGCTTTCAGTTGCGCTTATCTCATTTGAAAACCGAATGCAATAGATATTTCCTAAAACGAAAAAAAAAATCGTATTTACTGATTATCTTTGGTTGTTTAAATACTTTTTTGCTGGGTATGCAACGCATCACTGGTATGCCAAGAGGATCTGACTAAAGTAGTAGTAGTAACATTACATAAAAAAATATTTTAATATTTTAATTTCCTAAATATTATTATTGTAAGAAATTAATTTTATCGTTTGCTTTGTTGTTGTCGTCTGCCAAAGCTGAGTGCTAGCAATTTTTTGTGCAAATTTATTTTCCTGTAAATGGCAACGTTCGGTTTTGTTTACATGTTTTTATTCTGTTCTAGAAAGAGTTGTGAATGGGGTTTCTGTGGCTGAATTGTCAAAGCACCGGTCTGCTAATCGCTTGCGAGCGTAAGAGATTGTGGGTTCGATTCCCTCTGGTTCCATTGCACACACTCTTTGTGTGGAACTCCCAGGGTGTATTTCTCTTGTGTTGTAGTATTTCCTTGTGCTATCTTGTCTCCGACTTATAAGCGGGCTCTCATGTCAAGCACACAAGTCGTATGCTTGTTGTTCAATAAATAAATAAAGAGTTGTAAAACCGTGCGGGCTTAATTAAAGTGTTACAGTTCACTTTTTTCTATCATGTCTGTTTTGAGTTATCATGAGTCTGTATTTTATCTAATTACAACCAGCGCGCTATCAATTATAATTACTTCATGTGCTTCAAGATGCATAACGATTTAAATACTTCACTAATTCTGCATTTTACAATTCCCCTTCCTCTCAGCTTCTTGAAATTTTTTAGATCCAACGATGGTAAAGTTGAAAACTTAATTTTTTAGAAGAAAAGTATCCGCCTACACGTGAATAAAAAAAAACTTCTTGTTTGAAATAGATGAATCAAAGATTTTTTATAAGCAATTTATTTAATATGCAAATGCAAAAAGAACTGAATTCTTTAATTTTTACATTTCCGAATAGCCTTTGATATTTTACCTTCAAGGATGTTTAAGATCCTCTTACACTCTGAGTCTCATTATAAAGATACGCTTCGGGAACTATTCTTTTCATTAGATTTCTTAGCAATATAATGTTTTCCCCCCATCCAAGGATGAGTATTATTATGTGTTCCATTTCAAAAAACTACGTTATATTCATCAGTAGAAGACCCATGTATAATTTGAAAAAAAAAAGGGGGACAAAAAATCTCTTTTAATAAAAATATAATGATATAAGTGGTGTTTTTTTTTCAAATAAAAGATAAAAAGCTAACACTGTTGAAAGATTTCTCAAATCCAGCTTCCAGACTGCATTATGACGTCACCAACAGAAGAATAAATGTCATCCGTTTAGACTGCTTTTATTTTTCTCGCCATATTTCAAGTGTGCATCCTTCTATTGGCATTCTTTGTAATTTTCCTTTTTAAATTCCATTTCCTGTTTTATACAACCCCAAATAAAGAAAATTTTGCTGGGAAAAAATGGCGACAATATCCATTGTGAAAGAGCCGAAGATTCCATTTGTCTATGTCAAGTATCTACTTCAAGCGAGATCGAAATGGTGAAAGGATGGTAACGATTGGCATAATTTTTAAGTGGTGGGAGTGCCTTTTCGAGAAAAATGGATGAAACCAGGAAAAAAGTGAGAAAAGAAGTAGTCATTGTTGGAGTAAAAACAAAAAAATGACGCGCTAAATGACTATGATAAATTACTGCAAAAATATCTTAAGACTCATTGTTGAAAGCTGGTCGATAAGAGAGAAAGTTTTTCTGTTTTTAAAGTATTTTGAGTTATTTAATGGGCTTGAAAATGTACGACGTTTTCTTTGTTTTTCTTTACATGGTGCCGCTTATCGGGAAATTCAAAGATTTCTTTTAAGTGTTGTCAGTGAAATTCACTTGAATAAAAAGTTATAAAAGCATGAATTTTCGGAATAAGTTTTCTCAAGGCCTCAGAATATTAACTGCATTGCAGCATAATAAAGTGTGTTTGTTTTCTTTCAATTAAAAACAAGATTTTGACTATTCGCCAAGCAATAATTTTGAAATTATTTTCTCTGCTGTATAAAGAAATTTTTCTGTATCTCTAAATAACTGAAGAACAAATGTGTTTTTTCCATTCTTCTATAAACTTATACATTTATGATACTACTTATTTGTTAGTTAAATTTCACCATATCGCGATTTTCAAGCATTGAAAATTGCCCCCAGAGCATCGGTTTTTATCAAGAAGTTCACATTGATTGCGAAATTAAAGAATTTGTTTATGAAATTGGAAACTGAATTTAATAAATTTATAACTTTTATTCAAATATAAATAAAATTATTTTGGTAATTAAAAATGAAATAGCGCGTTCGAACTCATTAGAGACGTTGCTTCTCAGTAAAAATTTTATTTTGTTTTTGTAAATTTAAACTTGCACCGGTATACTTTAAAGAACTTAAATATAGTACTTATATAGGATGACTGTTAAGGCTAGTGTTTCCAAAATATGTGTTTTTCCCCTGAATTTAGAGGAGGAGCTAAAATTTAAGAAAAACAACAGAAATTACGATTTTGTAGAAATCTTGTTGAATGACTTTCACATTTATCTGACTTTTACTGAATTTTGCGAAGTAAGTGTTTTGCCTCTAAACTTAAAGGAGGAGCTAAAATTTTATAAGAAAAACAACAGAAATTACGTTTTTGTAGAAATCTTGTAGAATGACTTTCACATTTATCTGAATTTTACTGAATTTTGCAAAGTAAGTGTTTTTCCTCTAAACTTAGAAGAGGAGCTAAAATTTTATGAGAAAAACAACAGAAATTGAGTTTTTCTAGAAATCTTGTAGTATGATTTTCCTATTTATTTGAGTTTTATTGAGTTTTGTGTTTAAAAATACCTATTTTTGCATTTGAATTTTAGAAAACTCTGAGAGTGGGATAAAAAGTTACGCATATTAAGTACGAGAATACCCCGCTGATTCCTTATTTACTATATAGCGACGTACTGCCTCTTTATTATATCATTAATGCAGGTGGCCCTACAGATCTTTAACCCATTAGTGCGCAACTTTGCATATATGCAAACACCAGTGTTTTGAATTTAATAGATTTTTTTATTCGTATATACCTAATTCACACCAGAAAATTAAAATAGCAATATTTGCTTTAATTAATAACAGACATTCCGTATTTAAATAGAGCGATATTAACCATTAAAACTTTCTAGTGTAAAGTCAGATTCTCTGAACTACGTAATTTCTAGAACGTATTCTATCATGGGAATTAAAGGGTTAAAGGTTAAGTTTTATAAAATAAATAATTAAATAAAACAAGGTATTTGGAGACATACTTATTGAAATATTTACTAATTTGCAACATTTGAGCGTAAAACAGCTCCACGACAGTAGTTTTTACTTCTATTGCAGATGTGCAACAGAAGAAAAGATTGACGTATTATATGAAAAAGTGTATCGCTGATTTTTTTTTCATTATTTTTCCTGAATAATAAAGCTTTCAGAGAATCAGACGTAATTTTTTCGAAACAAAATAAAAAATCGCGCATTTAAGGGTTAAAGGTTTTGAGCTGAATTTAGTTTGATTTCAGTTGGTGTCAAAGGAAGAATCTTTATTAGAGATTCCCAACACTGGTTGATACTGTGCGTTGATCCTTAGTGTTGACAGATTAGGGAATATTTCATTCAAAATTTCTACCAAATTTACGACTATTAATCTTCGTTTTATTTAATCACGGAATATCTGTCATTATATGAAGTGAATACGACTACTCTGTAGTAGTGGTAAATATTTTGAAAAAAAAAAAAAAGATTCCCTATTTGATAACATTTTTGCAACTCCATTTTCATAATTAATTTTACCAAATAGTTTGAGACAATGCTTATTATTTGTTTTTCTGATGTGAACATTTCGGATTTTCTTTTCAGTCTGTTTTGTTAAATAACTTTAACAGTGTTAAAAGTGTTTTTCTACGCAAAATATGATTAGGCGTTAAACAGAATTGAAAATACTTGTATGTGTAATTTGTTTTATACGCTTTTCATAACAATCAGTTTTGAAGAAAAAAAAATTAAGTCCGCGAAACCGTAACAAAAGAATCTTCTTTGGATAAGTATGAAACAATGCTTTCGGGCATTCTCTAATTCTGCCTATTGTAGCAATAAATCCCCGCTTGCTTCACAATACATGTTTTTGTTTCTAAAGGGAGACTCTATCATGATTTGTTTCTTTTCAATGTTTTTAAATTTCACATTTCTTTATAGAATACGTGGTGTTTTAGTTAGAACAAGGGTTTCATTCAACTAACTGCAAGTGAAAGGGAATAAATTAAATTACACGATGAACTTTTGCATTTAGTTTATATTATAACTTCACTGCTTTAATTCCGCCAGTTCAAGAGGGATATTCGTACAGCTATTGCTATTAGATGTAAATTTCCAAATGGGCAAAAAATGTCCGGACCAGGATTCGAACCAGGGGTCTCCTGGCTGAAGCCGCCAGTGCTCTACCATCTGAGCTATCCCGGACGAATCTGGGGGAACTTTCTCAACCAGCAACCTTAACCCCTTAACAGTCGCATTAAATTACGGTTTTAAAATTCAAATTACTTATTGGCACCACTTTTTAAAAAAAGAAATGTTCACCTTATTTAATGACAGGTAAAATGATATCATATTAAAGCCAATTACACTATTCTATAAAACTGGTGGGAATTAGACAAATCTGAATAATCTGAAAGTCACAGCCCGTGAATATCACGGGAGCGAGAATTAAGGGGTTAATGATTATAGCATCTGGTCTGAAACCTGGTTCAGCTCAACAGAATAAATCTCAGGTCATGGAACTCCAGAAATCGGTGGATACGTAATTACACTAGATTAATTTTAACACAATTATTGCAATTGGTAAACAAATCATATTAGATGTAAATTTCCAACTGGGTGAGTTATCCACCAGATTCATCCCGGATAGCTCAGATGGTAGAGCACTGGCGGCTTCAGCCAGGAGATCCCTGGTTCGAATCCTGGTCCGTACATTTTTCGCCCAGTTGGAAATTTGCATCTAATGTGATTTGTTTACAAATGGAATAATTGTGTTAAAATTAATCTACAGCTATTGATAGTTTAATTCTTTTTCGGCAGGGGTGTCAATTTCTGATTTTTGATCACCAATAAATCCATAAAGAAATCTTCGACTTATTTCATTGATGATTTCTGCGATGAAGTAAAAAGAAAATTCTCTTCACAATTAGCGGGCAGAAAATTCGTAGCACTTAGCTGCTATAGACTCTAGAAACTGGAAATATTATTTTAAACTTTCAAATTTCAATTGAAATTTGTTTGTCGATAATATATATATATGATAATTTAAGAAGAATTGACATGAAAATATCTCAAGTGTCGTTCATTATAGAATTTACGAAAAAAAAAGAATATATGTGTTTTTCTCAAAATAAAAATTAAACATTCTATTAACATTATGGAAAATTTCTTATTAGTCTTTATTGCTTTCAGTTTTTGTAAGAAGGCTCTAATATCTTTGTATTAATTGAAAGCTGTTATACGTAAATAAGTATGTATGTTATAGGGTGTGCTTGAGATGTATGTATGTATGTAAATATATAAAGCATATTCAGATGCATTACGCCTAACCCCTTTGCAAAAAAACCTTCGTGAGGAACAGAACAGAAAAATACAATAAAAAACATTGAAAAGTATTATAACTATTACTACAAAAAAGAGAAAAATGAGAAAACGCGAAGCGAGAATGTAGGATACAATACAATGTTTATCAATGCGTAGAAATATTATTTTTATGCTATTTTTTTTTTAAATAACTGGCGTATGACCCATCGCACACTAAAAGAGACAAACGTTCCTTGTTCTAGGAAAATATAATCTAACCACTAACGAAAATATGCAATAATCTCTTTCGAGTTACCCACGATTTTGAGAAGCAGCCTTTGTCTTTCGAAACCTCGGAACCAATATATTTTCGAGATTTAAGGGGGTCCGGGGCTAAATATTCTAAAAAAAAAAAAAAGCATTTTTTTATTGCCTTAAAACAAGTACTGTGTTTTTAGCATTAAATACCGCTTTGAGTGATAATTGTGAAAATATGCTCATTAATGCAAAACTTACTCATAAAAAAACTTCATTTTCTTACTTAAAAATTTTGTATAATATTCACAATCAATATTTTAAGAAATCCTGAAGACAAATTAAAAAGACACATTTTCGGTACCCAAAAGTGTAAAAATTTTGTAAATCGAGTAAGTACTTCCAGACTTATATCAAAAATTAAATATGTTTAAAATTTTAAAATTTAAATTTTTTTTTAAATATTTAAAAATTTTCAGATTTTTTTTTACATGCAATATTTTTATTATATTAAAACATATTTCAGAAAAAAATCTCCATAAATAAAAAAAATAGAATTTTGAGCTTCGGACCCCTTAAAGAAACATTTATAAAAACGAAGTTTATTTTGCTGCCACTGATTTTCGGAAACTTTTTGAGAGTATATTAATGAGTTTTCTCAATCCGGAATATCAATTTTTTGGATGCCATACCTTCTCAAGTGAATATTTTCAAGTTCAACAAACGAGTTTTACTGACGAACTTGATGCATTAACAGAATTAACATTAACATTAAAACTAATATTGTTTTGTTACTCTTCCATGCATAAACTCAGTTACGGAACCCAGAATGTTTTATTGATAATTAATAGCATCTTAAAAACGAATATTTTGGTTTGAGAAAATTGATTAATACACTATATAAAAACTACTGTAAAAGCACTTATTTTCGCGAGCCGTAATTTTCGCGAAAATGAAGATATCGGTGATTTCGCGAGTTGAAAATTTCGCGAAAGTTGAAAAATTCCAAAACTACCTAAATAGAACCCCTTTTGCATAAGGCAATTTAAGAAACTTCCTTTTGTCCGAAAAGTTCTTCGCCTCCCCCCCCTCTCCCCATCTTTCTAAAAATGAATGACTTCAAAGAAGCTGGTATAAATATTGTAAGTGAATGAGCTGCATTCTATTAGCTGTATTATTGTTTTTATTCAAGAAGTAGTTGTATAGTATTCAAGAAATAGTTGTAAGTACTCAAGAAATTGCTGTACTTATTCCTTATTTAAGTAACTGTAATCATTAAATTTTGGATAAGTGAAAATTTTCTGATTTTTTATTATTATTTCAGGCGAAAAAAAATACATATATTTCGTGAGGCTTAAATTTTCGAGATTACGACGGAATCGCGAAAATTAAAACCTCGCGAAAATAAGTGCTTTTACAGTATTCGGAAATATTCGAGAAACACATGCTGGCGGAAAAGAAACTTTGTTTTTAAAAATGATCCTTTGAATCTCGAAATATAGTGATTTCTGAGGTTTTTAATGATAAAGAATACTTTTTAGAATGATGCGTAACTTGAAATAGGTTATATTATATTTTCGTTGATTAAAAGAAAACGTATTTTTTTATACTGCACCTGTATACTTTGATGAATTTCCTTATTTCAAAATTGTGCGTTATACGCCGGAATACATGCTAAGTATGAAAAGGAATTATGTACGTAGGGGTATTTAGCATAAATAAAAGATTAAAATTAAAGATTATTTCTTTTTCTTAATCATTCTTGCGCGTGAATTAAATCTGGTATTGTTATTCTTGTAGATTACATTTGCATTAAAAATAAACAAGAAGTCAAAGGACAAATGTTTATCCTAACAAATCAAAAACGTTTCAAATTCTTTTCTGGATTACTCTTTGTTTTATTTTAACCCTTTATCGGGCATGCCAATTCTTAGCTGACATGTTAAAAAGATTCACTGCAACCAGAATGTGCAAACAAATTGATTTGAAAATAAAAAGTTTTTCATCCTATGCATTATAAGAACAAAATATTGTTATAAAAATTCCGGTGTAAATCGATCACTTTTCAATAAAAATTAAGTGGTAAATATATTACCATTGCCCATACTTGCCAACTTTCAACTAAACATCCGTAAAGTGCAAGTTAAATTGGCCTAGGTTAAGCATGTTAGTACGCAGAAAATTTATTTGATGTATGATTATACATATAGTATCATGCTTCTCTATGAAAACTATTTGAATTCATTTCTTTAAAAAATTTCTGGTTCCATACGTATTTAACCTGGATCAATTTAACTCACATTTTACGGAAGTTTAAGGGAAAGTTGGCAAGTATGCCATTGCCCGATAAAAGGTTAAGCTTTTCAACTGCAATTTTAAGCTTTGGCAGCTTTATTGCTTTCGCAATTTTTAGTATTTTAATACATCGCATTTCTTAAGTATTTTAAAACAGATTTTACGCATTTATCTATGCTTATATTTTCCAAGTTTCGTGCTTTCAGTGTTGTGAACTGCATGTACACCGAAAGACTGAATTTTTATTCTAACAAATCAAAAACTCTTACAATACAATTCAAGAATACTCGTTGTTTTATTTTAAGCTTTTACTGCTGCAATTTTAAGCCTTGACAACTTTATTGCTTTCGCATTTCTTAGTATTTTAATACTTCGCATTTCTTAGTATTTTAATACAGAATTTACGCATTTTATGTATGCTTAAATTTTCCGAGTTTCGTGCTTTCAGTGTTATTAACTGTATGTACACTGATAAACTGAATTTCACTGGTAAAAAATAAAACAGTTTTCCTGCATCTGATTTAGGATAAGTACAACGAGGAAAGTTTTAGTACTGCATGCGACACTGAGGGATCTAATTGCACATGACAAATTACCTGCACAACCTTCAAAATATATGTCCATGTTGCAGCCATCTTCTCATTGTTCATTGTTTTATCATGTAGATTTCTAGACATAAAAACATCCGTTGTCAGCGTCGTTGTGTGTTTCAAAAGCTTAGGTCCACTATTTCATCACGATTATTATCGTATGTCTATCTGTTTGGGAGACGTATCATCAAGTGTATTCGAAAGAAATGAATATAGTGTGTGTTTAATGCAACTTATATTTTGAAGACGCTAAGACACATTAATTTTGTATTTAAGTTTACTTCATTAGAAACATAATTCAGTAATTTTGGAATTCAAAGCTATTAAAAAAGAATGCTGCGTTTATAAATGAAAAAAAAAAGTTTTGGCAAATTTAATTTGTTCAAAATTAACCCTTAGCGGCCCATAGCTGTAAATACATGATTCTACTTTCATATACAATTCGCACCATTATATTTTGAAAGTAAATTTTTTAGTCAAAGTAGAAGTAAAATTGTTTCATAAAAAACAAGTCGTGTAAAGCGAATAAATTTGATTAAGGATGCCAATACCGTTTATATGGCGGCATTGGTCTGTTAAGGATTAATAAACACTTTTTAATTTTCAAATTATCTTCATACTGAGTACTCTATACTTAGCATGTTCGCGACGACTGACGCGAATTTATGTCATCTTTTAGATATGTCTAACTCCGCCCATAGGTAGTACATTTGTATTTTATGTATTACATTGTTTCTGAATGATTACTTCGATTAGAAACAGCTATATAAATTAATTTGTAATATAAAACACGAGCGCAGAAATTCATTTTGTTAAATAATACAATAAAAGATCGTTGCTTATGCTTGTCGAAAAACATCGGAATTTAAACATTCTGGAATGTTAAAAAACAGACTTCATTTTGTATAAATAATACATATAAAGGCAAATATAGTTTATTATGTTATCCATTATCTTCAACGAAGTGTTGAAGCGCAAGCATAACATTATCACCATAGTTACATCCATCCTTTCCATATCAAATGTAACTCAGTTATTACATCCCACAGTGGCCATGAGCAAAGGAGTTTAATGCTGCATATATGCGGTAAAGTTACCATTATCCACTATTAAGCATGCTTTAATACATCCATATTGTACAACACTTCCATGAAAATAACACGTTTCGAGTATTCAAACATAGTAATCACTCTGACAATGAATTCTCCAGAGATTCAAATGAAAGTGTGGTACATGCTTTTGAAATTATCAGGAAAAAAACAAAACACTGGTAGTGAGATTATAAGACAGCATAGATAGTTTCTGTGCCCGGAAACTTAATTTTAAGCAGTTTTGTAATTTACAGCTTGGAACAACGGCAGTTGCGAAATTGAATGTGAAACATATGACATTGATGTACATTTTTGTTAAGGAACTACTGCAGTGATTTAAATATATTTTTATGTAGTTTAAGCAGTAGATAAACTTTGACAATTTAGCGAAAAACAAAATTTTAAATGCAATAATTTTGTCTTTTTTTTTCGAAATTAGATTACTATTGCATTTTTTGTTGTTCTTAATTTTTGTCGGACGATTAATTTATAGTTTAGTTACTGCAAAAACTATTGCTAAAATTTAAATAACTTCAGTAGTTATGTAGAAAAAGGGTACATCAAGTCAGCTGTTTCACATGTGATTATTTTTCTTTGGAAAATCGCATAACTATTATACATATATCATAGATATTCATAGATATATAGATGAGCGATCAAATAATAGTTTACTTGATGCCAAACTATTAAAAGAAGTAATGAAATTGCTTTAATAGTTTCCTAGAAAAATCACATCAATGAAAGAGGATTTACATGTGATTTCGTCGCTTTCTTAAAAAATATATATTTATTTATTTAATCGTTATCAATCGCATATTTTGCGTATTGGGTGTTTTATGCTGGTGTTAATATCGACAGCGGTAATACATAATTTATTTAAAAGAAGGGACCTTTATTTCACTCTTCAGATTTTTAGATTTCTTTTTTAGCTTAAATGCCGGCTTTGTCCTTTATTTTGAGAGTTTCTCATATTTTTAATATTTAATTTTGAAAAATACCACATTTCTTAAGACTTAATGACATACAGTATTAAGATATTGTTAGGAATTTTTCTCACAGATTCGAGATGTTTAAATTGATACGCTTTGATTGTGTGATATATAGTTAATAAGAAATGGGAAGTGTTATTAATATCCTACCACTTTTAGAGGAATATAAGTGGTCTCAGACTGCCATTTTGTTCTTCGCCTTTTTATGTATTTGACCGCAACAATACCCAAAAGTATCTTCTGCGTGATTATTGCTTGTGTTCTTTCATTTCTTAAACAACGAGCTACATATAAGGATAAGGTCATTGCAATTTTCAGTATAAGACCTATACATAATCAGAATTTAGTTAAATTTTTATCTGATTTTCTATCAATTTTTTGCAAATGTTCTACCAGTGTAACCAACGTTTTCAATAAGACAGCCATTTTTGGAAAATATGTCTTTGGAAAATGAAATAAAATGCTGTAAATCTGAATATTAAAACTTTTCTTGTGAAAAATGTTTTATTGCATTTTGTTTTTTTTATTGGGGAGTCGAAAGTTGGGCATAACATTCGTATTTCATTATTTTATACATTACTAGCAGACCCACCCGGCGTTGCCCGGGGTTTGTAAATAATAACCTTAAACAAAACTTAAGTTTGTATGATTTTATATCTTTGGAAATTCTTTTAAATGAATCTGATTTCGGAGGCTCCATTGCCTTCCGCAGTGTCTAATGCGTTCCCATCAAACTTCATTCCGAACGAACCTGTAATCTAGATCCCCACTACATATGGCAACATTTACCGGAAGTGCCCGCACGTGCCGGCGACAATCGAAAACCAAGTTGAGTGAGCCAAACCTCGTAGGAATCAAGCCCACAGAAAAAAAAAAAAAAGAATGCGCCATTAATGTTAGAAAATGTGGGTAACTAAAGTCTAAGATAAAATTTCATAATACAGAAAGTGGAAGACGCCTCTTCCTCACCTTGTAAATTTCATGAATCACTGTAAGCATTAACACAATATTTAATTAGCGAATGAAATCCCTTATCTAAAGTTACCTTTAAAGTAACGCATTTTTTAATTTACGGCTGTAGTGAGTAGACGTAAGTTAATGCTGAAAAGGGAGATTAATGTTTGAAAAAGGTGGTAGCTGAGGTATAAAGAAACACCGATCCCTGGGGTCCAGGGTCTTAACTGGAATGTAGTTGGGTATAAGAACAATTTTTAGGGGTTTTAAAGTAGCATGGAAGACGCTAAAACTATGTTAAAGAAGATTGCAATAGAACAGAATAGTTTTTAAAGAAGCTGCAACAAAGGCCCCATGAAGACGATTAATATTCAAAATTGGTGGTAGCTGAAGTCTGCAAATATTTTTCTGTCGTTCACGTAGTAGCTGCAGAACCGAAGAATTTGTTAGGAAAAAAAGTTCGTGATTCGGACCATTTTTAAGGGAGCTATAACAATGGGCCGAAAAGAGCCAACTGTTAGTTGAGAGCAGGGCCCTAACATGAAAACATGTTTAAATGTTTTAGTACTTAGCGTTTTAGATCTTCAATTAGTCAAAATTAATCATAGGGTATGAAATAATCATTAGAAAAATATTTTAAAGAAATGCGAAAAAATGGGGTAAATGCTTAAAAAGGGGCACTAGAGCTCCAATAAAAATATGAGGGTGTTGGTAGGGCAGGGTTGGCGAACCTATGGCACGTGTGCCAAAGTTGGCATGTACGCTAATTTTTTTGGCACGCAAAATATTTAAATGTAGTAATCGTTATACAGATAAAATCCATTTTTTATTTCAGTTATAACCAATATTTTTTCCCATACGGACAATACAGAAATAATGCAAATATTTTTTGCATGAATTAACACATCAGAATAATTTTCTTTTCTTGCTATGCTATGCAGCGTTTTCTCCATGTATTTTGCCTTTCTATACGAATTTAAAAAGCTGTAATTTTCAAATGAATTTCGTTTGACAGTCACTGCAATAAAATGGCGAATGGATCCAATTTAGCTATGCATATTTGAAAAAACAATAAAATATGATCCAGATATAAAGCATTTTCCATCAAAAGTACAACAGCAAAAATCTTATCAATACATTATTAGCACACTGTTTAATACAACTTGGAAAACGATAACTGAGATGTTGCTTTAGAATAAGTTAAAAATTAATGAAATAAAATCTGGTATTTTTCCCCTTTATTAGAGTACATACCGCATAAATGAATCCTATCGAATTAAAAATTTATTCATTTAATGGCTGACATAGAAAAAATCGCATTTTGAATTTTAATACTTTTTAATTGATAATACATGAAAGGAACTGATTCCAGTAATTCGTATAAACATCGTACTCTTCAAAATTATTTTTCCATAAGTTTGGCACGTTGCATTGTTGATAGATATTGTTTGTGAATTTTCGGCACGCGCAAGTGAAAAGGTTCGCCAAGCCTGGTCTAGGGGGAAGAGTCCAAAACTCAATTTTAAAATCATGCGATGAAAAGTTGAGAAAATTAGAGTGTAAAAAATGCATAGCACACAAAAAGTTCAAGTTACCTCCGATCGGGCCCTACAGGACCCTAAGGTGCCCCAGAATTTTAATTGGAATATAGAAACTGGAGAATAATTAAATGAAAAAATGGTTCCAAAAATGAAGATCGGATAGGAGAGGCAATTTATTAATAATTTATGGTGCAAAAGCTTCAAAAGGCCTTCTACCGGGCCCCAAGGGGGAAGGGACTTAAGTGGCATGTAGTTTGGTATAAATACACTTTTTGGTAGTTTTTAATGTAATCTGAGTACGCTAGAACTATGGTAAAGAAAATTGCAAGGAATTCGGATAATTTTTAAAGAAAATGCCCCAAGGACCCTAAGAAGATGATTTACATTCAAAACTGATGGTAGTTGAAGCCTGATTTTTTTTTTTTTTTTTTTTGTTCATGTAATAGCTGGAGAAACTAAGATGTTGTTAGAAAAAAAAAGGACTGAATCGGACTATTTTTAAGGGAGTTATAATAGGGGGCCCAAAAGAGACCAACTGATAGTTGAGAAAAGGCCCTAACATGAAAACATGTTACAACGTTTTAGTACTTAGCGTTTTAGATCCTCGATTAGTTGAGATTAAACATAGGGTACGAATTAATCATTAGAATATAATTTAAAAGAAATGTGCAAACAAATATAAATGCTTAAAAAAGGGACCTAAGGCCCCAATAAATGTATGTGAGTGTTGGTCTAAGGAGAAGAGTTCAAGACTCAACTGTAAAACTACGCATTGCGAAGGTGAGAAAATTAGTGTGTGAAAAACACATGGCACACAAAAAATTTAAGGGGCCCTGGACTGGGCCCTACAGGACCCTAGACGGGCCCATGGTCTGAACTGGAATGTAGATACGGTAGTATAACTAAATGGAGAAAGTAACCCAAAAGTGAAGATCGGATAAAAAGGAAGCAATTTATTAACAATTTAGTGCACTAAAAACTTTTTTTTAGTTTTAGTGCACTAAAACTAAAAAAAAGGGGGGGTGCACTAAACCCTCGGTACTGGGCCCCTGTACCAGGCCCTTGCAAGGGAGCCAGGGTCTTAACTGAAATGTAGAAATGGGGTAGAATCTGAAAGGAGAATTCACTCGAAAATCGAAGAAGATCGGATAGAAAAGAGGCATTTTATTAACATCTTATGCACTAAAACTTCAAGGGGCCCTGTACTGGGCCCCTTAACAGGGTGCCAGGGTCTTAACTGAAATGTAGAAATGGGGAGCAAATTGAAAGGAGAATTCACTCCAAAAACAATAAAGATCGGATAGAAAAGAGGCATGTTATTAACAATTTAGTGCACTAAAACGCCAAGGAGCCCTGTACTGGGCCCCTTGCAAGGGTGCCAGGGTCTTAACTGAAATGTTGAAATGGGATAGAAACTGAAAGGAGAATTCACCCCAAAAACGAAGAAGATCAGATTGAAAAGAGGCATGTTATTAACACTTTAGTGCACCAAAACTTCAAGGGGCCCTGTACTGGGCCCCTTGCAAAGGTCCCAGGGTCTTAACTGAAAAATAGAAATGGAGCAGAAACTGAAAGGAGAATTCACACCAAAAACGAAGAAGATCGGATAGAAAAGATGCATGTTATTAACAATTTAGTGCACTAAAATTTCAAGGGGCCCTGTACCGGGCCCCTTGCAAGGGTGCCAGGGTCTTAACTGAAATGTAGAAATAGGGCAGAAACTGAAAGGAGAATTCACCCCAAAACCGAAGAAGATCGGATAGAAAAGAGGCATGTTATTAACAATTTAGAGCACTAAATGTTCAAGGGGCCCTGTACTGGGCCCCTTGCATAGGTGCCAGGGTCTTAACTCAAATGTAGAAATGGGGCAGAAACTCAAAAGGAGAATTCACACCAAAAAAGAAGAAGATCGGATAAGAAAGAGGCATGTTATTAACAATTTAGTGCATTGAAACTTCAAGGGGCCCTGTACTGGGCCCCTTGCAAGGGTGCCAAGGTCTTAAGTGAAATGTAGAAATGGGGCAAAAACTAAAAGGATAATTCACCCTAAAAACGAAAAAAATCGAATAGAAAACAGGCATGTTATTAACGTTTTAGTGCATAAAAACTGAAAGGGGCCCAGGGGCCCCGGCCCTTAAAAAATTAAAAATCAGAGTCTCAGGTGTATCAGGACCTGTCTTTGACTAATCACATCTGAAATTTCAGACTTCTACGTGCTGTAGTTTTTGCTAGCCATCGCACACAGACAGACAGACACACAGAGCGACTTGTTCTTTTATTAGTATAGATTTACATGAATGTGTCATGATAAACACAATTTTCTATGTTCACTGAAAATTCTTTCAGGTTTACTCGTTCTTTTAAACTGCCATCACGTTCGGTGATTATTATTTGTTACACTTATTTTATTTTATTACGTTTTAAACTAATCAGCGCACATCCCAACTGTCAGTTCTGTATTTTGACGAGGGTTGTATCGTTCGAAAACTCTTGTCACGAGATCAAGAAGTGTATAGGAACTATACTCCCGAATCCAAAAGTTCGCGAAATATTCGCTGTGAAAAATAGCAAAAAGAAAAGAAGAAGGAACAAGTCGTAAATTGTACGTCGAACGTGGCAAATAAGGTGCCTTCGTACTACAGCTAGTTTTATAAATATTCACATCTTGGAGCAATAGCTGTTGCACTCGTATGTCCTCGAAACGTGTAAATCTGTCCAAAAAAAAAAAAAAAAAAATCCGATTTTTAAAACGATTACAAGACGATTACAAAACGATTACCCTATACAACGTATGATGTGTAAGTAAAAAGGGCTCAATTGTCGTGAACTGTTGGTTTCGAAAGTGTAGCTCCTATACCAGGGTCGGCGAACCTTTTTGTTGCCGCGTGCCAAGTTTAGTCAAAAAATATTTTACGTGACCATGACGTGCCAACTAAAAAACAAATTTAGTAGGTGGAAAAATAATGGATTAAAATTGCTTAAAATTTTCTATTAAGATTTGAAAAATATGAGGAACATACATGTAGTTATTATACTGTAATAATTATGGCAACAAGTATATTTTAGAAATTAAAAAGAATAATGCTATGTAATTTGATTTATGTTGCTACATCTTAATATCAGGTTCATTTTAATGCAAACTAAACTCCGGATTTAACTGACAAGTGTTTTCAGTATGAATTTTGATATTATTCATTCGTGAAAACAGTGACTTGAAAGCATAGATAGTCAGAAAAACTGTTAAAATGGTAAACAACAGTTTTTTTTAATAGCTTTGAAATAAATTCAAATATGCCGTAACTCATCATTAGAATTTAGTAATGTCTAATAAGCAATTCTTGTCGATAGTTTTCAAATATCAAATTGTTTGATTTTTTTTTTTTTTTGAGACCATAATTAATCAGATTGGAATATAATATGCCACAATAAAAAATTTTCAATTTCCATTTAATCGAATTTAGAAAAGATCAGTCGCAATTTTATTTAATCTCACTTTATTTTCATTTAGAGCCACAAACAATGCCGTGCCAAAATTATTCTTTCGCGTGCCACTTTTGGCACGCGTGCCATAGGTTCGCCGACCCTGTCCTATACGTTTCTTGATCCTCTTGACAAGAGCTTTCGAACGATACCACTCTTGTCAAAAAGCAAAACTGACAATTGGGGATGTTCTCTAGTAAGCACTACATCTAATGATACGATGACATTATTTTAAAAAAGAACTTTGTTCATGATAGACACAGACAACAATTTATATTCTGATACCAATATAATCTCATTTTAAACTGCACTTCCTACAAATAATTTGAAAATTCAATTTGCAGCTTTATATATAGAGATGCTTTTTTCGGAAAATGTCTTTAGAAAGATTCAGGAAAAGAAATTCTAAAGTTCTTTTTTTTTTTTTTTTTTTTTTTTTTTTTTTTTTTTTTTCTGAAAACTGTTTTTCTTAAATTTTATTTTTAAATGGCGATTCGGAAATAGTACATAATACCAGCATTTCGTTATTTTAAACAGATTTTATGTGAATTGAAATGATGCCAGATCAGTTTTGCTATTCTAAAAAAACTTTTATTTGATTCGTTCTTCCTCAAACCTCTTAATATTTGCTGGTCTGACAAACAATCGTATGTTGCAGAACTGCCAAGCATTCTTTATAGCTGAGTATTAAAATTTATTTAATAGATTGTTTTATATTAATTTATTTACTATGTTTTATTGTTTGTAACTTTTTAAAAAATTATTTGTTTTAGGATTATATGACCGGATTTAATATAAGTGATTTAGTTCATTGTTAATAATTGATTGCTTTTGAAAAACTGCTCTTCTTTTTTCTAATTTTATTTTGAGCGAAAACGAGACTTAGATCTAAGTTTTACTCTCATGTCAAGCAATACAAATTTTAGCTTTCGTTATTGTTTTTTCTGTACATAATATTTCGATAGTGCATGTACTTTAAAACAAAATAACTTTATGGGCTTTTTCTAATCTTTGTTCTTCGGTTTAATTTATTGTAAATATATATTCCCTTAAATTCATCCTTTTAAATAAAGATAGCAAGAATTTTACCCTCGTTCCACCACTAGACATACAACTGCAGAAGTAATATACGACTTTGCCTTGCATTTGAAAATTAATATAGCTAGAAATATATCCAATGTGTTTAATAATTACAATTACTATACCTTTAAATAAAACCCGGTGATTTCTTAAATGAATTGTACATATAATTAAGATGACGTTTGTTAGTTTGTAAATATACACGTTATAGTACGATGAAAATATTTCGTTTTATGTGAGGTTTACTACAAGATACTTGTTGTATAACATGATGTGCATAGCATTTATCGTTCATTTACAGGGACACACAAAGATTTGGATACAGTACTGTATCTGAAGTACACTTTATGTGAGCGATAATTGCTGGAAGTGTGATTTCATTTATGATATGCGTGTTTTAGTTTAGGTAAATTTTTGCTTACCTGACTATGCGGTGTGCATAAGTGTTATAAATCTTATACTACACAAAAGAATTTGTTAGCACTGCGGAGTATCAGCGGGAATGGCTTAAAGGCGGCTTATAATTCAGTTATGCACTTTCAGGTTGAACTGCATTTAATATATTAAAAGATGTTTGTATAATATAAATAAAATCATATTCAGGGCCACCCAAAGAACTGAATACATGGGTTTCCTAAGCATGACAATGTCTGGAAGTGTAATTTCAGTAGTTTCAACCATATTTTAGCTTGGATTAAATATATTTTAGCTTAATATGTGGTGGATATAAAAGGGTGTTGATAATATTCAGGGCTGTACAAAATAATTTAAGTATGTTTCCGTATATTGGTAAAAATTTCTGAAGGTGAAGTTTCACCATATCACGCATTTTCATACTAAACTAAGTTTTAGCATACTATGTGGAATATATACAAATCTATAGATTAAATACAGGGCTGTTCAAAAGAATTGGACATTTTTGTCTGTAGATGATAATTGTTGAAATCTGGTTTTTAAATGTATTATGCCTTTTTTTTTTATGTTTAGTTTTTTTTTTTTTTTTTTTTTTTTTTTCACTTTATTAAACAGCGAAGTTTTGTTAAATAATACTGGAAGTGTTAGAAAATGTTTCATTAAACTAGATACATTTTTCTTACTTGTCTAAATATTGCTCTCGATACCAATATTATTCTACGGAATGAAAATGGCACCGACAGATACTCTTTGATATTTTTAATAATATTACCGAATAGTAAAAACATGTGTTAGATATGATTTTAACAATAATTTATAGGATTGATATAAGAATATACTATATAATTCGGAACTTAACTTTTAAAGACAGGAAGATTTTTGGTAGAAAGGAAAAGTTTTGGTTGTTTTCCCTAATTAATAGGATCATATTTGATTTTTAAAAAAATACCCGATATTAGGTTATGCCAGTGGAGGATCTACGCAATTCTATGGGTGCAGGCTCGACTCTAAATAGCACAAAAAGAGATAAATGTTTTTTTCTTTTTCTTCAGGATCACCAAAACCCAATTCTGTAGGTCAGGTCTTAAAGGGTTAATAAAAAAACTGAAAATATTTTTTTGTAATCGACAACACGCCAAATAAAAGAATATATTCCCATTTATGAATAAGAATATATCTCATTAAGCTTAATGTACGAAAAGAATTTTTAACTGTAGAAAAACTGCATGAAATTCTTTATAAAGGAGAGGACACAGTTCATCCCTTTGTAAGATTTTATCTATGTCTAAATTCGTATCTTTCACAGTGAAATGGAAAAAAGAAATGGATAGAAAGTATCATTGAGAAAACAAAATCCCTTTATATATATATTCTTTTGGTGCGCATGTTGTGACCACTTAGATATTGACGTCTTTGTAAAAAGCTCATTACAATGAATCATCCTAATTCTACAAAGCATCATCTATATAAAGTAACAGTGAAGATAGAGTTTTCTATTTTTAACCGTGTCCAGTCTTTCATGCTCATTACTTTTGACATTACCGTCTTTATATATAGCACACTGCAAAAAAGGAAAAAAAATCTTTATAACTTCAATATGTGATCAAGAGTCTATTATATGACTATCGTTTTTATATAGATAGAGTACCTGGCAAGAATGCTTTAATATGTAATCAAGAGTTTGTTATATGACTCTTCAACATCCTCCTGAACCTTTTAGGAGAATTAAATTTTCAGCAGATTTTCGCGTTCATCAAAAGGAACATAAGAGGACTCCATTTCTAGAGCTTTTACGAAAAGATTATTTTATTCATGAAAAATGTGCCCCAAAATAACGAAAGAATGCATCCCTGATTCAACATTATTTTCTGCTATTTTAAATATATGGGGTTCGTTCAAAGTAATAATAGAGATAAAAAATTTTCATTTTTGATGTCCAGTCTTTCGCTTTAGTTACTTTTCACATTACTGTTTTTATATTTAGCAACTGCGATAAAACCTTTATAACCTTTATATGTCATGAAAAGTCCTCAAGCAGTTAACAAATGATGAGCTCAGATGATCATAAAAGTGGTAAGTGACACAATCATCATTGTCAGAAAATGAGCTGTAAAGTTCCAAATATCTATTTGCGTTTATTGTGAAATGCTTCCTTTATCAATTAAAATCGCTGTGTATTAGGTTTTTTTTTCAAATAGTAATTTAACAGGTGGTAGATTGTTGGGTAGGCCTTCAATAATATGATTCTTTTTTTTTTTTTTTTTTTTTTTGGTCACATACCATTTTTATCATCTGAGCTAGAGCCCTGCGCGGGTCGGGTTGTACCCGACCCCAAACTCGAAAATTCTATTTGAAATCAACCCGCAACCCGACAGCAAAAATTTTCTCCACCCGCAACCGGACATATTTCCACTGCGCCTGACCCGAACTCGAAATACTTGAACCCGAAATGAGAGGAAAATAAACCATGTTTTACTGCAGTTATGAAAAGTAATCTACAATTATATAGCTGTAATACCAAGTTTATGTTTTATATAGAAAAATAGACAAATCTATCAAATCTTTCAAATTCAAATATAATAAAACCTATCAATAGTGGACACCTCGGTGTTGTTGACTAGGTCCTTGCATCGGAGTCCCACATGTTACGTCTATGTAGATTGGGTGGTGCCCACTATTCAGAGGTAGAAGTGTACAATTATATAAGTGTTAGAAATTGAAAAATGTGTTCGCTAAATAGCGGTATCTGCTTTTCTGGAGTGTCTATTATGGCGGTCTTATTGTACATAGACTTTTAACATGAAAAAATGTTTTGGACTTTCTTTTGAAAAATCGATTCAATACGAACTCAAGGCGCAAGAGTCAAAACCGAAACTGACCCGAACCCGAAACATTGAAGTTAACCCGACTCGCAGCAAAAAAAAAAAAAAAAAAAAAAATTAGAATTCAACCTGACCCGAACCTGACCCGCAATGGAAAATATATAACGCCAACAGGTCGGGTCGAGTGCGAATAACTGTGGATAATCCAACCCGATGCAGGACTTTAATCTGAGTTCTTTCTGTGACTATCGTCTTTATATAGAGCATCTGGCAAGAATTCTTAATAACTATGTAATCAAGAGCCTTTTATTTGACTCTTCAGCATCGTCCTGAACCTTTTAGGAGAATTAAAATTTCAGCAGATTTTCGCGTTCATCAAAAGCAGTATAAGAGGTCTCCATTTCTAGAGGTTTTATGAAAGGTTTATTTTATTCATGAAAAATATGCTGAAAAATAACAAAGGGATACAGTCCTGAAACAACATTATTTTCTGCTATTTTAAGAACATGGAATTATTTAGAAAAGCATGTTTTGGCAGTAGTTACTTACAATAAACATTCTTTTAGAGCATTCGGGGCTTTTATTAAGCATTTAAGTGCAAGTGAATATCTAGTGGATTCAAGTGTTGCAATATTTCATATTTTGTAAAATTTACGTTTAAACACTGCGGTATTGTGTATTGAGTATTGTCTTTTTTAACATGTAATTAAGAATGTGTTATATGAGTCTTCAGCATCATCCTGATCCTTTTAGAAGAGTTAAATTTCCAGCAGATTTTCTCGTTCATCAAAAGCATCATAACTTCATTTTTACATGCTTTTCGAAAGGATTATTTTATTCATGAAAAATGTGTCCAAAAATAACGAAAGGATACAATTGTTGAATTACGTGGGTGGTTCTATAATTATTGTTCCTAATGTACATAAAATATTTGTATTGCGATGGTTGATGTGGAATATCGAAGCCTAATCTCTTAAATGCCTATATGCTCAATTTTAGAACCGTAGCTGCTATATTAATATAGTTTTGGAGGGATGGGTGAAATTTTAAAGACCTATTTTTGGGGGAATTTTTAAGGAGGGGGCGAGGGTGAAATGCTGATTTGGAACTTATGAGGCTACATTTGTGACGGTGGATGAGATGTGGCTACATCACTATGATCCCGAAACCAAACGACAGTAGTTACGTCTCATCCACTGTCACAAATCTAGCCCCATGAGCTAAAAAAGCCCCATGAGCCTTTCACCCCCACTCCCGACTTTTACTCCTTCCTCCAAAACAATGTGAATATAGCAGCTACGGTTCTGAAATTGAGCATATAGGCATCTAAGACATTAGGCTTCAATATTCCGCTACAACCATCGCAGTACAAATATTTTATATACACTAGGGACTATAATTATTGAACCACCCTCGTAAATAAAATTAAATTGAATAAAAAAAATGTTTTACATCTATTTTAAAGTATCAGATTCTCGCTATTTTTTTATGTTTTAACTTTGAAATTTGCGATTTGCGAAAAATTCCGACATGATGATTAATAATGAAGGACATTTTCAGATTCAGTGCTAAAAAAGTACGTAAAAGTCAATTATCAAAATTTAAAACACTCAACCACCATTTCTATTTTATAGTATCAACTTTTTGACTTTTTAATTTTGAAATTTATGATCTGCGAAAAATCCTGATATGATGGTTGCAAATAAAGGTCATTTTCGGATTCAGCATTAAAAAATACATAAAAATTAATTATCAAAATTTAAAACATTAAGCCATCACATGTATTTTATTGTATCAGATTTTCGTTATTTTTTAACTTTTTAACTCTGAAATTTACGGTTTACAAATAACCTCATATGATGGTTAAAAATAAAGGTTATTTTCAGATTCAGCGCTAAAAATACACAAAAATCGGTTATCAAAAGTTAAAAAACACAATCATCCCCTCTATTTTTTAGTATCAGATTTTCGCTATTTTTTTTACTTTTTAGATTTGAAATTTACGATTTGCAAAAAATCCTGACGTGATGGTTTAAAATGAAGGCCATTTTCAGATTCAGCCTTGAAATATACATAAAAATCAACAATTAAAAGTTTAAAAAATACAACCATTGCAAGCTTGCGTATATCGCGAACATGAAAATTCATAAGCGATTCCATTTCTGAGAGTTTAGAGGAAGGATTTTTTTATTCATGAAAAATATTTCTAAAAATAACGAAAGAATGCAGACCTGAATCAACATTATTATTTCTGTTATAAATAAATGAAACGCATATACGAAAGCAGGTTTTGAATGAGGCGATTATTTAAAATACTCATCCTTTTCTAATACTCAGAACTTTCATTAAACATTTATGTGTAATTCGTTATGCATTAGTTTCGAATATTGCAATACTTCATATTATGCAATGTTTATATTTTAAATATCGCAGTATTGAGATAATTCCCTCACAATTAGATTTTGTTAATGGGGATTCGGAAACATATTTAACAGGGGCAAACTTATTATTAATAAAAGAATTTTAATTAAACAAAGTATGGTGATTAGCTACGCATTGTTGATCATTAATGAACATTTAAGTATTTACAGTGCTTCATTATTATAGTAAAGATGTGATTAATGGATAAAAAATCCGCAGTGTTTTGCAGATAAAATGAAACAGTCTTATTATTTTTCAAGCTAATTTTATTATGTGATGTGTAGTTCTTTGTGTGATAACTTCAAATGTTACGATACTTATGTTTCAAATGTTGAAATCTTAAACACGATATTTTCCCGTTATATAGATATCCCGATATATTCCCTGCAAGAAAGCTTTATAATTTCATTCGATTCTAATATATATATATATATATATATATATATATATATATATATATATATATATAGATTTCAATAAATACCTTTTTATCGAATAATTGTTTCATAATTTATATATATTTATTAACACTTTGCAACTTAATAAATTCGGTTTGTTTGGTCGTCTGTCTGTTTCTCTGTCCACATTCTAACTCGTCCAAATATTTTCGGACTGCTTGTAATCGATATATGTTATTCAGGTTTACATGTACGATGTTTCGTATTGAAAAGGAAGTGTGTAGCATGTATAGTTCGTATACAGGCTCACTTAAAAGAATTCCATTACATTACGGTCTATGGAGAAAAATCGTTCGCAATATATTTTAATGCTGTTAAATTATTTCGCAAACATATTAAAATTGATAGGCACTTAGGTGCACTACGAGATACTTACTGCAGAATATAATGTGTATAACATTTATTGTTCACTTACAGCGACAAGCCACACTCAAACGAATTCGGTTACAGTACTCTCTCATTTCAAAAATATTCTACAAAATAGGTTACATATAATTCATATTCTCAACATGAAACTCAGTTTCCTTTACGTCAATAAATGTAAAATCTACAAAAAGAAAATATATCTTTCAGATACATTTCATCGAAATTATTAATCGCTGCACATCAAACTTTTCCGGAACTGTAACTTCACAGTAAGTCATATTCTATGTCTTCTATTTATTTTATGACATTTTACAGAATGGTATTTCGGTAAATATGTCTTTCTGCCAATCCATTATCGTGAAGAGAACAAATACAACTACCATTGCGTAACAAAGTCATGAATTGGACTTGTTTGTGAGAAAAGTAAAGAAATTGATTTCGCAAGTTTGTGACTGATATTAATTTGATTGTAATTCAAAATACGAACAATGTGCTTTTATAATCTAAGAAAAAGGTTTTCAATTTATTCTTGAATCATAAGTTTAATTTTTTTATTTCTTAAATTATAAATGTAGGATGTTTACACTGATGTTCAAAAATTAATGGTCAGATACACTTCTGAAAATATATTTCTATGTTAAATACACTAATTTAAAATACATGGAGGTAACATAACTATAACTTCAATCGGGATTCATTTAATTTTGTTATTTATAAAAGTATTGGTAATTCCAAAATTATCTCTGTTTGAAAATTTTAATCTCAAACACAAAAAATTTTGAAAGAAAAAGTTTGAAAAAATATTATAGGCCTTTTCCTAACTCTTACGCATGAAAACTGTCACTTGTGCACTTACGAATAAATTATCTAAGAATTTCATTATTATTATTTTATTGTTATAAACTGTTACTCTTTTCAAGATTGCACTGGTATGCGTTCAGCAGGTCGTCGTTCAGTAGCATCTAAACAATGGCGGATCTAGGGGGAGGGGCGCCCCCCCCCCTTGGCCTAATAAAGGGTTTGCAAAACGGCATTGTGCATCCTCACGGAAAATGACTTGGGTCGAAGCTCGAGCACGGCGCGACCCGGTCGGTTTGCGCCAATTTAAACCCACAAGAATCGTGCTGGGTCAGGTTTCCTCTCTTTTAGAGTCGGGCCGTGCCCTAATCTTAAATTTTTCTGCAGCATCGGGTCGAGCCAGACTTCTTTTTCTTCCAGGTCAAGCCTGGCCTAGACTTTATTCTTCCTAGAGGTCTGCTCTGCCCAAAATTTTCTGGTCGGGATTCGGCCCGAAATAAAAGCAAAACGCTCGGTTCATGTCGGCCTGTATGATAAGCATTACTGGCCCGACCGCGACCCATGCACTCCTGTAAATGCCGCCCCCCCCCCCTCCCCAGCACAAGTTGGTCTGGCATCTTACTTATTTGTTATTCGTAAAAATGATATTTATTTTGTACATTTGTTTAGCGAAATCTTTAGAAATTTCATTTGATTTGATAAGTTACAGAGATGCATTTTTTAAAATTGACTTTTTTCCTTTGTAGAGTTTTAAAATTATGATTTTCTTTTATCATACGTTTCTTTCATTCTAAACTGATTTTCTTTCTGGATTTTCATCTGAAAATAAAATATTAGTAAATATACTTTATGAATAATTCTAATTGTAAAATGCAGGCAGAGCTGGAGTCGATTTTTTAGCTTTTACATATATCAGGCCGGGCCAATAAATTTTTTATTCGAAGCGAGCTGTATTTTTTTTTTTTTTTTTTTTTTTTTTATGCTTCTTTCAGCCATCATCCCATAGCTACTGAATATACAACGTGTGCTAAAATGGACTGACTGATTTTAAAATTCAATAAATTGCAAATGGTGACTTGCAGGAGGGTTATGTAGGATGGCAGGAACAGGGCTGATCCTGTTCCGAATTTTCCGAAAATTTTATCCTTTCGCTGCGCATCCCGCGATTTCCACAGCCAACGTAAAAGAAGCAAAATTTGTTCAACTCACAATTTCCGCAGCAAATATTTTTTTTTTATGATCTAAGTCTATTAAAAAAAAAAAAAAAAAAAAAAACTCTTTCAGGAAGATTTTGGACATAGTTTATCTCTAAAATATATGCAGGTTTGAAATGTGTAATAAAATAAATGCGCAATTTTTAAACCCTCTTTGATTTAAAAACAAGTTGGAAATTGCTCGTCAAACGTGGCAAATGAGGTGCGTTCGTACTATAACTAGTTTTATAATTATTTTTTGCACCCCATATTGTACTGAATGTATAATTTTTTGCACTTCATAAAGCGCATAGTCTGATACATCATTAAAATGCACTTCCAACATTTTTTTCCCATTCCCCGTAATGTAACGGAACACTTTTGACTGTCCCTGTAATTAAACTATACATCCGATTTTCCTAAAATTTGAAACAGCTCAACAAAATTTTACAACAATTATATCTTTAAAATTTCAGACCATTCGGAAGGCTGTAATATCATTAAAATGCACTTGCAATAATTTTTCCCATTGGCCGTAATGTAAAGAAAAACTTTTGACTGTCCCTGTAATTAAACATACATCCGATTTTCCTAAAATTTGAAACAGCTCAACAAAATTTTACAACAATTATATCTTTAAAATTTCAGACCATTCGGAAGGCTGTAATATCATTAAAATGCACTTGCAATAATTTTTCCCATTGGCCGTAATGTAAAGAAAAACTTTTGACTGTCCCTGTAATTAAACATACATCCGATTTTCCTAAAATTTGAAAGGGCTCGACAAAATTTTGCAACAGTTATATCTTTAAAATTTCAGATCATTCGGAAGGCTCTAATATCATTAAAATCCACTTGCAACAATTTTTCCCATTGGCCGTAATGTAAAGAAAAACTTTTGACTGTCCCTGTAATTAAACTATACATCCGATTTTTCTAAAATTTGAAAGGGCTCGACAAAATTTTGCAACAGTTATATCTTTAAAATTTCAGATCATTCGGAAGGCTCTAATATCATTAAAATGCACTTGCAATAATTTTTCCCATTGGTCGTAATGTAAAGAAAAACTTTTGACTGTCCCTGTAATTAAACTATACATCCGATTTTCCTAAAATTTGAAAGGGCTCGACATAATTTTGCAACAGTTATATCTTTAAAATTTCAGATCATTCGGAAGGCTCTAATATCATTAAAATGCACTTGCAATAATTTTTAACATTGGCCGTAATGTAAAGAAAAACTTTTGACTGTCCCTGTAATTAAACTATACATCCGATTTTCCTAAAATTTGAAAGGGCTTGACAAAATTTTGCAACAGTTATTCCTTTAAAATTTCAGATCATTCGGAAGGCTCTAATATCATTAAAATCCACTTGCAATAATTTTTCCCATTGGCCGTAATGTAAAGAAAAACTTTTGACTGTCCCTGTAATTAAACTATACATCCGATTTTCATAAAATTTGAAATGGCTCGACAAAATTTTGCAACAATCATATATTTGAAATTTCAGACCATTCGGTTGGGTAGTTTTTGCTCTGTTACATGCGGACAGACGGACGGACGGACAGACGGACGGACGGACTGAACGACGACTATAGGTGCTACGTATTTATATAATTACGAACGCACCTAAAAATTGCGCAGCGAGAGAATTAAGGCACTCTGTTCCGAAAATTAAAAAAAAAAAATCACCAATTCGAAATTTCGGACATAAAAATGATCGCGAATTTTGACAAATGCTCTCGATAAAAACTCTATTTCGTCAACCGTTTGCAGAAAATAACTTCAATTCCTCCAGATTCCAAAGGATCGCGGAAAAAACGCAAATTTTGTCAAAGGGCCGCTGAAAAAACGTGAATTTGGTTAGAGGGCAACGGAAAAAACGCAAAATTCTTCAAATGATTGAGGAAAACGTGAATTTCCTCAAAGGGCAGCGGAGAAAAGCTTAAATTTCGTCAAAGAATCGCGGAGAAAACGCGAATTTCGTCAAATAGCCGCCAATAGATGTCAAATTCATATTAATGACATTCGATTCCATTACTTGTAAAACAAAAATCAACTGAATTATGGAATGTCGCGGGCTTTTCTTCAAGAAGGAATTTTTTTCACCATCCACAAATTATAAAATTAATTTTTTCATATGAATGACATTCGGTTTCATTACTTGTGAAACAAAAATCAATTGGATTCTGAAATGTCGCGGGCTTTTCTTCAAGAATGAATTTTTTCCCCATCCATAAATTATAAAATGCCAGATTAATGACATTCAGTTCCATTACTTGTGAAACAAAAATTAACTGAATTATGGATTGTAGCGGGCTTTACTTTAAGATAATTAAACATATCAACAAGCCGAGGCGATGAAAATTAATTTTGTACAAGAGACTGCAGTTTGATGATATCATTGCGTCGATGAAGGTTTAGTTGCACCATAGAAACTTTAAAAATATTTAAAAATTACTAAATCTTGACGATGGTCGATAAAAAATGGTATAATTCTTCATCATATCATGATTACTCTCTAATATGATAAACGTTTCATTGAAATAGGGGTGTACATTTTGAGTAGGGTTTCTTGTTAGTCTCTAAGAAGCAAAGGCATAAATTAGTTGATTATCCTGATATATAAAGTCTAACAAAATCAAAATAATTTCAAATTTTTATATGGAAACATATTTTAATTATAAACATTTTTAATGAAACATAATTCATATTTAAGAATTTGTTTGAATTGTTATTATTTAAATTAGATAACAATTTAAAAATATAAGGATTTGAAGAATTCGAAGAATTTAATATAAAAGACTAAATAAAAGAATACTCGCATATTAAACATAGAAACGAATATGCTAAGGCATCCTTTTGTGTTCGAAATAACCCTTCTACAGAATATCTTCATATCCTTCAGAACTGTCTTTGAACAGATTAGATTTTCTTTCTACCAATGAATTTGAAGTATCTGGATAAGGTTACTTTCCCTGACTCGGCGATATTGTAAGACAGCTAAATTAACAAATTCGACTCAAGACTCGCTGTAATATTTATTTTCTGACAGGATCGAAGTGAAAATATGTAAGTATATTAACTTGGAAAGGACCTATGCTTTGTAAGAATTGTTCGAACTCAATAATATGTCTCTCTTTTTTAATGATTTGAATATGAATTTGATATGCTGTTAAAGTTTTGTTTCAGCATTGTTTCGTAAATTTGGCTTTAATTTTTATTTTAAATATATTTGGAATAATATAATTCGTTGATAGGCAACTTAAAATCCTTAAAATACCTTAAAATAACGTTGTGTTTCTTTTAACCAGATTTTATGGAGAAAAAAAGAGAAAAGAGAAGCAAACTGTGTAAAACCAAATATTTCTGAATCTAGAAAAATATATAGTAGCCATAACTAAAATATATAATAATAAATATATAATGTTTCTTGAAAATATTCACTCGAAATTTGACAGCATCCTTACAACCTATATTCCAGGTTGAGAAAACTCATTAATACACGGTAAAAACTTCTCGGGAACGTTTCAAAAAATCAGTGGCAGTAAAAGAAACTTTTTTTTAAATAAATGTTTCGTCATATCGCTAAAATATATTTGTTTCTGAGGTTCTTGAAGATAAGGATCACTTTAGATCAGTCGGAAAAGGTTATACTATATTTTCATTTGTGGTTACATTATAATTTCATGATATACGAAACATTTGCCTTTTTCACAGTGTATATCGCATACAATACATACAGCAATGCCTTTCCACGAAGTTAATTTAACAGAGTCGCTAATAAGGAATCTTCCATAATTCTCATTCAGCCAAAATTAAGAAACGTATGAACTTTTCATTGTCGGATTGCCTTGTATTTTTAAATAACAATAATTTTTTCATAGAAAAATATAGTTACTTAGTCGCTAAGAAACAAAGGCAGAAATTAGATGATTATCCTGTTATATAAACACTGACGAAATCGGTAGAATTTCGAATTTTTATATCAAAACATCTCTATTTTAATAAAACATAATTCACATATAGTAATTTGCTTGAATTATTATTATTTAAATTAGAATAGAGGATTAACAATTTGAAAATATAAGAATTTGAAGAATTTAATATAAAAGACTAACTACTGTAAAAGAGTGCTCACATATTAAACATAGAAATGAATATGCCAAGGGTTCCTTTTGTGCTTAATATCCTTCAGAAACTGTCTTTGAACAGATCAGATTTTCTTTCTACGAATGAATTTTAAGTATCTAGATAAGGTTACTTTCCCTGACTCGCCAATATTATAAGGCAGCTAAATTAACAAATTCGACTCAAGACTCGCTGTATTATTTATTTTCTGACAGGATCGAAATGAAAATATATAAGTATATTAACTTGGCAAAGGACGTATGTTTTGTAAGAATTGTTCGAGCTCAATAATATCTTTCTCTTTCTTAATGGTTTGAATATGAATTTGATATACTGTCAGAGTTTTGTTTCAACATTATTTCGTAAATCTTGGCTTTAATTTATATTTTAAGTATTTTTGGAATAATTTAATTCATTGATAGGCAACGAAATGTCCTTAAAATACGGTTTTATTTTCCCTAAACAGTTTTTATAATTAGATTTTATAATTATATATATATATATATATATATATATTAACCATTTGGAAAAATGGTTATTGTCCTCGTCAGGGTAGGAAATCAAAAGCATATCTGAAGTGTTTTATTGGTTTAATCCGCATTTTATTCGTTTTCTGATTGGTCTATACACTAACCTTTACTTTCAACAAAGAAGGATACTTCTGTTGCCACTATGACAAAAAAGTAATAAAAACTACAAAAAAAAATTAATAACTCAGAAACAAATTGAGATACAGCTTTCAAACAAATTGTATTTAAAAGTACATTTTTTTCTCTATACGACGGTGTAAAAAGTAATATTGTGGGATGTTTAGAAGTTTAAGAATGAAATTTCATTTAAAATGGGTCGTCAGATTTCTTGGAAATCTGACGATGGAAAAGCCTTTTCCCGAATAGCCAATGAAATGCTCGGATATTACGTAAGTTTCAGGTGGATAATACGTAAGTTTAAAGAAATCTGACGAGTCGCAGGCGATTTTTGTCGCTTGCAATTTTTACGTGTAATAACACTATTATGTTTAATTCATGGCGTACGTAATGTATGATCAACTCCGTGCGATTTTTTATGTCTTAAATTTTAGTCTTTGAAAAAATCATTTTCCAAATGGTCGTTGTAATTTGTTAAATTACATTTTTTTTTTTTTTTTTTTTTTTTTTTACATTTATGTTAACAACTTGGAAATTGTACATCAAATGTGATAAATGATATACAACCAAAGTTTTTTATTAATTTTATTGTATTGCAACCAGAATATTTAAAAAAATATTTCTTATATAGCTCTATCATTTCCAGCATGGTTTGTACCAAAGCAACACAACACAAAGAATGTGATTTATATTCCCATTGATTTACGGTTGAAACCATAGGTCAGATTTGGAAATCTTAACGTTTAAAACAATATTATTTTCAACTAAAGAAATTAGATTGTGTTTATCTCTTTTCTCTATAAATGGCGCAAAAAGTTCAAACCACAAATCTATTCTTAGTTAAAAGTTCGAATGCATTCTAGAATTATCAAAATCATCTCTATGTATCTTCTCTTTTAATAAATGTGATAGAAAGTAATTATCCTCTAATTTAAAAATGTTTCTATGCCCTGTATGTAATTAGGATTCTATTTAAAATATGTGATGGTAAAGTAATTATTATTCCGTTAAAAATACTTATATTCATCCTACATAAATTAGTGCTTAAATAGGAATTGTTTAGTCTAAGTAACATAGGAATTTTGAAAATGTTTTACTGGAACAGGTGCATCGAACTACGTTATACTTTTCTTTTCATCGCCGCTTTCATTATATGGTCAACACGCAAATATTTCTTTTCATTTTAATGAGTTAATAAGGTTATAATATAGGTGATCATCAAATACCTTGTGACATAATTACATCTCCTAAGTTTATGCTGCGCGCATGTAGCCTAATGATGGTAATTTATGTAATTAACTTCGAAGTTGTCGAATGTGTATCACGTATAATTGAAGTTAGTAGGCGTTTGATAATAACCAACCTATAGGTCCTCCTGCAATTATCCCTTTTGTATAATGGTAATTACGTAATTGTGAGACACGCATGTGGTCAACGATCGTAGATCATAGTCATATAGATCAATAAATTTAAAGTATAATATATATAAATACAGTATAATATATAGTATACTGTAGTGTACAGTATAATATATAGTATACTGTATACTGTATAATATAGTATAATATATATAAATACAGTCAAATTCTGTTAATACGAGAAACAAGGGAAATTTAAAAACCCTCGTAATAACCGTTATTCGTAATACCCGTGAAGATAATAAACAAGTGGGAAATTGTACGTCAAAAGTGGCAAATGTGGTGCGTCCGTACTATAACTAGTTTTATAAACATTCAGATCTTGGTGCAATAGCTGTTGCACTCTTATGCAAAAGTGCATGAATACAAAATTTATTACGATTATATATATCAAATTCAATAATATGGAAATAATAAGACACCATCTTAAAGAGGGCGTAATAACCACGGCAACCTGGAATTATTACCTATCATGTGATATCATTGAATTAATTACGTATGATAGAGTTTAATAGATGGAAAAATGTGTTTGTGTGTATTGTTTATGACGGCCAATTATCAAAACGAGGGTTATAGGCCCGAAGGAGGAGAGTGCCCTCCGTGGGTTTTTTTCTAAGGGAGCTTAACCCGTATTTACGCAAGAAAATCCAAAGTTCGAAGAAAGTCACGGAACATTCCGCACGATTAAGCCGACGGGCACGTTTGGTTTCGAACCTACCACCTCCCATCTACCAGCTTTAAGACAAGAACCTCCCGGCCACTCATGGTGCTAATAGAATGAAAAAAAAATCTTTTATGATTATGTTTTGAAGTTTTGATTCGATTTTCATAAAATTTCAAATGACTCGGCAAAACTCTGCAAGGATTGTATATAAAATTTTAAACAATTTGGTTGGGTAGTTTTTGCGCTGTTATATACTGATGGACGCACAGACCAGACGACTACTATAGGTGTTTACGTATTTATATAATTACGAAATTTCCTCATAGACCATAATGTAATGGAATACTTTAGAGTGTTTCTTTAAATAAACTATGATCACTACATACTTTATTTTCTATACCGATCATGGCATAGTAAATCTCAAGTTAAAATTCGGACAGACAAACCGACAGACAAGCCGAATTCATAAAAGACTTTTCAACTATGTTGGAAAGTGTTAAAAACACACAGTATGATGAAATTTCACTATCAATTTATACCAATAGAAGTAAGCATACTTGAATACTTTTATACGTCCATGTATTTCACCTACTCTGTATACACGCCATTATTTTTCTAAAATTAAGACTAAAATACGCTTAAAAGTACTGAAATCACACTTCCAGAGATTATCATTCATAGACGACCATGTATCCAATTATTTGCGTGGCCCTGTATATCAGTTTATCTATATTCTACAAACATATCTTAGTATACTAAGTGTAGTTCAGCGTAAAAATGCATAACTCATTTAAAAACCCTCTTTAACCTATTTCCGTTCATACTTAGTAACCCTTACGAACTCTTTTGTGCAACCCTGTATATGATGTACAATATTTATACACACAAGCAAAAATTTAGTTAAATTTAAGAGGTCTGAGGAATTCTTACAGCTTCAAAATTTTCGAATTTCTAATTTTTTTTTATATGTTAAACTATCTTCTTTTCTGAACATTTTGATGTAATTGTATCCTTGAAATTCTCATAAGAACAAAAGTTATGCCTTTTAGAATTATACCCGCTCAATAGCTGAAGCGGCGTTCCTGAAACTTTGAAGTCATTTTTTTCCAAATTACGTTTTTGGGCATAACGCGCAGGATGTCTCAAAAACTTCTGCATATTTTTTCATGAAATTTGCAAAATATTTATTTCATGTTAGTCTGTATAAACTGAACCTAAAATTAAATTTTTATTGTTCAAAAAAATATTTTTTTTACTTGAATATACAGTTAGAATTTTCGAAATTTTGTATTAGCTAAATATTTGTATTAGCTAAAATTTTGTATTTGCTAAATATAGTTTTGTATTAGCTAAATACAACCTTGTATTAAAAATATAAAAATGCTTTAAATTCAATTTTATTTAGGTTCAGGGTAATTATTACAATCTGAAGTATAATTAGGCACCAAAAATTTCATTCTAGTCGGAATATTTATTTTGTAATCGTGCTCGCGAGCTGTTATACCAATTTTCTGCTCGACAAATGTCTGACAGTTTAAAGCCCCTTGTAAATACTAATTCTGCATCTTACAATTTTTTAAAGCATGAAATGAAGGAATATAAATCTTTCGTCGCAATAAAAATTATGTTTTTAAATCATATACATTTTAAGATAATAAATGTTGAAAATGGTCTTTTTTTCATTTTTTTCCAATTTTATGAGTCCTGAAACCCCTTAAATACTCATATAACAACTAAAAATGCACTTCCAGCAATCATCGCTAATATACAGTATTTCGGATACAGTATAGTATCCAAAATCTTTTGTGTGCCCCTGTAAATACTATGCACTTTCATTATACCGTACTTCACTTCCTTAGAAAACCTCAGCAACACATATTAGTTCCATTATATGTGAAATAATTTAACATAACTAAAGTACGCCGCAAGCAATGTTTCCCCCTGTACCATTATGCAACGGAATTCTTTGGTATGGCTTCGTAAATAAATAATAAATATTCCTTGCATCGTATATTCTACAGAATGTATATTTTAGTGAACTTCATAAATGCATATCCATTTCATTATGTTCAAAATGGTGTAACGTCATTAAAATACACTAGAAACTATTTTTTCCGATTGGCCGTAATGTAACGGAACACTTTTGAGTGTTCCTGAAATTGAACTATACATCCGATTTTCATAAAATTTAAAAAGACTCAACAAAATTCTGCAACGATTATATATCTTAAATTTGAAACTATTAGGTTTGGGTGGTTTTTGCGCTGTTATATGCGGACAAACGGACAGAGCAGACAGGTGCGTATCGTATATTTATATAACTACGAACACACCTAATAAATAAAACTTTTAAGAAATTGTCACTATACGAGAGAATTCGAAAGTTCTGTTTCAAAAAAATACTCTATTTATGTGTTGACATATAATTTTCTAAAGAGTTTACAAGAATATTGAATTTAACGTGATTGTATACTATACCATTTTCGGGATTATTGAGATTAATATCTTACATAGTTATCGGGTGCATTTAATTAAACCAATACTCTGTGTAACTATTGTGAAGGATTTAATCATAATAATGGCTTCTTTTCATGCGCTTGATTGCAAATTATACGCCATAATAATTCATAATTGTAGCTAACAATATCCGTTATTCGGTAAAGCAGGGTTTGTTTTTCCAGATTAAAAAGATTACTAACCCAGATTTAAATTTAAAAATAAAAATACGAATACAAGATCAGATTTACCATTGAAATTCATTTTCTTCTATTATGCCAAACTTTTAGGTGACTACGGTAGCAACAAATTAAAAGTAATATTTTTAACGTGCCTGTATTTATCGGAGTGCATCCATTCCATTCTAGAATCTAAACAACTGAATCGATTAAAAACAACTGAATCGATCGTTTATAAATTTGTATTGCCATTGTTGGCTTTTAAGAGTATATTATTGATTACTAAACAAAAGGTCCTACAAGGAGCTATCAAAACTTATTCTGAAAGATCTATTTCAATATAAGGATACATTTCAAAATGAGAAGAGATAAGTTTAAGCAAAGTTGATGAGGCGTTAATCATAAATTTTAATATAAATGTTTATAGCTTAGGTAGCAATCATTGTCTTCTTTCGTAACTTGTGTAAGGCCCCTGAAACGCGATCATTCGACATGATTTTTCTCATTTGCGAACAAATATCCAGGCATCGAAAAGTGGTTTAAGTCAGTATTTATGCATTTTCATACCTCTGCTATTTTTAACGACAAAATGCTGAAATTTAGTACATAACTTTATTAGTACATGGGGCATATTTTACTCATTGGGAAATTTTTTGTAAGGGGACGTATAAAAATTTTATTTTTGCATTTCTTCAAATTTAATTGTATGAAAATTTCAATCGAGCTCGTAAAATTCTCTACCTTTTTTTTTTTATGTAACTTTGTAATTTATAATATACAGGGTTATCCTAAATGATTCATCGCGTTTCAAAACATTGTGTATTGAGAGATATACGACCCACAAAGACGGGTGATACATGACAAGATATATGCACTCACCAAGTTTAAGAACCCGCCTCGTGGCTCGCGTGCAGGAACGCATCATTGCTGCTGTAACAGACATTGACAGAAACATGCTATTGAACGTATGGATGGAACTGGATTACCGCTAAAATATGTGCCGGGTGACTAAGGGATCACACATTGAACATTTGTAGTATGTACCACCAGAACCTAGGTGAGTGGATGTATCTTTCATGTATTTTTCACCGATCTTTGTACGTCGTATACTTGTAAATAAAGTCTTTTGTAACCCGATGAATCATTTACGCTAACCCTGTATGTCTATGATTTTCATTTAAGGCTGCTGCCCCACCAGTGACTGAGAGGTTCTGCTCTCGAAGCTGGTAGACGGGAGGTGCTGGGTTCGAACCCAATCACGCCCGTCGGCCTAACCGTTTCGCAGTTTTCGTGGTTTTCTTCGAAACCTTGGATTTTCATGCGTAAGTACGCGCTAGGTTCCCTTAGAAAGACCCCCACGAAGGGCACTCCCCCTAGAGCCTATATCTCCAGAGTAGATAATCGGCCGTCAAAAATCAACCATTTAAGGCTGCTAATCACTCAATTTCCGAATTCCCCTCTGTAATACTAAGACTTTTACTACAACCAGTCTAGTTTTTACTTTTTCGATTTCGGTTTCTTTTTAAAAAAATTACTATTACTTTCGAAACCGGTTGGAACTTGGAACTGGTTCCGAAATTGAAACTATCCTGTTATTAAAAAAAAAAAAAAAAAAAAAAAAAAAAAACTATAACCAAAATCAAAAAAGTAAAAACTAGCCCGATTGTAGATCGTCCTCAGCTATCCTATGGGGAAAAAATCGTTCAAAAATATTAAAATTTGTGCGATAAATTTGAAAATAACGCTTCCATAGACTTACTTACCATTAGCGTTCGACTTTTTCCGAGTGACCAGTGTGGTATCTTAAGGCTGTTCTTAACTGCTCTGCTCAACAAGCGCGAAACATTTTGACACATTTACAAATTCATTTTTTAACGGAAAGGTATAAAATTGGAAAGCCTGGCCATGGAAGCGATTTGGAATTGAACAGTTTTCTCCAGTTTTTGATCAATCAATTATCTATTGAGTTATAAGCGATTTTCATCACGTGACAAACACGTTTTTCGCCCGCTCTTGAGTGCTCTTTCTTCCTTCGTGCGGAAATTCGGTTCAAAACGCTCACTTTGACACTATTTTCTGAAAGATCTATTGCGTTTGCAAAAAAATGGGAAAAACAGCTCAATTACATAGTTTCTGAACAACAACACTCAGCTAGTTTCATGCATTTTCGAACAAAAATAAATTAAAACTTATGTCAGAAAATTGCCCTTTTGGATTTGAGAACACCCTTAAAGAATAAAAGCAGTGATAAGTGTTTTTGTGGCACCCTGTATATTATTTTCATAATGCTTTTTCATTATCATAATTTTATTGTACCATAGTAGACTGACAATGGGTTTAAGTGTGCCGTGAGGTAAAAAGGTTGAGAAACACATCTCTAAAGTATTGTCATGTTTATCTAAAGTATTTCTGAAAACTACCGAAAGCAATGCAAACAGCCTCCGAGGTATTGAACTGTCCAGCCAACCGAAATGACGAATCAGTATGAATACGCGAAATGACAGAATTCTTCCTGTGTTGAAGTAGATGACCGGTAAGAAGAGTTGATTGGTTATTCGTTGGAATCGGGCACTAAGAAAGAAATCGCATCAAAACAGGATGTACGTGATTCGCGAGTTTATCGACAATGTATATCACAAGACTATAAAATTATATTTCCGCCATGGATCATGATAACGCACAACATTCTCTTATCTTGAACTCTAAAACACCTACTGACATTTATAGCTATCTTTCGATTGATTTGTGCTCTTCTTGCCTTAAGGAATGCTTTATTTTATTGAATTATTAAAGCTATAAATTAGCAGAAATCGAGGAACATTTATATTTCTCTGTAATTTCGGAAAGTGACACATGATGGGGGGATAAACATTTATATAGATACTTATATGTGACATTCGACTGATTTATGTATTTTTACCCGACTGCCGAGAAGGGTTATGTATTTCACGTGTATCTGGGTATGTGGATTTCTTTATACTCTCAAAACATCCCAACGGCTGGATGGATTTTAATCAATGAGGTCTCTATCGATTCGTCTTAACCGTCTCATATGGCTATATGCTAGGTTTTGTTTTAATAATTCAAAATGACGGCCTTAAAATACAAAATGGCGGTAGAGACGAACAATTTTTTTTACGCACCCTATTGAGTGGCATATCATTGGATAGGTTTCTCAAAATGAAGAAAATGTTTCATTGGCTATTTTACAGTCAGAAGTTTCGTTTAAATATTACACAACTTGGAAGCTGTGTAGGTAGGATCTCTAGCTTTACTGCAATTCTAACCTTCATAGACATCTACAGGCCTCATAAAAACAGTATTTATATGTAGGAACTAACAATTAAACACAACTTAAAAGTCATCAATACAAGTAAATAAAAAAATAGGTAAGTAATATAAAAAATAGTTCACATTGATGAGAAATAATTAGTTTGCTTTTTACGCAGTCGGGTTTTTGGATTTTTTAAATTTATTACCTGTATGGAAGTCAATATACCATATTCACTGAACTCGCATTTTAACCCTTCCGGGTCTGGTGTACTATTAACAGTACATGTCTTTCCATTAAGTATTATTTTGTCTTAACAATTACTTTTGATACTATCTACATATAATAATGATATGATATGGTTATGCCTTTCTTATTATAACTTCATTTATGTTTTGACATTTAGCAATAACAATAATAATAAAATTTTGCTTAATTCTCTTTGCACCGTTGACAATTCCTTTATTTTATACATATATTTCACTCTTTAAATTTAAAATATAGATTACTTTTCGGAAGGAATCATGTATGATAAAACACAAAAGAACATTAGAACGTTGTAATATCTGTTAAATCCTGTTGTAATACGATATTTTCCAAACGTCTTCAAAAACTCTTCATTAACCTATATCATATAACTATGAATTGAATAGCACACAAACAAAGAACATTAGATTTCAGACAATGAGATAATCTTTAAACTTCAGTAAATCTATTTGGATAGTTACGATTAACATTATTAAAGTAAAAGTAATTTTGTTCTCAAAATTGGGAAAAAAAAAAAACGGACCCGAAAGGGTTAATTCTTCTACAATTTCGAAATTTCGAAACATTTTTTTTATATATACCGGGTGTCCTAAAAAGGACTGACTAAAATTCAATAATTTTAAAATTCAATAACTTGCAAACGGTGACAGATATTTAAAAAATTCTTGCAGGAGCGTTAGGCATAAGGTCAAAAGTTTTTTTTACAGTGATTTTCGATTTTAGTTCGAATTACAAACAATAGATGGCGCTGTAAGCAATAGGCGCTAAAAACAGGCTCGATTTTTTGGTCGATCTCTTCTTCCATGCGGAAAAAGGAGATGGAAATATATTAAGTGGGCCCCGAAGGACCAAAAATCGAGCCTGAATTTAGCGTCTATTGATCGCAGCGCCATCTATTGTTTGTAATTCGAACTAAAATCGAAAATCACTGTAAAAAAACTTTTGACCTCATGCATAACCCTCCTGCAAGAATTTTTTAAATATCTGGCACCGTTTGAAAGTTATTGAATTTTAAAATCAGTCAGTCCTTTTTAGGACACCCGGTATATACTTTTCTTACAAACGTGTCTCTATAATGTTAAGGACCGAATTTTCAATTAGTCAATTATCAATAGTGGATCAATTAATAAATAAAATGTCGTGAAATTAAGTAAAATTATAATAAAAATAACTATTTCATTAACATTTTTGTTTTTATCAACTATATTTTATCACAGAAGTTATGATCAATTAATGGTAATTTTATGATGTGCGTCCTATGGATTGTTAAAAAAAAAAAAAAAAAAAAAAAAAAAAAAGTGAATTTAATGAAAAATATTTGTTGAAAATTTGTCACTTAGAACATTTTGATATATTGAAAAAAACTCAAACTTTATTGATTGCAACTCTAAATCATTTACGGGGAAATGGATGCAGTAAAAGTATTTTTCGGATATTTTTAATTATCGGCTCTTTATGGCACTTCATGTGATTATAATATTCTATGTATGTCTAAATTCATTTTAAGCAAAAGGTTTGGAAAATAATAATTTTATCATTTTTCGTAAAATGAAGAGGGGAGGAGTCTGCCTGAAGAACTCAGTACACCATTATTACTCCTTGAAAATTTATATTGATTTTAAAAATTTTTAGTTACAGACTACAGTTAAGTCCCGATTATCCGAGTCCCGCTTAACCGAGTTTCCGCTTTAACCGAGTTATTTTCTTCTGATGGACTGATGAGTGATGAATTCCATTTTTATGAAATTGTCCATTAGAAGAAAATGATCCATTACAAAGGTATAAAAACTATTGTCGATTGAGAAAAACTATTTAATACTTTGAGCAGAAAGAAGAGACCTTCAATTTTCATGATACCAATAGAATCGCATAGCTGCAAATATGTACGGTTTTATTACCTCTAAAATTTAATAGAAATTTTTGTCATATTTATTCGTTGACAATTGTTAGATTTCGGCAATTGAATTAGGCAAAATTTACTGATAAGTTTTAATGGTGAGAAAAAAAATCTTAGAAATTGGTAGCTATTCAGTAACGTAATACTGCAGCAAGAAAAAGAAAAAAACCTGCAGCAAAATTGTGATATAACAAACAAAAAACTGGCAAGGTTTTTTTTCAAATAAACAATTTCATTCCTCGTTTTTCTTAAAAATAACGGAAATGTACATCAAAGAAATGTTACTAGTACCAATAAAAATTAATGAATTAAGTGAAAATTTATAGTTCATCTCCTTAATTGATGACGATTTCTGTAAATCCGGTTTATCCAATTTTTTTGCTTATCCGAGGTGAACTTAGTTCCTATTAACTCGGATAATCGAGACTGTATTGTATTGTTAAATAGAATTTTTTTCATTTAGTTTATCCGTGCTCTTCTTACCTTATGGAATGCGTCATTTCATTGAATATTAAGCTACAAAGTAACAGAAATCCAAAGACATATGTTAATATTTTCCCGTGATTCTGAAAAGTGACAGATGATTGAGACGTGACGCCTACTGATACATATGTCTGTCAATCGATTGATTTGTACTTTGTTTAACGTAAGAAGATTAAATTATATCGATATCTATTCAGCTTCTAAAATTGTTATGTTCAAGGCCTATAAAGAAAATAAGGTCGCTCAAATATAAATAAATTAAGCTAACAAATCAAATGATTGGATATTTTTATTGAGCTACGAAATATATCGGGTGGTCCATCTGTTGTTTCTTTTTTTGTTGTGAAAGAAAACGCATTTTTTATGAGTGAAAATCGAAATTCTTTATTGAACATGAAAGGTGGGTGGATCAATGCCATTTATGTATGGAATACAATATCACACATGTGACTACCGCGACTCCACTTACATGCCATCGTCCGAACATCAAAATTTTCGATGCCTTCTTCCAGAATGAGCGGATTTACGAAATTTAAGCCCGGATGTTATGTTTGAGGTCTTGGATTGTGCGGGGGGCATTGGCGTAGACTTTACTTTTCAGAAACCCCCAAAGAAAATAATCCATTTGGGTTAAATCGCACGATCTTGGCGGCCAATTCACAACAGAATTTCTTGAAATTACGCGATCTGGAAATTTCTCGTTCAATAATTTGATGGTTTGGCGAGCAGTGTGGTGCCGCTGCACCGTCTTGTCATACAAATAGCATACGTAATTACAAATGGTATACATTTGACAGTTCATACATGCATGACACACGACAGCTGACACAAATAACCTATGAAATATTCATAGTTCAAAAAAAGAACCAACAGATGGACCATTCTATATGAAAAATTTCCTCAACTTCGATACGCTATATATTTTTTTATTATTTGCTATTTTACTGTTATGTTTAATATTTTCGCAATCGCCTTTCAAAGATGCTTATTTAATAGCTTAGAAATTAGATGTAGTTGTTTAAAGCCAGATCGAAAATCAGCCCCATACTTAAGCAACACCTATAAATAAGAGATAATATAGAGTATGTTACTAACAATTAGTGAAATTAAACTTACAACAAAGGAAAATAAAACCAGTAAAATAGAATTACTTCACTGAGGCATACAGAACACAAAATTTGTGTCGAAATTTGCTAAAGCGTGTACAAACAATAATATATATGTATGTATATATATGATATGATAGGATGGTCATGTGATAGAAAAAAATAATACTAATTTCATTTTTAATAACTGATGCAATTCGATCTCATGTGAGTTAAATATTTGTTCAAAAGGGTTTAACAGATGTAAAAAAATATTATGAGAAAGGTTTCGATATAATTATATAAAGTAAAATAATAATTATAATACAATGGAAATTTCTAAAAGTTCTGTTTTTTTACATTTATTTATTTACTTATATGTTCATCTTTCACATTCCGTAATTTTTCTATGCCGTAAATTTTACCGCAAGTTGAAAGAACTCGAGCTGAATATTTCAAATTAAAATACATGTCTCAAAGCAGTAATCAATCCATCTACGGAAGAAGTCTTTTCACATTGCCATGCTTCTCAGATCTCTTTGTCCCCCATGACAGGACGCACAGGTGGTTGCTAGAAACAGTTACCATGGAAACGGGAGTCATCCATTTTAAATAGGATGTACACGTCTTGAGCAAAGTATATCCTACGCGTGGTGGGTGAGATTTTCGTAATTTTTTTCTTATGGTTTATTTTGACGTGTTTGAATAGTTTATAATACGATACATCAGTAGGATTTTTTGCTGTGGCAGGTGTGCTCGGAATTTTAAATATGTTTTTTTCTTTTAAATTAAAGATTTTTTAAAAGTTTTATGAATTAAACTGCTTGTAAAATTAGTTGCTTTGAATCTGATTATAAAATGGGTCTCATAGTAATATTAAAGTTAAAATTTTCTGTGTTAGTTAATTAAATATGGAGTATTACTAAGTATAGCGTATTGATGCCCTTGGATAACATCTGGTTCCGGATGTAAGTAGTTCTTCAAGATTGTTAGTATTTTTTTCATTATTATTATTAGGGACTACTTTACAAAAACACCCGCTCGCTGATGTTAATCCTATGGAACGTATTCTTTTTTAAACATTTCATTTGCATTTCCATATTTTTAAATGATATTTTTTAACATTGGATAGCTGAGGTCGATCTCTACAATGACACTTTTTTTACTTTTTCGATTTTGTTTGCAGTTTTTTTAATGAGGATACTTTAACTTTCAGAACCGGTTTTGAAACTAAAAGTGTCTTCATAAAAAGACCTTGCAACCAAAATCAAGAAAAGTAAAACTAGTATGTTGTGGCCATCACAATACTTTCTTCTATCTCATACATGTCAATACTTCAAAATTCACTATCTCAGTGCCAAATTAAATGGCAATCTGTGTTTATCATGAGAATTCTAAAAATATGAAATTCCGTGCATTAGTTCTCGAGGTATGACCGTCACTGAAATCATGTAAATCCAGCAAAATGCAGCATAACAGCGCCACCTATGGGATTATTTACACCAGAACTTAATTATCACCAACTTATGTCAAAGTCTAACTGAATAGGAAGTTTGAGGAAAATTTGTGCATTAGTTCTTGAGATAGAGGTATCGCGCAAATAATGACAAATGCAGCATAGAAGCGCCACCTGTTGAGCGATTTGCAACAACACGTAATCAGCAGCAATATTAATCAAGTTATACTTAAATCTGAAGTTTCATGAAAATTCGTGCATTAGTTCTTGAGATAGAGCTATTGAGAAAATAGTTCAAAATGCAGCACAGCAGCGCCACCTATTGGGCGATTTACACCAACACGTAGTCAGGATCATTTCATATGAAGGACTAACTAAATCCGAAGTTTGATGAAAATGTGTGCATTAGTTCTTGAGATAGAGCTACTGCGAAAATAGTGTAAATCCTGCAAAATGCAGCATAGCAGCGCCACCTGTTGGGCGATTTACACCAAAATGTAAACATCATCCATTCATGTCAAGGACTAACGGAATCTGAAGTTTTATAAAAATCCGTGCATTAGTTCTTGAGATGGAGCTTTTGCTAAAATTCTTCAAACTTCTACATAGCAGCGCCACATGCAGGACGATTTACACCAAAAACTAATCAGCAACAATCTATATTAGGGACTACCTCAATATAAATTTTTATTAAATTCCGTGCATTAGTTCTTGAGATAGAGCGCCCACAAAATTTGTGTCACATACAGACAGACAGACAGACAGACAGACGGACAGACAGACAGACTCACAGACAGACATTTTGTGAAAACATGTTTTTTGGAACCTCTGACCCATAAAATGTGTAAATCCGTCAAAAACTGGAAATCGAAAATTTTCATGAAACCAATACTTTCTTCTTGTAAAGATAGAAGAAAGTAAAAATACAGCATAGCAGCGCCACCTGTTGAGCGATTTGCACCAAAATGTATAAAACTTCAATTCATGTCAAGGACTAACAGAATCTGAAGTTTGATTAAAATCCGTGCATTAGTTCTGGAGATGGAACTATTGCAGAAATCGTGAAAAATGCTGCATAGCAGCGCCACCTATTGAGCGATTTGCACCAAAATGTATAAAACTTCAATTCATGTCAAGGACTAACAGAATCTGAAGTTTGATTAAAATCCGTGCATTAGTTCTGGAGATTGAACTATTGCAGAAATCGTGAAAAATGCTGCACAGCAGCGCCACCTATTGAGCGATTTACACCAAAATGCATAAAACTTCAACTCATGTCAAGGACTAACAGAATCTGAAGTTTGATTAAAATCCGTGCATTAGTTCTGGAGATTGAGCTATTGCAGAATTCGTGAAAAATGCTGCATAGCAGCGCCACCTGTTGAGCGATTTACACCAAAAACTAATCAGCACCAATTTATATCAGGGTCTAACTGAATATCATTTTTTATTAAATTCCGTGCATTAGTTCTTGAGATAGAGCGCCCACAAAATTTGTGTCACATACAGACAGACAGACGGACAGACAGACAGACAGACAGACAGACTCACAGACAGACATTTTGTAAAAACATGTTTTTCGGAATCTCTGACCCCTAAAACATGTAAATCCGTCGAAAACTGGAATTCGAAAATTTTCACGAAACCAATACTTTCTTCTTGTAAAGATAGAAGAAAGTAAAAAACATCAAATTGTAGGGGTCAGCCTCTGCTGTTTAATGCATTTTTGACATTTATTTAAAATTATCCCCAAGTTTTAAATTGAGCAATAATACGAATATTACTTTTACATTAAAAAGAAAACTGTTGCATAAAAAGAAAAATCATTAGACACAGTGAAATTACAACTCATTTAACAAAATTAAAATTGTTGTATACATTAATTTTATTCATTTTCAACTGAATCTTATCAGCTCACATAGAATATTTATGGAAGGAAATTAACCAGAAATATGTTATTCTTAGAAAAGTACCATGGAAACTACTACATAACTCGTAAAATAAAATTACAGTTTGCAGGGTTTGGTAATAATTGCATGATTTTCAAATCAAATTAAGCTGTATTAAAACATATTAGATTCATTGTTAACACAATTATTAAATTTGTAAATTAATCATATGAGTTGTAAATTTCCAAGTGGGTGAAAAATATCCTGGCTAAGATTCGAACCAGTGATCTTTTGGCTGAAGCCGCCTATGCTCTACCAACTGAGCCATCTTGCATCTTGGACGAATCTAGAGGACCGAATTCACCCAGCACTTTAACGGTCACACTATCTTGTCTTATATCTGAATCAGCTCAGTAGAATAAATCGCAGGTTGTGGAACTCCAGTTAACGCTGGATACGTAATTATATTAGATTAATTTTTGACACAATTATTCCATTGGTAAATATCACATGAGTTGTTAATTTCCAAGTGGGTGGAAAATGTCCGGTCCAGAATTCGAACTTGGGATCTCTTGGCTGAAGACGCCTATGCTCTACCAACGGAGCCATCCCGGACGAATCTGGAGGACCTAATACACCCAGCTAACCTTAACGATCACAGCATATGATCGGATATCTGAACTAGATGCTTATGCTCTACCAACTGAGCCACCTCGGACGAATCTAGAGGAACTATTTCACCCAGCTACAGCATCTGGTCTGATATATGGGAGTAGTATGTAGAGCCGGGTGTGGGACAAAAAGGGGCGGGGTCGTTTGATGGACAGGTGGGCGTGTCCGATGGCGAACTATAAGACGGGTGTGGGACAAAAAGGGGCGGGGTCGTTGGATGGACAGGTGGGGCGTGTCCGAGCACGAAGTATAAGACGAGGGGTAAATTTTTTCAACGGTTCGAGGCAAGGGTTGTTTTTTAGTTGGATGGACAGGTGGGTAAGGGACAAAACGGAGTGTTCCCATTTTTGATTGACAGGTGGGCGTGTCCGAACACATGCTCTAAGACGAGGGGTGATTTTTTTGACGACGGTTGGCAGGAAGTTTCGAATGGATTCTTCTGCTATAAGAGGGATTAATAATGTTTTTTAAACAAAGGATTTCAATTTAATTTCATTGAATGAAATAACTAAAACTTAATTATTTTATGAATGGATTATAAGCGAGTTTATGTTTTATTTTAATTTAAACGAATTTAATGGATGATTAGTTCAGAATTTTTAACCGGTTTCAAAGCTATTTTTGTTTTTTAATTGATTATTTTTTAATTGGGAACCTTTTTACTGAATGCATTATTTTCATAATGACGTAATCGGCGATTCGAATTTATTTAATTGCATGAATTAATTAAAATAAAAAAAATTTTAAGCTGATTATTTTTAAATTGATTTTAAGCTTTTTGAATTGAATTTTAACGGAAGTTTTTTAATTAGAACTTTTTAAGAAACTGATTATTTTTTAATTTCTGCAACACGTGATTTAGACAAGATGGTTTATGTTCGAACATGAATGTGACGTTATGTATTGATTTCACCCTAGACGAGCAAATAAGAGGACTATTTGTAGAGTTGAGTTGTTTTTCGGATCTAGATGGTGTTTAACTGTAACCATGTGTGAAGTTGAGTTGTGTGGATTACGATTAACTGTAACCGGTAATGAAAAAAGTTTCTCATACAGCATCTGACAACAGTTGTATGGATTAGTTGCTTGGATTTTCATGCTCAGTGTTGTATCGTTTGTTGTCTTGTGAATTTTCTTCGCTTTTATTTTAGTTATTTTTATTGTTTTTCGTCATGGAAGACGGACTTAACATCAACAAAAGCAAGCGTAAACTTGTTGAAATTAAAGAAAGCAACAAGAAAACGAAGAATTATCAAACTACGGTAAGTTTTTTAATTGATTTTTTAAAATTAATACTTTTTTCAATTCATACTAATAAATTTTAATTCTTTTAATTATTTTTACTTATTTTGGCTCTCTCTCTCTCTTTTAGGTTCAATCATTTGTAGAAAAGGTTAAATGGCATAATTCGAAGGATATGAAATACCTAGGTGGAGAGAACTTTCTTTCCGTGAATTATTTTCTGGGGCAAACCCGTGTTCACATTAGACGATATATTGTTGATCCCGACGGTGAATTACAGCCTACTAAAGATGGTGTATCTCTAACTCCCAAAGTCTGGCAATCCTTGTGTCGTGAAATCAAGACTATATTAAATCCTAAATTTTCAGAAAAGATGACAATTATTGAATCAGATTTGTGCATTTCAAAACAAGTAAAGGATGGTGTGGAACTTTACGTTCTCCAAAGACTTTTCCAAAGAAAAAATATGAGTATGCAATTCGTATCTGAACATGTTGTACTAACACTTGCTGAGTTTGAAAAGGTAGTTGATAACATGTGCAATATCACGGATCGTTTGAAAGAAGGACTAATCACATACTCAATATCTTACTATATTTATGAAGAACTGGACAACGCCAATTTCCAGTTTAACCCAACAGATAACCCCGACGCGTTTTTAGAACTTGTTGATTCCCTGACTAAGTGTTTGGTTGCTGCCATTACTATCAAAATTACGGAACTGATAAACTGTTTCGGATGTCGTGAGTCTTATCAAGCACCTTTTATGCATGACTGTGTAACAAAAACTCGAACTGAAAAATGGTTAAAGTTCTCTGACAGTGCACTATATTCCATCAACATGCGTGATGTTGCAAAAGACATTGTTAAAAAAAACTTAACTGTTGACTTTAAATATGTACTTGGTCAAGAAGAATTTTTTGATTCATTAATTATCCCAAAAATATTAGAATCTGTACAAAAAATGTATGTTGGAGAAGACCAACAATCACAAGAAGAAAATGATTTCTTACAATTATCATTGTAAATTTTAGATCTGAATAAATGTATATTTACATAATATCTTTTGTCTGTTTTCTTAGTCTTGTTTTTTATCAAATTAATAAGAATGTTTCAGGTTTGCATAAAAAAGAAATTGTTGGACTTTACAAAAACTTTTCTTTAAAAATAATAAGTTTGTGTTCAGAAAATAAAAAAATATTTTTTTTATACCTTAATCCTTTTAATATTTTTACTGAACTTAAATCTTTTTCCAGTGCATATTTTTTATCGAACAGATTTTTTTCTAGTGCATTTTTTTATCGAACTGATTTTTTTTTACAATACATTACTTTTTCCTCAACACAAAAAATAATTTTCCTAAATATAAAATTTTTTCCAAACACAAAACATTTTTATCCCTAAATATAAAACATTTTTTTCCTAACACAAAACTTTTTTTAAAAACATAAAACTTTTTCCAAACATAATTTTACTGTACTCAAAACTTTTTTACTTAAAATAATTTTCCTAAACTTTTTCAAACATAATTTTTTCTGTACTCGAAACTTTTTTTACTCACCATACTTTTCACTGTACTTAAAATAATTTCCTAAACATTTGTTTCCCAATCATAAATCATTTTTTCCAAACACAAAACATTTTTTCCTAAATCATAAATCACTTTTTCCAAACATACATATTTTTTATCGAACAGATTTTTTTCTAGTGCATTTTTTTATCGAACTGATTTTTTTTTACAATACATTACTTTTTTCCTCAACACAAAAAATAATTTTCCTAAATATAAAATTTTTTCCAAACACAAAACATTTTTATCCCTAAATATAAAACATTTTTTTCCTAACACAAAACTTTTTTTAAAAACATAAAACTTTTTCCAAACATAATTTTACTGTACTCAAAACTTTTTTACTTAAAATAATTTTCCTAAACTTTTTCAAACATAATTTTTTCTGTACTCGAAACTTTTTTTACTCACCATACTTTTCACTGTACTTAAAATAATTTCCTAAACATTTGTTTCCCAATCATAAATCATTTTTTCCAAACACAAAACATTTTTTCCTAAATCATAAATCACTTTTTCCAAACATACATATTTTTTTATCGAACAGATTTTTTTCTAGTGCATTTTTTTATCGAACTGATTTTTTTTTACAATACATTACTTTTTTCCTCAACACAAAAAATAATTTTCCTAAATATAAAATTTTTTCCAAACACAAAACATTTTTATCCCTAAATATAAAACATTTTTTTCCTAACACAAAACTTTTTTTAAAAACATAAAACTTTTTCCAAACATAATTTTACTGTACTCAAAACTTTTTTTACTTAAAATAATTTTCCTAAACTTTTTCAAACATAATTTTTTCTGTACTCGAAACTTTTTTTACTCACCATACTTTTCACTGTACTTAAAATAATTTCCTAAACATTTGTTTCCCAATCATAAATCATTTTTCCAAACACAAAACATTTTTTCCTAAATCATAAATCACTTTTTCCAAACATACATATTTTTTTCTAAACACGAAATATTTTTTTCGAAATACAAAACATTTTTTTCTAAACACGAAATATTTTTTTCGAAATACAAAACATTTTTTTCCTAAACATAAAACATTTTTTTTCTAAACACAAACATTTTTTCCTAACACAAAACTTTTTCCAAACACAAAACATTTTATTCCAAACATAAAACTTTTTCCAAACACAAATCTTTTTTTTCCAAACACAAACCATTTTTTTCAAACACAAATCTATTTTCCTAAACACAAAACATTTTATTCCAAACATAAAACTTTTTCCAAACACAAATATTTTTTTTCGAAATACAAAACATTTTTTTCCTAAACATAAAACATTTTTTTCTAAACACAAACATTTTTTCCTAACACAAAACTTTTTTCCAAACACAAAACATTTTATTCCAAACATAAAACTTTTTCCAAACACAAAACATTTTATTCCAAACACAAACCATTTTTTCAAACACAAATCTATTTTCCTAAACACGAAAGATTTTTTCCAAACACAAAACATTTTTTTCCTAAACATATTTTTTTATTTTCTGAACATATTCTTTTTGTTTCGTTGAAACATTATTTCCAAAAAAATTCTTTTCTCAAGATAAATCTGGAAAAAGCAATCTTAACGATTACATTTTTTTTTGCAATATGAGGAAAAAAACACAATCACACACATAAATATTTTTGAAATAAGCATTTTTTATTCGTTTCATAAAATACATTATATTTGCAAAACGTAATTTTTTTACATTTTCAACCATGGTACTGGTGATATTGGTAAAAGGACGTGATTAGATGATCTTCGTTTTCTATGATAGGGTTCAGGTCTTGCATAAATAGTTTTATGATCATTCTTCAAATACTTGTTTTTTATAAAATCTTGAGGAAAGTTTATTTTATTTAAAAGTTCTTGAAACTGATCAAAAGCAATAGGTTTTTGACTTCTATCTCTCAGCAAAAAAACGACTAGTTGAACAACATCTGATCCATTAATTACAGTATCATCTATTTTCAATTCTTTGTTTTCTGTACAGGAAACTTTATTTTGTTTAAAAAAATCCATAATTTTAACAGCAGTTTTCTTTTGTTTTTCAGGAATAGAACTTAGAATTTCATTTTCTATATCAGAAGACTTCTCAGAGTGCTTCTGGGGGAGTTGTTCTTCAGGGGGTTTGACCGTATTCATATCTGGGAATGATACAAACTTTTGCAAAATCTGTGTGTAAAGCTTCGCTTTTTCATCATCCTCCAGTTTTCTTTTCAAAATAGTCTGAATCTGTCTATCTAAATCACTCAAATGCTCATCCGCAAACTCTTGATCTCTGTCAGCAGGAACAAGTCTGAATTTACGAGCGAACTCCATTGATCAACGTACTGAGCACTGATACTGCAGCAGGAATAAGTATAGACAAAAACCCTTCTCCTTTTTGAATGAGAAGTCGTCTTTTCTTAAACAGAGGTACTTTCTTATCTCCCAGACGTCGCAATGTTCTTTTATAAGCTATTAATCTATTTTTCTGACGTTTAGAGACAGGTATGTTACCCTTTAAAAGATTTAAGGCGCATTCACAGACACCTTTTATAATGCTATTCGGACACTTTTTAAGAAAGGCTGCTTTTTGCTTTGTCTTGCTTAACAATTTCAGATGTTCAACGGTCGACATCCTGAGTTCAAATGATGGTCGATGAGCTTAATCTCTCTTTTATATGCTTACCGTAAGTAAAAGCTTTCGTTAAAGCACAATGTTTAAAATAGGGTTTGTGACTTGGGCAGTTTACCTCTGAAATATTTAATAAATTAATCTTGGGACAGTTAAAATCATTCAGATTCAAAATCTTTCGTCCAGACAACCTTTCTAGAAACTTTGCTTTTTCTAGTCCTTTGATGTAAACATTCTTATAAGATATAAACAATGATGAAAGTATAGGTTCTAATGCTGAATAAGGTAAATCACCACTATTCCATTGCAAACCATGGCGGTAATGAGTCAACCATGCAAATGTCTTTCTTTTTAGGAGAGGTAATTGCTCCCAAGAATGTGGGGAGAGGAAATTCCAACGGCAGTGATATCCAGAATCAACCGCATAAAAAGCGAGTTCTTTAATAACAAAATCGTACGTGCTTAACTGAAAACCTTCAAATTCAATGACAGCAGAGTTCATGTTCACCAGATGCCGTTCCCTGAGCAAATGATTTATCGAAGTTCATACACATAATGTTTATCACCAGGAAAAATTTTAGTGCGCATGCGCAAGCTTTCACAAGAATCGGGTCTTAAATCAATGAATAAGTAGTTAAAAGGTAATGCAGTAGCATCATTAAAAATTTCTTGAAAAGCCTTGGATTTACCAGGAAACATTTGCCTGGATAAATGCATTATCTGGCTTTTATCTCGAGGATTTTTGAATAGTACCATGTAATGAGAATTTAAATTAATATTTCTCATTTCTTTGCCATGATGAAACAAGTTTTGAGTTATAAAGATAACGGAAAGATTTCGGTGATGACTGCCTTTTGTGAAAAGTTTGCTCAATCGTACATCAGAAGCTAATTCTGACATCAAATCATCAATGATAATTAAAGCATTTTTTAGGGAAGTAAGATTAGAGGGTAAACCTTCTTCAAATTGTACATCGTTCATGGAATTGAAAAGGGGTTGATAGCTTCCGTAACAGTATATTATACTTGTGGGCATAGGATGAAAATATTTGTAATCAATTAATTTTTTAACAAAAAAGCTTTTACCCGAACCTGTCGGCCCGCTGATAAGGACAGTAGAAGGATGTACTAACTTGAGTAATTCCATGATTTAAATGACAAGAATGAATGAAAGCTTCAGATTTTATAGTTTCTCGACTATTTCGGCAAATTAATTTTTTTACACAGAAATAACACAATAACTTGTATGATCTTGTTAGGAAAAAATTTTATGTATGCATTTTTTTTCTAAAAACAAATGATTTTTTTTTATCTAATCCACTATCCATGATGAAATTAAATAAATAAATAAATAAATAAATAAACACACACACATAAAATAAGAGAAATATATTTTTATTTTTTAAAAACCATGTTTACACCATATCTTTTTTTGACAAATTGATACATTCGAAAATCATTCTTCTTTCTGGATAATACATTGGTAATAGAATTCATACAAAGTCCTTGACATCGTTTTACAAGAAAGAAAATACAATATTGTCCACAGACATTGGACGTAAAACTTTGAAGCATTGCCTTGTTCCAACGAATTCGGGGATACTTCTTCACAAATCTTGTTATGTCTTCTCCATAGGTTTCGGGAGGAAGTCCGTAAGAATCAAAAAAGTCCAGAGTTTTCTTATCTTGAACGTACATTGCTAGCCAATGGGATCCTTTTTCGTCATGTTTATCGGTATTGATCACTAATGCACAGGGAAAGTTTCGAATATCAGGTATTTTGTCGGAAGGGAAAACGCCTGCAAAATATCTCGCCGAAACAGGATCACGAGATAAAATTCTACGAATTTGCGATGAATTCATTAGTTTCCAAAATCATACAGAATATTGCGAGATTTGTTGATTTCGATTAAATTTTCAAATTCAGCATACACTAGCAAAGAGACTGTTTGCGCCAAAGTTGTTCCGAACTTAATTTCTAATCTTAAATTACTGTGACGAATGAGATTAAGATGTGAACCATCACATAAATCAGGTGACAGCTCAAAACAAAATAATGAATACCCCTGTGAAAATTCTGATCTCGAAAGGTACAAGCCTTTGTTTTCTGCATTCGTAAATAAATTCTCATAAGCTCGAATAAATAAATTGTTTTCAAAGTCAGGTTGTAGTGGATTGTGAGGAACGGGCTGACCGTCCACATAGACACCAATGAAATTAATATTGTAATGTTTGAACTCAAAAGGGGACTTTTTATAGTCGCCGTTATATGAGTCATTGTCCACACAGGCGATCACGATGCGATTGGGCATCTGCCCTGTAAAAATATTATCCTGAACAAAACTCATATTGCCTCTAGGAATGGAATATGTTTTGCAAATCACTCTGTTAATAGGGTATTTGGCTGTTGTTTTTTCTAAGCTTTTAGCATGTCCTAAGACAACGCCAGGACTTACGCGTACTTTACGAACAAATAAGGAAGCATGTTCCAGGGAAACTTTAAACTCCCCTTCACCCGCCAATAAACAAAACTCTGGTTTACTACGAATCAGTTTAATTTTCACATCAACCATGTTTAGGAGGAGTCTTTCTTGATGAAACATATCCAGATGCAATCGACCAATCATATCCACTGAAGCACTGTGTTTAGTCATTTCTGCACGTTTACTAAATCCTTCGTTGGGATTTGCATCTGCAGGATCTACAACATTCATACGACCAGCAGTATCTTTAAAAAATAATTCTGAGGAAAGTTGAGAAGTTTTTTCATCATACCCGTGATTCAGTAATTTCTCTATCATGGCTCTGTATGGATAGGCATTATTACTTGAAGAAACGAGTCTATCGTTCAGGCTAATATCAACTTGGGAAAACACGGAATGCAGAAAAAGATTGACGGGTCCAACTTTACATTTATCCGGAATGGGTTTGCCGTCCTTTTTTAAAATCTTTACTTTGACATATAACTGAGTTTGAGATAAATCAAGATAATCTTCTCCGCTTCCAGAAACATTAAATTCTACAGGTCCTCCATCAGAAACATTGGAAAGCGGGTGAAATTCAACCCATTGGCCTCTTTCAATAACTGTTTGAGTAGGAGGGAGATGAAATAATTCTAATTCCGATTTAGCACATTCGGGAGAGTCCTTTAAAAGAAAAGCCATAGTATAATGCGTATATTAACAGTCAAAAATGTCACGTCTTTGCACCTTCCGTGCTTTCGATGAAATGATGTGTTTCGCAGGTCTCCGCTTCCTTTTAAGCTTTCCATGGCCAATCATTTCATCTGCTTTTTCAACTGCTTTTCTAGCTAATTTTTTTCCGACTTCTTTTGATCGTGTTTTAAGAGACGATTTAAAATTTTCACCTGATAACACATCATTTGCAACCATAGTCCCTGTTCGTAATGCTTCTTTTCCAATTGTTTTGGCACCACTTATCAAAAATGGCATCGCACTGCGAAACAGTTTAGCAAAAAATCCGCCTATACCGTATCCTCTCTGTAAAACCGTTCCTCTATAGTAAGGTAAACCATTTCCTGTCTGTCCTGTATAATAATGTTCGAACTTTTGTGTACAACATGTATAAGGCACCAACATTTTGCCGATCTTTCTTTATCGCAATCAAGAAGGAAAATGAGATTAATTTAAACGTAATGCTCTTTTATATGATCTGTCGTAAACGGAAATGCAAGGTTACAAAAACTTTACCTCTTTCAAAAGGCACTAAATCTCCAGAATGCAGTCTGATATCAATTTGTACCGTTTGGAAATGCTGACGAATAACTGGTACGTACAATGGTCTTGAATAATGAGCATTAATAATTTCGCCATCGCTTCCTTCAACAGACACAATTTTTAGAAGAGGGGCTTGTACATCACCTACGATTTGAGGCTCCACGAGATCACAATACACATACATCACGGGAAACGATGACTTTGGGTCAGCCACAAAAGGACTTTGTTGCAATCCTGTATATTCTCCTGGTTCAAACCCTAAAAGTTCAGCTACACCTTCATAAAGAACTACTTTCGATTTTTTATCTGTCTTGATTGTAACTCTTTTCGTAACTGGGTGAAAATGAAATTCAATCTTATTTTTATGCGACGGTATCGTCATACTTTTAATGAGATCCTGTATGGTTTCATAACATCCAGAAGGAACTCTCCTACCTTCCAATTTTCCATCCCCCAAGTCAAAACCAAACAAATTATTATCATTTCTAACGTTATACCATGTATGCGGATAAATAAAATCGACCAAAGCCATTTCCCATTCACCTTTTAAATTTATGGGGGTGGGCAGTTGAGTTGTAAATTGCGATATTTTATTATTTGGGAAAAAGCTCATAGAGCTGTCACTGATGAGTGTGATATAGAACGACATCTCTTGATGAAATGAACGGTAAGTATGATGTATACTCTATTTATATCATTCGAATATCTTTAACCCATGCATTGAATTTTTCCGGATAGCCTTGAAACTTCACAAAATATTGAACTTTTCCATTACGTTTCTTTTTCTTCAAAACTTTCTCCACAGGATAAAAACCAGAATCCGAAACTTTTTGTAGTTCTTGTTTGTAAAATGTTCCTTTTATGATTTCTCCTGCTAAATCTTTTAATTTATAGACAACAGGCACTCGGTGTATGATTTTATGAATAGTAAAAATTTCTCTCGTCCAATTTTGTTCGTATCCTTTCTCAAAACGTAGTTTCTCTTTACTTATACGAACGGTATCGCCGACACTCAAGTCAGATTTCATTGGAGAAATTTTGTCGTTTGCATACAATGTTTTCCAAACCTGACTTTGGTTATCGAAGTTTACTGATGCTGGCTCCATTTTAATACTACGATGCCATGTGTGGTTATAACTGTGTACTAATTTATCGATTACATCAATATATCTCTTTGTATTCTTTTCAGTAAAATATTTCCACATTTTCGTTTTAAGTGTACGATTAAAGCGTTCTACTACTGAAGCTTTTGTGGAGTTATTAGTTGTGAAAAAGTGAACCTTCTGCCTTTTTAAGAAATCCTGTACAAGCTTATTTGTGTACTCCTTCCCATCGTCACACTGCAGGGTTTGCGGCTTACGTTCCGAAAATATTTTTTCGAAAGCTCGTTTAATACCTGAAGCTTTTTTATCTTTTAACGGTATGGCCCATGCATACTTAGACAAAATATCAATACATGTCAGTAAATACCTATATCCATCATTCAAAGAAGACAGGGATTGCATGTCTACTAAATCAGATTGAAACTGCTCGTTTATGCCTCCTACTATAACGCGATTTCGGGGGAATTTGTGTCGCAAAGGCTTGTGTAAGGTATATGAATCTTTCGTCTGAAGCCATTTCTTTATCTGTTGTGTTTTTACGCGGCCTTTTAAGGCACGTTGCAAAGCACTGATACCACCGAAACTCGCTGGTAGCTCCGGATCCCGATACATCTGATTCAAAGCTTCCATTACAACAATGATTATGATCTAAACGAAAGTTAACATTCATTTATATTTTTTCAGCTACAAATACAAAACGATGTTTATCGCATCAATGTTTTACTTAAAATGAAAAGTATTATGATAAAACCTTTAATATATACCTTGTTTGAAAAGTATCAGAAATTAAAAAATAATCAATTTCTTAAAAAGTTCTAATTAAAAAACTTCCGTTAAAATTCAATTCAAAAAGCTTAAAATCAATTTAAAAATAATCAGCTTAAAATTTTTTTTATTTTAATTAATTCATGCAATTAAATAAATTCGAATCGCCGATTACGTCATTATGAAAATAATGCATTCAGTAAAAAGGTTCCCAATTAAAAAATAATCAATTAAAAAACAAAAATAGCTTTGAAACCGGTTAAAAATTCTGAACTAATCATCCATTAAATTCGTTTAAATTAAAATAAAACATAAACTCGCTTATAATCCATTCATAAAATAATTAAGTTTTAGTTATTTCATTCAATGAAATTAAATTGAAATCCTTTGTTTAAAAAACATTATTAATCCCTCTTATAGCAGAAGAATCCATTCGAAACTTCCTGCCAACCGTCGTCAAAAAAATCACCCCTCGTCTTAGAGCATGTGTTCGGACACGCCCACCTGTCAATCAAAAATGGGAACACTCCGTTTTGTCCCTTACCCACCTGTCCATCCAACTAAAAAACAACCCTTGCCTCGAACCGTTGAAAAAATTGACCCCTCGTCTTATACTTCGTGCTCGGACACGCCCACCTGTCCATCAAACGACCCCGCCCCTTTTTTGTCCCACACCCGTCTTATAGTTCGCCATCGGACACGCCCACCTGTCCATCAAACGACCCCGCCCCTTTTTGTCCCACACCCGTCTTATAGTTCGCCATCGGACACGCCCACCTGTCCATCAAACGACCCCGCCCCTTTTTGTCCCACACCCGGCTCTACATACTACTTATGGGCTCAGTTGGTAGAGCATATAGGCGGCTTCAACCTAGAGGTTCCTGGCTCGAATCCTGGCCCAGACATTTTTCACCCACTTGGAAATTTATAACTCATATTAAAACATCCTTCATTAAAATTTTTGAAGTAACTTTAAAATTGCTATTATTTTCCCCCAAAAAGCACTAGTTACGAACAAAAATGTAGGTATAAAAATGCGACAAAAGCAAATCCACTTTTTCGTGATATAATATATAACTACAGCAACAAAATAAAATTATAGCAGATAAGTACTGTAAAGGGAAATAAAATCCTTTACAAACATTCCTCAAGTTCCAGTCATAAAAAAAAGAAAAGAAAAAGTAGTAATTTCTCTTCCCTCCTTTTTTATCTTCTCTTTTTGTTACATTAAATTCCCCAGTGTTTAATTACCAGGAATCGAAGACCATGAAATTTCCTCTTCTTTGAGATTTACTAGCCTCTTTCCTCAGCTTTCTAAAGCAAACTTTTCTTGTCACTAATTTGCGATTAGTAAAATCCAATAAGAAATAAGCATTTATTGACTCGAAAGGAAAAAAGTATTTATCAAATTTCAACTTTGACTTGTGCAAGAGAATACATTTTTGTGTGTGTGTGTTAGATTGAAAGATATATTTAATGTAATAAGACTTTCCCACTTCTGCCTCGATTGCGTTGGAACGAGTGTCAATTAAGTCTTATTAAAATAAGCAGTTCGTTGAAATGTTCGCAATGCATTCGGAATTTTTCCGAAAATTATATAAGGGGCTCCCAACCATAGCAGACCAAGCCCATTTTGGAAAGAAAGTGAGATAGTCCATTTAAACGGTGCATATAAAATCTGTTTTATTCACTCCCACAATAAACCAAGTCTGTAAACAGATGAGATATATGAGAAAGTATGTGAAAACAGACTTGGTTCATTGTGGGAGTGGGTAAAACATGTTTTATGCATCTGCTAAATGCTCTATCTCATTTTTTTTCGAAATGGCCTTGGTCTACTGTATGGTTGTGAACCCCTCATATTTCAAACGGTTTGATAATTCCGTGAAAATTGTAACAATGAAACCGATAAGCTTGATAAGTTTGATTCATAAGCTTTCTATAATTTTTTTTTTCTTGCTATATTTATATATGTTTCAGTGCAAATAATTTTTTTGATATACAAATGCTAGCAAAAGAAAGCTAACATATTTTTGTTCAGTCGTCCATCAAAATAATATATATTTCTAAAAATCTATTTGGATGTGTCAATCTCAAAACTTTCTTATATCTCATACATCTTAATATTTCAAAAAGTAGTTACACATGTTAATACTTCAAAATTATTAGTTTAATACTATATCAACTTTTATTTTCATCTTAAATTTCTGCTTCAGTCGGTTAATCGGACTAAAAACGATTTCATCTCGATCATTATACTTATTAAAATCAATAATTTTTCATTATTCTGTTGAACACCAGCTGTTTGCGAATAGCCGTCTTGGCAGAATGCGAAGTTAAATAAATGTAAAATAGAACTATGAAAAATCGCGAAAATTGTACAAAGATCACCACTACAGTGACCCCTTCCGGCGGAATATTTCTAAATTCAGACATGCTTGCCATATCCAAAAACATAAATATGAAATTTGGTTCAATTCTAATACATAACTTCATACACTTTTCGATGATACAATAATGAAAATGGAACAAAAACCGCTATTACAGCGCCTGCATCCGGCGGAATATTTACAAATTCAAGGAGGACCTGTTGGTCGTAGCCACAAACTTGCACAATGTATTTGGTTCAATTCTATGCATAACTTGATATACTTTTCGATGGTACAATAATGGAAATGGCACAAAAACCGCTATTACAGAGCCTGCATCCGGCGTAATATTTACAAATTCAAGGAGGACCTGTTGGTCATAGCCACAAACATTCACAAGATATTTGGTTCAATTCTATGCATAACTTCATATACTTTTCGATGGTACAATGGCGACACGCGGACAGACGGACATTAACATGTTTTTTTGGGATCTGTGACCCATAAAACGTGTAAATTCGTCGAAAACCGAAAGTCGAAAAAATTTTTCGATTGAAATACTTTCTTCTATTGAAAATAGAAGAAAGTTATAAAAATAATTTATAAGATTGTACTTGGCGCAGAATGATATAAATTTAAAAGCAACGTTAAAAACGCCAGAAAATTCAAACTTTGAGCAGACTAGTTTCGGTAGCCATTAGTGTACCGTCCTCAGTGCAAAGAATAACGGAAACTTGCTCAGTTATATAGAGGAAGCTATTATTCTAGAGCTCCTAAATCAAGCTTTCCTATTGCCAAAATTCTTATGCAGCATGACTTCAGAATAATTTTTACCCCTCTGAATAAACTTTCCCTCTCCAAACTCAAAGATCCTATTTAGTTATACAACTCTTGGGGTATCTATAGTATTAATTGCCAGTGCGGTTTTTCCTATATTGGACAGACTAAACGGGGTTTAAAATTTCGTGTTAAAGATCACCAACAATGTATTCAAAAACGGGAAAACAATAAATCTTCAATCGCTAAACATTGCTGGGAGATGAACTACTCCTTTGATTTTAATTCAGCCAACATCATCTCTAAACCCACTTCTATACACGAACTTAACTTTCTTGAAGCATTTCATATCAACAAAAATTATGACAATATTTTTAATAGTGAATTCGCTATTCCCCCTTTATCAGATTACTGGAAATATTTCATAAAATTCTCTTTTGCTTAATTATTACCAGTATATTTCACATTTTTGGTGGCATTACCTATACTATTCTCCTATTGGCTGGTACCTGTATTTTCTTGTTTCCCCATTGGTTAATGAACTTCTCAGTTGAATTCGCTTCTCCTCTGTATAATTGAGCAAGTTTCCGTTATTCTATGCACCGAGGACGGCACGCTAAAGCCTACCGAAACTAGTCTTCTCAAAGTTTGAATATTCTGGCGTTTTTAACGTTGCTTTTAAATTTATAAGGTAATAAAAATACCTCTAATAAAGTACCATCAAAGGGGAGAATATCCCATTTCCCCACGTTTCAGTGTTAAAGTAGTAGTCTGACTCTGTTTTTTTTTCTTTTTGTAACGTTAAATTCCGTAATGATTAATTACCAAAGATCTAAGACAATGCTATTTCCTCTTGTTTGAGCAGCACTAGACCCTTTCCAAAGCTTTCTAAACAAACTTTTCCTGTTAGTATTTTGCGAATAGTAAAAACCAATGAGCCTGTATTGAGTCGGAAGGAAGAAAAGCATTTATCAAATTTCAACTTAGACATGGGTAAGAAAGAAACTTTTTTTGACAGAACATTTCGCAGAAAGACAGCATTGCATAATAGTGGTAAATTGGAAGATATCTTAAAAGAAATAAAAATCTCCCTGCTTTTTGTCTGGATGGCTCTGAAACGGATGTCAAATAAAAGCCTTATTCAAATAAGTCAGTTCGTTGAAATGTTCAAGATGCATCGAAATTTTCCCCAAAAAAGTATTTGGGCCGATTTAATAATTACATGAAAATCGATAGCAATGAAAGAGGAACTTCGTAAGCTTCCTACTTTTTATTCTTTTTAAATCAGTTTCAATGAAAATATTAGATGAACTAGACAAGGTATCTCAAAAGAAATAGGGCTTATCGTTTTTCGTCTGGACTGTTTCGGAAAGAATGTCAAATAAATTAAATGAAGAAGTTCTTTAAAATGATCACAACAAATCTTCTTTTATCCCCCCCCCCCAATATATATATATATATATATATATATATATATATATCTTTAATCTCTTTATTACAATTATCTCTTACTGGTTTTAATTTTAGATATTTTATTTTATGGATTTTATTTGTTTTTATTAGAATATTATATATATATGTGTGTGTGTGTCTGTGAGGTACGATCAAAAATTTCGGGGATAAGGTGTAAAAAACCACCTTACCCTGAATAGTTCACAGAACCGAAGCACATCCATCTTCAAAGTAGTCACCTTGGGCGAAGATACACTTCTGTCAGCGTTCTTATAACTGCTGGAAGCCATTTTTCGCAACCTCCCGAAAGGCCTCCTGCGATGCTGCTTTCACCTCATCTGATGACTCAAAACAGCTTCCCTGTAAATGTTTTTTCATTGATGAGAATAGGTAAAAGTCACATGGGGCTACGCCCGGTGATTAAGGGGGATGTTGAAGTACATTTTTACGAGTTTTGGCGAGGAACTGTTTTACCAGTTGGGATCGATGTGCTAGTGCGTTGTCATGCAGAAAGTACCAGTCGCCACTATGCCAGAACTGAGGCCGTTTACGACGAATGGGTTCCCTCAAACGACGTAAAATGCATATATAATGCTCCTTGTTAACTGTTCGGCCTTAGGGAATAAATTCTGAATGCACAATTCTTTGAGAATCAAAATATACCTCCATCGTTACATTCCCTTTTCTCCGATCCTGCCGCCATGTTAGATTCACCGTACACCTTTCTTAGCATTTCCAAAGCCTCCGTTAGTGTTTTACCTAAGGTATGACATAATTTAATGTTGCAGCGCTGTTCAAAAAAAAAAAAAAAAAAAAAAAAAAAAACTTTCTTACGTCGCAGTGTAAAGATAACTAACTTCTGAAGATAACAGCTGCGCGCGCGGTTCGGTCACATGACATGGGCTAAACCAACCTGGGCCGGTAGGGGAGGGCTGAAAAAATCCATTTCAAGCGGTTCAACTTTAGGTACTTACTTTCTTCGTCAGGAATGGCCGCAGTCCCCGAACTTTTGGATCGTACCTTGTATATATATATATGTATAATTTTTTTGTTAATATTAAAATAGTCAATTTTAACTGCTAACCGTAACTCTATTATATTTCCTTGTGAACGTAATATTCATTGTTAAAGATTTGCCGAAGGGCTGATATGGAACTTAAGATCTTCTCAGCTTTGGTTGGTAATATTAATCTCATTTTTTTCTGTTTAAATTTTATTTTCAGTTATTCACTTTCATGGTTTATTTCATTTGCGTTTTATTTGTTTTGTTTATATCTTAATCTTCTGCATACAGTTGATCAAGCATTTTGAGAATTAGCCTTGAAAGCTAAGCTTGCTATTCTCAATCAGAAATTAACTGTGTTTTACTTGTATTGAGAAGTAATGCCCCTGACGACAGTTCACAATATAAGTTTTAATTTTTATTCATACTTTTTACATTCCTTTTCTATTTTTTTCTGTTACATTTTTAATTATTTCACTTTAATATACAGCATTTTGGATAATCATTTTTATGGTATCATAAATTATTTCATTTTTACTGTCAATTATTCATGTTAAAATCGTTCATAATTACAAAAAGTTTGACTATATATGTACATATTTGAATCGATTTAATTAATTGCTCCAAAATCTACAGAAGTTAAAGGGAAAAGTCAAGAAACATTTCTTCTTCTTTTTTTTATAATTTTGTATAATACATCTCAAAACAAATAGTTTTAATGAGCTAGACAAATTATTATGAAGATAAACATTTTGCAGACACATACTTTCCCCTTTTGTCTGGAGTGCATCGGAACAGATGTCATACAAATTCAAATAAGCAGTTTATCGAAATGTTTACAGTGCATCTGATTTTTTTGTGAAAGAATATTTGGAAAGATTTAATAACTACTTAAAATTCGAGAACGATGAAAGAGGAGGTATGAAAAACTTTCTCTTTTTTAGGTGCGTCATAATTAGATAAATACTCGTACGTAGCACCTATAGTCGTCATCTGTTCCGTCCGTCTGATCTCATATAACAGCGCAAAAACTACCCAACCAAACAGTTTAAAATTTAATACATATAAACATTGTAGAATTTCAAATTTTATGAAAATCGAATCAGAGCTTAAAAAGATATGTAAAAAAATTTTCTTCATTCTATTAAATCTTATCATACGTAATTAATTCAATGATATCACATGATAGGTAATGATTCTACATTGCTATGGTGATTACTTTCTATTTTTGATGGAATCCTATTGTTTCCTTATTACTGAATTTAATATCTATATTAGTAATAAATTTTGTATTCATGCATTTTTTCATGAGAGTGCAACAGCTATTGCATCAAGACCTGAATATTTATAAAACTAGTTATAGAACGAACGTTTGCCAAGTTTGACGTACAATTTTCGACTTTTTTTTTTTTTTGCTTAAGGGGGTTGGTCAGTCAAATCTCAAATTCTCTTAGCCACTGTTAAACTTATGAACGCGGAATGCATATTTTAAATATCTCGTCAGAAAATTAATATTTCAACTTCTTTTTTCTGTGTACTCTTTTTAATAGTTGTCTCTTCATTTTTTAGTTATTAAAATATTTCTAAAATATATTGTTTTTATTTGAAGTCATTTGAGTTCATATGGGAAGAACCCGCAGCTAGTCAGCTTTGTTAGGATCTTAAACACAAAGAGTATTAAATCAAGCATAAATTAAAAAAAATATTTTGTCAAGTAAATAAGAAAGGGCTTCTTTTAAGAAGACTACATAGAAAAAAGACGTTAATATTAATTTTTTAAAGAGATATTTTAGAAATACCATAGGTTTATTGGAAAGGGGGATGAGATACTTAAATAACATCTGTAAATATGTTTTACTGATAATATCCAGAGATTTAATGAGATAGACATATCATTATCAAGCAAATACCAGTTTGTTATCTGGATTGCTCTTGTACAGGTATCAAATAAATGCATCACTCAAATAAGCAGTTTGTTTAAATTTTCATAGTGCATTTAATTTTTCCCGAAAAAATGTTTAAATAAATTTTATGATTATTTTAAAAATCGATAGCATTAAAACAGGAATTTCGGTAAGCTGTCTTTTTCTTTCCTTTATTTTAACTAGATTCATTATGTTTCCATGCGACTAATTGGAGTTTTAATGAGATAGACAAATAGCCAACAGTGAAAATGCTTCTTACACGAAAATACTAGTTGTTTCTATTTAATTCGAGCATATGAGAAAAACGAACATGACATTTAAATTGTGATAGCAATAAAACAGGAATTTTTGGTAAGCTTTCTTTTTTTTCTTTTAACTATATTTAATATGTTTCCATGTGACTAATTGGAATTTTAATGAGACAGGCAAATAGCCAACAGTGAAAATGCTTTTTACATGAAAACTCTAGTTGTTTCTATTTAATTCGAGCATATGGGAAAATCAAATATGACATTAAAATGTTGTGAAATTTAAAATGTGATAGCAATAAAATAGGAATTTTTGGTAAGCTTTCGTTGTCTTTCTCTTCTTTTAACTATATTTTTTATGTTTCCATGTGACTAATTAGAGTTTTAACGAGACAGGCAAATAGCCAACAGTGAAAATGCTTCTTACACGAAAATACTAGTTGTTTTTATTTAATTCGGGCATATAGGAAAAACGGATATGACATTTAAAATGTTAAGTTAGCTAAGTGTTAAGAACATGTCGAAATTTCAATGAGAAACTATAGATTGTTACATATTTTTATAAAATAACATTATAAGTAAATGTATATTATATATTATAATTATAACTTTATAATTGAACTTACGTTAAGTGGATTAAAAGTAATGCTAATTCTGACTGTATGTTATATTAATCCTAGTATAGGTTTTTACTATATAAGTTCGTATACCAGTAGTACTATATCTTACAAAATTAAAGCTAATAACAAAATTCTAAGGTCATATTCGATTTTATCGACCCAAAATTAGTAAAGACTGACTATAAATTACAGGCAGGAAAAGGTAATTTACAGATATCATAATAACACCGTACAAGTTTCTACTATATACGTTCGTGCAACAGTAGTACTGTATCTTAATCCAGAGCTAATAAAAGTAGTCTGAGGTCATATTCGTTTTTTTCGGCGCCAAATTAGTAAAGATTGATTATTCTCATTAAAGAAGCAAACAATTTTTTTTTTTCCGGTTTGTGTTATTAGACAAATACTTTTAGAAATAACACTACCCTCTCCTCGCCTTGAGTGCATGACAACAGATGGCAAACAAATGTCACATTCAGATAAGTAAAGTTCGTTGAAATGGTCACAGTTCATCTAATTTACAGCGGGAAAATATTTAAAGCAATTTAACAATTTCTTTAAAATCGATAGCAGAGAACCAGGAGCTTGCCTTTTTTTGCACTTAAGGGGGTCTCAGGACTCTTAAAATGAAAAAAAATTAAAATAAAAGACCATTTTCAACATTTAATATCTTAAAATGTGTAAGATTTTAAAATACAATTTTGAGAGGTAGGAAATATATATCACTCACCCCCAAGAAAAGTGATACATCTTGCAAAAATTCATTTTGCGTTTTATTTCACTAATATGTCTATCACAGATGCATCTTGCTACACAAGCAGTTTCTTTTAATGTAGTTATAAGGAAAATTACTTTATTACACTATATGTCCATTTGTGACTACATAAGAGGGGTTGGTATATGTGGGGAGGTAAAGTTACCCAACCCTCCAAACCTCATCCTACGTCTTCATTCTTAAGGGTTTTATGCTTTTATGCCCATTTTTATTCCTGCATATAGAGCTAAATGCTATCATTTCATGTTACAGTGAAGTCATACAAATTTTCTTTTGTTTCTCCTGTGAAATTTACTTTTGTCGAGATATGTCACTCTTCATGCGGGTGAGCGATATGTTCTTTCATTTCATATATTTGAAAAATTACAAGATGCAGAATTAATATTTATAGGGGGCTTTAAACTGTCAGACATTTGTCGAGCAGAAAATTGGCATGACAGCTTATGCGCAGGATTACAAAATTAATTTTGCAATTAGAATGAAACTTTTGGTGCCTAATTATAGTTCAGATTGTAGTAATTACTCTGAACCTAAATAAATTTCTATTTGAAACAATTTTATATTTTTAATACAAAGTTGTATTTAGCTCATACAAAATGTTGAAATTTTCAAGAGTGTAATCTCGTAAAAAATATTTTTTTGAGCGATAAAAAGGAAATATCAGGTTCGGTTTATAGAGACTAACATGAAACGTATATTTAGAAAATTTCATGAACAATGTTTGAAAAGTTTTAGAGATATCCTGCGCGTTATGACTAAAAACGCCATTTTAAGAAAAAATTACTTTAAAGTTTCGGAAACGTCGCTTCAGTTATTGAGCGGGAATAATTCTAAAAATCATAACTTCTGTTCTAACGGGAATTTCAAAGAAACAATTGCATCAAAATGTTCGGAAAAGGTAGGAGTTTAACATATATAAAAATTTATTTTTTCGAAAACTGTGAAGCTTTAAGTCCTGAGACTCCTTAAACATATTTCAATATAAATGTTTATAGTTTGGTAATATAGACAAATTAGTATATGACAGATCTCTAAAGAAATGAGACTTTCAGCTTTTCGTCTCGAGTACATTAAAATGGATACGTCAAATAAACGTTTTGTAAAAATAAATCATATACACAGTGATTGGGGATAATAAAACAGTTATACTTTTGTACCTGTAACAAAAAAAAAAAAAAAAAAAAGATCACGATGAGACATAAAAAATATGTGAAATATAGTAAGAATATTTCTATTATATATATATATATATATATATATATATTTAAGGCTACAACTAATAACTGTGTGGAAAAATAGCGTACCACCATAGCACTGAAATTAAAATACTTGCCTGTTAACTTATAGCTATTATTATATTATTTAAACATATTTCGAGAAAAGATTTTTATTTCGAGCATTTTTTAACCAGCTTCTCTTCAAAAAGATAAATGCATTTAACATAAAATTGGCGTCTACATTTGATATTAACAACTGCACTTAAGAGCGTTTCGAAGAATAAATGGACAAATATATATATTTTTTTAAATTATGTATTTTCTTTTAATTATGTATATCTAAGTAGCATGACAAAATCTAAAACATTATTCGAATACTTTGCGATCAATTTTTTTTTCGATTGTACAAAATAAAAATGGCAAACTATTAAGGATATTTTGTTTTCACCACGAAAAACATTCTTATAAAGATGATTAATTACAACTTAATAAAAAATTTGCATCTACCACATAATCCTTGTCAATTCGTAAAATGCTTTCACTGACAGATTCACATTTTCTTTATAAATTGGAATAATTATAACAATAAATATCTTTTATAAACTTTTCCGGTAAGAAACCTTTTGTTTGTCATTCATGGATGTCATTATCCTTTTGTCTATGCCCAGTTTCGAAGGAAAGTAGACTCTATTATTTTTGAATTGATATCACAATGGTATACAGTTGAAAAAGATAGTATACGATAAAAGACTTCTTTTAAAAAAGAAAAGAGAGCTTAGTTGGGGACATAAGATGTTTCAAAAGGTTTAGTTGGCTGATTAACTTCATGGAAAAAGTAACTTCCCCATCTTCTTTTCATGATTATTTTTTAAAGATAAAAGGAACAATATAGTGAAGGTTATCAATGTCTTTTATTAATCTTTCATCTCAATATTATTTTTTTTAATCGTACGTTTGCTCAATATTTCATCACGATAAGCATTTCCATTTAATATAATGATTTTATAAAAGAAAGCTATTCAAATTAAACTCATAAAAATAATTACATTTCAATGCTTATAGAATAGAAATTAATAAGAGAATTTTTTGCTAAATTTTTATATAAAGTTTGAAAGAAGAATAGATGTATTTAAATATTATTATAAATTAATTGTGTGTAGGTACCTTAAAAAGTCTCTTTTTAAAATTTTTGATACCATAGTGGTATACAGTTGAAAAAGATACAGTATGTGATAAAAGACTTTTTTCAAAAAAGAAAAGACAGCTTAGTTGGGGGACATAAAAGGTTTCTAAAGGTTTAGTTAGCTGATCTATATCTAAGGTTAGTTGGAGTAACTGGAACCACGAGGTAACTGGGCCATTGGCTATTTTATAAAAAACTGTTGGTGTTTTTTAAGTTTTAGCTTTTGTGAACAATGCCCCTTAATCTCTACTTAGAGGTCTGCACGGGCCGGAATTTCCAGGCCCAGGCCCGGCCCGGCCCGAAGGAAAGCTATTTTGGCCCGGCCCGTTTACATTTTACCGTTCTCGGCCCGGCCCGGCCCGTACAAAAATCAGTGAAAACAGGGCTGGCCCGGCCCGGCCCGACTCAATTTCAACAAAAAATTCCGTTTTTTCTCGATATACTTTTAAGATTCTTTTAATGAATACTGCATGCATATTTATGGGAACATTTTACAGTATATTTTAAATTACTATGTGTTCGCAAAATAAAAAACACACAATAGTAAACATTAACGATTACTTACAGTGTTTTAGTCAACGTCTCTACAGACGTTTCAAAATTTAAATAAGGGTTCATTAAAAGATTACTGTAAGTTTAGAATAAACGGTTAGAAAACATGATAACTTTTGAAGCTTATAGTAAAAAGTAGATTTGTGAAAATATTTCTGCCATTTTTAAGCCTTTTCTCAAATCCAAAGGAGCTACATTTTGATACATTTATGAATTCATTTCTTTTCGGAAACGCATGAGATTGGCAGGTATTCTTATTCAGAAACCATGTAAATGCCGTTTTTTTCTTAGATAAAAGTAATATATCTCTCAGAAAATACTGCCAAAGTTAGCGTTTTGAATCGAATTTCCGGAAGCGATATGACAGGAAAGGAGAAAAACGTACAGTCACGTGACAAGAGTCTCTGTTATCTCTGTACGTAATTATGAAAAATGGAAACGCTATTCGATTCCAAATGCCTTCAATACTTAGACCTGTCAATTTTATACCTTTATAGTTAAAAATGAGTCAGAAAATGTGTCTGAAAGTTTCGCATTGTTGAGCAGTAAATATGAGAACCACCTTAAGGTACATTTCCAAAGATACTGTTAACAGAAGTTCATTATTGCTATTAATACTTTTACAAAACCTAATGCCTGTCCTACACATCCTGAGAACGATTAAGACCAGTTCCGTCCCGGCACAAGTCTGCCGATAAATTTAAACCCGGGATCAGGCATCATGTAACTGTACAATGCCGATCTCTACGATGGACATGTTACATTTCTGTATTGATGTTGTTAAACTCGCATCGGCTCGTAATGCACATTTATACTCCTCGAAAAAGTCATATTCATTGAAAATGGCCTCGTATTTTATCTGCTTCTCTCAAATTCTTATATCGGGCCGATAGGCCCGATTAATTTTTTTTATCGGCCCGGCGCGGCCCTGCAGGCCCGTTCAATTTTTTTGCCGGTCCGGCCCGGCCCGGCCCGTTGAAAAAATTGCCCTAATTCTGCCGGCCCGTTTGAAAATTCTCCTCCATTCCGCCGGCCCGGCCCGGCCCGCGGGCCGGGCCGGGTACGGGCCTCGGGCCAAGCCCGGGCCCGTGCAGACCTCTATCTCTACTTCCTAAAACAACGTGTATCAACTCAATCATAACTCTCACTTTGCTGTGATAGGTTGTCAAAAATTTACGTTTCTTTTTTTAAAAACAACGTCTATGTGGTTGAACTTCCTCGGCTGATTATTAAAAAACTGTAAGTACTTTTATTAAACAATCATTTTTTTTTAAAGATTAGTACATATAACTACATTATACTAGACATATAACTACAATAATATTATTAGGTATCTATACATATTTACTTCATGTTTCAAATGTAAGCCCGGTGTCCCAGTTACCCCATAATTTTTTCAAGTATGGGGTAACTGGGACATGTATCCGGGGTAACTGGACCATGCTAGATCCAGTTACCCCAATAGTTATAAATAATTTTTTTGTGTTTCTCTTACTACGGGAAGTAAATTTCTCCATTGTTTTTTGCTCAAAATAAAGAAAATGATAGAATACCTTGTTAAAATTATGTAATGAAATTTAAAAAAAGCATATTGAGTGGTATCAAACCAAATTTCTTGGCCCCTTGGAGGCGGTGATGCCGTTATGGCATCACTTAATTTTAATTCCTAATTGTCACATTGGCACCAGAATTTTATAATGAAAATTTCACCTTTATTAAGTACGCGAAAATATACTTTTACTTGTTTTCAGATTTCGATTTCGATTGTTTTAGGTTCTCTTGTAAATATTGGTGTCATTAAATTATTTCAACATTTTACGAATGCAAGTACCTTGCCCCTGAAAGCGAGATAGCCAGACCTTGAAATTGTACTATACACAGGGGTCGCATTCTATAGGGAAACTTTTTTCGTTCCTACCACTGTTTTGAAAATAATATCTTCATCGTACCTTTCTGTAAGGTTTCTGGTAGGAACAATAAAATTTTCCCTGTATAATGCGACCCCTGGATAAAGTACTTAAGTACTTACGTAGCCGTTTGTTCATAGATTTACCTTGCTATTTTATCCTTAAAATACCCATGTGACTTTTATACTTATTATCTATACTAAAGTACATAAGTACTTCCTTAAGTTTTATGTTTTTGGTATAAATAAATCTAATATTTTCACTTTTAGTGCTTTTTTTAGACACATTGACAGCAAAGGTTTCCCTTACAACGCTGTTTATTGACATATAATTTACATGATCTGCCTGGTTTAAATTTTTTTATGTTGTTTACACTTTTTCAAACAGGACCTGATATCCGATATGAAAAAATATGAACGCGTGTGGAACATAGACCCCCCTGGTCCAGTTACCCCATTTTGGGGGCAACTGGACTCATGAGGAAAGAAAGATGAAATATGCATATTTTTATATTTTTAAATATTAAAATTTAATTTTGAGCATTTCTGTCTGATAGAGGGAACCTAACTGAACACATTTACAGAAGTTCAGACTTTAATTCAAATGAACGTTAGTTTTTTGAAGCTGAATTGTCAGAAGCTCCAGAGTCGCATTGTAAAATAATTTCCCAGTTGCCCCAACTAACCTTATATCAAATTCGGGCTGATCTATATCTATATTGGAATCATATGATTCCATTAATGGTAATATTTTTACCATGTTTCTATCAATCCTTATTGATCACATTTGTAAATAATTAAGTAAATAATAATTCACAAATGCTAAAGATTCATTGCAAATGATTTTTTTTTCAAAATGGCGGCCGTAAACTACAAAATGGCCGTAGAGACGAAAAAAATTACGCACCCTATTGAGTGACATATCATTGGATAAATCTTTCAAAATGAAGACGATGTTTCATAGACTATTTTACAGTCAGAAGCTCCGTTTAAATATTACACAACCTGGAAGTTGTGTAGGTAGGATCTCTAACTTTACTGCAACTCTAATCATCATAGACATCTGTAGGCCTCATCAAAACAGTGTTTATAGATTGGAATCAACAATTAAACACAACTTAAAAGTCATCAATACAAGTAAATAAAAAATAGGTAAGTAATATAAAAAAAATAGTTTTCAAATTGGTGAGAAATAATTAATTAGTTCGCTTTTTACGCAGTCGAGTTTTTGGATTTTTTAAGTTTAATTTACTCAATTCTTTCTTAAGTAGCATATGCTTGAATGTTAATAGGCGATACTAAACTCTCCTGGAAAAGAATATTAACATTTAATTATTAAATATTATAAATTATTTTCACCATTTAAATTATTAAATGTAAAAATATTAAATATTAAGAGATACTGTCTCGTATCTTCAATACTAACAAGGGAACCACTTTTGGTGTTGCTCGCACCTAGCATTGAGACCTGGTGCATTTTAAAGCCTATATTATGAAGTTTGAGAATCGATAAAATTTTTCTTTTAAAATAATATTTCTTGATTATACAGCTCTGAAAATGCAATTTTCGAGACCACTTATCGGACTATTAACATTGATTTTTTTTTTTTGGAAGAAAAACATTTAAAAATAAAAAATTAGTTAATAATAAGTATAAAATATTGAAAAAAAGTTTGAAAATTCCTTCAAAACCCCACAAATTTGATTTTGAAAAATTGCAACTTTATATTCATATTTTTGGCGGAGAAACAGTTGGCATTTATTTTCAAAAGTAGAGCTTTTCGGCAACCCAAGCAAATGTCATAGCTGAATTTGTAATAGCTAGAAATTGCAATGTCCGACCTATTTCGCCACAGTAATTTTCCTAAATTATGTAAAAATATTAATTTACTTTATGATTACTTTGACCGAAGGACCATTTAATACAGCAACATTTCATTTTAAACATTCGAAACTTTATTGCATTCGATTTCAAAAGAAAATAGTTTGCTTATTTTGTATTTCACTAAAAAATAGTTTTCAGTGATCTTCGAATCTTTTATAGAATTATATTTATTACTTATATATTTATCGTCTGCATAGAAAAAAAAATAAAATCCTAATATTTGTTTCTTATGCTATCAGTTATAAAAAAAAAATCGAAAACTGATATAATTCTAGTAATATGTTCTATACATTTTCTCTTTGGATAAAGCGGCCGGAAAAATTGTAGCGCCATATTTGGCGACTTAACTCAATTTTGACATGAAATAAACACAATAAATATGTAATAATAAAAAATTAAAAGTATAAAAAATTATATAAAATATTATTTTAACAGAGAATTTTTTTCGGTTCTCTAACTTTTATATATAGGTCTACAAAACGCACCAGGTCTCGATGCTAGGTGCGAGCAACACCAAAAGTGGTTCCCTTGTAAGTAGAATTTTAGTATGGTAGTTTTACCATATGATATAATACCTCATAACACTTTCATCTATAAAATAAAACAATTTTTGAGAAAATGTATCATAACATGTTCTTCCACTGAGCTCTTCAATTTAAAAGAAGCCTCTATTATCGAATTGATATCATAATAATACACAGTGGAAAAAGACAGCATACAATATAAAGACTTCTTTCAAAAAGAAAAGAAAGCCTAAGCAGAGACACAAGATATTTCAAAAGGTTTACATGCTAATTAACTTCATGGAAATAGTTACTTTGCTATTTTCTTTTCAAAATTATTTTTGAAAGATTAACGGGACAATATGATGAACTTTGTGACGCCCTTTATTCAAGGTCTACCGGAAAGTTCTGTCAGATAATGTTCTTTCACGACTACTTTTTTAAAATTCAGATTTCTTCATTGGCACCACTTTCTTGAAATGGTAAAATTCCCCTTGTTTTTACTAAAAAAAAAGTTTGTTACTAATCGGCAATACTGGTGTTTAATTGAAAAAAATAATTTCCCTTGATAAAATTCTATAATATTAAACACACAAGAATTTTAGGAACAATAATAAGAAATAAATTTTACTTGCTCACTGCAGGTCAAAATAGGGTATTTCGCAAGCTTCGAAACAAAACAAAAAGAACTAGTAGGAACAATTGAAAAAATAAATCTACCTTTATTCTTAAACAGCACAAGCGTTGCCATATACTTGTTCAAAATCGATTTAATAATATTTTCAGAATGTATTTTATTGGCAACATTAGGCATTATAGCTTCAATATTATTCTAATAGTATTTTAGAGCCTAAATTGGGTATGTTGCCGAAAAGCAACACCAGGCATTTAAGGGTTAAAATTTTGATGCAACTTCACTTAAAAGTTTCGCAGCACACCTGAGATCTTTTCGCGGCCCACAGGTTGAGAACCACTGATCTAGCAACACTGCTCAAGAAAAAACACCAGGTTACGAATAAGTGTTCATTTGTATACCTACTGCGTATCAAGTTTTTTATTATTCCTTTGTGCACTTATGAAAACCAGAAAAATCATTTCGAAACATTTGGAAACCATAAATAATTAACTTTGAAAAGAAAATTATAGCGAGGATTGAATGGTTAAGGTTGTGTCTTGTGCTTTCATTTGTACCAATTGTCCTTCAGTGTTGCTATAAAAAATGGAAAAAAAAAAACACGTTATACCCGCCCTTAAAATATAAAGTAGTTTCAGAGTGCTCTACTTTCTTTCGAGTGGGCGTACTTTTTTTTTTTGTTGCTGTTGGATTACATCGGAAAGATTAAAGAGATTTCCGCAGAGGAAAGAACTTTCACTAAAAGATGCTTCAGTTAATGTTTGCTAAAAGTAACATTCTGTTATTGAGTAAGGAGAAGTTTTATTTTTAATCATTTTGAAAGTTTTTAGTTATTTTACCATACTTTTTTTTATTTAAAGTATTTTAAAGTACATTTAATTAATTTATTTTGTAATTGTGTTGATCACATAAAATATACCATTAATTGTGTACTTAATAAGTATTTAGTACAAATAATAAAAACTCTAATGTTGATTTAAAAAGTTCTCCATGATCGGATGTTACTTTCAGAAAACATTAATCGAAGGATCTTTTAATTAAACTTATTTTAGTGCAATTTTATTTTATATTAAAACACCCTGAAGTGGGTGTACTTTATTTTATTTCTTAATTTTCTATTTTTATTTTGTAATTGCATCGGGAAAATGGCAGAGATTTCCACTTTCCGCAGAGGAAAGAATTTTCACTAAAAGATGCTTCAGCCAATATTACTTAACAGTAGAGATGGGCAACATCGTTCCTTTTAAGGAATCGTTCCAGCCGGAATCGTTCACCGAAAGGAACGAGTTCATTGGAGTCGTTCCTTTCGGAATCGTTCCGATAAAAAAGGAACGAATCCGAGGAAAAGGAACGATTCCGAGAAAAAAGGAACGATTCCGAGAAAAAAGGAACGATTCCGAGAAAAAAAGAACGATTCCGAGAAATAAAAAGAACGATTTTGAAAAATAAAGGATTCCAACGGGAAAAAAACACTTCCGAGATAAAGAGAACCACATGCAATCCATAATATTGTTTACTAATTTATTTTCTTATGTACCCATCCATTTTCTTACGCATCCAGTCGCCTTAATTTTGTAATGTTTTGGACAGATGATTTTGTTTTTAAGAATTCATTTCATTGATCAGTGTGTGCAATTAATTTGCAGTTATTTCTAACTTTATGATTTATGGTATAAAGCATAATTCCTCTTGGAAATTTAAGGGCGGTGCAAGGTCTATTCGATTTTCAGTGTAATCATTGGTTTCTCTTGAAAATATGTCGTCAAATGACCGTCCATTTATATTATTATTTTATACAGTGTGTCTTTACTCTCAAAGATGTTCAGTGGCTAAGTCCTAAACCGTTAGTCATAGACCTATAGTTCCAATTGTGTGTTGTTGTGTGTTAAAACAAAAATGTTTTAAATGAGGTAAAAAATTATTCTGAAAGTCGTTTGGATCAATTTAAAATATTTGTAAAAAAGTTACGAAATTTAATTTTTTATACGGTCCCCCGCCCTATAAGAGATATTTAGTAAAAATTTCCTGTTCTCTTAAAAGAAAGACAAAAGAAGTCCCATTCATCTAACACTAAAATTCATGAAGTTATACGAAACTTTGAAATGCAAGACTTATGCCACTTTTCTGCATCCGAATACACATGAGTTTAGCCATGCTTCTGGGGGTCGTAAACAAAGTGCTTAAAGTATTTGAAGGATTTATTTCATGTGTAGCTGCGCTTTGAAAGAAATCGTATTGCGACAGATTTTTGTAAGGATTTGAAGCTGTTTCTTTTCATAATTTTTTTAACAAAAATTATGCTATTTTTATAAGCTTTTATTTAACCTATTAACCGCCAAAACTATAAGTAGGAATTTTCAAATTTCTTGTTGAAAGTCGCTTGTCACCACAAATTCAGAAAGGTAATTTCCGCTTTATTAAAACATCGAAATTTTTGCCAATAAATAAGGCAATTTTTTTAATTGTAAAATAGTGGTGACAAAGTAATTAATGTAAGCATGAGCAATTATTTTGACCGTTGCGTGAACGCAACACCAGCCGATAACGGGTTAACTTGAAACGATCGTATATATGTCTTTCCAGTTCAAAATTTGTACTCGAAATTTAACTCACTTTAAAATATGCGATCGAGGTTAAATTTTACATATTGACGTAAATCAGATGACAATGTAATATTATTATGATTTTCAGTGCTTACCATTATGTACTTATTTTGCAGGGTAACACAAAAAATTTCGGATAGATTGCTGCCAACAAGTTTACTAAAAAGTTTTAGATTAGATAACACAAGACTGCGATGGTTGTGTTTTTTTATTTTTAAAATTATGTATTTTTAAAATTATGATATTTATGTATTTTTTAGCGTTGAATCCGAAAATTATCTTCATTTTTAACCATCATGTCAGAATTTTTCGCAAATAGTAAATTTCAAAATTGAAAAAATAGCTAATACTATAAAATAGAGTCGATGGTTGTGTTTTTTAACTTTTACGATTGATTTGTATGTGCTTTTTAGCACTGAATGTAAAAATTACCTTCATATTTAACCATCATGTTAGACTTTTTTGTAAATGGTAAATTTCAAAGTTATAAAAATAGCGAAAATCTGATACTATAAAATGGATCTAAAACTTCTTTTATTCAATTTAATTTTATTTAATTCAAGAATTTATTCAATTTTTGGCTTATACTGGGATTCTTACAGCTAAACAGCTCGGGGATCCGATGAGGTGGGAAGGGAAGAGGTGCAATTAAAACTTTGAACTTTTAAACTTTGAAATTTATAATTTGCAAAAAATCCTGACGTGATGGTTAAAAATGAAGGTCATTTTCGGATTCAATAGTAAAAAATACATAAAAATCAATTATCAAAAGTTAAAGAAATAACAATCACGTCTATTTTATACTATCAGAATCAGATTTCCGAAAATTTTTCTCTTTTTAGCTTTCAAATTCACGATTTACAAAAATCTGTACTTTGTGATAAAAAATGAAGGCCATTTTTGTATTCAGTGTGTAAAGAACCGAGGTTGTTGCTTTTCGACATTTTATTTAACGAAAATTCTATTATTTTTTTCCCGTTATATGTTTAGTACAAGCTGTATATTTTGAATTAATATTTCAGAATGATTATAGATTTCAAATTTATAATGCAATGTTAATTTTACTATCAAATATTTTTTTTATATATCTGAAGATTATTTATATTTCTAGTAAATTTGTAAATGACCCCTATTTCGCAGTAAAAAATATGCTCCAAGTTTAACCAGCCATTACTTCGGTCAGTTTTAGTCGTAGAATAATAGGACTTTTATTTGTCTTACTTATAAGTGTAATCGGAAAGTTTTACTAACTATAACTTGAAGGACCGGGGGATCGTATAAAAAATTAAATTTCATAATTTTTCAAGAAATGATTCTATTGACCCAAATCACTTTTTAAATACTTCTTTACCCCCATTTAAAACATTTTTGTAATTGGAACTATATGGCTATGACTAACGTTTTAGGAATTAGCTATTGGACATCGTTGAGAGTGGACATCCTGTATAGGAAATTTTATTATTGCTCTGATATTTGTCACCAGGGTCTAGGAATTTTTAGTCTCATAGATTCCTCTTCAAAATTTATCTCTAGGTAATCTTAATTTCATTTTTCATTTGGATGGCCCTACTGGTTTGGATATGTAACTAGTTAAAGTAGATTACATTTTTGTCCCAGTGTCCGTACTTTCAATAACTTTATCCCCTTTATCGTCTTTCTCCTCAGCTCCCTAACTTTACGCACACAGGATATATCGCATAATTCATCAACATTATTATCACCGCCTTCTGGATCTGGTTCAGAAGTGAAACACCCTATTCTATAGCAATCATCTTGTAGTGCAATTCAGTGATATATATCAATTTTAATGCATTTGAAATAGCTTAATGTCATTAAAATGCGCTGCAAAGGATTTTTTCCCGTTGACCATAATGTAACGAAATACTTTTGAGTGCCCCTGTAAATAAACTATTAATGCTACACTCTTCATATTGAATACCAAACATCCCATGGTAAACATCATTAACATATATCAATTGCATGGGAATCCGAGTATATTTACTGGAGTTAGGTATATCACACACTGAGACCACAGAACGACACAAAGTGCAACATGAAGTGCAAAAACCGGTCGAAACAAAGAACGAAGTTGTTGCAAACTTGTTTTAAACCAGTTTTTCTGGTGAATTCAAGCGACATGTCTTATGTGTCGCCTTAGTGTGTGAGTTGCCTTAGAGCGTGAACAGACGGTCTGAGGGACAGACAAACCGCATTCATAAACACTAATTTTATTGGAAAGAGTTAAAAAGTAAAGCACGTTTTTGCACACTGTCTTTCCTGAGTGACTGATGTATGTCTTGTATTTTACCCTAACATCGCTATTTGTGAACTGCTGTTAACTACGTAGAATTTTAATAAACTTACAACTCGTTTTGAATCTCCAATTTCACGAGAACCTACAGGAATTTCTCTAATTTCACACCCTCATCCGCCGTCAACCTCTCTCCACTTATACCATACAGAACCTCAGTTTGGTGTGAGTGAATTGCGATGCTAATATGTTTGTTTGGATTGGGATCTTTGGAGCTTCATAACTCATGAAGTCATTGAACACTTGTGTTACACGAAAGGGTAGAAGTTCCTTCAGATGATTTGTAAACAGATTCATTAGCAGCATGGCTATGGCTAGTGATATTTATAAGATAATATTATATATATTAATATTATAATATATATATATATAGTAATATATATGATTTTATTCATATATAGTACATATTATCTCCGCCAAAAGATATAGTGATTCACTAAACTTCAAAGTTCTATTTCTTTAAATTTGAAAGTTGCAAACATTTTAACTGAAAAACGGTTTATTGGTTTAATTAAATTAAACAAATTAAAAGTATGTCCATTATTATTACAGAGTGTAGTACTATATAAAAAACTATCCTTTTGACGATGTTTCGGCCGTTGAATGAAAGATATCTGTTGTAAACGTGTTATAGATAATACCAACCTTAATTTTTTGAGAATTTGACTATTTTTTATTCGGAGTTAAACTTTTTATTGTCAAAACTATTTAAAATAGATAAAACATTTTGGTAAATTCGAACTTTTCAGAACACTTTATGTAATTTAAGAAAATAAATAAATAAATCTTCTAAGTGAAAAGAATAGCAATAAGAAAGTAAAATACATAAAATTTAGTATCGTATTTTCAGTAAGTTTTACCACAATAAAAACGGAAGTTTGGTATTAGGCTTGAAACATTAAATTTAGTTTAGCATGAAGGGAGCCTTGATTTGATCGAAACTAAACTCAGATATGTATTATCCATCACCACAGTAACAGGCATTAATCGTGGCATTGATTTCGGGATTTACGAGTATCAATAACGATCAAGAAATCTGAATTATTATAAGAAATTATTACGATAAACGATTTTTTTTTCTTTAATTTTACGTTGAATTAAAACAAAGTCACAGTTATTTAAATTCTAATTATTTAGCAAGAAATAGAAGTAAAATAACAATTGAAAAAACTGTACAAAATCACAACGTGCATTCTTTGGAAACCAATAATTAAATTCGTATATTGTAAAACTTTTTAAATGCAATATTAACCTTCCGCATACCAGACCGGTGCAACAGACCCGATAGATACATTCAAATTGATTTTTCACATTTAAAAAAATGAAAATTTTGTAAATATGTGACTTTTTCTGGAATGTTCTACTCAAAAGAATAGAACATACCAGAAAAAACCCATATTTACAGAAATTTCAGTTTTTAAAATAAATTAGAAATATCATTATAAATGTACCTGTCGGGGCCATTGAACCTCTCTGGTAGGCGGAGGGTTAACATAAATCTATTAAACCAAAACAAGCATAAAATATGCAGCTTTATATATATATAATATATATATATATATATATATGTCGCAGTGTTGGAGAAAGTCCAATAATCTATATGTAGCCCGTGATTTTTCTTTCCCGTTTTTATACTCAAAACGGCCATTAAGAGAGCGAACCGCGGTTAAATTATTTCAATCCCACCCACCACTTTTACTGTTATCTTATTATTATTATTAGACATTATGCTTTTTGAAATATTCATTATCTTAAGAAAGAAAGAAACGTTTTACAAAAATTCCTTGTTCTAACAGATTTTACTCTATGTAATAAACCTCAATGTAAGTTGATTAAAACCACAATCTTAGGGAGTTTCGAGATTTTTTTAATCATCTTCTTCAGGAGAGAAAAACAAGACGCCAAACTGTGGAAATAAAGTGGTACTCGAGCGCTCGTAGCTGGTCATATATTTATTTTGACAAAGAGGATTCTCAAATTGAAATTATGTTTGAGGAAAAAACATGAAATAGTGAAATATGCATGAACGTGCGTAACTCTACAATTATTAAAATAATTAAAAATCAGTTATTATTATCCTAATAAAATGCAATTTTTATGGCCTAGTGATATATTTCTTACATTATTCAAAACTGTTTCTAGTCAGATTTAAAAAAATATTTTTCATTATTAATTAAACAAGCATTTTCTTTGTTTTGCTTAAGGCTGTTCTTAAGTGATCTGCTCAACAAGCGTAAAACGTTTTGACACATTTGCAAATTCATTTTTTAACGGAAAGATATAAAATTGGAATGTTTGACAATGGAAGCGATTTGGAATATTACTTATTGAGTTATAATCGATTTTGATCACGTGACAAACATGTTTTTCACTCATTTTAGAGAAATGATGCCTCTTTCGCGCGGAAATTCGGTTCAAAACGCCCACTTTGACACTATTTTCTGAAAGGCCTATTGCGTTTGCAAAAAAAAAAAAAAAAAAAAAAAAACGGAAAAAACAGCTCGATTACATAGTTTCTGAACAACAACACCTGCTCGTTTCATGCATTTCCGAATAAAAATAAATTAAAACTTTTGTCACAAAGTTATCCTTTTGGATTTGAGAACAGCCTTAAGAATTCATTTAGAAAAAATTCATTTCGTATGATACATTTACCAATTAGAAAATGTATTAGTGTATTAAGGTACACATGGTGTTCCATTACCCTCGGGGTCCAGGTACTCAATCGGTAAAGCACGTAAAGTTTCTGGGTTCGAATCCCATCTCGGGCACTTTTTCACTCAGGTGTAAAAAATCCAATTCGTATAAAATATTTTTTTTTTATTTCTTTCAGATTAATTTAGCACAAGAAGATGAAATAGTAATGTTTATTAAACGCCCTACTCCGCCTCGCACTTAAATTTCTTTTTTCTTTCATTCTTTACTTTTCTTTTCTTTTCTTTTTTTTTTGAGGAGGGGCGGGGGGGGGGGACACACATTAGAAGGATATTTTGGCAATAAAGTCAGCTTTAATAGAATCAAAATCTGTTATTTTGAAATAAAGTAGCGTATTTTAATTTATTAAAACTGGCCAGTCTACAAGAAAAGAACCAATTCCCAAGGAATCGGTCCTTTTCGGAACGGTTCCTCGGATTTGGTCCTTTTTGGAACGATTCCGAAATGGACCGACTCCGAGGAATCGGTCCTTTTCGGAACGACTCCAGGAATCGGTCCTTTTCGGAGTCGGTACATTTTGGACCGATTCCGAGAAATCGTTCCGAAAAGGACCAAATCCGAGAACCGTTCCGAAAAGGACCGATTCCGAGGAACCGTTCCAAAAAGGACCGATTCCGAGGAACCGTTCCAAAAAGGACCGAATCCGAGGAACCGTTCCGAAAAAGACCGAATCCGAGGAACCGTTCCGAAAAGAACCGATTCCGAGGAGTCGTTCCTTTTCGGAATCGTTCCGAAAAGGACCGATTCCTTTTTACATAATGGAATCGTTCCTTCAGTTTCACTGCCGGAATCGTTCCTTTGGAGTCGTTCCTCAACAAATGACACATCTCTACTTAACAGTAATAGTCTATTATTGAATAAGGAGATTTTTTAAAATCATCTTTAACATTTTAAGGCTTTTGCTAAATACTTTATTTTATTTAAAGTATTTTAAAATACATTTGAATTGCATTTATTTTGCATTTGTGTTGATCATATAAAATATACCCATTAATTGCGCACTTAATTAGTATTTAGTACAATTAATAAAAACTAAAATTGATTTAAAAAGTTTCTCTTGATGGAATGTTACTTTCAGGAAACATTAATCGATGGGTCTTTTAATTAAACTTATTTTAGTGCAATTTTATTTTATATTAAAATACGCTGAAGTGGGCGTTTTTTATTTCATTTTAAATTTATTTTTTAATATTTCAATTTTATTTTGTAATTGCATGGGAATGATGGCAGAGATTCTCGCTTTCCACAGAGGAAATAACTTTCACTAAAAGATGCTTTAGTTACTGTTTTCCAAACGTAACATTCTATTTTAGAATAAGATTATGTTTTTTAAAATCCTCTTTAACCCTTTTACTGTTTCTTTCTTTCTTTCTTTTTTTTTTTTTTTTTTTTTTTTTTGACACAATAAATTAAAAATAAGAACCCGGCACCACTATTTTTTTTTACATATGGCTTTGTACGATCGAAAAAGGTATGCCATTTAACAAACCAAAGATTATAGTTAAAATTAAGCGGCATCCAAAAGCTTTTAGTATCGTAGATAGCAAACTCTTTTTGACCGAGCAGCACTCGAGCAAAAAAATTATGGGTTTAATGCTTTTAGTGCTTTTGTTAAATACTTTGTGTACAATATTTAAAAATACATTTAAATGGCGTCTATTTTGTAATTGTGTTGGTCATATAAAATATATTCATTAATTATGCACTTAATAAGTATTTAGGGCAAATATTAAAAACTCTAATGTTGATTTAAATAGTTCTCCTTCATGGAATGTTACTTTCAGAAAACATTAATCGAAGCATCTTTTAACGAAACTTATGTTTCGAAATGTTTTTTTTTATATTAAAATGCGCTGAAGGAGGTGTATTTTATTTTATCTTATTTTATTTTAAATTTATTTCTTATTTTTTTTTACTTTCATTTCGTAATTGCATCGGAAAGATTATGCTTTCCGCAGAGGAAAGAACTTTCACTAAAAGATGCTTCAAATAATGCGATCTAAAATTAACAATCTGTTATTGAATAAGGAAATTTTTTATTAATCATTTTGAAAGTTTTTAGGTTTTTTACCAAATATTTTATTTTATTTAAAATGTTTTACATTCAAATTGCATTTATTTTGCATTTGTGTTGATCATATGAAATATACCCATTAATTGTTTAAGTCATTAATTAACCACTTAATAAGTATTTAGTGCAAATAATAAAAACTCTAATGCCGATTTAAAAAGTTCACCTTCGGCAGATTTGTTACTTTCAGAAAACGTTAACTGTAGCATCTTTTCATGAAACTTATTTTAGTGAAATTTTATTTTATACTAAAATACTTTGAAGTGGGCGTACTTTATTTTATTTTATTTTAAATTTATTTCTTAATTATTCTTTTTTATTTAGTAATTGCATCGGAAAGATTACAGAGAATTCCGCTTTCACAGAGGAAAGAACTTTCACTAAAAGATGCTTGAAATAATGTGATCCAAAAGTAACAATCTATTATTGAATAAGGAGGTTTTTTATCAATCATTTTGAAAGTGTTTATTTTTTTACCGAATACTTTATTTTATTTAAAGTGTTTTACAATACATTTAAATTGCATTTATTTTGCATTTGTGTTGATCATACAAAATGTATCCATTAATTGAGTGCACTTAGTATTTAGTGCAAATAATAAAATCTCTAATGTCGATTTAAAAAGTTCTCCTTCATGTGATTTGTTACTTTCAGTAAACGTTAACCGTAGAATCTTTTAATTAAACTTATTTTAGTGAAATATTATTTTATATTAAAATACCCTGAAGTGGGCGTATTTTATTTTATTTTATTTTAAATTTATTTCTTAATTTTTCTTTTTTAATTCGTAATTGCATCGGAAAGATTACAGAGTATTCCGCTTTCCGCAGAGGAAGGAATTTTCACTAAGAGAGATGCTTCAGCTAATGTTATCTAAAAGTAACAATCTATTATTTAATAAGGAGATGATTTTTTTAAAATCATCTTTAACGTTTTTAGTGCTTTTTCTAAATACTAACTCTAATGTTAATTTAAAAAGTTCTCCTTGATGGAATATTGCTTTCAGAAAATATTAATCGAAGCATATTTTAATTACACATATTTCAGTGAAATTTAATTTTGCAAAAAAGTACGTTAAAGTGGGCGTATTTTATTTTATTTTATTTTATCTTATTAATCTTAGTTTTCTATTTTTATTTTTTAATTGTATCGGAAAGATTACAGTCATTATTTGAATTTAAAAAAAAGCATTTTTTAGGAAACTTAAATTCAAAGAGATAACAAGATTATATTTTATTGAAGAACTGTTGTTCCACTTTTTCAGAATACAGAAATGTATTTCTTCCATAGAGAGAAATTGTAACTTTAGGAGGAAATAACGTTTGGGAAATGCTTTTAATTATTACATTTACTTAACTTTATACAGAAATGTTAAACTTTGCGCAATTTTTATTATATAATACCATACACGTGCTGCGTATAAAATTTATACAAATTTTTCAAACAGTCATTGCTGCAAATGTAGACATGAATATTTGATGATCTCCTGTAAGAAAAATATGTATGACAAAATAACAATTTAGAAAAAGAAATTATTGTGCATCATCAGAATTTCAAGTATTACCAGAAACATATTCCAATTTCGTGTGATAATAAGTTCAAAAATTTCGTGTGAATCTGTAAAAAACTATATGCATTATGATGATGCAATGCTTTAAAAATTTAAAGCAATGTGTAACTACCTGGAATGAAAAAGGAGTACATGTACTAATTTTGCCGAAAATCATCCTATAAAAGTAATACTGGTTCCATCTACAATTAAATCTTACATAGCGTCTACTGTTAAATTTTACGTATTGACTAGGGTTTGGGGCGGTCTGCATTTTAAAAAGTTGTTCCAACTTTCATTTTTCAAAGGGTAACACCCACTTTTGACTTTTTATATGAGTTTATTGGATCCAATAAACTCATAAGTCCCAAAAGAAGAATTACGAAAATCTGAGTATATATTTAAAAGTTATACATAAGAGTGTATTCGAATCCAAACTGCTTATTTTCTGATTTATTTTTTAAATTTATTTTTGCTCTCAAATGCATCGAACTGGCAAATTCTTTTATTTAGAAACTACATAATGTGCAGTGCTTGTCAATTTTTTAATAAATGAAGAAAATATTGCAAAAAATGCTGTAAAAGTTGCCGTTTTGAATCGAATATTCCGAAGCGGGAGATCTGGGAAGGAAAAAAAAATGGTCATACTGAGAAAACAATTGTTTAAAAGTCAAATTCTATTTAATTGAGCGAAAAATGAAATCACACGGCCTCTTATACATCTCTTCAAAAATCCCCTCAACAAGTTTCATGTTTTTACTTTTAAAATGAGTCTTAAAATGTCTCAGAAAATTTTGAGCGAAAAATGTTTACAAACATATCATTGAATCATACACCTTTTTTTCAGTCTTAAAAAGCATTATAAACGTTTTAAATTGTATACTGTAATTACTTGAAAAATGCAATACTAAAATAACAGTTTTCAGTTAGATTATTTTTTGTTGAGTGATAATTTTCAGTTACTATCGACATTACGTGCCTGAGTAAACCTTACTGAAATTCACACAGCCAGGTGGAGTTCATACGATACGCCGAATCAAGGGCAATTAACTCCGAAGTAGACTTCCTGTTTACAGAGCATGAGAATGCTTAAGCAGAGATTGTGTGTTAAATATGAGAAGCAGCAATGATGTCTTCATACAATGCTGAATAACTTCTCGAGAAAATTCTCCTGTATATGAAAGAAAATTGCTCTTTTAAGTTATAATCTACTAAAAAACAACTTTTCAAAAGTAAAAAATAAGCCAAGCAAAAAAAAAAAAAAAAAAAAAAAAAAAAGGTGAAATTTGTGGCTAAAAAATAGTGTGATATCAAATTTCCAAGCTTATATTGCGGTACTTATTTAACATTTTTTGATAAAAATTTACCATATGTAAGTCGAGTACCTAAGTATGCGTTGATAGAAAGCCTTTTCTCCTTTACTAAATACATCATAACGTGTTTCTGAAAATTAATTTTTTTTTAAATTATGCATGATGGGCTTGGCGGCCATCTTTCCATATTTTACACAAATTTCTAAGCACACAAGTTCATTGTTAAGATTGGAAGTTCGAAATTGTTACTAAAGCAAACATTTTATTCTTTTAATTTATGGAAATGAGTGCCTAAAAATTTGTGTCTAAAAATAAAGCTGAAGTAACTTCAGGTTTCATCTTATGATTCTCTTTTTTCGGAGGGTGGTTAATTAATTAGTTAAAGCAGTAAAAATCAATTTGTTTTTTCAAAATAAAAAACTTTCTTAATTTATCTGTCTGTAGCTAAAACTATAACTTCGAAATTCTTAATAATGCAAATATGTTACGAGCTTGAGTGCTTAGAAATTTGTGTAAAATATGGAAAGATGGCCGCCAAGCCCATCATGCATAATTAAAAAAAAAATTAATTTTCAGAAACACGTTATGATGTATTTAGTAAAGGAGAAAAGGCTTTCTATCAACGCATAATTAGGTACTCGACTTACATATGGTAAATTTTTATAAAAAAATGTTAAATAAGTACCGCAATATAAGCTTGGAAATTTGATATCACACTATTTTTTAGCCACAAATTTCACCTTTTTTTTTTTTTTTTTTTTTTTTTTTGCTTGGCTTATTTTTTACTTTTGAAAAGTTGTTTTTTAGTAGATATCAGTTCTTTTTTTAAAACAAATGATATATAACTGAAATAATTCTACTAGCTCAAATTAAAATTAGTCCTTGTATAGCCTTTATAAGCAGGGAGCAAACACAATATTATACATTTTGTTTACCTATCATTCATTTATCATAGTGATTAATAATTTAAAAGTAAGGAAAGTCAATTTCTTCTTTCAAAGTATCAGTCTTTCTCAATTTATATCTCCTTAAAATTTTCTACGAAAGATGAAAATTTAGTAAAAAACAGAGTCGAAATAAAATATATATTTACAGTTAGTCTGTCAGTTAATTGTTTTTTCTAACTTTTTTTGGCTGACGGTTTTGCAAAATAAATTTACCTTTACAAACACCTACGGTTAATCCGAGAATGAAAACCCGCAGGCATCTAAAGAATCGAAGATCTGTAAATCTACCAATTCTAGACATAATAAAGGAACATTTTTGATAAAAAAAATCTAAAAATTTAAGAGATATAAACTGTACATATAGCTTCATCTTCATTTAGATCGTGTTATAGAGAAGAAAGAATAAATATGTAATTTTACTCAAGTCTGTTTATCCATGCCTATTTGCATAAATGTGAGGATATTAATTTACTATAAAATTTCTCCTAAATTGATTATCTTTAATAGTCTATTATTAAAGCCGCAATACATTAGAATTAAATATTTTTCGGTTAAAAATTGCCTGAAATCTATAGTCTTATCGTTCGTTAAATTTGTCTTTTTTTTATGCCCAGACTCTTTTTCTGAACTCTGACAAAAGATCACAGACATATTGAAGCTATCCAAATTCTTATATCTTTCTATCGTATTTCCTTTTTTGAGGGGGGTGTGAGGAAGAGCCTTAAGAACTTCGTTTTGTTCTCAGAATTCTGAATTATTCATTCAAAAGATCTACCTACATAAGTCTTGTTGCAGAATTTTCATTAGTTAAGAGTTGCATCAAGTTATACATCATGTGAATCTATTAAATTAATTTTGTGAAATACTAGATGGGAGCCATTGATATTTCCAGACCATTTGCCTACATTTTAAACTTGAGTCATTTACTACTATTCATTAATTTTCTATACGAATTAAAGAATTCGTTGTTTCCATGCCAACTGTACCTTTCACTATTGCTTGCTTGTTTGTTTGTTTGATTTATTGAACACATACATCATATCACATGCGGATCACGGCGGGATTCGAATCTGCTTCCACCTACGCTCTCAAGCGATTAGCGGCATTGTGTCTTATCCACTCAGCCACAGTGGGCCACTATTGCTTTCTCTAATGCCCAGATACTCAAATTTAACCAACTGCATTTAGAATAATGGTCATAACACAGAACATTTATATGTTAGAGCAGTGCTGCCAGTGGGCTACTTTTTTTTTAATTCAGATTTCTTGATTGCCAGCACTTATTATAAACGGTAAAATTCCCATTGTTTTCGCCTTAATTAATATGTCATTAAATAAGGCACATTTAACAATTTCAAAAAAGTGGTGCCAATCAAGTATCTGAGTTAAAAAAAGTAGCCCATCTGGCAACACTGTGTTAGAGTGGTGACATATGCACAAGTCGTGTACTCATATTCAATTTATTGTCCAAAGTACGGTAACTCAGTTTTCAGTAATAGACGAGCAAGATTTCAATTAAACTAACCAGAAAAGTTAACAAACATTGGCTTCCTGATTTGATTTTATTCAAAATTGTTTTAACCAACCAAAGTTAATGTCCGGGATCCAGATAAATTTTTCTCTGTTAGTAAAATTACATTGACCAATCAGTTGCCTTTATCCTTGCAGGCTTTTCGGTGTTTACTGCAAACATAAAAAAGTTCGGAAAAATGCAGACGTCTGATTGATCAATCCCATCCCGCTAATGGCGAAATATCTATCTTGATCCCGGCCTATTCAACGCTGGAGAAAGCCTTGACACGTGTCAGAAAAACGTCACACAAAGCAGGCAAAACAAAGAAGAAAAATCATTCATTGGCTCGTTCATATTCACGAGCCGATGAATGATTTTGTTTCTTTGCTTTGCCTGCTTTGTGTGATGTTTTCGTGACGCGAGTCAAGACTTTCTCAGATATTTAGGATGCTTTGGCGTATTTCACCACCATGAAGTTATGAACGGAGAGGGACAGACATGTCAATCTTCCCGTGTGAAAAACTAGTTACCAAAAAAAAAGAGTTATTTCCCTCTCTTCTGCCCCTTTCTCTCTTGATTTTGACCGATAGCAGCCCATTTAGCAGTCTCCAGTACAAGATGCCGCTATATACGGTGGACGCAGGAGGGAGGGTGTTAGCGCGACCAATGACATAATAGGCCAGTTCATGATGTTTTAAAGTCACACGCAGTTGGATCGAGGCTAACGAATAAGACAGGCTACCGCGGTGGGTCAGATTCTTCTTTTTTTACAAACCGCTGGAGTCACGTGATGCTCTTTTCACGCACCTTCTTTGGTGCATTCGAGCATCACGTGACTCCAGCGGTCTGTAAAAAAAGAAGAATCGGACCCACCGCGGTAGCCTGTCTTTTTCGTTAGTCTCAGAGTTGGATCATCTTTACACGATGATTAGTACAAAGCTGCGAGCCGATTTTTTTTGTGTCCATTGCCGTGTACAGATAATCAACTCCGTGTGACGTTATGAACTGGCCTTATATGTTGTTGGCCACAGTTTAGGAACAGCTACAAATGACTTCATCTATATCTACTCCGAGGTAAACGAAAAAGACAGGCTACCGCGGTGCTACGGCGTCTAGAATATATAGTGTGGAAATCGGCTATCCCAGTAATACTTTAAAAAGTGCTAATATATTGGATCTCTTAAATTTCAAATGATGCTGAAATCCAATGAGTCGATCACAGCGATATCTGCAGGATATTTCCTAAAACTTCATGACGATTTGGTAACAGCGTCTAGAATACCTAGTGTGGAAATATTTTATTAACTAACGCTAAAAATTTGTATCCCGTAAATGATCGACGATAATGCTAAAATTCCAAGTGTCGATCGCAGCGAAATCTGCGGGATTTTCGTATTACATTGTATAGACTAGCAATATCTTTCAGTTATAGAAAATATCCTGCAGATGTCGCTGCGATTTGTATATTTCAGCAGCATCGTTGCACATTTAAGGATACAATATTTTACCACTTTTTTAAGTATTACAGGAATAGCCAATTTCCACACTGTATATTCTAGGCGCTGTAATTTGGTCTAGACGCTGTAGCGTTTTTTTTTTTACATTTTATTAACATACATCTGACCTATGTGCTTGGCGTCAAGCCCGCTGTAATAATACGATGTTTACTTTGAAAGTTTATCACAGATGTCGCTGCGATCAGCTCCCTGGATTTCAGCGTCAGTGCATATTTAAGGGATACAACTTTTTAGCGCTGCTTGGATAGCAAAATTCCACAGTATGTATTCTAGACGCTATAGCGGTGCATTACACGTGTCTCTTTCTTCTTTAAAAAATATCCTGCAGATGTCGCTGTAAATGACTGTTTGGAATTCAACATCGTTGTACATTTAAGGGATTCACTATTTCCGCGCTTTTTTAAGTATTGCTGGGATAGTCGATTTCTACAACATATAATCTAGGCCTATAACGGAGCTATAGTACAGCGCCTAGAAGATACAGTGTGGAAAACGGCTATTCCTATAATGCTTTAAAAAGTGCTAAAAACTTTTATCCCATAAATCTCCAACAATGATCAGCGGCAATATGCTGATACGAGCGCCATCTCGTAACTCTTTTCAATATAAACACTGAGTTTTCAAAAATTATAGAATGTTAAATATCGGAAACTATAAATATAAGATATTTTGGTCTATTATAAGCTAATTTAGTTAAGGAATGACGTGAAATAGGTTAAAGAGTCTCTTTTAGAATGACTATCGTTTTTAAATCACTACGATGGCGCTACTATCGACATCTTGTTATTCAGCATCGTTGTACATTTATGGGATTCAATTTTTTAGCACTATTTTGTAGCCGTTTTCCACACTCTATCTTCTAGGCGCTGTATATATAGTGTGGAAATTGGTTATTCCTGTAATACTTTAAAAAGTGCTAAAATATTGTATCCCTTAACTGTGCAATGATGCTGCTGAAATATACAGATCACATCGACATCTGCAGGATATTTTCTCAAACTGCAAGATATTGCTAGTCTATACAATGTAATACTAAATCCCACAGATGTCGCTGTGATCGATACTTGGGATTTTAGCAGTATCGTCGCACATTTAAGGGATACAAATTTTTAGCGTTGTTTGGATAGCATATTTCCACACAAGGTATTCTAGACGCTGTAGCCATACTTTCGGCAAAAACTTGAAATGAGCATGCTTCCTGCGCATATATCACCACTCTTATGTATGAAGGCTCTCTGTTATGGTGTTGATTCTGAGCGCTCTTTGTTAAATTTCTATATTTGTGTTTTAGAGAAAGCAATACAGAAAAGTACTGTTACTATGGAAACAATAACTTCTTTGATATTGAAAGGTATAGCAAAGGAGTTCAGAATCAGTGCCTTAAATAGTTTTGAATATGTATTGTTGTTATGACAATTAATACCCTACCTGGATGTGGAAATGCAAAATTGTGTTCAACATAATGGAGGATATTCCATCTACATTTTGATCACGTGGTCAAGGTAAAAACTTCTATCGTAAAGAAGGGAAGGCTCCGTAGACGTGTAATGTAAATCCCCGCAATTCGGTTCCGAAACGGTTCATGAGGCAAAGTAGTAGTATCTTCCCTTCTTATCAGATAGAAGTTCCTTGGATAAATTACCGGTATCACGTGACTTTTTCAGCCTCGAACCCATATTTGGAATATCCTCCATTGTGCGCAATCTAGATAGATTTTTGGCTGTCAGAGAAACGAGATTCATCAATCAGAAGCCAGCATTTTTGTGAACTTTTCGCTGTTTGCAGAAATGCAGGCTATTGATTGGCGATTCTCGTTTCGCTAACAGCGAAAAATCTATCTGGATCCTAGCCTACATTTCTACAAACATTGCACTTCATCCACGGCACTAAAAAAAAAATGACTCAAAACTTTCATGACATAGGCCGGGATCCACAAACAGCAAATATTCTCAAACATGCAGGCTTCTGATTGGTCAAACTCATTTCGCTAACAGCGAAAAATCTATCTGAATCTCAGCCATAGTTATCTTCGATGAAATCAATGCAAAAGGATAATATAAAAGAAAAGTATAAGATTTCTAAAATATTTTGGCGGGTTTATCGCTATTTGGCATAATTTGTAAACTTTGGAACTAATTAACAGTTTTTCGCTAATTATGAATAGAAAATTAATGTTTTTAAAGCTGAATTTTATAAAAGCACGTAGATTGAGTAAATATCTATCCAAAAATTTAATCCTTACTTTTTTCTGTCCATTATTTAAGTTTCTACCTCGATTTAAACATAAGTTGTGACGAAGAAAATAAATCTGTCATTTTCAGTATCTCGACGTTATATTAAAAAATCTATATCTCTTTTTATAATTAATTTATGAGGATGCATTTGATCTCAAATTGAAGATCTTCTTTATTAGGTCCTTCTAGTGTTGGTTTTATTTTTCTGCGATGATTGCTTCTTTTGATATGGGAAATTTTACGCTGGCATATTTCGTTCATTTAACATGGAGAAGTTGTCATCAGTATAATAAGCAGTTACGGTGTCTTGCCTTATTCTTGGCGTTTGTTTGTTTGGCGGGGTTAGCATTTTTTTTTCAGCTTGGCTTGGCAGAACGACCGTCCTGCTTGATGTATCTTCCTATAAATATTTTTTATCTGTACGTCGATATGTCTGCGTGCAGCTGTATTTTTAAATATAACAGGCATATGCATGCGTGTAAAAATGTATGTATGTATATTAACACCTACATATTTCTAGTAGACAGACATGTACGTACATAGCTATATCTGCCAGTCTATAAATCCGTATATGTTTTAATATGCGTACTATGAAAAGTAATTAAAAAATTCTTATCGTACAATAAGTAGTCAAATCTCTCATGCGTTGTGTGTTTTCGTACACATAAAAAAGCACATACATAACATATAAAATAAAATAACAGTTCTGCAATGTCTAAAAAACAGCGACACTTTTTTTTTTAAGATTTTAAAACTATTTAGTTAGAATACAGTTATTTCACCGTGATGACAATTTACGCTTATTTCGGTGCAAGAAAACTTTAGGGGATCTAGGAAAGATTTTAAATATATATATATATATATACATATACATGTAATCCATTAACAGATATAAATAGTTTTTATTGTATATTAGTTTTCATTCCAAAATAACATATTTTACTAATAAATTCTTAATATGGCAGCACTTCATTGATTCCTTAGAATACATGGTGGAATTCATTTTAAAATTATTTATAGAAGGCGCTGGTCACATATATTGAGGAATATGCTTGACAATATTGTACATTATTACTCCTTGGTCCATCAACATATACATTTTTTTGGCAACATGTGCAAATAATCTCCTTTACTTGTTTTTAATGCTGCCTCATTCTTAGTCAGCAATGCTTTCAATATTGTAATTTGGTTTTTATTTCTAAATCCTTTTTAATCATGTTTTATTTTAAACTTTTTTTTTCAATAATTTATTTCTCTATTTTTTGTGTGTGTTAGTCCCAAATTCATATTCTTTACCCTTTTTATGGCTAATATGAAGATGAAACCATACACTTTATTTATGGAACTTTTGGCATTTGGGACCTGATGAATCTGTCAAGGTTCTACAAATACCCATTATTCGTTTTCTGCTCATATTTTATTAATATGTTTTTTAAATCTTTATTGAATATGTTAAGGGGAGCAGTTTAATTGTCAATGAATAAATTTATTTCTGTTTATAATTTCACATTCTTTGTTGGTTATTTGCAACGGTTTTTTTAATGGTTATATATATATATATATATATAACCATTATATAATTACAATTCGTCATCTATTTCCAATTACTAAAATTAAATTAATAAATTTAGTTGCAATACATAACACTGACATTATACAAAATAAAGTTGGAACCTTTAACTTGTAATACAAAATCAAGCACAATACCACTAATTCACTAGCACATTACGGACGATTGATCCATATAAAACATCTGAAAAAAAAAAAAAAAAAAAAAAAAAAAAAAATTGATATGTATGGTCAAATTGTAAATCCAAGATTTTCCGACAACGGTTTAGATCATTTTTTAATTATCGGGAACGCTGAGATAATTCTTTAGTATATTTGCCGAGCTGTTATCACCTCTTGAGCTTTAATCTGCCTTTTAATAATCAGAGGCTTGGGGATAATCTTTCAGCCTATTTATTCATAGATTACAATTTGATTTTAGGTTGAATAACATACCCTCTATTTTCTTGGCTCTGTCAGCCGTTAAGTTACTAATCCAGTATTAGGGAATTGAAATTAATATTGTAAAATGAAACATCTTATTTAAAAATGTTAATTAAAGTATTAAAGTTAAATTTTGAAATTAAAAAAACTAGGAAATAAACCCAGGCTTCTCGTGTTACAGAATATAGGTGAAAACTATCATATATATTATTTCTGATATTCTTTTTTCTTTGCACATATTAAATGCACAGCGATGAATGAGGCATTTTTCGGAAGGTTCTGCAACCGGCTTTTGATGTAATGTACTTATATATCGTTAAAACGCGTTATGTGATAAAAAATAATTGCCGTTAATGAAAATCGTAAAAAAAAAAAAAAAAAAAAAAAAAAAAAAAAAAAAAAAAAAAAAAAAATACAGTGATCTCTCACTTATATGCGATGTTCCGAAATTAATTTTCAGTACCACTTTTTCTAGAAAGAAAAATTCTCCTTATAAACTCCTAAAAAAATACTGTAAAAAATTTTCTTCAAAAATAGTGGTACAAAAAATTATTTCTGTACGTCGCGTATAAGTGATGGATTTCTTTTGTGTGGCCCTGTAAAAGAATACTAACTGTTCTTTGCACCGCATATTTTACAGAATGCATATTTTAGGTCACTTCATAAATGCATATAAGCTTTGTTATATTTGGATGCGTGTAACATCATTAAAAATCATTTGAAACGATTTTTTTCCCCATTGGCCGTAATGTAACGGAATACTTTTGACTGTCCCTGTAGATGAACTAAACATGCTACAAACTTCATTTGAAATAGGGATCGTGCTATGGTAAACGTCAATAACATCCAAAAATTTCAGGGCAATCCGAGATATTTACGAGAGTTAGAGCAAGTACAGACGGACAGAGAAACCGAAGTCATACACACTCTTCAACTTTGTTGGAAAGTGTTAAAAACTGCAATAATGCGTTCACATAAAGTTTTGAACTATGCTAAAAGCGATATTTTCATATTGGTCTCGCGTCAGGATTTAACAGCCGAAGAAATCATCTAAGTCAGGTCCTAAATTTGTGTTTTATTTATATTTTATTGTTTTTTTTTTATTATTGATTAATGGATGTTTTAATGTTGTTATAGAATGTAAGCTGGAAAAAAAATGATGAGGTATAATTAAAGTGCAAACGGATTTACCTTTCGAAATCGTCTGCAAGCGATAGAGATGATAAAAATTAATGCTTGAAAATTATTTAAAAAATAATAAAAATTGAGTAAATTGAATACAGTTTTCAAACAAAATGCTATATAGTTTTCAAACAAATTGCATTTGAAAGTACATTTTTTTTTCCCTATTCGACGGTGTCAAATTTGAAAAATTTAGAAGTGTAAAAAAATTAAAAAATTGCAGTTTAGTAAAAGTGAAATTTAATCGTCTGCTGTTGCCATTCGCAAAATGGCGTCAGCGTTACGCACAGACACGTTTGTCATTTATAACATAGACATATTTTATATATTTTGGGATGAAATTCTCTATTTTTCGAACATAAAATTCTTTTAAATATTAGAAAATACTTATCGTTTAATTATTTCATCTCTTATTCAGTGATCAAATATCTTTTCTTTTGAAAAAAAAAAAAAATGAATAAGAATAGTCATGTCAATTAGTAGTTGTCTATACGTGATGATTTCTGCTCAAGGAACAATTTAATCTTGAATGTATCTTGCAGTATAAGCGCTTTATAAAAAAGCACAAAGCTCATAAAAGATTTCTTAAAGGAAAAGTATTGTGTTACACTCGTAAATTATTTTTCTGACTATAAAAATGTTTCATATCATGTAACTGATAAAAAAAATTATAGACAATTTCCCAAAATTTAATTTAACCATTTCACATAAACGTATACAGGGTTCGTACGGGTACCATTATTTTCAAGTTCAAATATCAGCATTTTTTTTATAGCAAGATAAATTTAGTTTAAACGCGCGAAATTTTGCCTTCTTTGAGGATATATTTTCTGTTAGAAAATGCTGGTACCGAAGAATTTCTTAGTCTGGAAATTCAAGGACCCGTACGAACCCTGTTATATTTTTGATAAAACGAAATGCAACATTCCACCTTCCTTGATTCAATCACAAAATACACAACATGAACTTTAAGAAGCTCGCCGTTTTAGTTTCTTTCTTTCTAACCGATAACCAGGTCCCTACCTGCTGGTCTCGCCGTTTTACTTAAAAGGCGACGAAGCTAACTTAATAATTATGGACTCTCCTATTTCAAACGAAGTGACGTATTTGAATGAATAGAACAGCAATTAATAAAAATATTCCCTGAATATGGCCGCGGAATTGCTGGCCGAAAGTGCTAGGAAATTTAAATAAAATGCATACTTTTAACTTGCAACTTCTATATTATTATTATCTTTGTCGCCTTTTTAAGTAAAACGGTGAATTTTTTTAAGTTCGTATTGTGTATTTCGTATATATATTTTTTTTATTATCAAGGTATATTTTAGAATTGTATATTTTACTACAGTTTTATTTTTTTACTTTAATTAGACACATTTGCTTTCAGCATACTTACGTAATAAATACTTAATAAATACTTAATAAATTCTAAATTACTTATAAATGAATTAGATTATAATTTGTGATGTATATCGCTGGTAAATACGAATGTTTTTGTTTTGAATTTAAGGATAAGTCATATTTTGCTCCGGGCATGCATTATGTAAGCAGAGAAAAGAATTAGGTGATAAACTTTTCTTTTTGGAATGTCACTTTCGTAGGCGTATCTGCAGAAGCATTGTTCTCATATGCCACTCCACCTTAAGTTATTAGCTTTATTATTTCAGCAGTTTGGCCACCTATGACGTCTTTTCAAGGCATCTGATTTCAACGTATGTCTTTGCATTTCATATATATATTTTTTTCTTTTTAACTTTAGTTTTAACGAATACTACACATATTTATCGCTAACTTATAAGACTTTTGCTAAATTTTATCTGTATAACGTTATAGATTTAACTAAAATTTCTTAGCTTTTCAAAAAAACTGGTGTTTGCTATTTTAAGTTTTTCTTCCTATCTATTCTTTCAAGTCATTGTTTTCACAAATTAATAATATCAAAACTGAAACTGAAAGCACTTGTCAGATAAATCCGGTTCAGTTTGCATTACAATTAACTTGATATTAAGATGCAACAACAGAAATCAAATTACATCGCATTAAATTTTTTAGATTATTTTCAAAAATATATTTGTTTCCATAATTATTATATTGTAATGCCTACATGTATGTTACTCATATTTTTTAAATTTTAATAGAGAATTTTAAGTAATTTTAAACCATTATTTTTTAGTTGGCACGCCGTAGTCACGTAAAATAATTTTTGATCGAATTTGGCACGCGGCAACAAAAAGATTTGCCAACCCTGGTATAGTGTAATAAATAAACAATTTCTTCTTTGAAAATCTATACTGGTGAACTTCTATAAACTTATTTAGTAATTTAAATTAACAGACAGACAATACTTAAAATTCACATCAAGGTAAACGTACCAGTAGTGCAGTGTTGCTGCATCTGGCGGATTTTAGGTAGATTTCGTAAGAAATACTACCTATTGCAGTCGTTACCATGGTGCGACTTTTGAAAAATTTCTTCATAACTTTTCATTATAGGACCCCAGGAACCCAAAACCACCCCCACCTAAAAAGTTTATATATATATATATATATATATATATATATATATGTATGTATGTATGTATGTACTAAATTTTGTCCGCACGATAAAAGTCGCAATTATGCACGAATCATCTTCAAACTCGCCAACAACTTTGAGATGGCTAATATCTCGGCGGGGATTGAAAATGGGCGAAATCGGCCCAAGAGGGTGGAAATGGGGAGGGTTCAAAATTTTGAATACTGTCTTAACATGATTCTGATAAAACCAGCTCTTACACAACAATGGCAGGAAAAAAATAAAAGTTTTACGTTATAGCAGTTGCCAAAAATTAAAAAAAAAACAAATAATAAAATTCTCACCACAACAATTACTTTTCTTTTGCAAAATTTTCACGTGTAAAATTAAATAATTTGACAAATTGAAAACAAATTGAATATTACGTCATAAGTTTCCTAGAGCAAGATTTCAGCATGAAAACTCAAAATAAATAGTTTGACGAATTAAAAAAATATTTATATTGCGTCATATTGGAAATATAATGGACCTCAGCAGGTGAATATGTAACGCCATGTAAGTTTGAAGAAACGTATTAAAACATGATAAAAACCCGACTATGGAAATATTAACATATTTTAACACTTTAAGGTTCTCTGAATTTTTTGTAGCCATTTTTTAAACCTATTCCATATATATGTGTGTGTGTATTCGTGTATATTACAATTTTCACAAAAAGTTTAGCTCCCTACACACTGTAAAAAAAATTCCGCAACGTTCCTGGGAAAAAATGGGCAGCTGAGTTGCCCATTATTTCCAAGAAACATTTCTTGAAAATGACTGGTACTTTACTGTATATGTTAAAAACTTTCTACAGAAATGCCAGTAAGTTTCCTGCGAAATACCAGGAATATTTCTGCTGACAGCAAAACATTACTGACATATTCAAGGCTGGAGTAGCACAAGAGCGAAAAATGTCCAGACCAGGGATCGAACCTGGATACTTGGCGTGCCGTGCCAATGCCTTACCTGTTAGGCTGTCCGGACCGATACCTGGCTGACATAATTCACTCTGGATGTTCGTTCCCTTCATTATGACATTACTGACATTTCAGAGCATGCGGGATCCGCAGACGATTTTTACATTTCCAGTTGACAATTTTCGCTTTATTATCATTATTTGTTAGAATGAAAAAATATTTTGAAATTGACATCAAAATTATTATTTATAATTTACACGAAAAAATAAATTTTCAGTTAAAATTCAATAAAGTAAATATATATGTGATATATTGTTTCTGAACTTTGCTTAAAATATAAAAATATATAAATGTAAATAATAATTAGAAAAAAAATCTAGACATAAAATATTTTGGATTTTCGTCAGTGATTATGTTAGTTTACAAGTTAGATAAAATACATATAAATTTTCATGAAAAAAAAAAACCTAAACGTAATTGTATATTTTTTCCGAAAAAAAAAAAAAAATCAAATTTGCAGCAATTTAAAGTGTCAAATATATGTCAAATTTAAATCAAATTGTAATAAAGTGTTAAAATATAAAATTAATTAAAAAAGAAAAAAAAAAGTCAACAGGTAGCATCGAACCCGGGCCGTACGGGTGGCGTGCAAGCTTTCTGCGCCCACACCACGAAAGACATGTTGAGAGCTGCAAACTAATGGGTATTTGAAACGTATGCTAAAACTCGGCATCTAATTTCTGAAAATCTAAGGCCCATTTGAAGAAATCCTTTCACAAGAATAATTAGAGATAAGAACTCTGAAACATACTTTAAATTAATCAAAATAGGTGAGAATCATATTTGATTGTCCCCTGGTTAATGCAGATCCAAATAATAGGTGTATTTTTTTTTACGCAGTCTGCTCGTTAAAGATTTCACAGACAAGTACGAGAGATAATCTCTTAGTGATGTCACAGAGGTATTCTATTTTCATCTGAATTATCTTGACAATAGAGACGTAAAGGATTATGTCGTCTATTGATTTATTTGCATTCCATATTGATTTTTTTACATTCATTTAAGGAATTCGTTTTCGACACTCGCGCGCGATTAACGGATTATAGGGAAAAAAAATAATAAATGGTGGCCGCAGCGTTTTGCTGTTTCCAACTTTTGTTCAGGAACGTTTCAGATAAGAAAACCAGAATTTCTCAGGAAAGAGCTAAATTATTCTGAAAACCTGATAAAAGGCGAAACGTTCCTGGATTTTACATGGAAAGTTACCATTTTTTTTTACAGTGCAGCTCGCTCTTTGTAAAGAAACTGGGTTTTATCTCTAATCTTGATTTAAGTTTTGTTGGAGAATTTAGTACTTAACATCGAAATCTACCTCCGCCTGTAGGCCCGAGCCGGCAGGGATATTTTTTATTTAGAAATGTTGAATTCACACCAGAAAATTTTGAATAGCAATTTTTTTTTACTTTTATTTATGGAATATCTATCATCTTATTAATCAGAAATACCTATTAAAACTTACTGGTGAGAATTCGGAATGCCTAAATAAAAAATCAGCCAGATGTGGCAACACAAGTAGTGGACACTTAACCCGTTAATTCTCTCTCCCGTCAATATCACGGGCTGAGGTGTCGTTCGTTATTTCTCGTGCCCGTCATATTTCCGGGCTGGGGATTTAATTGCTGGAAAAAACTTCTGAAACCAGAAAACTTTAACTGGCATTTAAGTGTGAAGCCTCTGAATACTGCTCGTTAGGTTTGGTTTTTGCGCTAATTGTGATGTTGGACGTTGTATTACATGTTTCGAAATATATCGCATTTAAAAAAATTATTAATAATCAAAATTTAATGTATGTATATTATTTCAAATATTATTTCTAAAAATGTGTGTGATGATGATAAATAAAGGTCTAAAATGTGAAAAATAAAAGTCTTATTCGCATTAATTTGTATGGTGTAAAACAAACTTTAAGACACAGAATTCTCGCATGATGGCTATTCTACAAATGTAAATTTGTTTTTTAACATCTTTTTTTTTTCGCTTTAAAAAATATCTAATTGCATATTTTATTTAGAAACCATATAATTATTCAATTTCTGTAAAAAAAAAAAAAAAAAAATAGGTACTTTTTTGATGGTTTTTCCAAATATTAAGCGATCCTTAAGGGGTTAAGGACATTTTTCTAATTATTAGTGTTATGGGGACGGTTGACGTTTAAAAAAATTTTCTTTTAATTTTCATAATAGAGATTTGAAATTTTGTGAAAATATACGTTTCATCATAAGTATAAAGAGCACCGTAAAAGAAATTTTCAATCTTGTTATAGATTTAAAATCTTTTAAAAAATTTAAAATTTTAAAATGCTCCTTGCGTCTTAATTTTTTAGATATTTCCTCGATTTTGGATTTTAATCCCGTAAAACTCTATTACAAACAAATCTGTGTATCGATTTTTTAATCCCTTAAATAGTTAATTTTATAGAGATTTTTGTGAATTCCATATCGATTTTCATAAAAATTCTGCCTTTTAAGAAGTTAAAAATCAAATTCAATTGTCTTAAAGAAGTCGAATTTTAAAACGCATGCACAATTTCTTTTTAAGCAATATCAGGATCCTCCCTTATCAGTTTCATGAATTTTGATCAAAAATTGAGTAGCAAGGAGCACTTCAAAAATTTGAAAAAAGCTGAAACATCAGTATTGAGAAAAGCAGATTTAAAGTATTTTAAAAGACCAAAATATTGTTTGTGAACAATATCAGGATCCTGCCTTATCAGTTTCATGAATTTTGATAAAAAATTAAGTAGCAAGGAGCACTTCAAAAATTTAAAAAAAGCTGAAACATCAGTATTGAGAAAAGCAGATTTAAAGTATTTTAAAAGACCAAAATATTGTTTGTGAACAATATCAGGATCCTGCCTTATCAGTTTCATGAATTTTGATAAAAAATTAAGTAGCAAGGAGCACTTCAAAAATTTAAAAAAAAGCTGAAACATCAGTATTGAGAAAAGCAGATTTAAAGTATTTTAAAAGACCAAAATATTGTTTGTGAACAATATCAAGATCCTGCCTTATCAGTTTCATCAATTTTGATAAAAAATTAAGTAGCAAGGAACACTTCAAAAATTTAAAAAGAGTTGAAAAATCAGTATTGAGAAAAGCAGATTAAAAGTATATTAAAAGGCCAAAATATTGTTTGCGAACATAATCAAAACACTTGTAAGTTTGCGTAAAATAATCGCATCTGTCTGTTGTTTTCCACGAATGACGTAGTACAAAAAATACACACAAAATTGGAGAATAATAATACATACCAAAAGAAATGTCGATTTTGGTTCAAAGTTTCAATATATATTCTTTGGAAAAAGTAAAAAATGGAAAAATGTTACCTTCCTTTGTGCTCCAGTAGTGGGCCTAGTAAATTTCTGATGCATGAATCTTTAAGTGTTCGACTTATCCAACAAATTATTTATAATGTAGTAGAGTATATCACCAGCAGTTTAGTATAAAATAAAACATAATATTAAAGAAACAATCTCTCTATTCTAAAAAAAAAAGTAACTACCGCTGTCACCGCTGTCACCGCCGCCGGTTTTGAATTTTTTGTGACCGGAGATCTTTCTTCGTTAATATTAAGAAAAATAATGCATACAAAAATATGAAAATCGGTAGTATTATACAGAAATGTTCGATAAACACGCTGATGCAGACAGTTTTCAAATCGAAGAATTATTTTAAGAGATATTTAATGCTAAAGTTGGACAAAATCGTTCCACTAAAAAAGTTTTATAGAAGCAAAAACTATTCATAGGAATTTAATAATTTTTAGAACATTTTATAAGTTTGAAGTTTCCGGTGTGCAGACTGTATTTCTTTTTTTAATTTGACTCATTTTTTGAGGTTTTATTTCTATTTTCAATTCAAATTTTCAGCATTTCTAGAGATATTTTTTACATAATTTAGAAAGTGATATTAATTTAAACTGTTGCCAACTGTATAAACAGCGCAAACAATAATGTTTGCTTCAAGTAAAAAAAAATATTTATACGTGTACATAAATTAAAAATTTATTTACACGTGACTATTATAAACAGAAAAAAAAAACATTTGTTATTAGAATTAAATAATTATGTACAAATAGCATAAACTTATTAAAAATTACGTCATAAAAACTATATTTACACGTGAATTTTAAGAGAGAAAGGAAATTGTAAAATAATAAATTTATTAACATGCGTTAGAAGTCTTAAATAGGAGAAATTACGTCATATTTACGTCACATTACAGTTATTACATAAAATGAACACAAAATAATATTGCAAAACAGTTTAAATTTAGAAATTGCACTAGACATTTATTTGATATTTTGAGAGGATACTTTACAACTATTTCTGTTAATAAAGCGCAAATAATATTTCATTTCTAACAAAAGTATTTTCACGTGAATATTAAAAAGAGAAAGAATAGTTTGGTCAAAATTACGTCAGACTAAAAACGATTAATTTAAAATGTCTTATTTAAAAGAACTTTCTTTTCGCTTTGTTAAAAAATACCGGGAGACAAAGACTCTGTTTACTTAATTCCTTTTATATTAGCTTATTTTGAAATGTTTAACTTATTTTACATAATCAAAGACGAAAACAGCGATTGTATCTTTGGTACTACTTAATTATCATGTCGACCAAAAATCTATCATTCGCCAAACTATAAGATTAAATGCCAATAATGGTTGATCGTAAATGTCACATTAACTTGACTTTAAGCAAGCTACACGTGTCTACGTCATCAAATTAATTTTATTTCGACGTTTTATTGGTATTTTTATTAATGTTGCACTAATTTATTTGTTCTTTCGTTATTTAAAATAAAAATTATGTCAATTTGTATAATTTGGCGATTTATATAATTTGGCGAAATTGGTCGACGGGATAATCAAGTAGTACCGCAGCGGATTTGGCCTTAAAATTCCCCAATCAAAGAGAAATGAATAGAAATCCGTTTATAGGGAGATCACCACTGTTTTTTTAAATTATAATTCAATCTTCCGAAATCTTTTTAAAGCCGATCAAATTAGCGTACTTTTAGAGTCCGCTGTGTCTGAACCGGGGTTGACGAGCGTAGCTCGTAGGGGGCAGAGCCCCCTAGTGTTAAAAACATATCTTTTAATTAAATCTCTAAGAATTTGCCAAAAAATCTGTTTTTGAAGACACTCTAGAAAGTATACAAATGTACCAGCAGAAAATAAAAGACAATTATTCCAAACAGTTTATGGAAGGTTAACATTTAAGGATGTTAGTCAATCAGATGTGTAACAGTCGTTTTCAAGACATGAATTTTGGACTTGTTTTTAAGCTTTAAAAATTCGTAGCCCACTACTGGTACGTGGCCCAATATAGGTGTATATAACTTAATTTAAATTGGGGGAAAAAATACTAAAGTACACAAAAATGTACGGTAAAAAGTCACTCATTATTTAAAAAGTCTTAAAGTTTTTATTAAGAAGTAATTTGAATTCAAAGCATTATCACAATCAATTAGAAACAAAATGCAAATTCTTTGTAAAGTGTTATAGTAGAACTAACCTTTTCATTAAATTTTTAGATAATACAAAGTCTTGAAATTCCCTATTATTCGGTATTACGGTAATCCCCTGATACTAAGTTTTGAAGATTTTAATTAAATTAAAATCAACTTTAGCGATTGTAATTTAAATTTGCACTGGAAATTTTGAAATTGTTCAAAACAGCATCCAGTATTATTATTCATATTTAAATTAAATGTAAACATTCTTGTTATAAATTAAACAGGTTTTTTTTAAATATATAAAACTGTCTCCCCTCGTTCATATTTTGATTGTAACAATAATTCGGTTGATGTTTTTTAATTTCTAAATGTAAAATATGCCTATGAATTATAAAGAAACTTTAACTAAAATTGAAGTAATAAAAGAAATAATACAGCGCTGTGAAATATGTATATATTATTAATATTATTTTAAAATAAATCCACACCTAAAGGTTGCTTTAATTAAATTCTGTAGACATATTTTTTTAGTGTAGTTTGATTCCATTAATATAACAGTTTATTCAAAGTTATTAAGCAAAGATGAATAAATCCATGTAAGATTTGAAATTTATAAAATTTTAAAAGGTTTTAAAGGTTTTATTGAAATTTTATTAAATATGTACATGGTTTTTTCATTTCTTTTTACGTTCATATTTTAATGTAGATTGAAACATATGTTCAACACATTCCAGCATCTTTGAAAAGTACTTATGGATTCGGATTTTCTGGCCATCTGCCTGCTTGTCCACGCTTTAACTCGCGTAAATATACTTGAATTTTCATGCAATTAATATATCTTAATGTAGTTTTCCATGTCATGTTCAATATTGAATATGAAGTGTGTAGCATTAATAGTTCATTTACAGGGACACTCAAAAGAATTCAGTTGCATTACGGGGAACGTGGAAAAATCGTTTGTAGTGTGTTTTAATGACATTACGCTATTTTAAATGACATTATAATTGATACAAACTACTGAATTTTACTACAAGATAACTACAGTAGAATAGAGCATTCATAGCATTTATCGTTCATTTAGAGGGACACGCAAACGAAATCGTTTATAGCACGGTCTTTGAGCAACTATTGCTAGAAGTTTGTTTTCAATTTCGGTAAGGGCTTTTAAATTTAATTAATTTTTTGTATGTTACTCATTGTTCATAAATTCTATACCTCGTATACAGGGCTGCATAAAAGAATTCACATATCATTCTCCTTATTAGCGGAAATTTCTGAAGGGGAATTTTCGACCGTGGTATGTATTTCAAAACTGAACTAAGTTTTTCCATGCATGCAGTTGGTAGATACAAATCTATATATCATATAAAGGGCTGCTCAAAGAATTAGGTTAATTTTCCGACTGTTGATAGGAATTGCTGAAATTGATTTTTGAAATGTATTATGCGCTTCCAAATGGTTAAGTTACACATCATATTTAAACTAATCGGTGAAGTTCTGTTACATTATTTTGAATATGTTGGAAAGTGTTTCATAATCTATGCGGTTTTTGGTAATAAAGTGCTTAAGGTGCATCTATCATTCGGCATTATTCGTTTGAATATTAATACGAAAAAATTTAAAATTCTTAATTTATTTTTATAAAATAAATACTAAATTTTCAAAAAAGAATAATTAAATTGTTTGTTAATTTAAAAAAAATGTATTATACATGGAAAATATTCTAGAGAGAAACAAACGCCTTGTATACAATATTTCAAATGAAAATCAAATTTCAAATTAATTGCTTAAGAGGCGCAAAGGCCAACATAGTGAAAAGATTCCTTGCCGGGACTCGAACCCGGGCCATCAGTATAGCGCACTGACGTTCTACCGACTGAGCCACATGGAACGATACCCAGCCTGAAAAATTTTCTCACTATTATATGTTGGCAAGGCTGGAAACGCAGCACAAGATGGAACATTTATCGTGAGCCACCGACATGGGGCAAACACGAAATTTAATTAAATCCAGCATCGATAGAAACTATATTAATACATGTAAAATATTCCAGAGAGAAAACCAATGCTCAATACTATAAATATACTTAAGCAATTACTTTGAAATTTGATTTTCAATTGAAATATTAAAAAATATATATGTTAAATTACTAATTAAATTAAACAATTATTAATTTAATCAAATTATTTGTTAAAATAACAATCAAATTAAATAAATTATTAATTAAATTATTTTCGTAAAATAAACGCTAATGCTAAATAAAATTAAAGATTATTTCTTTAAATTGTAATATTCTTTGCTTTGAAAAGGTAAAAAGAATTACTTAAAATGTTTTCCAAATCTAATAAGAAAATGCATTTCTATTGCTATTGCAAATAAAAGTAATTGATATTCCAAAAAAGTTTAAATGCTTATTGACATCTTGAATGGATTTTTTGAAAGACAAAAGTGTCTGTTAAGGTTAACATCATCACTCAAACTAAGTTGAAAACCAAACATTTTACTATTTTAAAACATTTTAAATACTTAAATGTTCATAAATCTTTCAAATTTTATATCAAACAAGAAATAAAAAATCATGCGTCAAACGTAGATTCTGAAACAAATTCCAACACATTTAAAATAATGTAACAAAACGTCACCGTTTAATAACTTGAAATATGCCTAATTGAACCATTTGGAAAACTCATAAACACATTTCGAAACCCAATTTCAGTCCACAATCGGAAAATTATCTGAATTTTTTGAACAGTCCTGTATGCGATATATGAATTCGTATCCATAGAATACATGCATTCAAAAAATTACTTCTATCAACAGATATATACTACAGTTGAATATCCCCTTCAGTAATTTTCGCTAATAAGGAGAATTGTACGTGAATTCTTTTGTGCAGCCCTGTTTACAAGGTATATACTTTATACACAACGAGTAACATCCAAAAAAATTAGTTAAATTAAGAACCGCGTACCGAAATTAAAAACACACGTCCAGAAACTACTCTGAAACGCTCAAAGACAGTAACTGATTTCTTTTGTGTGTCCCTGTAAATGAACGAAAAATGCTATGAATGCCCTATTAAATGCTAATCATCTTGTAGTGAATTTCAGTGATTTATACCAATTTCAATACATTTCAAATAGCGTAAGCGTAATGTCATTAAAATACACTGCAAACGATTTTTCCCCATTGGCCATTATGTGACGGATTTCTTTTGAGCGCCGATTATCCTTACAAGTCGGGTCCGACCCTAGTTCGGATAAGAAAAAGTTCGGATAAATGGACAGACAATTTAAGAGATGTTCCTGACTATACTAAAATCTTCACACTTTATCCAGGCTTAGGACTGGCAGCACCAGTTAGTGCTAGCGCGTTCAAAAACCGTTTTACTTTTTATCATTTAATTTTTTTCTCTCTTTTTAACATGTTCTGAACTCCAGCGATTATAATTTAAGCAAAAAAGCTTTCAATTGTTGCTTGCTTCAAAAAAGACATTCTTTCCAATGCTGCCATATCTCGAATTCTTCTTAAATACGTTAGTTGAATAGGATCAGAGTTCTTCTGCCGTTCGAGCCATTTCATAGCTGTTTCCAAACATTCAAAAGCTTCGTTATGTGATGGACCTGGGCCATTTTCAGAGCATTCGTTTTCATTTCTTCAATTTCTTTTTCATCTTAAATCTCATCCGCAATCTCATCATCATTGAAAAAAAAATTTTTTGAGAGAAATAGACTGTTCGGATAAATGGAAGTTCGGTTGAAAAAAATTTTTTGAGAGAAATAGGCTGTTCGGATAATTGGAAGTTCGGTTAATAGGAGTTCGATAATCGGCGCTCTACTGTATTAATGTTACACAGTTCATGTTTAATACAGAACATGTCATGATAAACAACATTAACGTACATGAATTGCATGAAAATTACGCGAGTTAGATCGTGGACACACAGACGGCAAGACAAACCGAATTCTTAAACACTTTTCAACTTTGTTGGAAAGTGTTAAAAAGAATTTCATATAAAGAAACATAGTTCTAATATTACGTAAATTAATGAAAAATATATAATTTTTAGAAATATTGCAGATACGTTGAAATTTTGAAATATAATGTACATACCCATTTTAAACTGAGTAAAGCAAAATTACCGTTACGATTATGAAAGTAACTTTTCCTTAAATGCAAGTTTACATTAAACTAAGTTGTTTAAAATATGCTTGTTTTATTATACGTATTTTTCTGTGCATCCCCTTACGATCTTTTTTTTTTCTTCTTCTTTCTAGGTAAGTGTTGTCTTATTACGGGATCTTATCTCATTAAAGGATTTTTCTGAAGGTAATAACATCATTATGCTAATTTTTTTCATTGTAAATTCGATAAAGCGATTTACTTTTTATTTCAAAGCACTACATTTTCAGATTATAAATGTATTTATACTTATATAAGTCTATGTATTATTTTACATGGATGTTTGAAAAAATATTCTTCTTTAAATCCCTTTATCATTATGATTCTTTTTTTAAATTAGAATTACAAGTTTTTTATCTCACCATGAAAAAAAAAAATTGAAAATTGTTTTGAACAGGGCAAAATTATATGAAAAAAAAAATGGTTAAAAAGTAAAGTAGGATTTAAAAAATGGCAAGCTGCTAAATTAATTTTAATTACTGTAAGGACATTTGAATCCATAAAGTTTTCGTATGTTTTACTGTAAACAACTTTGATCACCTTCGCATTTTTAATAAATCAGTATACTATTACCCTGCTTTGTAAAATAAAATGACGAAGAGTTGAAAAATGTTAAGCCCTCCTTTATTACTATGCAAAATAAATATAAATAGACAATCCTACACTGTTAAAAGTCTGCACCTTTAGCTTCATAGTTACTTCACCGCTTTTATAGAATATCTCTATTTTGACCAATGAGAATGTTCCATAATGTAGTAAAGTAATCGTTTTCTATAAAAGCGGTGGAGTGGCTATGCAGCTAAAGCTGCAGATTTTTAACAGTGTACCAGAATAATTTCGCAACTTAATTCCGCAGATCGTTTTTTTAGATGCTGTAAATTCTCATTTAAACATTTTTAGCTGCGTAGCTAAATTTATACATGCGAAAGTAACACATAATATTAATTTTAATATTAATGTTAATTTTGTTAATTTATCTTGCTTGTCTATAAAACGTGTTTTTTGAAATATAAATGTTTCTTCGAGAGCTTTGAGCTTCCGAAAAAACCTATGTTCCAGGTTGAGAAAACTGATTAATATGTTGTAAAAACTACTCGGAAATGTTTCCAAACAAAAACTCCTAGTTATAGGAAAAGAAAGTTTGTTTTATAAATGCCTCTTTAAATCTCGAAAATATATCAGTTTTCGAGGTTTCCACAGATAAAGAAAGCTTTTTGTAATCGTGGTTAACTGTGAAGAATTTATGGTATCGGAGTTGGTGATTTAAACCTAGCGGTTTTAACCATGGTTTAACCCTTAAATGCCTGACTTTTCAAAAATCGTTGTAATAATGTTTTTCGGCTTTCATTTTTTAAATAAAGCTTGGGAAAAATACTTAAAAAAATCATATTTGTTTTAAGTATGTTTTACGGATAAAAAACTGTTGGTTATTAATCAGCAATACTGGTCTTTAATTTAAAATTCTATAATATTAAACAAGCAAGAATTTTAGGAACTATAATAAGAAATAAATTTTACTTGCTTACTGCAGAACAAAATAGAGTATTTCGCAAGCTTCCAAACAAAACAAAAAGAACAAGTAGCAACAAATGGAGAAATAAATCTATCTTTATTCTTAAGTGTTGCCATCTACATGTTGAAAATATACTTAATAATATTTTCAGAATGTATTTTATTGGCAACATTAGGTATTATAGCTTCAATATCATTCTTAGTATTTTAGAGCCTAAATTGGGTATGTTGCCAAAAAGCAACACCCGGCATTTAAGGGTTAAACAACCACGGTTTAAATCAACTGGTTTTTTCCTCAAAAAAAAAATTGATTTTTAGAAGAAATCTAATGACATTTTCTCTTTTTTTATAATTGTTTCAAAAAATTGGATGTAAATAAGGTCTACTTTAAACACTTTATTTCAGCAATAAGCATTAGATATTGTGGTCATGTTTGTATGTGCAGGATGAAAATTACTATGTATTGAAAAACATATCTAGGGCTGTATATAGAGAAAACTTTAAACATGCAAATTTATTGAAGATAAAATAGATTAAAAAGATTCAATATTTAGCATAAAATATTTTCATTAAAATCACAAAAAATAAAAATGAAAATTGTACTCGGCGTTTCTGTTTTGCTTTAAAACCAATAATCTGGAGTAAAATTTCTTAAATACAAAACGACAAAAATTATTTCGAAAGTTACACTATAGAAGAAAAACTCAAACTTAGAATAAGTAAAATAAATTAATTCTTCAATTTATCTTTTATTTTGTTTTGGCTATATTTTTAATTATAGTTAAAATTCGTAAAGTATGAAACTTAGCGTCGTCTTTTTCGAGCAAGAAACTTTCTCAACAGAAATTTGCATTTAATTTCTGTCTCTTAGCTGTTTGAATGCAATATTAGTGTTGAAAGAAATATTTCTCTTTATTATAATTTTACCAGTTATTTATCAGTTGTCGCTCGCTGTGTTTTCGAGCATATATAAAAACTTTCTCAGCAGAAATTTGCATTTAGTTTCTGACTCGTAGCTATTGGACTGCAATATTAGTGCTGAAAGAAATATTTCACTTTATTATAATCTTGCTAATTATTTATCAGTCGTCGCTCACCATCTTTTTCGAGCATATATAAGAACTTTCTCAGCAGAAATTTGCATTTAGTTTCTGACTCGTAGCTATTGGACTGCAATATTAGTGCTGAAAGAAATATTTCTCTTTATTATAATCTTGCTAATTATTTATCAGTCGTCGCTCGCCGTCTTTTTCGAGCATATATAAGAACTTTCTCAGCATTTAGTTTCTGATTCGTAGCTATTGGACTTCAATATAATGCTAAAAGAAATCTTTATCTTTGTTATAATCTTACTAATTATTTATCAGTTTTCTGATAATAATGATTATAGAGTTATTTCTGAGAATAATGATAATAGAGTTGTATGAATAATGGAAACTTTAAGTTCCATATATTTTAAATAAATAAACGTACAAAAGTAAAGTAGATTTATTTAACGTACTAAAAATATTCGAAATATTAGAGCTTCGAAACGATATATCACCTGTCGTGCATGGATAAGCTATTATAAAAACGTGTCCTAATGTTCTTATTCTAAAATGACAGTTATACAAAAGGATTCGATGGAAACATTTAAATTCCAAACAGAATCGTTTCTGCTCCAGTTGTTTTGAATCTTCTCTCGTAACAATGACATGTCTTATTCCGAAAAATAAGAAAAAAATGTTTTATTTCTTTCACCGTCTAAAGTACTAAAAATAGAATTTAATTCTTTTATTTTTTAAAACTTGTATTTTATTTCAACTATATTTTCTCTTATAGTTAAAATTAGTAAGATATGAAACTTAGCGCCATTCTTTTTCGACCAATAATTAAACATTTTCTAGACCAAAATTAGCATTTAACCTCTGACGTTTAACTATTGAACAGCAATATCAATGATACGAAATATAGTTCTTTTTTGTTAATTACGTAAAATCTCCATTTTTTTTCTCCAAATAAGGACTGTTTCCCAGAAATCAGCACAAACTTTTCTTGTCTGGAAAACTATGAAAAAATGGGCACTGTAAATAACTTTAATAAACATATTACTCTGTAAAACTGTTATCGGGTTTCAATTAAACCGTTTCGTCGGACATTATCGATTTTACTTTTGGTGGTACTTGCTAGACGTTCTACAAAATTTAGATCCATAATTTTGAGACAGTACTTGATTTGATTGATCAACTTCTGGATGTTATCTGCTTTTCAGTTTTTAGCATACAACTTTGGTCTTAAGATATGCCCAGAACCGCTCAGTTGGTTGAATTTCGGGAACATTAGCCGGGTTGTCGTACTTCTCTATGAAAGTGATGTTTTGCTGGCGGAAGTGGTTGAGAACGATTTTTAAATAATAACTGCTGGTCATGTCTGTCCAGAAGACGTAATCACCGTGTAATTCCTACTCATGTAAGGGGATGAAATGACGGCGAGTGCACTTATTCGATTGTTGTTGCCCCTTGACAAGAAACCCAGACCTTCGGATGAACAGACGATTCAAGCCTCTCGGACTCATTGTAATCCAGTCGAGGATCTTGTCTTCGAATTTCACATTAGTAGCGAATTCGATGATAGGTTGTGTCGTGGAGACGTCAGGTATGTAGTAGCTGCCATTATCTTTAAAAGTGGAATGAGCGAGCGTAAAATGTGACTCGTCCTCCAAGGTGAATCCTCGATCAGAGAATTTTTTGAACAGGCGACCATAGTTCGTTTTCGCGACGACCATTTCCTTTTCTGTTCGTTTTGGTATGACCCTTTTCTTGTGATATTTGATGTTAATCTTCTTGGTAATTGCTTTATGTTGGTGGCCGGGTGAAAAACTGAATTTGGCAGTTGAGGACTGGATTAATACTCAATCATTTTTGTCAAACAGTCGTTTCAGCTGTTGTAACGTTGACTTTGTGAGTTTTTGGGCTTTCCTATCCGACCCTTGTTGTCTTTCAGCCGTGAGTCCCTCATAGTAATGTTGTAGAATATCGTATATAGTTCATTTGGAGATATTTTTATCAAAGAAATGGTTCACGATGAACTTGTTCCCATGATAAATATTGCCTTCGTAAAGCTTGTACACACTCGTAAGCAGACACTCCTTTTTCAACTCCATTCTCGGAAAACACAGATTATTTAATGAACTGTCGGCTAACGGACGTGCCCTTACATACAATAACGTAACACTTAACGCGCATATTTCGCCTGATTCGTATTTCTTTGCTAATTTGCACAACAGCAAAGTTTGTGCGGATTTTTATGAAACAGTCCTTTTGCAAATAAATGCATATAATGCCTACTTCTTGCTCCCTAAAACTAGGGGATATAAACGCAATGTTTACGACAACAATACGAAATCATGCACATTATCATTAAGTCACTGCATACAAAATGTAGAACTTACGATACATAAAATATATAAAACAAGTGAAATAACAACACTTTTACATGTCATAGCTCCACGTGTACCTGGAAATATATCTAATTTTTTTCTCTTTAAACTATTTTGCCATATCATGTGACATACCTATTTCATATGCATTTTTAGTTTTTCTTTAAAAAAATAAATAAATTTTAAATCACTTCTGTAAATAGCTGTTGCGTATAATCAGTTTAACGTAGAATAAAATTAATATACATATTGGTGACATATTATCAATATTGGTGTTTTTTTATTAACCGACTAACTTTTGTCGGAGCCTTCGCTCACGTAGAATGTAAGTTTTTGCAATTCGGAATGCTAATTTCACATACATGTTTTTTTCTGTGTCCTCACGAAAATCCCTTCTGTAGAACTTTTTTAAAAAGCTAATCTTTCCTAATAGCTAATCTCTCATCCTCTCCTTTTCTCTCTTTTGCAGGGAAATTACTTTTTTAATTCTTTTTCCTTCTTTTCTAGCGTCTTTCCTGTTTATTAATAGATATACATAGTGCGTTCACAAAGTTTCAAGACTGGTCTGAGAATACAAAATTTATTAAACATTTTTGTACAGCGAACTAAAATTCTTCGAAATATGACCCTTGGACTTTCAACACACCACTAGTAGCGTTTATTCCATTACTCATACGCACCCTGGAAGTCTTCGCCCGCAAACCTGTTGAGGGACCTCTTCGAAGCTGCCAGGATCGCTGGAATCGTGTCAAATCGTTTCCCTTTCAGGTCTTTCTTGATACAGGGAACAAAAAAGTCACTGGGAGCAAGGTCTGGGCTATAGGCGGGCTTGCGAAAGTATTGCCACGTTAAACTTAGCCAAAACTTCTGCGGCGGCAAGCGGTGTTTAAGAGGGCGCTTTGTCGTGGTGAACAATCCAATCATTTCTGATGTCTGGGCAAGCGTGCCTGACTCGATCCTTCAAATGGTGGTGCATTCCAGCGTAAAACTGACCTGACCCGGGGCGTCCACCCAGACATCAGATACGATTGCATTGTTCACCTCGACAATGCGCCCTCTCAGACGTCGCTCGCAGCCGCCAAAGTTTTGGCTAAGTTTGACGTGGCAATTCTGCCACAAGGCCACCTACAGCCCGATCTCGCTCCCATCGACTTTTTTTTGTTCCTCCGGATTAAAAAAAAAAACCTGAAAGAGAAGCAATTTGACACGTTTCCAGCGATCCACGATTCCAGCTTCGACGATGTCCCTTCAGTCTTGCGCGCGAAGATTTCCAGGGAGCCTATGAATAATTAAAAAAAACGCTGGCAGCGGTGTGTTGATGCTCAAAGATCATGTTTCGAAGAATTTCTTTTCGCTGTATAAAAATTTTTAATAAATTTTGTATTCTCAGACCAGTCTTGAAACCTTGTGAACCTACCATGTATGTATATAAAATTATTAACCATTTGGAAAAATGGTTATTGTCCTCGTCAGGGTAGGAAATCAAAAGCATATCTGAAGCTTTTTATTGGTTTAACCCCTTAATTCTCGCTCCCGTCATATTCACGGGCTGTGTCTTTTATTCAGATTATTCAAATTTCTTTGATTCCCACCAATTTTATAAAATAGTGTAATTGGCTTTATTATGGTATCATTTTACCTGTCAATAAATAAGGTGAATATTTCTTTTTCAAAGTAGTGGTGCCAATAGGCAATTCGAATTTTTCAACCGTAAATTATTGCGACCGTTAAGGGGTTAATCCGCATTTTATTCGTTTTCTGATTGGTCTATACAGTAATCTGTATTTCCCTTTACTTTCAACAGAAATGGATACTACTGTTAAAGTAATAAAAACTACAAAAAAAATAATAATAACTCAGAAACAAACTGAGATACAACTTTCAAACAAATTGCATTTAAAAGTACATTTTTTTCTCTATACGACGGTGTAAAAAGTAATATTTCGGGATGTTTAGAAGTTTAAGAATGAAATTTCATTTAAAATTTGTCGTTAGATTTCTACGATGGAAAAGCCTTTTCCCGAACAGCCAATGAAATGCTTGGATAATACGTAAGTTTCAGGAAATCTGACGAGTCGCAGGCGATTTTTGTCGCTTGGGCTTGTAATTTTTACGTGTAATAACACTGTTAATGTTTAATTCATGGCATTCAACTCCGTGCGATTTTTTATGTCTTAAATTTTAGTCTTTGAAAAAATCATCTTTCAAATGGTCGTTGTAATTTGTTAAATTGCTTTTTTTTTTATTATTTCTTTTGTTTTTCTTGTGTTTTCTCGTTTTAGTTTTATTTATTTATTTATTCTTCTTTTATTTCTTTTTATTTCCGGTACTCTTTTCTTTTCTGTTATTTTTTTTCTGTCATTTTGACATTATTTTCTTTTTTGCATGTGCTCCTCTCTCCTCTGTGATTGGTGTTGTCCTTTCAGTTAGCACCACCCGTCGAAGTCTTTATAAGTTCACCTATCCGCCCTTTCTCTTCATTCGTGACCTTGTCCGCTTTCGGACACGTCTTTACTTTAGCTGACGACGGGCTGTTAAAATTTCCACTCCCGAAACGTGTCCTGTGTGTTATTTTATATTTTATCGTGATTTTAACAATGTTTTATTTTTCTAATTGTGATTTATCGCTATTTTGTCGGGGCTGTTTAATCTGAAATATTATTCAATACTGTTAAAATTTGCTATTAAAGTTATGAAAAAAAAAATTGGATTGTGGAAGAAGGTGATACACTACCAACACTAAAAGTTTCTGGCTTCTTTAATGAAATACTGTGTACATAGTCCATATCAGGTTCATCCATTACGCTTCTAAGATTATCGTATTAAAATGCAAAATGATTTCAACAGACCGTTCATTAATTGGTGACTTTGTACATTAACATATTTCACTTCACATCTTTTTAATTTCTGATTTCCTTTTCATCGTTTATTGTACTTTTTTGTTTTGAAGGCTGGTGTTTAATTCTTACGTCATGAGTTGAAATCAAAATAAATGACATGCTACTCCATTGAATTAGCTGCAACAAAGGTTTATCCATTAATTCTAATCTATTTAACAGTGTATAGCTATTTTTGATTCCGTTAATTCCATTATCCGCTAATTCTACTCTATTATCCATTAATTCTAATATGTTTAGCTGTGTATAACTATTCTCCGTGATTAATTGAAATATCCTTATTAAGTAGAAAACAGAAGAAGATAAATTTGAAAAAGCTTGTAAAGTACGTTGGAATATTATCAATTTACATAATGGAGTTTTTAATGCATCTTACCATTTTGATGTCCATATAAGTGCCTCTTCAAAAGCGTTATTCTTATTCCCATGCTCTTTACAAGTACTAAAATGATGTTAATAATTTTTAACCGACTGTCCACTAAGCAGATTATACGATTCTTTTGTATTTTTTTTTTTTTTTTTTATGCATTCTTTCTTCTGTGTATTTTAATTTTTTTTTTATTTTTTTTATAACCACGCATTTGACCACTATTGAACACATGGTCCGCTTTCCATATTTATTTTTGTTTGAAAGGTATCTTTTGGCCGCTGGTCCCGTTTCGATATCATTAAGATATCTGAAAATGATATATTTGTCTGTCTGTCTTCTAGTTTTTTTATAGGCTTTTTGGGATTTTTTTCCCTATTTGTATATAAATTTGTACATTTTACTAAAAGTAATGCTCGAATTTCTATTCATTATTTATGAATATACCTAACATTTTGATTTTTTTTTATCAACTTTTAAAGGTGGGTATTAACGAAATTCAACCAAAATGTTCTCAAAAAGCGTATTCAATTTCATATCATTTAAATGCATTATTGTAGTTCAACGTATGACTCAGAAAACGGCTGCTCTGGAAGCTTTGTTAAACTCATTAACATGGGAAAAATAGGTAAACAATACAAAAGATTGAAATCTGTTTACTTCCGCGACTTCACTGAACCATGAAAATGATTTAAAATGTAGGGAAAGTTGCATGTGAATCGTCGATCGTAACCGATTTCAGTTTTCCGGTACAGTATTTTCCGGTATGTAGAATAATTTGATCAGAAAAGGATGTTCAGTACATTGTAGTTGAATATGTATGATGTTTACGTATGTAACCTTCCTTGAAAATGAAGTTTTATGGGAATTTTAGATAGAACACAGAGTAAAAAATAGCAGAAAAGTTCAATGTAACCGCGTAGTTACCCATGATTATCAAAAGCACTTTTTTTTACTTCGGAATTACCTAGAGAAAGACTAATCAATACACCACAGGTTTCTGAATTCAAAAGTCGTTTCTCTTAATTTCGGAAACATATGTTTTCTAAGATTTCAATTTTTTCTTCTCCTAAAAGTTCCTTGAAATAAGAAAGAGGGTTGCAGAATCATGGATAGCCATGTGATTACATTGAATTTTCTTGTACATAACAGAAAATGTTTATGCATTTTTTAGAAAGTGCATATGTGTCCCCAACAAGTTTTGAGAACACAAAATTCATGTAAAGGGAAATAAGAGAGAGCGTTTTTAACTGTATTTTAAATATTAGGACTACTTGACTAGTAATTAGAAATTTAATATGTACCTAAACTTGATTAGGTTTTAATTCCATTTCGGGTTTTCATGTTATGGAATATTTTGCTATCCTCTTATTTTGAACACTGAGTTTCAACCAGTTTGATTTCTATATGCAAAAGACAGGTGTAGTGTTAGAAAATCTCCCAGCTATCCCAAAAAATTTAAAACAAAATTATATTTTTTTATGCATGTGGAAAAAAGAAATTGTATTTACTCTCGCAACTAGAATAGGTAGCCAGAAAATGATGTACCTTGTATAATTGATACCATGAATTGTAATAAATTACGACATGTATTTTGAACCGAAAAAATTCGAATTCTTTCTTCTGACAATTACGGAACTGCGTATAAAAAGTAAGGAAGACATGTAATCGCTTTTACACATGGCGGTTAAACGCAGGGAAGTGAAAGATATCTCTATACCTTATTCCTTAGTTAAAAAGACCAGAATTCACAGTTTAAAGAGAATTTGGAATACTACGCACATGCAAGCTAGAACAAGAAAACAAGAAACTAGCCTCCCTTAACTGTCAAGTATCTCTCTAATTACTAAAAAAAAAAAAGCTTTACTTTTTACGAATATCAAAGTGTCTATAAAAAAATATTAGTATTAAGAACTTCTAAAGACCTTAAATTAACACAAATTCGCATCTTGAAGATCTATATCTACATACTAAACATTTTCACTTTCTCCTATCTGCAATAGAAGAAAGTATTGTAATCAAAAATTTTTTCGGTTTCCGGATTTCGACGGATTTACCCGTTTTAAGGGTCAGAGATCCCAAAAAGAACGTTTATACAAAATGTCTGTCTGTCCGTGTGTCGCCATTGTACCCTCGAAAAGTGTATGAAGTTATGCATAGAATTGAACCAAATCTTTTGTGTATGTTTTTGGGTATGGCCAGCAGGTTCTCCTTGAATGTCGAAATATTTCGCCGGAAGGGGGCGCAGGAATAACGATCTTTGTATAATTTTCTGGATTTTTCGTTGTTCTATTGTACAGTCGTGGAAAAAAAAAAGTAAACATCCCCTATTAACTCCTCAGCAAATCATCGTAGAAGAAAGTTACTGGTACCGAACGATTGGAAATAAAGTCTACTTTTAAATGATGTATATAAAATTTTCTTAGGGGGTCATCTACGAATCCTACGAATCAAAACGAATCCAAACTTCATTTTTTTCAATGGCAATGCCCAATTTTAACAAGATATTTCAAATCTTCCGTTCAAACTAGCCCCACCAGTGGCTGAGAGGTTCTGCTCTCGAAGCTGGTAGACGAGAGGTGCTGGGTTCGAAACCAATCGCGCCCGTCGGCCTAATCGTTCGGAGTTTTAGTGGTTTTCTTCGAACCGTGGATTTCCATGCGTTAATACGGATTAGGTTCCCTTAGAAAGACCTCCACGGAAGACACTCCCCCTAGGGCCTATATCCCTCGTGTAGATAATTGGCCGTCAACAATCAACCCAACCCATCCGTTCAAACTATGCCTAGACATCAAATTTCAAGTCATTTGAATGATAAGTTTTTGAATTATAAACATTCAAAATTTAGTGCTTCTAATGTTAAATTACATTTTCATATTTTTATTTATATCTCCCGAAATTATGCTCCTAATGTGCTAATTTTTTTTGTAGTAATAATACTAATATACCCAAACATAAATAAGCTGAATTTGCAATTTTTATAATTTTATGATATGAATTATGAATTATGAAATTAATATTCGAAAAAGTTATGAATTGCAACCTACAATTTTTTTGATGGATTTAGATTTATTAAGTCCTGCTTTATGGAAATTCAAAAATTTCACATTTTTATTCCAAGTAGTTTTCAAATTATGCTTAAAAAACGGCAAAATGATTGTTTAAGGGGCCGTCTATGATGGAAGTGAGTAGACATTTTGAAATTTATTCTGCTGTACTGTAATCTAACAAGCTTCATTGACTCCTTGAGTGGCGCTTAAGGTGCCTTGATCAAGGAAGGGGCTCTCTCGGTGAACAAACCAGTACGGAACTTCACTTTGGATGCAGCCCTTAAAATAAGCTCGTTTTAAAACAATTAATTTCTCGGAAACTTATGGTACGAATTGCATAAAAATTCGTTTTTAGGCTAATTGAAGGGTGTAGAGTTCATTTATGCTGTCAGAATTGGGTACTGCTATTGAAAAAACCAAAGTTATGGTTCGTTTTAATATGTAGATGGCCCCCTAAGCAAATTTTATATACATCATTTAAAAGTAGACTTTATTTCCAATCGTTCGGTACCAGTAACTTTCTTCTACGATAATTTGTTGAGGAGTTAGTAGGGGGTGTTTACTTTTTTTTTTCCACGACTGTACATCGGCGCCTCCTGCAGCGACGGGAACTTCGCATCCTGCTAAGTCGGCAATTCACAAACAGCTGATGTGCAACTCAATAACGAAAAACTAATGACTTTAATAAATATCATGATCGAGATTGAGTGGCATATCATTAGATAGGTCTTTTAAAATGAAGACTATGTTTCATTGACTATTTTACAGTCAGAAGCTCCGTTAAAATATTATACAACCTGGAAGTTGTGCATGTATTGTAAATCTCTAGCTTTACTGCAACTCTAACCATCATAGACATGTATCGACCTCGTCAAAACAGTGTTTATAGATAAGAACTAACAGTTAAACACAACTTAAAAGTCATCAATATAAGTAAATAATAAAAAAAAAAAAAATAGGCAAGTAATATAAACAAGTAATATAAAAAATATATATATTTTAAGTCAATTCCTACTTAGGTCAATAATAGAATTTTTTTTTCTCCCATTCTTCTTTCCTTTTGAGTGGTACTTAAAATGCCTTGATCAAGAAGAGGGCTCTCTCGGTCTTAAAATACCTTGATCAAGAAGGAGGCTCTCTCGATTATTGAAAATTAATTAATTTAATTTAATTAATGAATTAATATTTGAAAAAACTGAATTAACATAAGTGTCATCCACTACATGTTAAAAAAAATTAATTGGAGCTTGATTGGACGAATAATAAGTATTTTATTAACGATTGAAAATTTGAACAAGATATATATGGCGAGAGTGTGAGCTAATAGTAGGAATTGAAAAAAAAAAATTGTTTCACATTGATAAGAAATAATTAATTAGTTCACTTTTTACGCTGTCGGGTTTTTTGATTTTCTAAATTTAATTGTTTATTATTACTCCAACTAATTGACTAAAACAGAAATTTAAGATGAAAATCAAAGTTGGTATAGTATTGAACTAACAATATTGAAGTATTAACATCTGTAACTACATTTTGAAATATTAAGACGTATGAGATAGAAGAAAGTTTTGTGATTGTTACATCCAACTAGTTAAGAATATCAATAACGTAAATAATGATATCAATGATAAACGTATGACGAAGCTTTCTACTGTTATACATTTATAAAACTATTACATATTATTTGTGCATTAATGCTACATTCTAACATTTCGTTCCACCTATAAATAGTACCTCTGTTTCTCTCAAGAGAACCTTTTGATAAATGTTAGAATTCCGAACAGTGTTTGCAAAAAGTAGAAAGTGTTCCCTGGAGAATTTTTCTATTGTTTAAGCATGTATTATTAATATATTTAATGTTAATTGCGTATTAGACGAAATATTTTTAATTGCAGAATTATAAGACGATTCGCTATTTTATCTTGAAAAGAGTTTATAGCGAAGCCCTTTTTTATGATTACATACTTTTAATACATATTTGTGGCATGATAAAAGATCCAAATAACTATAGTATCACAATGTTTTATTTGTCATATGAGCTTAAAACTATAATGCATTTATTGAACACTGACGTCAGTCTTTCGTTAGATCTATAAATATTGCCTATGAGGGACATTTTTTGATAAATATCAGAAATCAAAACTATTCATAAAAAAAAGGATAAACAATTTTCACGTGAGAATGTTTCTATCTTCGTTTCTCGAACAATTTGAAGAAGAACTTTGAGTGTAAATCTTATCCTGCTAGTGAAACAAGGAATTTTATAGATATGATTGTTGTATTTTATATGTATACAGAGGTCTCCAAAATATAGATGCTAACATTATGAAGAAGTTTTTGTACACTATAACAAACAATTTTCTTATACGAAACTACTAGTTTACTAATCCATTTAATCAGCAAAAAATACAGGACGTCTCCTTTTAATCCGAATTTAGGACTTTTGTTCATAACTTTAAAAGTAACAAATGTAATTTTCAAATTTTCATTGCTTAAGGGGTCTCAGGATTCTTAAAGCTCTAAAATTATCAAAATTTTAATTTTCTTAGATGTTAAACTTCTATGTTTTCTGAACATTTTGATATAATTGTTATCTTGAAATTCCCATTAGAACAGAAGTTATGGCATTTAGAGTTATACTCGCTCAATAGGTGCAGCGGTATTTCCAAAACTTTGAAGTCATTTTTCTCCAAATGACGTTTTTGGGCATAGCGCGCACGATATCTCAAAAACTTCTGAATATTTTTTCATGAAATTTTCAAAACGTATGTTTCATGTTAGTCTGTATGAACTTAACCTAAAATTTCCTTTTTATTGTAAAAAGAAAATATTTTTTTAAGAGTTTATATTGTTGAAATTTTCTAAATTTTGCATTAGCTCAATACAACTTTGTATTAAAAATATAAAAGTGCTTTAAATACAATTTTATTTAGGTTCAGTGTAATTATTATAATCTGAGGTATAAGTAGGCACCAAAATTTTCATTCTAGTTGCAAAATTTATTTTGTAATCGTGCGCATAAGCTGTTATTCCGATTTTCTGCTCGTCAAATGTCTGTCAGTTTTGAGCCCCCTGTAACTACTAATTCTGCATCTTGCAATTTTTCAAATATTTGAAATGAAAGAACATACTTGTATCTTTCATTCCCATTTAAAATTGTGTCTTAATATCAAATACATTTTAAGATATTAAATGTTGAAAATGGTCCTTTTTTTTCATATTTTCCAATTTTAAGAGTCCTGAGACCCCTTAAAAGGCATAGAGCCAAGAGAGTGAAAAGTATCCAAGTCTGGAATGGAATCATTGTCATTAACACGTTGACTGCCACGCTACGAATATACTCGTAGCTTTAATATTCGTGGCCTTAATTTATTACTTTCTCACCATTATTTTGAAATAAAAAAAATTGCCTTATTTATTGACAGAAATTTCGCTGCATTAGTAAAGCGAAATTTACCTTTCAGAATTTGTGGTGGCAAACGACTTTCAAGAAGAAATTTGAAAATTCTTACTTTTTGCGGCAGTGAACGTGTTAAGTATACGCGACAATGCTTTGCCACTAATCTACCTGGACGATGCCAAGGCTAGCCCTTCTCACCCTTATAATGCTGCAACCGCAGCACACTATGGAATAATTTTCGTGAGCCACCAACATGGGGAAGACACAGAACGAAAGGGAAATCCAGCATAGATGAAAGTGAATAAATCTATATGTATAATTTTGGAAATTTTCGTCGAAAATTTCACACGCCTTCAATTTAGTAATTTTCAAATTTTAAGTGTTTAAAAGGCATTGAACCAACAGAGCGAAAAAATCTTCAACCCTGGAATCGAACCAGGCCCGGTAACAGAAAGTTCGAGACGGGAGACAGGCGTCGCAGATTTTCTTTTCTCTTTTGCAGATTCTTTTTCATCGAACCTTTATTTTGCTTCATATTATGTTTTAGCTCTTTATTACTTAATACAAAAAGTTAAGATTATTATTAATAAAAATTTATAAAATGCTTAAAAACGCTACGGATAAGTGATTGTTTGTGAAAGCTTCAATTGTAAAAATGTTTTACCTGCGGATTATTTTTTGTCCCTGAAGTATATGTCGCAAACACTTGGAGAATTTTCTGCCACTGGGGAACCAGGGCCATTGATAATTTGATGATGATGAAATTTTTTTCAATCTGTTGGCTCTACGCCTTTTAAGGTACTTGTATGCCTACCTTTAAAATGCAATTTTCGGTCAAAAATCAAATTTACTATATTTGGTTTAATATTAAAACTTGACATTTTAGCTTTCTAAATCAGTTTGAATTTTGTTTCTATCCTGCTTAGAACATGAGTTACAGTTATTTTAATATTAGTCAGTCGCAAGTTTTTAAAACTAAAATTAGCCCTCCGCTACCGAAGTGACCGTAAATATTTGCACATAAACAAAGAAAATTTTTAAAAACCATCAAGAAAAAAAGAATAATGTAAATAACATAGATGGTAAACTTTATAAATCAGGAGTTTTTTTAATTAGATTTTTCATTTAATAGGTAAAGTTTGATTTTAATTACATTTTCTGCTTTTTCTCAAAATGAGTTTTTTAACATTTTGTTTTATCGCAAAACATGTGTAATAAAAAAATAATAATTGTAACGTAATGAAACTTTGCAAAAATACTCTAAAGAGTTTGTACATAAAGTGCTTCTATTATGATTACAGCTAGTTATTTTTTCATATTTTAGCTGATACAAATTATGAATTGTCATATATTTTCTTGATTTTTCTGTGTGCAAAAACGTTAACTTTTATATTTTTATTGATAACATAGTTATAGTTATGAAAATGGCTTAGTACATCAAGAAATCGTTAATTATAATAAATTTTACAGAGTAAAAATACTTCATTTAAATTTGAGTTTTGATGTTTTGTAAAAGTGCTATTTTGTAGCAATTTTTATGTATGTTTTGAGTTTTAAAATCAAAATATTTTAAAAAAAATACATATTTGTACATATCATTCACAATTCTTAGCTGTATTCTATAATATAATGCACACCAGTAGGCAATTTTTCAAAGATAAAAAAAAAAATCCCTTTTGAAGGTAGGCAGGCACCTTAAGCAATTAAAATTTGAAAATTACTAAATTCAAGGCGTGTGAAATTTTCTACGAAAATTTCCAAAATTATATACAGTGAAACCTTCTTGAACGGTCACCTCTAAACAACGAAAACCTCCGAATACCGGCCACATGTTGATGGAACCAAACACGTTCCATAGCATTAACATTAGTCAGAACCTCTAAAAAAGCAATTTTGAACAACGGCCGCTCAAAAGTCACGAGAAAAGTTATTTTACAGCTCCTGGTACAATTTCATATTTATTTGCAAACCGAAATATGAAGCAGATGAAACTAAATTTACTTGATATGGCAATAAACAGAAAATTAAGACATTAATAATGATGGGGAAATTTTAAATAATATTCTATAACGGCAGGCATAACAAACACGAAGACCAGTGAGTTTGTATGTCTGGACCTTTACCCTCTGTACAAAGATTTGACAATTCATGCCACATTTGATTCCATACAGCAAATGGTGGAAGATAGGAGAGAGGAACAGGAAAGTGATGAGGAAGAGGAAATGAAACAGATTATAGAATCACCCAAAATTTCTAATATATTAACACATATACCGATGATTAGACGAATCGTCATGAAATCCAAAATTTCGCATTAAATCATAATGATGATGAGTTGTATAGCAAAACAACTCATATTGTTACATCTTTGGAGAAATCTATTTGTAGGGGGGAAAAAAAAAGCAACAGCAAATTCCTGATTTTTTAAATGTATTAAAACAATGAGGATTAATTAAAATGACTGTGTATTTCTATTTAAAATTATGTAATTTTGATTTTTTTTTAAACAAAACCTCTGAATTACACCCACCTCTGAAGAGCGGCCACTTTTCACCGGTCCCACGGGTAACCATTATTCAGAGGTTACGCTGTATATAGATTTATTGCAATGAAGGTATTTTAACGAAATTTTCAGCAGGCTTATTTTCCTTTGAGTTAAATGTATCAATGTCACAAGATATGATAGAATTGACCCATATTCAGATCCAAACAATGTTTAACTAGATACACTTTACAGAATGTAGTTTACACTATATACGTTGTTACTGATCGAATGATTATGGTCTTCCAGTCATTTTAGTAATGTCATCTTTTTTCCCATAAAGCAATGTATGTCTGTTGATAATTTCGTTAAAATATCTTCGTTATTATTAAATCTATGGCCAAAAAGCGTTCGAATGAGACGCCAAGTCTTTTTAACTGAATAAGTGGATTGCAACCCTAGCTTCCTATACAAACATTGTTTGCTGTAATGTATTCTACCTCCCTTCAAAGTGTGTACCTACATTTTTGGAGACAATCTGTTTATGCTAGCAGTCGATTTGTTTGCGAATTTGCTACTTCATCTTGAAAAATAAATTTTCAACGGAACACCTTTTTTTTGTATTTTTAAGTGCGGTCGTAATTATATAAATGCGTAGCACCTGTAGTCGTCATCTGGTCCGCACGTCTGTCTGTCCGCATATAACAGCGCAAAAACTACCCAACCGAATGGTTTAAAATTTCATATGTATAGTCGTTGTAAAATTTTGTCGCCGTCTTTTCAAATTTTATGAACATAGAATCAAAACTTAAAAATATATTAAAAGTTTTCTTCATTCTACTAAATCCTATCATACGTAATTAATTCAATGACATCCCATGACAGGTAATAATTCAAGGTGCATGGTGATTACGTCCAATTTAAGATGGTGTCATATTATTTCCCTATTACTAAATATATGGAATTGTATATATATATTACTATATATGGAATTGTAATAAATTTTCTATTCATTCATTTTTGCATAAGAGTGCACAGCTATTGCATCAAGATCTGGATATTTATAAAAAGTGTTTTTATTTTTGACCGCGTTTGACGTACAATTTCCAATTTGCTTACTTTAGTAACAATGTTTGTTACATAATAAAACAAATCAATTGCAAAAGCATGTGCTTTTTTGTGTATGCATGCGCTTTTTTGTGTATATACATTGTATACATACATACACTGTAACATATATACATTATCCAATATTTCCACAACATCACAATATTTTATCACATCAATAGAAATCCTCTTTATTCTGGTAAAAGTAGTCTTTTAATAATTGTCAAAATTAGTTAGTATCCACACACAAAAGTAGAAGAGTTTCGCTGAAGAAATTTTATACCATTTTCTCTTAAAACTCCCGAGTGCGATCTAGGTAGATAAATCTGTTTAATGAAATTAATAGTGTTCAATGAAATTAACCGACTGTTTTATGCATATGTTATTTGTATGTGTAGAGTTAGTTCTATGTTAGACATACATTTGCTAGTGGTATATATGTATGAGAATTCGCTATTTTAACCTGAAATAGTTTTAATAAAAACCATTTTTACTATTTTGAACAAAATTCAGGATATGATAAACAATCAGCAAAAGTATGACGGTGTTTTTTTTTTTGTTGTATGACCGTAAAAGCCTTATATTGTATTAATGTTCACTTATTCCACTTCTAAATGTTTCATAACATCAATAAATATTGCTTCTGGAGCTGTCAGAGATTCCCATGATAAATGTCAGAATTCATAATCATCCAAACAAAAAATACGACAATTCATTTATTATTTTCTATCTAGGTTTTTAGAGATGACATTTGCGAATTAACATCTTAAGAACTGCTTTAAAAATAATTAAAAGTTTTATGGATGTATTAGTTGTATATTACACGTTTGTTTTTTAATTTTAGATTGGGTATTTTTTTTTTTTAAGTTTCATACATAGTTTATATTTTTGACCAATATTTGTGACATGATAAATGGAAACACTAAAAAAAAGAACGAGCGCGCTTTATTTTTATGGGTATGATATTAAATATATAACACATATTAAGTATCCATTTATACCATATCTTCAAAGGATTTTATAACATTAATAAATCTGTGATGTATCACAGACTGCATTGATAAATTTCAACGTTGGCCGCTTGAATCTGCCCGCTTGAAGGAGCAGATTTTATTTTTATTTTTGAAAATATATTTTTTTCTGTTTTCTTGAAGCTTTTAGATAGGACCTTCGTAAATGACTCCTTATGCTTCTTATGAATAAAAATTTAATGCTTTATGCAAGTTTCATCTTTCCTGTTTCTTTAATATTAGATATATGTTTGTTATTAGCAGGTTTGTATAATGATTATCCAATTCATGTTAAAATTAGTTTTTAATGAAGTCTTTTTTAAAAATTTCACATATTTTTAAAAATATTTGTTATACAATAAGTTACTCAAAATCAAAAGAATGACAAGGTTTTATTTCATTGCACATCCATCCAGTATCACATATTTATTGTCTATTGATGTCACAACTTCGCAATGTTTCATAACGCAATAGATATTGCCTCTGGTCCTGTCAAAGATAGTTTTGATAAATGACATCTTAACCATCTATACAAAACTATAGAAAAAGTTTCTGTGAGCATGTTTCTATTCTTTACCACCAAGTTTTAGAGACAACCTTTGTGGATAAATGCTAGTGTTTCCTACCAATATAATTAAAAGATTTATGCATGTGTTAGTTGTATCTTAGGTGTACGTTGATTTATATAAGATTTTATTATTTATCTTGAAAATTATTTTAACTGAAACCTTTTGTATAGGTTTGCACCTTTGTTGCCATATCATAGTATGATAAATGGCATTCTGAAAAGCAGTATGACGGTATCTTTATTATAAGACCGTAAGTTTATTATATTTATTATCCATCGATGCCACAAGGTTTCGATATTGCATTAGATAAATAAGCATTGATTGTGGTTCTGTCAGAGATTCTTTTGATAAATTTCAGAAATCTTAAACATCCATACAAATAAAAGCAGAAAAATGTCTCTGAGTCTTGCTATTTTCCACTCAAAGCATTTTTAGAATATATATTTGTGGGCAATCCCAACTCTTCATAGGAAAAATAAAGCTTTTTTATTTTATTTAACAGACAAAATAATGATTTGATATCCAAGAGTAAAATTAATGTATAGTGGCGATGCATTGCTAAGTTTTTATCTTCTAAATATTGAAAATGAAATGCATGACTAATCTATCCTGAATGTATTACCCAATACAACTCATCTAAAAAATTACATATTATAGGATTAGATTACTCTTAAACAAGATATATTCATTCATTCAAAATGATTCTTTTTTTTTCTTTTTACAATAGAAAATGTTTGTAGGTAAGCGCGATATTAGATATTCAATCAGCGCTACTAATCGCCTTAAATCTTAGAGAAACCCTCTGAATGACTCATTAATGCAGTTAAAAATGGTATTTTTAAAAAAATAGCAGCAACGTTTCCAAAAATGTCGCAAATACTTCCTAATTGAAAGTCAAACTATCAATGTATGTTTTCGTGTTACGGAGATTATGTAATGCAATTTATTTAATCTCATTCAAACAAAGTACATTAATTAGTTCAAACAGTTTCATCCTTTCTCCTTTAGAATGCGAAATGTAATTATTTGTAGGTATTACAGATAGATCGCAAATTCAGCCTAAAATAAGAATTTCGGTGAAAATGCTGCGAAAATTTGGCCAGACTGAAACTCGACCGAAACTATCTGTATTCAAAAAATCTCGTTTCTTTTTTCGGAAATTTTCAACATTAATCATTGATTTGAACTGTATCGGCTCAAATGAGACATAGAGTCAACTTGGGTCAGATGTACAATTAATTAATAATTATGTATATTTAATAAACACGTATAATTAATTAATAAATATGTATATTTATGCATGTATTAATCACCTTAAAACAATTTCACGTTTTCGTTTTGGGCCGAAAACAGGAAGATTACCAAAATTCCGTTTTGGTTTCGGTCTTAAAAATCTTTTTCGGTGGATCCTTAGTAGGTATACATATGTCAAAATCTTTAATCAAAGTTACTATCTGCAAAAGAGTCCTATAGAAATTCACTAAATGAATCACTAAAACAGATTTTTTTTTTTTTTTTTTTTTTTTTTTTTTTTTTTAAATAACGGCAATTACACCTTCTGAAACGTCTGAGGTTCTATCTTATACAAAGCCAAAATATACATATTTTTTTCGTGTTACAAATGTGATTTAAAGTAAAGTTATTTTATCTATATCTTGAGAAATTAATAAGTATGCTAATTCAGTCAAAAAAAAAAAAAAAAAAAGGATGCATTAATTATTTTTACAATCAAAATGAAAAATATGTAGACAGGGGTCGATTTAGAAAAAGAAAGTTGCATAGCAGTAAATGCTATACAAAGTCAGTATTGAATAGCAGTTAGACACTTTTGTATAGCAAGTAAAAAATAGCTAACGTAACTTTTAAATCTTGAAAATTTACAACATTTTTTTTTTTTTTTTAAAGCGTACTTCCTCGCTGTACTTCCATTGTAAATAAACACTTGGGAAGGGTGAAAACACAACGTATGTCGTGTAAAAACACCTTTAAATTTTAATTTAAGCAGTGATGCCGCTGTACTTGAAAAAACCTGGGTCCCTTTTTTACAAAAGCGGGTCCCCATCAATAATAATTTATATTTTAAAGGAATAAATGAAAGTTGTTTATTAAGATAAATGAAATGCATTAATTATTGTTTTAACAATAATTAAATAATGAATTAAAACCAGCATTATTTGCACTCAAATAAGATATTTTTAAAAAATATTAAGAGAAATTTTCTTTACTTTTTTAAAAGTAAAAATGCAAGATACAATTTTAATTGTAAAATAATGTTTATTTGAGAGTAGAAGATACCAAGTTCCACTAACAAGTATCACTAATGTTCGCATTCTTTTAAAAAGAGGCAAGGCGGGTTTATTGAAAAAGATATTTTTGCTGAAAAAAAGAACACTTATGTTAAGTAAAGGTGTACTTTTCGTTGAATGAATGGGTGCTTTCATTATTATACTTCCCATTGAATTATTTGTCAGCATAGATCTGTGTTGGAATCAGACATTTTCGTTGGAAGGGAAATTTATATCTAAATCACTAATAAGTATCAAATCTTAAATGTTCTGAAGGCGGGAGACATTTCAATGCAGCAAGAACGAGGGGGGGGGGGGGTGACTTTATTGGTCCACCTAATGAATATAAATATTATCAAAGTACACTGAAATCATGCTGTATTTTTAAGAATCTCATAAAAAAGAAATTAAATTCCATTTTATGAATTTTCTACCTATAAGTTTAGTTTGCACATCTTTTTTGGTGCTTTGACTAAATTCACGTTTTTTTCGCGTTACTTTGACGAAATTCGCGTTTTTCCGCGATCCTTTTGTTGAAATTCGCTATTTTTTCGCGAGTCTGTCACAAAATTCGTGTTTTTTCCGCGATACTTTGACAAAATTCGGCTTTATTCCGCGATTTTTTGATGAAATTTGCTATTTTTTCGCAATCTTTTGTCGAAATACACTATTTTGTCTCAGCCCTTTTACGAAAATAGCGTTTTTCCGCTATATTTTCACGAAATTTGTGCTTTTTTTGCGATCCTTTGACGAAAATCGGCTTTTTTACGTTATTTTTTGACGACATTTGCTATTTTTGGGGGATCCTTTGATGAAAAACAACTATTTTTTCGCGATCCTTTGACGAAAATCGGCTTTTTTCCGCGATTTTTTCATGAAATTTGCGCTTTTTTTGCGATCCTTTGACAAAATTCGGCTTTTTTCCGCGATTTTTTGACGAAATTCGCTATTTTTTCGCGATCTTTTAACTAAATACGCTAATTTGTCGCGGCCCTTTTACGAAAATCGCGTTTTTTGCAATATTTTGATGAAATTTGCGCTTATTTCAGCGATATTTTCATGAAATTTGCGCTTATTTCCGCGATTTTTTGACGAAATTCGCTTTTTATTTCGCGATGCTTTGACGAAATACGCTATTTTTTCGCGGCCCTTTTACGAAAATCGCTGCGGGAAATATGCATCGCAATGATTGCGATTTAATGCATTTCTTGGATCGCATTTTAGTTAAATTTGAATCGCAAATTGCGATGCGATACCACTTAAATCGAACCCTGTATGTAGATAAAAATTAGAAAAGATATTCGATCAATGTTACTAATCATATACCATCTTTCAAAAACACCCTGAGTGAATAATTATTGTGGCTGAAAAGTTTATTTCTTAAAATAATCGCTGTTATAGTACCTTCCGAAATGTCTGTTCTACTACCTGATATAAGACCAAACTAGCATTTTTTTCTTATTACAAAGGTTATGTGATACAAGATTATTTTACTCTGTGTTTTAAAGGATTAACAAAATATGGTAATTCATTAAAAAAAATAATTCGTTATTTTTGCAATATTTGTAGATAAGCTTACGACAAGATCTTCAAAATTACTAACCGCATAAAATTCTATACAGGAACTCTGTGAATGAATCAGTAATGCAGCTGAAAACAGTGTTTCTTAAAATAACGGGAATTACAGTTTCTTCTGAAATATCTGAGGTACTGCCTGATCAAAAACACCCTGATCGATCACTTTATCTTATATCAAACTATCATTTTTATTTTCATCTAACAAAGATTATGCTATATAAGATTAATTTATTCTTGTTTTTTAAAGAATTAACAAAATATGGTAATTTATAAAAAAAGATTGATTTATTATTTTTACAATGTTTGTAGATAAGCGTATGGCAAGATCTTCGAAGTTACTAACCGCATAAAATTCTATAGAAAAACTCTGTGAATGGATCAATAATGCGGCTGAAAAATGTATTTTTTAAAATAACGGTAATTACAGTGTTTTCTGAAATGTCTGACGTACTACCTGATATAAGACCAATCTATCATTTTTCGTTTCTTCTTACAAAGGTTGTGCAACACAAGATTAATTTATTCTATCTTTAAATAATTAACAAAATATGGTAATACATTCAAAAGAAGATTCATTCATTCTTTTTACAATGTTTGCAGATAAACATATGAGAAGATTTTCAATCAAAGTTACTACCCTCATAAAATTCTACATAGAATCTCTGTGAATGAATCATTAACACGACTAAAAACATCATGTCTTAAAATAACGGCAGTTACATTGTTTTCTGAAATGTCTGTGCTACTACGTGATATGAGGCCAAACTATAATTTTTTTCTTCTTACAAAGCATTTGTAAGTAACACGAGATTAATTTACTCTACATTTTAAAGAATTAGCAAAATATGGTAATTCATTCAAAAGAAGAGATTCATTCATTCTTTTTACAGTATTTGTACATAAACATATGACAAGATCTTCAATTAAAGTTAGTAACCGCATAAAATTCTATAGAGAAACTCTGTGAATGAATCATTAATGCGGCTGAAAACAGCATTTCTTAAAATAACAGCAATTACAGCGTCTTCGGAAATGTCTGTGCTACCAAAATATGGTAATTCATTCAAAAGAAGATTCATTCATTCTTTTTACAATATTTGTAGATAAACATTATGACAAGATCTTAAATCAAAGTTACTAACCGTATAAAATTCTATAGAGAAATTCTGTGAATGAATCATTAATGCGGCTGAAAACAGTATTTCTTACAATAACGGCAATTACAGTGTCTTCTGAAATGTCTAGGGTAATACCTGATATGAGGCCAAACTATCAATTTTACGGGTTCAGCTCATTTTTCGCTTGGAAGACAAAATCTCCCGATATCTTCAGTCGATTGCAACATGTATAGGGGGCAAATCGATCGAACAGGGAAAAAAATAAATAAAAAATAAAAAAGATGAAACAGAGCCGAGCTGATTACGATTCTTCCGGAGGCATTTCACCGTACATGACATGAATTCTAAATTGTTGAAGATATTAAAACTTGTTGGATCTCCCAGGGAATTTGCCATTTTTTCCGTCTGTTCCATTTTTTATTTACCATTCCGACCGCGTGGGTTTGATTCTTCTTTTTCTTTTGTTTCTTGTCGAGACATTGTGATGCTTGTTTGCACATTTTGTGATACAGTTAGAGGTTACGGTTAGTGTGACAAGTTCATTAGGTATTAACTCAATAAAGGAAAAGAAAAAATAGATTAATAGAGATAATTCTTTTTTTTTTCTTTTGAGTGTTTTTAAAACAAAGGGGCTGTGCATATATATGACGTAATCACTTTAGGGGGGGGGGGGGGGTTCTGGCACTTGATATCGTAAGATATCTCTAGGGGTTGGGTTGCTTTTTGATATCGTTATCATTTTTGATCCAACCAAACTTTTCTTTTTTCAAAACCTTTTTCTTTACCTTTTTTCTTTTTATCTGAAAATACAAAGTCATTATTAAAACCATTAGATGTTAATAAAATCATTTTATTCCAAAATTTGGAATACCCCAACTTTTGGCATCCCTGTTCTTATGCCACATGCGCATATAATTCGTTGTTAGCGAAATCAGAAGTATAATATGTAGGAAATTACACTTGTGTTTATCAGTAAAGAATGCCAAAAAATGTTGTCCACTGTTTTGTTGATAAGTTCTGCTCTTAACCTCCCCGTTCAGTGGGGCAAGTGCAAGAAGACAATATTACTTTTGAAAGCATTATGAAACAATAAGCTGTTATTAAATATTTTTAAATAACTAGCTCTTTTAGATGTTATTTGATATAAATTTCTTTCATTTATTGATATTTTATTGACGTTTTGAATCGTAAAATATACAACTAATAAATGTATAATCGTATGTGCATATCACTAAAAAGCAAGAAAAAGAATCGAAAAATAAAATAATTTTTAGACGTTGACAACGATATCATCGGAGAAGGGGGGGAGGGGGGGATCAACGAATGACAATGTATGATATCGTAAGGGGTGAGGAGGCGGTCTAAAATTAGTAAAATGTTGATAACGTTATATATGTATAGCCTCAAACCTATGTATATTGTTATATTAATAATCATATTTTGAGAGTTATCTTTTTTAAAAAGATTAATGATTATCAGAGATATATAACATGTGTAGAAAGAGACATTTACCATGAGTAAATTTGTGACACAGTTAACTCTTCGATTGCTGGTGTGGACCAAGGTTACTATACCTGGACTAGCGGTTATTTTTATATTCAGGCGTTCCACTATATACATTTTTTTAAAAATCTTTCTGATAAATTTCTTTTGACAATATTCTAGTATAAGTGTATTACAGAAGTTATTTTTCAAAAAGTAGAACGAATAGAAGAAAAAAATAGTCCATTCGAATGTACAGGAAGTTCGGGTTTTATGGAATATCTTTTTATTTTTATTTGTAAGTCAACATAAAAAATAAATTGAGATAAATGAAGAGTTAGTAAAGAACAAGTGTTGACTATTTCTCAACACATTTCAATCTAACACATTTTCAATGCTTTTAAACTGAAAAAAAAATACATATCAACATTTAGCTTTAAAAAAGGTTACACTTTTAGGATAATGGCAACCAGTCCTATAATATTTAATAGCGTCATAAGGAGTATTAAAATTGCATGAAAAATAACGATTTAAAAAACTAACCAAAGTTATTTAATGAGTAAACTTTAGTACACCATCTATAAATCACCAGATTCTTTGAAAAATTGTTTTAATTTTTAGACCTGTCTTGAAACAGTTATCTATCTGATATTCCATATTAACCGACGCACCATCTTGAAAAACATAACTTCTTCTCTCATCAGCAAGTTAGCATAGAGGAATGACACGCCACCTTGAAAAACATAACCTCTTCACTCATCAGCAAGTTAGCATAGAGGAAAATTGACTAACACGGCAATAAATACGAGGGTAGGCTGAAAAGAAATGCACACATGCTTGTAGAACACGAATAAAAACAAATAGCAAGATCAGACAAAAATTACATTAAAGTACAATCCTTAAGCTTCAAAACCATATATTTATTTTTCAACGTAGTCACCGTTAAGGCTAACAATTTTCTCCCAACGTGTAACAAGTTTTTTTATTCCGTCACTGAAAATTTCTTCCGACTTTTCTAGAATACAGGACTTTACAGCTGCCTTCACATCGTCCGAAGGGCAATGATTACTCTTGAGGCCTTTCTTGAGTAGAGGAAAAAAAATAAATATCGCAAGGCGCAAGATAGGGGAAGTGAGGAGGGTGTGGAATCGGTCCAAACTGCAAGTTTTGCAGAGCCTCTGCAGTTGCAGATTTTACGGTATCCCATTTGTTCAATAATGAAAACGACACGTCCCTTGGACATTCCAATATGGTTTGTGATACACATTTGAGTGATTCGCCGGTCATTTTGAATCAGATAGTCGACGAGTTTGCGGTGCTTATCGTCTGGGCAGTGATCGGACGTCCGCTGAGTTTTTCTTCAACAATTATAGCTTTTCTAGGCTCGCAATCAAAACATTTTACTGCCGATCGATTTACAATAGACTTATCAACGGTATTGTTATCTTTAAATGACTATTAATCTCAGCATGAGTCACTTTTTCAGCAGTTAAAAATTCGATAACAGCACTCTAACTCGCGTTGACATAGCACTAGAACACGTCTCCAAACTTCCGCTTCTCAAAACACACTGCATGAATTCAGCGACTTCAAATTTGCACATGCGTATAGAGGGGGAAAGTTACTTTCACATGCCACCAAGTACGCTTCTGAAGGTCATTTTGTTCGCGCTCTTACAAGTACACTGATTATAAAAAATTAAGGGAAAGTCACAAAATGCTAATTTTCAAATACGCGCACACTCAAAAGGAAATAATATAATTCGAGTAATTACTATCTCTGCAACACAGCTAACCCATTAACATCTCATTCATGTCACACATGGTCACAAGTGTCACAGTCACTACGATGAAGCAAAAAAATAGGAAATTCCATGCATCTCATTATGAGTCTCAAATGATCACTATATGTGACTCCGCTGAGAAGTGAATGTGACTGCTGCTTTGTGACGAGTCACCAGGTGACTTTACAATGTAGTTAAATTGTGACTCTCATGTGACTATCATTTTTAGACTCAATTTCATAGCCATCATGAACGTTGCATTATGATAAGTCACCAAATAATATCATATTATATTAAAAAGCAGAAAAACCAACGTTTAAAATGCACAAATAATATATGAAAAGCAGCAAACAGCTGTTTCGAATCTACTAGCGAGATTCTTCTTCAGTGCAAAAGGAACAGCGTGCTAGAAAAAGCAAGGCTGAGCAAAATCATAGACAGAGACGCGCTGGCTTTTATACCCTATGCGGGTGGCGAAGGCGCCGAAACAACCAATGAGAGAGAAGCAGTGGAAACGACTGGGTGGACATGTAGCGACATCTACCGGAGAAGTAGAGAAAAGAAACCAAAAAAGGGGAATTAAATTAACGCTTTCCAAATACTTGGAAAATCTGGAGTACTAGATAAGTCATTGACTAAAGAGTGAGAATTTTTAATGATATGGTAAGCTTCCCAAAAATCAAGATCAAGGTTAGAAGAACATTTTTGGATAATGATGGCTGAGGAAAAATCGAACCTATGTTGAGAAGACCAAGAATGTTGAGCAATAGAAGAACGTTTGAGCTCCTGATTTTTAACATAACCTTCATGCTCTTTTAAACGAAATCTAAGAGCACGTTTAGTCTGACCAATATAAGAAAGACCACACTGACAAGAGATCTGGTAAATGCCCCAATTATCTAGCAAACAGCTGTTTCGAATCTACTAGCGAGATTCTTCTTCAGTGCAAAAGGAACAGCGTGCTAGAAAAAGCAAGGCTGAGCAAAATCATAGACAGAGACGCGCTGGCTTTTATACCCTATGCGGGTGGCGAAGGCGCCGAAACAACCAATGAGAGAGAAGCAGTGGAAACGACTGGGTGGACATGTAGCGACATCTACCGGAGAAGTAGAGAAAAGAAACCAAAAAAGGGGAATTAAATTAACGCTTTCCAAATACTTGGAAAATCTGGAGTACTAGATAAGTCATTGACTAAAGAGTGAGAATTTTTAATGATATGGTAAGCTTCCCAAAAATCAAGATCAAGGTTAGAAGAACATTTTTGGATAATGATGGCTGAGGAAAAATCGAACCTATGTTGAGAAGACCAAGAATGTTGAGCAATAGAAGAACGTTTGAGAGATAATTGGGGCATTTACCAGATCTCTTGTCAGTGTGGTCTTTCTTATATTGGTCAGACTAAACGTGCTCTTAGATTTCGTTTAAAAGAGCATGAAGGTTATGTTAAAAATCAGGAGCTCAAATGCCCCAATTATCCAAGATAATTGGGGCATTTACCAGATCTCTTGTCAGTGTGGTCTTTCTTATATTGGTCAGACTAAACGTGCTCTTAGATTTCGTTTAAAAGAGCATGAAGGTTATGTTAAAAATCAGGAGCTCAAACGTTCTTCTATTGCTCAACATTCTTGGTCTTCTCAACATAGGTTCGATTTTTCCTCAGCCATCATTATCCAAAAATGTTCTTCTAACCTTGATCTTGATTTTTGGGAAGCTTACCATATCATTAAAAATTCTCACTCTTTAGTCAATGACTTATCTAGTACTCCAGATTTTCCAAGTATTTGGAAAGCGTTAATTTAATTCCCCTTTTTTGGTTTCTTTTCTCTACTTCTCCGGTAGATGTCGCTACATGTCCACCCAGTCGTTTCCACTGCTTCTCTCTCATTGGTTGTTTCGGCGCCTTCGCCACCCGCATAGGGTATAAAAGCCAGCGCGTCTCTGTCTATGATTTTGCTCAGCCTTGCTTTTTCTAGCACGCTGTTCCTTTTGCACTGAAGAAGAATCTCGCTAGTAGATTCGAAACAGCTGTTTGCTGCTTTTCATATATTATTTGTGCATTTTAAACGTTGGTTTTTCTGCTTTTTAATATTGTTGCACAAAGGCTTTATTTGCTATTTTTATCATATTATAGTCACATGGAGACTTTTCCCAAAAGAACACAATGGTGGCTTCACAGTAGTCTCTCTGTCACCTGAAAGTCATCATGTGACTTTAATGTGACATTATTTGGTAACTTATCACAATGCAGTGTTCACGATGACTTTGAAATTGAGTCTACAAATGACAGCCACATGAGAGTCACAATTTAACTACATTGTAAAGTCACCTGGTGACTCGTCACAAAGCAGCAGTCACATTGACTTCTCAGTGGAGTCGCATATAGTGATCATTTGAGACTCATAATGAGATGTATGGAATTTCCTATTTTTTTTTTTTTCTTGCTTCACCGTAGTGACTGTGACACTTGTAACCATGTGTGACATGAATGAGATGTTATATGGGTTAGCTGTGTTGCAGAGATAGTAATTACTCAAATTATATTATTTCCTTTCGAGTGTTCGCGTATTTGAAAATTAGCATTTTGTGACTTTTCCTTAATTTTTGATAATCAGTGTATTTGTGCAATACTCCCGTATAACTGTTCAACTTTACACTGAACATAGTTGAACCATCAGTTACAATGACATTTTACAATTAATACGAATATTATAAAATTTACCTGAAAAATATCGCAAAAAATGGGAATAATACTTTATTTTACCGTGTAGCTCCAACAACAGGCATCCAAACAGAACTGAACACAGTGCCTCTATGGGGCTACTAGAAAGTCGTATGGCAGATTTACGCTTGGCTGCAACACTTTCTGCCCTAGATATTGGAAGTATTTCGTATTCTCCGACAATTCCAGAATATTCGCATTTCCTCTCACTCCGTAATATAAGGGTTAAAAATTATTTGTATATCAAATTCATTAGACAATAATTTTATTTTAAAGAATGACGTGAGTGATTACTTTTCTGCTTTTTCACAATTTTAAAATTTTTGTTATAATTATAGTTCTATTTAAGAAGAAGCTTACTTTTAGATTGATCATGCTCATATTTACATAATTAGAAATAAACATGTGAAGGAAGTGATATGGGCCCACCGTGGCTGAGTGGATAAGACACCACGCCGCTAATCGCTTGAGAGTGTAGGTGGGGGCGGGTTCGAATGCCGCCGGTTCCGCTGCACACTCTTTGTGGAGCCCCCAGGATGTAATTCTCTGGTGTTGTAAATTTCCTTGCGCTATCTCCTCCCTGTATATCGACGATGACTTATAAGCGGGCCCTAGTGTCAAGCATACAAGTCTGATGTATGTGTTCAATAAAACAACAACAACAAGGAAGTGATATTTGTTATATCAAATTTTAAGATTAATTCAAATATTATGAATAACACGACAAACAAGTTTGCTAGACAGGAACTCAATAAAAGAAAATAATAAACAAATTAACAGGTATGTTTAATTTTTTAAAATAAATCTGCCATACAATGGTATGATAGCTCTGCTCTATACTCGAAGAAAATTCATTTACAGATTTAGTGATAATTAAATCTGCATTATAAAGGTGAAACGTGTTCTTGAATAACACTGACGTCATTTTAACTGTAGCAACACCGGGTGATTAAATTTCGCTTTTACTGCATTTTTTCAAACTTCTGAACATAGAACATTTTCAATTTTTGCACCGTCGAATAGGAAAAAAATGTCTTTCAAATGCAGTTTCTTTGAAGACTTTATTACAATTTATTGATTCTTTATTGTTTTAAAAATAATTTACAAGCATGATTTTTTAAATCCATCTTCTCTGTTGCGTGCAGTCGATTGCAAAGATTATTAACTCGTTTGTACTGAGGGGTCAGGGCTCAAAAAATCGATTTTTTTAGTATCTATTTTGATTATTCAATTAATTCTGAACACAGTGCAAAAAGCCACATAAACATATTTGCATTTTTAATGGAGTTATAAGCATTTATGTAACAATCGCTTTCAAAGTCGCACCCATTTAATTGCAACTTTAAGTCGCGTTTTCTCCAAACTTGATTTTTACGACTCTCAGTAATATATGAAAAAAAAAAAAAAAAAAAAAAAAAAAAAAACTATTTGATGGAATGGCTTATTTATTTTTTTTTTCTTTTGCATGCATATAACATTATTATCTATCGAATGAATGAATACATTTTAGATAGTTTAATATTTAGTATATTTTTAATGAAAAAAAATTGTATTTTTTAGGAATTTTTAAATTTCTAAATTTTAGGAATTTTTTAATAAGGTTTCTTTTGAGTGATAGTTATATCTTTAATTCATTCTATAGAGTAAAGTTTCCTCATCATTTTAAAGCAAAAATTAGGTTCTTATGTCAATTCAACGTTAAGATATCTTACGGATGGTGATATGACACCTAATTTTTTTTTGAAAATTGTTTTATATAAATTTTGCTATATTTTTTATTACATTGAAGTACTTCATTTTATATTTTTATAAGACTACAAACATACCTTAAAAATATCAGAAAATTTAAATTAGTTACATTGAATACGTCTGTTTTTGTACGGACTCAAAGCGAGAGCTCTGTTTACATGTTTTTCGGTATAGATAAAGCCCTAAGCCCCCTTAAAACCATAAAAATATTTCAGCATTTGTTACCGGCTAATATTCTATGACGAAATTAAAATTTGCTAAATAAAATAATAAAATAATACAAATAAAAAACAAATGTAACAGACATGTAATTGGTCTATGCGCTTAAACCACTGAAATTATCAGAAACAGAATTGCTAGTTGTTATATCAGTCTGCAATATGTACCGAAATATTTGGCGATTTCTTAGGCTATTAACTCCTGGCATGAGACTAATACGAAAGTATCGCTTCACTAAATTTCAAAATTTTATTTGAATATGTTATGGGTATTTCAATATAAAAATGCTTTTTGGTGTTGTTAGTTGGCAATCTAAATATATATGAGAACGTAAGTTTCAAAACTCGCCTTATCCAAAATTTAACAAGTAAAAATTAGATTTAAAAAATCTAAAAACATGACAGCATAAAAATCGAACTAATTATTTCTCATCAATGTGAAACTACTTTTTATATTACTTACCTATTTTTTTATTTACTTGTATTGATGACTTTTACGTTGTGTTTAATTGTTAATTCCTATCTATAAACACGGTTTTGATGAGGTCTATAGATGTCTATGAAGGTTAGAGTTGCAGTAAAGCTAGAGATCCTACCTACACAACTTCCAGGTTGTATAATATTTAAACGGAGCTTCTGACTGTAAAATAGTCAATGAAACATCGTCTTCATTTTGAAAGACCTATCCAATGATATGCCACTCAATAGGGTGCGTAAATTTTTTTCGTCTCCACCACCATTTTGTATTTATAAAAACAAAACCTAGCTTATAACCATCGGACGGTTAAGACAAATTGATAGAGACCTCATTCATTAAAATCCATCCAGCGGTTGGGATGTCTCGAGGGTATAAAGAAATCCACATACCCAGATACGCGTGAAGCACATAACCCTTCTTAGCAGTCGAGTAAAAAAAAAAAAAAAATCGAGTTTTCTATATCTATTGGTGAATTTGCATCGAAAAAACACTACAATCTGGAAAAAAAAAAAAAAAAAAAGCTAGTTTTGTCGTGTATTGTTACCATTGTAAAATCTTATGATAAGCGTTCGAATCGCCAAAAGTTGTCAAAGCCATGTTAATAAAAAAAGCTAAGGAAAATTTAACTGTAACTGGGACCAGTACAAATTCTGTTGCTGGGACAAGCGCAGTCCCCCCCCAAAAAGAAAAAATATCCCCCTTTTTCATCGAAGCGATTGAAATTTGGCACATCTGCTGATTCATCTTAAGGATGAAAGCTTGAAAGCCCCAACCATTAGATGAGAAATGAAAAACAAATGGATTAAAATAAACGTGGATAACGAAATTGAATATCATCGGAGCAGATATTTCAGCAAGAAAAACTTTTTTCCTAAAGCTTCTTACTGGAAAAAGGAAAACAAAAAACAAAAATTTGTTCTTAAGGGGATCACCCAAAAATACCAAAATCGATCAGACTAAAGATTATATTGATTTGGGAAATTTACGCTTGTACTCACCATCTACTTCAACCTAAAAAACCTGGGTCGAACGCTCAAATGGTATTCATAATTAGTATTATTGGACTTCGGTCGCGATCAGGTCCAATCAGGTTAACCCTTTATCTACTGATGGTACTCATAAATGCCATTAAAATAACTTGTTATAAAATTCATTTTATGCGTCGATTATTTGTAATACATTGGTTTATAATGAAAACCAATGGACGCAGCCAGAGGTTTTTCGCGATTTCCCAAAATTTTATTTTCTGGATAAGGCGAGTTTTGAAACTCACGTCCTCATTTATTAAATATAAAAAAAAGTTTTCAGTAATAATAATAATAAAAAAAATCTTTTCACCTATACTCTGAGTTGGATTTCCTAATTTACATAATCTAATATATAAAAATGAAAATTTGTCTGTCTGTAATGCTATACAAATCCACAGTTCGGAAGCCAGTATTGTGAAATGTTACGTACATGTGTATTAAAACACGGCCGAGGCAACTGAAGCAATCCGGAATCGAAATAATTCATAGTTAACTTTTAATTAATTAAAAACCACCAATTTTTCAGCAATTTCCTATCAAATTTAGACATTTTTCATTATAGCAGTTGCCAACAATTAAAAATTCCCAATAAAATTCTTACCACAACAATTACTTTTCTGTTGCAAGATTTCCACTTGAAAAATGAAAATAAAATAAATAGTTTGACGAATTAAAAACAAAAGTGAATGTGACGTCATAATTTTCTGTGAAAAATTATATTTAATAAATTAATTAACGAATAAAAAAATGGAATATTACGCCATATTGGAAATATAAAGGACGTGGTGAATATATAACGTCATATAAGTGCGAAAAAATGTATTGAAGCATGATAAAAACGCTATTATGGAAATATTGGCGTATTTTAACATTATTGCTCCAATGATGAATGGAAATAAGATCATTTATAGCTGTATTATTTTGATTCTGCTATATAAATTTACACAATTTTATATTGGGTTTTCATTTGATTCATGTGTAAAACACTACGACTGTTTTTAATTTCTTATGTTGTATGTTCAATTTTGAAATTGGTTTTTCAAAACAAACATTCTTAAAATTCCGGGCAACCCCAAATACTTCAGCCAGTGTTAATTAAATGTGTGAAAGAAATTACATTCATTGGATATAAACGCGGTATGAGAAATATGAAAACAGATTAATATATATAGATAATTTTTGTTAGAGATCTAAATACGTCTATGCATATGTTATTATAATTCTTTTCTTAATATATATAGATAATATTTGTAAGAGATTTAAATACGTCTGTATATGTTATTATAATTCTTTTCTAAGAACTATCCATTACTTAAGATTTATGATAATCAGATTTACATAATGTGATATACAGATTTGGAGGTAATGATACTTATATCAGAAAATATATAAAGTTTAGATAAGTAAAAGCAATAATACTGTAATAATAATCTCCTAAATGCGCGGATTAACAAACGCATTAAATAAATACTCTGTGGCGTTATTTATAATTATTCATTTTTGTAAAGCCCTTTCAGTATCTACATAAGAAGAGAGCGGATTATATGTAATTGCATATTTTCAGGCTTTTTATGATTAATGTATATATACGCATAGGATATAAGTATAATTTTTTTATTATTTTTTCAGTTAATTTTCAGCAATGAAATTACGCTCGAAATTATTGAGATAATAAATACGCGAAATTTTTAACATTGCTAACTAAGTAAAAACCAACAGAGTGAAAATGTCCAAGCCGGGAATTGAACCCGGACTTTTGGAATAATGGTTGGTTGTGTTTATGACGGCCAATTATCAGGACGAGGGATATGGGCCCTAAGGGGGGAAGGAGTGCCCTCCATGGGGATCTTTCTAAGAGAACCTAACCCGTATTTATGCTTTGAAAACAAAGGTTCGATGAAAACTCCGAGCGATTAGGCCGATGGGAGCGATTGGGATCGTACCCAGCACCTCCCGTATACCAGCTTCGAGGGCAGAACCTAGCCTCTCTCACACATAAATGTCGTTAAGGCTGCAACCGCAATATAAGACGGAAAAGTCTTCATGAGCACTTGGCTATCCTGATATTATTAAACTCTTTTATGAAATGGAAAAGTTTCAAAGGGAATTCAGCGCATGCGCAGATTTGTCGATTTTGGTCTTAAAAAAATAACTTTGCGTTTTAATAATATAGCTGTCACTGCTAGACAGCGTTGCGCTGCTTCAAACTATTAGAACGCCTATATCCAGCCTAGCATCTCTCACTCATAAATGTCGTTAAGGCTGCAACCGCAACATAAGACGGAAAAGTCTTCTTGAGCACTTGGCTATCCTGATATTATTAAACTCTTTTATGAAATGGAAAAGTTTCAAAGGGAATTCAGCGCATGCGCAGATTTGTCGATTTTGGTCTTAAAAAAATAGCTTTGCGTTTTAATAATATAGCTGTCACTGCTAGACAGCGTTGCGCTGCTTCAAATTAATAGAACGCCTATATCCAGCCTAGCATCTCTCACTCATAAATGTCGTTAAGGCTGCAACCGCAACATAAGACGGAAAAGTCTTCATGAGCACTTGGCTATCCTGATATTATTAAACTCTTTTATGAAATGGAAAAGTTTCAAAGGGAATTCAGCGCATGCGCAGATTTGTCGATTTTGGTCTTAAAAAAATAACTTTGCGTTTTAATAATATAGCTGTCACTGCTAGACAGCGTTGCGCTGCTTCAAATTATTAGAACGCCTATATCCAGCCTAGCATCTCTCACTCATAAATGTCGTTAAGGCTGCAACCGCAACATAAGATGGAAAAGTCTTCATGAGCACTTGGCTATCCTGATATTATTAAACTCTTTTATGAAATGGAAAAGTTTTAAAGGGAATTCAGCGCATGCGCAGATTTGTCGATTTTGGTCTTAAAAAAATAGCTTTGCGTTTTAATAATATAGCTGTCACTGCTAGACAGCGTTGCGCTGCTTCAAATTATTAGAACGCCTATATCCAGCCTAGCATCTCTCACTCATAAATGTCGTTAAGGCTGCAACCGCAACATAAGACGGAAAAGTCTTCATGAGCACTTGGCTATCCTGATATTATTAAACTCTTTTATGAAATGGAAAAGTTTCAAAGGGAATTCAGCGCATGCGCAGATTTGTCGATTTTGGTCTTAAAAAAATAGCTTTGCGTTTTAATAATATAGCTGTCACTGCTAGACAGCGTTGCGCTGCTTCAAATTATTAGAACGCCTATATCCAGCCTAGCATCTCTCACTCATAAATGTCGTTAAGGCTGCAACCGCAACATAAGACGGAAAAGTCTTCATGAGCACTTGGCTATCCTGATATTATTAAACTCTTTTATGAAATGGAAAAGTTTCAAAGGGAATTCAGCGCATGCGCAGATTTGTCGATTTTGGTCTTAAAAAAATAACTTTGCGTTTTAATAATATAGCTGTCACTGCTAGACAGCGTTGCGCTGCTTCAAATTATTAGAACGCCTATATCCAGCCTAGCATCTCTCACTCATAAATGTCGTTAAGGCTGCAACCACAACATAAGACGGAAAAGTTTTCATGAGCACTTGGCTATCCTGATATTATTAAACTCTTTTATGAAATGGAAAAGTTTCAAAGGGAATTCAGCGCATGCGCAGATTTGTCGATTTTGGTCTTAAAAAAATAGCTTTGCGTTTTAATAATATAGCTGTCACTGCTAGGCAGCGTTGCGCTACTTCAAATTATTAGAACGCTCAAATAAGTGCTTGTAAATCAATAAAAGCGGATTAAATTTTTAGTCTTCATTTTGTGTAGCTTTCGAAACGCTAAAAGAAAACAAAAGTGTTTTGCGTTTTGAAATTGCAAGTTTTTTTTAGCATTATTACAGTTTGAGAAGAGCAGAGCCATCGCCGGCGATGCTTGGAACTAATACAAGGTAGAAGTAGTGAAGAAATTTCCAGCTTCATTTCCGGCCACCGTTTACTTGATTTCATATTAAGCTTTAAAACGATCAGTTCAGTTTAGAACACCATTACACTTATAAAAAGTAGAATCTAAAGTATTTTAACGTACGTGCAAATAATGGATTTTACCTCGAATATGTCTGAAATTTATTTCCTAAGAAGATGGTTTATGCAGGAAAAGTTAAATAAAGTTTGAAATAGTTTAATTATAGTGACCAACTAAACTAAGTTTCTACAGACATATTCAGTATTTCTTAGAATACTGAAACTAGAAAAATAGAAATTATTAACCATTTGGAAAAATGGTTATTGTCCTCGGCCAGGGTAGGAAATCAAAAACATATCTGAAGCCTTTTATTAGTTGAATCCCGCATTTTATTCGTTTTCTGATTGGTCTATACAGTATTCTGTATTTTCTCTTTACTTTCAACAGAGATGGATACTTCTGTTGCCATTATGACAAAACAGTAATAAAAACTACAAAAAAATATAATAACTCAGAAACAAATTGAGATACAGCTTTCAAACAAATTGCAATTAAAAATGCATTTTTTTCTCTGTACGACGTAGGATGTTTAGAAGTTTAAAAATGAAATTTCATTTTAAATTGGTCCAGGAATATTAATGTTTAATCCATGGCGTACGTAATGTATGACCAGCTCCGTAAAAGTAAAAAAAAATTACAGTTCCGAATTTGTAAAACTGAAATTTATTTTAAAATTTGTTCATGATGGGTCCAGGAATGTTAATGTTTAATCCATGGCGTACATAATGTATGGTCAACTCCGTGCTATTTTTTATGTCTTAAATTTTAGTCTTTGAAAAAATCATTTTCCAAATGGTCGTTGTAATTTGTTAAATTGCATTTTTTTTTTTCTAATATTAGGTTGATGCAAAAGTTCTGTCATATTTTTATATCTATAATATTAGTACAATTTTACCAGGATTATAACGCAACAGAACTTTTGCATCAAATACATAAATTTTGAGGGTAACAAATTACCCATATTTTTTATTTCTTTTTTCCATTTAACGCATCGATCAAGCTTATAATTAATTATAAACAGCAAGAATGTTAAGTGATAGAGTAACTAATAATAATTACAGTACCTAAATATAGAAAGTTATTAGTTACGCGCAAAAAGCTATTTTCTTCAAAAGCGCTAAAGTATCAGACCCTGAAAATTGCAATGTTAATTAAGAATTTACGAGCCCTAAATTTGCAAGTTAAAATATATTGAGTTGACTACAGCTATGCATTAATAATTCCGTCAAACAGTCTGTTGAAAAGCTTGGGGAAATGAACGTTCAAATTATGCTATCAGAATAATATAATCCTGTTTAGATGAAATACTTCGCATGTAGATGATCTGCAAATTTGAGATTTATGTACTAGTTTTAGCATTTAAATAATTAAACGAGAACGAAAAATCATGCATCCAGCATAGCTTAGGAAGCACTTTCCAACACATTCAAAGTACTGTAACAGGAAGAGTTCCATATCCTGTTCTGTTTTTGTTTTTTTCTTGGTATTAGATGAATCGATATGGTTGCGATGTTCAGCCTTAGGGAGTGCTTTTTTTATTTCTGTAATGGGCTTTATGCATATGTTTTTTGTGTAATTTTTTGCATTTAACATATTTTTCGGGAAAATTTATAGCTTTTGTTTTAATTTGACATACATAATAAACATAATAAATATATAAAATGAAAAAAAAATAGCATATAATATTTATTTAAAGTGTATATATTGTGTATTTCATTTATGTATATCGCTATATATAGTTCATATATAGAGAGCTATATGTAATATATATACATATATTTTTATAAACATCGTATTTGTTTTAACATGGGACATATATAAGGTTTATTAAATAAATACATGTTTATAAATATTTAAAGACCATGTTTTTTTGTCATCTTGAAAAATTTGAAAAGATGCTAAAAAAAATTTGGCGCCATTTTGGATTCCTTCGCCAGTCGCGCCAACCAGAACAGGATATGGATCTCTTCCCCCCCCACCCCGTAACAAAACTTTTCAGTTTATTAAGGTGAAAGTTGATATCAAAATAAACAATTTAGAAAATGCATAACGCATTTCAAAACCTGATTTCTGAAGCCCCACCAGTGGCCGAGAGGTTCTGCTCTCAAAGCTTGTAGACGAGAGGTTCTGGGTTTGAAACAAATCGCGCCCGCCGGCCTAATCGTTCGGAGTTTTCGAGGTTTTCTTTGAACCGTCGTTTTCCATGCGTAAATACGGGTTAGGTTCCTTTAGAAAGACCCCCCCCCCACGGAGGGCATCACCCCCCTAAGGGCCTACATCCCTCGTGTTGATAATTGCCTGTCATAAACACAACCAACAACTAACCGATTTCTGAAATTACCATCAATAATCAGATAAATACCGGAAGTTTTGTGCAGCCCTGTATATGATCAATTAGATTTGTATGTATAGTACACAGTATGCTGAAAGTTAGTTCAATCAAACGCGTAGCACAGTTGAAAATTACCATTCAGAAATTTCAGTCAATGAACAGAAATGTGATTGAGATCTTTTGTGCAGCCCTGTATATGATCTATGGACTTTATACACACCAAGTAGTATGGACAGTGTTGAATTCAGACACTTTTCTCCGGGAGGGATTTTTATGGCTTCGGGGGGGCGGAGGGGAGGGCATTATAGAGTTCCGGGGAAATTGCCCTTTTTAACCATTAAAAACACAAAGTTTCAAATCTTCCGGGAGAGACATCTGATTGTTCCGGGGGGGGGGGGGGTGCTCCCCCCCTGAACCATCTCCTGAATTCGACACTGAGTATGGAAAAAAAGACGCGTATGAAAATGAAAACGCACTTCCAGCAATTATTGTTCATAGGCAGTACTCTAGGCAAATTCTTTTGTGTGTCCCTGTAAATGAATGATAAATTATATGCGTGCCAAATTCTAGAGTAAGCGTCTTGTAGTACACCTCAGTGATATTGATAAATTTCAATATTTTTAAAACATTCTAATATCATTAAAATACATCGGGAACGATTTTTCTCCATGGATTGAAATGTAACTGAATTTCTTTGAACGTCCCTGTAAATGAAACGTAAATGTTTAACTCTTTACTTTCAATGCCGAACATGCCATAGTAAACCTCTATAATATATGGGGTGTTTCTTAATGAATATCGGGGTTTTAGCACTTGGTGGTATTTGTTACATAAAACTTAAAATTATAATTAATACATAAAATGAAAGAGCAACTCAAACAGTTTTACCTACAAGTTTACAAGTGTTCAGTGTGAACACCTTTCGCCACACGGCACACATCAAGTCGATAGCTCAGTTCTTCCCAAACATTGATTAGCAAAGAAGTTCTGCTCATACGCTCACCCGATCTGACGCCATGGGTTTCTACCTGTGGGGTTCATAAAGGATCGTGTGTATGTGCCTCCACTACCAGCTGACCATTGCAGCTGTTGTAACAATGATTCAACAAACACTAATCAATGTTTGGGAAGAACTGAGCTATCGACTTGATGTGTGCCGTGTGACGAAAGGTGCTCACTTTGAACACTTGTAAGCTTGTAGGTAAAACTGTTTGAGTTGCTCTTTCATTTTATGTATTAATTATAATTTTAAGTTTTATGTAATAAATATTACCAAGCGTTAAAACCCCGATATTCATTTAGAAGCACCCCGTATATCAACTTCATGGATAAAAATATAAAAATATATATATTACAATTCATCAGACATACAAGTAAAATTACATAAATACATTTAATACAATTAAAAAGCAAACGTTTCGAGCTAAATTTTAGCCCCTCATCAGTGCAACAAAACATTCAAATGACAGAAAACTATATATCATGTTTACAGTTAAAAATTATTAGCAGTTATAAAATTAAATAAAGTATAAAATTTTTTTAAACAATGCTGAGTATTCAGGAGGAAGTGCACATGATTCATTTATCGGCGACGTTTGCTTACGAGTGAACACACCTTCCAGAAAAAAGGTCTGTTTTTTTGAGACGTTATGTCGATGACGTTTTTCTTGTTGCGAAGCATGAGGATTTGAATGAAATTCTACAAACTGCGAACTCTATCTGTCCAGCAATCCAATTCACTGTCGAAATCGAGACTGATCGCAAATTACCTTTCCTCGACATTATGGTTGAAAGAGTAGAGAATACTGATTTTCAGAAAGTTTTAACATCGGTATACCGTAGGCTACAAATTCTGGGCAATACCTAAATTTTGAATCTATGAACCCACTCTCCCATAAAATCGCAGTCGTTAGAACTTTAATCCACAGAGCTAAAAGTTATTGTAATACTGATGCAGCCTTCCAATTTGAAAAAAAGAAGATATTTAGTGACTTAATTCAAAATGGCTATCCTTTAAGATGGTTAAAAAGGATTTTTTCTGAGCATCGCGTGTCATCCTCTGTAATTTGCAAGGCTCCCGCTATTTACATATCTCTACCCTACAACAAATATCTTTCTGAAAAAATCTCTAGCCTTTTGAAGTCTCATAATATCAGTACATCATTCAAGACTCAAAATGTTTTGAAAAACTTACTTTGTAAATCTAAACCTAAAATTCCCCCCCCCCCCTTACTAAGAACCGGTTCAATTTACAGTATCCCATGTAAAGATTGCGACTCGGTATATATGGGCGAAACTGGTCGCACTTGCGCCATTCGCCTTGCCGAGCATAAACGTGCATACAAATCTGGAAACCTACAGTCTAAAATTGTACAGCATTCTTTAGATACCGACCATATCCCAGATTTCGCAAATATGAAAGTTATCAGATCTGGTTGCAATAATATTAAAAGTAGGGTTTTTGTGGAAGGTGTGTTCACTCGTAAGCAAACGTCGCCGATAAATGAATCATGTGCACTTCCTCCTGAATACTCAGCATTGTTTTAAAAAATTTTATACTTTATTTAATTTTAACTGCTAATAATTTTTAACTGTAAACATGATATATAGTTTTCTGTCATTTGAATGTTTTGTTGCACTGATGAGGGGCTAAAATTTAGCTCGAAACGTTTGCTTTTTAATTGTATTAAATATATTTATGTAATTTTACTTGTATGTCTGATGAATTGTAATATATATTTTTTATTTTTAACTCGTATATCAGACGTTAAACAATGATTATTTATTTTAACTTCATGGATATTTGACTCTATTTACGCGAATTGGAGAATAGGGACAGACGATAGACAAACAAACAGAATTCATAAACACTTTTCAACTAATATTAGAAAATGTTAAAAATGAGTCTTTATACTATTGAAAATGAATTGCAACAAATATATATATATTTAATATTTAATGGCTGAAATCTTAACTCTATTTTAAATAGAATAGGGGTTCTCAAACTTTTAGACAGACGTATTACTAAATGGAAATTCATACTTCCACGTACTATGAGGTAACAAACATAATGCTAATATAGGAAAAACTGTGAAAATGGAGCTTTCCATATTGTCTTTGATTTCAAATCACGATTTTAAATAAGTTTACTCCATTAAAAACGGATTTCCATGAAATAAAAAGAAACTCGCACTTTTGATACAGAAGTGAAAACTTTCAGCGTACAAAATTATATAAATAATGAATTTTATTTTAAATACAACTTCAACGCCAAAATAAAATTTCAACATCTCACAAAAGTGCGTGTGTGTGTGTGTGTGTGGGGGGGGGGGGGGGTGAGGTAGGAAAAAGCGCGTTATAAAGTACACTTGGGAAAAATAGTTTTAATTGCTCCTATTCGAACAGGCTTAATTGCTCCTATTCGAGCAGGCTCCTGCTATTTCCACGCATTCAGGCTTTACCTTCAAATAATTCAATTTAAAAAGCATGTTTACAACAGCATGTTTTTTCTACTAATTAAATTTGTTTCATCGATTAATTTTTAAATTAGGTCTTTATTTACAAATTTAAACTTTTTCTATATTGATGTAATAATTACATGTGTTTAATTCTGAAAAACTAATTGTATCATAAGTAATGTGTGCAGGTTTCAGAGAGTGTGCCCATAATAAAAATCTCTAGTAATCCATGCAAAAAAAAAAAAAAAAAAGTTTACAATCTCTTATTTGCATTTGGAAATTTCTAAAAAAGAAAGCTTCATATTCGCATTCGCAAATTTCCAGGATGATAAATTCACGCATTTTTTATTTTTATAGTAATATGCTGTATTTCATTTTGCGTACCCGTACCAGTATTGAACTTTAGCGTTCCAGTAGCGAGAGCGTCACGTACCAGTACTGGTACGCGTACCATAGTTTGTGAACCCCTGAAACAGAAGGTTGTCGAATTAATTTATAGATGGAATAAATTATTTAATAGAAAGCAATTTAGCAAATAGGTAGATATTTTAAAAAATACCTTTTAAGCAATTTTTGATTTTAGCTACAATGGAACACTATAGAAAAGATAATTTTTTCTGGATCTAGTAAAACTTTACGAAAATATAACAAAACCTCTTCCGACTTACCCATGATTCCGTAAAAGCATTCCTTTATCTTCAGAAACCTCAGAAACAAAAATATATGCGAGATTTAAAGTAGCATTTTCGAAGCATATGCTTCGTTTTCTAGCGGTTTCAGAAAGAGGAAAAAACCCGAAATGTTTCCAGGTAGTTTTTACATTGCATTAATCAATTTTTTCCATATGAAATATCGTTTTTTTGGATGCTATCAATTCTCAAGTTAATATTTTCATATTCAACAGACAAACAATTAACAACACTGGCATTAACGTTTAAATTGGTATTATTTTGTTACTCTTGCATGTATTCTGTTATACAGCTGAAAATGTTTAATAACATATACTGGACAATTGCACAATAAAATATAATAAATAAAGACACACAACCTGCTTAATGGTACACAAAACACGGACTTTAATAGGCTAAAAGATAAATTCTACATTTCCAGCTGTTTCTACAGCCGTTTTCAGGAAAAATATGATGGTTAAATGGCTAAAAGCTCAGAGATGAAGGCTTCCTGTGCGAGAGACAATTTGTCGAACATTGACTAGATATATGAAAACAAAAATGTAGCGGCGCCATCCAGTGAAAATAAATACTTATTAATGAAATGAGTCCAAATAAATCAAAAGTTCGATTGAAGAAACCACGGGTGCATGAGAGCCAGAACCACATTCAACCAATTTTTCATAAAAATTTTTGGCAACATGATTCAACTTTAAAACGAAGTATTGCAATTAGATACAGAATTATGACTTTATGATATTATGCCAGATTTTATCTTTTAGCTTATTAAAGTTCGTGTTTTGTGTACCATTAAGCAAGGTTGTGTGTCTTTATTTATGAAAATGTTTAGTTGACAATTGATAGCATCCAAAACAAGTTGGAAATTGTACGTCAAACGTGGTAAATGAGGTGCGTTCGTACTATTAGTTTTATAAATTTCTCAATCTTAAATAGGACGTAATTACCATGGTAACTTAGAATCATTACCTATCATGGGATGTCATTGAATTATTTACGTATGATAGGATTTAATAGAATGAAGAAAAATCTTATTAATATCTTTTTCACTTTTGATTCGATTTTCATAAAATTTGAAATGACTCGACAAAATTCTGCCACGATTATATATACTATATATTAAATTTCAAATCATTATGTTGGGTAGTTTTTGCACTGTTATGTGCGGACAGATGGACAGACAGACCAGACGACAACTATAGGTGCTACGTATTTACATAATTACGAACGCACATAAAAATCCGTTAAAAATAACGGAGAAAACTGTCTTGAGAAAACTGAATAATGATCTGAAAAAACTTCTCGGAAGCATTTTGGTTTTTTCTTTTTTAGGGTTTCGTTTATCTCACGAAACCCTTATACTCTCGCTTCTCTATGTGTCCGTCCGTTCGTCTATCGCAGGCTCGTACTCGGAAACTATTTAAGTTACACACTTGATTTTTTTTTTCTTTTTACATAGAACTGAATATTCTGTCCTTCCCAAAATCATAAAATTTCGAAAAATTCTTATATTAGAATTTTTATGAATTCGACCATTTCTTATTCGACACATTACTTAATCTTAATTTCAGCTAATTCAGTCATAGAAGTTATAGCCCAGTTGGTTAGGTCAATGGATTCTTATGCACGAGGTTGTCAGTTGAAATTCCGCCGATTTAAGTTGAAACTTTTCAAACTTAAACTTGTAAATTTTTTTGCGGAATTTCTTTTAAAAAGTAAATTTGCGAAGTATCATGTGTTCCTCCCCCCCCCCCCAACACCCCCCAAAAGAAAAAAGAATAAGCATTTTAAAACGGAATTGCATCGACATTTTAAACTTAAATTTGCAATTGTTTTGGCGGAATTTCTTTTTAAAAATAAATTTGCGAAGTATTGCATGCCCCCCCCCCCCAAAAAAATATATATATATATATATATGTAAAATAAATAAATAAAATAAATAAATAAATAAAATTAAGAAGCAAAAACCCTAACCAAAAAGAATTAAACTTTTAAAAATTGATTAATGTCAGAGGAATAAATATTGAATTCCAATAATTTTTATGTTTGGTGCTGCCATCTACTGGCAATTTTTTGAAGTAATGCACTTCTTATGGACAATTTTTTTCAAGCTATCTATATGCATTAATGAGGAATTAAAAGATATTTTTTTTTTCATTTCGGATTTTAATATATGTTAACGTTCTTTTTTGGCGCCATCTAGTGAGTTTTTGAAAAGTGGAAGAATTAATATGGATTTTTACGGAATTATTTCAGCGTTTTAAATGTGTTTTAAACAATTTTTTGCTTTTAGAAATATTATTTTTTATGTATACCTCCGCTAAATTTTGAAATTGATGAATTTAAAAATATTCAGATTTTTTAATTTTATTTAAATAATTTTACTCGAATATTTTTAATTTGATTAAAAAATATTTTTTTAATTATTTAAAAATTAAAAATAATGGTGCTGCCATTTATGTAAGATTTTAACAATTATAAATTAACAATTTTGGTTTATTAATTTAAGGATATAGTGTTTTAAAAGACATATTAAACGAAACCCCCTATGCGATCTGCGATCACACTTACCCACTTGTTTGTAATAGTCAGCAAAAGACACTTTTTTAAAAAAAAAAATGGGCCTTGAAATCTCTGAAATTCTTCTTTTCTGGGGTTTCTGATAATAAAAATGCTCGAAATATTAGATAATTCAGAAAAGATTATCATATTTTGTCAAATTTTTTTAAGATCCAGAAACATTTATCCATTTTTTTTTTTTTTTTTTTTTTTTTTTTTTTTTTACATTGATTACATTGTTATTTCGATATGCGTTTATCCTAAGATTAGAAATTACTTTATTTTAATTGAACGTGCAAGAAGTGGCATTAAAAATATTTATACGAAACTTTTAGCGACGGAATTCCTGTTGAGTTCAATAGTCGGAAACATGCCGTATTATTTATGATTAAATTAAGCTGATCATGCAAGGAATTCGTAGTTTTTACCATTGCTAAATTGTAGAGGTGAAACAGTTAAGGATTCATTTATATTCTTTGCATTTGAAACTAGGCGCTACCTGTAATTTGCATCAACCAAATTAAGTTTAACTTGCACCAGGATTGTGGAAGACTGATCATGGAAATAATTCGTTGTTTTTACCATTGCTATATACCTTTACCATAACACTTATATTTACCATACTTATACTTACCATACTTACCATACTTATACTACCATACTTAACATATACTTTCACCATACTTTTTTACCATAACAGTTACGGATTCATTTCTTTTCTTTGCATTTGAAACTAGGCTCTAACAGTATTAGCATCAACCGAATTAAGTTTTACTTGCACCAGGATTATTGAATACTACTCATTAAAACTTAGTTTCATTTGTTGAAATTGATGTATCTATTTTATATAAGTTATTGTATTAAGTATATATACACATGATAAAAGATGTATGGAAGTATATAAAATGTATGTGAATTTGTAGCATATGTATGTAAACATACAAAGTATCTTTTACTTTTCCCTCCCGCACGTACGATGATAAAGAGAGCATCAGACACGTGATTATTATTTTCTTTTCAGCCTTTTATTTGTGTATATGTCGCATCAGTTTTAATGTTCAATATATTTTTATTTAACCTTTTTTTTCTTCTCCATCATCTGCAGCTGTCTATTTTTTTTTTTTTTTCAAGTTAGCTATAAAGAGAAAAGCTGAACTTTTCTTTACAATGTTTAGCTCAAATCTCTAACGTTAATTATTTTATTCTAGAAAACTGAAAATCAGAAAACTTTCATGAATTAATTATTTTTCGAGTTTTATGAATAAAAGAGAACAAAACAGTTGGGTAACCGAAACGAAAATAAGGCTATTTATCTTAATACATCAGGAAACATTTATTAATTATAGCTTTACGAAATTTCTTTTATTTCTATTTTTTTTTTTCGGTTTTTATCTAAGTTTCATGTGCGACAGTATTATAAAATCCATGTATTTTCTTTTCTCCTAAAAAAATTTAAAGTGTGCGAGGACCATTACTTGAAAAAAGAGAATTCTTGAACTGACGAATTATCATTTATACATATTTAGGGTTGATCATATACTTTTATAATATTCCATTGTTACAGATTTAAAAAATATATACATAAAGAAAAACAGGCAACTTTTATACTCCTTGTTATAATTTTAAGCATATTTTTTGTTACTATTATGATAGTTAAAAAAATCTATAAGAATTTCACAACCACATTTTAAATGTTAAGTAATATATATAAGGTAAGTTTCAAATTAAATTTGTATAACATAAAACTAGACATATTCTGACGCCGAGAATTAAGTAATCTTTCACGCCTTATAAAGTGTCGAGTTAAATTTTTTAAACAAGTTACTCAACTTATCTTTGATTTGAATGAAATGTAATTATATTAGCTGTAAAAATATGTCTGTATAATATTTCTTTTATAATAAAAATATCCAAATAAATTTTACGGTCTTTGAAAATAATGCTTCTTTTAAGCATTACGGTTCTTACAATATATATATATATATGTATATATATATTTATGTTCCTAATTGTATTTCATATTTATAATACAAAATTTGAAATTTCCAGAAGACGAAAATTATCTAAAGATAATACATGTAATATAATTAATAGTATTTTCTTGCCTTTCAACGGTTAACAAAATGCTCCAATTATTTTTTTATTTCAATCAAATGTGACTTTTTAGCTGTACAAAATCTGTTATTCTTTCTTAAATTAAAAATTGTATATAAATTCTCTTACATTCAGATACAACGATTTTTTTTTAACCTGCTTTTTAATTGTATTATTCAGTATCAGATAATCTTAAAGACATTTTCGTCTCTAATGAAAAACCTTTTCTATATCTAATAAATTTCTGTTTTGTTATTAAAAAAAAAAAAAAAAAAATCACATATGTAATTATATAATTTTTTCTTTGTCAGTCATTTTTCTTTGTCTATTATTTTTGTCTTTCATTATGCTTTCATGTAACTATATTAATTTCATCCCGCCATCTACAGCGGTATGATTTATTCTAAATAGCTATTAAAGACACTTTTGTTGTTTAAAAATGTTTTGCTTCAATCACCAAATCAATTATTTTCTTATTTGTAAACTGAGAATCTAAAAACCTTCATTAATTGTTCTTCGTTAATTTGTACTGTTTTATGATAAAAAATCGAAAATAATTGTTTTCACTATAATAGAAACTATTATGTTAATATTAACAAAAATTCAACCCCGTGAATTACTCGTGTGTAATTTATTATATGTACATTATTTATTTTGACACATATCTTGTCATATCAAGTAACATTTTTCAAACAAAGCACCACACTTATCTTTGACATAAAGGAAATGTAACTTTTTAGCAACAATAATCTGTTATTTTTCTAAACAAATTTAAATTCTATTATTGTCATCTGTTACAATGTATTTTTAAAGTATCCCTGTTGCTAATTACATTTCAATATACAAAATTGAAAATTTTCTAACTAAGAAAATTATTTAAATATAAATTTTAATACAAAATATTTTTAATTCTATAACGTGTCAAGCTAAGTTTTTGAAACAAGATATTCAATTTAGTTCATATTTAAATGAAATGTTACTTTTTAGCTCAAAAAATTCATTATTTTTCTAATGAATAGTATATCAATATTCTTAAATTGTATAACATATATTTTTCTTTTTATAATCTGCCAAGTTTTCAATATACATTTTGATATAAATGAAATGTAACATTATTAGTTGAAAGCGTCTATTATTAGCATCGATAAAAGCGTATTTAGAAAAATTATTACACTCTTCATTTTAGGGAGATTTCGTATGAAATACTACCTATTGGGATCGTTCCTATGTTGGAATTTCTGAAAATTTTTTGCAGATTTACACCGATCATGACCCCTAGAACCCAAAATCAGCATCAGTAAAAACTTTATATCTATCTATCTATCTATTTATCTATCTATCTATGTATGTATCTATCTATCTATCTATCTATATATATATATATATCACTTTCTTCTGGACACGATAACTTCCACAATTCTGCGCAAATCTCTTCCAAACTGATGCATAAAATCGAGGGGCATAAAATCTCGGTCAAGTTCGTTAATGGGCAAAATCGGGCCAAGTGGCTGCAAATACGGAGGGGTTTTGTGAAAACAGAAAAAAACCCCCATAACTTCTTAAATTTTGTACATATCAAATCAGTTTAAAGTTTTTATTACTCCTAAAAATAGGGCCAGAAATTTATGCATCACAGATTTTTGATAAAATTAAAAATGTGTTCAAGGGGCGCAAAAAATAGGGTTTTTGGGAGAAAAAAATTCATAACTTCGTCAATTCTCAAGACATCAAATCCAATTAATTTTATTGTATATCTCCTTAATATTATCTACAACTTTTATATTCACAAGATCTTGATAGGAGCAACTCGTACCGCAAAAAAAAAAAAAATTAAAAAAAAAATAAAAAATAAAAAAAAATAAAAACGAAAACAAAAAGGGGTGGTTGAAGAAGAAAAAAATCCATAACTCCGTCAATTCACAAGATATAAAATTCCCATTAATTTATCATATATCTTCTCAATATTGTCTACAACATATATATAGACAAGTTTTTGGTAGGACCAATTCTTATAGCAAAAACAAATTAAAAATACATAGCGGTTGAAGAAAAAATCATCTTATTAACCGTGTATTTAAATCAAAATTGTTTATCTTCTTACTCATTTTTATATTCATTTTTACTCTCAAACGCATCCAATTGGTAGATTATCTTGTTCAGAAACTATATAATGTACCGTAATCGTCGATTTTTTGATAAAGGCAGAATATATTTCAAAAAAGGATGCCAAAGTGGGTATTTTGAACAGAATTTCCCGAAGCGATTGTGTTTGAAACGAAAAATATTGTCCCACTGAGAAAATCATTGTTTATAAATCAAGTTTTAATTAATTGAACAACAACAACAAAAAAAAAAAAAAAAAAAAAAAAAAAAAAAAAAAAAAACATTGGTTACTTATAAATTTCTTCAAAAATCACGTCAGCAAGTTTCATATTTTTTTCTATTAAAAATGAATTTGAAAATGTGCCAGAAAATTTCGAGTTGTTGAGCATGGAAAAGTATTTTTTTTTTAATACCGCCTTAACATTATTTTGATAAAACCAGATATTACATAAAAATGAAATAAAAACTCTTCAAAAGCGACCAGATAAAATTGTTAAAGTGGGTTTATCTCTAATCATGATTTAGTTTTTGTTGGGGAAATTAGTATACTTAACTTCGAAATCTACCTCCGCCTGTAGGCCCGGCCGGAAGGGATTTTTTTTTTTTATTTATATTTTATTTCCAACTTTTTATTGTTTAAAATAGTTCATTATTGCAGTTTCGCACTTAGATAGCATATTTCAGTGAGCGTGATTTAGCTCATCATTAACTTCATCGTTGTTGTAACTCGCACGCAATTGTAACCAGAAAGAATATTTGTAGATTTATCCATAGATGCCAACATATCTTAATTGTTCCAGAGTCTGATCGAAGACAAACATGTTTAAAACCGGATAGTGTATGTATGGAAATGTGTGTCTTCTTTCTATAAAGTACTTATTTGTTGTCATTTTAAAAATTTTAATTAAACAAATTTTCCGGTTGCAAACATGTTTGTCTTTGATCAGGCTCCGGAATAATTAAGTGAGGTTTCATCTATGATTTATCCGGATATCAGAAAAATTTCTTTAAATTAATACATTAATTTACGGTTAAGTTATAAATATTAAATGTTGCATTTACTACTGAAACACACCTGTGTGTGTATTTTTCATAATTCTAGTACAGTAAATTCTGTCTAAGGCGGACTCTGTATAAGCCGGAAATCTGTCTACCGCGGAAATTTTTTCAAGTCCCGGCGAACCCATAGAAAATTACATTAATTTATGCTGCATAAGGCGGAATCTGCCTGACGCGGAAACGGAAAGGATTTTAAGGTCCCACCGAAACCAAAATTTTGCATAAGGCGGAAAAAGGATAATTTAAAAATGAAAGGCATTTTGTTTATTAAACTTTAAAACAGATAAGTCAAATAACTCAATGTCGAGCACGTTAGTTAAAATTCCGTAACCTTTTAAAAAAGTTAATTCAAAAGAACAGAAACTTTAAATTTTAAGGAATTTATGCTGATACCATTTTTTCATATGCAAAATTGCATCTAAAAGTTAATATTTCTAGTAAAATGAACATTTATCAAAATACATATTTTCGAAAGTACAATGTATTATACTTTAAGATTGTAATCAAATTCAAAATTATAGCGTTCTGTCTCATCCTCGAAGTTTTTTTTTTTTTTTTCTGTGTGTGTGTGTATATAAACTTCCAATATGAGTGTATTACAGCAGTACTAAGAAATTGAATAACGTTTCTCATCTATCTGTAAAGACAAAAGATCTTTCCGAATTTCAGTTTTCAACCGATTTTCGAGTCAGGAAAATCAATAAAAAATCATCAAATTCGAGGGATTTTTTTTGGGGGTGGGGGGTGGGGGGGGAGCTTTTTTGCATAAGCCGGAATATTGTCTACCGCGGAAAATTTTCTCAGTCCCGATCGATTCCGCCTTAGGCAGAGTTTACTGTATATCAGGAAATGAGTTAAAAGTCGTTTACAAAATTACGTCTTTACACAGATGAAGCAAGTTAAATAAAACAAGGTTTATACGGGTCCTTGAATTTCCAAACTAAAAAATTTTTCGTTAACAGTATTTTCTTCTGAAAAATCTCTCTTTAAATAAGGCGAAATTTCGCCTGTTTAAACTAGATTTATTTTTCTATGAAATAATTCTGATACTTGGCCTTGAAAAAGAACGGTACCCTGATAAAAGATTTTCAAACGTTGAAAAACTGCTGATCAGTTTTGTTAAGTTATAAGTTTTTATTCAAATTACTTAAAGAATTTTCAACTAGTAATCTTTCTTTTATTTAATCGCAGGAATTCCGCGATTAAATAAAACAAAAATTACTGTTTAGATATCCCGGTAGAAGTTTTGAATAAAATACGCACTTAATAGGCAATATTGATCAGCTCAGCCTCGGAACTTTTTGATCACAATAGTACAAATAGACTCCCTCAATTCGCAACCCTAAAATCCGCACCTCATCGCAAATGTAAACAATGAAACTTTCAGTTCAGATATAAAGAAAAAATTAGATTTTTTGTAATATATAATTTCGAATGTATTTTCATATGTAATTATCGTTAATATGACTGAACTCATTCCTTTTTCATGAAGGAAGTATAAATTTGTTTCTGAAAAAATTTAAGATTTCACTGGTGTCACTCAATCTTTTTACCGAATATATTTATGTATTAATCAAGCTTTTTTGGCTATTAAGTCTGGCTAAATCTGAAATAAAGCCTCCGTATTTTTATGACTTTGATGTGAATTAGTGTAGTACTTTTATGAGGCAAGTTTCATTGAATAATACAAGAAAAAATTATTTTATCTTTATTATGCATTATTATTTATTTGAACTTCCCTTTTAACAATCTAATCATTTTAAAATTATCTTAATTTTTATTATTTTACTTTAATACTTTATTATTTTAGTTAATTATTATTTTATTTTACTATATTGTAAGCGTTCATTATAATTTCGATTGCATTATTGCATTCGAATTACTGTTTAAAAAATGCAATGACAGAAATCCACAAAATTCTAAAATCTGCACAACCTCTGGTCACAAGCTGTGTAGATTTAAGGGAGTCTACTGTATTATTTTTATAACAAAAAGGCCCAAATAAATTTTACGTTCTCTGAAAATAATTCGCCTTTTAAACGTTCCAGTTCTTATATACAGAACTCAGTAAGCTTTAAGAAATTTTCATAAGGTACCTACTGAAAATTAAATTGTAATTTATTTTATGGAACAATATTTCTTTTGTAACTAAAACAAATAAAATAATTTATATTTTTTACCTTTTTTGTCGACTTTTTTTTTTTATCTAGACAAGTTTTATTAGTCACATTAAATTTATACTTCTTGTTATTTTTCCTGTCATCTGCAGCTGTGTGAGTTTTTCCAATTAGCTATTAAAGACATTCCCGTTCTTAAAAAGTTTAGTTAAAATAGTTAATGATAATTATTTTCTTATTAATATTGTGAAAATTTAAAAATTATGTGAATTAATTATCTTTTTTAGTTTTATGAAAAAAACTGTTTGCCAATGAAAAACAAATAATAATAAAAAAGTATTAAAATTCCCGATATATACCGGAATTTTGTAGTTGTTTATTTAAAAGAAACTATTTACAACGTTTATCGTTTTCGCAGTCAACGATTTGCATAGTTCACGTTTCATCCTTCTCTGTCTTAAAATTTTTTAAAGCAACCGAAACTTTGAAATTTTCTACGAAAAATTTTTTTGACATAAATGAATGGATTATATTTCACTTATGTTAAGTTTTTTACAAACTTTACGTGTATTATAGATAATTGCACAAAAAATGCTAGGGATATTTGTTTGAGTGCGTTGTAGTTTTAATGTTTTCGGTTGCATTTAATTTTTTATATTTTCAAAGATGCTTTTTTTTTTTTTTTTTTTTTTTTTTTTTGCTAGTACTTTATACAGTTAAAACTGTTATAAGGATATTCTGATAACTGTTGTAACCTATATAAGGAGTTTTAAATATATTTAATTTTAATTTAATTTAATTCTATAAGAATAAAGATTGAGAAGACTTGCCTTCTAAGCTAAAAGGGTCTACCGATCGTTGGTTACCAGCTAAAAATTTCAATTTTCATGTATAAGGATAACACAATCACAATTTAACTGTTGAATTGCACTTTGACATAAAAAGAAACTTTTTTAGACTTAGAGTAATTTCAAGTATGTTACTAGATTTTATCCAAGTAGCACACGAAGATTGGGCCAACGTTGGCTAATTGTTGGCTAAATGTTGTAGCACTACGTTGGCCCACAGTAAGACGTGTCCATCTTGCCGTACCTTTGGCCAATGAATAATCTGACAACAAAAGCCCAACTGTGGTTAAACCGTTAGCTGCTCAGACACGCTTCAAATTAGTAATGTCTCTGTACCTACCATTTCCCAACCATTTCCGAACCCTGCAGTTTCTCAACGGTTTCCACAAATCGCCATTGATGAGCCAAAAGTAAGTTAATTTTCTCTAAATAATTTTCTGTCTGGAAATTAAAATGTATAGTTGTACGGGAGACCAGGGCATGTTCACCATAGGGGCAGTATTTTTGTGTATCTTTTTTGATGAAAAATATTTCTGTCACAAAATGGCGAATATGAATCCGAGAATACCTTTGACTGATAACAGTGCTAAATATCTAGTTGTCATTTTCAATAAGACTGTGGAATTCACTTTTACTTTCACACTATAAGAAATTTTCGACAATACAATTTACGTATAAAGATTTTTTAATCACCGGAAAAAAATTACCATAAAAAATATACAGAAATTGTGCTGTCAAATAAAGTATTTCCCCCCTCTCTTTAGCTCACAGGCTATCAAAGCCTGAGAGCTAATGTACCCGCAAGTTTTGTATAAATGTATATATTGTACATATGTATGTACTTAACGCGATAACTCTAGATAGCAATATCCGATTTGCTTCAAATTTTGTAAATAGGTTCATTCTGATAAGGCGCTTCCTGATTAGTTTTGGGGTTCATTGATTAAGTATAAAGGGGGAAGGAAATGGGTCTACCCCCCCTTAATTTAGATAAATAGGTTTTTCATGCAGAATTATCCGATTTGCTTCAAATTTTGTAAATAGGTTCATTCTGATAAGGCACTTCCCTTATTAGTTTTGAGGGCTCATTGGTTAAGTATAAAGTGAGGGGAACGGGGGACTAATCCCCCCCCCTTAATTTAGATAATTGGGGTTTTCATGCAGAATTATCCGATTTGCTCCAAATTTGGTATACCGGTTTATTCTGATAAGGTGCTTCCCTGATTAGATTTGGAAGTTCATTGGGTAAGTATAAAGTGGGTTGGGGCAGGGGGAGCTAATCCCCCGCTTAATTTAGCTATTTTTTTTTTTGTCGATTTCTTAATTTTTTTTTTTTTTTAGGGGAATTATTCTTTGAAATAAGAATATAATATATAATTAGTGTGAAAAACCTGTGAGCTCAGTGCCATCAGTTTAACTGGGCAGTTTTCTTTTTATTTCACAGTGTAGCCCATAATATTACTTTTCGCATACAGGAAAACTTGCGTCTATCGTATAATCTTATATGCTTCATAGCTTATGTGTGTCCCCCTTTTTCTTCCAAAAGCCGTGCTTGAGATTTTAACATAATAATAATATAATAATAATTACAACAATAATATAAAGTGCAAAAATTATTTTTTTCTATGCTTAAAATTACCGCAATTTAAAAAAAAACAAAATACAGTTTTACGAAAATCCACAAGATTTAATCAGTACGGGTTAATTTGTATAATTTTGGCAACAGTTAAAAAAGAAATATCAATATTATTTTTCAATGCATTCTGATATTTTATGCAAAGTGTAAAAACTACAATAAAACCTAAAAAAACGGAACCTGTATATAAAAAAATCCTTTCTTGTCTTCCGTTTTGAGTGCTATAACAATGGATTCTTGTATTTTAATGCGTTTGTAAAAATTACTTAAATGTAATTTAAAAGTTTGTAATCCATTCTCTTAAAACGAATCAAGTAATTTTTTTTAATGCCCTATCTATTTTAATAAAATGTAGGTTTTTTTCTTCAAAAATATCGAAAAAGAAAATATTTATAGAAATTTTCATTCCTTCAGCGACAATTCATTTTTATATTCATCTTTTTTTTTTTTTTTTTTCATAATCTTATTTTCACGAAACGATATCTTAAAAATATATTCATCGCAAACTAGAAATGAGATTCTAATCCATTTTTTATATCTGATAATTTTTTCCATTTTAACTAAGACAAATAAAATGTTCGATCGGATACGTTATTATTATTATTGCCGACCGTTTTTAATGTGTCTTGCTGAATTTTACTGTTTCTTCTTTTTTAACTTATCCCTGCCATTTTATTTCTGTCAATTGCAGCTGTATAATTTATTTTAATTAGCTGTTAAAGCCTTACCTTATCTTTAAAGAGTTTGACTTAAATTGTTAATGTTATTATTTTTCTCCATTAGTTAGATGAAAATGTGAAAAATTACATGCATTAATTGATCGTTCGAGCTTTTTAATGAAGTAAAGTTTTATTTATTTATTTATTTATTTATTTATTTGTTGTTATATATAAAGAAAGCTAATGCTAAAAGTATAAAATATTAAATTATGATTTTCTTAGAAAATTATACTATATTGCATATTATTATTGCGTATTAGTATTGTATTATAATTATGTCAGAAAAAAACATTTTCATTTTAGGGTTTTATAGTTTAAATAAAATTGATCAAATATATTTTTGAAATGCCTTATTTTATTGTAGTAAAATATATAATGGTTTTTTACAAAAATCTCTGAAAGGTAAAAGCTATACAGTTTATTTTTACACCTTCTGATACAATTAATTTTTCGTGCTTATTTTTGTTCATAATCCTACTCTTCAACGATTGATATTATAAAAATGTATTCATCATGAAATGAAAACAATATTCTAATTCCTTTTTTATATCTAATAATTATATTTTTTGTAACTACGAAAAATAATCTATCACGTACTCTGTTATTATTTTTTGCCAACTGCTTTTAACCATTCTTGTCTTTCTTATTGTTTCTTTTTTCTCTATACGTCACATCTATCACTTTATGTCAATTGCAGATGTGCAATTTGTTTTATTTAGCTCTTAAAGGCTTACCTTTACACTAAAAGTTTCATTTAATCTGCTAATGTCATTATTTTTTTCCTATTAGTTAGCTAAAAATTTGTAAACGTACCATGCATTAATTGATCTTTTGAGATTTCTTATGAAATAAACAAATCGAAAATTAAACGTCAAACGTGGCAAATGAGGTGCGTTCGTACTATAACTAGTTTTATAAATATTCAGATCTTGGTGCAATAGTTGTTGCACTCTTAGGCAAAATGCATGAATAAAAAAATTATTACGATTATATATATTAAATTCAGTAATACGGAAATAATACGACTCCATCTTAAATAGGACATAATTACCATGTTAACTTAGAATCATTACCTGTCATGGGATATCATTGAATCATTTACGCATGATAGGATTTAATAGAATGAAGAAAAAATTTATTAATGTCTTTTTAAGTTTTGATTCGATTTTTATAAAATTTGAAATGACGCGACAAAATTATGCAACGATTATATATAGGGTAACTCCGGGAGAGTCGCCGCATCCGGGATAGATGCCGCACCAACTTGTATTTCTTCTAATTATCTATAGATGGTCGTCAAACGCACAGTATAGATGCGCAATGAGATTATTTTAACTAGTGTATAGCGTGAATTCCATTTCGATGTTTACTTGTAGAAGTACAATCCTTCTTTTGACGTAAGTGATTTCACTGTCCAAACTTTTAAACACGTTATGTTTAAATACTGTTCATACACTAATTACTAAATGTATGCATGATTTCGAAGTCAAAACTAACTGTAGCGTTTGTATAGGGTACTGTGTGTATGGTTACGCCATTTTCCTTAGCGATGGCAGGTAACTGTAATGGCTGACGTCTGCACCATGAAAATGTGATACATGCCTCACTGCATTCCGGTATACATACTGCAGTATCTTTTGTACGGGATGATTAAGTGTTATTAACTTTTCCTTTTCTTTTTGCACAGATTAACCATGTTAGGCATGTATCTGGGGGCACGGCACTGGCCCTGCCAAGTCGATCAAGTTTACTAAAACCAAAGGAGAAAATATGAAAAATAAAAAGTGAGAAGGGCAAGAAAGATACAAGTCAAGATGATAACAATGAAAAATTGGATTACACGTAACGCAGATGTTCTTTGCAAGGAATGTTTAGAAAACTATTCCAAAAAAGAGGAAGTGTAATTGGCTTCGTTGCATCATGTGTCAAATGCAGTTACATAAAGTCTGTGCTTTTTCGACACTTTTTCTGTAGATTGTAGTCGAAAAAACAGGCGTCTTAACCCATTCGGGACCATAGATGCATATAAGCACCTTCATAAAGAGCTTATAAAATTTGTTTCCGGCACAAATAAAAAAGAAAAGTAATATTTTTTTTCTTTAATTAGAGCATTTTTATGATTATTTAAGTAAAGGTAACTTCTTTTAAAAAAGTGGTGCCAACCGAATAAAATTTGTGTAAAAGCCACCGGTCCTGAAAGGGTTAACAAATAAATTATGTAAACACAATTTTACTTTTTTTCTTTTCCCTCTCTAATACATTGATGTTACGTTGTTGCTGAAATAATAATTAAAATTTAATGTAAAAAAATATATCGATAATTTTAATAGTGAAAGTGGGCAAACAATTAGTAATTTGATTGTACTAATACGTTTCATTGTTCTCATTTCGTTTAATTTTGTTATTACATCATTAATTATAGTCCAGAATATTTTTATTTATAATTTCATTCTGTTCTTATTACAAGCGCGGCATAACTACCGCTCAAGTGTGGCGCGTCAGCCTGAATGTACGGGTGACGCGCTGCAGTGTAATGTTTTAGAAAAAAACTGTAAAAAAATATTAATTATTTGTTTTGAATTTTTTGTCTCAGTACATGCGTTGTATATTAAACATTAAATAGCACAGCATGATTTTTTTTTCTTTTATGTCCACTGTTGGACTTTATACACACACACACACAAAAAAAAAAAAAAAAAAAAAAAAAAATGTGCGGCATAAATCCCGGAATTACCCTATATTAAATTTTAAACCGTTCGTTTGGGTAGTTTTTGAATTTTTATATGCTAACAGATGGACAGACAGACGGACGGACCAGATAACAGTTGCTACGTATTTATATAATTACGAACGCACCTAAAAAAATGTTAAAATCATCACCAAATAATACTAAACATATTTTTAAAAAATTGAAGGAATATTATTGTCTTTTTGAAATAAGGATTTTAATGAGTTATTTTCTGTAAATCTTCTTCCCTCTCTCCCTCTCTTTTTATTATTATTTTTGTATTTTAAAAAAATATGAGTATTTTTAAACAGCATATCAATATTAAATTGCATATTTAGTAATTATAAAGTAGTACAGGAGTATAAGTTAAGAAGTTAGAAAGATAATTTTATGTTCTTCTATTAAACTTATGCATGGGCTGTTGCTAACGTCAAAATTTAAGTCCTTCTTAGAAAATATTCATGCACAAAAATGAATGTTCGAACACGCCGAAAGTTACTTTAACTCTTAGTCATATATTTTCACTGTGTTAGAAATATAAAATGTATCGCATAAAGTAGAAAATATACAAATATTATTCAACAGGACGTATGGTAAATAAAAATTCATCATCTGTCTTTTAATTTCTGATATTGCAAAAATGTACAACTGAAGAGTTTTGAGAGCATTCGAACAAGCCTTTTTGTGTATATATACGTTATGAATACTTAATTTCGTAAAGAATACTTATGTATTGAATATGCGTATGTTAAATAAAAATTTATCACCAGTCTTTTAATTTCTGATGTTGCAAACATGTACAATTCCAACAGCATTCCAACAAGCCTTTGTGTGTATATAATGTTCTGAATACTTAATTTTGTGAAGAATACTAAACTATTGAATATGCATTGAATACTGATTTTTTTTTAATTATCAAAAGAAATATATTATATAAATAGAACAAGATCATCGATTGCACCCTAGTAAAAATAATAAGCCAATTTATCAAATAATCAATAATTTATCAAATAATAAGCTGGACGCAGCAGGAGTCGTTCGGTAGCTTCAGGGCCCCAAGCCCTTCCTTCCCGGTTTTCGGTGTCTTTAATTTGTGTAATTTCCCTTTTAAATTTGTTTGGTTTCAATTTTTGATTTTTTTTTCCAACCTGGCTTTTACTAGAGTGTCTTTTACTTGGGACGTGGCTGACTCTTTTGCTGAAGCAAGGTTGATAGGTCCCCAGCCACGTCCCGAGTAAAAGACACTCTAGCGAAAGCCACGTTGGAAAAAAAAAATCAAAACTTGAAACCGGACAAATTTAAAAGGGAAATTACACAAATTAAAGACACCGAAAACCAGGAAGGGGAGGCTCGGGGCGATGATTTATACTTATCTATTATAAGTAGCATAATGATTTTTTTTACTGTTCTTATGCGAGTTGGTTATGTTACTATAAGATTAGGATGTATAGAGGTTTTACACCCATTTTTCGTAAGGTAAACAAGCGAAACTGAGATTTATCCTTTGCCGTTTAAAAATATCATCGCATAGTCCACAACCATACAGCATCGGTTAATCTTCAACTATATTACAAAATAGCGCAACATCATTTCATCTTTTAATTTTTACGTACATTCGTAATTATATAAATACGTAGCACCTATAGTCGCCGCCTGGTCCGTCCGTCTGTCTGTCCGTATATAACAGCGCAAAAATATCCAACCGAATGGTTAAAAATTTAATATATATAATCGTTGCAGAATTTTATCGAGTCATCTCAAATTTTATAAAAATCGAATCAAAACTTAAAGATGTTAATACAAGTTATATTCATTCTACTAAATCCTATCATACGTCAATAATTCAATGATATCCCATGGTAGGTAATGATTATACGTTGCTGTGGTGATTACCTTCTATTTTTGTCGGAATTCTATTGTTTCCGTATTACTGAATTTAATATATAGAATCGTAATAAATTTTGTATTCATGCATTTTTGCATAAGAGTGAAACAACTTGCACCAAGATCTGAATATTTATAAAACTAGTTATAGTACGAACGCACCTCATTTGCCACGTTTGACATACAATTTCCGACTTGATTTACTATTCGTATGAGGGTTGGTTATGTAGTGTATGATTACGATGCACAGATATTTTTGCACACAATTTTTCGTTAGGTAAAAAAGCGAAACTGAGATTTATCCTTTGCTGTTTAAAAACATCATCGCATAATCCAAAACTATACAACATCGGTTAATCTTCAACTACATTACAAAATAACGTAATTTAATAACGTAACGTAAAATAAAAACAAAATTTCATCCTTTATTTTTAACCTTTTCCAACAAAATTGAAAAGTGTGTACGATTTCGGTTTGTCTGGCCGTCTGTCCGCGCTCTAACTCTCGTAAATATACTCGGATTTCCCTGAAATTTTTGGATGTTATTAAGGTTCACCATAGCCCGATCCCTATTTCAAATGAAGTTTGTAGCATGTTTAGTTCATCTACAGGGACAGTCAAAAGTATTCCGTTACATTACGGTCAATGGGGAAAAATGCGGGGGGGGGGGGGTAGCTTTAAGAGTGTTTTAGTTTAAATTATATTATAGCTAAATAGCGGCGTGTAATAAAGGTACTATTGGCTATGGACGGTAACTGCTGAAATCAATTTTTAAAATGTTTTATGCGTTTTCTAAAATGGTTACTTAGTTATCTTATTTACCTTATTTCCCTAAATAATGAAGTTTTGTTAAAGCATTCAGGAAGTGCTGGAAAGTGTTTCATAAGCTATGCTTAACGCATGATTTTTCTTTCTTGATTTAAAGATACTCAAAAAACAACAACAGATTATTTCTGCATAATGCATTAAATTTAATTACACATTTAAATATAAACGCTCACCCTATGAGCCATTAGTGGTATCTTTACGTTAAAATATATAGTTTTGTGAATTTAAATAATAGGTGCATTGCAATAAAAACCGTAGTTTAGCGATCGAGTATTGTCATCGAGAAATTTTTTCACCAAACGAATACTAGATATAATTTGTAAGGATGTATTTGTTTAGAGAGTATATTTAAAGAAATCTAAATTTTAAGATAGTACATTTCTGCACAATTACGCCTGTGAACATACACCTTAGAAGTATTAATCATGAGTTTTCTGTTTAAAAACAATGTTAAAATCTCTAGTTTACATAAACTTAAATAATAAGTGTATTGCAACGAAATCTGTAGTTTCGTGAACTAGCATACAAATGTCATGTGATCGGGAGCATTTTGCTATGAACGAACAAACAGAATCGCGAAGATGTAATCTTTAAATGTATTTCAAAGATGATACGTGGTACTTAAAACTTAATTGTATGTGATTAACATAAAACGTGGGTGCATAAATCCTTCTCTTCATGTTTAAAAACTGTTTTAAAATGTGTAATTACAATGAATTTAAGCAGTAAATCTATTGCAATGAAAGGATGTATTGCAATTTAGAGAACCAGTAGTGAAGGTCTTGTCAGCGGTAAAATGTTGCAAGGAAATATTTTTTTTTCTGTTTTTTTTTCTTGTGAGTGTGTGTGTGTGTGTATTTGTACTTTTTTTAAAGAATGTACTTAAGGCGTTTCTCAAGTGCACTGCTCAACAAACCCGAAATTTTACACATTTATTAACTCATTTTTAAAAATTGGCAGGGCTGACTGTGGAAGCGATTTGAAATCAAAATGCTTTTCCCGTTTTTATAGATAAATTACTCATCGAGTTATAAGCAATTTTGGATCACGTGACAACCGGTTTTTCTCTTTTCTTTGGCTGCTTTTTCTTCTTTCGGCCAGAAATTTGGTTCAAAACGCCAATTTTGACGGTATTTTCTGAAATATCTCTTACGTATTCCAAAAAATGGAAAACGTCTTTCGATTACACAAGTTTTGAATGACAACAGCTGCTAATTTCATGCATTTCCGAACAAAAAGAAATTAAAACTTGTGTCAAAAAGTTGTTCCTTTGGATTTAAGAACAGCCTTAAAAGTGTATGTTCTTTCTACATTCGATTGGAAATTTAATTGCGTATCCGAATATAAATTATTACCATGAAAGTATAAATTCTTATCATTTACGTTTCAAAACTTTGTTTTAAATACAGTAATCTGAACTAATTGGGGCTGGTGTCAGTTCGGATTACAAAAAATTCGGATTAACCGAAATTCTGATAAAAGTAGAAAAGAAAAAGATGCGTGCTATAAAGAATGTAAGTTATAAGTACTCAGTAGTATAGATAACAACATGTAATCTGGCATCCTAAGGTCCGGCATGCTGGATAATCCGGCACGACTTTAGAAAAAAAATAGTATTCCTGTTTAATCACTCCCGGTGTTTATAATAATCCAATGGAACTTCAGAATGGGGAATTACGTAACAACCCGTTACAAACGGTTCAAAATCGTGAATCTATAAATAGCTCAATCACCGCGTCGACGAAGGATGAAGAAAAAAAACGTTTCTGTAGATAATTTGCGAAATCAAACTGTTGAAAGGGAAAATAAATTTTTATCATCTGAATTAAATACTTTTTTGCATTTTAGAAAAGAATTTTATAGTGACGGGCAATCAAACATATATTCGAAATTTTTTTAAGATGGCTTCTTCTACGAATAGGCCTACAGTGCACGTTTTCATTTTACATTCGTGTACAATGTTCTACTTTTATATTATTGAGTATTTTTTTATTCTGTTTTTTTAATCTGTTCAAGTATAATTTTCGAAAATAAAATCGGTTTGGATTAACCAGAATTTCGGATCAGCGGAGTTCGGATTAGCGGGGTTCTACTGTAGGGGAGAGTAGTACACAGTGAGACATGGTACACAGTGAGACAGCAGCCACTTTGTCATATAGTTGTAACTTTTTCTCCAAGCTGGCACACACACATAACGACCTCATCTTATACAACTCGTGGATGTAGTTTCAGCATTTCAGTTAATCTTCCGACAAAATAGTAAATAATTCTTTATTTTTTGGTGGTTAAAGTTACATAAACGTCTATTTTAGAGTTTATTTCCTTCAATATGACATATATTTACTCAACCAAACCTAGCTTTATCTAATAATAGACTATTTAGACAAAACGACATAAGCTTTTTAAAGCGATGAAATTGGTGTAACAGATGTGGCAAGTGGCATCCATCTTGTTACAACGTAACGAAAGTACACAGTGAGACGTGTCTCATTGTGTACCTACTATGTAGTTCTGATGTTAAAAAGTTATTTATTAATAAAAGAAGGTTTTTCTATCTCTCTCTCTTTCTGTGTGTGTGTGTGGGCGTGCGATGGCTAGGAAAATCTACTAAACGTAAGAGGCTGGAAATTTGCATGAAGTTAGCCCAAGGCCTGCCATTGTCCAACCGAGGCTCATATTTTTGATATTTTGAAAATCTAGAAACATTAATTAGAAATCATAAACTAAAAAAAAAATTATTGATAGAGTGTAAAAATGTATGATTTATGAAAATATGTACATTGTCTTACTGTGTACCACAAGTGGTACACAGTGAGACAATTTCCGGTACTCCGTTATGCTGCTTCTGTGCTTTTATAAATAACTTTTTTAAAAACCATTTATACATTAATGTGTAGCTTATTTGTGTAGCTTAAAAATGTAGCATTTTTTTTTTCAAAAAATAAATAAATAAATAAATAAATAAAAAAAATAAAATAAATAAATAAATAAATAAAATAAAAATTGTCGCCATTCGTTAAGTAATAATAATTTTCATCTAACTGTGTACTACACTCCCCTATATATAATTATATGAATTTAAACAATAACTGTACTGCAATGAAATCTTCTCTTTAGGTAACGAGTATAAACGGTCTTGATAACGAGAAAACGTTGTAGCAAATGAATAGACGAGGCTGCAGGGAAAATTTTTCTCTAGAAGCTCCCCGTGATCCAAATTAACATCCATGTAAGTGGAAGCACGTGTAAGAAGTAGTCTGCTTCTTCAATGGTAATTGTCGGCATGTTTCATCTTTCTCTCTTTGCTCAGTTTTGAAGTAGAAATTCCTTTGACGGCTCCTTTATAGGGAAGAGGTTCATCATTAAAAGCTTGGAAAAATCAGAAGGAATAAATGCAAGGCAACTTAGATGGGTTGAATTATCTTTTAATGAATTGGGTATTCGCTCCCCTTTACATTCTCTTTTTATTTATTTATTTATTTTGCGGGTGTGTATGTGTGTATTATGGGTCTCTATCGCTGATGCAGAGGTTTTAGTTTTGGAATTAAGTAAAATTCTCTCAATAATGTTGCTTAAAATTTTTCAAATGAAAATTTTGTTTCTTTATAAGTTTTTACAAATGTATAACGAATGAAAAATTCACCTTTAATCTTTTAAATTAATTTATCAGAGAGTGGGATTTTTTCGAAGAAAACCACGAAAACTCCGAACGGCTAGGGGCCCCACCAGTGGCCGAGAGGTTCTGCTCTCGAAGCTGGTAGACGGGAAGTGCTGGGTTCGATCCCAATCGCGCCCGTCGGCCTAATCGTTCGGAGTTTTCGTGGTTTTCTTCGAACCTTGGTTCTCCAAGCGTTAATACGGGTTAGGTTCCCTTAGAAAGACCTCCACGGAAGGCACTCCCCCCTTAGTGCCCATATCCCACGTGCAGATAATTGGCCGACATAAATACAACCAACCAACCAACCAACCGAACAGCTAGGGTGAAGGGCGCAATTGGGTTCGAACCCAACACCTCCCGTTTTTACAAATGTTTAACGAATGAAAAATTCACCTTTAATCTTTTAAATTAATTTATCAGGGAGCGGAATTTTTTAGGAAAAAAAAACAGTAAAGGATTGATTGATTTTTTGACGGCCGATTATCTACTCGAGGGATATAGGCCCTAATGCAGGGCCGGCGAACCTATGGCACGCGTGCCATAAGTGGTACGCTGCAGATTATTTTTTTCACGGTATAGATCCAGGTCCATCAAAATATAGTAGAATTTCACAAAATGTATTAATTAATCTAGATGTTGTTGCTGATTAATTCGGTTGGTTGTCACTGTCATACAGCTTGAAGAACCTGAGATACTATAACTCAATGTATACCAACCTTTCTTAATATTGGCTCACAAAATTTTAAGAATAAGACAGAATTACGAGATTATCGCAAAAGACAGATTAAAAGGCATTATAAGGAAAAATTCCAATGGGAAAAGTATAACAACTTGGATTTCAATTCCAGACACTAAAAGCTGTAGATTCTGGCGCTTGCTATTTTGAATTTTTTTTTTTCTTTTTTTGCAGGACATTCTTTTCGGAAATAAATAATATGAAAAATTAAAGTAAAAACATGTTAAATGAATCCAATTCAACTTGCATTCTCTTAAAAACAACCAAGCACGAAGCTGGTATAAATTATTTGGCATCTAAGATGAGACACCATGAATAATGCTTAAAAAATAAATTTCTAAAGTATTACATCAAATATTGCCCATATTTTTTAGTTCTAAAGAGAAAATTTTAAATAATTTTGATTCATTATTATTTGATCCATTAATTTTTTTATTGTTGGCACGTCATGATCACTTAAAATATATTTTCGGAAAAATTTGGTAAGTGGATGTGAAAAGGTTCTCCATCCCTGTCCTAGGGGGAGTTCCCACCGTGAGGGGTCTTTCTAAGGGAACCTAACCTCTATTTACGCAAGGTTTCCCTAGGTTCGAAGAAAACCACGAAAACTCCGAACGTCTAGGGTGACGGGCGCGACTGGGTTCGAACCCAACACCTCCCGTCTACCAGCTTCGAGAACAGAGCCTCTCAGCCCAAAAAACAAAAAGAAAAAAAAAACCCAGTAAAACTCCTATAATTTCGAAAACAATGTGTTATTTCAAGCTACTTATATCAAGTGAAGTAGGACGTGTCTATATGCATGTAAAACAGAACCAGGTATTGTTTCAGAATGTTTTTGTTCGAAAGCAGTATTACCTAATCTCTCTATTCTAAAAAAAAAAAAAAAAAGGTAACTAGCTGCCACCACCGAATTGAATTTTTTTTTGTGTGACCGGGGGTCTTTATTTGTTAATATTAAGAAAACTACTGCATACAAAAATATGTAAATTGGTAGTATTATAGAGAAATGTTTGATAAACACACGCTGAAACAGACAGTTTTTAAATCGAGCAATTGTTTTAAGAGCTATTTAATGTTAAAGTTGGTCAAAACCGTTCCATTAAAAAAGTTTATAGGAACAAAATCTATACATTGGAATTTAAACATTTTTTCTAGAAGCTCGCGGCGTGCAGACTGCCTTTTTTTTTTTTCTTTTTTCTTTGACTAATTTTTTAGGATGTCTTTCAATTTTCAATTCAAATTGAATATTATTTTTTAACTGTATTTTGCTGTAAGTACAAAGATAAAACAAGAAGAAAAATAAAATTTAGCATTGCTAAATTCAATATCTATTTTTTAATTCTTATATAAATAAGATTTACAGGGGTGTTAGGAAATATGCAAAAATCACGAATAATAACAACTTAAAATATTCCTTTGATGGGTATTAATCCCATTGAAATTTCAATGTACGCTTACTGTCACTTACTGTTTTTTTTTTTTTTTTTTACTTGCTGTTAATCGTAAAAGAAACAGTAAGTGAAAATGTAAAATCAGAAATATAATCAGAAAATAAAATGAATCATTTCATTAACAAATTGTCTAGCAAACATTGTATAATAAATGCAAAAGATATTTAGAAATATTTTGTAAAGTAAAATATTTAATAAGGTTGCCCCCCCTCCCACACACATTTTAATTGTTTAGGTAAAATTACATTGTACTCGTAACGCAACAATATTATATTTTATAATATATATATGGATTATTTTAAGTTTCGCAACTTAACACAAACTTCCGCTGTTACGCTATGTATTTTTATAATTATAATATGGTTTATTTAGAGTTACTTATTTTACTGTTTATTATTTTTTTAAACTATAGTTTGATGACTTACCATTGACAAAAGATTTTAGTTTTAACATTATTCACGAGATGACGCCACCAAACAGAATAGAAAGTTTGATTTACTTAAAACGGAGGCATTTGTAAAATTTAAACTACTTTCGTCTCATTCACATTCATTCAACTCATTATATTCCTTATCGCGTTGCATTTATTACTGTATAATAATTTATTTTGTTACAAGATTTGGATAATAAGAAAACTAGACATAATGCGTAATATTTTTGTTAAATAAGATTTAATTTTTAATAGGAGACAATTAAACTATTAAAATTAGTGAATTTATTAATTTTAAAAGATTTCTCGAATTTATAAAATGCATATTTTACTAAACTAAATGAAGAAAATCTTAATATTACCATTTAATCATTTATATATATATATATTATTATAACGGTACTACAATTATTTAATTTATCTTTTTATTCTAGAATTAATGGACTTTAACTAAAAATTAGGCTTTGAAAATATAGACTGTTAGATATAGAATTGCTTCTTTACAAATATTTTTACTTTTTATATTATCGTTGTTGGTTACAAGCATAGATTCTTTATCATAAAAAATATTATATTTATTCTACAAATATGTAACTTTTTGTCAGGGTTTTCTCCTGATTCAAAAAATCATCCCATTTTGCTGAATTAATATTGGTATAAAAATAATTTTCTTAAATTATGTAAAAAATGGTTATTTATTTAGTTTTTATAAACTAAAGAAATAACCATATTAGATTTATTTCTTTTAGTATCAAATATTTGTGTTAGATGGCGACACTATCCTTGCATGGGAGGATTTACTATTTTCAAAAAATATTTAAAATATTATATTCGCGTGCTAATAATTGCAGAATGTATATGTTATGAAGTTTTCATTTTATTTTGTGCAAAGTAGATTCCTTTTCTAGATTATTTCTTCCAATTTAAATTTTTTAATGTGTAATCTTTTAATCACTTTTAATGTTTTAAACTTTGTTTAAAATTTGTTACTAAAGTTTTGTAACGTATAAAATTTCAGTATGTATACTTTTCTTTTTTGTAATTATCTATTTTGGTTTTAATTCGCGATACTTTAAACACAGAACAATTTATATATACATAGTAATATATTTAAATACTTGTGTGCGGAATAAATATAGATGAATATGTATAACACGGATCCATTATACATATATAAATTTTTTACAGAATCAACAAACCGTTTCTATGTCTCCATATATGATTTTTTTTTCTCATATTCTTATAAATATTCAAAAGAATCGAAGTATTCTTTTAATCTGCATATTGGAAGAAAAGCATCTCTCAAGAAATAAAGTAAAAAATTTCATTTTTTCTAATGAGTAACACGAAAACACGTTTCCAAGAAATACATTGCAATTTAAGATATACCACTTTGAGCAGTTATAAGGAAGTAAAAAAAAAAAAAAAAAAAAAAAAAATGTTCGATTTGTAAAGATCCCATGAATTAACGATGAAAATTTTTTTTTTTAAATTTTACAAAAAAAAAAAAAAAAAAAAAAAAAAAAAAAATCATTTGAAAGAACGCTATTGAGGAAGAGAAACGACAGATTCGGGAAACAGCAAAAAATATTAGCCACAAATGTATTTCTTTGATTTTTTAAGCTGTCTCCAAATCTTAGTACGGTAAGATTTTAGATGCAAACGCTTTCGATAATACGTCTTAGTTATTTAAATTTACATTCATTTTTTTTTAATAAGCACTCTCTCATATTTTTAATTTTGAGAGTGATTCTCAGTTCTTGGTTTATTCTAAATATTTGGGTCTCGAAGCTGGTAGACGGGAAGTGCTGGGTTCGATCCCAATCGCGCCCGTCGGCCTAATCGTTCGGAGTTTTCGTGGCTTTCTTCGAGCCGTGGATCTTCCATGCGTTAATACGGATTAGGTTCCCTTAGAAAGACCCCCAAGGAGGGCACTCCCCCCGGGCCTATATCCCTCGTGTAGATAATTGGCCGTCAAAAATCAACCCAACTCTAAATATTTGGGAACAATCGTGTAAACATCAATATGAACCTCAAAGGAATCCTCCATCAGATTTTTCTGTTAGTGCTGCCATCTGTTATTCAGTAGAGAAAATTATAAATAAAAAAAAAATAATTATATAATATATTTTTAAAATTTTCAATAGTGAATTTTTTGACGAAATGTGTCTTATTTCTATATTAATTTCTTTTTCAACTCTCTTCTAAAACACAATATTACGCTTTATGTGAATGAAAAATAAGTGAAATATTTGAAATGGAGAATCTAAGAAACGTAAAAGAAAATTATTAGATGAACAAAAATGATAGAAAATCTGAATTTGATCAAAAATGTTTAGTTCTAGATTATTTTAAAGTGAGTTTATATTTATATAATACTCATCATAACAAGGGAAAAAATAATAAAACTACATGTCTTTATTATGATATCAATTGCATTCAGGAGGTGGCGCCACATTGTTAAAAAAAAAAAAAAAAGGTGTATTTATTATCACCATCTAAAATTATATTTTTAGTAATTAATTTTATAATATGAATAATATAAATCATAGTACTGAGCACATATGTCATATAACATTATAATGAGATATAGTTATCCATATTTACGAAATTTATAAGACATTGAGAGTAAAAAAGCATTTAAAACATAAAATATCGAAAACATAAAATAAACATAAAATAATGGTAAGCCCCCTTATAGGTATGGAGATGCATTAAATTCTGTTCAATAACCAGTGAGATGCGTTGTATTCTGCGTTGTTTCTCATTTATCTATAAAGACAAAAGATCTTTCCGAATTTCAGTTTTCAACCGATTTTCAAGTCACGAAAATCAATAAAAAATCATCAAATTCCAGGGATTTTTTTTTTTTTTTTTTTTTGGGGGGGGGGGGGGGGGAGCTTTTTTGCATAAGCCGGAATATTGTCTACCGCGGAAAATTTTCTCAGACCCGATCGATTCCGCCTTAGACAGATTTTACTGTATATATATATATATATTCTTTTTTACCGGCTTCATTTATCCATTTAATCTATTGTTTGTTTGTGATACGTCTTTTTGTGGTTCTACATTATTTAGCTGGTTATTTGTATCTTTTGTCTTTAATAGGATATTTTATCAAAATTTGATGGATTTTCATATGCTTATATGGTTTTATCGTGCGCAATATGCTAGTGAATTAGTGATATTGTGCTTGATTCTGTATTACTAGTTAAAGTCTTTATCTTTTTTTTTGCATAACTAGGGGGCTCGGCCCCCTACGAGCTACGCTCGCCAACCCCCGTCCAGACACCGTCGACTCTAAATGCACGCTAATTTGATCGGCTTTAAAAAGATTTCGAAAGATTGAATTATAATTTAAAAAACAGTGGCGATCTCTCTATAAACGGATTTCTATTCATTTCTCTTTGATTGGGGAATTTTAACGCCAAATCCGTTGCGGTACTACTTGATTATCCCGTCGACCCATTTCGCCAAATTATATAAATCGCCAAACCACTCGCCAAATTATACAAATTGACATAATTTTTATTTTAAATAACGAAAAAACAAATAAATTAGTACAACATTAATAAAAATACAAATAAAACGTCGAAATAAAAATAACTTGATGACATAGACACGTGTAACAACATTTCAAAATAAGCTAATATAAAAGGAATTAAGTAAACAGAGTCTTTATCTCCTGGTATTTTTTAACAAAGTGAAAAGAAAGTTCTTTTAAATGAGACATTTTAAATTAATCGTTTTTAATATGACGTAATTTTGACTAAACTATTCTTTCTCTTTTTAATATTCACGTGAATGTACTTGTGTTAGAAATGAAATATTATTTGCGCTTTCCTAACAAAAATAGTTGAAAAGTATACTCTTAAAATATCAAATAAATGTCTAGCGCAATTTCTAAATTTAAACCGTTTTGCAATATTATTTTGTGTTCATTTTATGTAATAACTGTAATGTGACGTAAATATGACGTAATTTCTCCTATTTAAGACTTCTAACGCATGTTAATAAATTTATTGTTTTACAAATTCCTTTCTCTCTTAAAATTCACGTGTAATTATAGTTTTTATGACGTAATTTTTAATAAGTTCCTGCTTTTTGTACATAATTATTTAATTCTAATTCCAAATGTTTTTTTCTGTTTATAATAGTCACGTGTAATCAAATTTTTAATTTATTTACACGTATAAATATATATATATATTTTTTTTTTGAAGCAAACATTATTGTTTCCGCCGTTTATAAGAGTTGGCAACAGTTTAAATTAATATCACTTTCTAAAATCTGTTAAAAATATCTCTAGAAATGCTGAAAATCTGAATTTAAAATAGAAATAAAACCTCAAAAAATTAGTCAAAATAAAAAAATTAATGCAATCTGCACTCCGGCAAATTCTAACGCATAAAATGATCTAAAAATGATTAAATTCCTAGGAACAGTTTTTGCTCCTATAAAACTTTTTTAGTGGAACGATTTTGTCCAACTTTAGCATTAAATATCTCTTAAAATAATTCTTCGATCTGAAAACTGTCTGCATCAGCGTGTCTCTCTATTCTAAAAAAAAGTAACTCCCGCTGTCACCGCCGCCGCCGCCGCCGCCGCCGGTTTTGAATTTTTTGTGACCGGAGGTCTTTCTTCGTTAATATTAAAAAAACTGTTGCATACAAAAATATGAAAATCGGTAGTATTATAGAAAAATGTTTGATAAACACGCTGATGCAGAGAGTTTTCAAATCGAAGAATTATTTTAAGAGATATTTAATGCCAAAGTTGGACAAAATCGTTCCATTAAAAAAGTTTTATAGGAGCAAAAACTGTACATAGGAATTTAATTATTTTTAGATCATTTTATGCGTCAGAATTTCCCGGTGTGCAGATTGCAGTTAGTTTTTTAATTTGAATAATTTTTCGAGGTTTTATTTGTATTTTAAATTCAAATTTTCAGCATTTCGAGAGATATTTTTTACAAATTTTAGAAAATTGTATTAATTTAAACGGTTGCCAACTGTATAAACAGCGGAAGCAGTAATGTTTGCTTCAAATTAAACATTTATTTTACACGTGACTATTATAAACAAAAAATATAAAAAGCAGGAACTCATTGAAAATTACGTCATAAAAACTATAGTTACACGTGAATTTTAAATGAGAAAGAATATTGTAAAATAATAAATTCAGTAACATGCATTAGAAGTCCTAAATAGGAGAATTTACGTCATATTACACTTATTACGTAAAATGAACAAAAAATAATATTACAAAACAGTTTTAATTTAAAAATTGCGCGAGACATTTACTTGACATTTTAAGATGATCATAATATTTCATTTCTAACAAAAGTATTTTGACGTGAATCTCTCTATTCTAAAAAAAAGTAACTACCGCTGTCACCGCCGCCGCCGGTTTTGAATTTTTTGTGACCGGAGGTCTTTCTTCGTTAATATTAAGAAAAATAATGCATACAAAAATATGAAAATCGGTAGTATTATACAGAAATGTTTGATAAACACGCTGATGCAGACAGTTTTCAGATCGAAGAATTATTTTAAGAGATATTTAATGCTAAAGTTGGACAAAATCGTTCCACTAAAAAAGTTTTATAGGAGCAAAAACTGTTCATAGGAATTTAATCATTTTTAGATCATTTTATGCGTTAGAATTTGCCGGAGTGCAGATTGCATTAATTTTTTTATTTTGACTAATTTTTTGAGGTTTTGTTTCTATTTTAAATTCAGATTTTCAGCATTTCTAGAGATATTTTTAACAGATTTTAGAAAGTGATATTAATTTAAACTGTTGCCAACTGTATAAACAGCGGAAACAATAATGTTTGCTTCAAAAAAAATATATATATATATTTATACGTGTAAATAAATTAAAAAAAATTATTTACACGGGACTATTATAAACAGAAAAAAACATTTGGAATTAGAATTAAATAATTATGTACAAAAAGCAGGAACTTATTAAAAATTACGTCATAAAAACTATAATTACACGTGAATTTTAAGAGAGAAAGGAATTTGTAAAACAATAAATTTATTAACATGCGTTAGAAGTCTTAAATAGGAGAAATTACGTCATATTTACGTCACATTACAGTTATTTCATAAAATGAACACAAAATAATATTGCAAAACGGTTTAAATTTAGAAATTGCGCTAGACATTTATTTGATATTTTAAGAGGATACTTTTCAACTATTTTTGTTAGAAAAGAGCAATTAATATTTCATTTCTAACACAAGCATTTTCACGTGAATATTAAAAAGAGAAAGAATAGTTTGGTCAAAATTACGTCAGATTAAAAACGATTAATTTAAAATGTCTCATTTAAAAGAACTTTCTTTTCACTTTGTTAAAAAATACCAGGAGACAAAGACTCTGTTTACTTAATTCCTTTTATATTAGCTTATTTTGAAATGTTGATACACGTGTCTACGTCATCAAGTTATTTTTATTTCGATGTTTTATTTGTATTTTTATTAATGTTGTACTAATTTATTTGTTTTTTCGTTATTTAAAATAAAAATTATGTCAATTTGTATAATTTGGCGATTTATATAATTTGGCGAAATTGGTCGACGGGATAATCAAGTAGTACCGCAACGGATTTGGCGTTAAAATTCCCCAATCAAAGAGAAATGAATAGAAATCCGTTTATAGAGAGATCGTCACTGTTTTTTAAATTATAATTCAATCTTTCGAAATCTTTTTAAAGCCGATCAAATTAGTGTGCATTTAGAGTCTACGGTGTCTGGACGGGGGTTGGCGAGCGTAGCTCGTAGGGGGCCGAGCCCCCTAGTTTATCAAACATTTCTGTATAATACTACCGTTTTTCATATTTTTGTATGCATTATTTTTCTTAATATTAACGAAGAAAGACCTCCGGTCACAAAAAATTCAAAACCGGCGGCGGCGGTGACAGCGGTAGTTACTTTTTTTTAGAATAGAGAGATGTCAGTATTATGAATTGTAGCTGAATTTATTATTTAATTTTAGTAATAGGAAATTAATGATGATTTGTAATTATATAATGGTTATATGGAATTTTTCTTCTCGGAGAATAAAATGTGATCCTCTCACAAATCAAAAATCCCTTGCAGTGATAAATACAACGTATCACGTAGCACTCAACTAATATTATATTGTCCAATATATAATATTTTCTTCCTATTCGTCTGAATAGTGCGGCAAATATACGGTGTTATAAACTTCAGGGTAATAGTAAGATTTAGGTATTTCATTTTCTTCTGTAGATTAAGAGGCTACTTCAGTCAAGCGAAAAGACCTTATCGCTAATGCTAATCCTATGTCAGAAATTCATAAAGATATCTTGTTTGCATTTCAATATTTTTAAAAGATTTTTTTTTTGCATTGAATAACTGAGATAGATATGAACAATTGACGTTTTTTACTTTTTCGATTTTGTTTACAGGTATTTTTTATGAGGTCACTTTCATTTTTGGATCCGGTTTCGAAAATGAAAGCATCCTTATAAAAAAAACTCTAAAATCAAAATCAGAAAAGTAAAAAACGGCCTTTGTACAGATCGACCTCAAGTATCCAATGCAAAAGAAAAAAAATAAAAATACTGAAATGCAAATGAGATATCTTTATAAATTTCTTCCATAGGATTAGCATTAGCGAGCGGGTCTTTTCGCGCGACTGAAGTAGCCCAAGTTCTGTTCATGAAACATTTTTTTAATTTCGAAAATTTGACGTGGCTGTATACATGCTCTATTGGAATATAGACTTATAAAATTAGGGACAAATAAAAGAAGTACCCTTAGACGTTTAATTTGTTGAGGTAATTTAGACATTCACTAAATGAAAATAGCCTATTTTGATCCCACCAATCTTTTCTGCGATTACGGAATTTTAGTCTATGTATATATTCATTTATGTACGTGTGTTTTCAATCATTTTAAGTATTTATTTATGTACGCATATCTCTGTATGTTTGTTTACAGGACAATTGAGAATTCTTTTTCCGCCTGAAATAAAAGTTTTTGTTGGTAATAAAGAGTTCCGTATTTTGGCAATAGTTTGCGTATAGTATGAAAAAACCCGAAGTTGCCTTTTTTCTTCACTAACAGCGGTAATATTTGTAATTCTTTTTCTAAGTTTTAATTCATGATTAAGAAGTACAAACACTTATATTGTATAAAGGGGAGTTATCAGTTACGCCAGATTTTAGCAGAAGTTTAATTTTATTTACTTTGATATTTTTACATTCACGTATATGTTTAAACAATTTTACACGCATTGTTGGAGATATAAAATAAATATTTTTTAGAATTATATCAATAAAAATGTAGTAATACAGAACATCCTTAAATCAATGTACAAGTACATACTGAATATTTAATGTTATATTATATTTAAGAATCCATAATAATATTTTCTTCTGATTTGTTAATTTGCTTTGCGAATGTATGATATTATGAACCATAGGGAAAACAGCGACGGTTCAAAGATTTCATTTTATTTTTCAGATTTAATCAAGTTTTATTCACCAAAGATTTTCTAATTTTGAAAATTGGATATGCCACTGCTTTTGATATTCCGTCCCTGTTGGAATGCAGGTTTTGATAATTAGGAACTATTCTAAGGAATATCACTCCTTTGCTTAATTATTTCAGGTTACTAAGGCTTTGACTAATTGAACTTCAAAACATTCTCTAAAGCCGTTTAGATAATCATTTTAATGAAAATGCATTCTAGATTATCAATATATCCTTTTAAAAGCATTGCATTCCTGAGCACTGCTTATGATATTCAGGGTGTCTCAAAATAACTACCCTGATTTAAATTGCGCATCATTTTATTGCTATTTTATTTACAAGCATCCTATTTGGCAAACACCAGGGTTCGTAAATACCGTGATATTTCGAAAAATATCAAAAATAGCGGATATTTTGATATATATCCGATATTTTCAAAACAGTCAACTTACTACTGATAATAAATATTTTCAAGCATAGTATAATTTAGAAACTAAAATATATTGCACTTAACATGAAAACTTAATCAAACAATATACTAAAAATGCATTTTTTTTTTTTTTTTTTTTCCCCTGGAACAAAATTTGTGATCAACTATTGAAACCAGAAACAATTTGCTTTAATACACTTATGGAAAAAAATAAAAAATAAAAATAAATACAAAGCAACTGTAAGATTTAGTATGAACTACCAAAAAATCAGAAATGTATAAAACAAAATTTTAAATACAAAATAGCTTTTTTTAAAAATTCAAAAATTTTAACATAAATATAAGCTTATCTTATTTGTTATTTCCTAACATGTTGCACAGTTTAAACTCAACTAAACCAAAACCAGAAAAGATTCTTTTCTAATGAAGTTGTATATAACTGATTATCTAAAATATCTGTTCTGAATTATGTCCCACATAATTATTAGTTCTACGTTTAAAAATAAAATCTTCAAACATAATGCTTCGAAAATACATTTCTTTTCTTCTTTGGTTAAAAAAGTCAATGCCAGAGACAAAAGTTCTAAATCTACAAAATGACACAGTCAATATCAGTTGAAAAATTAATTTACACTTGCTTTGATTGAAAATATCGAAAATATCTTGCACAGTGATATTTGAAAATAAATATCAAATATAGAAAATATCAAACATCTTGATATTTTAAAAACAAATAGCAATATGGAAATATCGAAAATGTCAAAAATTTTGATATCTTTAAAATAAATATCGGATATATATCAAGATATATATCATGATGTATATCCATTGATATATATCAACGAACCCTGGCACAGACACACAAAAGTTCATCTTTATTTAAGACATTCGATATGAGCTCTGTGAGTAGTGTTGCCAGGTGCCTCAATTTATGCGGAATGTCCCGATATTCAGGGTCTCCAAAACCTATCCCTCCCACTGGTTACGCGGGGCTCCAAAAGTCCCGATTTTTCCGGACCTTGTGGTTTATAAGTCTACAGCAAGTGGAAAGAAATACAATAAAACCTCTTTATAACGGAATTTTTTTATAGTCCTTGCTAAAGAAATATCTTTAAAATATACATACTTGTCTAGAGAGAGATCTGTCTAACAAGGAGAGGGAAAACCTTGTTAATCACGGATTTTGATTATTTTATATATGTTGTAGGGTAGAGACCCCTTAGTCTCAGTTTTAACGGATTTTATCCAACGCTCCTTAGTTCTTGAGAAACCGGGTTGGTCTAATAGTAGTATACAACTTAAATACTTACTTTGTAATAAAAAGCATAGGTTGGTCGTAGCTCAGTTGGTACGGCGTCTGCTGGCTGATCTGCGGGCCCGGGTTCGGCGCCCGAACGCGCTACATTTGTTTTTCTCATTTTTTGTTTTATAAATATACTTGTAATTATAATTTAATAATTTAAATTAAAAAATTCAATATCATACATTAATTATAATGTTAACATACTTAAATTTATCATTTTTTATTTTTAAAATATTATTTCTCATCCTTTAAAGAGGTTTAAAAAGAAATTGGATCTATTATTGAAAGATGAATATTCCAAAATCGTGACAAAACCTGTTGTGGCGTCATCTAGTTATGATAAAATAAAAGAAAATTCAAATAAAATAAAAATAAAAGCAGAAAGGAGATAACGGGGAAAGCAAAATAATTGAAAGTGCAAGCATAAGTATTACAAGTGGTAAAATCTTTAATATGCAAAAAGTCGGTTGTAATTTAATTCTGATGCTAATTTTTAATATAATTATGCTTGTTTCTTTGAAAACAGAATAATAGTATCATCGCATTGACTTCCTTTGTTAAAGCAATGGGTAAATGATGTTTCTTTAAAATCACGAATTGACACAGTGGCTCAATATCATTGCATCGATAAATGAATATATATATATATATATATATATATAAAGAATATATTTTAAAAGTGATTCTAAATAAATAAATATATATATATATATATATATATATATATATAACAGTTTTATGATGTTTTATACAACTATTTAGTTAAAAGTAAAAAATTAAATAGGTTAAAATTATAATTGATATACAATATTATAAATTTTAATTGACAACGAGATTATTAAGTTATACTTACGAATATATTTATAAAACAAAAAATGAGAAAAACAAATGTACCACGTCTCGGTATCCAACCCGGACCCGCAGATCAGCCGGCAAACGCCATGCCAACTCAGCTACGACCTCCCTATCCTTTTAGTTACAAAGTAAGTATTTAAGTTGTGTACTACTATTAGACCCCCCGGTTTCCCAAGAACTAAGGAGCGTTGGATAAAATCCGTTCAACCTGAGACTAAGGGCGTCTCTATACTACACCATATATTAAAATAATCAAAATCTGTGATTAACAAGGTTGGCCCTCTCCTTGTAAAACTGAATGTTATACGGCTCCTAGCTCTTCTGTTTTTACAAGTTTTACAGTACTTTGTTCAGTGAAACATGTGTAAACAGAACCCGTTTATAACGAAAATTCTATTCCCTATCATAGGGATACTATAAAATTATACCTGCTAAATTGGAATTTTGTTTAACCCAAGCAATTTTCCTTTTACAGGTTTTACTGTACACGATTGTGTTTTTTTAGTATGATAAAATTTTCTAAGACGGAGTCGCACACTGTTAAAAATTTGCAGCATTCTGTCCAGTCATTTGGCCGTTTTTATCGAAAACGGTTACACAACCGTAATTTAACACTATTCTGACCATATTATTGGCCATTTTATGGTCAGAATATAGTTAAATTGCGGTTATGAACCTGTTTTTCAAAAAACTGTCGAATAACTGAACAGAATGCTGCAAATTTTTAACAGTGCAAGTGACAGGTGGAAAACTCCATTTTAAACAGGCTTTCGTCTTAGCAGGAAAATATTTTATAGTAATCCTACCATAATGACGATGACATGTTTACGTTTAAGACAGCAGGATTCCATTATAAACAGGTTCCGTTTTCGTAGAGCTTACCGTAATTTTATGTCACGATTTAGAACCCGATGTCTCGCTTTTGTTGTCTTCCCATCCCGCTTTTTTGTGACATTGGACCTGGCAACACTATCCGTGAGTCACAGGCAAAAATAGTACCCGTAGTAGGATAACAGAAAGAATGGAAAAGACTAAAAAGGATGGATACATAAATGTTTGGTATTTATTCTTCTGCAAAAGAGTATAACATTGATCAAAACACTTCAGGTAGGTATGTAGACAAATTTCATCAAAATGAACACAGTGAGACGAAGTCAAACTATGTGGCAACATGGGTTGCCAAGTCAAATATCACAAAAAGTGAGGGTTTAAAACTGAATTTTTCTCCTGTGCCTTGAATTCCGTCTAAGCAGGTTTGTTTACACCACATTTTTCCAAATATTTTTCAATAGTAATTAAACCTTAAGCATAAAGTTATCCTGCCTTTTTTTATACTGATTTTATTTCCCTCTACAAATATTTCATTTTAAAATAAAGTGGGTCAAGCCTCGCATAGGTGGGGAGCCTTGAGCCATTATTTTCTCATGTTTAAAATCAATCATTTTTAAAGTTTCTTATATAGTACACTTATGTCGCAATTTTATTGCATCCTGCGAAAGAGGCATCTCATTTACAAGTTAACCCAGGAAAACACACCTACAAGCCATCCCGAGATCCAACCGTATACACGGATGGGTCCCGAACCGAATCAGGCGTTGCAACAGCATTCTGTGTTATGAGTGATGGGAAGGTGACACATCAGTGGGTCAACAACATTGGGGATCATAACCCCGTTTATCAAGCGGAGCTCCTCGCGATCCTGCGGGCACTGGAGTGGATCTCTGGTCAATCTTTCCCCTTCGTTAGGGTCTGCAGTGATAGCCTCTCCAGCCTCCAAGCAATTTTCGCGCACCATACCAAACACCCATTAGTACTTAAAATTAAACAACAACTCTTAACACTAGTCCACAAATCTTCCCTTGGTCATGTATCGGCCCACATTGGCGTTGAGGGCAATGAGCGAGCCGATGCACTGGCTAAGGTAGCAACAGAAAAACAGGCAATAGATTTTGAACTCCCAATTCCTCCGTCCCATGTCAAACGAGTCTTAAAAGACAGAATTCTTCCAGCCTGGTAGGATAGGTGGGACGACTCTCACAAGGGACGCTACACACACAACCTCATACCTAAAGTCTCTAGGAACCTATATAATCTCTCAATATCCACCACCGCATTCCTCACAAGTCACGGCCCTTTCAAATTTTACCTAAAAAAATTCCACTGCACCTCCTCGGCTCTCTGCGAATGCGGAGAATTAGGCACACCAGAGCATAGCTACTATCACTGTACCCTAACGGAAACCTGGCATATAAAATTTCACAGCTCAACCCCCAAATCCTGGCTATTAAACATACTCTCAAGGACGGCACTGCTGGCAAAATTAAAGCATATTTATAAATTCCAAAAAGAAATTTGTGTTCTCACTCCCTAGTGATCATGCGTAAAGTATCAGATCAGCACTCCATATCTGAACTTTCTGGGCTTACAGTGTGTTCCAGCACACGCAGCATTGCCATAGTAGCAGCAACCCCTCCTTTTTCACCTGCTGCGTGTCGCGTGGGGGGCTCCTTGCCCCAGCGGGTGACGCGTAAGTCATCGTATTCTCTCCCGCTCTCTGCTGCGAAGGGGCAGTCTTTCTTTTTCTTTCTTTTTTTTTCTTTTTTTTTAAAGACCTTAATAAAGGCGACCGGGAGGGACACTATGCTCTACAGACTTGGATTCCTCGTCTGAGCAGTCCCTCTTAGGCAATCGAAACTGACTGTATAACGAATAAAATGATGTATGAAACTTTATTGTAGGTCCCAATATTTAAAAAATAAAAAATCATTTTGTAAAAAATGGGCCAACCCTCCCCAGTCTGACCTATAACTTTGAAAATCCAAAGACATCTAATATATTAAGGTTTTCTTTGCAGAGGATGGCGAAGAGGGAGGGATTACTTTTATCATAAATATAACGCTATTTTTTGTGGTTGAAAACAACAACTACTCTACCTTTAATGGCATAATAATAATAATAATAATAATAATAATAATAATAAAAAACCCAGTGGTGTAGTGGTCAGCACGCCTGTCTGCCGCACCGCAGGTCGAGAGTTCGACTCCCGACTGGGCAAGGTTCACTCAGCCTTTCATCCCTTCGGGGTCGATAAAATGGGTACCAAGCTTGCTTGGGAACTAAACACCGAGGGTCTCGCGTTAGGTTGACCACCTGGCCGGGACGCATGTTGCATAGCACCTCGGGGCCCAGGGTCAAGAAAACAGAGATGGGCACTGTCGGCCCAGATCCTTCTTGGATTGTATAGCCACAGAGTTTAGTTTAGTTTAATAATAATAAAGTTAAAATCCTTCTCTAAAATATTCATTCTAAAACATTTTTGAAGTTGTATATGTCAGTTTAAAAATTAAAAAAAGAGCAACAAAATTTTTAGTTCTGTACAATTTAAAAGCATTATTGAAACTAGACTCCTCCTTCTTAAAATTAATGCAAATATCTTATTAGTTACTGATTTAATTCATGTAAGAATTTCTGATTTTAATCATTAAGAACTAATCGAAAGAACGTTAATTAGACTTTGATTAATTAAACTTTAGAATATTCCTTAAATTGCGATTGTAGAATTATTTCAACGAAAATATATTCCAGATTTACAATTTATTCCTTTCTAAGTATGTACAAATTAGAAATGCTTCAGCATTGATTATTTATGCTAATTTTAGTCGTTTCAGTAATTGTTAGCCTGGTTTTAAAGTATTTTATGTTTCTGTAATGAAATAAGTAGAACAAAAAATATCGATAAATGAAATGTTTGTCATTTTAAATTAACAACGCAAAAAAAAAAGTATGAGTTGAAACATTATAATTTTAAATACGTATATAATATATTTTTATTTATTTTGAAAATTGTTAAACTAATATACATACTTTTAGAATATAAATATTTTTAATAATTAAAATATCTGTTACCAATATATAATTTATAGTACTTAAAATGTAATAGTCAAAGAGGATATTATTTAAATATTTAATTCTCCGATGAAATCCTAATAAAAATTGTAAATTGAAATGCATGGCGTTCCATAAAATGCTGTGAATACTTTATAATTTTATATATTTTGTAGATATATAATCTATCTATAATAATGTCGTAATTTATTGTTTGACAGATATATGAAATAGAGAAATACAATAACTAAAATTTAATTAAAATTTTTATTTTATTTTATAATAGATTTCTTCAATTAAATTAGACAAAATTTAATTACTAGGGGGCTCGGCCCCTACGAGCTACGCTCGCCAACCCCCGTTCAGACACCGCAGTCTCTAAAAGAACGCTAATTTGATCGGCTTTAAACAGATTTTGAAAGATTGAATTATAATTTAAAAAACAGTAGCGATCTCCCTATAAACGGGTTTCTACTCATTTCTCTTCGATTGGGGAATTTTAAGGAAAAATCAGCTGCTGTTAAAAGATACAATGGCTGTTTTCGCCTTTGATTAAATAAAATCACTTAAACATTTTAAAATAAGCTAATATAATAAGGAAATCTGCATAAAAATTCAAATATATTTCACAAATACCAATGCCTTCTTTTGACGGAAACGACACTGAAGGTTAACGAATCTTAACTAAATCATTTAAGCAATTTCTTTATTTTCTGCTTCACAGATTTTTCTCTTTCAAATCATATTTTTTGTCGATGACATTTCATTTTCAGCTTGTAATCTTTTTTATTTTTATTAAATTACTAAATAGTCGCTCGAAAGCAATCTAAACGCGTTCAATATTAATCTTATTAATATAATATCAAAATAATGTCTCGCGCAATTTTTAAATTTAAACTGTTTTGCAATATTACTTTTTGTTCATTTTACGTAATAAGTGTAATGTGACGTAATTTCTCTTATTTAAGACTTCTAACGCATGTTAATGAATTTATTATTTTACAGTATCCTTTCTCTTTTAAAATTCACGTGTAAGTATAGTTTTTATGAAGTATTTTCAATAAGTTCCTGCTTTTCATACGTAATTATTTAATCCTAATTTGAAAGTTTTTTTTTCTGTTAATAATAGTCACGTGTAAAATAAATTTTTAATTTGAAGCAAACATTATTATTTGCGCTGTTTATGCAGTTGGCAACAGTTTAAATTAATACCAATTTCTAAAATAAGTAAAAAATATATCTCGAAATGCTGAAAATTTGAATTTAAAATAGAAATAAAACCTCAAAAAATGAGTCAAATTAAAAAAGTGAATGCAGTCTGCACACCGGGAAATTCTAACGTATAAAATGATCTAAAAATGAATTAATTCCCATATATAGTTTTTGCTCCTATAAAACTTTTTTAATGGAACGATTTTGTCCAACTTTAGCATTAAGTATATCTTAAAATAATTATTCGATTTGAAAACTGTCTGCACCAGCATGTTTATCAAACATTTCTCTATAATACCGCCGATTTTCATATTTTTGCATGCAGTATTTTTCTTAATATTAACGGAGAAAGACCTTCGGTCACAAAAAATTCAAAACCGGCGGCGGCGGTGACAGCGTAAGTTACTTTTTTTTAGAATAGAGAGAAAATTTTAGCTGTAAGAAAAAAGCATGAAAATTGTCAAGCATGCATATGACTATTTAATAAGATATGCTTAGTACCGTAGTATTATGTAATATCTTATGTATGTTTTCTTTTTTTTTCCGATTAACTTAATTGTGTTTTCATTATACGTGCGTTGCTTACCCAATATTATAAACCATAAAAATGCGTTAATACTAAAATCTAATTTACTTAAACGTCACAAGATTATTTTTATTTTTACTACTAGGGGGCTCGGCCCCCTACGAGCTACGCTCGCCAACCCCCGTCCAGACACCGTAGACTCTAAATGCACGCTAATTTGATCGACTTTAAAAAGATTTCGAAAGATTGAATTATAATTTAAAAAACAGTGGCGATCTCCCTATAAACGAATTTCTATTCATTTCTCTTTGATTGGGGAATTTTAACGCCAAATCCGCTGCGGTACTACTTGATTATCCCGTCGACCAATTTCGCCAAATTATATAAATCGCCAAACCACTCGCCAAATTATACAAGTTGACATAATTTTTATTTTAAATAACGAAAGAACATATAAATTCGTACAACATTAATATAAATACAAATAAAACGTCGAAATAAAAATAACTTGATGACGTAGACACGTGTAACAACATTTCAAAATAAGCTAATATAAAAGGAATTAAGTAAACAGAGTCTTTGTCTCCTGGTATTTTTTAACAAAGCGAAAAGAAAGTTCTTTTAAATGAGACATTTTAAATTAATCGTTATTAATCTGACGTAATTTTTACCAAGCTATTCTTTCTCTTTTAAATAATCGCGTGAAAGTACTTTTGTTAGCAATGAAATATTATTTGCGGTTTCCTAACAAAAATAGTTGAAAATATCCTCTCAAAATATTAAATAAATGTCTAGCGCAATTTCTAAATTTAAATCGTTTTGCAATATTATTTTGTGTTCATTTTATGTAATAACTGTAATGTGACGTAAATATGACGTAATTTCTCCTATTTAAGACTTCTAACGCATGTTAATAAATTTATTGTTTAACAAATTCCTTTCTCTCTTAAAATTCACGTGTAATTATAGTTTTTATGACGTAATTTTTAATAAGCTCCTGCTTTTTGTACATAATTATTTAATTCTAATTCCAAATGTTTTTTCTGTTTATAATAGTCACGTGTAAATAAATTTTTAATTTATTTACACGTATAAATATATATATATATTTTTTTAAGCAAACATTATTGTTTCCGCTGTTTATACAGTTGGCAACAGTTTAAATTAATATCACTTTGTAAAATCTGTTAAAAATATCTCTAGAAATGCTGAAAATCTGAATTTAAAATAGAAATAAAACCTCAAAAAATTAGTCAAAATAAAAAAATTAATGCAATCTGCACTCCGGCAAATTTTAACGCATAAAATGATCTAAAAATGATTAAATTACTATGAACAGTTTTTGCTCCTATAAAACTTTTTTAGTGGAACGATTTTGTCCAACTTTAGCATTAAATATCTCTTAAAATAATTCTTCGATCTGAAAACTGTCTGCATCAGCGTGTTTATCGAACATTTCTGTATAATACTACCGATTTTCATATTTTTGTATGCATTATTTTTCTTAATATTAACGAAGAAAGACCTCCGGTCACAAAAAATTCAAAACCGGCGGCGGCGGCGGCGGTGACAGCGGTAGTTACTTTTTTTTAGAATAGAGAGATTTTTACATTTTTTTTTTTCAAAACAATGATTTAAAAACAACTAAAATACATGCATCATATATGTTGCTGGAAAATAAATAAAAAAATAAACAAACAAATGGTCTCAAAGTAAACGTTTTGCGAAAGCAAACTTACGATATTTTTAAGGTACAACTTTTTTTTCTAAATCCGAATACCGGTCAAAATAAATAAATAAATAAAAAGAGTATTTGACAATATATTTGCATTGTTGTTTCTTTGATAAATGTTATTACTCTGTAATTTCTACTAAATGGTCCGTACTATTTATCGGCCTATACATCTAAATTCTGTCCGCTCCATTTAAGGCTATACTGAACGTGAACGATGGAAACATTAGTCCGGCGGCGGCTATGAAGAATTAATTTCGTATTTACGCTGCCTAGAAATACAGCTGAAAGTGTTATTCTCGGGTGATATATGTAACATGTACAAGTGGCGTTTTACTAACATTAAACATTTTTTTTTTTTTTTTACTTTTTTTATTTTACAAACATTCATTAATTTTGGTTACCAAATTTATAAATAAATTAATTGCGGATTTCTAAATTATAAAAATAAAAGTTCATGTTAGTTTTTGAGTTTATACATTACTTGTAAAAGATGCTTTTTAAAATTATTATAATTACATTAATACTTGTGAAATTTTCCAGAGAAAATACTCGCCTTGCATACAATATTTCAAAAGAAATTCAAATTTCAAATTGCTTAAAAAGCCCAAAGGTCAACATAGTGAAAAGTATCCATGCCCGGGACTCTAACCCGGGCCAACAGTATAGCGCGCTGACGTTCTTCATTCTACCGACTAAACGACATGGAGCGATACCCATACCAAGCCTGGAACTTCTCACTATTACGTGTTGTCAAGGCTACAACAAACGCAGCATCTTGTGCTGCTATTCCATCTTGTGGCTGCTGATGGCCCGGGTTCGAGTCCCGGCATGGATACTTTTTCAATATGTTGGCATTTGCGCCTTTTAAGCAATTTGAAATTTGAATTTCATTTGAAATATTATAATTACTTTTATTTAATGATTAGAAAAGGCGTTTTAAATAAATTAATTGATTAAGACTGCCTAGAAACAGACATGAAAGAGCTGTTTTTGTATGCTATATGTAACATGTACAAGTGGCGTTTTCTAACATTAAAATTTATTTGTTCTTTTTTATTTTTTTATTTTACAAGTAATTCATTATAGAAATAAATATGAAATACTAGTTTTTGGGTTGTTTATACGCTACGTGTAAAATATACGCTTTGTAATTATTTTAAATACTTGTATTTAATGATTAGAAAATGCGTTTTAAATAAATTAATTTCAGATTCACGCTGCTTAGAAATAGATATGAAAGTGCTACTTTCGTGTGATATATGTAATATGTTCTAGTGGCGTTTTTCTAATATTAAACATATATATATATATTTTTTACTTTTTTCATTTTACAATCATTCATTAGTTTAGGGTTACCAAAATTCTAAATTCTAACTTGCAGAATTATGTAATAATAGTTAATGTTAATTTTTGAGTTTATACATTACGTGTAAGAGATGCGTTTTATAATTATTTTAAGTACCTTTATTTAATGGTTAGAAAATGCGTTTTACATGAATTAAGTTCGGATGTCACTGCCTAGTAGAAACATATCTGAAAGTGCTGTTTCCGTATCTAACATTAAAATTTTTTTATTCTATTTTACTTTTTAATTTTACAAATCCTTCATTATAGAAATAAATGTGAAATGCTAGTTTTTGGGTAATTTATACGTTACGTGTAAGAGATACACTTTGTAATTTTTTAAATACTTTTATTTAATAATTTGAAAATTCCTTTTAAATAAATTAATTTCAGATTTACATGACCCACAAACATATATGAAAGTACTAGTTTTGTGTGATATATATTACATTTGAAAGTGTAACATTGAACAACTTTTGTTCATTTTTTCATTCTACAAAAATAAAATTATAAACGAATTACTTGCAGATTTCTAAAGCTTGAAAATAAAACTTAGCATTTTAACCCTTAAATGTCTGAATTTTCAAAAATCTTTGTAAAAATGTTTTTCGGCTTTCATTTTTAAAATAAATCATGGGAAAAATAATTAAAAAAATCATATTTTGTTTTAAGTGTAGTTTACGGCTAAAAAACAGTTTGTTACTAATCGGCAATACTGGTGTTTAATTGAAAAAATAATTTCCCTTGATAAAATTCTATAATATTAAACACACAAGAATTTTAGGAACTATAATAAGAAATAAATTTTACTTGCTCACTGCAGATCAAAATAGGGTATTTCGCAAGCTCCTAAACAAAACAAAAAGAACAAGTAGCAACAATTCAAAAAATAAATCTATCATTATTCTTAAACAGCACAAGTGTTGCCATCTACATGTTGAAAATCGATTTAATAATATTTTCAGAATGTATTTTATTGGCAACATTAGGCATTATAGCTTAAATATTATTCTAATAGTATTTTAGAGCCTAAATTGGGTATGTTGCCAAAAAGCAACACCAGGCATTTAAGGGTTAAGTTTTGTTTTTTGTTATACATTGCATATGAAGAATGCCAGGGTTGCCAGTTTGGCGACCATTTTTATTCTGGAATTGCAAATTCATATAAATTGCGAATGGTATTTTTTTGCCTTATCTAATGGCAGACACTTCATAATCTCGTAAATTATATTCTTCTTTCGGAATTTCCGGTATGAATTCGGAAATTGTGAAAAAAAGGAGGCCATACAGGTAACTGTGTTCTACAGACGGTGTTCACACATTTATTTATTTATTTATTTATTATTTTTTTTTTGCCGATTTTCATGGTACTTATAGAATTATTTCAGATAAAATATTTGTATTTTAAATGTTCAGCTTGGTAACTTGTATTCTGAACATCCGAGAAACATTTCTACACTGTAATTTCCACAACAATAATGCCTCTTGCAGTTTTGGAAGAGGCATTTTGGGCCATTTTTCTTGAATACCTTTCAAAAGTCGATGAAGGGTTGTAGGTCGACGTTTGGATAACGCGTTTTTTAAAAGTATAAAAGTGCAAAAATCCATGGATACATCAGGAGATTTAGCAAGCATATCAGTGAAGGGTACAGCCCTGATTCACATTTCTCGTTTAATTTTTTCCAGAAAATTAACAGTGTATTGTGATGTGTGGCTGCTTGCTTTATTATCTTGATGCAGTTTAACAGATTGACGGAACTACGAGTAAAGAGATGGTATTTCATGTTTGAAAATTGGGAGTAAAATGTGTTTCTGTATGGTTGGTATGTGGAGGGGATCTTAACATTTTCCCGCGTTCTCTTTATTTTTAATTTGCCGTTCTATGCAAAGCAACAACAATAGATCTTTTGATTGAACTTTCTTTAGACACATTGAACCACGTTACAACATTTTTTTCTCCTCTTTGATGATAATAAATGGATACCTCTTTATTACAATCCTTTAAATAGACCCAAGTAACAAAATTTTCCGTTTTTTCCCGGATAATTGCTTATAAACAAATCTACGTCGTGTTCTGCTTTCGGCGATATACCCTGGAGAAAAATAATGACCATTGTTTGTTTGTTTTTGGCCTTTTTAATATTCAAATCAGTGTTAATGATTTTTTTAACAGTTGACTTTGAGCATTTTAACGATTTAGTAACAGCCCTTTGTGTTGGAAAATTTTCTCTTACAGTGTAAAAAAAAGGACTATAATACAGACATTGTATTGGCAATCGAGACGCCAGTACTATTTCCGTATTTTAACGGAAAATTTTCACCTTAAATTACGGCAAATTTTCCGTTTTTCTGTAATTTACGGGGTAAAATTTCCGTTAAAATACGGAAATAGTACTGGCGTCTCGATTGCCAGTACAATTTCCGTATTTTAGCCTTTTTCTTTTACAGTTACCATAAAGGGTCTTGCCTTTTTCCACTTGAAGCCAAAAATTCACGTTTTTTCCCTGTGTTATTGACAATTTTACCTACTGTGTCTTTTGATATAGAAAAACCATGGCTTTCACAGCGATTTTTAATAACCGAATACGAATAATTCTCTTCGAAATGTGTATAAATGTAACCTTTCATCTATTGATTCCTTAAAAGCGCCATTTTGCATGCAAACAAAAATTTCTGTTGCCACACGAGAATTTATACTTTCAAAAAGTTATTAGTTGAGAAAAATAATTTTTCTATGCAGACGATCTTTTTGTACACCAAAAAACTTGTCTAAAATATGTGCGAACAGCCTGTGTAATCATCAATATATTTTATTCATTTATTTATTCAGTTATCTATGTTCAAATTCAAATGAACAAAATCATGCACCCAGACTAAAATGTAATAAACTAAGCAAAACCTTACACTGTAAAAAAGACAAATGTTTCTTAATCTGCTAAAATATAATATAACCACGGATGAAAATATACAATAACGTCGTGGGAATTACCCACGTTTCCGAAAAGCTTTCTTTATCTCTAGAAACCTTGGAAAAAAAAATATTTTTGTGCTTTAAAGAAATATTTATAGAAAGGAACTTCCTTCTGCTGCCACTGATTTTCAGAAATGTTTCTGAATAACTTTTCTGCTGCATAATGGGTTTTCTGAAAATGTATATATTTTTAGGATACGAGTAAAAGTAACAAAACAGTATTAATGTAAATGCTGTTAATTTATCGTGTTTGCCTCTAAAACATGTTTATATTCAACATGAAAATGCTCTCTTGAGAGTTCATACCATCCGAAAAACCTATATTCTGGATTGAGAAGACGTATTAATACATTATAAAAATCACTCGGAAACGTTTCTGAAATTCAGCGGCAGCAGAAGAAATTCTTTTTTTCTAAATGGTTCTTTAAATCTGGAAAATGTATTGGTTTTTGACTTTCTAAAGATAAAAAACATTTTTTGGAATCGTGGGTAACTTCGGGAGAGGTTTTCGTTCCTGGGCATTTATATTTTACTAAATTAAGAAACATTTGGCTTTTTTTTTTTTTTTTTTTTTTTTTTTACAATGTATGATATCCATGAAAAAAAAATCTTTTCCGAACTGTGTATTTCAGTTTATTATCCTTGAAAAGAAGTGATAGAAAAATAATCTACAAAACAATCCTCAGGTATACAAATCGAAATGTTTTTGCTTTTCTAAATTATTTATACATTCCTAAGAAATTACAAGCAAAATATTGAAAACGAGTAAGTTTTCCAGTTATAACTTCTTGTTTCACATTACCATAAAATTTTTATTATTATTTGTTGAAGTCTTAAATATAGTTTTTTTCTCTCTTCACATGCTATTTTAAGTCGCTTGCGAAAAAAGACAATGTTTTACGACTGTAAAAAAAATCTGATGTTTCTACATCACTCCCAAGAGTAACTGGGAAAAGGTTTTAAATTGTTTCGAGATTTTTCAAAATGCCACATTTTATTACGCTGTGTAATACAACATTTGTGATTTTGTGAACGTTAACGATATATTTTGTAAAGAAATTATTAATATTGCTTCTATAGCTTAGAATTTATTCGGAATTGATTTATATATAAAAGTTATATTTCCTATATTAAAAATACTTCATTTGACTAATTTTTTATTTGATCATAGTTGCAAAAAAGGGGGGAAATATGAGAAAGAAATACTTTTTAAATCATTGATTTAGAGAGATCGGAATGAATTTAACACTTTGACACAACAACTCCTATTTTTAAAATATCCACTCAGATTTTAGAATACATCATTTTAAGCATGTAAATATTAATAAAAAAATATTTAGAACATAAAAATTGAAATATATTGATTAAAGAAACTTTTTGCACATCCACAATAAACAGAAAATTATAAACTTTTCGTAAATATTGTCCATTTTCTGATACAAAATTGTCAATTATACGAACTTTCCTTTGTAAAAAACATATTTTTGGGCGTCTTCAGTCTTTTTAATATTACAAAATTTACGAAGTTCCTTTTAGCAATAGCTATGGTGGTTAAACAATAAATAAAACTGTGGCATGAAAAAATAACTCACTATCGCCATCTGTTGAGAATTAAATAAATGATTTAAATTAACTGCTGTGTTGAGAGATGGCAGCAATAAATAAAAATCCCTGTCGGCTCGGGCCTACAGGCGGAGATAGATTTCGAAGTTAAGTACTAAATTCTCCAACAAAACTTAAATCAAGATTAGAGATAAACCCAGTTTCTTCACAAAGAGTGAGCTGTAGGGAGCTAAACTTTTTGTGAAAATTATAATATACACGAATACACACACACACAAGTATATGGAATAGGTTTAAAAAATGGCTACAAAAAATTCAGAGAACCTTAAAGTGTTAAAATATGTTAATATTTCCATAGTCGGGTTTTTATCATGTTTTAATACGTTTCTTCAAACTCACATGGCGTTACATATTCACCTGCAGAGGTCCATTATATTTCCAATATGACGCAATATACATGTTTTTTTTTCGTCAAACTATTTATTTTATTTTGAGTTTTCATGCTGAAATCTTGCTCTAGAAAACTTATGACGTAATATTCAATTTGTTTTCAATTTGTCAAACTATTTAATTTTACACGTGAAAATTTTGCATTAGAAAAGTAATTGTTGTGGTGAGAATTTTATTGTTTTTTAATTGTTGGCAACTGCTATAACGAAAAGCTTTTATTTTTTTCCTGCCATTCTTGTGTAAGAGCTGGTATTATCAGAATCATGTTAAGACAGTATTCAAAATTTTGAACCCTCCCCATTTCCACCCTCTTGGGCCGATTTTGCCCATTTTCAATCCCCGCCGAGATATTAGCCATATCAAAGTTGTTGGCGAGTTTGAGGACAATCCGTGCATAATTGCGACTTTTATCGTGCGGACAAAATTTAGTACATACATATATACACACATATATATATATAACTTTTTAGGTGGGGGTGGTTTAGGGTTCCTGGGGTCCTATAATGAAAAGTTATGAAGGAATTTTCCAAAAATCGCACCATGGTAACGACTGCAATAGGTAGTATTTCTTACGAAATCTACCTAAAATCGTCTTTTAAAGCACAGTGTATAAGTAACATTGATTTTTCGGTATGTTGCAGATTTGTAACGCGGTGATACAAAGGGTTAGTTTAATGTTTAGAAATATAGGAAAATAAATTTAAAGATGAAATATCTATTTATATAAAATCCAAGTCTCTGTATGTCCCTCACAATTACGGTTCGACCGCCTCATTGTTTGCGGCCATGTCAGGGTTAGGCTTCCTATGAAGAAATCCGTACCAGCTTCAGCAATGAGTGATTGTTGAAATGTACTAATGTCAGGGTTGCCACAACAGCGCCAAAGTTTCACCAACTTGGCAAAATATCGCCAAATTTGGTGAAATACCGCCAAATTTGGAGACAAAAATAAGTTGCCATATATGAAGCCAACTTGGCCATAGCTGGTTAATTTGGCGAAATTCCCATTGAAAACCCATTAATCTTTCATAATCGAGTTCACCGTTATTTAATTTACACTCTGTGTATTATGTTTTTTTTTTTTTTTTTTTTTCATAATCTATGGGTCAAAATTTAAATTGTAATATACGAAAATGTACGGCTTTACATCTTCATTCCGATGCTACTAATAAAATAACCACCACTAGACGGCGCTGTGCTATCTGAGCTCCTAACTGCCCAATTTTAATGTGCTTTACATAGCCGGATACATAAATTAAATTCTCAGTATTTTTTCAGTATAGGGGCCTTGGCGAAATAGAGAAAAACTGCCTTGGCGAAGAAGAAAATTTGGCAACATATTTCCATATTTTAAAATGTGTTATTTTCGTCTATCACTGCGGAACAAGCGAGAGTAACTACTCACATTCTTGCATAAGTGCTGTATATATCTTTATCTCTTATTTTCCGTCATTTTTGACGGGGTATCTTTCTAGTATCTATATATTGAACCACATACTTACTGGGATACCGAATTAATTCCAATGAATATTAAAGCAATTTAATGTTTCATTCGACTATAAATATATATAAAAAATATTAATAACATGTCAGACAAAAAAAAAATAATTTCATACCCTTTAACTGGATGAAAAAATGTGTTTACAGATAAGTATAATTTAAACTTAACTTTTCACTTTATTATAAATATAATAAAATAAACTTAATATGTAAGTATCCAAAAATTATAGCCTTTAATTTAATGAGAAATGTGATTTTTTAATAGATAATTTAAAAATTTATTTTTTTCAGTTGATTATAGATGTATCAAAACAAATTTAATGGGTAAAAGAAAGAAAAAAGAATTGTATTACCTTTAATTTAATGGGATAAGGAAGTTATTTTAAGTAGGTACCAATGAAATTAATATTTTTTACTCCAATATAAACTTAACAAAACACATTTAGGAGATAAACAATAAAAATAGTTTTTAACCATCAACATAAAGATAAAGAAGTGTTTGTTGGTAGAAAATAATTTATTAAAAGAATTCAACATCTCAAAACTTTCGAATATTTATGGAAATGCAAATGTTGAGATTTTATTGCTAAAACCGTTAACATGCTACAAAGCACATTTAGAAAAAATGTCTAAGTTATACTTCAATTTTAAGGCCCAGTTGCAGTTGTTTCTACAAACATCTACAAACTGTTTGGAATATTCAATAAAATATTAAAACACATTTATTAGAGATCTATTATCACATTTGCAGATGCTAAGGTTTTTTTTTTTTTTTTGAAATTGTCTGAAATTGTTGATTAATAGAGTATTATATCAGACGAAATTGTTTTGAAATACTTAAAAAAATAATTATAAAAAAGCAAATAGGTGGCAATTTGTAAAAGCAATTCGTTTACTTTTGACGTATGATTGTAGTTTAAATAGTTATTCAACATGCTAATGTCAGTAAAATAATCAAATTGGAACAGAATTTATTTATTTAAATAAAGAAACAGTAAAATGATTATAGCGATGACAATAGATTAGATTTAAATACTTAATTGTATTCTTTTGACAGTATCACACTTTTAGCAATATTAGGCAAATAAAATATATATAAAAATAGAACTTAAAAACTTTTAAACTGACTTGGAGATGATCGATATTGGTGGCGAAACAAAGATAAAGTTCAATTTGTTGTCACATCCTTTTAGTTTTTTGGACCTATTGAGGCTCTATCTGTTTATCTTTTCCTTGTTAAAGCTATTAATGATGTGAGAGAATTGTACATTAAAGTGAAATTTTTTTACCAAGATATCTTTACTGCCAAAGAAAATTAAAATGGTTAGGCCTTTCGAAATTAGTGCTGTGTAAAAATTTTAGTGTATTGATAAAAAAGCAGGTTAGGCGAATAATAATAATAAAAAAAATTAAATTAGTGTCGGGTTCTTATTTAATGTTGTTGTTTTTCAGCCTTCAGAACTGATTAAAAAGCCTGAAATTCTTTGCTGATTTACACGTAGATGTAGCTACTGGAGCTAAACTATTTGTGTGAAAACGTACCATAAAACATATTTTTATTAGTGAAAATACACAATGGAATTTAGACAATGGATTTTGGGTGCACAGTTACTACTGGGCTTTCATGTCTTTTTATGTATCCAGAATGATCTAATAAATATCCCATTTTTTGTCGTAATATTTTACAATAGTGTCTTTTAACTACCGTGGTTGGTGTTCAGATCAGCTCTATAAATGCCCCCACAAATAGTTGTCTGGGAATTACCTCTTGAGTGTCTGAAAATTAACCCCAAAGCACGGGGTAATTTTCAGTAATTTTCAGACAGGTTTTTATTAATTTTTTTTGTTGTTGTTATTAATGATAATTATTTTAAAATGCTGAAGAAGAATCATCAGACATGTGATGATTTTACCAAGAAAAAGTAAACCAAAAAATAGCCATTGATTCCTGAGTATTTGTAAAAGTTTTGTTTTTGTCTGAAAATTACCCCCAGGGTACCTGAACTCTGTTAAAATTCTATATTAAATAATCTGAATGTTAACAAAGTGATTTCTTTTTCTTTTTTGAAAATTGTTACTTGTTTTATATATGACTTAACTGCATTTTAGGCATGCAAAGAATATAGAGTCAACTATTGTCTGCTCTTAGATCAGGTATTTCGCGCCATATATTTCCATATATGTTGCGCGTAAAAGAACTTTTATGATGTGGAACCACTGTTTAACGTCTTTACTTTTCCTAATAACGATACAGAAGTGTCTTGTTTCTAGAAGATTTACCCTAAGCGTTTAGGAGCTGAACGGATTATATGTACCGAATTTATTGAAAGTGAAATGAAGAGAATCTTTGGAAATTCATTGAAAGTTGTGTAACAACACCATTCTAGAAGATAAAAAACATAAACCTTTGTAGAATGGTATACAGGGTTCGTAAATATCATGATATTTTCAAAAATATATCCGATATTTTGATATATATCCGGTATTTTCGATATATATCCAATATTTTCAAAATAGCAAACTTACTGATGATAATAAATATTTTCAAGCAAAATATAAAATATAAACTAAAACATATTGCACTTAACATGAAAACTTAATGAAACAATATACTAAAAATGCATTTTTTTCCCTTTTCTATTTTTCTCGCTTAGAACAAAATTGAAGATCAATTAATTGAAAACAGAAACAATTTGCTACATACACTTATTTAAAAAAAAAAAAAAAAAAAAAAAAAAACTTAGGATTCAGTATTGGCTATCAAGAAATCAGAATTTATAAAACAAATTTTTAAATAAAATATATATATATTTTTTAAATTGAAATGTTTTAACATAAATGTAAGCTTATCTTATTTTTTTATTCCCTAACATGTTGTACCGTTTAAACTCAACTAAGCCATAACCAGAAAAGATTCTTTTCTAATGAAGCTGTATGTAACTATCTAAATTAGACAGTTAATCTTTCAACGTCTCTTCTGAGTTAATTATTTCCCACATAATTATTAGTTCTACATTTAAGAATAAAAACTTCAATCATAAAACTTGTGAAAGATTTATGTTTTTATTTGTGATACATTATGATTTTATTATTTGTATTACGATTTGTGAAAGATTTATGTGAAAGTTTTCTTCTTTGGCTAAAAAAGTCACAATCAGATACAAAAGTTCTTTATCTACAGAATGACACAGTTAATAACAGTTGATAATTTCATTTACACTTGTTTTGATTGAAAATATCAAAAATATCTTGCACAGTGATATTTTGAAAATAAATATCAAACATAAAAAATATCAAATATAAAAAATATCAAACAACGTGAAATTTTGAAAATAAATATCAAATAATATAAAAAAAATCGAAAATTAAAAAATCTTGATATTTTGAAAATAAATATTGGATATATATCATGATATATATCCATTGATATATATAATACCTTTTATCACCGTTCGTAAAGCTATGATCAAGTTTGATACAGTAAAATTTCAATTTATTCTAAATTTTTATGAAATGAATTAAAAATTAATTTTTCCTTTTTTTTTTTTATTTAAATTCGATTCCATCTTCTTATTTGAAAAATTATTTTGATATTAACGCATACAAATAAACTAATTTGGCATACCAAAAGATAAAAGAAAGAGAATATACATATTGAATTTATTTAATGTATCATACATAAGATTTATGTTTATCTATCTGAAGTTGTTTAACTGCATCAGCTAGTAAGAACAAAGTACATAAACCATTGAAGAAAGTTCTAATTTATAACTTATTTTGTTTTTCATAAGATACTACAATCTAATTTTATCACGTTAAAAGTTACAATTTATTCTAAACTTTGTAAAATTTATTAAAAATATATATTTGTCTGAAAAGTTTATTTTTCTAAAATGTAGCGTAAGAAATTTTGTACGTCAGAAATACTGTCGTTTGCAACTGACTAAAAGAAAAATCTTTTATGTGCCTTCAAACATACATTCAAAATGATGTCAAATAATAATATAAACATAAAAAATAATAAAAAAAGGAAACATAATATTAAAATATATAAGGGAAAAAATTATAGGTAGAAAAGATCAAAGGTCTTGTCAAACTAGTTGTGAAGTCATTCAAAAATTAATGAAACGCAAATAATGAAATAGTTTATTTTGTTTAAAAAATATTTGTGATTTATTACTAATAGCTATTTTTTATTTATTAAAATAAAAGACTAAGTAGAAAACGTTATATCGTGAAATGTAATATTTTCTACTAAACATAATTATGTAAATAATATCAATTTAAAATTTACATGAAAGAAAAAATTCTTAAAAAATATAGTCTAATTACAGTCTAGTACGTAGCATTTTACTCTTAAACCTTGTACCTTTTACTTAAATAAAAGTTAAAGTTGAACTATTACCGTTGTAGAATCAGGTATATTTCGCGCCATATATTTTTATAAGCGTCAACCTTAAGAGAACTTTTATGATGTGAACCTCTCTTTAACGTCTTTGCTTTTCTAATAACAGCAGGAAAGCGGGTTGTTTCGAGTTGATTTACCCTGAGTGTTTAGGAGCTGGATGGATTATATGTACCGGATATATTGGAAATGAAAGGAAGAGAATCTTTGGAAATCCCTTGAAAGTTGTGTAACAACATCATTCTAGCGAGCAAAGTACATAAACTTTTGTTATAACACTGTAACTTATAACCGTACTTAATTTAGAACATTAGATGGTAATGAACAATGTTTGCGCCTTGTGAAAGTTTGGATTTGCTGCAAATTTTAGAAACTTTATTAAAATACATTTTTGTGTTAAGCTTTATTTTAAATAGAATATAAGAAGCTTGATTCTTCAGAATTTATTTTTATATTAAAGAATATTAAACAAATGTGTCAAGCATCTAATAAAAGTTAAATATGCATTAAGGGATTTTTCTACATTCTGCTACTTATATTTATGTATTTTGGGGTAATTTAGTTTTTCACTATAAACAAAATATCTTACCGAAGAGGCTTTTATTGTACAATTAGTTGTAGTTCAAACTATCTTTTTAAATTAAAAAAAAAAAAAAAAATCATTTTTTTGTGATTACAGCATGCCGGCGAAGTTGAGCCTGCACCCCGTACATATTTGTAATGTCATGCGCTTAAAAGCAGATATACAAGGTGAATCTAAACTCTTGGGTAACACTTTAAGGGGTCATAGTGCACATCAATACAAACAATATTAAATAGGAAACTAAGAGTCCCAAACGTCTTACGAAGGATATAGGCGCCATTAAAGTTTAGGGTCCAAAACTTCAAATGATAATAAAAAACGGAAAAATTAGTTGATTTGTTTGCGGTTTTCGCTAAAAGTATTCTTTATGTCAGTATTTTCTTGAAAATAAATTTTGAAGATAAAGTTAAAAAAAAATGCCGATATAGGGCGCTTTAGACTTTGGAGTAACGAACAACTATTTTTTACCGTTATTTTTTGTATATCATTAAATGCTTTCAAAAGCTTAGACTCAAACTTAAATTTTGAGCTCAAAATCTGAATCGTTGGGAGTGGTTAAGTAGCATAAACTGATTTGTGTTCAGGAGTTGAAATTTGAACCCCCCCCCCCCCTCCTAAACACAGTTCAGTATGCGCTACTTAACCACTCCCAACGATTCAGATTTTGAGCTCAGAATTTAGGTTCGAGTATAAGCTTTTGAAATCATTTAATGAGATACAAAAAATAACGATAAAAATAGTTGTTTGTTACTCCACAGTCTAAAGCGCCCTCTATCGGCATTTTTTGAACTTTATCTTTAAAACTTATTTCCAAAAAAATGCTGACGTAAAGAACAGTTTTAGCGAAAACCGTAAACGGATCGAACAATTTTTCCGTTTTTTAAAATCCTTTGAAATTTTGGACCCTAAACTTTAATGGCGGCTACTCCTTCGGAGGACGTTTGGGATCCTTAGTTTCGTATTTAAAATTGTTTGTCTTGATGTGTACTATCACCCCTTAAAGTTTTGCCAAAAAGTTTAGGCCTTGTATAAATCCAAAATATAATTTGGGAACAGTTTTATAATCTGTAGGCTCACATTTATGGTCGAAACTGTTAAAAATAATAATTTTGCACTTTTTGTCAGAGGGGCGTTTTTCTGAAAGTTGAGTAGCAAAAATCGATATCGTTTGATCTTTAAAATGATATAAAAAATAGATTATATCGAAAAGTGTTACACATCGTTGGTTCCAACCATAGTCATCTCTGTACTGTACAATGTCTACAAATTTCATTCAGATCGACAGAGTAGCTTTTCGGATATCAAAACAAGATTAAAAAAAAAAAAAAAAAAAAAAAAAAAAAATGTTGTTTCAAGAAAAACGTGTTTAAAGTTTTTTTTTCAGTTTTTTTAGAAGAAAATATTATTTTTTTTAAAAACCTTTCATTAATCAGCGAATCCGGGGTCATAAAGGACGCCTTCCTGTTCCCTCAACAAGGCATTTGTCAATGTTCGTTCGAAAATTTAGGAAATGATGAAAAATATAATAAAATATGTATCATTTTCGAAGGGGAAAAATAAACATTTGTGTAAAATTTAAATTTATACTTATATGCTTTACATTTACTGTTTGATTGTAATAAGTTAAAAATTTTTTAGCAAATTTTATTCAAAATGTGGCTTAAATTTGAATGCAATAAAGGAAATTTGATTTTGCAAATATCTTTGCTTTTAAATCTTAAATCCATACATGTGATGTATCTAACAAATAAAAAGTAACTAACTGATTTTATTGAAAAGGAAAATAATAGTTTGTATATCGGTTGGAATTCATATAGCAATATTACTTTGTTCAATTAAGAGAATAAACACTTCTATAAGACAGTGATTTATAGTTGTTGTTTTATTTCAGGTATTATTAAATGGTTTTGTAGCATTAAAATTTTCATTTATTCAAAATTTCGTAAGTTTTACTTAAATTATGTTTTTCGTTTAAACTTTTTTTAATGCTATGTGAGAAGTTTAAGGTTTATTTTACTTTATTTTTTTCCTTTAAAATTTATATATCACTGTTTCTAAATTGTAATATTCGTATCGTTTAATGAGAAAATTTCTGCAATTAAATAAGGCAAAGATTGTTATTCGGAAATAGTGGAATTCAAAAACTAAAAACTCGTAGAAACACTTAAATTAATTCTATACGAATCTCTTAATGTGATATAAATATTGGAAGTTGTTATATTTTCGTTTCAGTTTTAGATTACAATTCTTTATGTATTACGTTGTAATTTATATACTTATATGCTTTACATTAACTGTTTGATTATAATTATCAATATTCCTCGTGTAAAATTACTCATCAATTGTACCATCTACAAATTTATCTGTATAAGCAACCCTTAAAAATCACTGTCAATTTGTTGAAAATATTTTCGCACAACATAAAATTTTATTTCAATGGCTTTATATTATAATTTAATCCGATTTCTTTGTAACTTTACATAATAGTTTGCGTTATTTTTTCTTATTTCTAGTATATAGTTTTACAGCTCTTTTAAAAAACAATTTTAGCTTTAAGGCTGTTCTTAACTGCTCTGCTCAACAAGCGCAAAACGTTTTGACTCATTTACAAGTTCATTTTTTAACGGAAAGATATAAAATATAAAATTGGAAGGCCTGACTATATATGCGATTTGTAATCGAATTGTGTTTTTCGTTTTTTGATAAATAAATTACCTATTGAGTTATAAGCGATTTTGATTACGTGACAAAGACGTTTCTCACTCTTCCTTGAGTGGTTATTCTTCTTTCGCGCGGAAATTCAGTTCAAAACGTCCACTTTGGGACTATTTTCTGAAAGATCTAGTGCGTAATGAAAACACAGCTTGATTATATAGTTTCTGAACAACAACACCTGCTATTTTCATGTATTTCCGAAACAAAATAAATTTAAACTAATGTCATAAAGTTGCCCTTTTGGATTTGAGAACAGCTTTCAGTAGATTATAAAAATAGATGGATTTTGGTTTAAATATAATTTTTTTAGAGTATGTATCAATATTTATTTTAATAACGATGTATACATAAGCAATCAACACAGATTTGAAACATTTGAAAAAGATATTTATTGAAAGTTAATTTTTAATGAAATGTCTTTCATTAACTTTTTACTTTCATCAACTGACGTGAACTCTTTTCAAAAATTAAAAATAATTCATTGATTGATAGAACCTTTTTTTCTGGTTCAATCATATCTATTATCTTAATGGTAATCGTGAAAGGATTCTATCTTGGATACTGGCAGACATTAAGATAACGTCTTTGACCTAAATTCCTGTATAAATGGATTCCGCTTCCATTTCTGTACGGCAATTTATCATACACAATTTATCAAATTTTTAGTTCTTAAAAGTGCTTACTGAAAATTGAACTCTACTTTCAGATTTCAACATAGTTTTCTCAATGTCGCTTTGAAATTTATTCCCTATCTACTGCCATTTTATTTTGCTATTTTAAATATATTTGGCAATTTAATAATTATTAGGATGAGCGAAGAGAGTCCTCTACTAGGGTGCACAAATTACCTTTTGTCATACGCTTAAAAAAAAAAAAAAAAAAAAAAAAAAAAAAAAAAAAAAAAAAAAAACTTCAGTATTTTGACTCGAAATTAAACATAAAAATAAATTATGGTCTGCAGATTTGCACAATATTTTTTTTTTTACGGAATAACGTTAAAAAATTCATTATTTTAATTAATTTATTTTACATGTTTTTCCATTACGGACGTATTTTTGCAAATAAAAAATGAAATACGTATATTTTCAGAACAAAAAATAAATCATGGAGTTACGATTGCTTTTATAAAATTTTTAAAATATCTTTTTTTAATGAAAATTATAGCATATTTTTAATGAATTAAAATTTGGGAAAATTCAATTATTTACATTCAATTATAAAAGTATTTTTCAGTGTTAAGAATTCAAATACACAATTTATTCTTATTATATGAAATCATTTGCGCAGACGATTAATTACTTACTACTGGACGACACTTACGCATTTTAAAAGAATTATATTATGATTTATTTATTTTTTTGTAAAGTGGCAACAAAAGAATTGTAAAAAGATACAATATATGTGGAGGATACAATTTAAGGACACAAACGTTTATGATGTTTAAAGATGTGTAGGTCCCAAGAGACTTTGCTCTCTCCCTCCTATGTGCAAATGGAAAATAAATAACAACGAAGAGGCATTAAATTATCAGCCTTCGTCGGGTAAATTATCATGCAGCTCAGGAGGTGATCAGTATTGATCAAGAAAAGTCTTATAAAACAACCGTTTTGTTTTGTGTCTTGTAAGGTTAAAATTCCATTTTAAGGGCGGGTCATATTCTGGAGACATAATATATTCGTAAGTTTTATATGGGATGATGGGACTAGTAATGAAAATAAAAGCATGAAACTACGGGAGAGTTGGCGTACAGACTTCAGAGGAAGCTTAGCACAATTTTACTTATTATGATATTTCTTACTTTAAAATGTCTAACAGAGAATTTTAACTGTTAAAACTTTAAATAAAGAGCAAATAACATTTCGACAAATATAAACTTCAGTTCAACTATGTTTCATATTTGCACGATGTTCAAAGTTAATATATTTGTGGTTTATAACTAAAACTAAATAAGATTATGTAATACCCTTACAGATATATAAGGATTTATAAAAATGTTTTTTAGGTAACTATCTTAATACGATTTTGTTCAATTTAAGTTTATAAATTTAAATAATATGTGCTGCTAAAAACTTTTCTGTATTACAGTTTTATTTCAATAATTCTGTATGATAAATAAATATAATGCTTAATGTAAAATACGTGTCAAATGAGGGAGGTTTGTCTGACGATAGTTGATACTATGAGGGATTGCATCCATTTTTTTCAATGTGTTATTCATTGTTTTAACAATTTCTAACTGATAATTTAAATTTTTACATTGTATAAAAACAATTGGAAGCTTTTTTAGAATTTAAGAAACTTTTAAAAGAGATTGCCATAATTCATAACATTAATATTTACATTAACATAACATTAACATTTAATAACATTAATTGATCATCTTTACATGACATTATTTAAAACATGACTTTGGATTTTTGAAGAAATTTATTCAAAACGCTCAGCAATCACTGTTTTTAGAATTATAATTTTTAAGCATTTTCGTAAATAATAAGGCAAATTCATAAATTATTATTTATTCGTAATATTCTAAAAAAATAAATTATTTCTATTGCAAAGAAAAAGAATAAATCGGGGTAAAGGGTAAATTTTTCTTTCAAAAATAGTCTTAAAGTAGAAAAAAAATTATATAGTACATGAGAATATTTAAATGCAAAATAAATAAAATAATATAAAATAAAATAAATGTAACTTCTTCTTATCCAGGCATACCAACTCTAAATAATTAAAGTGTAAATCGAGTCCTTTCTCCTTGAAATTTCTCTGTGTACTTGAAAAGACACAACAGAGACACAATAGACACAGCATAGCAGAAAACTTTATCATGTTTGAAGATGTTAAAATCCTCTGAGACTCTTGCTCGTTCTCTTCTATATGAAAATGAAAAGTGAAGAACAGCAGAGAGACATTAAGTTAATAACGTTCCCTAGGAAAATTTATCTTAATGCAGCTCGGGAGGTGATCAATACTGATCAAGAAGAGACTTATTCTGAGAAAGGTTTTGTTTTGAGTCTTGTAAGGCTAATTTTGTATCAGACCTGAGTTGTGTGATGTGTAATTCGTTCGCTAGCTTTACATGGGAGGCGTTTTCCGGTAAATATAAATATAATTGAAATGAAAGGAATGATATAATAGGAAGAATTGTGTGAATGTAGTAGTAAAAAGATGGAGTGGCGCTGGATGTAAATTGTCTTTAATTCTCTGCTCTGTAATGTATAATAAAGCAGATGATAGAAAAGAAATACTATGATTTGTGTACAACTTTTACTTTATTGACAAAAATATATTTTATTATTGTTTCTAAATATATTCCGAGAAAATTTTTAAATATTGTGCCTTTGAATAAGTAAATGTTAGTAAATGTAACGACAGTTTTTCGGTAAAGTTTTAAAAACATAACTAATTTTTATATGAAACCTGAGAAATACACTGCTAAAATTTTTTCAGTGAAATTACAGAGAATCTACTGGTAATCCATTATCTTAAGTCTTATGTAAAATTACAGAGATTAGAAAAACAGAGATTCTATAAATTAACAGAGAAGTTATTCAGTAAATTTACAGTAAATTAACATCTTTAAAAATACACAAGACACCGTAAATTAACATCGTTAAAAACACACAAGACTCTGTAAATCAATTTATTTTTAATGAAAATAAATTAACATAGTTTTTGAATTTAGTGAATTTTAGAACTTCAAAGTATCAGAATTTTTTGAGTAAATTTGAACTGCTGTACCATTTAATTTTTTACACAATTTGTTTCTTGCAGGCCTGGGGTTTGAACCCAAGACCCCTGTGCAGGAGAGAAACACCGTACTAAGTGCGTCATGGGAGCTGTTGTTGTTGTGTACAAAGAATGTCTTTTATAATGAAGCGGGGAAAAATCTATTGTATTTTTGCTTTTCAAAGATTTCGCTTCAAATATATTCGTTAGAAAATTTTTTATAAGCGTCTATTTTAATTCGGTTTGGACCGATACATAATATTTATTATTTTTTAAATCAAATTTAATTTTTTAATCCTTTATTTACGGAATTATTTATTAAGAAATTGCTTCTTTTTAATAATTATCTTCTTTAATATCTGAAGATATACTGGAATTTTTAAATAATAATAATGTGAAATTTAGGTATATTTTTTCATTAACTGGTTAAATATATCGGTAGTTATAACTTTTTTTTGTAAAATATTTACAAAAATAATCAGATTAAAGAACCAAAAATACTTTTATAGTTATATCACAATTCTTATAAAAGCATAAATGTCTTATGATCCTCTCTGTAAATGGAAAATCTTTTGCAGCTGAAAATGTTTCATGTAACTTTTTAAAGAAAATTTATAACTGTGAAAATGATTAAGAAAATTACCACTTTTTGAAAATATTTAGCTTTGACTATTTCTCAACTCTATCTAAATTTGATTGAAAGACATGGAAATCCCTACAGGGAATTAGATACAGGATAAGGGAAACGTCTGTAAAACGATGTCTGAGAAACTCAATGCAAGAATCTTGATCGAGAAACTCAGTCGAAGCATTTAACCGAGAACTGGTGAAAATTTACATAGAATCTTGATCGAGAAACTCAGTCGAATCATGTAACCGGGAACTAGTGTAAATTTACAGAGAGTCTTGACTGAGAAACTCAATCGAATGCGTTTAACCGAGAACTAGTGTAAATTTCAGATAGTCTCGGGTTTTTTTCTGTGTTTTTACAGAAATATTTAACAGTGTAGTTACACATCCACTGCTTATTTTTAAGCTATAGAAGAAATAAAGAAAACAAAGAATGAATAATTTAAATGAAAAAATAGAATTATCTTTTGATAATATGACTCGAGAAAAACGAATAAACTATTGCTATTTCAAATTTGCATTTTTAAAATTTGCTACAAATAAACAAAATAGAGTACTAATAATTAAAAAATTAGAAACATTATATTTTGACAATATGAAACTCTAAAAAGAAAAAAAAAATCATTTCATTTCAAATCTGCTTTTAAAAATTTACGAGAAATAAACAAAACAAAGTATTAATTATTTAAAAAATTTGAAAATGAAAAATGAAGAACAGCAGAGAGACATTAAGTTAATAACGTTCCCTAGGAAAATTTATCTTAATGCAGCTCTGGAGGTGATCAATACTGATCAAGAAGAGACTTATCCTGAGAAAGGCTTTGTTTTGCGTCTTGTAAGGGTAATTTAGTATCAAACCTGAGTTGCGCGAAATGTAATTCGTTCGTAAGTTTTACATGGGAGGGTGAGGCGTTTTCCGGTAAATATAATTGAAATGAAAGGAATGATATAATAGGCAGAATTGTGTGCATGTATTAGTAGAAAGATGTAAAGGTGCTGGATGTAATTTTTCTTTAATTCTTTGCTCAGTAACATTTAATAATGTCGATGGGAGAAAAGAAATATTTATAAATGAGCTAAAATATATTTGTAACATTCAGCTTTTTACATATTCTATTTTTTAAATTTATTAAAAAAATAAGTGTTCTGCATATATATAACATAAATATGTATATAAAATGAAGAAGATGTTTAAGTCCTCTGAGACATTTGCTTGCTTACTTCTACATAGAAATGAAAAGGGGAAGAACAGCACAGAGAATAACCTTCATGCGAAAATTTGCCTTACTGCAGCTCGGGTGGGGAAGAAGATATATATCCAACAAAGATTTTGTTTTGATCTTGTAAGGCTAATTCTGCTTTGAGATCTGAGAAAAATCTGCGAGATGTATTACTTTCGTAATTCTTACATAGAAGGTTGGGGCATTCTCCTATAAATTAAGCGCTCTTAATGTAAATAGAAGGAATGGGGTAATGGAAAGATTTCTCTGCATGAAATAGTGAAAGTTGAAGCGGCACTGTTTGTAATTTATTTTCAGTTCTTTGCTCAATAACACATTATAATAAAGATGGAAGAAATCGAATACTAAGATATACATGAAATATATGTGAATGTGAATGTGGAAATATATTTCATTTTTCTAAAATATTTGAAGCACGCTTTCGAGTTTAAAAAAACATTTTTTTACTGATAAAGTTAATTATTACATGTATGCCTAGTACAAATAATGATGAGAAATAAATATATAACTCGGTTTTCTTACAATATTTACAAATAATTTATAAATCATATTCATTACAAATCATATAAATGCGTTTGTCTGTAATCGCAAGTACTGATAAAATGCTTAAAAGGTAAGGAACAAAGTTTTGCTGATAGATTCATCGACCATAAAATAATATTTTGATTATATACTATTAATTTTTTTCCATTTCATTAAAGATATAGATGTATAATTTATTGCTTAATTCGTTTTCAAATTTCACTAATTGCTATGAATCTCAAATGTGTATAATTGTGTTCGAAAAATTTCTATTAAAATTACTTTGTTCTCACATTTTAGGTTCTAGCTTTCTAAACGCTTAAAAGAAAAAAACAACAACAACAACAAAAAACAACAAGAGATAGCTTTGCAATTTATAATATATTTAGTATATTCCGAGAAAAAATTCTCCCTGTGATTACTTAAATTTTAATAACAACAACAAAAAATGCAGCTCTAAAAATGTAAATTTTTAAGAAATGAAAGAAATTACTTTTTTTTTTTTGTCTATTATGATGAATTAACTCATTACCCGCTGGTGTTGCGTTGACGCAACGGTAAAAATAAATGCGCATGCTTAAATTAACTATCAAGCCATCACTAATTTTGAATTAAAAAATTTGCCTTATTTAATAACAAAACTTTCGAACAGTAATTAAAGCGATGATTGTCATTCATAATTTGTGGTGGCAAACGTTTTTCAGCAAAAAAGTTGAAGATTCCTATCTTATAGTTTCAGCTGTTAATGGGTTAAATGCTTAAAAATACTTATATAAATACAAATTTAACCTACAGTTAAACTTTTTTTTTTAAACTTAAACTCTACTATAATGAAAACTTAAATACGAGGCACTTTTCCTTAAAATTTCTCTCTGCTTGTGAAAATATACAATATATATTTTGAGAGTTAAAATAAAAAATATCATGTTTGAAGGTGTTCAAGTCCTCTGAGACCTGTGCTTGCCGGTTTCGACATGAAACTGAAAATTGAAGAACAGTGGATAGAAATTAAGTTAACAGCCTTCCTAGGAAAATTTATCTTAATGCAGCTCGGGTGGTGATCAATACTGATCAAGGAGAGACCTATCTAACAAAGGTTTTGTTTTGCGTCTTGTCAGGTAAATCCGTTTTAAGACTGAGTAAAATCCATAAGATGTAATTCGTTCGTAAGTCTTATTTATAAGTGTGGGGGCATTCTGTTTGTAAATGTTATGAGAATAGTAGGCAGTAGGAGGATTTGTCCACACGTAACAGTGGAAAGATGAAGAGTCACTGGATATGATTTTTCTTTGTCTACTCAGTAGTATATAATTATAGATAACAAAAAAGAAGTGATATAATGTCTATACGCTGTTAAAACTTTGCAGCAAACTGTCCTGTCATTCGACCGTTTTTATAGGTAACTATTACTTAACCGTAATTTTAATTGATCTTGGCCATAATATCATCAATAATATGGTCATAGTACCTTTATAAAATCGTCAAGTAATCGTTATTTGCAAAAACGGTCGAATAACTGGACAGTTTGCTGCAGTTTTTTAACAGTGTATATTGAGCATGATATGTGCTCTGAGTATGTATTTTCGTGCTCTGAGTATGTGTAATATAAATATGCATAAGAAATGAATATATACTTCGTCTTTCTTTCAAAAGCAGAATATACATTAGAGAAACTTACCGCACACTATTAAAAATCTGCAGAAGCTATCCAATCATTCGACCGTTTTGAAAGAAAACGATTACTTGACCATATATAAGACCATATTATTGACCATATTTTGGACAGAATAAAATTTATGTATGGTTATGTAACCGTTTTCTTTAAAAGCGGTCGAATGACTGCAAAGTTTGTTGCATATTTTTAACGATGCACATATTTAGAGAAAATGTACAGTATAGTATACTTAGAAAGCAGGAAACATTTCCAAGCTTGAATATCCTCGCTCGCCGTTATGTAATAAAGAAAAATGAAGAACACAACTTTCTAAACTGTTAAAAAAATTGCAGCAAAGTGTAACCGTTTACATTAAAAACGGTCGAATGATCGTACAGTTTACTGCAGATTTTTAAAAGCGTAGAAAAATTTATCTTCGTACAGCCCAAGTGGTTATCAATATTCATCAAGGAGAGACTTAATTCAACAAAGGTTTGTTTTGCGCCTGGTACGGATAATTCTGTTTTGATACCTGAGGGAAATTTACGAGATTTAATTCGTCCGTAAGCCTTATATGAAATGGTGGGAGCATTCTCAGGTACATATAATGGAAATGGTAGGAATAAAATAATAGACAGATTTGTCTATATGTAACAGCGGGAAACTCTGAACGGCACTGGATGTAATTTATCTTAATTCTCCGATCAGTAATGTTTGAAAAGTTATTGAACAAGCTTTAACATAGATACTTCCATTTAGTTGAAATACATTGATTGATTTAAAATTGCAGTATTGAAAAAATGATGAAAAAGTATTTAAAAAATTGCAGTGCAAAAGTTTCGCACATGTCTTCATGTTTATATTTATTTCTAATAGTAGTAATACGTTCATTTATTATCGCAAGTGTGGCTAAAATGTATAAATGAGAAAGGGGTAAATTTTTACTTACTGTTTCGCAGAATATAAAATGCCATTTTTATTATATAATATTGATTTTCTTCAGCGTTGATGAAATACATATTTAATATCTTGAGCAGCATAACTTGTTTGTAAAGTTAATTTATTTCTATGGAGCTAAGATGGCTATTATTGTTTTTTGAAATGTTCCTATTAATCCTTTGTTTTCGATGCCGCCACAGTAGCGGCATTTAATTTCACTGCGCAAATGTCAAACTGAAACAAGTATATTTAAACAAAATTTTCGATTTCTTATATCCGCGAATAAACGCATTTACTTATTTAGAAATAAATATTAACTTAAATTCCGGCCCCATTGTGACATTTGAGGATTTAAAAATTGCCTGTACCTGAGAAGGAGTCATTCGATCCATAAGGGTTAAAACTGCGTAGTGCTCACAATTTGAAGACATAATTTTTTAAACGCTTTAACAAAAAATAGAAACATCTTTATAATTTGTAATTTGTTTAAGAGGCCACACTAGTCACTGGATAAAACGGAAATGCTAATGTTAAGTCTATGGGAGCGTTATTTGCAAATACCTCGCTTGAATTTTAATATTATTAAATGATTTTTTTGCATAGGTTATCTGAGGACGATCTACAACCGGATTAGATTTTACTTTTTGATTTTGGTTTCAGATTTTTTTTAAAAAATACTTTCATTTTCGGAACCGATTCTGAAATTGAAACTAGACAAAAAAAAAAAAAAAAAAGAAAAAGAAAAAGAAAAGAAAAACTATAACCTAAATCGAAAAAGGAAAAACTATCCCAAAGTGTAGATCGTCTACAGCTATCTATGCGAAAAAAAAGCATTCAAAAATATTAAAATCAAATGGAGAAATTTGAAAATAAGGCCCCCATAGACTTAACATTGACGTTTTCCTTTCTTTCCGTGACTGAAGTGGTTTCTTAAAATGTTTTCGGAAAAAAGTAACCTTGTGATTACCAATAACTTTTAATGAAACGGAACAATTTAAGTATAAAATTACATTTTTTTCATTTTATTAAAAAATTCTTTTTTATTATTATTCATAGATAAATTTAACGCATGAAAATATTTAATAACACATACAATTTCAATATATAACTACTTTTTTTAAATTCTGACCTCAACTAATATCATCAAAATTTAAATCGAAGACCTTTCACTTTGAAATTTCTTTGTGTACATGACAAGAGTGTATACAACATATACTTGAGATTTTTATCATGTTTTAAGATGTTTAAGTCCACAGAGACCTTTGCTTCCTCTCTTGAACATGAAAATGAAAAGGGGAGAACAGCGGAGAGACATTAAGTTAACTACCTTTCTAAGTAAATTTATCTTAATGCAGCTCAGGAGGTTATAAATATTGATCAAGAAAAGACTTATTCAACAAAGGTTTTGCTTTGCGTCTTCTAAGAATAATTCCGTTGTGAGACTGAGTAAAACTTGCGAGATGCAATTCGTTCGTAAGCTTTATATGGAAGGGTGGGGCAGTCTCAGGTGAATATATTGGAAAGGGAAGGAATGAGATAATAGGAAGATTTGTCTACATGTAATTGAGTAAAGATGGAGAAACGCGTATGTTATTTATCTTTAATTTTCTCCTCAGTAATGTATAATAATGCAGATGGTAGAAAAGAAGTACAGATATCCCCCGACTTACGTAAGTAATGCGTTCCTTAAACTTTTGCGTAAGTCGAATTTTACGTAAATCGAATTTGTAAATTCTATAGGTAAAATTTCGTCAGAAACTGCAATATTTATTATATATGTTGCATTCTAGTAACATTGGGATTGGCTTTATCGTTGAAAATGCCGTACTGGCTGTCACGATAGTAGCTGTGGATCACATGCAGCTGTTAGGCGTAATTTACTTATTTTTAAGAAATTTTCATTTTAAAATATATTATTTGTACACAGCACGCGCCCCCTCCCCCCATTTTTTTGTATATCATTAATAGCTTAGTTCTAGTCAAAATTTTTCATTGTACACTTTCTTTATTTTTAAGAGTTCAGTTTAAAGTCAGTTGTGTTTTCTAAAATTAATAAAAATAAATAAATAAATAAAAGTAATTTAATAAATTAAGCACCCTTTCTTTTTATTAATTTCTCGTACTTAAATTATGTTACAACATGTAAATGTTGTTATTCAAAAACATTCCTCTATTTTTCTGTAAATAAAACCTTTTCTTTTGGGATACTCTCTCACAAAAAAAAAAAAAAAAAAAAAAAAATCTCCCTTTTCTCTCTTTTACTAGCAAACGTGGGGTAGATGGTCAGCTGTGTTCAGAAATAATTGGGACCACACACGTTTACATTTTAAACACAGGATTATTGTGTGGGAATGCTACTTTTCTCATAGCATACCAGCCCCTTTTACAATGCAGTTTTATGACTTTGTTTACGAAAAACAATTTTTTAAGCAGGTGCAAGTATTGCCTGGGCTTCTGAGATTTGAGTTCACGTGATCTCCCCGTGGTTAGAGGGACATAGCAACGAGATGTTCTTGGCATTAGGTAGGGAAATTGACCAATGAAAACAGTTTTCGCCCCCACCCTTTATTGCTTCCTGGGAAGTAACGCGGGGAGAATTGAGGGGACGCGAGAAGCGAGCGCGTGGTTTGTTGGTCGTGTAGCGTTTTTTTTTTAGAGGGGTCCTGAGTGCAGTAAGATGTGAAACAACATAAAATTTTGAGGGGCCAAAGGGGCCCGGGAAACCCCCCCCCTCTTTTGTCGAGGCCTGAAACAATTTTTATTAAAGGATTCGCTTTTGAGACCGAGGACAGAGAAGATCAACTCTTGCGAGTAAAGAGTATGAATTGAATTGTAAGTGCTTTTCGCTTTTTTTAAAAATGAATGGTAAGCGAGCGCGGCTTTAGAAGGTGCATCTTTCGACTGTACTGGTAAGCTGGATATACCTGGCTGCTGACCGAGCATCGGACAAGTAAAAAAAAAAAATGCCCTGATATCAGATTCTGTGAAATAGAGATCCAAGATAAATCGTGAGCATGCGAAGCAAGACGTTAGCGTTCCGCTCCCTTTTTTGCTAAACATCGATTTATCCTAGAAATATATCACGGAGGATGCCTGCTTGTTTAAAGTTGAAGCAAAACAATTCCAGCTACTTCCACGGAGAGCGTTATTGGCTGCTGACTTCAAATTCCAAAACGATTTCCTAACTCATCGGGTAAAGCTGCGTACCGAAGGAAGTGTGTGGGGTGTAGCCCACCCCCTGAAACTATTTTCAAGATAAGGAGTTTTTTCTACTACAGAAAACAAACAAAAAAAAAACACTGCCAGTTAAGATATGGTCGTCAAAGAAAAGTCATCTAAAAAATTGTGTTTAAGATAACTATGTTAAAAGAAAATAGAATAATTTGTGGTGTACCATGTCTGAAACCTACTATGGATTACATTGGGTATGTTAAGTTTTTTTTCTCTTGTTCCATTATAACGTAATGATTGATTATCTTTGTTTTAAAAGCTGCAATCTATATAATTGAAGCCAGAAAATGTCAACATGATAAAAATCTGTCCTATTAATGTTAGAATATTTACAATATCATTTGTTAATTGTGATAACTTGAGAAATAAGTTTTGAAACACCTGTATGTATAAGAGTTTAAACTCCCTATGAAGAATTAAATTTAATTTTAATCTTATTCTCTTGACTTGTATCTATTTTCGCACTGCTAAAAGTATTCTTCAATAAAGTAACTTCACTAGGTTTAAATAAGTAAATATACTTTAAAAAACAGAAATAATGAGAATAAATGTTTCAGTTCAAATTAACCCAAGAAGAAGTAGAAATGGTCTGTTTCTCTAAAATTAATCGTATATTAATTTAAAAATTAAGACTTAAAAGTAATCATTAATAAATTGAAGAATATAGAGAATATGAACAGCGTTTCTTCTAGTTTTTTATTGTAATGAAGGTAAACAGCTTAAGTTAACTAAAATTTTCAATTTTACACACCTTCACAATTTAATGAATTTAGCCACATTACGATCACAGCCCATAGAGTTAGATTCTTTTTATGTATGACTTTGAAGCTTGTTTTCATATCTCAGCTCTTGACTTTTAACTTATTCGAAATTCTTAAATTAATCTACCTTTTCAGTTCATTCATATTCCTTCAAGTAATTTGTCTTGCGGTATGTTTAAATTTCATTTAATTAATTATATTCATCTCTTTTTAAGTGATTTTCTCTGGTCATGCATGAATATTCTGACTCTATGACAATTGTTGGGGTTGATCTGAGCAGATAAATTGAGAACCCTGTATTGCTTTTGTTGCAGTTTTAAAATTCTTTAAGTGTGGCATTGATATCTTAGGGTTAAAGTTTTCTTTTACAGTAATTCTGTAATTCAGCTAGAAGTTATTGTTATGATTTTATATACAGGATTCAATCTAGGTGGAAATTTAACTGCTCAGAGAAAAAAAAACCCATAATAAGAATGGTGCCATGTTATTAAAGGCCTGGTTATTGTATTGAATTTATGTGTGATTTTATATATTACAGTATTTGGTTGGGAATTAACTGTTTGACTGAATTTAGAACTCTATACTTTACAAATTTTCAATGTTTTCCTCTCGCAAAATTCCAGAATTGTCCTTTTTTCTTGTGCGGGTGTGATTTAAAAGTTTAGGTAGTTCATTTTTATTGGTAATTGCCATTCAGTTAGTATACACATTTTGTACAGAGTTCATGCGAGTGATAATTCAGTCATTCATTTACCAAAAATTTAGGGGCAAGCTGGACAATAGGTATATATATATATATGTGTGTGTTTTTTCATATGTTGTGTATTATAATATATATGTATAAGTGTATGCTCCAAGGTGTGAGGTTTCTAAGTATATACACCCCCCCCCCCCCTAAGAAGTTTTTCTTTTCTCAAATACTAATTTTTCTGTCATACTTTACATAATTTTATTTTTGTGTAAGTGTTTTAATTGTAATGTGCCCTTGTATACCGGGTATAATTCTTAAATCTGCATAGGGACGTAATTTTAGTTTACAGTTTAACTTTTATTTCTGTCTAACGTTAAGATTATATATAAAGATTTAATTATGGCAGATGAAGCTACAAAAGAACTTGCACTTGTACAAAAGAAAACGGCCTTAGTCGACAACCTTTCAAGCATCCCCCCTTTTAATGGTGAATCAACAGTTTCATGTTCTGACTTTCTTGAAAAGTGGGAGGAATTAGCAGATTTTTTCGGCTGGGATGAGGGGGAGAAAAAGTTTGCTTTATTAAGCAGAGTTTCGGGAACAGCTGCTAAACTATTGAAACTGCATAAGGGTAAGGATAGTGCAGAACTGGTTAAAATTATTAAAGAGAGGTACATTCATCAGGAAACCCCAGATGTAGCTTTAGCTAAATTTTTAAATTTTAAGCAAACACCTGCTATGTCTGTCCAAGAATTTTTTGACAGGGCTTCTGATCTTTCCCTAAGGGCTCTTGTTATGGATGGGGTATCATCAGCAATAGCGCAGCAAAGTAGAGATGCAATGCTACACTCCATGCTGCTGGGAAATTTATTGCCAGAAATCAGGAAGGGGGTAATTTCAAAAGACCCAAAAACACCTGCTGAAATTTTAGCTTATGCCCGATTAGAGGAAAAAGCTTGTAGGAGTGTTAACCCCTTATACTCCCACGATTTGGCACAGGCAACTCAACCGCAACCTATCAATATAGCTTGCGCGGCTACTCAAGCTAAAAAACCGAATGTAAACAATCAGAAGCAGGAAATTGAGGAGCTAAGACAACAATTACAATTGTTAACTGCGAAAATTGATAGTTTAGTGGAGAAAACAGATAATGACAGAAGGTTGTGGAACCCAGAACAAACAAATTTTTCAAATTTTTCTTGCTATACGTGTGGGGGTCTCAACCATTTTGCTCGAGATTGCTCCCAAAACCCCAGAAACCAGTTTTGGAGAGGTAACAATAGGAGTTATCAGGGTCGTAGGGGTATGTCTGGATACCAACAGCCTCAAAGAGGTAGAAGGTATGATAACTCTCAAAGAGGGAATAATTATAGAGGTAGAGGGCAATATACAAGAGGTAGAGGTGGCGACAACAATGTCCCACAACAGGAAACGGGCCAAAATAATGTAACTCAGGAAAATAAAGGTTTAAACGAGTAGGGGCTGAGTCAGAATCAGTCGGACTGACTCATGATAGGCCTAACGACATTCCTCCCTCTGTATATAATGTTTTTTCCCTGTCTGTTTACAATTTGCCTACAATGAAAATTTTTATAAATAATATTTTTTTTAAATGTGTTATGTGATACTGGCTCAGGAATTAATCTGATATCCAGGCAAGGCCTTAATCTTATTCCATTTGCAAATACCACTCCATGCAATACCCCGATTTTAACGGTAACAGGTGAAAAGGTTCCACTTACAGAAAAAATAGATTTAAACTTTAAGTTCAATGATGTAAACTGTCAGGCAGAATTTTTCGTGGTACCAGGAAAATTAGCTAATGAATTTGTTGCCATTTTGGGTATGCCCTTTTTAAGTAAATATAGTGCCATTATTAATTGTCAACAAAAATCCATTATCTTGAATGTAAACGAGCAGACTTTGTGTAAAAATAGTGTGCAAAACTCCCTCCCTTCCCCACTGGTTGACAGCAAATGTGAATGTAGTAAAATAAACAATGTCAATTTTTACAAAACTGAATCTGTAGCATGTCAAACAAATTTCCCAAAGGAGAATTTTTTTAAACATAAAGCTTCTGGGGAAACTCTGAACAACATGGAGTATAATCATAAAGATGAACTAGAATTAAAAGCAGATAAGGAAGGTAGGAAAGTACAGGTTAGGGAGAAAAACATTAATGAAATGAGTAAAACTGTAATTGGTGATAATTGTCAAAGCAATGTAAATAAAGATGAATGCTCTGTTGTTCAGGATCTCTCAGAGATAAATTCAAATGTAGAAAATTCCCTAAATATGAATGAGATTTTTAATGTAGGGGATAATGTAAATAATAATAAACTGTATGTAGGGTGTATAAGTAGTATTAGTAACAGTAATGATGTAAATAGTAATATAGGTTGCAACAATTCGAATGAAAATGAGATAAGTGTTAATGTAAATATTCATAATGTAAATACTAACGTAAGCTCAGATATAATGAATGAGGAGGAGGGAAAAAGTAAAAATAGGGAAATGCAAAGTGTTTATCCTGTCTGCCAGGTCAATGTAACTAATAGTGAAGTTGCACATTTGAGTGAAACAAGTACCGATACATGTAATGAGGACAAAAATTCAAAAAATCATGAGATTAGTTTTGCGGTACTCACCAGTGTAATAACTATACCTCCCCATTCTAAAGTTATAGCAAAAGTTAAATGTTCAAGAGATAATTTTATTCAAAGTAAAGATAATGTGATTTTGGAACCTCTGGTACAGAAAGTCTGTAATAGTGTATTATCGTCTAGAAGTGTCTGTTCTCAGGAACGTGGGCTGTACATATCTTTTGCAAATTTTTCGGATGATAGTGTAACTTTTAAAAAGGGAATGAGGGTTGCCAAAGTTCGAAAGTGTATCGATGATTCTGATTGTGACTATGATAAATGTAATTTTGCTTTTAATGTAAATACACCCGCCCCAGGTGATGATTTTGACCATGCTGACCTGACATGGAGCACAGATATCAATCTTGATCATTTAGAACCCCCCCTCAAACTTAAGATGCAAGAATTTTTAGATAAGAATAAAGATGTGTTTGCAGCTTCAGTTTTAGACTTACCAGGCTGTGACACTATCCCCCATGTAATTAATTTAACCTCAGATAAACCCGTAAAATGTAAAGCATATAGAGTCCCACATAAGCTTAGAGAAGAGTTAGAAAGTCAACTTGATATCCTTTTAAAAGCTGAAATTATAGCCCCCTCTATGTCTGAATTCGCCTCCCCTGTACTTTTAGTTAAGAAAGCGGATGGTTCTTATAGGTTGGCGGTCGATTTCAGAGCCCTTAATAAAAACTTAGTTAAGGATGCTTATCCCATCCCGAATATAACAGATTCGGTTGATGCACTTTCTGGGTCAAATTTTTTTTCAACCCTTGATTTAACGAGTGGTTTTTTCCAGAAAGTTGTGCGTCCTGAGGATAGACACAAAACAGCAATAATCACCCATAAAGGACTCTTTGAGTGGGCCAGGAATTGCTTCGGATTATCGACATCTGGCAATTCTTTTCAAAGATTAATGAATGCTATTTTTGGTGACTTAGGAAATTTAGGTATCCTAGTTTATATCGACGATATTGTGATTGCTTCGAAAGATGTAGAGTCCCACCTTGAAAAATTAAATTTAGTGTTCAGTAGACTTCGCCAACATAAGTTAAAGTTAAAACCTAGTAAATGTTTTTTCTTATCTGATACAATTCAATATCTTGGTTTTGAGATTAAAAAAGGTAAAGTTGCACCAATCAATAAAAATATTGAAATAATTAAAGATTTCCAACCACCTAAAACTCGTAAGGCAGTTAGATCCTTTATTGGTACAATATCATTTTATAGGAGATTCATTCCCGATTTTTCAAAAAGAGCCAAAAACTTAATTTTACTAACTAAAGATAATGGTCGTTTTGTTTGGAATCAGGAAGCAGAGGCAGAATTTGAAGATTTAAAAAATGCTTTGATATCTAAACCTTGTTTAAACCTCCCTGATTTTAATAAGGAATTTCATTTATATACGGACGCTAGTGGCTCAGCTCTTGGAGCAGTATTGTCGCAATTTGATGATAACAACTGTTTACATCCTGTCGCCTTTGCCAGTAGAAAATTAAAAGACCCCGAGACGAGGTATTCGACCACGGAGCGTGAATTACTGGCTCTAGTATGGGCTACTTCACATTTTAAGTGTTACTTAGCTAACACACACTTCTTTATTTATACAGATCATGCCCCACTTACATATATGCTCAAAATTCAAGACCCAACATCCCGAATTGCGAAATGGGTTTGCACTCTTGCAGATTTTACCTTTACGATTAAATTTATTAAAGGTCGTTGTAACAGTGTAGCTGATTTCTTATCAAGGTATGTAAATGAGAATGATTTTTCTGAAAATGTGACCAGCTGCAATTTTTGTATTCAAGTGGAAAAAGGAAATATGTTTATGCCACAATCTGATTTATTAGAGAAAATCAGGGAATTGCAAAAATCAGATAAAAAGTGTATACAGATTGCTCAAAAATTAGACCAAGGGGTGGAAATTGCACCCAAGTATATGCGATTTTTCTTCCAAGATGATCTTTTAGTGGGCGAGGACACTAGAGATTCTCTTGTGCTGAATAAATTGCCCAGACTTGTGGTACCAAGAGAACTTATCCCCCAGGTGTTTGCACTAACTCACGATTCTCTAGCTGCTTGTCATCAAGCCTTCCAGAAAACCATTGATCGCATTCGCGAAAATTTTTACTGGCCAGGCATGTCCGCTGATGTCAAACATCTAGTAGAGTCCTGCATTAGTTGCCAACAGAGACGTGCACACAAGGCAAAACATCTCGCCCCATTGCAAAGAATGCCTACCCCTGAATTCCCACTCTCAAAGGTAAATTTGGACATCTTGGGTCCCTTGCCCCAGACTTTTTCGGGTAATAAGTTTATTGTTGCATATATTGATGCGTTTTCAAAATGGCCCGAAGCATACGCAGTATCCGATATCACTTCAGATATGATAGCTGATACCCTTGCTGACTTCGTGTCAAGATATGGAGCACCTTCATATATCACAACTGACAAAGGAAAAAATTTAATATCAGAAGCTATAGAAAAAGTCTATAAGAAGTTTGGCACCAAACACATTCAGACAACCCCGTTTCATCCAAGCGGGAATGCACAAGTGGAGCGACAAAATAAGACATTAAAAAATGCCCTATGTCATATCGTCAACCAAAATCAAACAGACTGGGATACAAAACTCAAATTTGCTCTTTTAGCCCTCCGCACAGCAGTACACTCATCCACAAACTTAACCCCCGCTGCAGTAATGTTTGGAAGAAATCTTAACCTTCCGTATAAAATTTTTTCTACCCCTACAACTTTAAATTACAATGATACTCCTTCATATTGTGAACTCTTATTTCCTGCATTGAGAAAAGTATACACGGAAGTACACAGCAGTCTTGTTAAAGTTTCAGAAAAAGAAGAGAAGTATCGTGAAAAAACTGCAGTGTGTAAAAATTTCAAAGTAGGGATTCTGTCTGGTTATTCACACCTTCCGTAAAGCCAGGTCAGTCAAAAAAGCTCTCTAAATTTAATAATGGTCCTTACACTATAACTGAAAAATTAAGTGAAGTAAATTTTAAAATTGCTCTTCAATCTAACTTATCTAAAACGCAAGTTGTACATGTTGACAGACTAACGGAGTTTAAAAGCAGAAATCCCATTTTTGTACCAAAACAACAACAGCAGGGTGTCGATTCTATATCGATTGAGTCCAGTCCGATTGTAACTGACGTCCCTTCGACAAGCAACTTCGATTTTCTTGCACCACGGAAGCGCAGGCGCGGACGTAACTTCGTCCCAGTTTTTTCGACCCCACGGAGCACGCCAGATACAGCAGACAGCGCAGAGCAATCGCCCTTAAGTTCAGCAGAGGCAGATAGCGAAAGTATGGCTCATCATTCTTCCCCCCCAGTTTCCAGCGATACGCATGAGGAAAATTCAGGCGACGTTCAGCTCTCAGATCCAGCACCGGGAGGGAATTCAGCTAATCAAGTTACGTCGGATTGTAATGCGGATGCATCGCGTACTTCGAATGTTAGTCACTTACAATCGATACCAACTAAATCGAATGCTGTCCCGACCAGTCAATATGGATTCCGTGAAAGGAGAGATAAGCCAAATTATAGAGTGTAGCAACTTTTTAAGCACTAATCTTTGCCTAGAATAGTTTTTATTTTAATATTTTTTTTGTATATATATATGTTTAGCATTCTTTTAATGTTATTTTGTGCATTTTAGTACGTAATTAATTTTTTGAGGAACTTTAAACTTGTTTTGATTTTGTGTCCGGGTAACGGAAGTTTGTTGTCAATATACTAGATGTTTTCTAACTTAGTTATTATTATTTCTAGTGTGTATTTAGGTTATTTTAATATTAAAACGTACTCCGCACATACATTGTTTAATTTATTATGCATTTTTCCGAATTTTTAGCTGTATTTTCTGAACTTTGAAAATTTTCTGTACATTTTTAATGGAATTATGCATGCATCAAATTCTTCTTATTCGCTTTGTGTTTTATGTATATGCATTGTTTTTTAAGGTAATGGTTTAGCAAGGATAGGTATATTTTATTTAATATACGTAATAAAGTACTTATGTATAAAATTTTGTATATTAGTGTGTAATTTTACTTGGTTTTCTAGGGTAGGTACTAGAATTGTTATTCTTTAGGGAAAACACACTTTTAAATACTGTTTGAAATTACACAGATTAGTGTATCTGAGGTGTGAGTTAGTGTATAAGTATAGAAGTATACTATTTGTTTACAACTCAGGTGTATGTATTTCAAACATTTTTCTTGTTTTGAATTAAAGGGGTTTTAGTTCAAAATTTTCTAGTATGTAGGTTGGAACTGAGGTTTGTTTATCTAAATGTAAGTATTAAAATGTTTGGTGTGTATTTACATTAATTCATCTCATTTTAAATCTGTATACCGGTTTAATTTTTTTTGTTGTTTTCTGCCTTCCCTTTTTCGATTTTGGGTGTAATTATTCACCACCACAGTTGGTGTATCAAACTGTTTAATGTTTGTGGATATTTTAGCAAAATTTTGATAACCAAAGTTGGTATATAATTTTTACGTGTTCTTATCTGCAACACACATTGCGGCATACACTTACCAAATGCACAGTGACCCTGTAAGTGCAGTTGTAAAACTCAGAAAGATCTTATGTGTTTCTAAAATTCAAACGAACAATTTTTCACCAGCCTGAAGAACTCTAATCCACATTTTTCCGAGTGATATGTATTTGTCAACAATATATACCTAATGTTAATTTTTTTTTGTCTCTGTTTATGTGTATTCTATTGTCCAGCTGTGCACTAGTGTATTGATTTTATGTTTTGTTTATATAACTGTGCATATATATATTTTGTGTCCATATCTGGCTGGCAGTGCTATAAGTCAAAATTAATCCCCCCGGAATAGGTAGTAAGTATATTGCTATACAAAGTTGGGGATATTTGGTTAGTGTTATTAGAGTGGAGTTCGGGTACGGTGTAACTAGAGTCAGCTCTAGTGGTAGTTCTCAAGTCGGCGATCTCATATACTAACTTTGCTCGCCATTGTCCAGAAATAAATTGCAGTCATGGTGATTTTCGTCTGTGAATTGTGTGTGGAAAAGTAGATAATTTTTATACATAGTATAGGTATCTCAGTTTTTGTTTCTAACATTTACAATTTTGGACCTTTTGGGAAGTTTGCTGTAGTCAAACTACTGTTTCACATTTCCGGAGTGTGTTGCAGTAGTGGCGAATGTACAACGGGACTCTGATCTGTCTTTCGGGCTGAAGTTTAGTTTGTTTTGATGGTCAAAGATCCTTGAGTGGATTCACCGAGATTAAGTAAGTGACTCATTGGGACATGTACTGGGTTTTTTTTTAATTTTTTCGTTTTGAAATTTTTGGCCTTGTGTTTCTTCTTTGACATGAAAAAAATAAATTTTTTTTTGTATTTCATTCAAAAAAATTGATTTTTTTTTCAACCGACGGGGAATCCTGTTAGGCGTAATTTACTTATTTTTAAGAAATTTTCATTTTAAAATATATTATTTGTACACAGCACGCGCCCCCTCCCCCCATTTTTTTGTATATCATTAATAGCTTAGTTCTAGTCAAAATTTTTCATTGTACACTTTCTTTATTTTTAAGAGTTCAGTTTAAAGTCAGTTGTGTTTTCTAAAATTAATAAAAATAAATAAATAAATAAAAGTAATTTAATAAATTAAGCACCCTTTCTTTTTATTAATTTCTCGTACTTAAATTATGTTACAACATGTAAATGTTGTTATTCAAAAACATTCCTCTATTTTTCTGTAAATAAAACCTTTTCTTTTGGGATACTCTCTCACAAAAAAAAAAAAATCTCCCTTTTCTCTCTTTTACTAGCAAACGTGGGGTAGATGGTCAGCTGTGTTCAGAAATAATTGGGACCACACACGTTTACATTTTAAACACAGGATTATTGTGTGGGAATGCTACTTTTCTCATAGCATACCAGCCCCTTTTACAATGCAGTTTTATGACTTTGTTTACGAAAAACAATTTTTTAAGCAGGTGCAAGTATTGCCTGGGCTTCTGAGATTTGAGTTCACGTGATCTCCCCGTGGTTAGAGGGACATAGCAACGAGATGTTCTTGGCATTAGGTAGGGAAATTGACCAATGAAAACAGTTTTCGCCCCCACCCTTTATTGCTTCCTGGGAAGTAACGCGGGGAGAATTGAGGGGACGCGAGAAGCGAGCGCGTGGTTTGTTGGTCGTGTAGCGTTTTTTTTTTAGAGGGGTCCAGAGTGCAGTAAGATGTGAAACAACATAAAATTTTGAGGGGCCAAAGGGGCCCGGGAAACCCCCCCCCCTCTTTTGTCGAGGCCTGAAACAATTTTTATTAAAGGATTCGCTTTTGAGACCGAGGACAGAGAAGATCAACTCTTGCGAGTAAAGAGTATGAATTGAATTGTAAGTGCTTTTCGCTTTTTTTAAAAATGAATGGTAAGCGAGCGCGGCTTTAGAAGGTGCATCTTTCGACTGTACTGGTAAGCTGGATATACCTGGCTGCTGACCGAGCATCGGACAAGTAAAAAAAAAAAATGCCCTGATATCAGATTCTGTGAAATAGAGATCCAAGATAAATCGTGAGCATACGAAGCAAGACGTTAGCGTTCCGCTCCCTTTTTTGCTAAACATCGATTTATCCTAGAAATATATCACGGAGGATGCCTGCTTGTTTAAAGTTGAAGCAAAACAATTCCAGCTACTTCCACGGAGAGCGGTATTGGCTGCTGACTTCAAATTCCAAAACGATTTCCTAACTCATCGGGTAAAGCTGCGTACCGAAGGAAGTGTGTGGGGTGTAGCCCACCCCCTGAAACTATTTTCAAGATAAGGAGTTTTTTCTACTACAGAAAACAACAAAAAAAAAAAAACACTGCCAGTTAAGATATGGTCGTCAAAGAAAAGTCATCTAAAAAATTGTGTTTAAGATAACTATGTTAAAAGAAAATAGAATAATTTGTGGTGTACCATGTCTGAAACCTACTATGGATTACATTGGGTATGTTAAGTTTTTTTTCTCTTGTTCCATTATAACGTAATGATTGATTATCTTTGTTTTAAAAGCTGCAATCTATATAATTGAAGCCAGAAAATGTCAACATGATAAAAATCTGTCCTATTAATGTTAGAATATTTACAATATCATTTGTTAATTGTGATAACTTGAGAAATAAGTTTTGTAACACCTGTATGTATAAGAGTTTAAACTCCCTATGAAGAATTAAATTTAATTTTAATCTTATTCTCTTGACTTGTATCTATTTTCGCACTGCTAAAAGTATTCTTCAATAAAGTAACTTCACTAGGTTTAAATAAGTAAATATACTTTAAAAAACAGAAATAATGAGAATAAATGTTTCAGTTCAAATTAACCCAAGAAGAAGTAGAAATGGTCTGTTTCTCTAAAATTAATCGTATATTAATTTAAAAATTAAGACTTAAAAGTAATCATTAATAAATTGAAGAATATAGAGAATATGAACAGCGTTTCTTCTAGTTTTTTATTGTAATGAAGGTAAACAGCTTAAGTTAACTAAAATTTTCAATTTTACACACCTTCTCAACTTAATGAATTTAGCCACATTACGATCACAGTCCATAGAGTTAGATTCTTTTTATGTATAACTTTGAAGCTTGTTTTCATATCTCAGCTCTTGACTTTTAACTTATTCGAAATTCTTAAATTAATCTACCTTTTCAGTTCATTCATATTCCTTCAAGTAATTTGTCTTGCGGTATGTTTAAATTTCATTTAATTAATTATATTCATCTCTTTTTAAGTGATTTTCTCTGGTCATGCATGAATATTCTGACTCTATGACAATTGTTGGGGTTGATCTGAGCAGATAAATTGAGAACCCTGTATTGCTTTAGTATTTTGTTGCAGTTTTAAAATTCTTTAAGTGTGGCATTGATATCTTAGGGTTAAAGTTTTCTTTTACAGTAATTCTGTAATTCAGCTAGAAGTTATTGTTATGATTTTATATACAGGATTCAATCTAGGTGGAAATTTAACTGCTCAGAGAAAAAAAAAACCCATAATACAGCAATAATGGCGTAAAAGAAGTGGTCAGAACAGATAATTCGAATCTGTTATGTTAGAAGAACCAATTGCTGAAATGCAGTTGTCGAGTGAAAACAATGGAATGCATCGTTCCGTGAAGTTTCCCCAGAAGAAATTGAAACAACTCATAATATCAGTTAAGCACTTTATTAGAATATCTTGCAAAAAGTGCAGTTTCCACCAAGATAATTAGCCATCGCTCCGCAGTAGTAATTAGGTTTAAACAAAGTTCCAGATAATCGAACAACAGGACGGTGACCAGGGGATGGATGAAAACTGGAAAAACGACTCAAATCTGCTGAAACACAGCGAGTATCAACTTTTTGTTCCTCACGTGTAAGGATACAAATATGACGTAGATCGCGCTCTCAACCAATGAATAATTAAGAATGTCACGTCATATAAAGAGTGCGGCCAGAACTAGCGGATGAATTTGAAGGGAAAAAGGATAATCTCAGAAATGCGCGGTAAAGTAAAAATGGAAGCTAAAAGAATATTCTCGAAAGAAAAAAGCGCGGGAATGGAACATTTAGTTTAAGAATACTAAAAGCGTAATATTAAAGCGATTAAGACAAGTGAGACATTAGATTAAAGGGAATTTAACAGAGTTAACGATAGAGATTATTTAAGGATAAGGATTCAGTGAAAATAAAGTAGTAATTTAGAATAACATAAGGAAATCCCGGAATTAGATCTAACAATGTAACATATATATAATATATACATTATTTGCCAGTATTATTTTATAAATAAAGTAGCATGCAGCAGTATTTACTTGGATATAAACTATAAAAGTATGAGAAAATATAAAAACAAACCGAAAGAACACTTTTCAAATAAAAAGTATCTTGTGGAATATGGGACTTATAAATTTAACATTGATGAATTAATTTATATCAATTTTGAAACTACATCAAATGAACGGCTCTGAAGCTGGAAGAAAAAATACACTCGTTCCTCTTCACCGAAACTTTAAAATTAGGTTTCGTTATGGTTTGAATTCAGCTAACAAAATTGTAACGGTTAAACAGAGTTTTTTTTGGCTCGTTTTAATCAGATTTGTGTTTGTTTTGTTAAAAATTTGATTGTATACCCCAATAAAAAATATAACTATCTTATATGTAAAACTAGGTTATTTTTGTGTTTTTTCTCTGCTTATTTTATTTATAAAACAATTATCAAAAGTATGCAAATGGTATCAAACGCGCTAGTTTATTCATAAATCTAATTTTCGAAATTTCTTACGTAAGTGCTAATTTACGCAAGTCGAGTATTACGTAAGTCGAGGAATGCCTGTACTAAGATTTGTTAACTCTTAATTTATTGAAAAAAAAACTATATTTTATTATTGGTTCTAAATATTATCCGAGAAAACTTTTAAATATTGTACCTTTGAATTAGTAAATATGGTGTTCCAAAATTCGGCCGTCAAATTCAGAGGGGTAATAATAGTCATCAAGAGGATGAAAAATTACCATAGAACATGGGATCGCAAACTATTTAAACAAAAATACAGGATGTTCTACGCTAACTCTATTTAGGTTGACAACAACTTTCAGAAAAATGAAGTATTTTTTAACCCTTTATGTACTGAATTATGAATTCATGAAAATTTTATCTTCTAAAGTACTTTTCGTGAATTGTTTAAACTACATTAGAAGAGTTATATAACCATTTAATAAATTTTATAAGGATTTTAGAAGGACTGAAGAATTTAAAAGGATTAATTAAATTTGAATTTATAGGGATTTTGTGCAATATTTATAACCCCACTCAAATCTTTAATTTTAAATATTTTTCTTAGTATTTTGTAGAATTAGGAAATGCACACTTGTAATGTTCTTACAATAGAAATATATAAATATTTCCGAATTGAAAAATCCCCCCCCCTCCCCCCAACGCCAAGAAAGCTGATCAGATGCAAAGGCAAAAGAAATCATCCTTTTCAAAATATTTTTGTTTTGTGTAAACCAATAATGCTTTTGGAACAAGATAAAGTAATGTATCTACAACTCATTCTAAACTGTATTACAACGAATCGATGTATTAAATGAGTTTTATAACAAGTTATTTTAATGGTACTTATAAATACCGTCAGTAGATAAAGGGTTAATGAAACTTTTAATAGACATGCTCACTTTCGTTATAAATAAGACAACGCCAAAAAATAAAATGTTGGAGAAGTTTTAATTGCAATCTCCAGCAGTATGCACTTGACGCTTCACATTTTGGATACTGATTATCGGTTCATACGGTATCATGGATTGCGTTAGCACTCTCTTTTTCCAGAGTTTTTCGTAATGTTGTAACATTTAACATAAAACAAGGTACATATCGTTGCATTTTCATTGAATTTATTTTTATCAAGATTATTGCTGTCAACCCAAGTTTAGTTAAGATGAAACACCCTGTATTTGTGACCAAATGAGTGTTTTGCGACCCCATGTTCCATGTCAATTTTTCATCCCCTTGATACCTTCTATCACACCTCTTAACTTGTCGGTTGAATTTTGGAAGACCATCTGTACGGCAGTTTTTCTATCTATAATAATAAAGAAAGAAGTTTGTGTGTGAGTGAGTGTGTCGACGGTGTTCTGAAAAGACCACTGCACGTAGAGCTACAAAATTTGGGGAAAAGGTACGTCTATATATGAAGTTTTGTACCTCGAAGCCCGATTTTCGATTTTTTTATTAGATTTTTTAAAATTTAATTTTTTATGCGATTTTTCCATATAAGTGAGAAGAATATGGTTTCTTTCTTTTAACCCAATATAGTAAATTTTGTTCTCTTTACAAAAAAGGTTATTCGGAATTCGTGCAGCGATTTTTAAATTTTTAGAGAATTTTTTATGCGATTACTGAACAGCATTTAATGCATCTTCATACCTATAAGGAGGTTACCGTAGGGGGGACACAGTTCTGTCGCCGAATGCCGCCAAGTTTGTCGCCAAACTTAGCGGCCAAGCTTAGTCGCCAAAAGTGACGCCAACTTGACGATATCTCTAATATTTCGCCAAATTCCCATAGACTTCCATTGTAAACCAATAGGGAATACTTGCTAACAGAAAATGAACAAATTGAGATATTTTATTGCAACAAAAACTAATATTAACTTAAGGTGTTATATTAATTATATTTAAGGGAATGCAAGTAAATTAAATTATTAATAAAAGTAACATGATACAATGCTTAGCATGCTTTCCCAAACATAAATTTTAAGAGAGCACGCAGGCTAAAGGAATTAGATTTGAAACTTTTATCCAATTACAGTAAATTTTGACTTTTGGGATTTTTGAACTTTTTGTGATTTTTAATTCGATTTCTACGTTTCTTCGCGATCTGCTGCAATTTTTTTGACATTCCATTTTTGGTCTATAATACTAAAGTAATTTCTGCCCTCATTTCAATAAAGTTTATTCGAATTTCGTATAGCAATTTTCGAATATTTCGGGAATTTTGTATGTGATTTTTAGTCTATTTTAGCGATTTCCTACCATTTTTCCACATTAGTGAAAGAAATCAACTTTCAATCTTCGAACACAATATATAATTTTTTTTCTCTTTTCGAATTTTGTGCAGCAATTTAAAAATTTTTCGCGATATCTTATTGTGATTTTCAGAGTTTTTTCGCAATTCGAGCTGTTTTTTGACGTACCCGGGCAACGCCAGGCAAGTTAGCTAGTAAAGTAATAAAAACATGACTAATTTCTATTTGAAGTCTGAGAAATGGTTACACATCCATTGCTTATTTTTAAAATTTAGGAGAAATAAAGAAAACAAAGTATGAATAATATATATGATTGAACAACATTATCTTTTTATAATATGACTTGAGAAAAACAAATATACCATTGCTATTTCAAATCTGCACTTAAAAATTGCTACATGTAAACAAAACAGAGTACTAATAACTTAAAAAATTCTAAACATTATATTATGATAAAGTGAAACTCGATAAAAACAATAACCATTAACATTTCAAACCTGATTTTAAAAATTTACAAGAAATAATCAAAGCAGAGAATTAATTATTTAATAAATTAAAAACATTATTTTTTTCATAACATGAAACTCGATAAAAACAAATAAACCATACCATTTCAAACCTGCTTTTAAAAATTTACAAGAAATAATCAAAACAGAGCATTAATTATTTAATAAACTAAAAACATTATTTTTTCATAACATGAAACTCGATAAAAACAAATAAACCATTACCATTTCAAACCTGATTTTAAAAATTTAAAAGAAATAATCAAAACAGAGCATTAATTATTTAATAAACTAAAAACATTATTTTTTCATAATATGGCACTCGAGAAAAATGAAAAATCATTGCCATTTCAGGTATGTCTTGACAATATAGGACAGATTTATTTCGTTTTAACTAGCACAGTTTTAATTAGTATGGATATATTTAATCTTTTATGAAAAAAGAAATATAAGAACTTAACTAACATAATTAAATCTAATTTTTCAGTTTTATTCATTTATTTTATTTTTTTTTTTATCGCGGAGGGGTGGGGGGGTCGAGAAAACATTATATGTTAAAGTTAAAAATAAAATACATCATATATCATTGTGCTTTTAAAGAATGGTTAAACTGACATTTTTAGTTCACAGTAATAATAAAAATATCTTCTAAGAGAATATTGTGTCATGAGTCATTATTTCCTTACAAGCCTTCCTTATGCACCATTTTTAACCCGTGGACTGTGCACTTTGGTTCAGTACACCGTCCCCCCCCCCCCCCCCCAACTAGAACGATTTGGTATTCCATATCTTCAATTGCGTATCACTTTGATTTTGGTAATAAAAATATTTTTTCAAAAAGCCGACATTTGAAATTTTGGTCGGCGCGAATTCGCACTAACGTGGAGTTCACGGGTCAGTCATGCGACAGAAGTATTGAAATTAAAGTAAGATGCCGAAAAACGTTTAATTTTAGTGCGTGCTCTTTGATTATATAAAACTAAACACTTGTAGTAGTGGTTTGTAACAGCGACCTGGTTTCTTTACCGCATATTTATTATTATGCAATATAGCATGTTTTTTCTATTCTGAAGATACCTTTTGCTTTTAAATTTTGTTTATATACAATGGGGATAAAAAAGTCCTTCCGGCCGGTGCCGGGAGGAAGAGGTAGCTTTCATATTCCTTATTTTAAAAAAGTCAACTTCTATTATTCAAACACACGAAGCTCAATTTAGTGGAAACTGAATATAGGAGATTCAATACTAATTTTTATCAATACTAAATCATTATGAATGAGAATTTCGTGAAATTAGTCAGCTTTATCCAAGCTGCTTTTCTTTAAAGTAACTTATATTTGGCCGCCAAATTCGGCGATTTCTTAAAGTGCCTGCCATTTTAAGACAACATGGTGGATGAGGCTAACCAGTGAACTTGGTCGAGACCTTAGTAATTGCTGTGCACATGCTCACTCACATCGGAAATCGGTTGATATATACGAGTGCTATCGTAGGCAAAAAATCAGATTTTTCAAAATGTCACCACATTAGAAATTGAAACTGTTATATCTGAGCCATTTTTTAAGATAAAGACAAACAAAAAATGCTCCTGAATCCTTATATCAAGGTCAAATACTTAAGAAAGAAACCTTTTTCAATTGCAAATTTTTTTGCCACTCACTTTAAATATATATATATTTTTTAATTTAATGACCGCCATTTTGAAACAAGATGACTGATGAATTTGGCCAGCGAACTTGGTCGAGATATTGATGTATACTATCCGCATGCCTTCTTATATCGAAATAGGCGAATACGTGTGTTATCGCGTGACAAATACAAGATCGTTTCAAAATGTTAGCCATGCTAGAAATTCAAAGTGCTATAATTCAACCATTTTTTAAGATATAAACAAAAGAACAAATTTTCAGAAACAAAAACTGCTCCGGAATCTTTGTATCAAGGCCAAGCTCATAAAAAAAAATCTTTTTTATTTTCCAATTTTTTAATACCTCATTTTAAATTTTAAATTAAAATTTTTTTTAAATGGCAACCCTTTTAAAACAAGATGGCGGATGAAGCTGGCCAACGAACTCGGTCGAGATATTTGTATGTACTACGTATACATCAAGGTACATCCAAATCGGTCCATAAATACGCCTGTTATCACGTGACAAACATTAGGACGTTTCAAAATGTCAGCCACGCTAGAAATTCAAAATGCTGCAACTCAGCCATTTTTTAAGATATAGACGAAACAAAAACTTCTCCAGAATCTTTGTATAAAGGTCAAATACATAAGGAAAAAGTATTGTTCCATTTTCATTTTTTTGGTACCACATTTCAAGATTTAATTTTTTTAAAAATTTTTAAATGGCCGTCATTTTGAAACAAAACGGCGGATGAAGCCAGGGCTTAATTTGCGCCGGAGCCCACCGGAGCTCAGCTCCGGTACTTCTCTGTTTTCCGTAAATATTTAAATATTGGTTGGAATTCACCGGAGCTCTTAAATACAGGGCTCCGGAGCCCAGTGTAATAGTGCTTCCGAAAAACCGATGCCTAAATTACCCTTCTGTTCAATTTTGTTTCGTGACAGTAGGATATTTTTTAATTGGATCATTTTTTTATTTTTTTATTTATATATATACCTGAAAAGAATAATTGTGTACGTATATGGAAAAAAAGTTAGTGATTTTTCTATTTATTTTTCATCATGAACGCTGTCCATGCCAAGTCTTTGCTCTGTACATTTACAAAGTCACTTTCATTTGTAAGTAGATATAATTCCTATGTATTGTTTGTTATTCTGATTGAAAACATTTGAGCAGTGTTTCGCTTTTATAAAAGCATCTAATCTTTCTTTTTTGTATTAACACTATTTTCTAATCATAATTCTTACATTATTTAATTGCAAAATTCTGCGATTAATTAATTAATATTAAATTAGGCAACGATTTCTATTCGGAAGGCGTGATAAACTAAAAAGTGGACAATTAAGTATATGCAAGTACATATATTTAAAACTTTTTTTTTTTACTAAAGAAAAAAGAGGCTTTATATTTTGCAAATAATGTATGAAATATATATATATATATATATATAATATATGCGGATCAAAGTGAAGGCGGGTGCACTCTACGGTTTTAGTACTGCAGAATTTTAGGGCTCCGGTACTTTTTTTGGTAGAAATTAAGCCCTGGATGAAGCTGGCCAACGAACTCGGTCGAGACATTGGTATGTACTATGTACACACCGAATTTCATCGAAATCGGTTCATAAATACGAGAGTTACAGTGTGACAAAGGTCATATATATATATATATATATATTTTAAACGAAGGGTGGTTTCGGGGTCTGGGGGTCATGATCGATGAAAATATACCAAAATTTTTTGAAATAGCTTTCCTCCGAACGGCTGCAATAGGTAGCTTTTTATAATGAAAGCTACTTAATAGAGATCAACGTAGTAATACCGTAGTCTGCGTATTTTTTTTTTTATTATTATTTATTAAATTATTTTGTTGTTATTTATTTACTAAATAACCTTCTCAGCGGCTCTATGTTTCTCTCAAGCATCCGAAATGTTCACTTTCATTTCAATTGCAAAATGTTTACGATATTACACAGCAGCAATGGAGACTAGTTTGTAAAAGGCTGCGTAAACTGTTTATTTTACGAAATAAATCTACCATCAACAGTCAAGTATAGTTTTCAACTTTTAAAAATAAAATTATCCTTTAATAAAATATTTTTTTTCGTAAAATAAACAGATTTCGACTGTTAGTATTTTGTTTGTTTCTCTTGTAAAATCAACTTCTCTCGTAAAATAACTTTTTATAGCATAATGTTTGTTGTTGGATATATATATATATTGTTTTCTTTAATGATGCAATTTATCGTAGTAGTTAGGAATATTTACACGGATTTATTATAAAATTCTATATATATTTTTTTATATTAACATTTTGGTTTTCTTTTTTAGGTAAGTTCTTGAGGATTTTGTGTGGTTTTGATTTACTTTTCGAACTGGAACACGTAAGTTTTAAATTGTCATCATATTCAAAATATTGAAAAAAATATATTTGTAATCTATTTCTAATGTTAATTTCCAGAATTTCGCGAAGAAAGTAAATTTCTTTAGAATCTATTCAGTTTTATTGTTAAAAATCCGTAAATTTAATTAAAAAAAAATCTCTTTCAGCTGGATCTTCGAAATAAAATTGTTTATTTTACGGAAAAATAACTGTTTCTAAACTGTAAAACAGTATTGAACAGTTCAGAGCAGAAAATATTGTTTTATGAATATATCTCTATAATATATATGTATAATATGAATATCTTTCATTCACAGTACATTTTTTCTGTCGAAGGTAACGAATTTTTTGTATTATTTTTTTAAAAATAGAACGCAAGTATTACATTTTTTCTCCTACGTTTTTTCATCAAGTTTTCAAATATGCAAATATCAATCACTCCTTAGAATGATTTGCTTTTAATCATAGTAAAATGTATTATTCATAGACTTCATCTAGCGTTTGCTGCATTCATACCTATGCAATAAGTAAAAGTTTTCATCACTACGAATTATAGTACATGGTTATTGAAATTTATAACTCAAAATCTATCTTTAAATATTTTAAAATAAAATAAATGCAAAAAATATTTTAGTTGTATTTATTTACTATTTTTTTAAGAAAATTATGGGCAATTTTAATTTTTCCTTTTTCTTCTCTAATCTTCTTCACCTTTATCATTAGTATAGTAATAATTAATAAAAAAAAAAAAAAAAAAAAAAAAAAAAAAACGCTCAACTGATATTAGATAAGAATAATTGTAGGGGCAGTGTAACGTGAAGCCAACTTATTAGGGATTTTTTTCTAAAAAGGAAGTTTCAGGAATCAAAGGATGTTATACGTGCTTTCGATATATTCCTTTTAAAGCTTTTGTCTTATAAAATAATTGTTTTGTAAAATCCTTTTGTAAGTAATTAGGATTATGAACAACATGTGACTTTTAATTTTGATTTTTAAGTGCATTCTAGAAAAGAATACACCAAATTAATTATTTTTTAATGAAAAATGTTATTAGAATTAAAAAGACTTTTAGTAAATATATTAAATTTTTTTTTATTTTAATTTCGCTTCTTCCCCTATATAGGATAAGCAGGGTAATTAGAGAATGTGGTAATTGATATTTTATGTATTTTTTTATAACTCTATCCTCTTGATTCAGGATATATATAAAAGCAGCTGTTGCTACATCCATTATCTATAGCTTATTTTTTTTGTATTTGACCTGAAATAAGAGGGTTGCATAGTAAAAAAAAAAAAAAAAAAAAAAAAAAAAAAAACTAAAAAAAAACCCTTTAGTACCAACCCCCCCCCCCCCCTTCCATTTGTATTAGATTGTAATTTTATATTTAGTGGCCTATATATGTATAAGGTTGCTATAAGCTATACATAAGGAACATATTTTTGGACTCCAATTAGAAAATATTAAAACCTACGCGTAAGAATTTTGAAATTGACAAGGGACCTGAGGTACTAGTCGCCGATTTTGATAAAAGTGGTATCGTTGGAAAGTTCTTGTCGTGAGAAACAAAAATCCAATGGAACTACCCGTTTGAAATTAATACCGCAGGAGCTGCAAGGCAAATTTGAGCTACGAGTGGAAAAACGTCTACAACAGCTGTATTATGCCAATGTCTTACTAACCAACTCCACTTCAGGGAAAACATCAAAGTAGTTGACAGAATTGTATTTCAAAACGTTAAAAATTCTACACGTGAAGAAAAAAGCCTCCTCATGAGTGGCCAGGTCATCTAGATCCTGAACTTTACAGAAAATTCGGGGAAAGTGTCGAAGTGATGATTATACCTGGGAGTACAACGAAGTACCTCCAACCTCTTGATGTTGAAACGTTTCAGGACTATAAAGTTAAAGTCAAACGTACGGCCGAGGATTCTAAAACTAACATGCTTATATGTGGGGGAGAAGATTTGACTACAAAATAAACTGTCGTCAAATTGCATCGTTTGGTTCACAACCAAATCTCCGCCCTTGCATTTGAAGACATGCGCCGATATCATTACTAAAAGGCGTTACTACGAAATGAAATACCGAGCTTCAGATCTGTGAGACAAGCATATTTCGTACTAACAGCCAAAACGTGTAATAGATGTAACACCCAACCGTTTGTCAAATGTGCCTGATGTGAAGAATCCCTATGCTTTAAGCCCTTTTATGCTGACACCCATTTCACCGATAATTAAGGGATCAACCAAACGTCATAAATGAATCTACTGTCATATGGTGTACAACGTCTTTACTAATCGCAATATTTGTGTCATATCGGCCTGTTTCTGTGTAAATGAGCCCACATTCTTAACATTCCATGTCAAACACTACATTTCTTTCATTGCATTATACAGCAACACATTGTTTATATTAACAACATTAGAACACTTGCCAATTTCCCACAGTCACATTTCAAAAAAGGCCTATTCATTTATCCATTGGTGGAATGTTTGTGAAAAATGCTTTGCAGCTCTGTGGGTTTAATTTCGGACTGGTAGTTCTTTTTTTTTCGCACGACAAGACCTTTCTAACTATACTACACTTATAACAATCGGCGACTACCAGCTCAGTGTTGCAGTTAGTCACTCTCTTGTGAGTGAAAGAGTTTCCAGGACAAGAATCGCATACATATCCTCTAGCTTAATATGGAAACTCTGTACCAGCTGGGTTATGACAATTTTGGCTGATAATATTCATCCAGACAAACTTTAGGATAATGTCAGACGAACGTCTATTTGCACGCTTTTTGTTTCATTATGAAAAAGAAACACCTTTACTAGCAGGGATTTCTTTTTTCATGTTGAAACAAAAAGCGTCCAAATAGACGTTCGTCTGATATTAGCCTTAGACATAAACTTCCAGTGTGTGATTTTACGCAGTTTTTTAAAATATCAGCATTTGATGACATTCGTGTTGAATTCAATGTCCAGTAGTAGTTTAAAAGTATTAAACAGCAAATTTATAAAGAAAAAATTTAATTAAAAAAGAAAATGGAATTAATTCCTTAAATACATAGGCGGTGAATTCCATACATTACGGGTGGCTTACCAATAAAAATAGGGAAAGAGAGCGGGAGAAAAGGCGGTTTTTAATCTTAAATATTTGTTGAACACTGAACGGTTTTTAGGCAGTGGCTAAGTGAGACGTAACTGTTAATCATGTAATTATTTTGGAATTTGCAGCTGTCTTTTCACTCAATGGTGTACTTAGTACGCCATCTGTGTCTTTAAATGTTAAGAAATGTTTTTAGTTAAGATATATGTAATATAAAATACATGAACTTTCATTTATTGTACTGTCAAATCGGAGACATAACATTTAATAAACATTTCAACAGCAGTTCTCCATGACAAATATTAAAGTGCCGCCTTTTTCTTGTCCATTTTAATTCTCTTTGAATCGATTGCTCTCTCGTACATTTAATCATTTATCTTCTCACTAATGGCTAAGAACATAAAATCTTAAAAATCTGCTGCAAGTGTAAATAAATCACCTTTTGAGACCCCAAACTCTAATCAAATAGTTCCTTATTGACCCTAAATGATCATTTTAAGACATTACATTAAGATAGATTTGTTGAAAGTGGTTGTTAACTTAACACACTTTTGTTTTAAGTCTATGTTCTTCCTGCACGAAGATGCAATTCTCTTCGGAATAAAGAAGCATCAATTTATTTTGATTAGTGTTTACCCACTTTGTGAATGTGTTTTTGTTTTACATTGGTTAATACTGAATTGGGACAATATTTAACATTTGTGACTATAATTAAAATATTAAATATAGTGTTTAAATCAAGAATATATTCCATTTGTTTAAAAACCCTTATATAAACTTTCATTTTAAAATTCATGCTAGCGCAACCTTTTTTAGGCTGAATGCCCCCCCCCCCCCCCCCCCAAAAAAAAAAAAAGTTTTTATTACTTTCTTCTATCTTTACAAGAAGAAAGTTTTGGATTCATGAAAATTTTCGGCTTCCGGTTTTTGACGGATTCCCACGTTTTAGGGGTCAGAAATCCCGAAAAATATGTTTTTACAAAATATCTGGCTATGAATCTGTGACTCTTGTCTGTCTGTATTGTGACACAAATTTTGCGGGCGCTCTATCTGAAGAATTAATGAACGGAATTTAATAAAAATTTATATCCAGTTAGTACTCGATATAAATTTGAGTTGATTAGTTTTTGGTGTAAATCGCCTAACAGGTGGCGCTGCTATACTGTTTTTCCATGATTTCCGCAATAGCCTTATCTAAAGAACTAATGCACGAATTTTTACTAACTTCAGGTTCAGTTAGACTTTGACACATGTTGTTCCTGATTAGGTTTTGGTGTTAATCGCACGATTGGTGACGCTGTTATACGATTTTCGCAATAGCTCTATCTCAGAAACTAATGCACGGAATTTTATCAAACTCCAGATTCAGTTAGACGCTGACATAAGTTGTTGCTGATTAGATTTTGGTGTAAGCAACCAACAGGTGGCACTGATTTGGTACATTGTACAGGATTTACATGATTTTAGCGATAGTCATGCCTCAAAAACTAATTCACGGAATTTCATATCTTTAGAATCCTCGTGATGGGCATAGATTGCCATTTAATTTTGTCACTGTAGTAGTGAATTTTTAAGTATTAACGTGTATGAGATAGAAGAAAGTTTTGGGATTAGCACATCCGACTAGTTCTGTATTTAAGGTCTAATTAAAACTGGTGTATTTAATACAGTACTTAACAGTACACACAACACTGTACATTGTTTCGAATACATTGTAAAAAATAACAGATATTTTGTAATCTAAGAAAACAAATAAAACCACGTACGAAATTATGCAAAAACCTCATCAGAGTTACCCACAATTCCCAAATGCGTTCATTATCTTTAGAAACCCCAGATACCAATATATTTTCGAGATATAAAGAAAAACATTTATAAAATCAAAGTTTCTTTTGCTGCCACGGATTTTTGGAAACATTTCCGATTAGTTTTTACCTGGATTAATCAATTTTCCCAAACTGTAATACCGGTTTTTTCTGATCCTACCAGTTTACAATTAAGCATTTGTAGCTGCGTAACTGAATTTTTAGGAGGAAGAGATACTAAATAATTTTAATTTTAATGTTAATGTTAATGCTGTTAATTTAGCATGTTTGTCAGTAAAACATGTTTTTTAAATATGAAAATGTGATATGGAATATGTGAAAATGGATAGCAAAAGCTACATTCCAGGTTGAGAAAATTAATTAATTCTCTGTAAAAACTATTTGGAAACGTTTCTAAAAACAAGTTTCAGCAATTTTGTTTTTATAAATGCTTCTTCAAATCCTAAAAATGTATAAGTTTCTGCATTTTTTAAAAATAAAGTTTCCGATTCGTAAGTAACTCGGAAGTTCCTAATGTCATAAAATGGACTGACTGATTTTTAAATTCAATAACTCGCAAATAGTGACAGCTATTTAAAAGATTCTTGAAGGAGGGTTATGCAAGATGTCAGGAGTTTTTTTACTACGATTCTCAATTTTAGTTTAAATTATCAGCGATAGATGACGCAGCAAGCAATAGGCGCTAAATTAGGGCTCTATTTTTGGCATCTGCTTGGTGCTAAATGTATGGAGTGGGTCCTAAGAACAAAATTGTATAGGCGACTGAGAACCATTCCATATATTTAACCTCCTCCTTTCGCATCAGTATTGAAAGACGAGAGAAGCCTAAAATTCGGCCCCGATTTAGCGCGTATTGCTTGTAGTGCTATCCTGTTATTTTAAACTAAATTCGAGAATCGATTTAAAAAAACAACAAAAAAAAAAACACTCCTGACATCTTATACAGCCCTCCTGCAAGAATTTTTTTAAAGCCGTCGCCATTTTCAAGTTATTAAATTTTAAAATCAGTTCGCCATGTTAAGATACCTGGCAAATTTTAGTTTGTGTTTACATTATATTTTCCTTGATTAACAAACATTTGTCTTTTTTAACCGTGAACTGTCACTTTTTAAAAATAAACATTAACTTTTGTGGATTTCGACGCATTTATAAAAATATATTGTTCAAAAAATAAATCTGGGTGCAATGTGCTTTTTTTCTTTCCGCAGCTTCGTTACATTTTTCTTTTATTTCAGGCATTGACAAATTTATTTCTAATCTAATTTTAGTTAATATATAAGAGCTACTCCAAAATCCTTTTTTGTACTGCTATCTGTAAATATAGTTGATATTTGTTTGTGTCACGCCGAGTTCTCGATTAATATATATAAATTTATATAAATGTCTTGGAAGAATCTGCTCATTCGATAACTTAATCTTTTTAAGTCGGAAGACATTGCTTTTTATTAAGGATAATGTTTAGTTCCTTAGCTAATAAAATTTCTTAATGTTCAACAAAGTGTATTTTATTCCCCCGGATATATATATATATATATATATATATATATATATATATATATATATATATATATAAAGAAATAACGAGAAAAACAGCCCTCTAATTATTATTTTTTGTATATATATTTGAAAAGTCTTGAAAGTTAAGAACGTGCTATGTATCTATCCATTAAAGAATTACAAAAAATTACTCAATTCAGATATTTATTTATTTTTTAAACATAAGTTTTGAATTTAACGCAAATTAAACATTTAGTATTTTATTTTATTTTTTAGAATATTATGTTTGTTACTATAACTTAGTATTTTAACAAATTAAGATACGTTTTAAAAAAGCTTTTGACAGATAGAGTGCAACTTCTTAAGGGCTTAAAAAATTATTTTTTTCTACTCAGTAGGCAAGATGCTGAAAAATGGAAGAAATATTTCTTTTACATTGATTCATGCATTTTTAAAAATATATATTTAGTATTAATGTCAATACTCTTTCTAATGAATATATATATATATATATATATATATATATATATATATATATTCTGTGTAATCTACCAGCTAAATTTAAAGTTATCAGTATGTGAAGTTACGATTTATAATAGGTAAGGAAATATTTTATAAACTTTATATTTCAAATAGATTTCTTAAATTTGATTTTATATGCATGTTATGCATGTTCACGAATGAATTTGACATGATACAATGGTATTTATTTTTATCTGTGTAGGATGCACTAATTGATTCTTTGCAAATTTCAGCAAAAATCTTTCAGGTTCTGTGTTTCCGTCTTTTTTATTTATAGTTCATTCCTTACTGTGCTTTTATAAAAACGTTCCTATGGCAACAAAATTTTAAAATGTTTGTTAAAGGAATTCTCTTTCAGAAAAAGTTAAGTATTTCTAAACGTAGAAGTACAGCGTCTAGAATATATAGTGTGAAATCAGCTACCCCAGTAATACTTAAAAAAGTGCTAAAATATTGGATCCTTTAAATGTGCATCAGTGCTGAAATCCAAAGAGCCAATCGCAGCAACATCTGTACGATATTTCCTAAAACTTCATGACGATTTGGTCTAGACCATTGGTTCCCAACCTTTTTTTGGCCGCGCCCCACCTAAGCATATCTAAAATCATAATGTCCCCCCTCCCTTCTATATCATATAAATTTTATAACATAAGAAATAAACTTCTATTTTCCTGGAAGGATCCGAAAATAGAATTAACTTTGATAAGTGATTTCATATTCTTTAATTTATCAAAATCATATTTTTTTTTTATTACAAGTATGTTTTTAACATAACTCTATGAATGCAATAAGGCCATGGATCTTCACGTTTACATCTACAAAAGTTTTATGTTTTTTAATAACTTACCTCAAATTTAAAATTGATTAATAGCCTACATTTTTATCTTCGTAAAATTTCTTTAAATCCCTCTCAAATTTTGTATGGCATCTAATTGAAATGATTCATTTTATAATGGATTTTAGTACTTTATTAATAACAAGTGATATTTATTTATCACCGAGACTGCATGGATAACATAATTCACAGATTCACGCTTTTATGCATTTTAAGTAAATACTTTTTCTTTCGTAACATACTTCTTTGATAGTGGGCTTTCTTTTTCCCATTGTTATTATTTGGCCACCATGTTTTCTTCGATTTTAAATTTTAAAATGTTTATGTCATGAATTATGTTTATATATTGTGTATGTGGTTTGCAGAAGAGCCATAAGAAGTTTACTTTCTACCCATTTAATTTCTGGATGCGCAAGGGATCTATTAATTTCATAAAAGTAGTACCTCATTTAGATAATTCAAAACATTTTTTAGATTAAACATGTCCAGATAGTTAATTTTAGATATACGGTTGAAAATTTCACATGCAAAAAGTTCCTTCGTGGGCATATTGCAACTATGAATGGATGTACAAGTTTTTAAAAAATAAATAATAATTTTTAAAAGTGTATTTTACTAAAATAATATTAAAGCCAGAAAAATTAGAATGACTTTTTAATACATAAAACGTGTCAAATTATCTAAAACAAATTCACATAATTATTCCGGTGTCAGTGTATTTTGAATTTTTACATGAGAACGCTTCGAAAATTAATTTTTATTCCGTTATTTTTACATTTTTTCATCTATTACTTCTATTTTTAGACTACGACACTACTTTCACTAGGAAAAAAAATGACAGAACATTTGTTAATAAGAAATCTGAAATTGCCTCCCTGAAAAGCCATATTGCCCCCTGTGGGGGCGTACGCCCCACGTTGGGAACCACTGGTCTAGACGCTGTAATACGACTTTTTCATTGAAATCTGAAAATATACCGCAGATGTCGCTGCGAGCGGTTCTTTGAATTTCTGCATCGTTGCACATTTAAGGGATACACATTTTTAACATGGTTTGGATAGTAGATTTCTACAATATTTATTCTAGACACTGTAGTGAAGGTGATTGCTGAAATTGAGGCATGTAAATAAAAAAGGTTATAGGGCCAAATTGATAAGAAAAAAAACTGTTTTTTCACTGATATTGATATAAGAGCCGTCGCCGATGTAATGGAAACCTCCGGAAATGCCAATTCTTAATAAAATAGTTTTTATAGTGTTTCATAGATAGTACAAACGTTGATAGCTGTATCACATTTGCATAGAAAACGTTGAAAGTGCCAGGCACCATAGTAATCTCCGCTTTGACACCGTTCAAGTTAGTAAAAAGCTTTATCTAACCTCTAATCCGTTCATTTGTAAATGGAAACCGCTATTAAGGCTTCTTCAAATACTCTCTTTTAAGAGCAATTATCGCCCTTTCTTCTCCAACCGTTTTATGGTTGTTTGCAAAAGGACGGGGAGACTCAACAATGGAAAGAGTCGGAGATGGAGATAAAGAAAATGTTTTCGTCCTGGAGAATGATCATTCAAATCTTTCAAAAACAGAAAAAATTGAAATCGCGTAACCACAAAAAAGACGTCGACAGTTGAATAATACATCTATTCAAACCTTAAATGTTTGCGCTGTTTTCTCTGAGACTACCGTTATTGGTACATTCAGCATTTAATAACTTGTTAGTGCCCTAGTTTGTGCGTAGGTACATTCACGTTTTCCATTAAAAAAAATTAAAAAAGAATGCATTAAAAACAATTAAAATTCAATAATTGACTAATACAACCCATTTCTGTGGTTATTTTACAGATTGACAACATTTTTTCAGCTTTTTAAAAATTGAATGCCTAGTCTATTTTGTCTGTCTTTCCGTTTAGGCCACGAAATAAGACTCCCGTTACAGAATCTATAAGTGTCAGTCACCGATGAATGACGCGGCCTAAACGGAAAGATCGATGTCAGTCACCGGTGACTGACGTGGCATTGAACGTGTTAAAAGGTATATTATTACAAGCTAACAGTTTTCTACGTTTTTCGCGAAAACAAAAATATGACATTTACAGCCCTTTACATGGCACAATTTCTTCGTCGTCGAACATAATCAAAATTTATTTCTTTTTCGGAAAGAAAAAAAAATAAATTGTTTAGAATGTTAAACAGTAGATTTGCGTAAGCTTAACATAGCGAAAGTTTCCTATTGTTCAAAATTTCCAGCAAAAAGTAATTTCCATTTTACTGTAATTTAGAAAATACTCTATCTAAGTATAATTAAAAAAATAATATTCTACAATTTGAAATCAACATGTTCATTAGTATCTGTGTTTTTAAGTTTTTTCCACTATATCATTCCAATGAATGCTGTTATGACATATCTTCTATAGTACAGAAAATTGCTCATTTTTAATACATTAAAAAAAAAAAAAAAAAAAAGGAAAATCACAGAATATGTTGACTAAAATTCTCATTAATAATGTTACCTAGCCATACTCTCAATCATTGACTATAAGTAAATAGTTAAATTGTACTTAAAAACTGACATCTTGCATTCCAATTGCATTTATTATTTGATTAATAAAAAAGTCGCTTCTCAATTTTTTTTTTACAGTCAATACTATATTTATACAATTTTTTTTTTTTTTTTTTTTTTTTTTTGTAAAATGTACTTATATTTTTTACGGTCAATTTTTTGGAATATTTCCTCTGGGTATTAGTAAATATTAAATCTTATTCTAAGCTTTTAAATACATATTTTATTTATTGCTAAAACAAAACCTTTAAGAAATCAAATTGTCTTATTCGAAGAAATCGTGAATTCTACAATAAAAATATTATTATGTTCACGTAGTTATCAGGATACAGTTTAATAAGTCATTATAAAACAAAGTTTTCCAATCCCATATTCTGTTTTCCTTAACCCAGTATTTTAGAAATTAACGTCATGCATATAATCCCATAACGTAAAAATATTTATTCGTTTCAAACTTTCTGCTTCAATTAACATTTTTCTTAACAGAAATGCATTGTATTTATTGGCAACTAGTCATATAAGAACAACTTTTTTTAATTACTTTTTATGTATAAACATTTTTCATCTTGCTACTCTTGTCTTTAATTTTCCATTTAATTATCTGCTGCGACAAAGAACATTAGTTTCTATTAAACCATATAATTACTGTTCATTTCATCTCTGTAACACATGCAAGAAAAAAGTCTTAGTTTTGTCCTTTTCCTTCTTTGATAAAATATAATTATATCGCACAAGCCGCTTGACAAATTTAACAAGTCTTCTTTTTTTGCAACCTGAGTATTTTCAAGAAAAATAACGCATTTTCTTATTTTAAAAATTCCTCCTTTTTTTGTCCCCCACTGCTTCCTTCTTGGGAATCCAAGAAGGAAGTAAAATTGTTAATGGGTGAATGATTTCTTGTTATTTAGCTACATTACCATTATTAAGGCAAGATGCTTAGTATAGTCGAAGGTTGAAAAGAACAATCTTTACAAAGACGTAATATTTATTTATTTTTCGAGAAAATTCCTAATTGAAGAGAAAATTATTGACCAAATAAACATTATTATGAGATAAATCATGGCGTGCTAAAACAGGAATTTCATGAATAAATAATCCATGACAGAAACAAAAATTCCTCTGATAAATATCTTTAGAATGCAGTCTTATCTTATTTGGATAATTCCTCCTAACTACTACTGCTCCAGCAACTTTAAATTTTGCCTCTTTGGAGTCACCATGACATCATAGCCAAACATTTTTGGTAAATTCTACGTCCCCTAGAACTTTCCGTCGAAAATTCATCCTCATAATCTAATATTCATATCCATCATACTACACTATTCGTGATCAGCTTTGGCTGCACCATCTTGATCTCGGACATATATTGTAGATGCACCCAGTTATCTTTAGTTCAACTCAAATCTACCACATTTTGATCAAATAATTGGTATAATTTGTAATATTACCCTGGCTTCTCGCTATCCACTACTGAGAAAATGAACCCCCTAAATTTGTAACATCTGCTGCGACAAAATTAATTTCAACTATACAGAGTAATTACTATTAACTTCATTTCTCCAACAGCATAAAAAAATGGATTGTTTATTACATTTCTGATAATATTTAACTATGCAGCAAAAATCACCGAATAAACTTGACACGTATCTTTTAAAACCAGGATAATTTAAAGAAAAATATCCCAAAACATAAACGAGATTCTTGATTGTTATTGAGTTACATCTCTATGAATATATCATCACATAAGGTGTGTCCCAACGAAATAAAGCCACCGTAATTGTGTGCCGTAACTGGGCACAAAACAAACAAATAAGATTGAAACAAATATGTTAAGAAAGTCTATATAGAAATACATATTTACAAAGAGTAACTCACTTTCAGCTTCACCTGGGCTGGAGAAAAAGGTAAATGTGTAAAAAAAAAAGAGGGGAAAAAGTGTCCCTCCGAAATAAAGCCACTGCCAATATTAGTATTTATTGGTAACTACCGACATTCGAGCTGCTGAGTTCAACATGTTTATGACTTCAGCAAGTCGTCAAGTACTTGTTCTGTGCCAGTCGAACTTTGTACGAACTTTAGAAGGTTGTATTTTCTATTTCGCCTACTGCATTGCAATGGGAAAGAAAACCCAGCTCTCAAAGTTCAAGAAAGTACAGATAACAGCTTTTAAGGAACAAGGTCTTTCACATAAACCAATATCTAAGCAAATCAAACGTTCTAAAACCGTAATAGACAATTTTGTAAATCGGGGCACTGCGTACGGGTATAAAAAAGGGATGTGTACCTGTAGAAAAATGACTTCCAGGCAGGCAAGTGCAGTTTTACGTCGTCTTTCAGGAGGTGGTATTTCTCTAAAATAGTTGGCCAAAGAGGATAACATCCCTGTGACAAAATCAACACTGTCACGAATTGAAAAATGTACAAGCAACTTGCGATATAAGAAAAGGAAACAGCAGCACATATTGAAAGCTATCCACATGCAAAGGAGGGTCGACTGGGCCAAATATAATCAAACCTGGAAGGACCAGGGACATCGTGTTATAGTCTCAGATGAGAAAAAAAATAATCTGGATGCGCCAGACGGCTTTGCTTTCTATTTGTATGACATGAGGAAAGAAGAGGAAATTTTCTCCAAAAGACAGCAAGGTGGAGGCTCATTAATGGTATGGGAAGGCTTCGGCTATGGAGGTAAACATAACCTGGCTGTTGTCTCAGGCCGCATGAAGGCTTCCGATTACCAAGAAATGCTAGAAAATCATTTACTGCCATTTTCAAACAGAAGTGGTAGACTAATTTGGATTTTCTAGCAGGAAAAACCTCCATTCACGCTACAAAATCGTCCTGGGAATGGTTTTTGGAGAATCGAGTGCATGTCAAGGAATGACCTGCCCTTTTTCCATGATCTCAATCCCCAAGAAAATGTGTGTGGTATCCTCAGTAGGGCTGTTGTACATACCAATGGCCGGCAGTTTCAGTCTGGGGCAAAATTGAAGGTCGTCATCATTGAAGCGTGGGACAACATTGATGCTACTGTCCTCCAAGAAGTGGTAAATGGTATGCCACATCGTATATTCTAAGTCATATATAACCATGGAGGATATATTGTCTATTAACAGTAGTGCTTTATTTCAGCGGGACAGCTTTCCCCCGTCTTTTTTTACAAATTAAATTTTTTTCCTGTCCAAGTAATGCAGGGAGTGAGTTACTCCTTGTAAATATGTATTCGTATATAGATTTTCTTAATATATTTGTTTCGATCTTATTGGTTTGTTTCGTGTCCAATTACAGCGCACAACCACGGTGGCTTTATTTCGGTGGGACTCACCTTACATATGAATATAAACTCATATCCATCTTGTGTTCCATCCATTGAAACTTTCCGAATCGATGACGTGACCTTTTGCACAACTAAACAGTTGCTGACTACTTCATAACACTGGCAAACTGGATTCACTCCTGAAATATTGGATCACTGTTAAAAATATGTACAAAATTTATTGAGCACAGTCGCAAAAAGAAACAGCACATTGAAACTAAACTTGGGTGTTGTTTTAATATACAGGGTGTCCATAATTAAACGACCGTACTTTTAAAGTTGTTTACAGACAAAACTATTGTTCATAAAGTTGTGAAATTTTGGGAAAGGCATAATAAAGGGATGGGAATTTGTTTAAGCTAAAAAAAAATATAAATAAAAATAGTTTAAAATTTCGGCACCAGAGGGCGGTTTTTTATAAATTGCACATTTAGCATCAAGATAGTTTAGAAATTTTATTTACAGGATGTTCATAATAAATCGACCCTATTTTAAAGATGTCTACAGACGAGACTGTTGTTCAGAATATTGTGAAATCTTTTGGAGGACATAATAAAAGTATGGGAATATGTTTGAGCGAAAAAAAGAAAAAAATTAGGAGGCCGTTTTTTAACGAATTACACATTTAGCATACATTTACGATAGTTTAACAAATTTTGTAATAGCCAAACATGTTCTGCATGACTTTCATCATTTTCAGATACCATCTGGAATCGTAAGACAGCATATTCCGCAGTTAACCGCGGTATGTTCAGGGAAAAGACAATAAAATGTCGTGAAATGCTGTCTTTAGAGTAAGGTTAAGTTAATGAATAAAATTTCTAAACTGTCGTAATGCTGAATGTGTAATTTATTAAAAAACGCCCTCTGCTGGCGAAATTTTGAACTACTTTTATTAACATTTTTTTAGCTTAAACAAATTTCCATCCCTTTATTATGTCTTTCACAAACTTTCACAACTTTATGAACAATAGTTTTGTCTGTAGACAACTTTAAAGTGGGGTCGTTTAATTATGGACACCCTGTACATAAATTCTAGATACGGACAATGTTAATGACTCATTCCAAATGGTCGTTTCATACACACAGCCCACCTATTTTTCGCCACTCATGCAAATACTCTTTTTTTTTTTTTTTTTTTAACCATTTGGAAAAATGGTTTTCCTCGTCAGGGTAGGAAATCAAAAGCACATCTGAAGCTTTTTATTGGTTTAATCCGCATTTTATTCGTTTTCTGGTTGGTCTATACAGTAATCTGTATTTCCCTTTACTTTCAACAGAGATGGATACTTCTGTTGCCACTATGACAAAAAAGTAATAAAAAATACAAAAAAAAAATTAATAACTCAGAAACAAATTGAGATACAGCTTTCAAACAAATTGCATTTAAAAGTACATTTTTTTCTCCATACGGCGGTGTAAAAAGTAATATTGTGGGATGTTTAGAAGTTTAAGAATGAAATTTCATTTAAAATAGGTCGTCAGATTTCTTGGTCGATGGAAAATCCTTTTCCCGAACAGCCAATGAAATGCTTGGATAATACGTAAGTTTCATGTCGCTTGCAATTTTTACGTATAATAACACTAATAATGTTTAATTCATGGCATACGTAATGTATGATAAACCCCGTGCGATTTTTTATGTCTTAAATTTTAGTCTTTGAAAAAATCATTTTCCAAATGGTCGTTGTAATTTGTTGCTTTTTTTTTTTTTTTTTTTTTTTATCCGTCTTTTCTTCTGTTAAATATTTTGATTTTCCAGTTATTTTTTTAGGCTTTTCCCCTCACTGTTATAAAAAATAAAAGATTGTCTGTCATTGAGCATTTATTTAAATTTTTGTTTTTATGTACAGAGGGTAGTTTTTATAAATTATGATACTTTTGGCATAATTAGACGAAATTTTATGAGACCAAATATATAGTTTTGGTCAGGATAATACAGGTGTCCGAAAATTCCTGGACACATTTTAAAATTCAATATAAAATCAAGTAATTGTCGTACAGGAGTGCCACTTGGACTGAAATGCTTCTCTGGATGAAAAGTTTTTTTCAAGCGAATGAAAATAATTAATTATAAATTTCGATCATAGATGGAGTCACTTGGCCGTATGTATGTTTGCATTCAAACATGCGTTTTTTTCTGATTTTCAGATTAATTTTGACGCTGTGACACAGAAATGACGACTTTCAGCGCCGAGAGTCACCATCATTTCTGTTTACAAAAATTATTCTTTTTACATCTTATTTAAAAAAAAAAAAAAAAAAAAAACAGAAATGAGATTTTTGATTGTTATTGGATTGTATCTCTGTGATTATTGATTAGACATACATATGAAAAGAAACATACTGGAGCTATTATTTCCAATCGATATTGTTATCTTTCACAATACTAAAGCATTGCTGCCTGCTGAGTGAAACAGACATTTCTTTACCCTGGAGAACTACATAAACTTCTGAAATATGCCTCGATTAAACACATTTACGGCATCAAAAATACTTTGTGTTGGAAGCGTTTATCTTTTTTAGAATTTAGATTTAAAGATTTTTTCATAATAAATTATAGGACTTTAAGGATTGTATAGTTTGCAGATTGTTATCTGTGTTTCTTTATGGAGATAATTCTGACATTAAAGTGAGAAAAGAAATATAATAGCTCCTTTAACTAGATTCCTTAGTTTGATATCGATAAATCTAGCGAATATTGGATAAGAAGATGTAATTTTAAAATAATACTTTAAATTCAGTTAAAGTATCTGAATTTATTTTAATGTTAACTAAAAGATAAATTTGCATTTAAAAAAAAAAAGTTCAATTTATTAAAGTAAATGAAATTATATCCTTACGCATTAAAATATATTTAAATTAAATCATATATAGTTAAAAAGAAATATATTACTGTAAAATTCTGTCAAGAAAACAAAACAAATCACAATGTTACTAAACGGTGTATACACAATATTGGATAGTTAAAACTAAACAAACATTAAAATTAAATTAAAATACTTAAAATCGACGTTTCGGCCAACTTCCATGACCATAATCAGGAAAATGATGTTACATTACTTTTAATGTTTAAATGAACACAATCTAACAGTCTTGATTTAAAAAGTTTGTTAGATGTCCAATCACCTTTTGTTTCATCCATCATAAGTTCAGTAACCAATCATAAGTTAAAATAAAAATAAAGCAAAGTTTGTTTCTTTTAATTTTATGTAATTCAGTTCAGCATTTATTTTCATCTAATAGAGGCAGCCACTGCATGCTCTACAGTTAATTCAATTTTTCTTATAATCAGTTGTCATCAGACAGATGCCGCCCCTGCGTGCTCTGTCGTTAATTCTATAAAACTTATATTCAGTTTTCGTCAGATAGATGCCGCCACTGCATTTTCTGAACTTATGATTGGTTATAACGGAAGGCGATTGGGAACTTAACGAACTTTTCAATTTAAGACTGTTAGATTCAGTTCATTTAAACAAAATATTGTAACATCATTTTCCTGATGATGGTCATAGAAATTGACCGAAAAGTCGATTTTAAGTATTTTAATTTAGTTTTAATGTTTGCTTAGTTTAAAAATATTCAATATTATGTATGCACCATATAGTAACATTGTGATTTGCCATTTTTTTTCACGATGAAATTTCACAGTAATTTTTTCATAGTTTAATTGTCCAATTTATTTGATTTAATTATGTGAAATCATTATGAAATAAAATATATTATTTAAAATCATCTCATATATATAAAGGAAATCATATTCTTTAAAAATATTTTTCTTTCATTTACATTTTAATAGCCCAGAAATCGACATATTTCAAAATTAAGCTCATCATGTAAATAATAATATTTGTTTCCAATTTGTGTTTCAGATACAATTTAGTATAAAAAGAATGAATTGTAGTTATTGACAACGTTGTGCTGTGTGTCCTAAAAATTCCCGTACTCCAACTTAAAGTCACACTGTCTGCGATTTTTTTTAAAAAAATATTAAGTTTTATCCTCTGCGTATCATTGCAAAATTAATTTATCACGCACTTAGAGAATTGCGCTGCTCGAAACTTATTTTGAATGTAAATCGTTTGAATGGTGCAAAAATGTTTGGCGAAATAAATATCTATTCTACACTGAAGAAAATCTATTATACACTGTAAAAAAAGACAGTTTTTTCTGAATCTAGCAAAATATAATATAACCGCGAACGCAAATATACAGTAACCTCTTCAGAGTTACATAGTGTTCTTCTTGGCAACTAGCATCGTGCCCTTTTTCTTTATAGAATGAATACTATCTGAATATAAAAATACTGAAATTTATCTTTCGCAATATAAAGCATTACTATCTCACAAAGTGAAACAACTACTTTCTTACCCTCGAGGACTGGATAAACTTCTGAAATATGACTCTATTAAATACAATTACAGCATCGAATACTCTTTGTTTTGGAAAAGGGTATCTCGTCTGACTTTTATTTTTAATGCTTTTTCCCAAGTAATTTATGGTTCTTTAGAAATTGTAGAGTTTGCAGATTGTTCTCTGAGTTTTATTATGGAGATGATTGTGAAAGTAAAATGATAAAACAAATATAATACTTTTCTTTTTTCTGTCATCAATAAATCTAGTAAATATTGGGTTAGAATAATTGATATAATTTTGAAAAAATGCTTTTAATGCAGCTAAAATGTCTGAATTTATTTTAATGTTAAATCTAAGATAAATTTGAAGTTAGTAAAAATAAATCTAAAAGTTAAAATGATTAAAATATTTATATATTTACGTTATTAGACAACTGTTTAGTATTTCCAATAAAATATATACGTTGTAATATATACCTTAGAAATCGATGTCTTACTATAACAAGCTCATTGTGAAAAAAAACATTTGTTTTCAATTTTATCTTGAGTTACCATTTTCTTAGTTATCATTTCTTATATAAAAAATTGATTTTATTTATTGGCAATTTCTCATATAAAACCTACTTTTTCTGACTTAGTTTTTGTATATAAACATTTTTCATTTTGCTACACTTGGCTTTAATCTGTCATTTAGTAATCTACGGCGACAAAAAAATTTAATTCTATTGTACCGTATAATTACTATTCATTTCTTCTGTCTGATGCCTAACAATAAAGTTCGTCTCATTGTAATTTCTTCTTTGGAAAAAAAAATTAAAGCAACTTTTATTTCAGGCCAAATGTTCTTAGTTATTCTATGCAAACATTTTTTCATTTTGATACTCTTGACTTTAATCTGCTATTTAGTAATCTATTCATACAAAAAACATTACTTTCTAAAAGTTAACGTGTAAAAGTAAAGTTCGCTCATTGCAATTTCTTCTTTGGAAAAAACAAAAAGCAACATTTCTAATTCCAATTCAGGCCAACTTTTGCAACTTGGTTATTGTATGTAAACATTTTTCATTTTGCTACTTTTGGCTTCAATCTGCAATTTAGCAATCTACTGCAACAAAAGAAGTTTATATTGTACCGTATAATTACTATTCATTTCTTCTGACTAACGCAAAACGAAAGTTTTCTCATTACAGTTTCTTCTTCTTCGAAAAAAAAAGCATTACTTTTGTTGTCAACTTCTAATATAAAGCCAACTTTTCTAAATTATTTGTTGTATATAAACATTTTTCATTTTTCTACCCTTGGTTTTAATCTACCAGTTAGTAATCGATTGCAACAAGAAGAATTAGTTTTTACTAGACCATATAACCACCATTCATTTTATCTTTCTAACGTATAAAAGAAAAACGTCTCATTACATTTTCTTTCTTTGATAAAATACAATTATATCGCACAAGCTACTTGATAAATTTAATACGTTTCTTTTACTACCAGACTTATTTCAGGAAAAAATACATTTTGTTTTTTTTTTGTTATTTTTTGCTAACACATATTAGATTCTTGACTGTTATTGTGCTACATCTCCTAGATTATTGGAATATGTACATATGAAGATAAACATATTAGAATAATCTTTCTCACTCGATATTGTTATATTTTACATTACTAAACCATTTCTGTCTCCCAAGTGAAGCAACCACTTTCCTATCATCAAGAACTTGATAAACTTTTGAAATGTGACTCTATTGCCAACCTCCCGCTTTTTTTTTAAACGAAAAAACACATCTTCAACCAGAAAATTTATTAAATTAAAAGTTCCCAGCTTCTAAGTGGTAGTTATAAGAAACCTACATGCTTTAATTTATTAAATGAAATTTCTGGTTTAAAGTATGCTTTCTTGATTTAAAAAAAGCGGGAGGTTGGCATGTATGCAATTACAACATCAAAGATTTTTTGTTTTAGATACGTTTATCTTTTCTAGCTTTTACATTTTTTTTATTATTGCAACACAGAGGGAGTTTCGGTATTATGGAATACCATTTACATTTTAATTTTCAAGTCAACACAAAAATTCGAAATAATTAAAAGTTAGAAAAGTACAAACTTTTACTATTTCTATACACATTTTTAATGCGTTTAAAATGGAAGAAAAAGATGAATATGAATATTTAAATTTTAGAAGAGAATTACACTTTTCGTTTTCGGGTAATATGAACCAGTTGGGTATTGTGTTTTATAAGGAATATTAAAGTTACAAATAAAAGTGATTTACAAGAATGGAATTAACATAGATTATTTAATACGCAAACAGACATACATCATCCACAAATCGTCAGATTCTTTGAAAAATTATTTTAATTTTCAAAAATCACGATTGATGTCTGTTGCTTCATCCCACCACAGACCACATGGGCCCACATAACACATATCAGACATTGTATCTGCTACTTTCCTCTTCCAACCTCTGAATATTTCCCATTGGAAATCAGGTACACCGAATCTTCCTCATCTGGTTTACAACCTGGTAAAAAGCCCATCTCAGATGATACATCGGAGTGGAATGATTGTTCATCTTCACTAGAGTCGTTTTGAAACAGTTGTCTAGCTGGTATTCCATATCCCTCCACGCAATCTTGAAAAAAAAAAAATCTTCTTTACTCGTCAACAAGGTAGCATAAAGTAAAGTGACAAAAGAAAGCCGCCACAGACCAGATGGACCTACTTAGCACATAGCTGGGATTTTATCCACAAATCATCAGATTCTTTGAAAAATTATTTTAATTTTTCAAAAATTTAAATGATGTCTGTTGCTTCATCACAACACAGTTCACCTAGGCCCACATAATACATAGCAGGCATTTTATCTACTCCCTTCCTCTTCCAACCTCTGAATATTTTCCATTGAAAATCAGGCACACTACATCTTCCTCATCTGGTGTACGACCTGGTAAAAAAGAACATCTCCGGTGATACGTTGGAGTGGAGGGATTGTTCATCTTCACTAGAGTCGTTTTGAAAGAGTTGTCTAGCTGCTATTCCATATTACCCGCCACTCAATCTTAAAAGAAAAATCTCTTTACGCGTCAACAAGTTAGTATAGAATAAACTTGACTAACACACCAATAAATATAACTGTTCAACTTAATACTGAACATTTTTAACATCATTGAAGAAGACGTCTCATAATTAATACGAACTGATCTAACAAAAACTTATCTGCAAAAGCTACAACAATTGAGAATAAGTTTTTATTTCACCATGTCACTTCAGCAACAGTTATCCAAACAGAACTCACCGCAGTGTATCGTGGGATACCAGGAAATCAGTTGATATTAGCATTAAAGCGAGAAAAGAAATATATGTTACTTTTAACTTGGTTGCTTGTTTAACATCGATAAATCTAGCTATGATTGCGTAATATGATATAATTTTAAAATAATGCTTAATTGACAAAAAAAAAAAAAAAAACTAAATTGATTAAAATTTTATTAATTTTAAATTTTTTTATTCATGATTATTTAGGATTTTAAAGGAAATTACTTGCGTTATAATATATATATTCTTTTAAAAAAACTTAATATCCCAGCAATTGATATCACAACCGTAAGAAGTTGATGATGTAAAAATATTTATTTGTTCCAATTTTCTCTTCAATTAGAATTTGAAATACGAACTTCTCGAAATTTCTTGTCACACTGTAAAAAAATCCGAACAGTATTCTTGTAGGAATCGGAAAAATAGTTGCCCTTATCGTACTGGAAAATTTTCCGACCCAGTTCGGAATAAAATCCGTAAAAAAAAGGAAACATTCATTAAAACGGTACTTTACGGATTTTATTCCGATTTTACTGATTATATTCCGAACTGGGTCGGAAATTTTTCCGGTACGATAAGGGCAACTATTTTTCCGATTCTTACAGAAAATCTGGTCCTATTTTATTTTTTATTTATTTATTTATTTATTTTTTTTTTTTACAGTGCACGCATTAACCTTTTTCATTTTGCTCTTGGCTTTAATCTTCTATTTAATAATATATTTCCACAGAAATTATTAATTGTTAATTTTTATTCACTCTATCCAATGTACAGTCGTGGAAAAAAAAAAGTAAACACCCCCTACTAACTCCTCAACAAATTATCGTAGAAGAAAGTTACTGGTACCGAACGATTGGAAATAAAGTCTACTTTTAAATGATGTATATAAAATTTTCTTAGGGCCCACCTACATATTAAAACGAACCATAACTTTGTTTTTTTCAATAGCAGTACCCAATTCTGACAGCATAAATTAACTCTACACCCTTCAATTAGCCTAAAAACGAATTTTTATGCAATTCGTACCATAAGTTTCCGAGAAATTAATTATTTTAAAACGAGCGTATTTTAAGGGCTGTATCCAAACTGAAGTTCCGTACTGGATTGTTAACCGAGAGAGCCGCTTCCTTGATCAAGGCACCTTAAGCGCCACTCAAGGAGTCAATGAAGTGTGTTAGATTACAGTACGGCAGAATAAATTTCAAAATGTCTACTCACTTCCATCATAGACGGCCCCTTAAACCATCATTCTGCCGTTTTTTAAGCATAATTTGACAACTACTTGGAAGAAAAATGTGAAATTTTTTAATTTCCATAAAGCAGGACTTAATAAATCTAAATCCATCAAAAAACTTGTAGGTTGCACTTCATAGTTTTTTCGAATATTAATTTCATAATTCATATCATAAAATTATAAAAATTGCAAATTCAGCTTATTTATTTTTGGGTATATTAGTATTATTGCCACAAAAAAAAAAAAAAATTAGCACATTAGGAGCATAATTTCGGGAGATATAAATGAAAATATGAAAATATAATTTAACATTAGAAGCACTCAATTTTGAATGTTTATAATTCAAAAACTTATCATTCAAATGACTTGAAATTTGGTGTCTAGGCATAGTTTGAACCGAAGATTTGAAATATCTCGTTAAAATTGGGTATTACTATTGAAAAAAATGAAGATAGGATTCGTTTTAATATGTAGATGACCCCCTAAGAAAATTTTATATGCATCATTTAAAAGTAGACCTTATTTCCAATCGTTCGGTACCAGTAACTTTCTTCAATGATGATTTGTTGAGGAGTTAGTAGGGAGTGTTTACTTTTTTTTTCCACGACTGTACATAAAAACCTTCTTGTCTCATTTTCCTTCTCTGATAAAATATAATGATATCTTGCTTGATAAATGTAACGCGTTTCTTTCAAACTTGGTTAATTTCATGTAAAATGCATTATCTTTTTTCTTAATTCTTTTTGTTTTTCCAAATGAGAATCTTGATTTTTCTTAGTTTGCATCTCTATGATGGCAATCAATGAAATAAACTTTTGAAATTATCTTCCCCACTCGATATCGTTATCTTGCTCAGTACTAAAGTATTGCTATCTCTCCGGTGAAACAGCCACTTCCTTACCCTGGTTAACTGGATAAACTTCTGAAATATGACTCTATTAAAGACAATCGCAGCATCGAAGACGCTTTGTTTTTAAAACGTTTATTTCTTCTAGTATTTAATTTTAAAGCTTTTATCAATGTAATTTACAGCATTTTAAAAACGCTATAGTTTCCAGATTGTTATCTTTGTGTTATTACGGAGATATGTCTGACATTAAAGTGAGAAAAGAAATGTTTATTTTAACTGCATCGTTTATTTTAACATCGATAAATCTAACAAAGAACGAGTTAGAATACAGTAAACTTCCAATTATCCGCCACACTATCAACCGTCACCCCACTTACCTTTTTTTTTAATATCAGAAACGAACAAAACGAAAATTTAAATGCACATAAGCCCGAATGGAAGAAAATGAGTAAAATGCTTGTTAATTTTGAGTAAAATGTTTGTCTTACATTAGCAACTGAAGAAAATATTTCTGCGGTTGAAAACATAGACCGGCTTAACACGTTCACGCCGGCACGGTGGGTCACACTCGACTGTCTCAGAATTATCAAGTCTCTGGCTTTTTGCACACCAGTGTTATTTTAGAGAAAATGTTGTTCCTTTAAATCGACCAATTGTTCTAATTACGTAAAACATTTTCTGTATTAAAATACTGTTATCCAAAAAGCCGGAGACTTGGCAGCTCTGAGACAGTCGATTGTGACCCACCGTGCCGGCATGAACGTGTTAAATGTGACCAAAATGATATTGGTTATGAAGAATTATTAGATGACGAAATTATTCAAAGTGTTTCGAATCGAGAGCCGAACATTTGCCGAAAAGTGATCATGAGGGAATTTTGCACCTTAATGTTTTTTTTCTTTTTTTTTTTTTTTTTAACCCCATACAAATTAATACGAGTAAAATCCTTATTTTAGAAAGTTATACTACAATTTACAAATAGCATTTAAAATAATATATATATATACATGTTGACTATCAGTTAAAATCAAATTACCATCTGAAATACTTACTGGGACAATAAAGGAAGCACGAGAGAATTTTCATGCTTCATATGGAAATGTCAGTTAAATTTTTCTGGTTTCAAAAGTTAGCCCGGCATTATCACCGGGCGCGAGAAATAGACAACCACGCCTCAGCCCGTCATATTGACGGTAGCCAGAATTAAGGGGTTAAAAGGAGAAAAAAAAAATCATACTTCCTTTTTTAAACTTTATTGTTCATTTATATCGCTATAAATATAACAAATATTAGATTAGATTTAAATAATTGTTGTAATCTACAGTCTATATTTTTAATTCAAAAGTTCCCCAAATTTATTTTTAATGTCTACTGAATGGATATTTTTGGTTGTATTATTTTATACATAGAGAATATGCCACTGTACTCGTATTGTATTGATGTCATCTTTAGCTTTTAGTAAATATTTTGTCGTATTCTAAATGCTTGATTAAATGCTATATCTTATTTTTTTGCCAAAACACTACATGTAATAAATTTGAATCTGTTTGTTACATGAAATCGCAATTTTATGCAGTAAAAAAATTATTACAGTTAATTAGCCATCATAATTCATTTTACCCAGTCATCTTTTTTCAATCTTTTGTTAAATATTCTTTTTTTCATAAGTTGGTATCATACCATAGTAAATATGTTAACATAATTATTTGTTTCAGATTTTTTTCTAAAAGAATTCATTGTATTTATTGGCAACTTGTTAGAAAAACATCTTTTTCAAAATTATTTTTTATGAATAAAAATATTTTATCTCACTACTGTTGCCTTTAATTTTTCATATAATTATATCCTGGGACAAAAAATATTTGTGTCTAATACAGCGTGTAATTATCATTATTTTTATCTTACTAAAGTATAAAAGGAAAAAGTCTTAAGGTTGTAGAATTATTTTTTTTTTCATTTAAGGAAAAGTATAACTACTACGAAGGATAAATTAAACATATTTTATTGCATCCTGAGTAATTTCATGGAAAGTATAATTTTCTTTTGATTTTGTTCTTCCTTTTCGTTTTTAGTACTAAAACAGAAATGAGATTTTTTTGTTGTTATTGCGTTACATCTCTACGGTTATTGGCAGAATTACATATGAAGATAAACATACTAGAATTATCTTTCACAATCGATATCGTTATCTTTCACAGTATTAAGGCACTGCTGCCTCCCAAGTGTAACAGCCAATTCCTTAGCCCGGAGAACTGGATAAACTTCTGAAATACGACTCTATTAAAGAAAATTACAGTGTACAAAATTCTTTGTTTTGGAAATATTTTTCGACTCTGTCTTTTATTTCTAAACCTCTTTTGAAGTAATTTATAACACTGCAGAAATTGTATAGTTTGTAGACTGTTATCTGTGTTTCATTATGTAGATAATTCTGATGTTAATGTAAGGAAAAGTATATAATGCTTTAACTTTATTGTTTTAAATTACGCAATTTCAAAGATTGGATTAGAGAAAAATATATAATTTAGAAATTGTATTTTAAATCCATTACAAAAGTCCGAATTTATTTTCATGTTCGTTGGGTAAATATTTTGTGACGAGTAAAAAAATACAAGTGTAATTGACTAAATACACTATTTATTTATATTTCTCCTGGATGATTATTTAGCACAGTGGTTCTCAACTTTCATTGGTTCGCGACCCCAAAGTCCACCTTTAAGTAAAAAGAAAAAATTCGCGACCCATCTAATAATATAAGGGTGTATATAATATGAAAATCTTTGACATCTTTTAGCTATCGGCAATGATATCCTACGAAAAAGGTAAATTTTCATACGAAGGATACGCATAAACAAAAACAAGAATTGGTAATCCCAATGTGTATAAGTGTGGAATAAAAATTAAAACAGCGCAAAAACTACAAAGATAATTAAAAATCAGTTTAATTGTTATAAAAACAGAACTTTATAATCAGTGAGATTTCATGCACTGGTGTTTACCGATGAGAGAATCTATACTCGGACACGCGGTTTGTTTCTGTACTTGTTTTTCAAAAACAGCAAAGTAGAAAAGCATGTTCACACAAGCATCCATCAAGGAATTCAAAGCTGATTTAGATATTTCTGGATATTCTATTGAATTTTTTATATTTTTAAAACAGATGAAATAAAACATATATATATATATATAATCATAATATATAACAAATCGTCATCGATTTCCAATAATTGAAATTAAATTTATAATATAGCAAATATTCATAACTCAGACAGTTTACAGAATAGTGAAGGAACATGTAACTAGTAATACAGAATTTTATTAAATGCAACTAATTCACTAGCATATTGCTGGCAATTAATCTATATGAAACATATGGAAAAAAAAGACTCCAATTTTTGATAAAGTCTGATTTAAGACAATAGATAATAAATCCAGCTAAATAATGTTGAACCAGAAAAAGCCGTAATATAAACATACAAAAGATAAAATGGATGAATGAAGCCGGAAGCTTATAAGGTATTTCACTTGATCACGGGTACATAAAATACATTTATAAGCAAAAAACATAGTCGATTTCTGTAACGGAATTCAGCAATAAGCAAATATTGAATTCCATTATGCACCCAATCGACTAAGCACCATAGAATATTAAACAACCATGTAAAATATTAAACAATGTGAAATCCACAACATTGAAAACAATTAAAAAATGAAACAAATTAAATAAAAGACAAACTGAGCACGAGGACAGCCTAGGCATATTAACATTAACACAAACAGATAACGTACTTTGGCTTAAAATCCCGCTTAAACAAAGAACGTAGAGGAAAAGAAGGGAAGTCTTTGGAAACCGTAACTAACCGAAACAGTGCAAATAGCTCTGCTGGGAAACACACTCAAAGGGGAGATCCAATCATAGGCATTCTTCATTGCACCTACCAATTCGCCAAATTTTCTTGTAGTAAACCTATTCGCGCCAACGCCCCGTGAGAATTCAAAACGACATTTCTTTGTCAGTTCGACTTGTGACAACAACGATTGGGACAGATTTTTTAATATGATCTGTTCTTGTTCTGTTATTATGATATAATATTTTCTGTATTGCAAATAGATAGCCGATGAATACGTACAATGGAAAAATCTTCAGTGATACAGAACTCTGTAAAATAATAAATGTTACGTATCGAAAGTTCCATTTTCACTCGAAATCTAACATAACAGCTAACAGATTCATCTAACGCTAACGTATTCTACGATCTTTGACTTTCAAGGGATTTCTCCCTCGGAGAGAAGCTCCATCCACGAAAAGGGCTCGGGTACGCTGGGCACGGGTCACACGGACAATAGAATTCTCCCCCAGCTTTAAATGCCCCTAAGCTACGGCGCCCGAGTAGGGTTACTGTATTAAGCAGTGTTTATTAATATACTGGGCAAGAACAAGTTACAAAAAAGATTTATTTAAGATAATCTTCAATTAAAAAAATATTGTTTAGATGTACTTGGGTTACATGATATAGAATTGTATGCAACAAGTAAAATACAAGTATTTTGATTATGATTTTATTGAAATGAATATTACAGTTTTCTGTTTTGAAAATTTGATACATCTAAAATTTATAATATGTATATATATATATATATATATTGGTGTGTGTGTGTTTACAATTGTCAAGAGAATAAAAAAAAAGATGCTTAAATTATTTAGAAAACATAACTTTTTATTAGTTTTGTTTTTGAGAAAAAATTTCAACGTCTGGTTTTTGTAACATATAGTTATATAGACTTTTTGTACATAATTCTAAGAGAATTATACATAAAATTTGAATATGTCAAATAATTTGTAAATTTTAATCATTCTAAGAGAATTATACATAAAATTTGAATATGTCAAATAATTTGTAAATTTTAATAACTTTTTTAGCAATTTTGTTTTTTAAATTTTCTTTTAACTCATTTAATATGTTTTATAATACGCTATATGAATCCCCTTTATTCCACATTTAGTAAGAGAATAAGTAAAAACTAAGTGCGTTACGTAATTTGTAAATTTTAATAATTTTTTAGCAATTTTGTTTTTAAATATTTCCTTTAACTCATTTAATATGTCATATGTATACCCTTTTTGCCATATTTAATACGAGAATAAGTAAAAACTAAGTGCGTTAAGTAATTTAGAAACTTTAATATTTCTTTAATATTTCTAGGGTTAAAATCAGGCATTTTTCTCCAGGGGGAATTTTTAAAGCTCCTGTGGTTGCAGGGAAGATTTGCACTTAAACTACATTAATAAGCATTCAACTCAAGCAAAAACTTTCAGAAAGATCCCCCCCCCCACACACACACACAAACACGCACATGCACACACCAAAGCCATCTCCTGAATTTATCATTGAGCATTTTTGTTTTGAAATAGTGTTAAAATATGCTTTACATCAAGGAAACAAATAAAGTACTGTGATCTATAATAAAACAGTTGAAAAGTTACATTGCAGCAATGCAGGTTTTACTCTGGGAGTGGGGCTTGTGGAGATGACTGTTTATATTTTTTATTTATATTTGACATATTAGAGATGGTTATTTAGTAGAAATTTGGATTTAAAGAAAATGCACGTTTTTTTAACCTTGGTATGTCTTATGCCATTACAAAAATATTGATTAATAAAAAAAAAATGTGTGTGGGAGGGGGGGGGGAGGCTGCAGTAAATTTACGTGTACTGTATTATGTCTGTTCCGTATTATTGATTGTTCAATATATCAGTTTATATAAATATATTCTTTTTATCAGACGTATAGGAATATATTTTATAAGGACCCCGTCTTTTTTAGATTTTAGAAAAACAGAGCATAATTTTTATTTATTTCATCAGATCAAAAAGTAACAACTATTACTGAAATAAAATATTCCAGTTTTAAAAAGCTTGTAAATTATTTATCAAAATAATTTTATTGTGGTTGCAAGGAATTAAATAAAAAATCCGACAAAATGGATAATTAAAACTAATTTTAAAGATATGCTTGCCATGAAAAGGCAGGTTTACTGTATGTAATGGGCCTTTCACTATTTAATAAGGTCTTATTCTAGGTATATGTAATAATACTTATTTTCCCTAAATGAAATGATAAAAATTATTTTTGGCTAAATCATGAAAATTTTGCTCATAAAAAATATTCAGAAATTAACATAATACTTGTTTGAACAAAATTGCTTTGATTCGTACTTTATCATATAAGACATTCCCCTTCATTTAAATTTTTTATTTTATCTTTCAAAAAGGGTAACTTTTATTTGCTTTAAAACTAATTTAATTTCAGATTATTAAGTCCAAAATAATAAACATAAATAAAACAAGCAAAAAGGAAGGGGGGAAGAGGTAGAAGAAAGTTCTAATATCACAGAGTACAAGAGTAATTTTTATATAATTTAAAATTAATTTAGTTTGAAAATATTAAGTTATATAAGCAATGGACATTAATAATCTAATTAGAATAGTAATTTAATAAAATAAGGTAATAGATTACTACTTTAAGTATCAATATTTAAATTTAGTTACATTATTTAGATTTAAATAATGAAAGCTGACTTCACTGATATATACAATGTATGGTAAACAATACACTACATTGCATAAAAATGAACTTAATTGTGTTTTTTTTTCTTTCATATTTATAAAAATTATTATTTAAAAGGTAATTCAAAATGTTCACTTAAAATTTCAGTCATATACAGTGACAAATAATTACATATTGTATTTATTTATTATTGTTTGTGCAGTTTTAATGAAATAAAAACTTTATAATAAAAGTTATATTAATTATATTGTATACACAAACTTCAATGTTTTAATTTAATAACATTTTTTGTCGCAACATATTTTGACGTTGTCACGCTTACAACCAGCAGAGAGAAAATTCAGCTCAGAGCTGGAAATCTGCACGGTCCGAATTTCCAGGACCAGGCTCAGCTCAGCCCGGCCCGAACAAAAATTATCTTGACCCGGTCAGCGTAAAATTAAAAGTTCGGCCCAGGCAGATATTTTCACAGTTCAGGACCCAGCCCGAACAAAATTCAGTAAAAACGGATCTGCCCCGGCCCATGAAAAAAAAATAAACAAACAAATATAGGCCGGTCGGGTCAAGATTACAGCGTACATATTTATGGGAAAATTTTTCAGTATATTATAGATTATGTCTCTTCCAGACAAATTACACAATAGCAACCTTAATTATTACTTAGAAACTAAAGACTTTTCAGCATTCAAATAAAGATTCATAAAATAATAATAATAATATAGTTTAGAATAAAAGAAAAAAGATGATTAAAAAATGATAACTTTTGAAGCTGTATAATAAAAGTAGATTTTTGAAAATATTTCTTTGTAATTTATTAAGGCTGTTCTCAAATCCAAAGAAGCTACTTTCTGACACATTTCTAAATTAATTCTCGTTCAGAAATGTATAAAATGGGCAGGTGTTCTTATTCAGAAACTTCGTAATGGAATGGTGTTGTCATTTTTTTTATAAAGCAAAAGATCTATAAAAAAAATACTGTCAAAGTGGCGTTTTGAATCAAATTTCACTAAGTGATAGCACGGGAAAGGAGAAAAACCTGTCGTCACGTGACAAGAATCGCTTATAACTCAATAAGTAATTTATTTATCAAAAAATGGAAAATAATATTCGTTTCCAATCGTTTCAATAATCAGACTTGTCATTTTTATGTAATTTGTAATTTATTCAGGCTGTTCTCAAATCCAAAAGAGCTACTTTCTGACACATTTCTGAATTAATTCTTGTTCAGAAATGTATAAAATGGGCACAAGCGTGAAACTTTCTGACACATGTACTAACTCATTTTTAAACGTAGAAGTACAAAATTGTCACGGTTGACTATGGAAGCGATTTGGAGTAGAAATGAGTTTTCCGTTCTTTGATAAATAAATTAATTATCGAATTCTAAACAATTTTGGTCAAAACGGTTTTTCTCCTTTCTCTGGCTGTTTTTTTTTTTTCTTTCGGAAATTCGGTTCAAAACGCATAAAGTTGCGCCTTTGTATTTGAGAACATCCATATACTCGTGAAAGTGGTATCCATTGAAAAAGGTTCATATGTTATCGGATTCATTTAAATTTTTATATCAGGGCGGTGTTTAAAAAACTGTCCTATTTCTGCAATTCAATGCTTGGCTCTTTCTCTCATCGCCAAGTAACAGACGCGAATGTCCCGTCAACTGTCCTTTCCCGTTCCACAGCCCCGTTTTAACCTTTGGGGAGGAAAACGCAGGAAAAAGTAATTATACCGTGCCCTGTGAAACTCTCCCACGAAAAGAGGGGGGGGGGAGGGGAGCGCACTGCTTTCGCGCGGACAGGGGACAGCGGTGAGCACAGCGTTACTCCTCATTTTGATAATTATCGCTACTGGCGATCACGCAAAAGCGCGCCAAGTAAACCCCATGTTATCTTTCGTCCCTTTATGCGACTTCTACTGCTTAGCTGTTTGCACTGTTTGGCTGAGGGTCGGGGATTTACATTGCGTCTATACTGACACAGTTAAAAGCTAATGCCACAGTTGCCGCAACAGAAAGTCCATAAAATAATTATTATTACATTCGATAATAAAGATCCTGTAATAAATTACAAGAAGTAGTTTAAAATTAAATAATTAATAATTAATAGATAATAACAAATATTAATTTAATTTAAGAGTCCAGGGCAACCAAATAATATTAGAACAAAATAAATAATTTTTTAAAGCTGCCAAATTACGGAAATTATAAGAAGTTATATTTAAGAACGACAATAAATGAAAAAGTAACTGACTAAAATAGTGTTTACTGCTGCCATCTAGGATAGAAAACCGAATATAACAATAGATAAATGTATTTTAAACCAAATATGTTATTTAGACTGCAGACAAATATCATTCCATAATATGCAACTTAATATTAATAATTATTAAATAACATTTTAATATAATGTGTACCGCAACATATAGTCCATATAATAATTATTACTACATATTCGAATAATGATCCTGTTATAAATTACAAGAAGTGTTTAAAATTAAACAATTAATAATTAATAGATAATAATCATTATAGGTGTAATTTAAGAGACCAGGCAGCCTAATAATAATAGAACAAAATAAATAATTATTTAATGCCACCATCTAGCTGGAAATATAAGAAATTATATTTAAGAAAGACAATACATAATTGAGAACATGATTAAAATAGTGTATAGTGCTGCCATCTATTACAAAAACCGAATATAACTGTAGATAAAATGTATTTTAAACCAAATATGTCATTAAGATTGCAGATAAATATTATTCTAAAATATGCAACATAATATTGACAATTATCAATTAATATCTTAATATAATGTGCGAAAAATGGTTTAAATTTAAAATTATTTTTTAATTTTTTAATATTTACATTTAATATTATATATATATATATATAATATATATATAATATATATATAATATATATATAATATATATATAATATATAATATATAATATATATATATATATATATATATATATATACATACTGGTTTCATATGTTCATTTCTAAATCATCTTTAGAACTTTATCAATTTCTTCATATATTTGTGATTTCAAATTTATTATATATATATATATATATATACAGGGTGACAATAATTAAATGACCCTACTTTAAAGTTGACTACAGACGAAACTACTGATCAGAAAGTTGTGAAATTTTGAGATGGACATAATAAAAGAATGGGAATTTGTTTGAGCGAAAAAACAATTTAGTTCAAAATTTCGATACCAGAAGGCGTTTTTTAATGAATTACACATTTTAAAAGTTTTTACGCTTCATTTTTATCAGATTAAATTAGACAAATATACAGCCCTCCCCCTGAAAAAAAAATAAAGCGTAAAAACTTTTAAAAATTATTAGTGTTCGAATTAAACGGACCGTACAAATTCTGAAAAAAAATTCTCCTACGACAGCCGCCATTTTTTTCTCAGAGCTGAGGCCTAGTATTCAGTGGGTGGTGGCTAAATTGTTAAAAATTGCGTAATTTATTAAAAACGCTGGTGGCTAAATTGTTAAAAATTGTGTACTTTAATAGAAACGCCTTCTGGTGGCAAAAATTTGAACTAATTTTTTTTTTTGCTCAAACAAATTCCTATTCCTTCATTATGCCCGTCACAAAATTTCACAACTTTCTGACTAATAGTTTCGCAGGGTCGTTTAATTACGGACACCCTGTATATATACTGTGACAAACCCCGATTGCTGCGCGACCCATAGGTTGGGAACCGCTGATTTAGCATATGAATGATTTCCATTGATTGTGTTTTTCAATAAAACATAATTTTAAGACTCGCTATATATACTATAGCTTAGTTACAAAAACACAGTTTTCCCCATTGTAAATTGATCTCATAGTGTGAAATTAATAACGTGGAATATTATTTATTCTGAAACATATATGTCATGCTCGGTTTGTGAAATAACACAAAATTGGAAAAGAAGCTATGAAAGTAAAAATTTTAATTTTGGAATTGTTTGTCGCTTGCTCTCACTTGAGAACTGTCGTATTATTTAAGTTAAAAGTACTCGGATCTTGGAAAAGAAAAGGATTCTTTTGGTGATTGTTACGTTATGGATTAGAATTATGGGTGAATTCTCATTAAAAAATAGAACTTTTATCGATTCAAAAGAAACTGCTTTAACTAATGTATGTATATAATCCCTATCATGAAAAATGCTCATAACTTATTATTCACTTTATACTAAGAGGATTTCAAATGTAATTGCATTTTCATTCAGCTAATTTTACGAAGAGAGCTCCTGTGTGTTCTACATTTTTATATATAGTTCAGCTATAAAGTTAGGACGATATTTTTGTAGCAAGTTAAAAATATATACAGGGTGCCCATAACAGATTGTCGCAATCACCCTGTAGTATATCTTATTTTAACGTCTGTTTTACGCAAATAAAATCTGCCCATAAGTGATTTTCTTTTCCTTTCCGATTGTTAACTTTATACTTAAAATAACTCCAATGTCAACTCCTTAATTTTACGAAGATTTTGTAGTTATTCTTCTATTCATTTTGCCATGTTTACTGTAAATTTCGCCATTCTTATACTCACTCATGTTAATTTCGGCAATAATCACAACACATGCTAATAAAACGTGCGATATTTTCACAACCAAAACGAAAACAATTCTCTAAAGTTTGTTTGATTTGCTTTTATCTCTGTTTTAGTAAATGGTATTTTATTGAATTCCTTCTTTCGTATTCACACGGAGACCAATTAAAGTTTCCGAATTATTCAGGCAAAACAACACAAATTCCTCCAGCAGAGATCGACTTTAGAATACGCCTGGAAATTGAAATATCGATTTCTTGGTTACTCAAAATTTCGATTTTCAATGAATACATACCACTTTTATTTCTTAGCGCATTTCTTTTTTTCAAAACATTTCGTTCTTTTTGAGATTTCTATTTATTTTTTTGTGGTAAATGTAAAATAATCCTCTCGGGATTATTAACTGGATATTTTTTTATTTATTTAGCTTAGTCTTTCGTGTGTATTTATGTATATTTTGAAATTTTGCACACACCACTCTAAAAAATACTTTCTTCCATTTACGGAAATTTTCCTAGCTATCCGAAAATTGGAGAAATTTCTTTTCTTTTTTCCGTTCTAGGACAGAAAATTTACGTAATCTGAAAAAAGGAGCTGTTAAAAAAATACGTCTTTTTTTCTTCCGCCGATTTACTTGGTTTTGAACATGGGGCCGCACATTTCGAATCTAATCATCCGAATCGTCTTAACCATTCGGCAAACGAGCACTTGGAAGAAGGCGAGTTTAAAATGAAGATACTGGTTTTCTTCAAATGGGGGATTGGTAAGGGTTGTTAAATTTCTTGTTCAAAAAGCTCCGAAATTTAAATTTAATTATAGGGACATTTCGTCGTTATGAAATAATGGTTGGTGTTTTAACACTTATCGAATAATGCAGGATAAAATTAATACGTATTAGGCATATTTTTAATAACACATAATTTGAATGTTAGATGTAAAATATGAAAATTATATTGTGAATTAAATTCGAGAATTTTTTAAATAAAATCAATTTTTTAACATGATTGGACTACTATGTATTTTTTAAATGCGTTCGTTTAGAATGCAAATATTTTTTTTTGATAGATACTCTAAAAATAAATTGCGATTAAGATTAAATGTATGAGAAAATTGCTACTTTATTAAATTAGAAAGTATTATTTTTGTTTGTTTTTAAATAAATTAGAAAAATTTCTCTCTTTTTCAGAATTCCGAGAAGAATTAACGGAAAAAACATGTTTTCTAGGAGTACGGGAATTGTTCGCTTAAAAATGACGAATTCTTCTTTGTATAAAGACTAATTCTTCTGACAGTGCAGTCTTGTGCATCAGTTATGTAATATTTATTTAGATGGATTTATGAATGGGAACTTAAAGTTAGTTGTTATTGTTAGCTTGCCGCAGGATAGCATGTATTCAGTGAAACATTGGTTTAACCCAAAGGATAACAAGTAGTTTTAAACTGTTGTAAAAATAAATACGTTTGCTTTACTTTTGAAATGCATGTCTATATTTCCTTTTTGACATTTTTACATAGAGGTTTTTTAAACTTTGAAAATAAGATGTTATGTTATTTCAAAGCAGTAAAAATGTTCGAATTTTAATAAATTTGTATACTTTTCTTTTTCTTTATAAGATGAAAATTGTATGAAATAATTATCTATAAATGTCTATATCTGTTACCGAGAACAGCAAAAGGTGCTTAAAGGGTCTCTTAAAACTTTAAAATTTTTGAAATTTTAATTTTTTTAGATTTTTTTACACTACTTCTATCTTTTCTGAACATTTTCATATAATTGTTTCCTTGAAATTCCCATTAGAACAGAAGTATGGCTTTTAGAATTATACCCGCTCAATAGCTGAAGCGGCGTTTCCGAAACTTTGAAGTCATTTTCCTCCAAATCACGTTTCTGGGCTTAACGCGCACAATATCTCAAAAACTTCTACATATTTTTTCATAAAATTTTCAAAACGTATGTTTCATGTTAGTTTGTATAGACTGAACCAAATTTTCCTTTTTATTGCTTAAAAAAAAATTTTTTTTTAGGTTATTATACTGTTGAAATTTTCTAAATTTTGTATTAGCTAAATACAACATTGTATTAAAAAAAAATGCTTTAAATGCAAATTTATTTAGGTTCAGGGTACTTATTACAAACTGGAGTATAAGTAGGCACCAAAATTTTCATTCTACTTGTAAAATTTATTTTGTAATCCTGCGCGTAAGCAGTTATGCCTATTTTCTGCTCGTCAAAAGTGTGACAGTTTGGATCCCCCTGTAAAAGCTAATCCTGCATCTTTCGATTTTTTAAATACACGAAATGAAAGAACATACATACATCTTTCATCCCAATTAAAATTGTGTTTCAAAATCAAATACATTTTAAGATATTAAATGTTGAAAATGGTTTTATTTCCTTCTTTTTTTACAATTTTAATAGTCTTGAGACCCCTTAAATGAAGACTTTTTTAGGTGTTTATAGATTTTTCATTTTTCAAGATGGCGAAATATAAAAAGTAAGTTTATTTGTATTTTTCCTATCAAGGATCCAAATAAATAAGTCATAATCTTAGCTTGTAGACTTCTTTGGAATAATTTTTTAAAAACTGTGATATTATATGTTTAAGCCTATTTTTTATGCATTTTTGTAATGTACAAAATATAGGGCTCGAATGGGTATGTATTTTCATTAGCCATTTAGGGGCAGTTATTGATGTAAAGTCCTTTTAAAGATGATTATGAAATAAATTGTTTTAAAGCCTCAAATACGATTATTCATAGTTTATTATTAGTAATACTTATAATGTTATTACTCTCTACAAAGAAAAATATATATTTATTTAATAATTCATAAAAATACTATTTATAGTATATAATATTCCATTTAAAAGCTTATTTTATGTAAATTTAAACAAAACATATAATTATGCATATTATACTATTATAAATATTATATGCACTTTCCCATATTTAATACGTTTACATTTTATCAAATAAATACATACAATTTTTAGCGTAATTCTTTTTTTAGTATTTTTCCAGTTCATTTTGCAACATTTTAATGTGCTTTTACCAACATATTTGAGGAAACAAAAATTCAGGCACAAATGGGTTAAAGTTATTTGTGTTATAGTTAGTTATATATATATATATATATAAGTTATATATATAAGTTATATATATAAGTTATAATCTATAAAGTTATAGCTTGCCGCAGGAAAGTATGTATTTTATGAAATATTGGTTTAACCCAAAAGACAACAACTAGTTTTAAACTATCGTAAAAATAAATACGTTTGCTTTACTTTTGGAATGCATGTCTATATTTGCTTTTTGACATTTTTACGTGGAGGCTTTTTTGAACTTTGAAAATAACATGTTAAGTTATTTCAAAGAAGTAAAAATGTTAAATATATGTGAATGTAAGTATCACTGATTATTAGTTAAAACTCAATAGAAATTTTTGTCTTTATTTAAATCACAAACTGGGGCGATTAAATAAGGCAAATTTTACTGATAAAACTTAGTTGTAGAATAAAGAGTTATACCTGAGAGCTTTGGCTAAAATAATATAAAGCTAATTATTTAGTTTAAAAATATATCAACATAAGGCTACTTTTATAGAAACTTCAAAAAACATTTAAGATAAAAAAAATATAATTGTAAATGCTGTGCATAAGAAAATTGAAGAAACTGTTAACCTATTATAAACATTTTTTATATAATCCTTATGTATTACAATGAATATATAAATTTAAAAGAAATAATAAGGTTAAATTACATAATCTCAAATATTTAACATGAATCAATTATTTTTTTTTTATGAAAAACTATTATTTTATAATAATTTTTATTTTATTACATTTGAACCCTTTTAACAATAAAACCCACTTCTGTATTTGTAAAATAAATAATTTCTGTACTAATGAAAGCATACCCTAATAAGTTGTTCAGTGTTTTCACAACCACAATGTAAGTTAATCCCATAAATCTCTCCAAATTTAAGGTTCGATTCAATAAATTGATTTTTTTAAATCCTTTCAATAATATTTTTATGGAAAAAAATAAAGTTTCAGAGTTATCGAGGCAAAACAACGCAACTCAAGAAAATTCCTTCATAAAAAACTCAATCTTCTGCACAGCACTGAAGGATCGATTTCTCGGTTATAAACTAGGAGGTCGGTGCACAAACCTTCACCTCATCGAGTTGACGGCTGAAATTCCAGGATTAGTTTAAACTCGATATGTATACTTCTTTCTTTCTAACCGATGACCATGCCCCTACCTGCCGGGAAGCCCCATCTGAACGAGTTTGATAAATGGAACTGGCCTGTCAAGTCATATCTTGCTAGAAAACACCTGCAAATTCGATTTTAGTGGTTGAATGGTAGGTTTACCATGGTGTTTTCCTGCTTCCAGTCTTCCGTGTTTTCATACCTTTGGTTAATAATTGTAATAATCCTTGAAGATCCCTGTCAGATCTTAAGCTTTTATCGGTATATATATATATACAATAATATTAAAAAACTAATTTATGATGCATTAAATCATGGTTTTCCAAAAAAAATTCATATATTCATTAATATACAATTAGTACTTACATGATCTTAAAAAAAAAAAAAATTAACACATGCGTAAACAAAATTACAAAAAAAATTATAAAATAAAAAAATATTTATAAAAAATTAAAAATTGTAAAATAATAATAAACAATTTCTATAGGAGATGGTTGGGTGGGTAGATGTTAGAGTACGGAGGAGGGTGGTGTTGTCTGGATAATACGCAATGGTTAATTTAATAAAAAAAAGATGGGGCTTTAGTATTATAACTACATTTCTAATACGTATTTTATATGAATGTTGATTTGATGTTTTATATCTAATTGGTGACTTTTTTTATTTCAATTCATATTAAATTGAACTTATTTAATCAAATTTAATATTAACTTGTTTTTAAAATTTAGTCTACTCAGGACAATATCATATTAATTAATAATAGTATAGCATCTTTTTAGTGATTATTATGCATATAAGTTTATTTGATATAACTAATGTTATACTGTATGTATTAAAATTGAGTAAATAGTTTTTATTATTATTCCTCTATACTTTTTAATATTGTTTATTTTTAACTTTGTATTCCATGATTAATTATCGGTTTAATTTGTTTGATTGTCACAATCATATTTTTTTTAGCTTTTTCATGGCTAATATGAAGATAATTAACACACTACATTTGTGATCTTTAAGATATTGGGAATTTTAGAATCTGACAATCTTCTATAAACATCCATTTTTTATTTATTTATTTTCTCTCCTGCTCATTTTTTATATGTAATGGTAATTATTAAGGTTTTTTTTAAATATTACTATTATATATAATTTATTTTATTTTATAGCATATAGCCTATATTCTATGTATTATCAATGTAAATTTTTTTTTTAATTTCTCAGTGTAGATTAAATGGGTTTGGTAATAGAATATATTGAAAGCATTTTATTAACATTTAATTTATTTAAATTTTTTTTAATAATGATATATAGTATGGTATTTTTTTATTAGGATTTGTGTAGTAATGCAGTTGATATGTTTTTATTTCTTTAGCTTCTATTAGGTTCTTCTTTTTGTGACATTTGAATAATAATAATAATAGTTTTAAAATAAAATAATAGATGGCAGCACCAAAAATTTTGTCTTTTTAAATCTTCTGTTAAAGTAATAATTTTAATTTTTTACACCAGGTGGTATTTAACGCTGAATATTGGCAATATTGTAAAATTGATATTAAACAATTTAAAATTCTTGTTAGGTATTTTAAATAATGTAATTATTTTCTATTTACATTATATTAATTGTATTTATCACGGTATTTCAAAATGAATTAACTGAATCCATAGGTTTTAATTTCTGTGTTAACTTAACTGTTTTATTCAACTTAATCTTATCATGCTTGTGGATTCCATGTGCGGGAATATATTTTGAAAATCTACTGGGAATTTATTCGGTAAGTTGTGTAAGATTTCTATTGCTATAAATTAAATATTTAATGGGTTGTAGTGTTTCTTTCTATTTCATGCCATTTGATAATGTTCTGTTTTCATCTTGAGACTATTCTTTTGGTTCTCTTGGTTGTTCGGGTACAGGAGAAAATTTTTTTTCAGCCTTTAGCTTTTTTCTCACAGAAAACAACCGATTTGCTTATATCATTGAATTCTGTACTCTTGAAAACGTAATTCAATATACAAGTTTTTCAATTTTTTCGGAATCCATATTCTTCTTTTTTTATTTTTCCTTATTAATTCTTGTAATCAAGTATAAGGTACTTTATTTTATACATACAGTTCTATGTTATAGGTTTGTGGCATCCATTTTTATTGTCAATTCATTCACAATATTGCGGTTTTTGATGATGGTTGGTAATGTTTAATTAATGGTTATATATATATATATATATATACTTTACTTTTTTCCGGATGGCCTAGATGTACGAAATTTAAATGTGATGTCAAAACAAGGGCGATACTTTTGTAAGATCAAAGTTGGTACATTGTGTAATATGTAAACGACTCTATTTTAAAAATTGTACTCATATTTTGAAAGAAGATCGAGTGTAATATCTTCGGTGCGATTTGTATTCATATTCAAAAATAGACGCAATTCCCAGTCGAAAGGTACCTCTGTCATTCCCATTTTGTGATAAAATGGGATGGGGTCATCCCTTTTTTCGAGAACTGTTCCTTCCTTTTTTCACAGTTACTTCTAAAGTTTTCAGTCATTTATCTTTACGGAATTTTAAGTCTCTGGTTTGTTTTCTTTAATTTTAATTTTTAATATTTAATGTCGTTTGTTTTGTATGAAGTTTTTTGAAAATTATGAATTCTTAGTCAATGAAAGAATTATAAAAGATATGCTTTTTTTTCTGTCTGTTCAGAACTTTCCTTTAACGCAATTTAAGTTTATTTTACTAAAAATGTAACCACTTTTTTTTTCACTGGTTTTGGTAGTTACGCAGAACATGCTAATAAAACATTTATTGTCTTTTCGAACAATTCACTAAATTTGTGGCTTGTTTCAGCAAATTGCATTTTATTGAATTGACTCATTACTATTCACATGAAGACCACTTAAAACTTCCGAATTATTCAGCTAAAACAACACGGTTACATAAGATTCTTTCGAAAAAACTGACTTCCCTGTACGCTTGAAGACCGAAGGATCGATTTCTTGGTTACACAAAACTTCGATTTCCAATAAAAAACACAGACTTTGTTTCATTCTTGCTGTTCCTTTTCCTTCAAAAGTACTGCTTTTTCCTTTAAATTCCTATTCATCTTTGGGTACCAACAGAGCTACATAAAATAATTCTCCAAGGATTATTAAATTGGACGATTTTTTCTTTATTTCACATATCTTTCGTAATATATTATAGAATTTTCTACACGGTATTGGTCATTATTTATAGAATTTATTTAGGCAGATGTGTTTATTTAGGTAGATTTTTTAAAGAATATTTAAATATCATTTTGTTATATGTTTAAATATCAAATGTTTGTTAATTTTATGCCGCAAATTATCTCTTTTGGGAAGTATGATGACAACAACTTGCTGTATAATAGAACATGTTGGTTCACAAAAGAAACACTTTTGATTTATTGTTAAATTAAATACATGAAAAGTGCCTATTTTGGAAAGTATGATTTACGAAAGAAACAACAACTTGTTTTATTTAAGGGGAAAAAAACTTTTGCTTTACCTTTTTAAATTGTGGCTAGATAGGGGTAGCTGTAAGTGTTACATATTATCGTTTATTCTTAATGATGAAGACATAAGATTAGGAGGATACAAGTTCATATTTTGCACGTCTAAATCGTTTTAATTTAAAACTAAGTTGTTATAAAGTTAGATAATAAATAATATTGTAATGTGAAAACAATTTTTCAGAATAAAAGAACATTTAAGCTTAAAAAATTAAAAATATTTTTTGAAATTTTGTAGATATGAAATGAATATATTTAATCAATTTAATTAATCTTAAAATATTTAATTTAATATTAGACATATATGCAATTAAAATTAATAAAAATAAATATATCGATGTAAAAACAATTTTATAGAAAAAAATTGATTTAAAAAATATGTTTTTGTGATAGAAACAATTTGATAGAATTACTAAACCTGTTGCAAACCATAAGCAATTTATAAATTCAAAATGAAATAATAAGGTGAAAATACAAAATCTCAAATATTTTTAGAAATACCAATGAATCTTATTGAAGAATTTTATTTTAGCTTCTAGTATATCTAGTTATACATGTAGTTATTCCTATATCCCCTTTAATCTTTTTTTTTACCACTGTTGTTTTCTTACGCAAACTAATTTCAGTAGCATTGACAACATGTATTTAACATGAAAGTTCAAAGCTTTCACAATATAATCGAAACACAAATTTATAAATATATGGTTTATTTCAGTCAATGCTTGAAAATTGAAATATCGATTTTCTAAATACTTAAAATTTCCAGTAAAAATATTCCAGTAATATTATTCAAGGGTACACTATATGAATTATGTATGTACACTAAATATGTTTATAACACAAGAAATTGCATTTTTTTTTGGAGAAAAATATTAAAAAGAAATACAAATTTATTTCAAGAGATATTCCCGTTACTATCATTCATCCGATTGTAAAACTCTTCGAATGTATAGAAAGTTATCTTTAGTGGAAATTTACACATCTGCGTGTACGAACACGGTGTATTATTCGCCCATATTTAAAACAGGGGATATATTAAAAGTTATACATAACAGAAATTTTAGTTTTATATTTTAGTTATAGATTTATGTATTTACTTCGAATATTCTATTTACATTTTAACCACTGATTATTAAATTTTAAATTGTTTTGTCCAGTCCTCAACTTTTGCATAATTTTTTCCAGGAATTTCAGACATTTGTTTTCAATTCATACATAGATTACTTCTTTTAATTTTTATTTTGGAAGCTTGCACAGCTTGTATCTTCTAATTCTACTAATGCCTTACGGCTGCTGAAGATTGTGCGCTAAGTCAGTACAAAATGATTTTCGGAACCGCATATTTTGTCAGGAAATTATTAGCCCGATGAGGAAATGAAGGGAAATGGCTGTAACTCGAAGCGATGAGATGGAAGAAATAATTTATTCTAATGTACGGTATTGCAAGGGCAATGTAACTAATAGAATTGTAATTGACACAAATTTTCCATGGAAAGGCGAATATTATGTAGTTGTTTTCATAAGCGAAGGAAACTTTTGTTATTTTGCTAAATACATTAAAAAATCTGTACACGATTTAAAAGATATCGGCGACAAACGTAAGAAATGACAAAAGTTACAAAATCAATAAATTAAATTTAGTGTTAACGTTCTTTTTGTTGAGCAAAAGAGTTTTGATTTGCGTTTTTCTTCTTTTCTTTCTTTATTTCCACCCCCCCCCCTTTTTATAAAAAATTATAGTGTATAGTTTTTTAAGTGAAATTTAACTAATAGTAATATATGTAAGTAATTCGTGCAGTTTTATACGTGCATGCAATTTTCCCCAGTTGTTTTATACTCGCTTCATTGGGCGGTTGAATTTGAAAGATATGAACTTAATTATTTGTAGTTTAATACGTAAAATTATGTATTTTCTTAGAAAATACCAATTGTAAATCCAAAAAATTACAAAATTAGTCATAAATTGTAGCCATGTGCTTTTAAATCATCACAAATACACGATTTGCTTCTTTTTAACATTTTCCAATAAAGTTGAAAAGTGTTTAGGACTTTGGTCAAAAATCATTTCAAATGACTTGTAATGATGTTACACGCTTTCAAATATAATAAAATTGATATGCCTTTATGCATTAAAATATGCACTAAAATATGCATTCTGTAGAACATGCGGTGCAAAGAATACTTATTATTCATTTACAGGGCCACACAAAAGAATTCCGTTACATAACGATATAGGGGTTGAGGCAATTGTTTTCGTTATTTTAATTATATTAAACTCTTTCATATATAATGAAATTGATATACGTCGCTGAGATTTATTATAATTTATTTCATGTATAATACGAGGTGCATAGCATTTACAGAAACACACGAAAGATTTCAGATACTATATTGTATCCAAAGTACATTAGCGATGGTTGCTGGAAATGCATTTTTAATTATGATATGCGCTTTTATGTTTTACTGTGATTATGAATACTATATGGTGTGTATAAATACTATACATTTATATACAGGGATACACATAAGAATTCATAAGGGTCACTGGATATGAGCGCAAATTGCTTAAAGATTTTTTTTTTAATGAGTTATGCATTTTTACGCTAAACTGCATTTAATTTATTAAGAAATGTTTGTAGAATATAGATAAAATGATATACATGGTCATGTAAAGAATTCGATACATTGCCGTCTATAAACGATAATGTCTGGTAATAGGATTTCAGTAGTTTTAAAAGTGTTTTAGTTTGAGTTAAATTTTAGCTAAATAGTGGCATGTAATAAAATTTCTAGGTAAATTACAGGGTTGCACAAAAGTATTCACGTATGTTTCCATCTATCAGTATAAATTGCTGAAAGAGACATTTCAGCATGTTATGCGTTTTCTTGCTAAACTAAAATTTCCTATTATGTAGTATATCAACCTACAGATGAAATACTGGGCTGTTCAAAAGAATTGGAATACATATTTGGCTATGGATGGTAACTGCTGAAATAAGTTTTTCAAATGTTTCATGCCTTTTCTAAAATGTTTACTTTGTTATCTTATTTATCTTATTTCCCTAAATAACGAAGTTTTGTTAAAGCATCCAGGAAGTGTTGGAAAGGATTTCATAATCTATGTTTAACGCATGAAGAGTGTGCGCTCAATTAGCTCCAAAATGACTTTTGGAGTCGCACACACTGAGTCAGGAAATTGTTACCCTGGTGAGAAAATGAAAGGGAACGGCTGCAGCTCGGAACAATGTGATTGAAGAAATAATTTATTCTAATGCTCAGTACTGCAAGGGAAATGTAACTAATAGAATTAAAATATAATTTATTTTTATGTTTGAATGCAAATTTTCCACCATTGTTTTTCTATATACTATATGTATGAATTGAAAGAGGAAAACATTTGTTATTTTGCAATTTGCATTAAAATCTGTTGGCAAAAATGCCACCTCTGTTTGAGCAGTAGGACACGCGCGCTGACATTTAGATCATACAATAATTTGGTTAATTCTGGCCTATCTAAATAAATCAACCAGTAAGATATTATAGGTAAATTTCTCACCTTTATGTTTCCACTGCAGCAATTCCTATTTGCGCTGTATGGGTCGTTACATCCAAGTTGGCTATTCCTTCTTGAAGTTCATATTTTAAATTTCACACTAAATTGTTATAAAACAAGGTTGTGTTAAAGCATTTACAAAACACACGAAAAGAAAAAAGTTCACTAGTGAGCCTATTTTTTTGTTCTTGGTTATATTAACATTATATATATTTTAACGTACAAAATTACGCTGCATCCTACGGCAGCGACTTAATTTTTTACATATTTCTTAGTTGAATAATATACAGCATAAATAATATAATAATAAAATCATAAAGTTTTGTTTCAGCTCTTTACGTTGATCACGTGAGTCTCTTGCATCACGCGTGGGAGGAATAAACAGGTTTGATATATGATTATTACTGTGCACTTTGGATAAATATAATTCAGATATTTCAACAGCTCGATGATTATTTAATGATTTACAGTTCAGTTTATTTGGATAATAATTCGCAAATGTTATTGTGATTTAAAAAATTAATGTTTCCATTTCCTGTTTTCGTGATTTACTGCCGATCTGAGGGTAATTATATTTCCATCACCCTTCCTTAATCACCTCATATGGATAATGTAGTAGTTGCATGGATTCTCTATGTTTCACCAATTGAAGTTTAGGCAGTGATTTGGTTAGATAATCGGCTATCATGTTTGGAGTCAGACAGTAACGAAGATCTAATATACCATCTTCTTCCATCTGTTTTATGGCGTGATAACGCAAATCGATGTGCTTGCTACGTTTTGAGAACTTTTCATTCTCCACCATTTTTATACAGCCCCACCAGTGGCTGAGAGGTTCTGCTCTCGAAGCTGGTAGACGGGAGGTGCTGGGTTTGATCCCAATCGCGCCCGTCAGCCTAATCGCTCGGAGTTTTCGTGGTTTTCTTCGAGCCATGGATTTCCATGCGTAAATACGGGTTAGGTTCCCTTAGAAAAGCCCCACGAAGGGCACTCCCCCCTCGGGCCTATATCCCTAGTGTAGATAATCGGCCGTCAAAAATCAATCAACCATTTTTATACAGCTTTGGTTATCATCGTAGATAACTATAGGCAATTTTTGATGCAAGTCTAAGTCAGACAGCAATTTTATCAACCAGGCAATTTCCTGCCTTGCACTAGCAGATGATAAAAATTCAGCTTCTGCCGATTAGAACGCTGTACAATTTTGTTTTTTAGTAAACCATTGTATGGGATTATTTATCAGCATGAATATGTTCCCACTGGTTGATTTCCTCGCTTTTGTGTCCCCTGCCCAGTCGGCTTCGGCGAATCCGATAAGTGTCGGTTCGTGCTCTGTGTTAATTCTGAGGTTTCACTCTTTGGTGCAGTTTAAGTAATTGATTACCCATTTCACCGCGTTCCAGTCCTTTGCACGAGGGGTTTCGCACCTTCTACTCAGGATATTCACGGCGGCTAATATATCGGGGCGCGTAGTAGTTTTTATACAGAGTAGTGATCTGATCGCTTGTCGGAATTTTGTGTTGTTAGGCGATAAGTTTTCTACTTCTAATTTGTAAAACCAGGATCCATTGGAGTGCTTACAGGTTTGGCATTTTCTAGGTTAAATTTTCTTGCGAGTTCTTCTATTTTTAATCTTTGATTCAATGTGTACGCTGTTTTTTTTTATTTCCATGCCTAAATAGTGTGATACTTCACCAAGGTCCTTTAACTCATATTCTTGCTTTAAAGCTTTTATTATTACTTCAATTTTTTGATTTTCACCACCTATCAAGATGTCATCCACGTATACAATTACATAAGTGGATCTCTTGTTTTCTTTTCGCGTGTATAGACACGAGTCTACTGTGTTTTGTTGGAAGTTCAGTTTCTTTAGAGACTGTTCGATTCGTTTATGCCAAGTTCTGGCTGCCTGCTTGAGTCCGTAGATTGACTGTTTAAGTTTGCAGACTTTATTTTCTGAATTTTTCTTTATGTAGCCTACCGGCTGCTTCATATATACTTCATCTCCTAGCTCGCCATAGAGAAAGGTTGTATCAGTATCAATCTCCTTTCAAATTTTAACACGTTCACGCCGGCGCGGTGGGTCACACTCGACTGTCTCAGAGTTGTCAAGTCTCCGGCTTTTTGCACACCAGTGTTATTTTAGAGAAAATGTTGTTCTTTTAAATCGCCCAATTGTTGTAATTAAATAAAACAACATTTTCTGTAATAAAATACTGGTATCCAAAAAGCCAGAGACTTTGCAGCTCTGAGACAGTCGAGTGTGACCCACCGCGCCATCGTGAACGTGTTAAGCAACTCAATGATTCAGCATCCACTGAGTTGCCTAAAATTTTGCAATGTCAACAATGAAACATATGTCGATCTGAATAAAGGTAATTATATGCCTATTAGGTGTATTTTTTATCACTTGTAGCAATTTTCAGCTTAGTTTGGATGTTTTTAAGCGATTTTCAAACACGATTTTATGAAGACTCGTTTGTTTGTGTGTTTATTTTTCTCTTTTCTCTCCCCCCCCCCTTTCTTTTTAATTACAGTGTTGAAAGGTAAATGTATCTAATACTGAAATATTGCAAATATAATAAATGTAAATAAAATCATTGGGCGAAATGCAAAGTTCTACCTTGAGTTAATCGTAAATATAACTTGAACTTAAAAAGTGTTTATTGCTTACTTAAAAGATGACATTAAAATAACACAGATGTTAAAAGATGTAAAACACTGATATACACATTTATTTAAACCTCGGAGGATTAAATATAAATATGTATTTCGGTGTTTAACATGTTTTACCATCTACTTTATTTTAATGTCACCTTTTAAGTAATGGGGCTATTAAGTTACGATTTTTTTTAAATTCAGGTTATTATATTTACGATAATAGATTTAATTCGTAAGCGGTTTTATACGTGTTTGCATTTTCAGATGGATTAATTTCATACACGCTCAATGGGGAAATTTTTTGGCAGTTACATTTTAGAGATATAAACGTTTCGATGGTTTTGAGTTTTGTATTAAAAACTGCTTACATTTCCTAGAAAATATTAATCGTAAATCCAAGAAATAATAAAATTAGTCATACATTTCAGACATATGCTTTTAAAACAACACGAATGCACGATTTGCTTCTTTTAGTTTTTATGGTGAGCTTTGCCACAGCTTGTATCTCCCAACTCTACTAATGACTTACAGTTGCTGGGGTGTGTGCGCGCTCAGTTAGCACCAAAATGACTTTTGGAGCCGCACACTTCGTCAGGAAATTATTACCATGATGAGGAAATGAAGGGGAACGGCTGCAACTCGGAGCGATGTGATTGAAGAAATAATTTATTCTAATGTTCGGTATTGCAAGGGAAACGTAACTAATAGAATTAGAATAGAATTTAGTTTTACACTTGAATGCAAATTTTGTAGTGTTGTTTTTCTATCTATGCATGAACTGAAAGACGGAAACTTGTGTTATTTTGAAATTTGCATTACAATGTCTATATATAAATTTCGAAAATGTCGATGGGAAACATAAAAATTTACAAAAATAAGTTGAAGCCAATATATATATATATATATATATATATATATATTTACGGATTAGGAGGAAGTGATATACGTTTAAAAACGAATATAAAAAGATTTAAATAAAAGAAAATAAAAGAAAACACAGAATTAGAAGAAGATTCAGTTTTAAAAGTGGATGCAAGTTTTGGTGGTTGTTTCCATGCACGCGAAATTTGAAAAATTGGTTACGTTTGTTATTTTGGTGATTTTATTGGAAAATTTATGCATTTTTAGAGAAATGTGCATGATAAATATAGGGAATAATAAACATAATTCGGCTGTAATGATATTTAACTTTCTGTGGAGTAAAAACTATTTGTAGAGACTTGTTTGTTTGTTTATTTTTCTCTTTTATTTTCTTTTTTTCTCTTTTTTTCTCTTTCCATTCCTTCTCTTTTCTTTTTTTTTCTTTTTCGTCTCCCCCCCCCCCCCCTAAAAAAATAGTGTATGGCATTTTAACGTAAATGTAACTAATAGTAAAATATAATAAATGTAATTTGTGTGCATTTTTATACGTTCATGCAATTTTTGACGAGTCGTTTTTATACGTGCTCGATGGGAAAAATCTTTAATGTATGTATATTTCATAGAAAATATTAGTCTTAAATCTAAGAAGCAAGAAGACTAGCCACAAATTTCAGCCACATGAGAAATGACAAAAATATTATGATTTTAATAATCATATTTAACTTCTTGTAAAGTGAATCTAATCGATTTCATTGTGTCAGAAATTTATAAAAATTCATTTTTATTTATTATTACTATTACTATTATTATTATTATTTACTTTCTTAATATTCACTGTTCAGGAAATCGAGAGGAGCCCCTCCGATTTTTTTTTCAAAGTAAGGCAACAATACGCATGCTAAAAGTATTTAAAACTGTTATGGCAATTATTTTTGTTTACAAGACTCATTTCATCCGTTTTTCTCAAAATTCCAAATATTAAACCAGTTTGGAGTATCTTAATTCTTGGAATTCTGAAGTTCACGTTAGCGAGTCTATTAAACTAATAGAAATCGAAAACAATTCAGCTTCAGAAGCGATTTGAAGTTTTAGATGGTTATTTTTATGCATAACAATTTGTTATAAAAATTTTTCCAAATTTGTCTGCAATTAATGAATGACAATCTATATTTTTAATTCCTAATTGTATTTCGAACCACAATCAAAATTCAGCAATTACTAAACAAAATTTAAGACAAATTTAAAATAAACAAGATTTAACTTTTTTTTCCTTAGACAATTATGAAACAATGATTTCGAGACTTTGCTCTACTATGAAGAATAATATAATGTAGGGTAGAAATAGGTTCGTTTTCACAAAATCATTCGATTTGCATTATACCGGACATGGGAAATTGTAAAAAATAAATTGGATGCAGGAGTATAGGGTTGCCGAGGGTAGAACGAATTTCCTGTGTTTCCAGAGTAGCGGGAATCAGACGGGGAAAAGGAAATCAGATTTCTTTTTTCCTTACAAAGCTTTTTCTAAAATCTTTTTATTTCACTATCTGGAAACCTCATGCTTATAAATTAACTTGTTAAAAATGGCAAATTGATATTTAAACTTTCACACCATGGATTTTCTTTTTCTGGATATAGATATGTAAGGACAGAGATTTCTTCTTTATGGGAAGTTGGTTTTCTTTTAATGTAAAATTTAATTTAAGTTATATCGGATGATTTTATTACATTAAATTTTCTATATATGTTGCATTAAGGTTTTCTTATACTTTGTGGTTTTATTATATCTAGTGATTACCTACATCCCTTAGGATAGAGATTGAATCTTTCGCCGCTCAATGGAAGTGACTGATGACACGTGAGGGAAATCTCTGACCATTCTCAATCGATAGAACAACACATTTTTCACATCCTTTTCACACCCTATACTGAAAATAATTTGAATTTGTCCAACTGTCGTTATTTATGAGACTACAATAACGATTAAATAACAATAAAAAAAATACTTATTACGATCAAACGGTTTATTTTTATTATGCCCGTGCAATCACGTGTAAATATAATAAATATTATTTAACATGCAATTATATAAGTATGAAATGATGATAAAAGAAATTACCCAGCATAAACACATTAACGATGATTAATGTTTATTTAACTAAGATCCCAAAATAGAAGTTGAATGGCGTGATTATTTTTAGATAAGTACTTAAAACAACAAACCACAATAAACTATCATTATTTTAATTATTGGGCTCATAAAATTAAGTTAGAGTTAAAATAAACATTAAATGAAACCTATAAATAGCAATTATCTTTTCCAAGTATGGCAATTATTAGATTTAGAGCATGTAAATTATATTAATGTCAAAATAAGATTACATTTAAATCATAAATCCTAATTAGCTTTTCTATCGCTGACATTTATGAAATAATAAATAGCAATTATACATGAAATTAATTATTGACTGGTGGTAATGCAATGAGGCTTAAGCCTTTTGCTGCTACAAGGCTACACCTATTAAAGGATATTAGCCAATTGAATTAGATGTTCTTCCCAAATTGACACCTTTGCCCCCTGCTGGAAAATATCTAAATTCATAACAAAACTCATGTGCTTCTCTGAAGAGCTCAGTTTTTTCAGATATTTGAGCCATCTAAAACAGATCCATGATATAATTCCAAAAGAATATTGTTCCTCGGGTATTGTTCCTCCTTCAAATTATGTAACTTTATATATCAACATGTTGATCGCCACAGATTACGACGAAGTGGCATTTTTAGCAGACATTTATAAAGCGATTTTCAGTGTTTATAGAGTCGCTCTACAATTCTCAATCGTGGCAATGTTTGCTAATTTTATATAAAGTGTTAATGTTATACATTTTTTATTTAAAAAAATATCAAATTTTAGTTCTTTTAACATGTTGAGCGTTTCGGAGTAGTTTTCATAGTTCGGTTTTCTCAAATCCTAATACCGGCTTTTACATAGTTTTCAATTGATCATTTCCAGCCGCGTAATTGAATTTACGCATGCAAGAATAACAAAATGTTAATTTTTAATTCTGTTAATTTAGAAGCGTTTTTCTTTAAAACAGATTTGTTGAACATGAAAGTGTCTGCTTGAGAATGGATACCATCCGAAATACCTGTATTCCGGATTGAGAAATCTGATCAATGCATGATAAATACTACTCACAAAAGTGGCATCAAAAGAAATTTTCTTTGATTATATTGGGTGATTGCAAAAGTTCGTGCCCTATTTCATAGATGGCAGTACCTTGCAATTTTGACTGTGCTGATGTTCCTTTTATAACAATATTATTAAATGGCAGTTACCTACATCTGTCTGTTGACAGTTATTGTAAAACATAATCTCCAAATCAACTTATGAAAACACTAAATTAATCTAAGTAAACTTCTTTTCATCTGTCAAATGTGATTTATAAAAGCAGTTATGAAAAGTGGTTATTATCTGAAACAAGGAAGTGAAAAGTGATTGCACAATCCAGAATAAACACTCTAATATAAACATTTCATCATATTCAAGAATTAAAGACATTCGAACAATAATAAACTTCTTTTAAATTGCTATAAGTATAAATATTGATATAAATAATGTAATATTAAGATAAATGGCACTAATTTCCTGTTTTTTTTTTATATCAATAATGTATTATATATGTTTTTCTACTTTTACTTGTAAACCAGACTCTCGAAAGGAGAGATGTGATTTTTTATGCTGAATTAAAATATTCTTTTCTTTATTTAAAAGTTCCCAACATATAAAATTCACAAGTCATAAAATCATTACGCGTGTTTTAAGATGACACCGAATATCGCATCGTTATGAATGGATTAAAACAGAGATACAACGAGAAGCTATAGATGGAATTACCCTTGCGGATGTTGGATTCCAGATATATACGGATAAACATAAATACAAGGTAAGCCAATTTATCTTACCTATAATTTGTTTTTATATTGAGAAAATAAATAATTAAACTCTGTGGAAAACGAACTTCACGCAGGCTTTGTTAGAAAAGTTAAAATACTACTAACACTGTCGTGATTTAACATAACATTAAACAAAAGTTTTTCAAAGTAGTTTGTGGGCAAGGTTAATGTTCAAAATGGAAAATGCAAAGTTAAATTTTAGTTATGTTATATGAGGTTAAACAAGGAGTGAGTGTTGGACGGGCTACAAAAAATATTGAAGATATTTAACTGGATCGTACTCCCGCGCTTAGGACAGTTAAAAAGTGGTTTTGTCGATTTCGAAATGGTGATTTTAATCTAAACGATAAAATTCGCTCCGGCCAACATTCTGGCATTGATAATGACTTAATCCGTTATTTAGTGAATAACAATACAAGTATCATTACTGAAGGGATCGCTGTAAGAGTAAATGTTGACAATTCAACTGTCATTCGCTCTTTAAAACAACTTGGCTACACTTCGAAACTCGTTGCATCGGAGAACGGGCACGGACTTTTGCTGTAACTCAATATTATATTTTTTTTATATTAAGAAACATCTGTCTTCTTTTACAGTGTGATTTATTGGCGGAGTCAAACAGAAATATGTGACAATCATAACCAATAAGAAATATAATAATTTCTTATGAATCATGTTTATATTCATTAACAAAATTAGTATGCAGATTATGAAAACAATTTCCACCAAATATAAATATATAGTTCGATTTTATATATTTAATGCAATTTTCCATTTCGATACTTCATAATTCCATAATTGGGCCGTTCCATTTCACGTGTGGGACAGCCTTTCTACATATTATTGCTGTTTTAGCTATGTTATTATATCCTCAAATTCAAACAACTATGCTAATACAAAAATGTAGCATTTTTTGTTATTTTTAATGTATAGTTTTTATTTTAACAACGTACACTCTTAATTCAAAAGAATGAATTATTCACTCAATAAAAGAACGGAAGTTTTTCTGAGGACGTTCGTTCTTTCTGAGTACCGACTTTCTCAATAAGTTATTATTTTAGAAGAAAACAGGTTTGACAAAGTATTCCTATTGGAGTTATAAACAGAATCGTTCTGATTTTCAAGCGAACTAGAAAGAACTCTTTAAAGGGTGGATTTCAGAGCCCATTCATTGGTTGTAATCCCGTCACGTGATACATGGTTTGCCGAGTGCGTTATCTATCTGTTACTTAAAAAGTGAGTTGTCGTTTGTTTTGTGAAGCTTGAAGCTTGTTGTTAATACTAGCTGCATATATTAATATTAGTGGGAATACGTGTGCCTAAAAGGTTACACATTTCGTATCCCTAAAGAATAGGAGTGATTACATTTTTCATAAACACAATGTATTAGGGAATGTACTCTTTTACATAAAAATACATGATGCCTAACGGCAGAAAACAAGATGGCCGGTTATACAAGACAAGACTTTTCTCCTGCAATACATTGTAAGGTAACGCTGTTGTATTTTGATATTCCTTGTTGTATTTTTACATTGTATATATTATTTTGGCGTTAATGTTATTATTTTTAAACAGAAAATATGAATTTCTACGATTTTTTTTCCTTTTTCGTAAGATAAATGTATTCTAAAATGTTTCGCAAACTTCATATTATGATTTAGTACAATAACTTTTGGAAAATTTAAAGCAATTTATTGCGATCTATAAAACACTCTTGAAAATATTATTGTCTTATATTCAAGTTGTATAATTACGTTAATTCAGATTTACTTTATGTAAACATATTATTTTTTGTTTACATTATTATTTATTAACTTTTTTTGCTAATCATACAGAGAAATATTTGTTGAACACAGATCCATGATAATAAAAGGTTTGTGTTTTTAAAAAATAGGGTATGCGTTCAATTTCAGTTGAAATATTTCAGTATGTAGTATGCAAGTATTTATTAATAATCACATTCTCCTGACAGTAGTTAACTTTATACATAAATAAATTCTAGATGTGCATCTTTGTATATATCTGAATGAAGATAAGTTATTAAATACTTGTATGGTGCATGGATTAAATATTTTAACAAGCATAGAACATATCCTAAATTTAAAGAAACACAAAAGCAAAAAAAAGTTTTTATTATTATGCATTCTTTATTTTACAAATATTTTTCAGTATCATAAAGTAAAATATATTAATATATAATAATATAAAAAATAATCGAAGAAATTAATATTTTTCATATTAAAAGTAACAAAACAACGTTAAGTAACGGTAAAATTATATATACAATGTATAAATACAACAAAGCATATCATTTAAATACAATGCATCGAATGATTCTAAGTTAGGAGAGAAATCTTGTCTTGATTTTACAATATTTTTTATTTTTACCCAGTTTATCATTTGAAAAAAAAAAACAAAAAAAAAACAAATTTCTTTGCATCAGGATCAAATTAGAAGAAAATTAATAGTTTTACAAGACAGTTGTGTGCTCGGGGAGGGGGGGGGGGAAGCTGGTGCACAAAAATGTGAATTTGGGTGAAGTTTAATAAAATCACAAATCTGCCAAAACACAGTATCTGACATTATAAAAGTAATTTTAGTTATATATTTTAATCATTCGAGGTTTAGCTTTTGTTATAAGCTAATAAGTAAAGCAGAAATATTCTAATTTTTTACCATTAAATATGACTGAACTTTAATAGTATTATTTATGTATATATATGTTTCATCCCAATGGATAAAATCTCTTCTAAAATTTCTCTCCAATCATGACATTTATAGGTATTAAAATTAAAAATTTAATTGAAATTTAAAAAAATCAATGAATTATCTAAAATTAATCCAAATATACATTAAAAATATTTCTGAAAAAAAAGGGTATTTTTAAAAAATCATTATTTTTTGAATTATATATGTTAAAAAATAAAATAATAAGTACTAATTTCTCAAAATAAAAGTGAAAACACTTCTTTGGCATAGTGATTTAGTCAAAAAGGAATGAAAAAATAGATTATCAATAAGTAGTGCTGTCACTCGTTCTGCCGATTAATTTAGTCAAAAAAAAGGCTGAAAATGGCTTATCAAAAAGGAGTGAAAACTGCTTATCAAAAAGGAGTGAAGATAAACACTCCGCAAGATAGATGAAATTCGCTCCTATAGGATAAGTGCATTTTCAATATCGGAAAGGAGCGAAAAATTACTCAGTCTGAGTTAAAAACGCTGGATTTTTTTAAGAGAGTATAAGTTAATAGATATAGGTAAGTGTCACGCGTAAGCACATTTTGTCCGTTTTCCATGGAACAGCCCTGAAACGGGCTAGGCTTTAAAATGTGGATATTTTTAAACCTATTAAAGGGCCATTCCATATCACATGTGGGACAAATTTTCGACATATTACTGCTGTTTTAACAATGCTTTTGTATCCTCAAATTAAAACAACTATGCTAATATGAAAATCTGGGTGTTTTTCTTATTTTTAATGCATAGTTTAAATTCTAGCAACTTATAAGTTAATACATATAAGTATTTATGTAAGTATCACATATAGGACATTCAGTCCGTTTTTTCATGGAATGGCTCAATTACATTTTGTTAGTGAATAACAATGAAAATGTTCATTATTTATTAAATTATAACAGTTTATTATTAAAAACATAGGGTAATTTTTATCAAGGTTGAATAGTTTATTTTTATGCATCACATATGATAAAATAAATATTATTTAACATGCGATTTGTTTTATTTGCATGCCTTAACAATTTTTAACTGTTCTATAAATATAGTTTAGCCAATAAAATCTTACACTGTAAAAAAAAAAAAAAAACGTTAAAATACGGAAATTGTACTGGCAATCGAGACGCCAGTACTATTTCCGTATTTTAACGAATTTTTTTTCCGTAAATTCCAGAAAAAATTCCGTTTTTTCACAAAATTTGCGGAAATAGCACTGGTGTCTCGATTGCTTGTACAATTTCCGTATTTTAACTGAATTTGTTTTTCCAGTATAGATATGAATAGAAAGCATAAAACTAGTAGTTAATTTATCAATTTAAAAAATATATATATAAATAAATAAATAAAGCAAAAATAAATTTGTTCTTCCTTATAAAATATTTTAATTAAAATATGATAGTCCTTTTCTTTGTATTCTCTTAAATCGAGTGATTAAATGGGGATATCCCCTAAGAGAGAGAAATCTTTCTTCCCTCCAATGGAATTGACAGATTACACGTGAGGGGACTCTCTGACCATTATCAATCGATACAGCAACACATTTCTGACTCACCCTCTCACCTCCTCTCATCCTCTCTTGAAAGGAATTTCTGCATCATTTCTTTGCGGAGTAAGACGGAAATGTGTGACAACCATGACCTATAAAAAAAAGAAAATCGTTTCTTATGAATCGTGTTTATTTGCATTGACAAAGTTAGTTTTTTGTTTGTTAATTATGAAAACGACATCTATTGAACTACAACGCTGCTCGACTAAATATTCATTATAAATTATTAGATTGTTTATATATTTTAAAGACTGTTCCTTTTATATTAATAAAATTGATGCGATTTCATTTTCTACATAAAATGTAATGTTGCTGAGAAAAATCATCGCGTTTTTTATTCATACATTATTCTTTTTAGAACATTATTTAGTGGTAAACTGAGATTAAATATTCACTAGAATTTATTAGGTTATTTATGTACAGGATGTTCCAAAAGCCCGTGACTCAATATAAAATCAAGTAATTGTCGTACAGGAGTGCAGTTTGGACTAAAATGCTTCTAACGATGAAAAATTTTCTTCAAGTGAATAAAAAAATTTGTTCCAAATTTCAATTGTAGATAGCGCCACTTGTCCGTATGTTTGGCTTCAAACATGTTTTTTTTCCTGATTTTCAGATTAGTTTCGAATTCGTTCCGAAGTTCCAACTTACGCAATTAGCTTTTTCGCTGGGAGTCGTCATTTCTGTGCCACAGAGTCAAAACTAATAATAATAATGAAAAAAACCGCATGTTTGAAACCAAACATGCGGACAAGTGGCGCCATCTACAGTAGAAGTTTGGAACTAATTATGTTCATTTGCTTGAAGAAAACTTTTCATCGTCAGAAGTATTTATTCTAAACCGCACTTTTGTATAATTACTTAATTTTATATTGAATTTTAAAATGTGTCTGGGACTTTTGGGACACCCTATATTTTAAAGAATGTTCCGTTGATTCCATTAACAAAATTGATGCGGTTTCATTTTTTGCATAAAATGCAATGTTGACTAGAAATGGTCATAGTGTTTTTGATGGACACATTATTCTTTTTAAAGCATTATTTAGTGGTAAATTGGGATTGCTACAATTTATTAGATTATTTATCTATTTAAAAGAATGTTCCGGTTATATTAGTAAAATTAATGCGATTTCATTTTTTACATTAAATGCAACGTTGGTGAGAAAGTTTGTGGTTTTTGATGTACATAGATTATTCTTTTTAAGCACCATTTAGTGGTAAACTGAGTCTTCAAGGAGAGAGATTGAATCTTTCTTTGTTCAATGGAATAAACAGATGACGTATGTGAGGAATCTGTGACCATTTTTAATCGATACATCAAAACATTTCTAACAATCTCCTCATCTTTTTTTGATAACATTTTTTTTTTTTTTTTTTTTTTTTTTTTTTCTTTTTGGTGGGGTAACACGGAAATGTATTACAGCCATTACTTATGGGAAAAACAAAAAACAAACAATTGTTTTTCGTGAATTGTGTTTATTTCCATTGGCAAAATTAGTTTTTTGTTTGCTAAATATGAAAACGACTTCTATTGAATTACAGTGTCGTTTGAACCGTGCCTTGGTTGTGAAACGATTAATGCGATTTCATTTTTTACATTAAATTTAACGTTGGTGAGAAAGTTCGTGGTGTTTTTGTATTCATTATTCTTTTTAGAGCACCATTTAGCGGTAAACTGTGTCCCCAAGGAGAGAAATTGAATCTTTCTTCTTTCAATGAAATAGACAGATGACACATGAGAGTACGTGAATAGAATGTCTGACCATTTTCAGTCGATACATTTCTGACTTCCCTCTTACCTACTATTGAAAGGAATTTCTTCAGGATTTCTTGGCAGAGTAAGACCGAAATACATGACAGCCATGACCTATGAAAATAATCTAAAGTGACACCACTCGATTTTCCTACATTGGTATATGCGTCCAGAAAGTAAAATTCCGCCATATTTTACAAGTATTCTATAAATTTTCCCATGTAACACAATTTCATAATGTTGCAATGCAAGTTTACCCTATTCTTTCCTGTCTTAAAAGTAAACCAATAATTCCTTTTGCCTTACTTTGATTCCCACCTAAATGCGTACATTAATATTTTATTTCTCTCTTCAAAATCATGTTTCTATCTTAAATGGAACAGAAAATATTCATTTTTTCGTTTTGGTTTGTTTTCAAAATCTTGCTTTCAAGCAATCGTTGTCACGAAAACGACTTTTCCGAAAGTACGTTTTTCTTCATGATGGGTTTTTTCCCCCATTTCTCGTATTTAAATTGTTATAAGCCAAGAACCATTAAAGATAAATGGCTCAAACTTGGAACATGCCTTTTTCAATTGTTTTACTTTAATTTTGATTCAGCAAATTCGAAAAAAATATTTACTTTTGAAAATATGATTTTTTTTTTTAAAGTTACGTCCTTTTTTCCATATTTTTATTTTAAATATTTTTAATTTTTATTTAAAGTAATATTTTTGAAAATGCTGAATCCAAATTAAAATCTATATTTTTCTGTTTTTTTTTTTTAAATTAATTTTTCGACTACTTTTCAGCAGCGATATATTTTTCTGTTTATTTAAATGCAAAAAAATGGAAATTCTACAAATAATATTTCGAGTTATAACGATTTTAAACTACCCCACTTTTTTAATAAAATTTAAAATTTAAATTTTTTAAAACAATTATGAGAAGTTTTGTCATGGGATTTTATTTACAAATGATATGGTTAACCATCACAGAAAATTTCGAAATTTTAACCCAATAGATAAAAATTATTTGAAAATGTGTCCCGGACACCCTTAAGCATATAAAGAAGAAGAATAAAAAATAGAACATAGAAATTAAAAAAATATACTCTAAAAGATACTTTTTTCACACCTACAATAAACAGAAATTTACATACTTCTCATAAATATTGTCCGTTTTCTAATACAAAATTGTAAAGTATACAAAATTACCTTTCAAAAAATCTATTTTTGGACTTATCCAGTTTTGTTAATTCGACAAAATTTACGAAGTTCATTTTAGCAATATTTTCGTGAAACTGCTCAAATTTTAATAAAATATTTGGCATGAAGAATTAACTCAGTATCGCCGTCAGTTGAGAATTCTATTATCAATTTATATTAACTGCTGTGTTGGGAAATAGGAGTAATAAATAAAATCGTGTTTTAAAGCTTAATATGTAAATAACATTGACTTTTGGTTATGTTGCATATCTGCAACACGATAATGCAGAGGGTTAATCATCATTATTTAACGCACGATTTTATGTACTGCAGTACAATTTTTGTATATTTACTAGGTTGAGCAAAAAGTTCTGGGAAATTTGTGAAAGTTGCGTTGTTATGCGCAAATTAACAGCAAAAGCAACAAGGACTATTCTTCAAAGTAGAGACCATCATAGTCCATGATTTTCTGCCATCGTTCTGCCAGATTCCGAATTTGCTTGAAGTACCGTGGCGGCTCCTTGGAATCGAGAAACTCTTGACATGCTTCTTCAAGTTCATTAAAGGATTCAAATTGACGGCCCTTCGAAAAGTGTTGCATTGATAGAAAGAGGTCATAATCGGATAGAGCCACGTCTGGACTGAGGGCGGGGTGTGGAAGAATTTCAACGCCGTCCAACTGTGCAATCTTGTCCTTGGTCGTCTGGGCCACGTCATTAATCTCATCAACGACTTTCAGAATTGTTAGACCTTTACTCCAATAATGCCAGATCAACACAGGCAAATCATACTGTTCAATAGGCATTTTGGAGCCGAAATTCATGAACTCCCATAGCTATACCACTAGTACTTCTGTATACGATACATATTCTGGTAACTATTAGATTAAAAATTTCCCAGAACTTTTTGCTCAACCTAATACAACCATCTTTCAATTTTGTAAGTACGGATTAGGTGGTGAAATCTTGGAACTGAATATTTTTGCAAAATAAATAAATAAATGATCTATAAATAAATAAATGATAATTAAAATAATAATAATAATTAAACTAGACGTTCTTTATAAATATTTTAGTTCAAATTTGTTGAATTTATTGTGTCACTTTTCGTCCCTTATCCTTATATTTGGTGATGAAATGCATCTCCTAGGAGAGAGATTGAATCTTTTTTCATCCAATGGAATTGACAGATGACACGTGACAGGACTCTTTGACCGTTCTGAATCGATAGAGCAACACACTTCTGCCAATTCTCTCACCTTCTTTTGAAAGGAATTCTTGCATGATTTCGGGGAGTAAGATGAACAATGTGACAGCCGTGAACCATGAAAAAAAAAAAAAAAAAATAAATAAATAAACAGCCGTGAACCATGAAAAAAAATAAATAAATAAATAAATAAATAAATAAATAAATTAAAAAAAGAACGAATAATCATACGTCCAGCATAAATTATATTACACTTTCCTACACATTCACAACAAAATTTCAGAGTTTATTAGGGTGATATATGATGTCTAAATAAACAATTTAAAACCTCATAGCGCATTTGATAACCTAATTTCTGCTACTACAATCAGTAGTCTGTAAAATATCCGGGTATTTTTGTGCACCCCTGTATATTATCTATGGATTTGTATGTATACTACACAGCATGCTAAAAGTTACTTTGATTAAACGAACAGCAGAGTTAAAATTTTCCATTCAGTAATTTCCGTGAATAAACGGAAAAGTACTTGAGTACTTTTGTGCATCCTGTATAGGACCTATAGAATTTAACACACCAAGTAATAGAAGTAATAGTTTAAAAAAAAAAATAGTTCAATTTATAAACGCGAACCACAGTTGAAAACGCACTTTCAGAAATTATTATTCGTAGGTTTTAATAGTCCAATTTCTTCTACAACCAAATTCTTTTGTGTGTCCCTGTAAATGAACGATAATATTCGTTCGAAACAAAGCACACCTTATTCTACAGTAAGCGCCATGTAGTACACCTCAGTGGTATATATCAATTTGAGCATGTTTAAAATTGTGTAATAAAATACACTGTACACGATTTCCCCCATAGACAATAATGTAATGGATTTCTTTTGAGCGTCTCTGTAAATGAACCGCAAATGCTATAATACACTTCATTTTTAATACCGAACATGCCATAGTGATAACCAATATTATCTACCATTTCGTGGTAATCGTACTCTATTTACGCGAGGAGCATGAACGGACAGACAGACAAACCGAATTCATAAATACTTTTCGCCGTTGTTAGAAATTGTTAAAAGCAATCATTTGCTCCGAATTATGTATGGCGGGGCTCTTTATAAAATTAGTAAATTGACTATGAAAACGATTTCTATTGCAAATAAATGTCGATTTGTACATATTTCGCTAAAACGAAACATCTTTTTTATCTGTTTGTTTATCTAACTGCGTTAATTCACAGAAAATAAAGCAGATTGAAAAATAAATTTAAATATATCAGAATTTATACCTATCACGTTGAATAGAAAAATGATCTGCCACACCTACCGTAGAGCCACGATGTTTAAAAACCATTATAAATCTGTTACAAAATAGATGCATCATTTTAATTCTATTATTAAAATGTTTCATAAGGAGTATACTTGATTTCCTAAATTTTTTATTGTTAAGGGACTCGGTAACAACTTTGAAGAATCTTTTTTGCGAATGTAATTATTATATACACATATTATTATAGGTAATATTTAGAAAAACTGATTTTGACCAGAAAAAAGAACGAATTCGCGGCTGAAATTCCATAATTAGTTAAAACTCGATTCGCATATTAGAATGCAATTGGTCTGCCAAGTCATACCTTGCTGGAAAGCACCGGAAAACCCGATTTTAGCAGTTGCCTCGTAGGTTTACCATTGTGTTTTTCTGCTCTCTGTCCTCCATGATTTCATACCTTTCAATGCAGGAAAACGCAATAGTAAACATACGAGTCAAACGCTAAGATCGGCTTTTCAGGTAATTTCCACCAAGATATGACTTGGCAGACCAATTGTGTTTAATATGCGAATCGAGCTTTAAATAATTCTTGAATTTCAAACGTGAACTCGATGGGGTGATTCTCTGTGCTGCAGCTTCCCGGTCTGTGTGCTTAAAACACTAAAACGCGTCTGTCTACAAATATTTGTCAAATCACTCCATTTTTTTTTTTTTTTTTGGATCCTCAATATAGTCTATTTAATAAATTTAGAGACCGATTTTACAATTAATGAATCAATTTATGAGAAAAAAATATATATATACAAGAATAGGCAAAACCGCAGCAAAAAACAGGATTTCTTCAACGCTTCGATTTTTATTTTTATTTATTTTTTCTTTTCATTATATTGTACCTTTTAAATAAAACAGAACAATATATATATATATATATATATATATATATATATATATATAAAATTCTCAATTTTTACTCACAAGATGTTTTTTTCTTGTCAAAATGAGTTTTTCTAAGTATTACCCATAATAATATGAGGGGGTATCAATAAGTTTTTGCCCTCACATAGAAATAATTGAGTAAAATTTATGAAATTGCTACATTGTATTAGTCCTTTTCTATATAGTCACCGTGCACAGTGACACATTTCTGCAAACGGTATTTCAAAGAGAGGGGAGAGGATATATTTCAGGAGGCGCGATAGTAGACCCAAAGGGGGGTATTTTTCTAACTTTACCTACACCCATATGTGATATATTGTTATAAAGGCCTGTGATCACTTATTCATGTTATGCACCCCCCCCCCCCCCACCCGAGCACCTCCCCCCAAATTTCCCCGAGGGGCATGAATGCTGTCCGCAAAATTTTAAAAAGTGCCCTCTTGGAGGGCAAATTGGGGGGAGGGGCTCAGGATGTGCGTAACATGAATAAGTGGTCACAGCCCTTTCCGACAATATGTCACATGTGCGAGTCGGTAAAACTTAGAAAAATGCCCTTTTTTGGGTCTACTATCGCACCGCCTGGGATACATACTCGCCCCCTCTCTTTGCAATACCGTTTGCAGAAATGTGTTATTGTGCACGGTGACTATATAAACAAGTCGGAAATTGCTCGTCAAACGTGGCAAATGAGGTGCGTTCGTACTATAACTAGTTTTATAATTACTTTTTGTATCCCATATTGTACTGAATGTATATATTTTTTAACTTCATAAGTGTATAGTCTATAACATCATTAAAATGCAATTACAATAATTTTTTCCCATTCCCCGTAATGTAACGGAAAAATTTTGACTGTCCCTGTAATTAAACTATACATCCGATTTTCCTAAAATTTCAAATAGCTCGACAAAATTTTGAAACAATTGTATATTTAAAATTTCAGACCATTCGGAAGGCTGTAACATCATTAAAATGCATTTGCAATAATTTTTCCCATTGGCCGTAATGTAAAGAAAAAATTTGACTGTCCCTGTAATTAAACTATGCATCCGATTTTCATAAAATTTGAAATGGCTCGACAAAATTTTGCAACAATCATACATTAAAAATTTCAGACCATTCGGTTGGGTAGTTTTTGCTCTGTTACATGCGGACAGACAGACAGACAGACAGACGGACGGGCTGAACGACGACTATAGGTGCTACGTATTTATATAATTACGAACGCACCTAAAAAGGACTAATACAATGTAGCAATTTCATAAATTTCACTCAATTATTTCTATGTGAGGGCAAAAACTTATTGATGCCCCCTCGTATGTGTATATAATAAGTACATCAGTAAAAAAGCTTCTTCAAAGGATACAGAGCCAACTTAAATAAAATCATATTTTAACCATTTTAATGTATTTTGCTTTGTTACATGCAATATACAATTATTTTACGCCATTTATTTTTATACCTTTAATTGTAAAATTGACAAATTAGTATTATCTATATATCTATGTGCCTTATGTCTGTGCTGCGCTATGTTGACTCGTATGTCTGTTTCACTGTCAGAAAAACTCGTCAATATACACTAAATTATTCCGCAAGTTTAAACATAGAAAACGTGTTTTATCCGGGAATTATTCCTGAAAGTCTGAAAAAGAGGGAGAAATTCCTTTCATTCCTAACACGCATATGTATTGGTTCTATTAATATTAAGTCCGGATTTATTTTAAAAATGAAAAACCTAAAATTCTATAAATTAAAATTTCTAATTTAATTAAATAAGAAAAGTAAGTTTCTAACTTAAAAATAAATAACAATTACACTTCTCATTCATTCAAAAGTACTCACAATATTTTTAAAGTTAAATAAGTTGAATAAAGTTGAATTAATAAAGTTGTTTATAAGTAAATTTTTGCATTTAAAATATTTTTTTAAATGAACACATTTAAAAGATATTTTAATTAAAATATTAAACGGAAAAAAAAATCCATATTTCTCAAAAAAAAAAAAAAAAAAAGGATCGATATTACTCGAAAAAAAAAGAAAAATAATAATAATCTTATCGAATAAAAATATAATATTCATATTTTACATCTAGGCATCTACTTAAAAATATTTATAATTCATATTTTTATCCTACATTAATACTAAAGTAGTAAAACACCAGCCCTAATCTCATTAAAGATGAAATCGTCCGAAAACAAATTCAAAATTAAGGTTTTTAAAGAAATTTATCAAGCCCATACCCTTCTGAAGTAAAGATATTTACTTCAAAAAGATTCGCTACTGTACAACTGTAGCCCGATTCTTAGCGTAACTCTAAGATGGCTGTTTCGAATCTAAGGTCTGCAACTTTCATTTTTCCTCAACTTTCTTCAATTGACATTTCTTCAATTGATATTTTACCTCCTGTAGCGGAGAGAGAGAGTGAAAAAAAAAACAAAAAACAAAAAAAAAAAAAAAAAACACTGATATTCGTAAATTAAAGTAAAATCCTGGCAGAACTGATGCCAGGAAATTTCCGTGAATTGAAGAAAGTATTTCTGAGAGTGTTGTTTGTGTGTATGCTACGTTAAACTAACAAAGAGAGATCAAAACTTATGGATTTTGTTTCTCTTTGCTGATTTAAATACTTACATACATTGGTTTTAAAGTAATTTTTATTCCAAAATCCCTAATTTTACGAATCTGTGTTCACTCTTCTACTAAACATTCTGTATTTAATCTTTTTTAAAAGATTATTCTCTAAAACATTGTTTTCTTTTTCTCTTTTTTTTTTTTTTCTTAAGATAAATGTACTGTGATGTAAATCTTTCATTCGATAACTGAATTACTTTTTCATTGATTTTCAAAAACAAAGACAAAAAAAAAAAAAAAAAAAAAAAAAAAAAATGTAAGTATAAAATGCGGAAATAAAGGTTTGTTGATTATAGAAAACCGGAACTATTATACTAGTTTCAAATTAGTTTCCAAGTCGATAAAGTTACTCGTCTAAAAATAGAAATTGAAATTGGAAAATAAATAAATCAAAATTTTTGAAAGATTTTGTCAAACTTTAATTCTTTAGACCAATAAGAAATTTTCCGTTTGCGCAATGCCCCAAGCAACGACTGATTTCTTTGTTTTTATGTTTCAAATTTAAGTCTTTCAATAAGTTGCTCCATGAAGAAACTTTCGATCCATTTGTTATCGAATACTATATCTCTCTAAGGAATAATATATTACTACATTCTGACAAAACGTAATAAGGTACTTTTCCAGTATAAGGGACTTGGCGGGATGGATATAATGGGCTTGGCGAGAGAAGGGCATTTTCATGCATATTTTCTGGCCTCCTAATTCGTTGTCTCATATACACAAACAATTTTCTGTATATTTATATAATTAATTCAATATGAATAAGCCACTTGTCTACTTTTATACGCAAGCAGAAATAAATTGAATATAAAACAACAACAATAATAATAATAATATTTAAATAGATTTTTTAAAAAATATAAGTACATGTATAAACAAGTAATGTTCATTGGATTTGTCTTCATAGATGTTTACATCCTTTTTCAACAAACCTTATTTTCTGAAGCCCAAATTGAACCAAGCTTTAAAAAAAGTCCCGCCAAGGCTGGCATTATTTTCATATTATGGTGGCGGCAAGGTTGCTTAAAAAGTACCCGTAATAATGCATCAGTTTTACCAGATATAATTTCAACTTTCAAGGAGACCCCCCCCCCCCCCCGAAAAAAAAGTCTTGATCTTGAAACCATGAATGAAAAAGGAGAAGAGATAAAGATTTTTCAAATACTGCCCCTTGTAAAATTTAGAACTGAATCGCGGAAAGCAAGAAGGGTAGAAGAAAACCTTTAACCCTTTATGTACTGAATTATGAACTCATGAAATTTTTATCTTCTAAAGCAACTTTCGTGAATTTTTTAAACTACATTAGAAGATTTGCATAATCATTTAATAAATTTTAGAGGGAGCTTAGGAGGATTGAATAATTTAGAAGGATTGATTAAATTTGAATTTATAGGGATTTTGTGCAATATTTATAACCCCTCAAATCTTTCATTTTAAATATGTTTCTTAGCATTTTGTCGAATTAGGAAATGTACAAACGTAATGTTCTTACAATAGAAATATAGAAATATTTCCGAATTGAAAAATCCCCCCCCCCCCCAAGCCAAGAAAGGGGAAAAGATGCAAAGGTAAAACAAATCATACTTTTAAATGTAGTTTTGTTTTGTTTAACCAATAATGCTTTTGGAACAAGAAAGTAATGCATCTATAACTCATTCTAAACTGTATTACTACTAATCGATGTATTAAATGAATTTTATTACAAGTTATTTTAATGGTGCTTAAAGTACCATCAGTAGATAAAAAATTAGGACTCTGGGCCATATTAAACAAACTCTTTATGTTTGATATTTTACTATTAAAATTAAAAGTATATGTGAAATCACTAACTCAAAAATTGGGGTAACTATAGCAATGTTAGCCAAGTTTTTCTGGGAAAATTTGTAATATTAAGATAATTTTATCATTTAGGTAATTAGAGCAATTAACATAATAGTAGTTAGTTTAATTACGTGTGTTTTTTTAAGATTTTTATTATCTTCACGATTTTGACGAGTAAGGGATACTACGAGGGTGAGTCGGAAAATAAGTTTCCCCTGGCGCCTGTGGACAGAGGTGTGTATGAAAGACAAAAAATGTAATGAGACATTAAAGATAAAACATAACTTTATTTTTCCACATAAGTACCAACTACATTGAGACATTTGTCATACCGCTTTATGAGCGTCAAAAAGGCCTCCAGGAAAAAATCAGGGCTTTGCATAAGAAAGAAGCGTTGAACGGTTTGTGTGACTTCTTCATTGCTTCCAAAGCAGTAGTCAAGTATTGCTTTCGTCTGTAGAGGCCGTGCACGTCCGTCCAGGTCTCGGTCTATCTAGCACTTGCTAACAACCCTCACTGAATTGGCTGCACCATCTCCACACCATTTGTTTCGACATCACATCTGGCCCACAGACCCCCACGTGTCGGTTATGGATTTTTGCTCCCGATACTCCACGTGCCCATTCATAGCGGACAATCGCTCTCACTTCCTCCTTTGACCACGAATTCAAAACGCACTTTCATTCCATAGCTAACATGCAGAGCCCTGATTTTTTCAAGGAGCGCTTCTTAAAGCTCATAAAGGGGTATGACAAATGTCTCAACTTATTTGGCGCTTACGTAGAAAAATAAAGTTGCATCTTATCTTTAATGTTTCATTATATTTTTTGTCTTTCCTACACATCTCTGTCCACAGCCGCCAGGGGAAACTTATTTTCCGACTCACCCTCGTATATGAGGACTTTACTTCTCGTATTAATCGAGTTCGACGCTACAACTATAATACTTTTATAAAATTATACTATATGAAAATCACTTAAAATCATCAAACTATAAGTTGATATTTTCTAAAAGTGATAAAAATACATTTATAAGGCAAATAAATACCTTTATTGAGATCGACATGTTTCATCGCCTAGACGGTGACATTCTCAAGATCTTTAATGATAGAAATATTTTCGAAAAAAAAAAAAATAATGATTCAAAAATGGTAAACAAGAATCACGAGATCTCATGTATAATGAAATCAAGTGTAATAATAAAAATGGATAATTGTGACCGTGGCTTATTTTATAACATTGTTTCTTATTCTGCATCGCATCTCTTTCCAAATTTTAGGTAACTCCATGGAAGCTGAATCATCGCATATATTATCGCTGCTTAAAAAGATCTCTATTGATGCACGGATAAATAAAATGTTGATGGATAAATTGGTCTACTGTTTTTAATATCAATCTGTAAAGGTTCTTTATTATATAGTCTGGCCAAAGCTGTAGTTATCTTGTTGTACTTGATATCTGCTACATATTCTTTGATCGTAGTTCTGTACTTTCTGTCTGTCATTCCTATATAAAATTGCACTGTTTTATCCTCTTTGGTTAATGGTATTTCATGTACCCCTGAAAATGGATTTCGTAAAATTGCATCTATTTTCTTACAGACTATGTTTTTTTAATTTTACGGAAGGTTTTATAATCGTTGTATAAAGTGCTAAAAAGAGTTGACACAATAATAGTACCAACATTATTTGGATATGGAATGCGGACACTTAATAATTTGTATGGATCAAACATTTTTTTTTTTTTTTTTTTTTTAATCTCATTGTAAATTTTACAATACTTAAAATAAACAAAGATACGTTTATCTGTTTGGCTTGCGTGCTTTTGCATATACTACAGCGTAAAATAAGCATAAAACTCGAAATTTCATAATCAGATTTTTCGTTGAGAATTTGAAATATCTGAACTTTTTCAAAATAATTGAAAATAACTTAAAAAAGAAAAAAAAGATTTTATTTAAACCGAAATGTTTCACTGTGATGAAAAATCTTTCTTTGGGTTACCTGAATTAACTTTTCATCGATTTTTTTTTTATAACGACGTAAGAGGCAGGAATGTGTGCAAAGAATGAAGAAATCAATTTTTGTTGATTAAGGACGATAAACACACAGGTTTAAAATTCCTTTACAAGTCGATAAAGTTACCTGTTTGAAAATCGAAATAGGAATTGGAAAGTAAATCAATCAAATTTTTAATGGCTTTGCTTCTGTATTCTTTAATAAGAGTGCAATAATAATTTTTTCGTTTACGTAATGCCCCAAGTAAACGTTTCAGTCCTTGTTTTCAAATTTAAAGCTCGGCTAGAAAAATAAACACTTTTTTGCAGTTATTTCGGCGTCTGGGAATAAAGTAGAGATATCTGGGTTTTCTTTTTTTTTTTTTTATAGAAAAGTAATATTTTGAATATTTAAAAATATATCTTGAATTATGATGCACAAACTATTCTGTTCTGTGAAAATCAATGTTGCAGTGCGTTTTTAAACATAGCAGCTGTAATTACGCGACTGAAAAGAAATGTTATGTGCTTCACGCGTATCTGTGTATGTGGATTTCTTTATACCCTCGAAACATCCCAACGGCTGGATGGATGTTAATGAACGAGGTCTCTATCAATTCGTCTTAACGGCCCGATGGTTACCGTTACAGGCTAGGTTTTGTTTTTATAAATTCAAAATGGCGGTAGAGACAAAAACAATTACGCACCCTATTAAGTGGCATATCATTGGATAGGTCTTTCAAAAGGAAGACGATGTTTCCTTGCCTATTTTACAGTCAGAAGCTCCGTTAAAATACTATACAACCTGGAAGTTGTGTATGTAGGATCTCTAGCTTTACTGCAACTCTAAACATCATAGACATCTATAGACCTCATCAAAACAGTGTTTATAGATAGGAACTAACAATTAAACACAACTTAAAAGTCATCAATACAAGTAAATAATAATAAAAAAAATTAGGTAAGTAATATAAACAAGTAATATGAAAAAATATTTTAAGTCAATTCCTACTTAAGATTGTGTACACTTTAGATGGAAGTGTATTGCTCGATGCAACCTACCACCGACTTGCAGAAATGAACTGAATCGAATACTAAGATAAGAATTGTAGAATCTCTATCAGAATTTCTTTGGTATTTTTGTTCAAAGTAGGATATCTTGTTTTTTTATCAGTTAGACGTGGTCATGCACCATATTATTACAATTTGATGATTTTTACTATTTATTTATTACAACACGTTTTGTGGGTGCAGGATTGCTGCTGGCAACACTTTTTTTTATTCTTTTATTTACCACTATTTCCAATCAATAGTTGAATGGAGATTTTTTTTTTATTATTATTAATTTGCTTACCACTATTTTCTTGCAATAATGCGGTGAAGTTCTATTACAATTTATAATAAATATCTACAACGAAGATATTAGTATTTGAAAAAATGTGTAGTCAGAGTATTAAAAACATTATCGACCATGCGTCTGCGATTCAGATGGATTTTCAAATAGAGAAAAATTTACAATTCTCTGTAATGTTATTATTTATAAAATTAAATCCTCAGCATTATACATGTATTGTCTTTTATTAATTTTAGACTTGTTAGCTGAAAATATATTTTGTATTAATATTCATATTGAAGAAAGCGTTTAAAAAAGCGTAACTGACTCTGATTTCAGACTCTGATACATTTCAATGATGTGGACATATGAATATATTTTTGATACATCTGCATGTATGTTAATTGTAGAGTCGCAAAACATAATATTTTTTACACACAACGATGCCCCCCCCCCCCCTTTTAAAGCCCAAACTGAAATAACAAATGCTGAAATATATGATTATCGTCATCTCTGCATTTTAATAACGACAACGGTTGGCTCTTCAGATATGCCTGTTCTATAACCTGATCATGTTTAGTCCATGTTATCAAATCCTGGTCGTCTCACGGCGTTTCGTGATTAAGTTCCTTTCCCCCAGGCGATAGAATCTAGAATACCCCCGGCTATTTGGGGAAATGATCGATGACGCGTGGGGGAGGTCACGTGATCTATCAATCGATGCACATCTCGTAGGTTATGAGAGATTCAGTACGGAAGGCTGAGGTATGATAAGCGCAAATGAAGTGCTTAAAGTATTTAACGGAACGGGACGGTAATATTCAAATTTTTGGTTTTTAATTAAACCACATGCCACTGTTTTCAATGTACTAGGAAATCTTTGAATAATCCTCAAGCGTGTGTTTTGCTTTGCTGGTTGATTATGCAAATTTAATCAAACCTTTTCTGACAGAATTTTTGAAGTTCCTATTTGTGTAATGTACATGTCGTCTTTTACCTTCTTTTTAAATCTGCTTTCCTTTAGACATTTATTTTGAATGAGAGTTTCGGAATTGTTTTAGATTCCATTTGAATGCAAAAACTTTTTCCTATTCAAACTACAAACCTTTATGTAATTCAAACACTATACTATAATGTATTCTCGATAGACTCCTTCTTTAGCGTAAATTACTCCGTTTTGACTCTTCAACTAAGACAGATTTTTGTTGTTTAGCTTAACAAATTTTTAAAGTTCTGTAGAGGGATTGAAAAACACAATATATTAAGCCGATGATGTTTTGAAATTTTTGTATGAATTACTTTATCACAATTGTGTTTCATCCAGGATTATAATTATAGACTTTATAGTTAAAAAATCACATATAGAGGGCGCTGACGTCCCAAAACACAGTAAAAAGGACAACAATACGCACCATTCATTTGTTTTTCCAATAGCAAATGTTTAACATGATCTCCAGAACATTCTACGACACAACCAGGTTGTGTTGTTTTGCCTGTTCATTGTATTTCGGGTCGTCAGCGCCCTCTACATGTGATTTTTTTAACCCTTTTTTTTCCCCCTGCTAAAAAAAAATCAGACTACATTGTGAGCCCTTTCTTGCAAACCGCACTCCTTTATCATAATTTTTTCCTTTTTTTTGAGTTTTTAAAATTTCATCGAACTTTTGGCTCACCAGGTATTTTCTAATGTTAGCCCTGAGCATTAGTGCAATATTTTACAATACTGACCTATTAGTTGCTCCATGATTCAACAAGCATTGAATAATTATTTCTTTGCTACTGTTAGCGGTCTCAAACCTTTTAAAATCTCTGTCGCCAGTGCTAAAGTGATGTAATTTCAAGTTCTCATAAATATTTAACTACTTATTAAAATTAAATAAATCTCTATAATATATTTAAGCCATATTTAAGGCTTTATAAAATGTAAAAATAAACGCTTATAATACAATAAAAAATGCAGTTTAGTTTATTGATGCAACGAATAGTGGTTTGGCCGAATAACCGAATACCGAATATTCGGCCAAGTTACAGCCGAATATTCGGCCTATTCGGCCGCCGAATAATAAACTTATTTTTGCCTAAAAACAAAATATAGTATGCACTATATGTACAATTCTTGTATATTTCGCAATTAAAATGTATTGTTTTCTTTTAAAAAATTATTTATATACAATTTTTTATTTTTTTAAAGCATTATCTTACTCTGAAAAAATATTCGGCTATGTTTGGCCTAAAACTTGCCTCATTAATATAATTCAACCAAAAAAAAGAAATTCTTAGCAAAAGTTCTTCATCAGGTATTGTCTAGTTACATTTTAATAGATATTATGTGTGTTGTTACATTTCAAAATAATGACAATTTTAAAAGTACTAGGAAACATAAGTTTCAGCTTTCAGATGGAATAAAATAAAAAATAAGAAATCTTAATATTTTAAGAAAAACCACTGATAGAAAGGATGAAAGGAATATCCTCTAAAATGGTCGAAAGAGATCATTGTAGACTTTATAAAGCTCACAATTAACAAAAAAAAAAAAATTTTTATCGTTATTTTTTTTCTTTGCTGTCAGCAGATAGCACTATTAAGAAGTGTATAGTGAATGCTTTCAGATTTAGAGGAAGGAAACATCTGTAAGGAAAAGCAAATTAAATTCATTGCATTTCAGTATCTGATGCTTAAACATACTAAAGATCAGTAAATGACTTAATTGTTCAGTGTTCCCAGCAAAACATGACTGGCAAATTCCCTGACTTTCCATGACCAAATCTAAAAAAATTCTATGACTTTCCCTGACCAAACGGGCATATAACGAAATTTGCTACTTATTTTTGCAGTCCTTTGTCATAATTAGCAATTTTTCCCCCGAGGCTATTTGATGAATTTCGCGTCATTTTTCAATTTTTCTATGAATTTTGTGTCATTTTTCATTTTTGCGATGAATTTTGCGTCTTTTTCATTTTCTCCCTCAAGACCTTTCCATGACTTTTTAGAAAATATTTGTAAATTCCCTGACTTTTCCTATATATTTGGAAATTCCCATGACTTTCTCTGCCTACTTTGAAATTCCATGATTTTCCAGATTTTCCCTGACTTTCCATGATGCTGGGAACCCTGTTGTTGTGGGTAAAAAAATCGTTTACACATTTTAATCATTCGCCATTAACATGTTCAAGATTAACTGATATACAAATTAATGAGTTAAAAATTCCTAAGAAGAAATTAGTTCAAAGTGTGGCAACATGCTGGAATAGCCCCTATTATATGTTGGAGAGGAACAAAAAAATGCACTCTCTCTATATGCAACTAAATTTGGAGAAATAAATAATCTGACAGCAAACCAGGGGACTATTTTAGAAAAATTGCTCAATCTATTACAACCATTTGAAGACATAACAAAACAGATTGCCTCATCGAGATCATTAATTTCTGAAGTCATCCCAATAGTTACAGCATTAAAATCATATTTATTTAAATCTGGAGATTTTTTTGGTGTGGGCACCATGAAAGACACTCTTCTACAAAATTTGGAGAAGCCTTTTGCATCGATTCAAGACAATGAACACTATTCCATTGCAACAGTTTTGGACCCCATATTTAAAGTGTTCTTTTTCAACAAAGACGAAGCAAAGGATGTAAGAGTAAAGTCCAAATTAACTCCTTTAGCAAGACTAAGAAAGGCTAGTATGAAACCAGTAACAGAATGTGAACAAAATACTTCCAACATAACCATTCCATCTTCACAAGTTCCAAATTCTTTGTGGACATGCTTTAATGAAATTGCAAGCCAATCGCAGAGTGAAGCTCTACAGAAAGTTCCTTTCAATGTGAAGAAGTAAAAGAAATTAGTAATTTTCTTTCCCAGCAACTACTAGAAAGACAACAGTGTCATTTGGAGTGGTGGGCAAAAAATTCAGAAGACTTTCCAAACCTTTCACAATTAGCCAAAAAGTACCTTTCTGTACCAGGAAGTACCATATATAGTGAGAGATTATTTTCAAAAGCAGGTAGCATTTACAAAAAAAAAAAAAAAAAAAAAAAAAAAAAAGAAAAAAAAAAGAAAGAAAGAAATAGACTATCACCTGAGAATGCTGAATTATTATTATTTCTGCATCACAATCTATGCTTATTGAAAACATTTTAACTGTTTATTAAGGCAAATATAAACAGTACAATGCTATTCTTGAAGAAAATATGTAAAACGTAAATGCATACTAATTAAAAGAATTTAGTATTTACATTTCTTTCATTATTTAATAAGAAATAGTAACACACTTAAAAAAATAACTTAAATTGTATTTAACTTTTAAGCGTATTTTACTTAAAAAAAAAACCTCTTAAGTATTGCAACATATACGACTTAAATATCTTATACATATAATAAATCTATATCTAATCAATCATATATGTATGCTCTTTATAGGTGTAATTCAAAATATTATTGAAAGAAATATTTTTTTATGTAACAAGGGATAAATGTTAAACTTCCCATTATGATAAAAAAATTTTGAATTTGTTTGTACAGCTGTATTAAAATAATTTTGAATAGATTAATTTTAAATTTAACAGATTATGTTAGTTTATTACAGATACTTTTTGTACTTGCTGATACATCATAAAATTTTTTTAACATGATTCCTAAATTAGTCTCTTATATAAAAATGGGTAGATAAAACCCATTCGGGGTATGAAAGTTAATGGGAAAAAAGTGTTAGTTAATTTCAAATAAAATTTTCATTATACATGATGAATATAAATTGTCAAATTAAAAAGTTATACTGTGTAAATATAAAAACATTTATTATAGTATTATTCGGCCAAGGCCGAATAATGGACTTGATATTCGGCCGAAGCCGAATATTCAGCAGACAGGCCGAATGGGCCGAATATTCGGCTTCGGCCGAATATTCGTTGCATCTCTAGTTTAGTTACAATTGCAGAAATTTTTCACATGTTATATCGCAATCCGCAAGATAATTTAGAATAGATATATAAACGTAAAATTTATGTTAAAATGAGCTCTAACCTGTATTTTATAGGATGAATTAATATTATTGAAATAAGTAAATATTTTCATTACTTTCTAATCATTAATTATTTTTTCAATTTATTTTCCATTTTCCAAATTCAATTGAATTTTTAAAATAGTTTCTGTAAAATAATTTATATATCATTAATTCATTGTACAAATTATAGTGTAAAGATAATTTTAACATAAGTTTTACGTTTATATATTCTTTCTAAGTAAAGTTATCGTGCGAATTGTAACATACCATACAAAAAAAATTTGCAATGTTAGTTGAACTGTATTTTTTATTATACTATGTTTTAAGTGTTTATTTTTTTATTTTATGAAGCCTTAAGTATGGCTTCAATATATTAAAAAATTCATGTAATTTCAATAAGCATTTAAAAAGTTATGAGAAATCCAAAGCACACCACATTTGCACTGGCGACGGAGATTTTAAAAGTTATGAGATGCCTTAAAATCTAACATTCAACGCGAACCTATAAAAAAAAAAAAATAGTAGCAGACTTTTTTGAAAACCAACTTTTCCTATATGCTTTGCTACTAAATTTCAAAATACAAAGGGAAGGAAAATCAATAAACAAATCTACTTCTTAAATCGGATGATTTTTTTCTAATCTTGTCGATTCTAAATTCACTTTGTGATTTCTTTTGAAACAAAACAAGTAGTATTTAAATGGATAATTTTTTAAGTCCATCGGTTTTTACAACCCAAAACTTTCGCGGTTTATTTTTATTTGAGATTATTTTGCTACAATCGTAACTTATTTGCATAAAAGTGGTCTACCCCCTCCCCCTCTCCCGTTTGTTTAGTAAAAGTTTTATTTTTTTCTCATGTACTTCTTCATGATACCAATAGTTATACTAACAATAATTATGTTACTAAACATTAGTAGTAATATTAATTAATGTATATTAACAATAATAATGTTTATGCAGTTTAATATTTTATCTGTTAATCGCCTTATTGTCTTTTCTGTTTTTGCCGTTATCACGTTGTTTAACGAAATCTTACAAAAATCATTTTGTTTTTTTAAAAGAAAAGTAGAGAATGCACATGTATGTGCACACAACATATACTCGCTCCTCTTTGTGATTTAGTAGTTATAAATGTTACTTTTTTAATTATGTAATATAGGCATTGAATATTATTTAATATGATACATATTTGTTTAAATTATATTTAATTTCTTTTTTTTATAATTGATGTAAAAATTTAATATTTTCAATTCTCATTCGGTATAACTCTATTTTTTTTTAAATATTTTAAATCAATGAAAATGTTCTTATTTAAAATTTTGTGAACGACGTAAGTTTTTTTCCATTTTTGAGTTAAGTATCTTTAATGCTCACAACGGCTACTTCAAGTGCGTGATCCGAAAATGAAAAAATGGATTGTGCAGGACTTGAATTTATAAAACAAAATCTTGTTTCGGATCTGGTACCTGCAGAATTGCAGCTAAAGCCCTATCACTAATCAGAATAGAACACGTTATGACTGCCATTTCTCTTTTTGTTGAAAGTGGGTTTCGAACTATTCCATACATAATAACTGAATCAGAATTCGAACACAATACTTCATACAATACCTCCCGAATGCTAGTTGAACTGTACTTTTTATTATACAGTACAAAGTCTAAAGTCCGGAATCCTCCGGACATTACAAAGTCCGAACTTCAGATTTTCCGAATTTTGGGTCATCAAAAATACAACTTTTCTAATTAATTGATCAACAAATTTCACCACTTTAAAATGAAAAATATGACGTTCATATATTAAAAATTGCATGTAACAGTTATTAAAACAAAATTAAACAACCATTTTAATTAAATAAATCATAAAAAAGTAAAACAAAAACGTTATTTAAGGGAACATACAGTTTAAGAACAAATTCTAACTTACTTAATTATCAAACGTTTCAGTTAATGTGCGCTGCTTTATTAACTTAGGTTTCTCATTATGGATTTTTCGTTTTATTCTGTTACATAGACATAAGTTCTTATTCAGAAATAAAGCTTCTTTGCTCTAGATCTTTTTTTGTTTGTTTGTCTTAACAATTTTGTTTTTTCCTCTTTTCTTGAATATTGCCGCTGAAAAGTCCGAACTTTAGATTTTGTACTGTACTATGTTTTAAGTGTTTATTTTTATATATTATGAAACCTTAAATATGGCTTAAATATTTTACAGAGATTTATTTAATTTGAATAAGTATTTAAAAAGTTATGAGAAATCGAAACCACATCACTTTTGCACTGGCGACGGAGATTTTGAAAAGGTATGAGACGCCTTAACATAAGGTTTATAGGATAGATATGATGTAGTAAATTAATCAATTTGAAATGGAGATAGTTTTTGTACCAAGTCGTGAAATCGTACATATCTGATATAGTCTCACATTTTCCGTTAAGACCGCAAAGGCTCCAATCCTGAAAAATGAGAGAATGCTGAAAATCAATTACTCAATAATTACAATTCGGTTCCATGGAAAGACTTTATTTGATGAGTAAGATGAGGTTGCCCTCCGCCAGCATTGCTAATTACAATCTCTCAGATGCAAGAATAGAGGAATAATGACGTTTACAAAGCCAAAAAACATTTTCCAAATTGAGTCATGGTGCGCCAACTAAAATTTACGTTACGAAGAAATGCATTCTAAAATTTTAAACAAAAACTGCCAAGGATCAACCAGGATTGGCGCTGTCATCTTTGTCCATCATATTGGGCAGTGACAGGCCCTAAATAAAAGCAGTTGAAAACATCGCATAATAACCTTATTTATTGACGCTACAACCTTACTACTAGATAGAAAGAAAGCTTTATTTAATATTTTTTCCAGCACAAAACATATCGACACACATTTTCTTTAGTGAAATTCTTAATGAATGGAGGTCAAAATGTGTGGTTTTTGGTATACCAGTACTTCATCAGCCATGATTAACCATGATCTTAGTGACATGTGTTTAACTCCTTGAACGCCGGTGGTGCATTTGTTCATCACTTAATTTTAATGCCTAAATGTCACATAGGCATCAAAATTTTGGAATGAAGAATTTCCTTTTATTATGTACGCGAAGAAAACCTTTTAGCCATCTCTAAATAAATCTGTTTATAAATTCTGGTGTCATTTAATCATTTTAGTAATTTACGAATAGAAGTACTTTGCCACTGAAAGGGTTAATAACTGCATAGTCAGTTTTTTAAAAAACGTTTTTGTAATTTGGAACTAGTTAAGGTTATATGATACACAACATATGGCAATAATTGTAAAACATAAAGATACAAATAGTTAAAAAAACGATAAAACAAATCAAATTAACAAATACGAAAAATAATCAAACTAAAACTGGATGTTTAGTAAAAATTCAAAAAGAACTTGGCGAAAATTATTGCTCTCTCTCTCCAACGAAAGTTATCTCTGCCAGCTATCGTAATTAAGAAACTTCAGTTTATTTTCTGAATAATCAATAAATATAAATCTACTTTGCAGAAACAGCATTTATTCCCGATATTACGGCCGTTAATATTTTATTCCCACAATGGCCCCTATTGCTATAAATCCGAGAACTCTAATTTCAGAATTTTAAACGGATTTCCATTCAGCAATTTAAAGCATGAAGTGCTTTAAGGCGAGTGGAATAAATGGCTTTTCAGGTTCTCTTTTAATTGTTCCACCCGCAGACTCCAGAAAGGCCGAATTGAAAAGTCGAATAATTTCTGCATGATGAATTGTCTCAAAATGGAATATACGAAAGTTTTAGTGGTTAAAGCTATTTTAGGCAAAAGTACCCGCGATTAAAATAATCAGCATCGCTATTCAGATTAATTTAACGAAAATAGTTTAAAAGTCTGCTAAAATATAACTACCACAGTTTGTTAGGAAATGTTAAAACGCGATGTATGAAAAGCACGAATTGCGTAAATACATATTCACAGTATTTAAACACATTTTTTTGTTTGATGCTCTTAATTGACATAAGCTTTTATAACAATGTTGTAAATACCTTACAAAGCACCGAATATTTTTAACAGAGAAAAGGGTGTTTTACAGTGTGATGGTATTTAAACAAACAATAAACTTTTCATCATTCGAAAAATTTTAATTGCAACATTTAATGCATACCCAAACTAGTATGTTGTGGCCATCGCAAAACTTTCTTCTATGTAAATCACGTCAATTAAATCATTTAAATAGTACAAGAAATTACATCAATTTAGCAACAATTCATATCAAAGTATATCTGAGTTTGAAGTTGGATGAAAATTCGTGCATTAGTTCTTGACAGAGCTATTGCGGAAACCGCAAAAAATGCAGCAAAGCAGCGCCACCTGTTGAGCGATTTACACCAAAATGCATAAAAAGTCATTTCATGTCAAGGACTAACTGAATCTGAAGTTTGATGAAAATCCGTGCATTAGTTCTGGAGATTGACCTATTGTGGAAATCATGAAAAATGCTGCATAGCAGCGCCACCTGTTGAGCGGTTTACACCAAAACCTAAACATCACTAATTCATAACCAGGTATACCTGAATCTGAAGTTTTTTGAAAATCCAAGCATTAGTTCTTGCGATAGAGCTTTTGCGGAAATCGCAGAAAATGCGGCTTAACAGCGCCACATGCTGAGCGATTTACACCAAAATGTATTCGTCAATTCATATCAAGGACTAACTGAATCTGAAGTTTGATGAAAATCCGTGCATTAGTTCTGGAGACTGAGCTATTGTGAAAATCGTGGAAAATGCTGCCTAGTTGCGCCACCTGTTGAGCGATTTACACCAAAAACTAATCAGCATCAATTTATATCAAGCGGTAACTGAATATAAATGTTTATTAAATTCAGTGCATAGTTCTTGAGATAGAGCGCCCACAAAATTTGTGTCACATACATACAGACGGACGGACAGACAGACAGTCACAGACTCACAGACAGACATCGTGTAAAAACATGTTTTTCGGAATCTCTGACCCCTAAAACGTGTAAATCCGTCGAAAACCAGAAGTCGAAAAATTTCACGAATCCAATACTTTCTTCTTGTAAAGATAGAAGAAAGTAAAAACAGGTATATATATATATATAATTTTAGGCAAAAGTACCCGCGATTAAAATAATCAGCAGCGCTATTCACATTAATTTAACGAAAATAATTTAGAAGTCTGTTAAAATATAACTAGCACTGTTTGTTAGGAAGTACTAACATGTGATATATGAATTTTACGAATTGCGTAAATACATATTCACAGCTTTTAAACATATTTTTTGGTTTGATTCTCTTAATTGAAGTAAGCTTTTATAACTACGTAGTAAATATCGTACAAAGTACCGAATATTTTTAATAGAGAAAAGTGTGTTTTACAGTGTGATGGTATTTAAACAAACAATAAACTTTCCATCATTCGAAAAAATTTAATTGCAACATGTAATGCATATCCAAAAAACAATAGGTAAGTACTATATATATATAATATGGAGCAAAATTACCTATAGATCAACGTTATTCCTTCCATGGTGGAACAATTAAATTTGAAAATATATCATAGAATCACTCAAAATTTCATATTATGAAACAACTTTGAAATCTTTCTTTTTCTAAGATTTATATTCTCTTAAAAAGGTAATTTTCATATAACAGAGATTTTTTTTTTATTAATTAAAATAATACTAGTTAGTAATAGTATAAAAAGTATATCGAAAAAATAGATATATGAAAATTTATTAAGAATAAATATACTCGCAAAAGAAGATTGTTTCAATCGCGGAACATATGAAACTAACTTACAGAATAGATTAAGAATATGTCATTCTTCAACAAACATTTGATTAAAGTGGACGCACAACTTTCTGTAAATTGAAATTTCCGATGTCATCTTTCACCTCACATCATCTCTTATAATAAACCCTTCCTTCCTCATATGAATCCTAGAGTTCACACTGGAATGACCGCCGGTCATCTTTGGATTCACAGCAGTTCCAATATTAATGTTCGACATCAACGGAGAATGTCTCAGTAGAAGCCAAAGCGTGGTGCGCATTAAATATGTATTTCGTGAACTGGGATTAAAAGTGGACGAAATTTTTAGGAAAAGAAAATGTGACATTATAATTTGGTAAAAATAAAATAAACAACAGTACATAAACAAAATCTATAAAATTATTAATTAGATATTTTATTTCCGATTATTTATTTCAACTGACTTAAGGTTTACTGCAATTTTTTCCTCCCATTCAGTGGACATTTACACGCCATTCATTTTTTACAACCAAGGAATGGCGCATAACTGCAGCAATGGATCTTATAGTTTGAGAGAGAGAAAGAAGATATATCATGCGATTGCGTTTTATTTTTATTTATTTATTTATTTATTTATATTATTTTAAATAATATAAAATTGTGTGATTTTTGATATGTTGCGGTTTTATCATGGCCGGGAAAACTTACGTTTGCTTGTCAGAGAGGGGAAAATAGCTACTGATCCTCGGGACCGCTAAATTTTTTAAATTAGTGATCCAATTGTATTTTTCGTATCAACGAACCACCAAGGATTTCGAACGCTGGCCTATATTCCTATTAATATAGAAATATATTAAAATAGCCTAAATAATAGTCTGTGAAAAGTAGTATAACCTAATAAAAACAAATTTATATAGTGTCTGTTGGTGTTAGTTTAATTTTAGAAGTTTAGAGCTAAGAATTCCATTGCCAATGATTGTGGAATACCGGTTTCTTAAAAATTGGTGTCGCAAAAGGTATTTTAAGGGTATTTAAATGCAAAAGGAGTTTGCCCAAAAATTCAGCTTAATTTTGCAAAACCTTTTGCATTTCTTTACTTAAACGCTTTAAGAACGTGCACTAAAACGCTTAATGGAATATTTGTAAAAGTAATGTAATACACGTTTTTTAAAAGTCAAATAAGCATTCTTTTACAAAACGAATTAAGACTTTTTAGGATTCACCTGTTTGCCTTTCAAAACCTACCCTTTTTAAAATTTGAGCTGTTTTGATAAAGTTGTTAGAATAGAATTACCGATATTTAAAACTATTAAATTATTTTACATAAAGTTGAATTCAGCTTCTGAAATGGTATAGCACAGATTTTAAACAACTTTGGATGATTAATTAACAAATTATAAATCAAATCAAAACAATTTTCTAAAATTTGAATTAAAAAAGCTAATTTTCTTCATTTAATCTATAAAAAGGGTATAGAGTTTTATTCAGTCTTTTTTTTTTTGAAGTAATCATGAATTCCTAGAATACAGTCTTTGGAGTAAAAGTCGAATAATCATTCATTGTTATTAAATGTTATAAATTTTTTTTCAGATTCATCTGTTTGCGTTTTATTAAACTTATTTTCCTGGAAAATTCAAATGTTTGAATAAAATAGTTAGGATAGAGTTATGCTGATTTAAAATACACAAACTTACAACCAAGCAGTTTTCTAGCATTTTAACATTTAGAACCAGCTTTATTCATTAAAACTGAAGACGATTTATAATCTCCACAAACTGAATTCATTTTAAATAATAATTCAATGTTTCTCATGTTTGCAGATTGAATAATTCATCTTAAGTTTCAGAGGGTTCATTTGTTTCGAATACCTCTGAAATGTATTTCTATGTCACTAAAAGCAATTCCAAATAGTTATAGCTTATGCATAAAGAATGCTTCAAGTTATGTGCAACTGTTTACTTATAACAGTGTTATGTTTGTGGTATTATATTAGCTATTAAAATTTTTGATGTTTTATGGTTCATACGTCTAAATATCTTCTGAAATTTCTGCATTACAGATTCAGAGACTTATAAAGAATATGTGGAAAATTAAACAAGAATTTATTCTGTATAAATAATAATATTGCTTCATATATGAAGCTTTTTAAAATAATACTTTTTGTATAGAAACTGAAAAAAGGTCTTGAAGTTCCGGGATGATATTTAAACAGAATATTTTTGAGCTAATAAAATTTTTGTTAAATCAACAGGGCTTTTTTCTGGTTAAAGAAAAAAAAATATGTAAAATATAAAATCATTTTCGATAGAAGAACAATTCACATTTTATTAGATACATCTTTTTGAGTTTACTATAATGATCGTGTTCTTTTAGAATTTTCAAATTGTTTAGATAGAATGGAGAAAATGCTTGTAATAAGATTATTGACTTTAGCTTAATCAAATCATTTAACAGCCGACTTCATGATGTAAAATAATATAAAAAAATATATTCAACAGCTTTTCACGTATAATTAGCAAGAAATAAATCTTTTTTTTTTTTTTTTTTTTTTTTTTACAAATTTTTATTGCAAAGTTTGCTTTATTTACACAGTAAAATGGACACGACGTTTTATTCAGACATCTTTTGAAATGAAGATATACTTCTAGATTACAACAATCTTGAATAAAAGTCGAATAAGCCTTCATTTACAGAATGTTATAAAGATGTTTCAGATTCATCTGTTTACGTTTTACTTTATCATTAATATCTTCCTAGAAAATTCAAGTGTTTTAATTTAATAGTTAGGGTACAGTTATACTGATTTAAAATACACAGACTTATGATCAAACACCTTCTCTAGCATCTTAACATTTAGATCGGCTTTATTCATTTAAACTAAAGACTATTTATGATCTTAACATACTGAATTCATTTTAAATAATAATTCAGTGTTTCGCAAGTTTGCAGGTATAATAATTTATCTGAAGTTTCAGAGCTTTCATTTGTTTCGAATACCTTTGTCACTAAAAGTAATTTTAAATAGTTAGCTTATGCACAAAGAATGCTTCAAGTTAGATGCAACTGTTTAGTTATAAGAGTTTCTGTTTGTGCTGTTGTATCCACTATTAATGTTTTTGATACTTTATGGTTAATACATCTAAATAGCTTCTGAAATTTCTTCATGAGAAATTCAGAGATATAAAACGAATACCTAGAAAATGAAATAAGAATTTTTTCGATATAAATAATAATTTTGTTTCCAGCCAGATGCGCTTTAATAATACTTTATGTATAAAAACTGAAAAAGATCTTCCAGATCTGGTATAATATTTAAACAGAAAATGTTGAGCCAATCAAATTTTTGTTAGATCAACAAAACTTTTTCTGGTTAAAAAAAAATAAAAAAATAAAAAAAATAATAATAATAAAATAATTTTCGAGAGAAAAACAATTCACACTTTATTAAACACATCTATTTGAGTTTACTATAACAGCCGTGTTATTTTAGAATTTTCAAGTTGTTTAGATAGAACAGAAAAAAATGCTTGGTATAGAATTAGTGACAATCAATCAAATCGTTTCATTTGATAGTTGACTCCATCATGCAAAATAATATAAAAAATATATTCAACAGCTTTTTTCGTGAAATTAACAAAAAATAAATCATTTGATTTTTTTTAACCATTTAGAAAAATGGTTATTGTCCTCGTCAGGGTAGGAAATCAAAAGCATATCTGAAGCTTTTTATTGGTTGAATCCACATTTTATTCGTTTTCTGATTGGTCTATACAGTAATCTGTATTTCCCTTTACTTTCAACAGAGATGGATACTTCTGTTGCCACTATGACAAAAAAGTAATAAAAACTACAAAAAAAATTAATAACTCAGAAACAAATTGAGATACAGCTTTCAAACAAATTGCATTTAAAAGTACATTTTTTTCTCTATACGACGGTGTAAAAAGTAATGGGATGTTTAAAATTTAAGAATGAAATTTCATTTAAAATTGGTCGTCAGATTTCTTGGAAATCTGACGATGGAAAAGCTTTTTCCCGAACAGCCAATGAAATGCTTGGATAATACGTAAGCTTCAGGAAATCTGACGAGTCACAGGCAATTTTTGTAGCTTGCAATTTTTACGTGTAATAACACTATTAATGTTTAATTCATGGCGTACGTAATGTATGATCAACTCCGTGCGATTTTTGTGTCTTAAATTTTAGTCTTAAAAAAAATCATTTTCCAAATGGTCGTTGTAATTTGTTAAATTGCTCCTTTTTTTTTTTTTTTTTTTTTTTTTTTTTTTTTTTTTACGAAGTTTTCTTTATTTACAATGTAAAATTTGACACGAAGTTTTATTGAGTATTCTTTTGAAATGAAAATGTACTTCTAGATTAATGTAAATAACTTTGAATAAAAGTTGAATAAGCATTAATTTACAAAATGCTATAAAGATGTGTTTCAGATTCATATTTTTGCGTTTCATTGCAATGGGGGGGGGGGGGGAATATATATCCGTTGATTACCAGAACAATTTCCGTTTTTTTACGAAATAAAAGTAGTGAAAGGGATTTCCTGAATGAGTCAAAATGTATTGCGAATATGGTTTTGAGAGTATGCTTGACAGATAAAGCTGAATATTCCTTTTCTCTAAAATGTTTTAATTTTATTATTATATTGCTAAAGAAAAAAAAATCACTAAAAATTCGGAAATTGTACTGGCAAAATACGGAAATTCTTTTTAACCGATTTTTTTTTATTTTTTTTATGAGGAAGTTCCCGATTCGACGCGAAACTTTTTTTTATTTTTGTGTGTGTGCTCACCGATTATTGCGGAACTAGGCGACCGATTCATGTGTTTTTTTTTTTTCTTAGGTGCGTTCGTAATTACAGTGAAATCTCCCTGTGCGACCACTTCCCTGAACGACCATTTTTTTCATGGAACGAAATTCATTCCATAGGCTCAATACTAATTTTACCTCCATTCCATTTACCAGTTTAACTCCCTCCATGAGCGACCCATTTCTTTGAAGAAACTGGGACAAATTCCATTTTTTCCTGGTCGCTTGAAGAAGGTTTTATTAGAAAAATAATTCAGTAGAGCGCATTACTCATCAAACTTCTGAATTAAGTTTAGAATTTTTTTTTTATTCTGGTAACTTTTGTTTAAACTCCTTTGTGCCTTTTTAGGCAACGAATTTAACTCTGATGACAAATTAAGAATGACGGACAATAAACTCCCTGCCCTATTCTGTTAGGAAACTCTCTAAGAAATAGATAAAATTATGAAATCGTCATTATTTGTTCCCGTCGAAAAAAAAAAAAAACATTTATTTACTGAACTTTGAAGTAAAAGTTATAAAAGATCGAACATAAAATCAATGCAAACGTCAATGTAATCATTTTTTAAACTTTGCAGCAATTAACTTATGTAAAATTAACTTTTGTTTTGATATTTAAATTTTCATATTTTCCTAATGTGAAAAATAAATTTTAGTAACATATATTGTTACCTTTTTTCAACAATTAAAATCTAGATTTAAACGAGACCACCTCTCGGAGCGACCAATTTTTATTGGAACGGAACGTAGTCACTTTAGGGAGGTTTTACTGTATATAAATACGTAACACCTATGGTCGTCATTCGGTCCGTCTGTCTGTCTGTCCGTCCGCATATAACAGAGCAAAAACTAAATACCGAATGGTCTGAAATTTTAAGTATATAATTGTTGCAAAAATTTGTCGAGTCGTTTCAAATTTTATGAAACTCGGATGTATAGTTTAATTACAGGGACAGTGAAAATTTTATCTTTACATTACAGCCAATGGGAAAAAATTACTTCAAGTGCATTGTAATGATGTTACAGCCTTTCGAACAGAATGAAATTGATATGCACTTATAAAGTGCACTAAATATACATTCAGTACAATATGCGGTGCAAAAAATATTTATAAAACTAGTTATAGTACGAACGCACCTCATTTTCCACGTTTGACGTTCAATTTCCAATATTTTTTAATCGAAAGAGGATACGCTCCAATTGGTTCTATTTAAAGTTCACCAAAATTGGTTTAGTACTTTTTCAGAAATAAAAAAAAAAAACAAAAAAAATAATTAATTGACATTTTAAAAATATTTCCTTTTGAACGATTTTCATCAAGTGGGCGTAGCGCTATCTGTTTGGCGAGAAAGTTGCTAAGTAGTAATCGCTGGTAAAAGTCGCTACCCAGCGATTTTCCTCCTTCATTATACGATTTTGTTTCTAGGGTTGTTGAAGGGAAAACCAAAAAGAAATGTTTTAGTGGTTAAAAACTTTAACTGACGTAAACAGTCTGCAGAAAAAATTCATATATTCTAAAGCGTTTAAATTCACCTAAAGGTTACTGCGGTACACTCGCTTCATTTCATGAACTATATTTTAACGTTGGAGGGATTTGTACGCGAATATAGGGTGGGCTGAAAGTTCTTGCAAATTAAAGAATTTAATACTAGATATCCATAAAAGAATGCCCCGCATTCAATGGTATATTATAACAATTTAATTTAGACTATTTATAACAAAGCACACATCAAATTGAATGTAACCCATTTTTTCTTACAAATGTTCAGTATATGCACCTTCAGTTATACGCACACATCCAACCTAAAGTCCATTTCTTCCAACACTTCGGTTAAGAAGGACTTAAATTCGAGCAATAGCCTCTTCAATTCTGTATCGCAACTCTGGCAAATCATTAGGTAGCGGCGAAACGTAGCCACGATTTTTTATAAAGCTCCAAAGAAAAAAATCGCATGCTCTAACGGCTTTTAAATCTCCAGCTCAGCAAAAACGCTTTACGCTCAGGAGTCGTCATTTCGCGTATGTGACACAGCAAGCGAGTAAATAAATAAGCATTACTCGCGCATGCGCTTATCTAAAACTGTTTGAGTGACTCTTTATTTGTGACCTTGAACCAACACTCTACAACGCTGACAGTTGTTATTATAAAAATTTACAAATGGGACATCCTTTTATAGACATCTGTATAAAAAAGTCTTTTTGTTAAAATGTTTATAATATTGGTAAATATATTTGTGTATTAAATTTATTATATGCTGAATTTTGAAAAATGAGCTTTCTGCAAGATTTCGCAAAATTTTCTTTAAATATTATTAGAGTACTAAGGGGCTCTGCCACCTGCAAGCTACTCTCGCCAACCCCCATTCAGACACCGCAGAATCTAAAAGCACGCTATTTTGATCGGTTTTAAAAAGATTAGAGAAGATTGAATTATAATTGAAAAAACCTATATCGATCTCCATGTAAACGGTTTTCCATTCAATTCCCTTTGATTGCAAAAATTTAAGGCCGAATCATTTGCTATTAAGACATCCAACGGTTGTTTTCGTGTTTGATTGAGGAAGACCAGTTAAACATTTGAAAGGAAGCTAAAATAAAATGAATTAAGTAAACAGAGTCTTTGCCTCCTGGTATTTTTTAACAGCGTTATAAAACGATTGACATAATACAATTTACTACAATTACTTCAATTTACCGCTTTAACCCCTTCAAGGGCGGTAGTTCATTTTTGGACCACTTAATTTTAATTCTTAAATGCACCAGAATATTGGAATGAAAATTTTCCTTTTATTATTAAGTGACCAAAAGCATTTTCATATTTCGAAATTTGTTTGTAAATTCTGATGCCATTTACTGATTTCAACATTTTACGAATAGAAGTACCTTGCCCCTGAAAGAGTTAAACGCATATTAATGTTAGATGTAAATTTCCAACTGGGTGAAAAATATTCGGACCAGGATTCGAACCCGGGACCTCCTGGCTGAAGCCGCCAGTACTCTGCCATCTGAGCTATCCCTCGGGATAGCTCCCGGTGTTCTATTGTGGAACCGGTGGGTCTATTGTGGTGTTCAGAACTGTTGATCGAGAACCAGATAATAGATAATAGATTGAAACTAGATAATAGATTAAAATACTACTGGATATTAGATTGAACTAGATAATTGGTAATAGGTAACTAGATAATAGATACTAGATAACAGATACTAGATAATAGATGCTAGATAGATACTAATAGACAGGTAATAGATACTAGATAACTAGATAATAGATTGAAAATAGAGGGACATCATTGAGAACTTATGGGAACTGACGATAAGATTAGTAAACTTGACGATTTATTGTCTCCCAAGAACCTTGAAATAGCCGGCAATAAGCTAAATGATGTAAGTCATTTCTACTAGAGCGGCATGGAAGAATCTAGATTAGATGTGCGGACGGCATAGTGTTAAATAGACTGTAAAGTTTTGTTACAGTACTTTGAATGTGCTAGAAAGTGTTTCAAAATCTACCATGAACGCATGATTTTTCGTTCTTGTTTTTACATAGTGTGCAATGTGCATGGTTTTCTAGAAAATTCAAATATTTTAATAAATGATTAAAATAAAATTAATAAAAATAAAATAGTTTTAATAAAATAAAATGGTTAGAGTTATACTGGATTCAAAATGCGCAAAATTACAACTACCTACTTTACAACCGTTTTAATGTTTATACTCTTGCTTTATGCATTTGAACTAGAGACGATTTATTATTTTAACAAACTGAATTCGTTTTAAATAACAGTTTCCGTGTTTCTCAAGTTTGCAAGTTGAATAATTCATCTGAACTTTTAGAGCCTTCATTTGTTTCGACTGCCTTTGAAATTGTTAAGAATATATATATATATATATATATATATATATATCTGTAACTTAAAGGGACTTTGAATAGTTAGCTTGTGTATAACGAATGCTCGTAGTCAGATGCAACTGTTTATTTATATCTTCGCTATTATACTCGACGATAAAATGTTTGATAATTTATGTTTCATACGTGTGGAATAGCTTCTGAAATTTCTATATGATAAATTCAGTGACCTCACGAAATGTGTATAGAATGGAAAAAGGATTTATTCTATACAAATAACAGGAATGGCCTATAAAACATGAAGTATTAAATACTTTAGATATAAAAACTGATTAAAAACATTTTTAATATTGGGTCCCCACAAAATATTTATTGGGTCATATTTAACCAGAAAATTTTGTTGAGTGAAATAAATTTCTGTAGGACCAGCAGGAATTTTACTTTTTTTTATTAGTATTAATTAACTACATGGAATATGCTCACACACACACACACACACACACACACATATATATATATATATATATATATTGTTTAAAAGATATTCTGATTATTTCTTTTGAATATATATATATCAGTGGCGTGGCGTGAAAATTTTTGGTGGTCATCGCAATTATTTAAGTTTGTGGTGAAAAATTATTAACTCTAAAATTCAATGGTTGAATGTTCAAAAAAGAAACTTTAAATCTTACCTTCACTTATACATGAACTCCAAATGTTCTGCTAAAACTGGATCGTAGAGATTTAAAAGCTTATTAAGAGTTTTAAAATATTGCTTGGTCATCGCCGCATCCAGCGATGACCGGACGCCACGCCACTGATATATATCTATATATATAAAAGAAAGTCTGAATTTTGTATTAATCAACGCGCAGCGAAAAGTACTGAACATAAAATTTTGAAATTTTGCGTAAAAATACTTCTTATGACATAGAGTGCCGCTAAGAAAGGATTTTCTAAAATTCCACCCCTAAGGGGGGTAAAAAAGAGAACGAACTTTTAAAAAATTCCTTAAAAATCTCATTTTATAATTATTTTTCAAGTGATAACATATTTTAGTGTAATTTTGTATGCTGAATCGAATGGTACTAACCAAATTATTTTAAGTCCAATAGTTTGTGAGATATTCCATGTTTTTCTAATTTGGCGATGTCTTTTGCGCCAAAAAATTAAATTTTCGAATAATAAGTGATAAAAATATGTCTGTTACTATAGCAACGGAAAAATTTAAATTGAGTAATTTTGTTAATCAATTCTTTTGGTTAAATAATTAAAACAGCTATATGAGTTTTTAAAAAATTTTACCAACGCTTCGAAAACTAAAATTTTTAAAAATTGGTACTTTTTCCCTTTACCATGCCAAAATGTATGCTATTGCGCCATTTATTTCAACCCTAATCGTGCGAAGGATTTTTATTGCAAACCGTGACAAACATTAAAATTTGCTATTTATTGAAGGTGAATATTTTTTATAAGTATCATTTAATCGTAGCATCGCAAAAGTCTTAATTTATTATTTTTCGAATAGTAAATATTTATTATTAAATTATAACTTTATTGCTAACACTGACATGGATTTTTTACCATTTGGCAGTTACTTGGTAATCAGGAAGGTGTAATAAAATCATTTCATAACTTAGGAATTATATTTATAAAAATGTTTTGTTAAAAAAAAAAAACCATGAATGTCTTCATTCCAAAAATGAAACGTTTACTCTTTACTGTAATGTCAGACATGCGTATTACGTGCGGAAATATTTAATTTAAATATGAAAGCAATGTTTGTGTTGGTTAAAAAAAGTTTTCATTTTCAAAGGTTTAAAATGAAAAAATATTTTGCAATTTGTCAGCCGCTCCTGGATGAAAAGAAAAAAATGGATATTTTTAAGTTAGCCGGGCACAAATCGCTCTATTAGAATTTTTGCTACTTCTTAGTTATCCCGTCGACAATTTCACCAAATTATATAAATCGTCAAACCAATCGCCAAATTATACAAATTGACATCATTTTTATTTTAAATAACGAAAGAACAAATAAATTAGTATAATATTAATAAAGGTACAAATAAAATGTCGAAATAAAAATCACTTGATGACGTAAACACGTATATACTGGCTTAAAGTGAAGTGAATGTGACATTTACAATCAACCACTATTGGCATTTAATCTTATAATTGGCGATAAATTTTTGGTCGACGGGATAACTAAGTAGTACCGAATTTTTTAAATCGCAAATACGAGCACTTCAGTTTTTACTCATCATTATCTACTATATATAAAATGCAAATATTTATTTCATTCCGATCGGCTATAACTCAGGTTCTACTGAACAGAATTCAGTAGAACTTACACTGTTAGTTAGATAATTTCATTTAGCAGTGTTTTAATGCAAAAAAAAGTTCTAATTTGCTTAGTGATAGCTACGCGAGTTTTTAAAACTAGGTGAACCCGATTATGAAAGATTACCTTTTATTTAAAGTTCTACTGAATGGATTTTGATGCTATGCCGGAAAGTTCTCAGTGGTGTAGTAAAAAAACTAGAGGATGTACGCTATATGCAGAGAGTATATACTAGAGAATATATATGCTATAGCTATGGAAGGTGCGCAGAGTTTCTTAAAATATCCAGAGGGTAACGTAGACTACCCATAGATCCCTGGAGTTCTATAATCTGTTAACGCGATTATGAAATATATTTAAATTTAACTACCTATAATATATATGAAATGCAAAGAGAAATTTCGTTCCGGCTGCTTGAAACTTGAGTTCTGTTGAATAGATTTTGATGGGACTTATATTATTAAATAATTTTTCTGAAAGATTTTAGTATATCATATCATTTTACGTTGCTTAGTTAAATAATCATGGGGGAAAATTCAAAATCAGATAAACACGATTATGAAAGATTGACTTTCTTAAAGGTTCTGCTGAATAGATTTTGATGGGACTTAAACTGTTAATTAGAAAATTTTTAGGGACGTTTTTGGTACATTTGCCAGTTTAAAAGATTCTGCTAAGTGGATTTCGGTGGAACTTGCTCGGTTAGTTAGTTTTTCAGGGAATGTTTTAATATAAAACACATATCGTTCTGCCTTGCTTGGTTATAGAAATTTGGCTGAAAGTTCTAGAATCAGGTGAACCCAATTATGAAAGATTAGCCATTTTAATAGGTTCTATTGGACGGATTCTCTGATGAGAATTGCAGTGATAAATTTTCAGAGGAAGGGTTTTAGTATCTTACATATTGTTCTATCGTACTTTACCAAATCCTACCGTAAAGGATCAACTAAAGAAGTTGGTCCTTAACAGCTCAAATTCTGTCTGTCTCAATAGAAGATATAATAGCATAATGACGTCGATATCGTTTGTAGCAATTCGGATGGGTATTCCAGGTAAATGTCCATATTGTTCTCAAATGCAGGATCAAATTCATAGATATATTTCGTTTTATTCAAGGTTTGTTTAGAAAAAACGACCAGCGTAGCGGGCGAAGGCTGCTAGTATATATATATAACCATTAATTAAACATAACCTTCCACCGTCAAATATTATGAATTAAAGCTGTAAGTATTAAAATATATATATATATATATATATATATATATAAGAATTATTATGGAAGAAAAGGAAAAAAGTGGACACCGACAAAAATTGAAAAGCTTATACATTGAATTACATTATCAAGGGCACAGAACTCAATGATATAAGCAAAATGGTTGTTTTCTGTGGGAAAAATAAGCTAAAGCTAAAAGTTATTTTCCCCTGTGCCCAAACAACCATAAAATCAAGTGAATTGATTAAAAATGAAAGCAGAATAGAAACAAATAATATGAAATGGAAGAATCAATAAAACGTATTTAAATATTTATAGGATATAAAATATAAATAATAGACACCATACCGATTAATATTTCAGTATTTTACAAAAAGCCACGCGCACATGGCTGCCAGTATATCAAAAAGATTAAGGTGAATAAAACAGTTAAGAAATCACAGTAAATGATACCAAAGGATGCAGTTAATACATTTTGAAATAAAATTTGAAATACCTTGTTAAACACATTTAATCTAATATAAAATAAATAGATATTAATTACATTATTTAAAATGCACTATTAAATTAATTAATAACAGTTTAACAATATCGTCAAAATTTAGCTAAAAATACCCCCTGGTGTATTAAATTATAATTGAAATGGAGCTAGAAAAATTAACAATTAGAGCTATCTTAAAGAGACAAATTTAGTGCTGCCATCTAGTATTACTTCTATTAAACAACTAACGCAAGATAAATATTTGTAAGCAATTGAATGTAAATAACTGTATAAATAATTGTAAGCATTTGAATGTAAATAACTGTATAAACAGTAATACCAAACATATCCTTATATATAGAGAATTATAAACCGAATATAAACCACACAATGTATTTAAAAACTATTGTAAATAAAATTTAAAAGCATACAATATATTCTATTAGCTTACTTATTTAAACTAAACTAAGAAATAAATAATTCTAGAACATTGATAATATATAGCATATAGCTATATGCTATAAAACAAAATAAAATTCAATAATAATTAATATAAATAATTATTAAATATAAAAATTATTTTTTATGAATTATATATCAGATATTTATAAAATGAACAGGAAATAAAAAACATGTGGAAGTAAATAGAAGGTTAAATGATACTTAAATACCCATTACTTAAAAAGCACAAATATAGAGTGTGGATTATCTTCAGACATCCATAAAACACCATAAAGTATGAATGTGGGACATTCAAAAACATTAAACCGATAATAAATATTAAAAAGAATAGAGTAATAAAAATAAAAATAATTACCCAATTTTAATGCATACAGTATAACTATATTTATATTATACATACTTTTATGTATATTATTCACTATAAGAATGGCATACTATTAGTAATTAATATGATATTGTCCTTAGTAAATTTAAAATTTAATAACAAATAATTGTAAATTAGATTAATCAATAATTAGGCTAATTATAATATTAATGAAATTCTCCAATTACATATAAAATATCAAATCAACATCCATATAAAATACGTAACAAAAATATAGTAATAATACAAGAGCCCCCAGTTTTTTTTTTATTATTATATATAATTAACCATTGCGTATTATCCAGACAACACCACCCTCCTCCGTACTCTAACATCTACCCACCCAACCAACCTATAATGTTTTTTTATATTATTTTACAATTTTTATTTTTTTAGATATTTTTTATTTTATAATTTTTTTGTAATTTTGTTTACGCATGTGTTAATTTGTTTTAATAGATCATGTAAGAAAAGTACTAATTGTATATTAATGAATATATGAATTTTTTTGGAAAACCATGATTTAATGCATCATAAATTAGTTTTTTAATATTATTGTTAATTAGAGGAGAAGAACATAAACATTTTATTCTATATAAATGATTAAGTATTATATTCCGAAATACAGAATGATGTAGACAAGATTTAAAATTTGTAAATGTATTAACTTTGAACTTAAATTCTTTACGTTTGTCATATAAATCTGTGATTGTTTTATTGTCTTTGATTGTAATTTTAAGATCTAAGAAGTTAATTGTATTGTTAGATAAAAGGTTTTCCGTTAATTCCAAATTAGTGGGATAATCAACTGGAAATCGAGTAATTGCAGATTGATCAGTATCAATTAAAATGATGTCATCAATATAACGATATAAATGTAGATTATTATTAGTAAAATTACTTTCATAATGATATAAGTATAAGACTGAGAGTGAACTGGAAGTACAACCGCCTTGTGGTACACCGACATGCTGTAAATATAAAGTATTTTCTTGCAATATATAATTATTATAGATAATGAAGTTAGTTAAAGATTTAAAATATGCAAGTATATATATATATACACATATATAATAAAGATGAAATCAGAAATATATGATAAAATTGGCAAAATTCTAAAGATGAACTAGATATGAACATAGGAAACCAGTATGTAAAATAAGAAACTATGAATAACCCACAGAATCGTCAGAGGAGCTTGTAGGTTAATTCTTAGTGAAGATGTGTTATTTCATCCAATTTTGTCGGCATTAAGCCTAAAAGAACAAAATTCAGCTCCTGATAACGTAACATAAAATAAAATAGATGATAAAAATCCAAGTGATGTAAAGAAAGATACACCTCACACAGGATATTAGAAATTATTAGAGCACAATACCCCAGTTACATACTAGGAACCAAAACTTCAGAAGGTAGACTCACTATATTCTAGCATGTGAGGATGCAAAACAGAGTTAGGACTATTATAACATGTGGGCCGCAGCTGAGTAACTGACTGAAACCCATAACTTTGCTGCCATCTATACCCCCCCCCCCCCCAAAAAAAAAGGAATGAAATTAATTGAAGAAATCAAGAAATGACTTAGATAAACATGTAGTTAAAGTAGAATGAAAAAATATGAATAAATTTAATAAGTACTGAGTAAATGAAATATAAAATAAAGAATTATATAAAAATAAATAAATAAAAGGGCATTGATTAAATTAACTATTTAAAAAAATATTATAAAATAAAAAATGAGAATACAAAGAACATTTAAAAAACAATGAAGAATATTTTGAGATAGTAAAATATAGCTTTGTATTATGTAACAATATGTGAAAATTTGTGACAAATTTATGATGTTAAATGTATGATACGCCGATTTCTTTTATTAATATATCTATACAATACATAAGCATATATACATACACATATACATGCTCACACACGTATAATCATATAAGGTTTTTAAACTATATATATATACATTCTCTGTATCTCACAAAAATTATTTAGCTTAGACATTTTTTCATTCAAGGATCATATTTAACCAGAAAGTTTTGTTGAGTGAAATGAATTTTTGAAAGATCAGCAGGGTAGGATCGGACGTTACTTTTTTAATTACTATTAATTAAGTACATGGAATATATATATATATATATATATATATATACTCTGTATCTCACAGAAATTATTTAGCTTGGAAATTTTTTCTTTTGATTTGACTAATACGATTTTTTTTCATAGTTAAAGAATTAAAAATCAGAATTTATTATACGACACAGAGTAAAATTTATGAATTTTTAAATTACTTGTACTGAACAATAAATAACGTAAAAATTTATGTTAATGATTTATTATTGATTTGCTTACAAATCTTTGTCTTTTTGTTGCAAATGATTAATAAAACATACTGCGCTTACTTATTTGACATATTTATTTGAATTTTTGGTTCTACTTGTTTATTTAGTTACACACTGTATACACAGTAAAACAATTAGAAAAATAAAAGCTTGTTAAATCACCATAAAATACAAAATAACACACAGGACGCGTTTCAGAATGGAAATTTTAACAGCCAGTCATCACTTAAAGTAAACATGTGTCCCAAGCAGACAAAGTCGCAAAACGTTTTGTGATCTTACCCGCTTTACTTTCTTGTATGATATTTTGTATTTTATGGTGATTTTATCAAAGTTTTATTATTTTAATTGGGATTTTCGCCAGTTTTTCGCGCTGTTTCAACTGTAAAACAATTCATAAGCTTTCCCTGGAACATCAAAAACACTTCTGAAAACACAATTAACTACGTAAAATTACTGCGATATCCAAGATTCCGAAAAACATTGCCTTACATCAAGATATAAAAGAAGAACAATTTAGAAGTGTCAGAAATCAATAGGCTTCCGCAGCTACTAAAGTCAAAGGGTCTTTTGATGTCCGTATTTTTCAGAAAGGTTTACAGACTTTTTATTTTACATAATACTTATTATACATAAACATACATTTTTATTGTATGTATGTGCACATGTATATAATAAAATTGTTTGTACAGTCGTGGGAAAAAAAAAGTAAACACCACCTACTAACTCCTCAACAAATTATCGTAGAAGAAAGTTACTGGTACCGAACGATTGGAAATAAAGTCTACTTTTAAATGATGAATATAAAATTTTCTTCGGGGGCCATCTACATATTAAAACGAACCATAACTTTGTTTTTTTCAGTAGCAATACACAATTTTGACAGCATAAATGAACTCTACACCCTTCAATTAGCCTAAAAAGAAATTTTTATGCAATTCGTACCATAAGTTTCCGAAAAATTTATTATTTTAAAACGAGCGCATTTTAAGGGCTGTATCCAAATTGAAGTTCGGTACACGACTGTTAACCGAGAGAGCCCTCTTCTTGATCAAGGCACCTTAAGCACCACTCAAGCAGTCAATGAAGCATGTTAGAAAACAGGACAGCAGAAGAAATTCCAAAATATCTACTCACTTCTATCATAGTCGGCCCCTTAAACCATCATTTTGCCGCTTTTTAAGCATAATTTGAAAACTATTTGGAAGAAAATTGTGAAATTTTGGATTTTCATAAAGTAGGGCTTAATAAATCTATATCCATCAAAAAAATTGTAGGTTGCAATTCATAATTTTTTCGAATATTAATTTCATAATTCCTAATTCCTATCATGAAATTATAAAAATTTCAAATTCAGCGTATTTATGTTTGGGCACATTAGTATTATTGCTACACAAAAATTAGCACATTAGGAGCATAATTTCAGGAGATATAAATAAAAATATGAAAATGTAATTTAACATTAGGAGACTAAATTTTGAAAGTTTATAATTCAAAAACTTATCATTCAAATGACTTGAAATTTGGTATCTAGGCATAGTTTGAACCGAAGATTTGAAATATCTTGTTAAAATTGGGTATTGCCATTAAAAAAATGAGGTTTGGGTTCGTTTTAATATGTAGATGGCCCCCTAAGCAAATTTTTATACATCATTTAAAAGTAGATTTTATTACCAATCGTTCGGTACCAGTAACTTCTCTCTACGATAATTTGACGAAGAGTTAGTAGGGTGTTTACTTTTTTTTTTTTTTTTCCCCACGACTGTACTTAAATATCTGTAGAATAAGAAAAGAAATCCAATTTATTAAAACCTTGCCATATTACTATTTATTCTCAAAAAGAACTAGACCGGAAAATATGCAAGATACCTAATGTAAAAACATCTGTGAAAAAAGAAATTGGTTATGAAAAAGAAAATTGACTTATAATGTCATGTCATTAGGGGAATTACTAAGCAAAATATGGAAGCGATTTTTGTCTAAGATGAAATTGATATAGCATTTCTTTTATGATAGAATGGTGTATCAGTTGAAAAAAAAATGAAAAGTTAGACGAGAAAAAAAAAAATATATATAAAGTTTTAAAATTACCGCAATCTTATGAATTGTAACTCAATGCATAACACCTAAATTGAAAGCTGAACATGAAAAACAGAAATCTTGGACAAAAAGTCATTAAAAACCAATACATAGATAGTTAGAGGAAAAAGAAATATCATATCTTAAACTCTGCCTAATATATTTCTCACATGTTAAAAAATACATTAGGCAATTTACTTAACTACTGTTGCATATTTACAGTTAAATGATAAATCAAAGCTATAGTTAAAAATACTTTTATAGTATAACAAAACAAAAGGAAATGTGTGTCTCTCTCTCTCTCTTATGCTTTTCGAGTTTGTTATAGTTTTTATGTTCGACCTGTTTTTGGGTTTGATCTCTATTTTTGGGTTTGATCTCTATTTTTGCTCTATTTTTGATTATTAAATGTTCTGACTCTCAGTTGGCTTTGGAGAGCTTAAATGATTTATGTTTTGATGTCGTATGAATTTTATACTAATATATATATATATATATATATATAACCGTTAAATAAACATTACCGACCACCAACAAAAACTGTGATATTAGGAATGAAATGACAATAACAAATACAGTACCCCTCCCTCCCCCCAACACACATAACATGGATACCAAAAGTACTATCTCACGAGTATTAATATGGAAGAAAAAAAGAAAAATATGGATACCGATATAAATAATTGAAAAGCTTATATATTGAATTACGTTATCAAGGGTACAGAATTCAGATATATAAGCAAAATAGTTGTTTTCTGTAGAAAAAAAAGCTAAAAGCTGAAATTTCCCCCCCCTGTACCCAAACGACTACATGACCAAAATAATATATGCAAGATGAATGCAGAATAATATTAAATGCCATGAAATAGAAAAATCAATACAACCTTTTTAATAATTAATTTATATCAATGAAATATAGTAATATTACACAGCTTACCTAATATAACCCCATTTTTATTTAATCCAATACACCAGCACATGTTATCCATTATCGCTATAACTTTAAGGTTATTTTTGCAGTTAAGTTAACACAGATATTATTACCTAATGGTTGCAGTTAATCCATTTTGAAATACCTTGATAAATGCAATTGATTAATGTAAATAGAAATTCATTACAATATTAGTATTTAAAATACCTATTAACACTTTTAAATTTACTTAACAAAAGCAAAAAATTACCATATATATATATATATATATGTATATAAAGTGTTTTACAATAAAATATATACAATATATTCATTTATAAAGGAAATACCAGAATATGTGCATTAAAATAAGTATATTTAAAGAATTCTTTGTTTCTGTATAATTTACTTAATATATCTAGTATGATTTTTTTTTCTAATAACCGAACAACTAGGAAAAATTTTATTTACATTTTTACAGAAATCAGGAGTTGGTTATTTTTAGTCAAATGAGGTTTTATTATTATTATTATTATTATTATTATTATTATTATTATTATTATTATTATTGCGTCTTTTTAGTTGCATGAAATCGGAAGTTTCATCGAATCAATAGGACTTTCGTTTCACAGTAGGATAAACACGATATATATATTCATTGTATACCCTGAAACGTCTGGCGAGGTTACTCTAGAAAATGTATCATAGATAATGGCATCTGCTTACGATTTCGATAAAAGATGGATAAGTTAAATTATTTATTTAACCTTAATTCAGATATTCAGTTTACTTTTATAAAAAAGAATTGTGCAAAAAAAAGGAAAAATAATAATAATTACAATGCATATACAGAGTTATTCATAACTCATACACTATAAAAATAATCTCCCAAATTGACAGAAAAAACTGTCAATTTTGGTCTGTTTAATTTACAAAAAATATGTGTAATTTTTTTCATTAAAAGAGTTTTTTATGTAAAAAATGTAAATTTTTAAGTAAAAATTTACAAAATCGATATTTTTTACAGAAAAATTATCATTCAAATGACTTGAAATTTGGTATCTAGGCATAGTTTGAACCGAAGATTTGAAATATCTTGTTAAAATTGGGTATTGCCATTGAAAAAAATGAGGTTTGGGTTCGTTTTAATATGTAGATGGCCCCCTAAGCAAATTTTTATACATCATTTAAAAGTAGATTTTATTACCAATCGTTCGGTACCAGTAACTTCCCTCTACGATAATTTGACGAAGAGTTAGTAGGGTGTTTACTTTTTTTTTTTTTTTTTTCCCCACGACTGTACTTAAATATCTGTAGAATAAGAAAAGAAATCCAATTTATTAAAACCTTGCCATATTACTATTTATTCTCAAAAAGAACTAGACCGGAAAATATGCAAGATACCTAATGTAAAAACATCTGTGAAAAAAGAAATTGGTTATGAAAAAGAAAATTGACTTATAATGTCATGTCATTAGGGGAATTACTAAGCAAAATATGGAAGCGATTTTTGTCTAAGATGAAATTGATATAGCATTTCTTTTATGATAGAATGGTGTATCAGTTGAAAAAAAAATGAAAAGTTAGACGAGAAAAAAAATATATATATAAAGTTTTAAAATACAGAAATACAGAAAAAAAAAACTATTTTTTTTTCTTAAAAGCAGTTTTTTTTTCTGTAAAAAAAAAAAAAAAGTCTTTCTGTAAAAATCACAGATTTTTTTTTACATTGCACTGGAAATTTTATACGGTCGCAGAGCACTACAATAAACATTTCCCTTTTTAGAAACCACGATTGCAATTAGAGTTCTACCCGAAAATTTTGCTTAAGTGAATCTAAAATCCGATCTAACCCCGGCAAAAAGATTTCGTCAAAACGAATCCGAGTCGAACCTGAAAAGGAAGAAAATTAATCGTATTTTAACACAATTATGGAAAAATAATTTCTAATTTCATACCTACCAATACTATCTTTTATTTTGAAAAATGAAAACATAGATACTCATTGTCATTAATGTTCAAATATATAGTTTTTTCATCTGAAATTTCTATGTGAAAACGGATCAAGTAGAACCCGACTCACAAGATTCAAAACCTAATCCGAAATTCACCCAACCCGAAACTATTTCATGAACTCGATCACCACCACCACGAACAGCAAAAAGAAAATTATACCCAAACCAAACCAGAGTCTCTTTTGTGTAAAGTGGGGTCGGGTTACCCGTCTCAGTGCAAGACTCATACCCTAAGCCTAACTACTCAGACAAAATAATGAACGTGTAAATTTATCAAATGGCAAAAATAGATTATACTCAACAATATATTGCAGATTATATATTGCAGAACAATATATTGCAGATTATATATTGCAGAACAATATATTGCAGATATTACTCAACAATATATTGCAGATATTGCTCAACAATATATTGCAGAAATGTTTCCTTTAAATATTATGAAATATAGTTTATGTACATTTCATATAACGTGCTTCAGAAAATTCAGTGTAAACGGGTAACTATCCACAATTTAAGAAATACTTCCCTTATATTATGACATTGTTTGGAGAACAACCAATCAGGAATCTCAGAACACATTTTCTGCGAGGTTTACAGAAAACTTTCTGAAATAAAATGAGCACCTATGCTGTTCGTAAATAATAATAATAATAAATGATGAAAGATTTATATCAATTTTAATAAATAAGACTTTATCCCTTTCAAGGGCATGTAATTCTATTTCTGTAATTGAATTCACATCAGAATTTTCAAAAAAAATTATTAAAAATAAGGCAATGCAATTTTACAGCTTTTTTCACCAAAAGATAAAGAAAGACAAATTTATTTAAAAAATTCTGACACAAATTTTGATTACAATTAAGCGGTATAAACTATATCCCGACCCCTTTCAAGAGGTTAAAGACCAGGCGGGGATAAAAGTTTTATTGTATCTCTTTTTACCCAACTACTAAGAAGGGTTATGTGTTTCACGCCTATCTGGGTATGTGGGTTTCTTTATACCATGGAAAATTCCCAACGCCTAGATGGATTTTAATGAATGAGGTGTCTATCCATTCGTCATAATCGTCCGATGGTTATTGGCTAACTTTTGTTTTTATAAATTCAAAATGGCTACCGCAAAATGCAAAATGGCGGTATACACGAAAAGTATTTTTTACGCACCTTATTGAGTGGTATATCACTGGATAAGTCTTTCAAAATGAAGATGATGTTTCATTGACTATTTTACAGTCAGAAGCTCCGTTTAAATATTACACAACGTGGAAGTTATGTAGGTAGGATCTCTAGCTTTACTGCAACTCTAACCTTCATAGACATCTATAGGCCTCATCAAAACAGTGTTTATAGATAGGAACTAACTATCAAACACAACTTAAAAATCATCAATACAAGTAAATAAAAAAATAGATAAGTAATATAAAAAATAGTTTCACATTGATGAGAAATAATTAATTAGTTCGTTTTTTACGCAGTCTTATTTTTTTATTTTAAAATTTAATTTTTACTTGTTAAACATATGAAATTTCTCTAACTTGCAAAGACTTTATGTACTGAATTCAATTAATTAAAATTCATCAGTTCTTTTTATTAATAAATACATTTAAATATCTGCCTCTTTGTAATAGGATTAAATCATTTTCTCAAGAGGGATTTGCATAGTCACACATATTCTTTTATTTTTTTCTATTTTCATTCGGCCTGGTTTGTATAATTATTTTTATGCAACTGATTTTATTTAAATTTTAATTTTATTCCGCCATCTGTTTCGAAATGTTTTTAAACAAATTTCATTAAAAAAATTGAACTAAAGTTTAGTTAATACATAACTGTTTCTTTGTAAAGCTTCAATTTGTAAGCTTTTTTTTTTTTTTTTTTTCGTAAAACATATGCAGATGTTACCAGTTTAAATAATGGAAAAGCATTGTATTATAATAAGAAATCGGAATGACTTAATTTTGATTAGAGAATGACTTTATGGCTGATTTAAAAGTTTGCCTCTTTGTAATAACATTAAATCATTTTAACAATAACAATTTATATAATCACATTCTTTGCATTTCTCCTCCATTTTTATTCTTTGGCATAGTTTAATTATTTTTATGCAACTGATTTTATTTAAATTTAAATTTTAATCGCCATGTGTTTCGAAATGTTTTTAACAAATTTCATTAAAAGAATGAACGAAGTTTATTTAATACATAACTGTTTCTTTGTAAAAATCCAATTCGTTTAAATCATAAAAAAGCATTGTATTATATTAAGAAATCCGAATATCTTAATTTTAACTACAGCATGACTTTTTGACTGATTTAAAAGTTTTTTTCTCTGGAATTCTATTATAACCTGACGATAGGACATTAAACCTTTTGTGTAGAATTACGAAGCATTTGAAATAAATGGTCGACAGATCAAAGAAAATTGTCAGGGTCATCACAGATAATTGGTTCATTTAGAAAATGTCACTTACGGTTGTTAAAACTCCAAAACATTGGCAGATTTTCTCTAACAAGAATCACCCTTTTTATTATCTGATCACATAGTGTAAGAAAAGTATTGCAATCAGGATTTTTGTATGTGTGTTTATGCGTGTGTGCGAGTGCGTGAACTAACGCAATAACTCTCACACGTTACTCTCGATTAAGCTACATATAGCGAACAATTTATAGATAACTGTCGCAATAACTGTACAGATTTTCGTAAAAATCGGCCTGCAGATTATATATTTATCTCATTTTTAAATCATTTATCATTTTGAAACTTACAAAATAGGGAAAATAACCAAAGAATTTGGACAGAATATAAATGATATTGCGGCAATGTAATTAATCATTATTAACCCATATTGGACCATACCAATTAAATATTTTTGAAAAATTTTTAACTTCAATTATATCATTAATATGGTGTAATTAAGTAGATACTAGCAAAATTTTGAAAAAAAGTTTTTAATCTTTTAAGTAACTAGTTGTCCTATAAACAGTACATATTAGTAGGACGCATAGTAAGGACATATAAAATGCATACATAAACTAATTTTATGAGCAAATATTTTATTTTACTTTAAAAATACTGTTTATGTTGTACAAAAATATTCTATGATTTCTCCAATAAAAAGATAATAATAACGGTAAAATTCTAGATTATAAGATCACAATTCTTAAAGAATTTTTTAAATAGATTTTTTTCAATTAAATTTTAATTGGTTACTTGTTTTTTTGTTTATATGTTATACTTTTATGTATTTTAAAGACGTCATAACAAAATGCATCCAAAAAATCCTTACCAATTTTACTGAAAAAAATGTTTTATTAGCTGTCCTATTTATAGGACAACGGTCCAATATGGGTTAACGCAGAGGTAACATGTCCAGTTTCAAAACGGGAGGTGGAGAGTTCGAATCCATTCGATTCCATTGTAGTGTAAGCAAAGAATTCTTCCTTTTTCTGAGAATTATAATGCAAAAATTTGTTTTTTTCTCCCCTTTGTTAAGGTTTTTGTAAGTATCTCTCTATTCTAAAAAAAAGTAACTACCGCTGTCACCGCCGCCGCCGCCGGTTTTGAATTTTTTGTGACCGGAGGTCTTTCTTCATTAATATTAAGAAAAATAATGCATACAAAAATATGAAAATCGGTGGTTTTATACAGAAATGTTTGATAAACACGCTGATGCAGACAGTTTTCAAATCGAAGAATTATTTTAAGAGATATTTAATGCTAAAGTTGGACAAAATCGTTCCACTAAAAAAGTTTTATAACAGCAAAAACTATACACGGCAGTGTAATCATTTTTAGATCATTTTATGCGTTAGAATTTGCCGGAGTGCAGATTGCATTATTATTATTATTTTTTTTTTTTACTCATTTTTTGAGGTTTATTTCTATTTTAAATTCAAATTTTCAGCATTTCTAGAGATATTTTTTACATTATTTTAGAAAATGGTATTAATTTATACTGTTGCCAAATGTATAAACAGCGCAAACAATAATGTTTGCTTCAAATTAAAAATTTATTTACACGTGACTATTATAAACAGAAAAAATCATTTGGAATTAGAATTAAATAATTATGTACAAAATCAGGAACTTATTAAAAATTACGTCATAAAAAGTATACACGTGAATTTTAAAAGAGAAAGGATATTGTAAAATAATAAATTCATTAACATGCGTTAGAAGTCTTAAATAGGAGAAATTACGTCATATTTACGTCACATTATAGTTATTACATAAAATGAACACAAAATAATATTGCAAAACAGTTTAAATTTAGAAATTGCGCTAGACATTTATTTGATATTTTGAGAGGATCTTTTCAACTATTTTTGTTAGGAAAGCGTAAATAATATTTCATTTCCAACAAAAGTATTTTCACGTGAATATTTAAAAGAGAAAGAATAGCTTGGTAAAAATTACGTCAGATTAAAAACGATTAATTTAAAATGTCTCATTTAAAAGAACTTTCTTTTCACTTTGTTAAAAAATACCAGGAGACAAAGACTCTGTTTACTTAATTCCTTTTATATTAGTTTATTTTGAAATGTTGTTACACGTGTCTACGTCATCAAGTTATTTTTATTTCGACGTTTTATTTGTATTTTTATTAATGTTGTACTAATTTATTTGTTCTTCTGTTATTTAAAATAAAAATTATGTCAATTTGTATAATTTGGCGAGTGGTTTGGCGATTTATATAATTTGGCGAAATTGGTCGACGGGATAATCAAGTAGTACCGCAGCGGATTTGGCGTTAAAATTCCCCAATCAAAGAGAAATGAATAGAAATTCGTTTATAGGGAGATCGCCACTGTTTTTTAAATTATAATTCAGTCTTTCGAAATCTTTTTAAAGCCGGTCAAATTAGCGTGCATTTAGAGTCTGCGGTATCTGGACGGGGGTTGGCGAGCGTAGCTCGTAGGGGCCGACCCCCCCCCCCCTAGTTGATTAAATAACTACATTTGGTTGAAATGTGTGTACAGAAAATAAGGTTCTGTATACAGTAATCCCCTCGACTTTCGTCACCCGCATTTATGTCGTTTATTCTGGAAATAAAATTTCCTTAATTAAAATCCACTATGAAGGGATTCATGCACTTGGAACGAATTGCTGTCGTAAGTCGTGGTATTACTGTATATGTTTGCTTGCTTTGGTGAGGGTAGACGTTTAGTACAAGTTTTCGTAAATTTCATAGGTTAGCCTAGAGTAGGGTCGGCGAACCTATGGCGCGCTTGCCAAACTTGGTACGCGACAGAATATTTTCGGCACGGCGTTGATTGAAATCCTAAAATAAAACAGAATTAAGTTAAACAAAACACGCAAACTTATACAAACAGGGCTTTTCTTTCTTGTTTTTATTGGAAAGAAAGTAATTGAATTTCTAAATTATTCCAATGTGGGCTCAATAAGTTGTGAAATTTAGAGAAGGTTGGGAGAATATCGAAAAGAAAAATATCAGGCATTATAAGTAAAACTCCCAGCGATTAAACTAAAGCGACTTAGTATAAAATATGTAGTTTTCACAATTGTTCGCTCTATTTATTTCTTCGGGTCATTATTTTCGGAAATGATACGATAACCTTAAATATTAGAAACCCAAACCACTTGTTAGATAACTCGAATTCAGCTTGCATCCTATTAAAAGTAAGTGGGCTGAACACCATATTAATATTTAGCATAACCGACATCGCATTCACCATTTTATTACTTTATAATATATGTTATTCTAATTGCTAGATGTATATTGTCCCATATTTTTAAATCCCCCCCCCCAAAAAAAAAAAAAAATCCAGAAATGTCGATCTACTAAATTGTTTTTGGTGCTTGGCACGTCATGGTCACGTAAAATCTTTTTTGAAAAAAATTCGAAATGCGGATGTAAAAAGGTTCGCCAACCCTGGCCTAGAGGCAGGGATGCACGATACACATCTTTGTGAAGTTAGTGTTTACAGGTCCATTGACAGCAAAAGCAGGATAGGAAGACAACAAAAGCGGGACAGCTGCTTCTAAATAAAGACATAACAGTAGAGTAAATTCTATGAAAACTGAACTTATGGCAAAATCTGTCTTAAACGTAAAACATTCAGGGTCCTTACGGGATGAATACCATAAATTTATACTTGTTAAAGGGTTTCAGGATTCTTTCAATTGGAAAAAAAGAAAAAAAAGAGGACCGTTTTCATCATATAATATCTTAAAATGTATTTGATTTTAAGACACAATTTTATATTGGGATGAAAGATATAAGTATGTTCTTTCATTTCATGTATTTAAAAAATTGCAAGTTTCAGAATTAGACTTTACGAGGTATACAAAATGTCAGACATTTGACGAACAGAAAATCGGCATAACAGTTTACGCGCAGGATTACAAAATAAATTTTGCAACTAGAATGAAAATTTTGGTACCTACAGAGTGCAATAATTACTCTGAACCCACTGTAAAAAAAAAGGGACTAAAAAACGGAAATACTACTGGCAATCTAGACGCCAGTACTATTTCCGTTTTTTACGGGAATTTTTACCCATAAATTAACGAAAAATTTCCGTTTTTAATCAGAAAAACGTAAAAATTTCTGTAATTTATGGGTAAAAATTCCCGTAAAAAAAACGGAAATAGTACTGGCGTCTAGATTGCCAGTAGTATTTACGTTTTTTTTTTTTTTTTTTTTTTTTTTACAGCGAAATAAATTTGTGTTTAAAAGATTTTTATATTTTTAATACAAAGTTGTAGTTAGCTAATGCAAAATTTTGAAAATTTGAACAGTATAATCCCCTAAAAAAATATTTTTTTTGAACAATAAAAATGAAATTTTAGATTCAGTTTTTACAGACTAACATAAACCATATGTTTTGAAAATTTCATGAAAAAAAATTAGGTTTTTGAGATATCGTGCGTTTCATGGCTAAAAACGTCATTTGGAGAAAAATGACTTCAAAGTTTCGGAAACGCCGTTCAGCTATGGAGCGGGTATGGGAGACCGGGGCAAGTTTTCCAACTTTTAAATTTTTATTTTTGTATTTTTTATTTTTAACTTTTTTGATATTTAAAGGATATCATTGTATTCCCTAGACCTTCCGGTACAAACTGGCACAATTACTTTTCAAAAAACTAAATATACGTTTTCACAAAAAATAGTTAAGTCTAATCATGTTATGTTGTAAAATGTACCCCGTATGTGGAGCAAGTTTTCCAGTCTACGAAAAATGATCAGGGGCAAGTTTTCCAACTATATTTTAAATGGCAAAACATAGGTAATAAATCGTGCTTGTTAATTAATAAGTATTTTTTTATTGTGAACTAAATGCTCAGTAATATAACAGTAACATAAAAAACAGTTTTAATTCACTTTACATTTAAAGACGAAGGTCCAAACAGCTCCCTGGACGGGATTGGATTTTTTTTCTCGCCCCTGTTATCTGATTCCTTTTGCAGTTTCCTTTTTTTAGATGAATCTTTTTTTCCATTTTCAGTTGATTTTTAACAGGGGAATCAGTCAGTACAATACTTCCTATTTTTCTTTCCACGCCGTGTTTGCCTGCTTAGTGCAGCCTTCGCAAAAGTCCTAACTTCTTCTGGTGTAGGCAAAGCTTGTTTGGATGTAGAAGGAACGCTTTTTTCATAAGCAATGGGGAAATTTTGAGTAGAACTTAAGAAACAGCTTCTTTGGAAATGCTAGCCTGCGTTGGTGTAGAATGATTAGATGCTTTCGGTGTTGTTTTGTTTTTGCGGGGGATGGGGGGGGGGGGATTATTGAGGAAAGTTTGAAATTTTTTCAGGATTGTTGGTGCTTTCAAGATTTGTGCAGCAGGAGCTGGCCTGTCAGAAAAGTGGGATGGCGTAAAAGCAAAGTTTGTAAATATTTCAGGATTCAGTATGAAAATTCTCTAACGTTTGAAACCCGCCATAATATTAACTGTGGATTAACGCCAGTGGAGCGGCTCTAAGCACGGTTAATTTGCTTTTCGAGGAGTTCGTACTCACTGCGATCTCAGTGTTCTAGCTTATGACTATAAAGGCATAATTAACATAAAATGGATTCATTAAATGAACCCATTTTAGAAAAAATTGACATTTTATTATATTTTTGAATTTACCTTGTTTTTTATATTGATAGTTTTACTTAAATGACTAAATGATCAAACGGGTTCGTAGTATATATGGTTATTTGGTCGATTTTACAACACAATAAATACATTTTTGATACAATAAGACTAGCTGATTTAGGAGGGGGGGGGGGAGGTTTTCAAACGAGAAACATGTTGGAAAACATGCCCCGTATGTTGTTGGAAAACCTGCCCCGTCGCCATATTTGAACTTTTACTCTACTTGGACGAACACCGGTGTAAGTTATTTGCAAAACAAACGCATAGTTACCTGAAGAAAGAAACCATTATTTAGTGTATGCAATGTCAAAACAGTAGTTTAACGCTAGTACGTTTTTTTTTACGTTTTAATAAAGACCTAAAATTTTACTCATCGTTGAAAAAATGAAAAAAACAGCTCTCCAGACGAAGTGACAGCAGCTATTAAGCTATAACTTTTGTAGATGTTGTGTAAGATGTTGCCACTTCAGCTAATTCACTCGCTAGCGTTACCTAACGGTTCATTTAAAAACTAAAGCAAGTTGGAAAACTTGCCCCTATGGAAAATGAGCCCCGGTCTTCCCTATAATTCTAAAATTCATTCTAACGGGAATTTCAAGGAAACAAGTATATCAAAATGTTCAGAACAGATAAAAGTTCAACTTTAAAATTTTCGAAATTTAATTTTTTTTTTTTTAAGTCCCGAAACCCCTTAAAACGAAAATCTGACTAAAAAGGAATCATCCTGCATTCACCTGACCTTTTTATCTTAGTAGATTTTACTGCACTAAATAAACACAATAATCTTATACAGTAAAACCTATGAAAACTAAATCGCCGAAACAACATTGTGCGTCGGAGAGGTTTTCGATTAAGCAATCATAAGTGTATGGTATTCGTACAGAAGAGACAATAGAATTTTTGCGTTTACGAAAGGATTCCGTTATCCCATGTTTTACTGAACCACGTACATTAAAATGTGTAAAAACACAATCAATAGGGGTCGAAAAAATATTTTGTTTATAAACAGGCTTCCGTCTTAGAAGGTAGATTTGCACGATATTCCTTTCGGTAACACCGTAAAAACTTTACCGTTATAAACAAGTGTGGTGTACACAGGTTTTACAGTATTAAATTGTTCACGATGCACACATTATAGAATAGCGTGGGATTAACAGGAATTTACAAAAATTGTGTATTATGGAAAATCTCCCCGGGACGGGTCTTAGAATCCCTGAAATTCGGGACGTCCGAGGTCCCGCGATTGAACAGCTAATTTTGTCGAACCATGGTAGGAACCATGAAAGTTTGCGTTTAAGACACGATTCCGTTAAAGACTGGTTGCGTTGTAACATGTCTTAATAAACCAAGTACAGTAGAACCTCTTTTATCCGAAACTTTTTTAACCGGAACTTTCGGTTCACCAAAATCCATTTTTAAAGTTTTTTTTTTTTTTTTTTTTTTTTTTTTTTTTAAATTACATTCCTTGTGTGCAAAATCCTTTTTCAAAGCTTTTTTTTTTAACTATCATATTCCTTGTAGCGGTCCATTCCGAACTACGAGAACATATAAATATTTTCGATCCTCTTTCATAGAGTTCCTTTGAATTTAACTTGAGCTCCCGTAAGCTGCGGAGTGGAACAAAGAAAACGAACAAATTAGCAATTCTGAAGCTTTTGAACGGTTTGCATGGCTGGAGCAGCAGAAAGACTGTGAAACTCGTGAACCAATAATATTAAAAAATTTCGTGATTGAGTTTCAAAGCAAAGGCAGTCGAAACTGCGACAAACCAAATATTGTTTCAAACCCTTGTTAAATATGTAAAAGGTGTTTAATTTCAAAATTAAAATTCAGGTAATTTATTCTTGTTTCTATTTTGTTATTGCTTCATTTTTATTAAGCACTTGTTACCATAATAAGAAATAGCGCATATAATTCTCCTTAATCTTAAAATTAAAGCAATCTCGATTATCCGAAAATTGCGATTTTCCGAAAGATGGTCGGTCCCAATTACTTCGGGTAATCGAGGTTCTATTGTACTGTAAAAACAGAATAGTTAAAGGAGCAGAAAAATATTTCATTTTAGACAGGTTTCCGCCCTTACAGGTAGATTTGTACGGTATTCCTTTCAGCGGAATTACAAACTTTTTCAGTTATATACAATTTTGTTTGCAGATTTTACCGTATTGAGTTCCATTTGGTGTACATTAACGATTAACGTGGCACTAAAAGAAATTTAAACGAATTCGTACATCATGAAAAATCGAGACTTTAGGCGTCCCGCGCATTGGCTCTGCACGACAGTGTTGGGACCCCCAAAGTCGACACCTGGTAACACTCTAGTGAACTGATGTAGATAATATGCGAATCACAGAACTTTATGTGTAATAATAAAAGTAATAAATAGTTTTAAGTGAAGAGAAGCAGTTGATTATCTACCTTTATAAATTTGCTTAAGTTACCCGCTACTTTAAAAAAAAAAATCAAATTATATTACATTCACGAAAATCTATTTTAAATTACTGTTGAAATTCTTTTTAATATTTTTTTCAATGAAACTGGGTATAAAAATTTGTGATTTTGAAACAGCTTGTGCAAAAAAAAAAAAAAAAAAAAAAATATTTTCATTGATACTCGTTTTTAACAATTGCATAAATAAAGTACATATACTTTTGTTTATGTAATATAATATTTCTCTTCATATTAATTATTTTTTTATTTTATAGCCAGACCACATACATGCATAGAACATGATTGTTATTCAAATCTACAGTAATATAAAATGTTAAAGAATTAATGACTTCTAGAGCGTCGATCGCAAGCATTTTAAGGTTAATAACGGCTAGAGTTACTTATTAAACTACCTTGAAATGACGGAAATAATGTAGAAAATCACCGAACATCTGGGCTTAATGTTCAACTTATAAGGGTAATAATATTGGTAGCAGAATAAAAAGATGTATATCCCGAACCTTTAAAAGTCACGGCCAAGGGATGTAAAATCTCTTCTAAAAATCCTATTAAATTGGTTATTCCTCAATATCTCCCTGAGGGAAATTCAATAATTTCGTTGTAAGCGAAATGTTGGCAGCAAGCGATGAGGCGATATCTGTAATAAAATTGAATTATGGATATTTACAGGATTTTTAACACAAGTTTAGAAGTGTTGACGGTTGTTCCGCGCAGTTTAAATTTGCCTGGTCGATATAATACATTGAATAAAAGTCTTAGCTGCCATTGTAACGTAATGGATTTTTCTGCCGTTCAGGCATGAAAGAGTCCCTCCTAACGGAGGAATTCCACCTTTTTAAAAGCAAATTTGGACATTGTTTGGATTGGTGCAAAAATGCAAAGAAAACATTAGAAGCATATTACGGGGGGGGGGGGGTCTAGAAAACTTAATAATTAGACATTTTGTGTACTCAAATCCTTGAAGTTTGTTTCTGAATTGCTGCACTATCAAATCAAAGGCGAGCTTTTATTATAAGCACCTGAAACTCATCTAAATTAAGTTCTTTAACTAGGGAAAGGAAGTTTCCATAAGGTTCTTTTTGGAATAGAATATTTTGTTCCATTTAAAAAACTCTTCTGGGTAATTTCAGTGATGCATTTTTGGAAATGTATTTCTGGAGTAAAGATCAATTTGGCGTGCATATATTCAGCATAGAGATTTTAAAAAAAAAATTAAAGTTGTCTTAAAGAGTCAAATTATTCAAAATAGTACATTTATTTTGAAAAAATAATCTCTGTACTTCACATAAGTTCATCGGATACATTTTGAGGGATTTATACTTTAATTTTCTTTTTTGATTTAATGAATTCATACATTTATTGTTATTTTTTTCTTTCTTTCTCTTAGCACTTTCTAAGTTACAAAAAGAAAATAACAATCACATGTACAGTTATAATTCATTTTATTGTATGAATAACTGTTAAAATGTGCTAAATTATAGGCGTTTGGGCTTATTGTATAGATGGAAAAAAAATTCCATATTTTCCTATTTCGCACTTTCATGCTTGGTCGTTACTGCGTTGTCTACAGTAGTTCTTATGTATAATTTTGAGGGTTGAGTAAAATAGAAGATTTGTGCTATTTTGAATATCAATAGTTCAAGGGGGTCCGGCGCTCAAAATTCTATTTTTCAATTCCTACTATTAGTTCACACTCTCCCTATGTATATCTTGTTCATATTTTTAATCGTTACTAAAATATTTATTATTCATCCTATCAAGTTCAAATAATTTTTGTTAACTTGTAGTGGACGACACTTGACGTTAATACAGTTTTTTCAAATATTAATTCTTTAATTAAATTTAAATTAATTAATTTTAGTTTTACATGGGAGAAAAAAATGGCGGCCATTGGTTATTGAACAGCATTTAATGAATCTTCATATCTATAAGGGGGGTTACCATAGGGGGACCCTGTTCTGTCGCCAAATACTGCCAAGTTTATCGCCAACTTGGAGATATATCGCCAAATTTGGCGACCAACATGAGTCGCCAACTTGGCGATATCCTTAATATTTCGCCAAATTCCCATAGACTTCCATTGTAAACCAATAGGGTTTACTTGCTTATAGAAAATCAACAAATTGAGATATTTTAATGCAACAAAAGCTAATATTAGCTTAAGGAATTACATTAAATTTTTCTTTGATGACCTAAGTAGGAATTGACTTAAAAAAGAAAAAAATATATTACTTGTTCTTTTTTAATTATAGAGGTTTTGTTATGAAATTTTTTTCTGATATATGTTTTAATATAAAAAAATATTGCATGTAAAAAAAAAAAAATCTGAAAATTTTTGAATATTTAAAAAAAGAAATATTTTAAAATTTTAAGCATATTTAATTTTTGATATAACTCTGGAAGTACTTACTCGATTTACAAAATTTTTGCAATTTTGTGTACAGAAAATGTGTCATTTTGTCTTCAGGATTTCTTAAAATATTGATTATGAATTTTATAAAAAAATTTTAAGTAAAGAAAGGAAGTTTTTTTATGAGTGAGTTTTGCATTAATTAGCATATTTTACATTTATCACTCAAAATTAAAAATCTTGAACACAATTTGTTGGAAACATAGCGTAAAATCTCTGTTGAAAATTTCATTCATATATCTTGCAAGGGACTTTATATATATTCTTTTAAAGTTGACAAATCGTGAAAAACTTCATTCTGAGATAAATGAAGTTAAAGTTCTCGTCAGACAGTATCTGATGCATCGCTCAAGGCAAAAGGTACTATATCTCTGTATCTACTGTAGGTAAAAGCATGCGGTTTGTGATATTTAACGCTATACACACAGTATTTTTTTAAGCCAATAAAAAATTTGCATTTTTTAAAAAATTTTTAGCCTCGGACCCCCTTAAAATTTGATTGTATTACGATTAACTTTTGTATTTGATTTGTATTGTATTATTTGTACTGATTGTATTTCAAAAACACCTGAAAGAATTTAAATAGACCCCATACTGCATTAGCAAGATTAGCTCAAATTCAACCTATAAATGTAGATTTCAATAAATCCAAAATTGTCTTTCGTACAATTAATTACCAGGAAGCAATTATAAGAGAATTCCTTGAAATAATTTCCAATAAAGATGTAATATGTAACGATGCTACATCATATGATATCCATGGAGTCGGGAAAGAATTGCTGCACTCTAGATAAAAGCTTATTTTGTTTAAAAAAGAAACCTGTTCCTCTCAAATTACCTTCCATACCACCCTTAAATTACAATTGCCTCTCCTTGACGAATGAGCGCAAAGAGAAATAACAACATTTAAACAACCACTGACGATGACCGTGTGAATTTGGCCGAAAACGTTTTGGGATTTTAATTTTATTTTGAATGTATTTCTAAGGTATTTTAATGTATTTTAAATAATTTTGTATTATATATATGAATGTAGGAATTTTAGTATGTTTTATTTATGCTGTATACGAAGTTTATTCACTTGGAAAAGTTTTCTAACAAAAGTGTTAAAATTATATTATTCAACGTTTATTTATTACTTACGATATCATGCAAGCAGAAATTGAATAAAAATGTGATTTTTATTTTTAAACAAATAACGGCAATTCGAAAAACTAAAGGCTTGACGATTCGCAGTAGTACATCGATATGTTTTATTTATGGTTCATACGATGTTTATTCACTTGGAAAGGTTTTATAACAAAAGCGTTAAAATTATATTATTCAACGTTTATTTATTACTTACGACATCGTGTAAGCAGAAATTGAATAAAAATGTGATTTTTATTTTTAAACAAATAACAGCAATTCGGAAAACTAAAGGTTTGGCTATTCACAGTGGTATATCGATACCTAATTTTCTAAAATTATTAATAACTAGAGATAGATTTAACATTAAATATGCCAAAACGGGTCATTTAACAAAAAAGAAGTTAAATAAAAAAGTTAAATAGTTCTAAGTATAATTTACGGTGTATTTCTGAAATATTTTTTTATAAAACTTGAATAAATTTCTAGTATGATTGCTGTTAAAGCCTACGTGAAATGACAAGATAATGTAAATGTAATAGAATCAGGGACGATCTGGATTTAATGTTCAATAACACGAGTAAATATCCTAGTTTTAGAAATGTAGTTGATTGTTAAAAATCTTTAACATTCGCTTGCGAGGGATGTAAAATCTCTCCGAAAAATGGTATTAAACTACACATTCCCCAATATTTGCCCTAAGGGAATTCAATAATTTTGTTGGAAGCGAAAAGTTCTCCGGAAGTGATGAGGTGATATTTATGATAAAACTAAATTTTAGTTGTTTACAGCATGTTTTACGGGTGTTTGAATGTGCTGATGGTTGTACCACTCAGTTTATGTGGCATGGCTTGGGATTAAATTTGTTTGGTCGATACGATTCTTTCGATAAAATCTTTAGTTGCCATTATAATGTAACAAATTTTCCGTTAAATTTTATAGATAATTTTGAAAGCAGAAAACATCAAAATTGTTGTACGATTTAAAATATGACTCAGATAAAAAAAAATCCGTAAAGAGGAAATATGAGGAAAATATTAACATCGAAAAGTAGTATATAAAAAATCAAAATGTAACGTATGTGCATTGAATAAAACGTCTTCTATATTATTCCAATATAATTTAAATTTATATACGTCTTATATACTGTGTTATTGTTTGCGCGGCATTATATGCGTAAACTAATAAAAATTAGGGTTGTTATTAAAAGAATACCAATAATAAAAATAAAAACAATTTATGACTATACACGCAGTTTATGTGGCACGGCTTTGGTTTAAATTTGTTTGGTCGGTATGATCCATTCCATAAAGTTTATAGTTGTCATTTTAATGTAAAGGATTTTTCGTTAAATGGTCATACGTATAATTTTAAAAGATGAAAACAGTAAAATTATTGTATAATTTAAATTTATCACAAATCGAGAAAAGTAATGTATAAATAGAGAATATGAGGAAAACACTAATATCTTTTTTAAAATGTTATTTTTTTTAAATCACACTATAACGTATATGCATTGATTAAAACGTCTTTATAATTTCCAAAATAATTAAAGTTAATTTATATGTCTACTTCTGTTATTGTTTGCGCAGTAAACAATAATGCTTGAACTAATAAAATTTAGGATTGTTATTCAAAAAACAAACAAACAAATAAAAATAATTTATAGCTATATCACGCAGTTTATGTGGCACGGCTTGGGTTTAAATTTTTTTCGTCGATATAATCCATTCCATAAAATTCATAGTTGTCATTTTAATGTAAAGGATTTTTCGTTAAATGACGTTACGTATAATTTTAAAAGGTGAAAAAAGTAAAATTATTGTATGATTTAAATTTACCGCAGATTGAAAAAAAATGTACAAATGGAAAATATGAGAAAACACTAATGTGTTTTTTAAAATGTTATTTTTAAAAAATCACAATGTAACGTATATCCATTGATTAAAACATCTATATTATTTCCAAAATATTTGAAGTTAATTTATATATGTCTACTTCTGTTATTGTTTGCACGGTATTATATGTGTAAACTAATAAAAATTAGGATTGTTATTAAGAAAACAAAGAGAGAAACAAAAACAATTTATGGCTATACATTACAGTTTATGTGGCACGGCTTGGGTTTAAATTTGTTTAGTCGATATGATCCATTCCATAAAATTTATAGCTGTCATTTTAATGTAAAGGATTTTTCGTTAAATGTTACGTATAATTTAAAAAACTGAAAACAGTAAAATTTTTGTATTATTTAAATTTATCACAGAGCGAAAGAAAATGTATAAATAGGGAATATGATGAAAACACTAATATCTTTTTTTTTTTAATGTTATTTTAAAAAAAATCACAATGTAACGTATGTGCATTCATTAAAACATCTATATTTGCAAAATAATTAAAGTTAATTTATATATGCCTACTTCTGTTATTTTTTACGCTGCATTATATGCGTAACCTTATAAAAATTAGAATTGTTATTTGAAAAAGAGAAAAAAAAAACAGTTTGTAGTTATACCACGTAGTTTATGTCGCATGGCTTGGTTTTAAATTTTTTTGGTCAATATGATCCATTTGATAAATATTAAAGTTGCAATTAATGTAATGGATTTTTCGTTAAATGTTAAGAATAATTTTGAAAGCTCAAAACAGTAAAATTTTTGTACGATTTAAATTTATCACATAAAAATCCCTATGTGACGTATGTGCATTGATTTAAACATATATATATATATATATCATTTCTAAAATAATTAAAATTACTTTATATATGTCTACTACTGTTATTGTTTACGCTGCATTATAAGCATAAACTAATATAAATTGACATTTTTATTAAAAAAATAGCTATGTGAAATCACTAAGAAATTAACGACGCGCAATATGTCGACTCTTATTTTTTGTAAAAGTTAATAACAACCAGAACACCCTTTTAAAATCAATGTGAAGTGGCGGTGATATACGCACAGACAAGCTGAACATTCGAGTTTGATCAACTTATAATATTAATAATATTGGGTATAGAGTACACATGTGAATAGTCCGAGCTTCTAAATCTCACTAGCTACCGATGTAAAATCTCTCCGAAAAATTCTATTAAATTGAATATTCTCCAAAAACTCCCAGAAGGGAATTCAATAATTTTGTTGGAAGCAAATGGTTGGAAGGAAGTGATGAGGCGATATCTGTGATAAAATTGAATTATAGATGTTTACAACATTTCTTAATAGAATTTAGTTGTTTTGAAAGTTGTTTAAAGCAGTTTATGTGGAAATGTTTGGGTTTAAATTACTTTGTTTGAATGATTCATTGAGTAAAATATTTACATGCCAGTGTATCAGATTTTTCGTTAGTTCTTGCGTATAATTTTGAAAGTTGAATAAAATAAAGATGTGCGCTATTTTGATGATTTTTATAGATTAAAAATGGATATAAGAATTTAATATAAGAGAAATAATATCTTGCTTTAAGCTTGTTTTAAAAATAATGAAAATACAATGCCATACTATGGTTTAAAAAACTGCATGAATTAAAAAGTATATATTTTTTGTGTATTTGTTTTGTTTATTTTTTTAAGTAACTAGGGGGTTCTGCCTACTACCAGCTACGCTCGCCAACCCCTGTTCAGACACCGCACACTCTAAAAGCACGTCAATTTGATCGGCTTTAAGAAATTTTCGGACGTATGAATTATGATTAAAAAAAAAAAAAAAACAGTGGCGATCTCCCTGCTAACGGGTTGTTTTTGATTAAATCAGATCAGTGAAACATGTGAAAATAAGTTAATATAAAATGAATTAAGTGAACAGAGTCTTTGTCTGCCGGTATTTTTTAACAACGCTATAAGAAAGTTTTTTTTTCAAATAAGGCTTTTTAAATGTATCGTTTTAAATCTGACGTAATTTTCACCGAAGTTTACTTTCTATTTTTAATATTCACGTGAAAATACTTTTGTTGTTAGAAAGGAAATATTATTTGCGCTGTCTTAAACTTTTTTAAGCTATTGTTGGGAATTCTATCTCAAAATATGAAATAAAAATATATTTTTAAATTTAAACTGTTTGGCAATATTATGGTTTGGCAATTTTAAATATGACGTAATTTTCTCCATTTATGACTTTTAACGCATATTAATGGATTTATTATTTTACAATTTTCTTTCTCTTTTAAAATTCCCGTTTTGTGACGTATCAATATTTTCCTGCTTTTAATATATAATCATTTAATTCTCATTTGGAAGTTTTTTTTCTGTTTATAATAGTCACGTATAAATAAATTTTTAATGGGGAATATTATTCTTCGCGCTGTTTTTAAATTTGGCAACAATTTGAAATAATACCCTTTTCTAAAAGTTGTAAAAAATATCTCTCGAAATGCTGAAAATTTGAATTTAAAATAGAAATAAAACCTCAAAAAAAAAAATGAGTCAAATTAAAAAAAATAAATACAGTCTGCAAACCGGGAACTTCTAATGTATATAATGATTAAATTCCTATATATAGTTTTTGCTCCTATAAAACTTTTTTAATGGAACGATTTTGACCAACTTTAACATTAAATATCTAATTCTTCGATTTGAAAACTGTCGGAATCAGCATGTTTATCAAACATTTCTCTATAATTCCACCGATTTTCATATTTTTGTATGCAATATTTGTCTTAATATTAACGAAGAAAGATCTCCGGTCACAAAAAATTCATAACCAGCAGATGTGACAGCGTTAGTTACCTTTTTTAAGAATAGAGAGATAATATAAGCAAAAACTTATTAAAAATATGTTTGTTGTTTAGAACTGCTGCATGTAAAATACTTAATTAAAGTAAAATGATTCACTGTATATTCACAACTAATTTTGTAAGATTTGTAAGAAATATAAGAGCTTCTTTTTAAAATCTATGTGATATGACGGAGCGTGCAGAATCATGCAAAATCTTGCTTTTATGCACTTTCAGAAAAATTCATGTTTACACACTAAATTATTCGTCATTTTTAAACAAATAATTTCTGTACTCCTTGAAAACATGATTTTTCCAATAATTCTTCCCGGAAGTCTGAAAAGAGGTAAAATTTCCGTTTATTCCTTCACGCATGCGTATTGGCTGTATTAATATCAAAGTTCGAATTTATTTTTTAAATGAAAAACTAAAAAATTCAAGTAATTAAAATTTTTAATTTTTTTAAAAACAAACAAGCAAAAATAAGGCTTTCGAATTAATTACAGGTAGCGATTTTCTCATTCATTTAAACTTGTTCGCAATTTCTTTTTTATAGTATTAAAAAATGTATTCGCATGTGTGGGGCTGTGCATATTTAACGTTATCATGTTAGAGGGGAGGGGGGGGGGGGTCTGACACATGATATCGTAAGATATCTCTAGGGTTAGGGGGGGGGGGTTACTTGTCTTTTGATATCGTTATCATTTTAGATACAAACAAAACTTTCTCTTTTTACTTGTAACTTGTTCTTTAACACAAAATGGCATGTTATCTTTTTTAGTCTGTTATCTATTGTTATGAAAGTACAAATTTATTATTAAAATAATTAAATGATTATAAAATTATTTAATTCCAAAATATAGGATACCCCAAAGTTTGGCATTCCTATTCTTCTGCCGTATGTGTATGCATATATAATATGCTGTTCGAGAAACCAAGCGCTAGTTATGTTTGAAATGATACTTGTTGTGCTTACTAGTAAATAAAAGAGAAATAACTGTTTTGTTGATAAGAAGTTCCCCCCCCCCCCCCCCATCGCGGGCAAGTGCAAGAAGATATTAGTAATGTTGAACGCATTATTTAAAGGAAAGGTATTATTTATTATTTTTAAATAGTACCATTTCTTTTAAGTGTTATTTGACATAAAGTTATTTCATGTGTAGAGTGTTATTTTATTCACTTCTCTTCGTTTGAATCAATAAAATAGGCGAAAAATAAATGTAAAACCATATCAGTATATCACTCGAAACAAAAGAAAAAAATTCCGAAAATAAAAAAAAAATTTTGACATTGATAACGATATCAGTACCAGGGAAGGAGGAGGGGGGGGGGGGGGTCGAAGGATGATAACGTATGACATCGTAAAAGGGGGAGGAGGTCCAAAATTACTAAAAAGTTGATAACGTTTTATATGTACAGCCCTTAAAATGTATTCTTAATGAACACATTTAAAAAATATATAGTAGTTCAATCAAGTTAGAAAAAAAAACGATTTTATTAAGAAAAGCAAACATTTCTTCTTTAATTTAATTAAAATATCTATCAATCCGAATTATGTCTTATTAAAAATATGTCTAATATGTAATAATTTTCATTCTCTATAATTCTATAAGTGTTAAAACACTATCCATTATTTCAGAACGACGAAATGTCCCTGTAATTAAGTTTAAATTTCCGAGCTTTTTGAACAAGAAATTTAACAAGCCTTACCATTCCCCCATTTGAAGAAAACCCGTATCTTCATTTCATACTTGCTCTCTTCCAAGTGCTTGCTGGCCGAGTAGTTAAGAATTTCGATTCGAAACGCGCGGTCCCAGATTCGAGCCAATGGTATCCATGGAAGAAAGAGAGACGTATTTTTAAAAAAATCCTTTCTCCAGATTACGAAAATTTTCTGTCCTAGAACGGAAAAAAAAGAATGGAAATTTCTTCGATTCTCGGATATATACCGGTAGCAGTGCTGCCAGGAATATTTTCGTAAATTAAAGAAAGTACTTTCTATGTTATGTAACATTTTCTATGTTATGTCTATGTAAAGTTATGTAACAATATTTTAAAAGAATAATTGAATATTGTGAAATCCATTGTCAAGGGTCTATTGTGGTGTGTTCTTCATTACAATTTTATAGTGATGTTTCAAAAATTTTCATCTAATAATACAGAAAGTATGTTACAAAACTCCGTCAAAACATCTTGTATAACAAATATAGTCTGTCATTCGTTGCTAATATTCACTTTCCAATGAAAAAGATGTATAAAAATAAATCTAAATTGCTATTTTTTTTATAAAATAATTAATCTTAGGGTATTTCTTCTTAAAAATATAATTTTAGCACTATAAAAAAAATCCTTTCAAACATTGTACTGTACTGAGTTTGCCACCAAATTTGAAGATGTTTTATTTTTACGGCAATCGCGGTATCACAATTATTTTTCAATCGATCTTTATTTAATGTATTCGTCTTAACTAATTGAATGTTCTTTATATGGACTCGAGTCTTTATTCCCTTTTTACTTTGCATAGAAATTTATATGCAAATTTTAATTAGTTATCCATAGCATCTTGATATCTGCCAAAGAAAGCTGTTTCTTAATGGAGGCTGGATTATCCGCTGCATTAATGGAAGAACTCATTAATGGTAATTAATATTGGGGGGAGAGTAATGTAACATTAGACTGCAATTCTGAAGTGAGTTTACTATGTTTATACATACATAAGATTGAATCTGAGTGGAATTTTTTTTTCTCGGGAAATTGTGAATTCTTGAAGAGAATTATGCTTCTTTTGATCAAAACTTCTAAATAGACGTTTTATTTATTTATTCATTAATTTAATTATGATAATGGAAAAAAGAATCACTTTAAAAAAAGAAACGGAATTTTTTTGTGTCTAGATTATAACAAGACTATCACTTGTAGGTGTCGTTTTAGACGAATTCTATAAACAGTAGTTATTAACATTACAACTAATTAAATCTTAATAACAGCTATACGATATTCGTAGAACATCGTAAGAAGATTCGTACGATATTATAAGGATTCGTAGTTGTTATACGTTTTCAACACAGATGGCTGTACAAGCGTTGCATTGGTCATGATAACATGTTATGTGAGCAACAAAAGTTATTATCATTACAACTAATTAAATTTCAGTAACAATTATACGATATTCGTAGAACATCGTAAGAAGAAGATTCGTGCAATATTATAAGGATTCGTAGTTATTATACGTTTTCAACACAGACATTGCATTGGTCATGATAACATGTTATGTGAACAACAGAAGTTATTAACATTACAACCAATTAAATTTCAATAAAAATTATACGATATTCGTAGAACATCGTAAGAAGAAGATTCGTACGATATTATAAGAATTCGTAGATATTATAAGAATTCGTAGATATTATACGTTTACAAAACAGAAGTCTGTATTGAGCGTTGCATTGGTCATAATAACATGTTATATGAACAACTGACATTTCAAATAATATTTTCAAGCTTTATTTGAAAAATAATTGCACATAAATTTAGTGATACAAACAGCTGTATAACTTGTAAAATCGGCTTACATAGCTGTTTATCTTGTAAAACATGATTTGCATAAACGGAGCCTCTGCTCAGCATAAGTAAATAGCAAATTCAATAAAATAAAAAGACAGGTGCTTTGTAGTGCAGAACATGGAACGAGTTCTTCTATGTTTTCAGGCAAAAAGGCTTTAACTGAAGTGTTTCCCACAGAGAGATTTGAAAGTTTAAAGGGGAATTCCCCCTAAAAAATAAGTTATACAGAGCATCTTTTGTGGTATTTTGTTTTAACTTTGTAAGAATTTGAACCCTCTTTTACGCCATGTAATTTTTGAATTCAAAGGCTGATCAAACAAAATTTTTAAGTTCACATTTTTGAACAACGCGCTTTAATGATTAAAAATGAATCTAGAATGAATGCTTGATATTAAAAGCACCAGTTGTTCAAATTTCATTTTTCATACACAGACTTCTCATTTGTCAAAGTTTAATGATGTTGACAACGTTATATAATTATAAAAACTTGATCATTTTACAACTGTAATATTTTAAAAATTGCATTACGTCTACTGAACAATAATACATTGTGCTTTTCTTTGTGTTACAAAGTCCGAGCTATATTTTATGATTGTGTGTAAAAACTGAAACTGAAGGTATACGGGTAAATTTCAGAGCTACAAAGAAATTATGGAATTAACCCAAAATTGTTAGTATTGTAGCTTTTGATATAATAGATTTAATTATTTTAATAAGCATTTAAAATGCAAAAGCAATAACATTAATTCAATTAATACAATCATTTTTTCATAATGAAAGTAAAAATTTATATAAGCAATTTATTTTTGTGATATATAGTCAATTTGTTGAATCTACATTTAAAATTAATTCACGCATTCTAGATTTAATTATAATTAAAGGGATTTTATCAAAGTATCATAAATCTGAAGTTCATTTATCTTATACAAAACACAAATAACAATAAAGATGCTCGAAATCTTATAAAAGGCTTTTCACAATCTTTATTTTAAGATTTCCTGCACAATCCTTTTTATCTGAAAATTAAAACGTCAGAAAAGCACATTAAATTTTGAAATCCTATCTAGGTTTATTAATCTATAATGACAGTTCAGTTATATTGTATTCAAGTACTGGAAACCCTGCATAATCCCATAATGAAACGTATTATTTCAACCCTATTCCTGGAATCAGGCACGTGTTGCCATTCCGAGAAACTTTAATTCGCAATTAATTATGGCGCGTGCGGGTTTGCTTCGAATTAAGTTTCAGAAGCCCCGAAACATTGTTGGTAATATGGAGAAGAGTGGAGTTTGAATTAAATATGCCACCACATAGATAAATGAATTTCTCTCACTCACGCGTTAATGCATTTAAATGCCGGGCCCGATTTAGAATAAACTGTGGATTCTAAAGTTTGTTCTGAATGCTAATTAGAGAGGAAAATTCATATAAAATGGTAATTTTTTTCTCTCTCTCTTTATGGCTTTGTATCCATTCTTAGCTATAGTTTAATAATCTCTGGTTTTCCATCCAGTTTTAAAAAATTTAAAAATTTAAAGTGAGAGTTAAGTGGGCAATGTCTTTCAAAAATTATCGTGTTACACTCTCAGAAATGAATACTCAGATTTCACGAAATTTTCTCTGTTTTTGACGAAATGGTTTCCTGGAAAATGCTCCGAGCGAACATTTCGTCAAATTGATGAAATTAGTTTCTTCACTTGCTTGATGATATAAATTTCGTCAATAGTTTCGTCAAAAGAGGGCTGGTGGCGCCATCTCTCAAGTAGTTTGGAAGCTCCAGCATTTGACACGGGGAAAGAAAAAAATCATTTCTCTCTCTTTCCTCGGCATGATTCGAACTCACGACCTTACGTATGGGAGGTAGCTGCTCTTCCAACCGGGCTGCCGGGGACTTAAAGGGTTTGCTTTTAGACTGGTGTAATGAATTCCACTTCGTGTTAATATTTTTTATAACGTAGACTGCAATTTTATCAGCGCTGCTATATTTTCTGAAAGTTTTAAGAAAGGCTAATTTATTTTTATGGTTTTCTCGTATCAATGAATAATTATAATATGGCTTGATTAAATAATTTACAACTGAAATTTTCTTTGATAAATGGATGATTAGAATATGGTCTGGTTAATTTGTTGCTCACAAATAACGAATTGTGAAGTGCATATTGCGTGAGATTTTATCACTTTGAGTAGGGGGATAAGATTTTAACACTTTACTGTTTATAAAGAGGAGAGGGATCAATTATGTTTATTTTTAATTTGATTGAAAACGTAATATACTTCTTAAAAAAAAAAAAAAAAGATATCCTAGAAGTTTGAAATTTTATTGGCCTAATTTTCTTATTGAATGGTTTTGAAGAACACAGGAAATTTATTCTTTTCGAATTAAAACATAACAAACGACAACATATAAATAAAATAATAATAATAATAATAAGCATTCCTAAAAATTCTAACAGCTAAAAAAATAACTAATGAAAAACAATAACTACCTATATTTCAGTATTTTCTGAAAAGCACCAAGTGCTGTTTTAAAATAAATTATTACAGGACTAACATAAGCCAGCAAATATCTGTTTGCTAAAATCGCAGGATTTAAGGAGGATTTGAGGAACTGGTTCCTTAAAATGCATTGAGTCTGACCGTGATTGAGGCAAAACTTTCGTCAAATATTTGAGGGTTTACGTTTCGTTATAAGTCACGTGATGTTAATAGGAAATGATCGTCAAAAACGACGAAATACAGCTCGAGGATTTCTGAATCGTCAAAAGGGAGAGTTTTATTTCTGAGAGTGTATTATCTCTTATATATACTATAATATTTTCAGAAATATAATTACGTAACAATTACCAGAAAACTTTTAAAACGAAAGTATAGATAAATTTTACATATAATCCTAATTTATTGTACAAGGCTAGAGCATGAAACACCGTTGATAAATAGTAAAGTTTGAATTACATATAATTACCGCATAGATAGCTAAAGATAAATAAATTTATTCAAATTCTTGGTCGGATTCTAAGCAGGCTGTTTGATTGCACGTTTGTGTTGAATGCTAATAGGCCGGCAGTCGGCAGCACAGATAATCTCATCGAGTTCTCATATCGATTTCTCGATAATCTCAACCGATGACCAGGCATGGCTATGGAATACATTCCATAACAAAACTCAGAACTGAACAGCAGGCACTGCAGATATGAAGACGAAAAAGATGTTTGTCAGATTCATTGACCCAGGTACCAGGTATCAAACCCGTTTAGCTGCGGCAATCCGGCAGGTAGGGCCTGGTCATCGGTTAGAGAGAACGAAAGACCTCAGCGATCTGATGAATATACCGGGTATTTAAAAATTCGGCCGACAAATTCAGATGAGTGATAGAACAGTAGGCATCAAGAGAAAGAAAAATTGCCATAGAACATGGGGTCGCAAACTACTTATTTAATCACAAACACAGGGTGTTTCACCCTAACTGAACTCGGGTTGACGGTAATAATTTCGAGAAAAATAAAAACATTGCAATGAAAATGTAACGATATGTTCCTTGTTTTGTGTGAAATGTGACAACATCACGAAAATGTTGCTCAAGCAATCGATGATACCGTATGAACTGATAATCATAGTCCAAATTGTGGGGCGTCGAGTGCATATTGCTGCCGCGTATAATGCAAATTTCTACCACTTGTGTTTGGTGTTATAGCATTTACAACAAAGGTGAGAGTGTCTATTAAATGTTTTATTATAATATATTTCAGTTTTCTAAAAGTTATTACTGTGAACTCAAATTGAGTTAAGATGGAACACCCTATATTTTTGATTAAATACGTGGTTTGTGACCCTGTGTTCTATGGTGATTTTTCATCCTCTTGTTGTCTACTATCACCCCTTTGAATTTGTCGGTTGAATTTTGGAACACCCTGTATTTGTGGTATCATATTCAATTCAAATTTTAATACTCTACACTTTATCAGTACTATTTTGAAGCTTCTGAAGCGAGATCATTCAGATGACGAGACCTTCACCTAGAGATCTGTACGGGCCGGCCCGTGGCCCGAAGCCAGAGTCTGGCCCGGCCCGCGGGCCGGGCTCGGGCCGATTTTCATTCACGGCACACGGGCCGGGCCGGGCCTAACTTAATTTTTCTGTACAGAGCCAGGCCTGGTTTCATTCCTAGTCTTCATGGCCCAAAGTCCTAGTTTTGAGCCAGCCCGTATGAAAATCATTGTTTCAGCGTGGCCTGATCCATTTAAAGGTCAGTTAAATTAAGCCTGGCCCAAAAGTTTTTGCAAAAAATGCATACATTTTTGAATCGCCATTATTCTACACTTAAACATTAAAATTTGTTATTTTTAACGAATAGTAGATTTCTACGCATATTAAAATATAACTAAATTAAAATACAGTAAAATGTGTGAAACGGAAGCTGCCTATGACGGAACCCTGTTTTAAACTGTAAAACGTATTGATCCATGCAAAATAAATATACTAATAAGTAAGAAAAGAATATATAATACATTTGCACTTGCTAAGAAGGGAACTTGTCTATAACGCATTTTTTTTTTCTTTTCTATGCAATTCCATCTTAGAAGATTTTACTGTATAGCATTTTTTCGATTTTTAACACATGGAATATGGATTAACAATATTAATGATAACTGAAACATTTACATACAAGTAATAGAGATTCATTACAAAAATAAATATCGCAGCCTGCTGCACATCTATAAAAATAAAGATTATAAACATGAAAAAAAAATTAAGATAAATATTTTTGGTCAGAATTCCTCGTACGCCCAGTGGCAGAAAGTTTTGTAGCTGTCTGCGACAAGCTTTTAAAGTTTCATAATCTGTCTACAAATTTTGCATGTAATTTTGAGGAATAAATAATACATTAAACTTTTTATCATTTTATTTAAAACATGGAAATCATGATGATTACCATTAATTTTGCTTATAACTTTTCATCATCTAACTTCTTGTAGGATTTCTAAAATGGAAAGGATACGTAGAACCATACATAGACAATAAAGATGCTTTAAAAACCCTTCGGAAGCTTCAGAGCTGATTTGTTTTTTCTTGAATGTTCTGCTCTTTAAATATCTTTTCGAATTTTTAGCCTAGGGTAATTTTCAATTAATATTTTGACCAGGGTGGCGCATTCTTGAAACTGTGTGCTCAAGTTTTTTTCACCATTTCACAATCACGCACATCACATACAACTTTCAGACATGCTACAGGCTCAGCGGAAAAAAAAAGCTGAACTTTTACGGCCTCAAGCGCGAAAAGCACTGAGTTTTTTCCCACAGCCCTTTAATGAAATTAGTTTTTTTTACAATTCTTTGTCGAAATTCGTGTTTTTTTTCGCAGACTTCTGAGGAAATTCGCGTTTTTTCTGCGGTCCTTTGACGAATTTTGCGTATTTTCCCGGTCTCTTGACAAAATTTGCGTTTTTCTCATGACCTTTTGAAGAAATTGACATTTCTTCGTAATTCGTTGACGAAATTCGTGTATTTTTTCACGGCCTTTTGACGAAAGTTGCGTTTTTCCGTGATTTTTTGACAAAATTTGCGCTTTTTCGCGATCTTTTGACAAAATTCACGCTTTTTCAATAATTCCATGACGAAATTCACGCTTGTTCCACGATCCAATGACGACATTTGCACTTTTCACGATCTTTTGACGAAATTTGCTTTTTATCACGATCCTTTGACGAAATTTAGGTTTTTTTCACGATGCTTTGACGAAATTTGCGTTATTTTGCGATATTGTGGCGAAAATTGCGTTTTTTTCGCGATATTTGCGGGTTTTTTCGCGATATTTTGACGAAATATGCGTTTTATTCACGATATTTTGTCGGAATTTGCGATATTTTGACGACATCCGCGTTTTGTTCGCGATATTTTGACGACATCCACGTTTTGTTCGCGATATTTTGACGAAATTAACGTTTTATCTGCGATATTTTGACGAAATGTGCGTTTTTTTTCGCGGTATTTTGACGAAATTCGCGTTTTGTCCACGATATTTTGACAAAATTTGCGTTTTATTCAGGATATTTGGACGAAATTTGCAGTTTATTCGCGATATTTTGACGAAATTTGCGTTTTATTCCCGATATTTTAACGAAATTTGCGTTTTGTTCGCGATTCTTTGACGAAATTTGCGGTTTTTCCGCGATATTTCGACGAAATTCGCGTTTTGTCCGCGATATTTTGACAAAATTTGCGTTTTATTCGGAATATTTGGACGAAATTTTCTTTTTATTCGCGATATTTTGCCAAAATGTGTGTTTTATTCGTGATTCTTTGACAAAATTCGCGTTTTGGCTGCAATATTTTGACGAAATTTTCGTTTTATTCGCAATATTTTGACGAAATGTGGGTCTTGTTCGCGATTCTTTGACGAAATTTGCGTTTTGTTCGCGACCCTTTGTCGAAATTCGCGTTTTGTTCGAGATATTTTGACGAATTTGCGTTTTATTCGTGATATTTGGACGAAATTTGCGTTTTGTTTGCGATCCTTTGACGGAAATCGTGTTTTTTACGCGATCTTTTACCGAAATTCGCATTTTTTCACGGGAAAAAAATGTTCGAAAGTTGCGGACAATCTTTTAAATTAATTTCATTAGTGCAGACAAAAATTGTCCGCAAGAGATTTTCTTTGTCAGCGACTATGTCGCCGTGTCGCGGTGTTTCTGCCACTGGGCTCGTACGAGACAAATTTTTAACCAATTCGACGTAAAAATCAATGTTTTGTAGAAGTTCACTCGGGCCGGGCCGGGCTCTGGCCGAACTTTTAATTTTTTTATCGGGCCGGGCCGGGCCAATATTATATTTTCTACGAACCGGGCCGGACCCGGGCCGAACTTTTAAGTTTTGTATCGGGCCGGGCCGATTTTTTTTCTCTATGAGTCGGGCCGGGCCCGGGCCTTTAAATGTCGGCCCGTGCAGACCTCTACCTTCACCTGGTTTACGATTTTCCTTTTCCGTTGCATTTTTTTTTTTTTTAATTAAAGAGACCGTTTTCTATTTCTGAACCAGCGTTTTCTCTTAAAGAGCTGTAGTAATACTTCGAACTATCTTAAACTTTTGTGTGACAATGTAAAAGAACTTTCTATATTTTTGTTCTAATGGTTATTGTTTTTAGCGATATTTTGAGCCGCCTCCTGCTTTTAGGCTTTTATGTGATGCGTTTAAAGTGCATTCATCAACGTATTGTGCTTATAAAAGGGAGAATGAAACATAAATTGTGTTCAAAGCCAATTTCTTTTTCTTTAAAATTGCTTTCCTAAAGTGTTAATGTAACATTCTGGTATCCGATACCTTAAAAAAATCCATTTATAGTTTTCTCCTAGATGATTAATAGCTTTAATGTATTACTGTATGTCAGATAAAAATTACAGAAAAGAAAATGCGCTTTAAAAGAAAGCCAGAAATGTATACTCTTTAAAAATTGAGAAAATGAGGTATGCATTGTTAAAAATTTCTGTAAAAACACAGAAAAAAAACGAGATTCTCTGTACATTTACACTAGTTCTCAGTTAAATGTATTCGATTGAGTTTCTCGGCCATGATTTTAGAGACATTACCCTATTTTTACATCAAATTCCCTGTAGGGATTTCCATATCTTTATTTAAAGAAATTTTTAACTTTGTAATAACCAGTAATTCAAAATACATACTTTTAAAATTCTTTTACATCTTATTAGAAATATTTAAGAAGGAAATTTGGTTTAGAAATTGTTTTATTAAAAATTAGAATATTTTAGAAAGGGATTTTTTTTTCTCTGCGGAGTTTTTAAGGGGATTTTTATCGACAATTATTTGCAGTTGTTAAATTCACCATGCGCATGAAGCTTTGTAATATTAAAAATAAATTAAAAGTACAAGATCAAGTCAGTAACTAGGTCACAAAAGCCAATAAAAAAGGGAAACCAAGATACATACTTAAAAGGCACATCTATTTCTCTATGTAATCGTCATTTACATTGATAGATTTGTCCCATCTCTTTATGAGTTTTCTAATACCCAGAGCCCGATCAAGCTGAAGTTGGGCCCAGGGCCTGTCAAAAATTTGCCCCTACCCTACCTCTCCATTCCCGGCGACACTTTCAGAAAAAAAGTACGTTTATTTGATGATTTGACAAAGTTGTTTGGGTGAAAGTTTCAAGTTTACAAAAAAAAATTTAACTTACAAGAATAATCAAGAAAATGAATTACCGTCCACTTTCTCAAATAAGCATTTGTATAATTCACGAACATCTATGATCCACAGTTTATGTTGCAGAATAAATGAGGACGTCTTTTTCAAAACTCGCCTTATCCAAAATCATAAAAATTGTGTTTTCCCTAACAGTCTAGTAATCATTTTAAACTATAATTATGACATTGTAAAATCCTCGTTTATATTGAAACCAACAGACACAGTATGCAATTTTTGGCATTTTTCCCAAATTTGATTTTCTGGATATGGCAAGTTTTGAAAATTATAGGTACTCTCAAATTAAAAAGGACATTTACAGAAAAATTAAATATGGAGGGTTTTTTTTACAGTAAAACTTTGTTTTTACGTGAGGGACCAAAATATAAAATGCAAACAGTGGAAAAACTTAAATTGTGATAAAATACACACAAATTTGTGGGCCCAGGGCCGAGGCCCCGGAGGCCCGTGCATTAATCAGGCCCAGCTAATACCTGCTGCATAAAAGTCTTTGGACTGCACTCTCAGCCATCTGTGTACTTCACATTGAACGTCTGCATCCGTCGGCTGTAGGGTAAATCATGTGAACATCCTGTTGCAGTTGCTAATGTACTGCAATTATTTTATTGTTGTTCGCCTGTCAGCTCTAGCCATTTCCTCAACCTTCCGCACTGTTTCTTCTGTCGCAATCTCAAGAGGACGACCACTTCGTTTTTCGTCAACAACTTTTGAACGTCCCTGCTCATCTTGTACAACTATTGTCTCATAAATTCGAAATTGACATCTTACAGTTGGACAGTGCTGCCACCTATTGGCACATTTGGAAACAATTTACTACTAATTTCCGATCTCTCATATCGGTTTCCGACCTACTTACTGACTTTCCCTCGTATTTACCCGCTGAATCATAAAATGCATCCATTGCATTTAGTAGTATCAGCCCTAATATAACTCAGTCAGTAAGGTGTTAGTCTCCAACCCAGAGGACTCGGCATCAAATCCCGGGCCGGCTAGAAATAAATATCGTAAAAATTAAATGGTACAGCATTTCAAATTAACTTGAAATTTTCTTATTTTTTGAAGTTAAAAAATTCACTAACTTTAAAAAATGAAAATAAATTATTATCATTAAAAGTAAAGAAAATAAATAAATTTACAGAGTTTACTATAAATTTACTGTATAATTTCTCTATTTTTAAAAGAATCTCTGTTTTTCTAATCTCTGTAATTTTACATAAGACATAAGATAATGGATTACCGGTATATTCTCTGTAATGTCACTGAAAGTTTTTTAACATTTAGATAATTTTTATCGACAGAAATAACTGCCTTTTGCCCGTGTTATACTAATATATAATAATATACCATGTCTTCAGGCATTATTATAATATTAGAGAGCTATCACAGTATGGACATTTTTCTTATTATATGTTATTCAAGATAATAAAAACATGACACATTATTTTTTTCATTCAAAAAATGTCTTATATTGTCTGTATATATTTACATTAAAAACAATTTTTTATAAAATATATTTCGTTACTTTTCATGAAAAACCCCCCATATATTTCAACAGTTTTAAAGTATGCTATTAAATATTACATAGTACCTGGCATATTATCTACAATGCATCGTCTATACTGCCTACTCTAATTCCAAAAAAACGTTTTAATCCCTTCACCGGAGGCTTCCTCAGTTTGAAATGATGATGTTTTAGCTTATTTGCAGCCAGCTATAATCTTTTTGTTATAGCTATGCAGAAAGCTATAAGATCTCGTGCCGAACTGCAAAAAAGTCAAAGCATCATCATTTCAAACTGAGGAAGCCTCCGGTGAAGGGGCGAAAACGTTTTTTGGAATTAGTCTCGGCAGTATAGACATTGCATTATACATAATATGCCAGGTACTATGTAATATTGAGAACAGTATACTTTAAAACTGTTGGAATATATGTTTTTTTATGAAAAGTAACGAAATATGTTTTATAAAAATTGTTTTTAATGTAAATGTATACAAACAATATAAGAATTTTTTTTTAATGAAAAAAAGTAATGTATCATGTTTTTAATAACTTGAACAACATATAATAAAAAATGTCTATACTGTGATAGCTCTCTACTATGGTAATAATGCCTGAATATATGGTATAATATAATATATAAATTTTTTTAATAGTGTAGCAATATTTCAATCCACTTCGTGCATTTATATTTTATTTATCTTAAAACTGCATTCATCAGAGTATTTTACTTTTAAAGGATAATAAAGCGTAAAGTATGTTAACAATCGAAATTTTATTTCTTCTTTTAAGTCAGATGCTTTTGTAAAATGTTACTGTAGCGTTCCTTATCTAGTATCTTTAAAAATTATATTACATTTTCTTTCTTCTAAATGATTAACAGCATAAATGCGCACACGAGTAAATGCACCGAGCAGTAACTTTGTTTCAAAGTGAAGTTAAAAATATATCTATCTTTAAATGTTTGAGACATATATGTCCATCTTAACTAATTATTAATTTCCAAAGTCCAAAAGGATAATTTTTATACTGAGAGATGTTATATAATACTTGGCATTCTTAAAAAAAAAAAAATCCTGTAACATTTAAAAAATATTTTTTTAAAAACTTGTATTAATAGTTTTAGCGACATTTTAATCAGCTTTGCATTAATTTATACTTTTATATCTCTTGAAATTACATTCATTAGTGCATTCCACATTTAAAAAGTAGAATAAAGTGTAAAGTATGTTATGTATCGAAATATTATTTCTTTTTTTAAACCAGATGCCTTTCTAAAATGCTAATGCAGCATTGCCTATCTAGTATCTTAAGGAGTCTTGTATCTTTTAAACGCGACGAAAATCAAGAAAAAAATTAAAGTTTGAATTAGTTTATCTTCAAAAGCTTTTTACGTATAAACATGAAATTTTGACTATTAATTAAACAGAATTCGATAATAAACACATAAGTACTTTTTAAATGATCTACTTTTAATTATTTACCATGATAAGATTTTTAGTTAAGACTACTTATATTCTTTAAAAAATGTATAATTTTGATTTTTTTTAAGAAATTTTTTCTTTTACATGGTTACTGAAACAATTTTGGCCTAAGTGCAGATCATTTTAAAAATGCATGTGCTTATACATATCAAATTTCATAACCATCCATGTACATTTCCTCAAGGTATCATGCACGCAATGACTGATGAAGTAAAAAAAAAGAACTATTTAAATTTCAACAAGGTACAAATTCTGTAAAAAACTAGTCAGTTTCTAATGGTATTAAAAAGTATAATCTGTTTAATTAATAGTCAAAGTTTCATGTTTATACACAAAAAGATTTTGGAGATATACTAAAGCGAACTTTGAATGTTTTTGTTGATTTTCGTCGCATTTAAAAGGTACAAAATCCCTTAAAAAATTATTAATTTTTCTCTTAATTTAATGATTGATAGCAATAGTGCATAAGGTTACACTTAAAAGAAACTTTGTTTCAAAGAGAAGTTAAGAATATGTCTATCTTTAAAAATTTGTGACTTACATGTCCATCTTGACTAATTCTTAATTTCCACAAGTTATAATTTTTATATTGAATGATTTTATATAACACTTGGCATTATTTAAAAATTTCCTTTAACATTTTAAAAGGATCTTCTATTTTTCATCACCTGTATTAATGCTTTTAGCTATATTTTAACCCTCTTTGTTCATTTAAAAATTCCACTTTTAGAAAGTAAGAATAAAGTGTAAAGTATGTTATCAATCGAAATTTTACTTCTTTAAAATCAGATGCTTTTCTAAAATGTTAATATAGCATTCTCTTATCTCGTGTCTCAAAAAATTCATTAAGAATTTTTTTTTTCAGTGATTAATAGCGTTTGTGCGTGACTGTACGCAACAGTAAATGTAGTGAAAAGGAATTTTGTGTCAAAGAAAGGCTAAAAATACATTCAACTTTAAATAACTTGGGAGAATGGGATATATATGTATCTATCTATATTAATAGCCGAACTCTAAAACCAAACGTATGTAATGATTTGGAAGATTATTTAATTGATCACGATCCTAGTAATATTTAAAAATATTATGTTACATCTTGAAAATATTTTGCTAATAAAGCGTTAAGTATGTTATCAATCGAAATTTTATTTCTTGTTTAAAATCAGGTGCTTTTCTAAAATGTTAATGTAGCATTCTCTTTTCTGGTGTGTCAAAAAATTCATTAATTTATTTTTTTTTCTCTGTGATTAATAGCGTTTATGCGTGACTGTACGCAGAAGTAAATGTAGTGAAAAGGAACTTTGTGTCAAAGAAAGGCTAAAAATACATCCAACTTTAAATAACTTAGGAGAATGGGATATGTATTATCTATATGTATAATCTATCTTAATTAAAAGCCACACTATAAAACCAAACGTATGTAATGATTTGAAAGAGTGACTGATCACGATCCTAGTATTATTTTAAAATATTATGTTACATCTTAAAAGTTTCTTGCTAATAAATATTGATTTTTATTAATAGTGTACACATTTAAATTTAGATTTTACTGTATTTCGAAATATGCATACAGCATTAAAATTTTTAGATCGCATCATTTATCTCACTTATGACTTACGTCGTCAGCAAATTAACTAACTCTCTGGTATTTATTTATTGTCTGTAATATGCACGCACGAGGTAAAAAAGTAAAATCCACGGATCACGAGCACAATGACTTTAGACTTTGAAAAAATGAAGCATTAGCATGGAAGCTGTCAACAAAGCAATTGGCTGTACTAGACCTAATTGGAATGTTTTACAAATAATGTATAAACTACTTTTTTTAACACTTGAGGTCTCCTAACCGTGTTTTTCCTTAACGTAATTTTTAAACTGAAATGCAGATTTAACAAAAAAGTGATAGTAAAGTTACTTTTGTGCAGTGCATAAAATAAATATGTTAGGTAATAAAATATAAATAATCATACCGCTATTTTTCATAGTTATTATTTTATGAATCATTAAACATACATGAAACATTCTGTAGGATTTACAAAAGGTTGAATGTTAATCCTAGTGTATTTGAAAAAGCTAGTCCATCACTGGCTCTATGACCTGTTTCAGTTTATCGTCACATTAATTGAACACCCTATATCCTTACCTCACTTCACAATTTATTCTAAAATCTCTCCTCACCAAATCACATTCATCGAAATCAACAAACATTATGACAAATATTGTTTGCTTTTAAATTCTACGATACCCGCTTTTTATTAATTTATTATGTCAGCGAGTTCTTAGTAGTTTATTCTGAAACTTGAATATTTGAATTGTGCTATTTTAGATAAAACAATTATTTATATATTTTGAAAGAAAAAAAATAATTATAAAGTATCACCTACAAATAAACTTGACACCAAAATTACATGAAATGCTTAGTCAGGAAACAAAGTGATACGTGAGAGAGAGTGAGATAAAAAATAACGATGATTCTGATATATTCACTATAGTAAATACACAATGCTAACGTTTTCCATGTAAGGTGTCTTCATATTCCAAACAATCCAAAGTTTTAAAAAATGCAATCTGCGCGAATAAAAGTAGTATTTATTTTAAAAATATATATATACCATGGCTTGTGAATCGGTAATTTAGCGGCGTTTAATTCGCAAAGAATGACGCTGATTTAAGGCAGCTGCATTTCTATTGGAAAAAACAGTACTAAAAACTTTTTAGTAGAACATGCTTAGAAGATTAATATAGCCTCAAAACTAACAGACAATATTTTCAATTCTGAAAGTTTTCACTTCAACTTTAGTAAGAAAAGTAGGTACATTATTTTTGTTTACGCCTTTTTATGTTACTGAAGATGTTGATAATGTTTGTAAACTATTACCGAATATGAGAATATTTAAAAATATCCTTAAGCAATAATCTAATAATCCCTTCGTTTATAGATAAAGTTAACTGTGTAGCATGCATTCACTAGTGGATACACTCTGAATTAAACAAAACATCCAGAATTAAAAATTTAAAAACGAAATAATATGTATTTAACTTTCCTTATTATTTGAACATTTATTGTTTTTATTGTTATTGTTATTATCATTATCATCATTTTGTAAATCTCATTACATAACAAAGTACAAACTTTCGCAATGATATATAATATATTATGCCAATCTTATTATTAATTACATGGAAGCGAAGGAGTTAATACCCACCATATAAATCAGTTAAATATATTAACAAAAGGTTGTTAGATCGTCCTTAATTAGTTTAGTTTACTTCATCTTTTAAATTTATCAAGGAAGAACTAAGAAATCCCTTTGTTTTACTTTAATCAAGCTTTGAAACTACTACCAAATCATGATTGTGTCAGTGCTACGTATAAATAAATTTATTGTTTTATTTTTAGAATTATGAATTAGCTCTTCTAAGATATTTTAAAATTGAAAACTTCATTAATTTACAATTCTGTTAAACATTTTAACAAAAGAATGTTAGTTCTTCCTTGAATTGCTTAGTTTACTTCATCTTTAAGTTTATCAAAGAAGAACTAAAGAAATCCCTGTTTTACTTCAATCATACTTCGGAACTACTACCATTTCATAATTTTATCAGCGCTTTGTATAAATAAATTTGCTGTTTTATTGTTAGAATTATGAATTAGCTCCTCTGAGATACTTTAAAATTGAAAATTTCATTAATTTACAATTCTGTTAAATATATTAACAAAAGAATGTTAGTTCTTCCTTAAATTGCTTAGTTTACTTCATCTTTAAATTTATCAAAGAAGAACTAAAGAAATCTCTTCTTTACTTTAATCATACTTTGGAACTACTGCCAAGTCATGATTGTATCAGCGCTCTGTATAAATAAATTTACTGTTTTATTTTTAGAATTATGAACTAGCTCTTTTAAGATACTTTAAAATTGAAAACCTCATTTATATTACATGAAATAGTAACTACTTGAGGCCTATGCAACTCTTAAAGTTTCTCTTAAGTCAAGTAGTAATTCATCTGTCTTATTCTGAACTAAATGCATTTCTAAATTAAAGTTTTCGGGTTACATTCATTTGATTACATTCTTCTGTTTCAAAAGGAGGATAATTATGTTGTTTAAGCCGTTGCTAAGACACTGTCGTTGGGCGCGGTTCTTGAACTTTATTTAAAAATTACTTTTGAAATGTCAAACAGCCAAAAATGCCTCAGCTTTTTTCCTTACAAACATTTGTGTTATCGAGTGTATATGGATTTTTCTTACGATTTTATGCTTTTGGCAAAATATTTCATTTTAACTTTCCTTACAGAAGACGTTTATGCTATTTTAAGATTTTGTTGCTAATATTTCACATTTATCATTTAAAAGTTAACTTTCGCATTTTGTTGAATTTAATCTTATTGTTAAGGACGTGAAATTGATTCAAATATGAAGCACAATTTTGTTAATTTTGCAAAAATTTTAAAAACATCTTTTGAAATGTCAAGCAGCTAAAAATGCTTGAAATATAGGATGCATCCCTTACAAACATTTGTGTTATTAATTTTATATATATTTTTTAAATTATTTATGCTTGAGCCAAAATATTTTAGTTTAAACTTCCTTACAAAAGATATTTTGTGCTATTTTAAGTTTTTGTTGTTGATATTTCAACTACATCTTTTAAAATATAACTTTTTATTTACATTTTGTTGAATTTCATCTTACATTTAGGGACAAAAATTTGATTCAAATATGAAACACAATTTTGTTAATTTTTCAAAAAAATTAAAAATATCTTTTGAACTGTCAATCAGCTAAAAAGGCTTAAAAACTAGGTTTTTTCTTCACCTATAAACATTTGTGTTATTAATTTTATATACATTTTTTAAAATTATTTATGCTTGTGCTAAAATAGTTTAGTTTAAACTTCCTTACAAAAGACCTTTTAAGCTATTTTAAGATTTTGTTGATATTTCATGTACATCCCTTAAAATATAACTTTTAGTTAACATTTTGTAGATTTTCATCTCACATTTAGGGACATAAAATGCATTCAAATATGATCCATAATTTTGTAAATTTTACAAAATTGGATCGCTTTTTGAACATTTGTATCCATTTAGAATGAGCGAAATAACAATCTTTCGAAGAACGATGTACTGTATAACTAGCATTTAATTAGTTAAAAGTAAATATTGTTTTCGTAAGTTAATTATGGAACAAAGTACTCAGATAAAGCTTCCAGATGTAAAATGTTTAGTAATGAAATAATCCAATGTTAACTAGCTTTCCTTATTATTTAATAATTTATTATTATTATTATCATCATCCTAATCATTTTGAAAATCTCATTGCAAAACAAAGTACAAAAGCTTGCAACGACATGTAATATGTTATGAAAATTTTATTAATAATTAAATAATCATATCTAATAAGTTTTCTTTATTATTTAAAAAATATATATGACTGTATTATACAAAATATCTCATTATAAAAAAATATATAGAGGACTCCAAAGGCATGAAATCTTCATTTCAAATATGTTAAAAAATAATGATTTCTAATTTGTTTATTAATTAAAAACTTATTAAAGTATTATTTTTAAAAAATCTCACCACAAAACAAAAATAAAGGGAGTGTAAACGCACATAATATGCAATACTAAAGTTCTTAAGGATGAAATAATCGTATCTGATTGTGTTTTTTAATTATATTACATTATTAAGCAATTTGTATTTGATATATTTGATCAATTTGTATTTGATATATTTGATCAGTTTGTATTTTAAATCGTGTTGTTATTTTGACGAATACATACTGAACTGATTAAATGAAACTGTTGTCTACATAATTATTACTTCAGAAATAAACGCGAAGCTAAGATCAAGTTTCCTAGTACAAAATATTTATTTTAACTATTTTTGATGATTACAACTAAATCTGGAAAACTAATTTTTGTTTGAATAAATTGCAATCAGTATATAATATTTTAAATCATTGTTTACATTTTCTTTGCACTGGAAGGAATGGGACGGAAAAACTGGTTTTACAGTGAAAAGACACCGGAATAATTTTTAAAATTAATTCGCCACCAGAAAATTTATTAAACGCTCCTTTCACCCCCCCCCCCCACCCCACATGACTACAATATATCGATATATTGTAAATATGTAAACTTTTCTTCTCCCAAAATAACGATATTATACATTGATATACAATTATCGATATTTATTAAGGTATAAAAATGTTCTGTTAATGTCTTTTGAAATTAATTATTTTTTATAAGCATTTTCTTTTTGCCATTATTCTTAAAATTCTCCACTGAATATTTTATTTATATTTATAAAAAAAAAAAATAGCAAATAAAAAAATCTTAAATAATTTGATAGGATTTCAACTTTTCAATATTGTAAATTTTATATTGTATTGAGGGAACGTAGGCTTTATTCTATGAACTGTATATTGACCAACATTCCACTTAAATGAATTTTACAAAAATATTTCGATTTAAATTCAAATCTTTTTTGCAATTTTCTTTTAATAATTAATAAAATAGAGTGTTGAAAATTCATCTGAAATCAGAGGATGCTGAAATTTGTACAAAGTTTCTATCCACAAAAGTACTAAAGTAGATTTGTTTCCTTTTAGTATTAACTACATTATTTGAATCCTTTCTTTGTAGTCCTGGTTTTACTTTACCATTTATGGTTTTTGGCCATACTTTGTTACCTGGTTTTATTATTATTATTGTTATTATTATTATTATTAATTCATATTTTATCTCTTTCCAACATAGTTGGACAGCGTTTATGAATTCGGTTTGTCTGTCTGTCCGTGCTCTAATTGTCGTAAATATAATCGCATTACCATGAAATTTCTATATGTTATTATGATTTACTATAGAATGTTAGGCGTTGAAAATTAAGGGCGTAGCATTTGTAGTTCCTTTACAGGGACACACAAATAATTCCGTTACATTGTCGTCTATGGGGAAAAATCATTTGCGGTGCATTTTATTCCCGTTACGATATTTCAAACATAAGAAGATTGATATAAATCATTCAGATATATACGTACTTTCTGGTGAATATGTAATAAATAACATTTTTAATTCATTTACAAAAAAAAAAAACCCACAAAATCATTTTATTATATTATAATCTATTTTAAAAAATCGTTAGCGATGCATTTTAATGAAGTTATAATACTTCAAAAATAACGAAATCACATCATTTGACGATTTTTAGGTTATAAAGATCTTTTTAATGTATTTTAGCACCTTTTTTAGTAAAGTGAATCAGAATTTCCATTTCGTATATTTTTCATTTAATGAAAATACGGCTATTGTTGAAAATACGGCTATTGTTGAAAATACGGCTATTGTTGAAAATACGGCTATTGTTGTACGGCTATCTTTTTGACCTTGTTCGCTTGCGGATACGTGTTTCTTGTAGCTGAAGACGAGCTGTTATGTTTTTAGCTCGAAACGCGTCCTGTGTATTGTTTTATTTTATGGTGATTTTTTACAAAGTTTTATTATTTTAATTACTTCAAATCGCCAGTTTTCGGTGCTATTTCGCCATTTTAATTATTGTTACTGTGATAAATTTTTTTAAATGAAAATTATGCAATTATTGTTTCATTCCATATTTAATTCTTTTACTTTGTGATAGTTAAAACATTTTATTAAAATAAAAATTCATATAAATATGTAGAATCTTTTAAAGGAACTTTTATTTTAAAATGAGCTCTAATTTTAAACGTGCTTTAATTTTAAAACGAACTCTAATTTTAAACGAAGTTTTCAAAAAACGAATTTTTTGTAAAGAAGGCTTTTGAAACGAAACGATTAATTTCTTTAATGATATTTTTAAATACTTATCTCCTTGTTCTCATTCTTCTTCTATTCACAAAAGTAATTTTGAATATTTTTTCAAGTTAGAATTTATTTTTTTCCTTTAGAACTTAAATGTTAAAATGATTTCGTTAACTGGTATGGATCAGCTCTAGTAAACAGATAAAAATAATTCAAGGATTCACCCATAGATAAATTTTAAAAAATGCAAATATTAATAATAAGAAAATATTAATGATCATTAATAATTTTAACTATAACGATATTAATTTAATGTTACAGAATGTTAGAGACGTTAAAATATAAAAAATGAAAAAAATGAGATATTAATAATAAAAAATTCCAGTGTTATTAATCATCATTAATAATTTAAATTAGAATGATATTTAATTTAAAGCTTGGTGCGTTAAAATACGTGATATGTTTTCATAAAAAAAAAAAAATTAAATAATGAAACTATGCTAACAAATTTACTATCAAATTTCGTTAATTACATAAATCTATATTTCTTCCGAATTTGATTTCAGAAATAATAGACTTGTGAACTATAACATCAAATTAACATGACACGCAAATTCTTAAAACAAATTAAAGCACGACGCTAAGCAAGCGAGCAAATTATTAAATTAATGATGAACGTAAATTTCTTCAGCAATGACATACTACTACTTCATACTATGAACTATCTCACAGTCATTGTATCCAACTAATTAAGTTTGCATCTCCGTGCGTAACTCATCATTCGTATTTCTAATAACAACATACTTATTCAAACATGAAACACTGAGTGCACTTAAAATTAATAGCACCTACGTGTAAGTCCCATCAAGATTTGCAAAGTCTGAAGGCCCTAAAGGAACATGACATATTGCCATGATTGTATTCCATTGGAGAAATGTCAAGGATAATGTAGGACGTCTAAGATCCTAGAAGGAGGAAAAGAGGGGGCATGGGGGGGGGGGGAATCTTAACTCTGGAATTCTAACGAATACTATTAAGATAGTATTATCGATTTCCGTAGAAGGAAATTTACGGAAGCTACGGAATCCTCAAAGATTAACATCCAATTCAGGCACAAAACTTTAAAAAAAAATCAGGATAATTCGCATTAGCAATATAAAAGATCAGACTAAGCTAAAAATTCCTAAAAAAGATTTTAAAAAAAAAAAAACTCTTAAAGGGCATAGAAATACCTTTATTCGGATCGACATTATGTTTCATCGCTCAAACGGTGACATTCTCTAGATCAGAGGTTCCCGATGTACCACTAAATAGAAGTTCATACTTCCGCGTACCACCATATACAAATTCGAAGCTAATACAGGAAAACATGCTTAAACGGAATATGTCTAAAACCAAATATTTTTCCAGTCCTTTTTCCTTCTATCTGAGCAGATTTTATTGTATGTAATTGCATAATTTATTAAATTGGTACTTACATTGACTGTTTTATATTAACATTCAAATAAAAGGTAGTCTCATAATTACAGTTTAATAATATGTGCATTATCAAAATACAGTGCTTTAATGGGAAAAAAAGCAACAATACTTTTAATAGCATATTGGCGTAATTTGATGCATATATATTCGGGTGACTCTTTATTTCCTTTGTATTGCTAATGATAAGGGAGTGCTTACTTTATCAAACACAGCTTCCCCATGTCTGCTTTGAATCTTAGTTTTAGACGCAAGTCAGATTTGATGTTTAGTTTATTCCCGTATTTATTTTTCATATAAAAAAGTGAAGAGAAAGCAAGTAAAAACGGATAATTTTTGTTAAAAACAGACAGAGCTTTTAGAGCTTTTACGGTTATCAGAGGGTAATCTTTTCTCACCAACCAAAATTCTCTTACATTCATCTAAATTGAATGCGGATTCCAGCAAGCCATTGTTATTGCAGTATTTTTTATTTCATTTCACGTATCAGTATCACCCTTTCGCGTACCAGAGCTTCACGTACCAGTACTGGTACGAGTACTAAATTTGAGTACCCGTGCTCTAAATCTTTGTCTTATTTTCGCAAAAATTAAAACAAGAAATTGATAATCAAATCACGAGACCGCATGTATAATGAAAGACAAGTGCAAACATTAAATAAAATAAAAATGAATATTTGTGAACGTGAATTAACTTCAACTATTCTTGCTTATTCTGCAGAGTATCTCTTTCCAAATTTTAGTAACTCGATGGAGGTTGAACCATTTCGAATATTCTCACTGCGTAAAAATATGTCTACTGATTCTTGAATAATGCATGTAAATAAAATTTAGATGGATAAATTATTCTACTATTTTTAAAATCAATCTGTAAAGGTTGTTAGCTACATAATCTGCCTAAATCTGTTGTTATCTTATTGTATTTTATGTCTGCTATATGTTCTTTGATTTTAGTTTTAAGTTTTCTGCTTGTCATACCTATATAAAATTACCCATATAAAGACACCACAAAGATTTTAGGAAATCACGTTTGTAATAGAATTTTCGAGACTACGAAATTGAGAACTTTAGCTATTTAACAAAAAATTACGATGCATTTGTACATTTTCTTTATTTGTGTAAAATGAAGTCGATTAATCTAACTGCTAGTGCATTGAGAAAGCTTAAAATAAGGATAAATTTGTTATACACATATTATTTGAGTAGTTTGATTTTCTATAAGATGAATTTGAAGACTTTAAATCATTAATTCAAGAGAATAGAATCTTATTATTAATATCAGAATAGTATCATCGAATGAAATATTTTAACATTCATTGAAAGCTTGAATTTTCAAAATAATATTACCTGTTAAAACTTAGTAAAATTTTTTATCTCCTGTTCAAGTTATTCTTTATTTAAATTATTGAGTTTCTTTCACTTACTTTTCATTAAAGCAAAATTTTTAGTACCTGTATACTGTAACAGTAAATGGAAAATTTAAACTTCAATACTTTGAAATTGATGTATTTTCGCACTTATTTTCGCGTGCATTTGTGCTTGGTTTACCCCTTAAAGCAGAATTAGATCCTTAAAGAGTATTTCACAGCATTTTCAAAAAGATATTCGTGTGAATATGCAATTCATTTACTAGCACAATTCTATATACATTATGATGTTAGTGAAATGACGTTTCGAATTGTGGGATAATTAATTACCACACAATTTGAAAGTGTTGTTGAAAATGTTATCTGGGCACAGTATAAATATTCAGTTGAGAAAAATATTTGAAAAGCAGCCACCAATTTGCCTCTGAAAATTCTCTTGCATCTTACGGCAATCATGTAATTTTCTTCAATACTTTTAAAATGATGAAATTGTTTCTAGTAAATTAATCTTCTTCTTCTTCTTTTTTTAATTTTCTTTCTTTATTTTTTTCTTGGTCATATAATAGAAAATATATACAGCATTATCATATTAAAATTATACAATATACATTTCAGCTGCATTTTCTAAAAGTCTTTTCTTAAATATTTTGTTATTAATTACTTTTGTGAACAACTGTATGAATTTAAAATTAAATGAAACGCAAGTGTTTCTCAGAACCAACTGTTACTCGACTGAAAAAGTACTTTTACAGGGAGAATGCATGCAATGTTTAGAACTTTGAAAATAAGATATAATTATCTTTTTTCACGATAAAAGATTTATATACAGAAAACAAACATTCGTTATTTTACATGTCGTGCAACTACAAAAGATAATGCAGTGTATTTAATCAAATACAAAGAATCTTACAAGAGGTCTATGCATAATTTTCAAAGATATAATTTTAATAGAATAACTCCAAAAGATTTCAGGAGCAACTCGAAGTTACTTGATACGCGTAGCTATTATTTTAAAATTGATTAAAGATGCAGATGGAAAAGATAATTATAAACTACTTTCAAATTTCTGTAAGTAGCATAACTCAAGTACGAGCTGTATAATTTGCGTTAATTAAAACCTCACAAAAGTGGATTGTCATTCTTTTTCATCTGATCCTTCATATGTGAGACTAAATATAAATAATTATTTTAAAAGTAGTTAAATGCAAAATAAATATACAGGTTATATTTGGGATTTTAGAAAGTATAACAACAAATAAAATAAAATAAAATAACGAAATAAATGAAATATTTTATCACATATGCCTAAAGAAAACACGGTTCTTTTTAAACATTAATTGATTTAATTTTTAATTAACGTTTCCTTAACTGCTGATTCAAAATTCATGCAATTCTGTATTTACAAGAAATTTTACATGCAGATGTTAAATATATGATAAAATATTGGTAGTACAGTTGATTTTTCTTTTTAAATAGGGTCACCTTTAATTTGTACTTAAAAGTACACTGTAAAAAAACCACTGTAAATTTGCCAGCACAAACTCAATCACAGTGAATGTGCTGTATCTTTCTTTGGTTTCCTGACTATATAAACATGAAAAATACAGTAATTGCATAAAATTAACAGCACAATGTGCTGGCAATTTTTTTCAATTTGGACGCCAGCAAAAACTGCTGGCGTCCGAATTGCCAGCACATTGTGCTGGCCATTTTACGCAACTACTGTATTTTTCATGTTTATACAGTCAGGAAACCAAAGAAAGATACAGCACATTCACTGTGATCGAGTTTGTGTGCGAGATGAACAGTACTTTGTATTGTAAAAATGTCGTTTTTTTTTTTTTTGTTTTTTTTTACAGTGTACGTAAAAAGTTTTTGTATTTAAAAAGAAAAGAAACAATATACCTGTATAAAGAGTCACAAGTCGAAATAGTTTTTCTTTCCTGTCATAATTACACTTTCCACTTTTTCATTTTTACTTTTTGTACACATAGTGAGTGTGTAAGGAAAGTATTGTAATCATGGATTTTGAAACAAGATAACTTCCAAAAGATGTATTAATTTTAAATTCTAAAAGGTTTAAATTAAAAACATATTCATCTATAGAAACCATAGAGATTTTTACATGCAAAAGTTCACTATGTAACGATGAAGCATCATTTAACTTACCAAAATTATGGCTCCAGCTACTCAATGGTTATGGAAAAAAAAAATAAACATCCAAGTAAAATAAAATAAATAAATAAATAAATAACATACATAATAAGAAAGAGTACGCGAAAAATTGAAAGATGGCCTGTCATAGACCGTGCAATTTGACCGTTATAAAAGTCTGCTGTTTTTCCCATTATGTTGATAATCATGCTATGTTTTGAAATACAATGCATGGGCGCTTTATATACTCCAACATCAGCCGCGCACGCGCCGTGGTTCTGTTTCTGTGCGAGTTCATTATTATAGATGGAGGGTGGTCCTAATGTAATGACTCTTCAATGTATATATGTGTGTGTGTATTGTGTGTGTATGTGAGAGTGCGCGTATATTAACTTTCTATTCAAGTAGACCAGTGTACAGAAAATCGAGTGGAGTCACTCCAGATTCGGATTTTCCTAATGTACGCATACTTTTTACAACCTAATTGAGAACCTAACTGTATAGCCGCCAAAATTAAAAAAAAATATATGTTGAGATTACATTTAGAAAGGCATTCAAATAGATTTTGGATAGATTTCCGTGGCAGAATTGTAAGTATGTTACCAAAAAAATATTAACGTCTTTACATATTATTGCACCGAGCAGAATCACCTTAATTAACAAATATGCAATTCTCTCACACAAATTTTGTTATGCTGATACTAGAATTCTCTTTGAATAACATATATTCTATCAGTGGAACACAGTATCGAACGCGAAATGCTTTCATAATCTAATTCACTGTATTCATCAATGTAATGATGCATAGACATAATTCGGAGAAAAGTGCAGATTGTGCTTTATTTCTATTTTTAAAATAAATTTCGCACGTTCGATCATTAACGTTAATGAATCATTCCATTACGGTCATAATTCATCTGTTGCCTAATAACGAGTTGATCTTAAATCTGTGGCTATGCATTAGTTAAAGGAAGATAGAGAAAACTTGATTTGCATAATACGTTCGTTACTCTTTAAAATATTTAGATAATGAGGAAGCGGTTGCATATTTTGCATATGTTGCATATTTTTAGAGTGCATTAGATGAAAAGAGTACCGCAATATGCTGTTGCATAGATGGTATTCAGTAGCGAATGTTGAGCTATTTAAAGTTTTAAATATCTAAAAATGTTGCAGAAAATCAAGAATTGTTTCTTTATTAATTCATTTATTATGGACTTCGAAAGTTAAACAGAACAAAATACCTTATTTACCTGTGCAAATGCGTACACTGTTTATGATAAGGTAAAAAGAAAAAAAAAGTGATTTTTAATTGCAGGAAATCCAGAAATTCAAAAAAACTTCTTGCGGAAATTTTGACATACACCATTTGAATTTTAACGAACTCATAGTGTAAGGAAACAATTATACTCATGATTTGTGTGTGTGTCAGAGAGCGATAACTCCGAAACGGTACAAATATGTTATAAACCACTGTCGCAACACGGTTAAAAATCGTTTAGTATTATTACTGCAGCAGATATTCCGGGCAAAATCACATTTAAAAAAAAAAAAAAAAAAAAAAAAAAAAACGGGCTTTGCTCCTAGATTAGATAAACGGGTTTTGTCTCTAAATAAGTGGGTTGTGACCGAAATTTTGAGATGTAACTTTTTAAGATTCAATAATGTCGGAAATAGAAATCATAATGCAATTTATTTGTAAATAAAATAGCACATAATTATTTTAGCACTAAAAGTTTTATTAGAAAGTAAAATGTTTTTTGAAATTTTAATAATTGTCACACTAGATATGTCTGAGAACAGGCGAAAATTTCGCGTTGAAATCGCTTTATTTCATCGCAAAGTTCTGCTATTAAATAAGTCGAAAAGTAGTTTTCACAAATTGTGTTGTCATGCATCAGGGCATAGATTATCATACACTTTCCAACTCTAACTGAATATTATTAAAAAATTTCATTATTTTCATACAATGAAATGAGATATCTAAATAAGCAATTTAAATAAAATGCATAGCAAACGATTTTTCCCCATAGAACATAATGTAACAGAATTCTTTTGTGTGCCTCTGTATACGAACTGTAAACCCTCTACGCCTAATTATCAGTATAGAACCTTTTATAGTAAACCTCATTCACATATGAACATTACATGTTAATCCGATTATAGTTAAGTGAGTTAAATCATGGACAGGTGGGCAGACAAATAGAATTCGTAAACACTTTTCAACAATATTGGAAAGTGTTCAAAAAGTTTCATTAAATCAGTGTGAGAGCGTTTCAATTGTGGCAGTGTAGATGAACTGATAATCTGAGTAATGCAATAAAAGTATAGTACAGTAATACTTCGACTTACGTCAGGAATTCGTTCCAAAACTAGCGACGTAAGTCGCGGTATATTTAGATAAGCAAAAACGGGTAAGTAATAAAAATTCCCCCAAATCTAATGAACATATTCTATTGTATTTAAGGATTATGTTACCATAGCTGCCAACATCTTACGCTTTTTCAGACCACAAAAATTTTATGGAAAATTTTATCTTTTTAAATCGCCGTAATCTGCCGATTAAAGAAGGCAAAAATTTCTATAAAATTTTTGTAGTCTGAAAAAGCGGAACAGTTGGCAGCTATGTGTTACATACATTTAACATTAGGAAAAATATCGGTTTGCAATACAAGAATTTGTAATAACTCAGTGTTTGTTAACTTACAATTGAAGAAGAACATGTGAACATTTTGAAGTGGAAGAACAAGTTAAGTAACAAAAATTACATTTGAAGAAATTTGAAGTGAAAGTTTTTGCTGTAAATTTTAAGGATTTATTGTCTGTTTGATACCATGTGTTTAAAATATTGACAGGTATGATACTAAACTCTCTCAGAAAAACTTATTCATATTTAATTTTCAAATATTAAAAATTATTAATATTATTCACATTATTAAATATTAAAATATTAAATATTAATGAATAATGTCTTAAATCTTCAAAGCTAAATAAAATCTTAGTATTTTAGCTTCACCGTGTGATAGGATACCTCATAACGCTTTCATCCAAAAGATTTAAAAAAAAATTAGAAAATGTAGCATAACATGTTCATCCACTCAGCTCTTCAATTTATTGTTCTTCTAGCTGCCCCGTTCGAATCTTTGAGCATGTGAAAAAATCTCGCAATGAAGTTCGAAACGACATTTTCTTTCTTTTTCTTTTCTTTATCTTAGAAGCTCTTTGTAACAACAGAGTGAGTTTGCTAAGCTTCTTCTAGTCGTTGCTACTCTTTACTTATCCGAATCAATATCTTCAAGAACCGTCATTCCAGCTTTAATAAGGTTTAGTCCTTCGGTTAATTTTGCAACCGTGAAAATCTTTTCTGTAGGCATAAAATTTTCATCTATTTCTTCGACAGTACATTGTGTCTTTAATTCAATAAGTTCCTCGATGGTTAGTTTTGAATAAGGGGAATTTATGAATTCAAAAACATCTTCAGCATTCTTCTGTTAGATGAATTCGCTTTCGATAATTTCATCAATTAGGAGAGATACAGAATCATAATTTTGAGATGTTTTCTCAGTGCCTGTGAAGAAGAAGGGGCAATTTGTTTTCCAGTCTAACGACGTAAATCCGAGGTGACGTAAGTCGGATACTATTGTATGCGATTTAAGAATCATGTAAGTTATACAGGGTGATTCAAAAAAGATGGGAAAAATTTTAAGAGGTGATAGTACACACCCAAACAAACATTTTGTATCAAATTATGCATGGTCGAAAACTAAACGTAAAAAAGTTAGAGGGCGCCAAAAGTTATGTTCTTATACGAGGCAAAAACACACAATGAACGATTAAGTTAAGTTACGAAAACAAATTTAATGGCATTTGATTACAATAAGTGCTCAAAACATTGACCGGCAGCTGTTATGCACGCAGTACAACGGCGAAGAACAGATTGGCGAATTTTCTGAAACACACTAGGCACCACCGCGCTCGCCAGATCTTTCATGTCTCGATTTTTTTTTTTTTTTTTTTGTGGGGACAGCTAAAGGCTCTTGTGTATGAAACTCCCATTGAATCCGCAGAAGAACTTGTCACCAAGCTTTCGGCTGCTGTAGGGGAAGTTCGCGATATGCCTGGTGTGTTTCAGAAAATTTGCCAATCTGTTCTTCGCCGTTGTACTGCGTGCATAACAGCTGCCGGTCAATGTTTTGAGCACTTATTGTAATCAAATGCAATTAAAGTTGTTTTCGTAACTTAACTTAATCGTTCATTGTGTGTTTTTGCCTCGTATAAGAACATAACTTTTGGCGTCCTGTAATTTTTTTTACGTTTAGTTTTCGACCATGCATTCTTTGATACAAAATGTTTGTTTGGGTGTGTACTATCACCTCTTAAAATTTTTCCCATCTTTTTTGAATCACCCTGTATACGGATTTCTTACCTACAGATTAAATTATCATTTGAATTACTTTAAATGTATAAGAAACTTTTTTGTTGTTGTTGTTGTTCTACAGAGCTTCTAATTCTACTTTAGCTCATTATTTTTTTTAATCCGAAATTTTACTGATTTAGGCGGGCAGGATACCAAATTTGTGCGTATTAATGAAGGTTTGTCGCAATTTTAATATAAAATTAAACAAGTTATTTTAATAGATGTAATTTTTTTTAGCTTTTAGAGATTTAATAATGTGAGAAGAAAAAATCGCAATGCAGTTTATTCGTAAATAAAATATATAATATATTTAATTCTGACAGTTTTATTAGAAGGTAAAATGTTTTTTTGGATTCTATTAATTGTCAATGCTTAAAATGTAATGTTATTATAATGCTATTGTAGTGTTATTGTAATATTATCAAGGTTAAAAAAATATTGATAAATTCCATGTTATTATTTTCGAAAGTTATACATATCACAGTCACATTTATCCAAATGAATTTTTCTCAAGCATGATCTCATACTTTTCATTTTTTTCCCGAACATAAGTAATTTGTTAACACAACTGCAGTTTTCTTTTCATTCGTACATTGACGGAATTTTCAGGCTTTTTTTTTTTCAAGAAACCACGAATTAAAGGAAGTTTTATTTATTTTTAATTTTTCGAAAATGAGATTATCATGATGTATAATCTATTTCTCTCTGTGGATTATTTTTTGTGATTTTCATGTTTCATAAATATTTTTAAAACGTAAACATTTTCGATATTGTTTTGAAAAATGCTTTATTTTGATATTAATTTTTTTTTCGGTAAAAAAAAAAAAAAAAAAAAAAAAAAAAAAAAATCCAGTGTAACATCTTAAGACTTTATGTATTTACAGTTGAAAATAATTTGATGACTTGTGTCATATGGTAGTTAAAATCATTTGTTCCTAAATTTTTTGTTTCCCCTCAATACTTTATTTAATTTTAACTCCTATATATATAAGAAAAATAATACAATACTTATTACATAATTCTTTTTTTAACTTTCTATTTGTTAACTATTGTAAAATATTCTTTAAAAAATAGAACAATTTTTACTTTATTAATAATTTATTACGTTAAGTACTTTATTAGAACATAACGTCCCAATTTTGGAAAGCTAGACAAAAATGGGCTAACATTAATTCGATAAGAGATTTAATTAAAATCTTTTATAATAAAAATGCCTTTCTTATAAGAATGTTTTAAAGTATTTTCTAATTAGACATTTTTTAAACAAATATTTCGTTAACATATAATGTTAAATACTTTCGTTTTTATCTGTAATGCATTTTATAGATGTAATTAGTATCTTTTTCAGTGCATTTAATATATACGATGATAGTCTTTATTCTAATGTTTCTCTCTTTTTTTCCCTTTTAGGTAAGTTTATGCAGATTTCTAATGGTTTTTATGACTCTCTGAAGAGATCACGTGAGTTTTTCAAACTGCTGTCTTACCTAAAATATTAAAATAGAAAAGTCTTTGCATTCTGTTTGAATAATCTCATTCAAATAATTTCTAGAATTGCGAGCCACTACGATCATAAATAATATCAATGATAAACTTTCGAAGTATGTTTATTGTTTAAATTCCCGGATATTAAAAAAATAAGTATGCAAAATTTCACTCCTCCAACCTAATTAGGGGCTCACTTAGAAAGAATTGTTTAAAATACACATGTGGGAGCCCAAAGGGTTAAATGTACGACTTTTTAAAAATTTTATAGTTTTATAGTTTGTCGTTTGATGTGAGGTGTTCAGCTATAAGTATGTAAAATTTCACGCCTCCAACCTAATTAGGGGCTCACTTAGAAAGGATTGTTTAAAATACACATGTGAGACCCCAAAAGGTTAAATTTACAACTTTTTCAAAATTTTATGATTTGTCATTTGATGTCAGGTGTTCAGCTATAAGTATGCAAAATTTCACGCCTCCAACCTAGTTAGAGGCTCACTTAGAAAGAATTGTTCAAAATACATATGTGAGAGCCTAAAGGGTTAAAAATACGACTTTTTCAAAATTTTATGACTTGTCGTATCATGTGTGGTGTATATGTATAAGTATGCAAAATTTCAAGTCTCCAATATGTATAGTTTCTGAGAACGGGCTCTGTGACGGACAGACAGACGAGCGAGACGAATAGGGTTTCGTCAGATGAACGAAACCCTAAAAAGTATGCAAATTATGTCACCGATTACTTATGGGGAAAGTGTTTCGCAAAACACAGATAAAATAATACCATGTGAGAAAATAACATAAGAGACATGAGAAACACTGAGAAAATAATAATAATAAAGTATGAGCCTATGCAATTTTTTAATTATTTAAAAAAGTTTGCCGTATTAAATTAAGTAAATTGTAGTATTTAATTATGGAATATTTAATTTGCCTATCCTCTTACATTATATTTAAATTTATATTATATTGATATTATTATAAATTATTATATAATTTGTTTAAAAGAGCTTTTCAAAATTATCCTTTCAATACAAACTTTATAGATTTTAAAATTATCAAGATAAAAAGTCAGTTTAAAAACTATGTTTCGGAACTGATATTGTACTTTAATTGAATTTTTCTTTTTTCTATATTACTGATATTGGGCTAGAATGATTATTACAAAAAAAAAAAGTTTATCAGATTTACGTTGTTAAAACACTTACTATCAGAAAATGGTACAATTAACAGACAAAAACGCATACGTACCCATAATCCGTTGCAGCAAATGTTTTTAGCCATGGAGGAAAGAGATAGATGGAGATGCAATATGCCATACAAATGGTTTGTAATATGCAAGCGGTTATCGTCAAATTTAAATGCTCTCATTCGGCCCAAACAAGGCAAGCACGTGAAACAGGGAACATGTATTTTATCCTATAAACTGCCCATATTCTCATTATTAATCGAAATTTTGATCATACCTACGCTCAACACGCGATTCATGAATAAAAATATGCAACGGTAAAAGCAAAAGAAAAGAAATACAGGTTTGAATTGACAAGCGCGCCAAAGCACGTGATTGTGTTTCGGCCGAATGTAACAGATTTCAGGGTTGCATTTTCGGCGTCACACCCAGACACCATACTTTATCTCTATTAATTTATCTTTACTCTATGGTTATCAGCACTATACAATCCGCAATCAATGTTGTCAAACCTGGCGCGTTTTTTATTCAGAATTTTCGAGTTTATACCAGAATATATTTAATAATAATCCTTCTCCATTTTATTCACGGAATATCTACCTATCTATTAAAAAAAAAAAAAAAAAAAAACCTTTGTTTGCAAAGAGACGTCATTTTGAAATTGGTAAAAGCAGACGATTAAATTTAGCTTTTAATGCCGTACTTTAAACTTTTAAATATCGCATATTTTTTTTTTTTACTTTTACATTGTCAAATAGGAAAAAAAAATTACTTTCATTCTCAATTTGTTTAAAAACTATATCACAATTTGTTTGAAAACTGCATCGTAATTTACTAATTTTTTAGAGTTTTTTAAAATAATTTTAAAGCATGATATATTTTTAAAAGTCTTATCTCTATCGCCTGCAGACGATTATCACAAAGAAATCCGTTTGCACTAAGACCAATGTCAGACGGACGTCTTTTTGCTGCTCTTTTGCTGAAGTATTATCCATTCACAATGCTATAATACTTAAGCAAAAAAGACGCCCGTCTGACATTGGTCTTAAACTAATGTCAGACGGACGTCTTTTTGCACGCTTTTTTACTTACGTATTATCCCTACATAATGCTAGCGGCATTGTGTAGGGATAATACGTCAGTAAAAAAGCGTGCAAAAAGACGTCCGTCAGACATTAGCCTTAAAATAATAAAAAATAGTTCAGCATTTGTATCCGGCTTATGTTCCATGTAAGTATCGCTTTTAATAAATTTGAAAACTTTATTTGCATATCTAATTGTACGTTTGGAGTGTTGTTCGTGGAGCAGTCTAAAAAAATATATTAAATGTAATAAATCTATTAGAATTTTCTATTAAAAAAAAAAAAAAAAAAGCGTTTCAATCAAATTTTATGGGGCGAATTAAGAATTTCTTAGCGATAGTTTTATAAATGACGTGTTACTGCGTCAAGCTGCCTGTAGATTGTTAACATTTTTTTTAAGAAATTGATAACTTTAGTTTCGGGTATCCGAATACGCATTTTATGACTGGATTGTAGATTTAAGCTATTATATTTTTGTTATATAATAGTATATTTATACTTATATTACATTAATGCAATAAAAATTAATTAAAAAATTCGTTATAAAGAATTTTAGAAAACTATCCCTCCAAAACAAACTTTATACATTTTTAGATTATCAAAAGAAAAATTCAGTTTGAAAACAATACTCTAGAACTTATACTGTATTTGAATTGAGTTTTGTTTCTTCTGTTTCCTAAATTAATGTTATTGAGTTAGAATGGTAATTACTCTTACAAAAAAAGCCAAAAAAATCTACCACACTGACGCTTTTGAAACAGAATATTTTACGACGGACAAAAAGTCAGACAAGCCAAAATCGCAGAAAAAAGGAACTGTTTTAGTATGTATTAAAACTTAATGAAAATGTTTTAGTTTCCTGTTATTAGTAACTTCTTTTTTTCCGAAAAGATTAATTAATCCTACTTCCTTTTGTCATGAAATGAAATATTTAACGATCTTGTGTTTGAATGCTCTCGTTGCATTACGGGAATAGATTAAAACCACTTGAAATATTTTAATACTTTCAACTGAATAACAAAAATCTAAGGGAAATTCCCTATAAATCACAAAGAATCTATTTTTTATGCAATAAATGCAATTTAGGAAAGCTACAATTATTGCATGGTTTGTAAGCTTAAGAAATACTATTTAATTACAAAAAAAAAAAAAAAAAAAGAAAAGAAAAGAAAAAAATTGTTTTTTTTTTTTTTTTTCAAATGCCTTCTGTTAATGCATTATTAAATCATAATAAATTGATAGGAAATATGCATTTTAAATAATGGAACGAGATTGTAGTTAAAATTTAAATGATAAAGTATTATGTATGTTCAGAAAATTCTTGCTCTGGAATAATACAAGCTTTTGTTTTCAATAATTTAATATGATATTTTGTTTTTAAAGCAATATTTCTTGCGTTAACAATTTAGCTTCATTTACGAAAATCTTTTTGGTACTTACAATTTGAAACCATTGTTACACATGCGCATTTTACTCACAAATCTATGCGATGCAGTTTAGAATTAGTGTTTATTGTCATTTATGCTATATTAGTATTGGTATTACTTGTCATATATTGTAATCTCGCAGTAATACCTAAATGCTTAGATCTAGTTGATTCAAATGCATTTAGGTTTTATATTTGATCATTTTAGTTCCAGTATTTTCGATTATGTTTTTTTAATCAACATGAAAAATAGACTTTCAAACAGACTGCTTTTTTGTAGTATATATAGGTCAGTATATGAAAATTGGACAATTTGTGTCCACTGACAATAATATTTCATTAATTATATTAAAACAAAAAACCGTAACATGTAATATATTGTAACATTTGTTATAACATTTACGAATGATAAATGGACATATAATGATGTATAAATAATTAATTTTAAGCTTTAAAAAAAAAAAAAAAAAAAAAAAAAAAAAAAAGTAAATCATCATTTCAGTCCCTGTCCCCAGGTACAAATATCCAATATTAAATGTATTCTGTAAACATTTCTATAAATTTATATTAACTTTTGCTATTATATATTTATGCAGCATGGGAAAATAAAATTCTCCTTTATTAGTATAGATTGTATAGCAAAATATTGTAGTAAATACATTTGTTCCTGAAGTTAAGCATTCTGATTAAAATTGAGCCTTTGATTAAAATCCCGTTTTTTTTTTAGCGATCCTCTGGCAAAAATCGCATTTTTTCCCGCGAACTTTTTACGAAATTCAGGTTTTATAGCGATCGTTTTATGAATGTCGCGGTTTTTTTCGCGATGCTTTGACGAAATTTCCGATTTTTTGCGATCTTTTAATAAAATTAATTTTTTCTGCAATCTGTTTACGAAATTGGCGTTTTCTCTGCTATCTTTTGGCGAAATTCGCATTGTTTCTGCGATCCTTTGACAAAATTAGCATTTTTTCTGCGATCCTTTGATAATTTTTTTTTTCGTTATCCTTTGACGACGGTGACTTTCTTTTGCGAAGATTGACAAAATTCGCATTTTTCCCTTGATTCTTTGACGAAATACGCGTTTTTCACGATTCTTTGACGAAATTCGTGTTTTTTCGGAATTCTTTCACGAAATTCGCGTTTTTTCCCTGATCTTTTGACAAAATTTGCAGGGTTTTTTGCGATGCTTTGACGAAATTCGCGCTCTGAATTTTTCCCATATAAAAACACTATTGCTTTTGTGGGTTTATTTCACTAAGTGGCCACTGGCGTATTTGGGTTTAGGAGCCACTAGCTCCTTAAAAATTTTGGGAATCTTCACCTATAGTCATAAGGAATATTAAAATTGCAAGAAAAATTACGATTTAAAAGACTAACCAAAATTATTTAATCAGTAACCTTAGTGTATCATCTATCATCAGAGATTCTTTGAAAATTGTTTTAATTTTTAGACGCGTCTTGAGACAGTTGTCTGGCTGATATTTCATATTACCCGAGACACCATATTGAAAAACATAACCTCTTCACTCAACAAGTTGGCATAGAGAAAAAGGGACTACCACCGCAAAAAATATAACTGTTCAACTTTATACTGAACTTGGTTAAAATCACTGACAATGAGATTTTATAATTAATACGAATATTATAAAATTTGCCTGGAAAAAACATCAAAAATTGAGAATAAGATTTTATTTCACCGCGTCGGTCCAACAACAGGTATCCAAACAGAACTGATCACAGTGCCTCATGGGAGTACTATGAAGTGGTGTGGCAGATTTACGCTTGGCTGCAACACCGTATGCACCATATATTAAAATATCCCATATTGTCCTACCATTCCATAATACTCGAACTTCCTCTATACATAAATTTAGATATTTAAAATAATAGAAAATTAACAGTTCGAATATTGAATAGTAGTATTTTATCAAATAAGAACAACCTCACATCTTTCCTCCTTCGATAATTAGTTTGTAATGCGATACAAAACAATTAAGGTCCAATTACAAGCTAAAGTTGCTTAATAAATTAATTAATATAAAGGTAAATTTACGAAAAATAAATTCTATATGTCAAAATTAATTAATACAATGAAAGGGGCTTTAATGAAGCTCCAGGAAAATGTAAAAATTGTTTGATGTACTCAGATTTCGTTAAAGACTCGTCTTGGCAGATCGTTTCCAATATTAAAGTGCTATCCTTCAAGCATCTAGGTATTTGCCTCTAGTGATTTGGTTTATTAAAAAGACAAATAAAAAGATGCAGATACAAATAGTATACAAAATACAATTAGATAATACAACATATCGCTCACCTGCAAGAAAAGTGACACATCTCGCAAAAATTCATTTTGCGTTTTATTCCACTAATAGGTCTGTCATAGATGTGTTTTGCTACACAAACAGTTTCATAAGTGTATTTATACAGAAAATCCCTTTAATGCTGTATGACCATGTGTGACCACAGAAGCGGGGTGGATGGTGTGTGTGGGGGGGGAGGGGGGTAAAATTACCAAACCCTCCAAACCTCATACTATGTCTTCATTCTTAAGGGGACGGTGGAGCTTAAAATTCTTAAAAATATTTTTTTTTTTTTTTTTTTTTTTTTTTTTTTGTAAATTTCAACTTAAATATTATTCAAGGGTACATTATATACATTATGGCATGCATTTATCACAAAAAAATTTAAAAAAAATTTATTTTTGAGAAAAAAATGGAATTTTACGCGTCGTCTTAGAAATCTTCGAAATGCCCCATGCGTCTTCCATATCAATGAAAATCCCCAATATTTTTTATAAAAGTTTGATTTATATATAGAAATAAAATAGAGCATCGAATTTTATGTATTTGAATTTAAAGGTAAAAAAAAAGAAAAAATTCAAAATGTCAAAAATTTTTCGAAAAAATTTCAAAATTTTTCAAAAAAAAAAAATTTTTTTTAACCTTTAAATTCAAATATATAAAATTCGATGCTCTATTTTATTTCTATATATAAATCAAACTTTTATAAATAATATTGGGGATTTTCATTGATATGGAACGCGCAGGGGGCACTTCGAAGATTTCTAAGAAAATTTCTTCTAAAATTCCATTTTTTTCTCAAAAATAAATTTTTTTTTAAATTTTTTTTTGTGATAAATGCATGTTATAATGTATATAACGTACCCTTGAATAATATTTAAGGTGAAATTTACAAAATTAAAAAAAAATTATTTTTAAGGATTTTAAGCTCCACCGTCTCCTTAAGGGTTTTATGCTTTTATAAAAGTTTTTATTCCTGCATGCAGAGTTAATTGCTGCAATTTGATCTTATAGTAAAATTATGCAAATTTTCTTTTGCCTCTCCTGTGAAATTTACTTTTGTCGAGATGTGTCACTTTTCTTGCGGGTGAGCGATATGTAGAAAATAAACATAGCATAAGAACAACTGAAAAATATTAACATCAACATATACAATATAAATAAATACAAATTTCTACAAAAAGTGCAAATATAAATACATTTGCAAAATATTAACAATAATAATGTTAATAATTTGCGAATAGAATGTCTGAAAATCTTGAGAATCCACATTTTATCCATTAAAATATTTCATACAGAATTCTGTGATACATACACATATTTATTTTATTGAATAGACACAAACACCGAAGTAGATTCTGTCATATTTGAAGCAAGTCTTGTCGTTATATGTGCTTGGAGTGCATACGTCTGTTCAGCTTGTTATTATGTTTGTGTAGTTTGCTTATAAATAACTATTTACGTTCTTATCTGTTTTCGGATTGTCTCTGAAGATTTCCTGACGTAACTTATTTTTTTCCCTTTAATTTATTACCCATTAATATATTATATGTCGCAGAATTTCGTTTTTTGTTCGGCAAAATCCTTTTCTGTTGCATGCCATATTTCTTATTAGATCTTTTGACCAATTGTGTTTAGAATATGGACATGGCAAACAATTTATTTAATACAGAACCTTATGAAATGGGAATCAGGCGAAATTGGTATTTTGTATTTTTCTGTATATACATGTATAACGAATAATTTCCTTATTTAATAAGTTATTTATTTAAATTTAAGATTTATATGTGATTTATGTGTAATTTATGGAAATGAGAAATAGTCTATTGAGACAAAATCCAATGAACTGCGAATTAAACAAAAGTTGTAATTACATAAATCCGGTATTTAAGTTTAACTGGCAATTTCAAAACTTTTCTGTTAGAAATTAATTAATGAATAATTTATTAAGATAATTTTTGTTTAATTTTAAGACATATGACTTATTTAGAAAATATCTTATGAATTGCCAACTAGGTAAAGATAATAATTACGCAAAATTCGCAAGTTTTTTAAATTTTATAAAAATGGTAATTAAGTAAAACTGCTCATTTCAATATTTTTTTAATGTAATTAATTAATGACTAATTTATTAATCTTTATTTTTTTTCTTTTTAAGACATATAACTTATTAAGAAAGTACCTTATGAATTGCAAACTAGGTAAAGATAATAATAACATGAAATTGAAGAGTTTTTAAATTATATAAAAACTAGTTATTTATAATTTTCTTCTTTAATTATAAGATTTAAATATGTTCCAGAGTTATGAGAAGATTTATTTAAACATCAGACTTATTATTATAATAATTTGTTTCAATCTCTTTTCAATTTTTGACTAGCCCATGATTAATACGTAAATTTCATGTTTATATGCATCCCTTTTTTTGTTTATATTTTTAGAAACATGCATTGCATGTATTTTCGACTTAAGTTAGTTTAATATACTTGCATACATTTTATGGCATGAAAAAACCCCACCATAAAATGCTTTTCAATACATATAATAGATATAACCGCCTTTCAATAAAATGAAAGCAATAGTGATTAATAAAACATCTTCCATAATCTTAATTCACAACAGCCCCTACATCAATAGACTGGATGTTTGGAAGATACGCTTATATTACAAATTCAAAATTTTACAGAAGTGGAGGAAAACCATTAAGGGACTACTTCACTCAAATGAAAACACCGGCTCGCTAATGTTAATCCAATGGGAGATTGTTTTTAAGTAACTCGTTTGCATTTCAACATTTTTAAATCATTTTTTTATACCTGGATAGCTAAGATGTATTTGTAAAAAGGCAGGTTTTTGATTTTGTTTGCAGTTCTTTTAGGGTAATATCACTTTGGAAACCGGTTCAGTGAAAGTATCCTAATAATAATAATAATAATAATAATAATAACAAACACTTAAAAGCAAAAAAATAGCCTAGCCTTTGTAGAGATCGACCTCAGCTATTCCACGAAAAAAAAATTCATTTAAAATTATTGAAATGTAAACGACGTATTTAAAAAAAAATGCTCCCATAGGATTAACATTAAGGGAACCGGAAAAGCAAAATTCAACCAAAAAGTCGATTTTTACTTTTTTATATGATTAAATAGTTAAAACTTTTATCTTTCCAACGATGTGTCACACATGTTTATATATATATATAAAAATAAGTGCTGGAATTTTTCTTTCTTTCTAAGAGTACTTCACACCTTAATGGGCATTTAAATCTTTAATTGACTTTTTCTCAAAACTTGAATTTTTCATGTTTATGTTCCTTTTTTTCAATATCTATTAAACTTAAGAACTCACATTTTTTTTAATACTTATATTATGTTATATTGTATACTTTAACACAGGGATTTAATAATTTGTTGAGAATTATTTATTTTAGGTAGTGAGATCTTAGCAAAAATGCTAATTTAGAAATGACTTTCAATAAATAATTAATAATTAATTTTGAGTTTCACTTAGAAAGAAAATGTTCTGTTAAAATACGTAAATGATGTTGTTCAAACTACTCTAAAAAATCTAGACCTCTATCTTTCACCATTTCTGAGGAAAAGGTACATAAAGTTGGCGAATTTAACATGGCGGAGATAGGACTTTCCCGGTCACGAGCAGATCTTTTCGCGTGAGTGAAGTTATAGACCAGGAGGCAGCTGCACAGACCATCACCTCATTGAGTTGACGACTGAAATTCCAGGATTAGACAGAACTCGATTAGCATATTAAAATGCAACTGGTCCGCCAAATCATATCTTGGTGGAAACTACCTGCAAACCTAATTTTAGTGGTTGACTGGCAGGTTTACTATGGTGTTTTTCCTGCACCCAAAAGTATGAAAGCATGGAGGACTGTGAGCAGAAAAGCACACTCGTAAACCTACCAGTCAACCACTAAAATCGGGTTTGCAGGTGTTTTCCACCAAGATATGACTTGGCAGACACACTTGCATTATAATATGCGAATCGAGATTAACTAATCCTGGAATTTTAGTCGTCAACTCGATGAGGTGATGGTTTGTCCAGCCTCCTTCCGGTCTTGTAGCCTCTTACTATCATAGATTAACCCATTCGGGACGAGCGGCACGTATACGTGACGCATAAGGTGCTCAGAATCCTTGATTATTCCCACCAATTATTTTTTATTGTAAATTTTGCCTAAATCAGGGTATTTTCTCGATTTAATTAAGAAAAATTTTCTGTTTTGAAAAATCGCTGATAAAAAATTAAAAATTCTGTAATAGACACTCAGGGAGCTGGTCACTCAGCTTCCGATTTCCCCTCACTAATATAAAGTCTATGGGCATTTGATGCATTCGTATATTTAAAATACCTCCTTGGGAAATTAATATTTTTAATTTCTATTTTTTATGTACCGCTGATAAAAGATTAAAAATTCTGTAATACAAACTCAGGGAGCTGGTCACTCAGCTTCCGATTTCCCCTCACTAATATAAAATCTATGGGCATTTGATGCATTCGTATATTTAAAATATCTCCTCGGGAAATTCATATTTTTAATTTCTATTTTTTATGTACCGCTGATAAAAGATTAAAAATTCTGTAATATACACTCCGGGAGCTGGTCACTCAGCTTCCGATTTCCCATCACTAATGTAAAGTCTGTGGGCATTTGATGCATTCGTATATTTAAAATATCTCCTCGGGAAATTAATATTTTTAACATCTATTTTTTATGTACCGCTGATAAAAGATTAAAAATTCTGTAATAGACACTCCGGGAGCTGGTCACTCAGCTTCCGATTTCCCCTCACTAATGTAAAGTCTATGCGCATTTGATGCATCCGTATATTTAAAATATCTCCTCGGGAAATTAATATTTTTAACATCTATTTTTTATGTACCGCTGATAAAAGATTAAAAATTCTGTAATAGACACTCCGGGAGCTGGTCACTCAGCTTCCGATTTCCCCTCACTAATGTAAAGTCTGTGGGCATTTGATGCATTCGTATATTTAAAATATCTCCTCGGGAAATTAATATTTTTAACATCTATTTTTTATGTACCGCTGATAAAAGATTAAAAATTCTGTAATAGACACTCCGGGAGCTGGTCACTCAGCTTCCGATTTCCCCTCACTAATATAAAGTCTATGCGCATTTGATGCATTCGTATATTTAAAATATCTCCTCGGGAAATTAATATTTTTAACATCTATTTTTTATGTACCGCTGATAAAAGATTAAAAATTCTGTAATAGACACCCAGGGAGCTGGTCACTCAGCTTCCGATTTCTCCTCACTAATATAAAATCTATGGGCATTTGATGCATTCGTATATTTAAAATATCTCCTCGGGAAATTAATATTTTTAACATCTATTTTTTATGTACCGCTGATAAAAGATTAAAAATTCTGTAATAGACACTCAGGGAGCTGGTCACTCAGTTTCCGATTTCCCCTCACTAATATAAAGTCTATGGGCATTTGATGCATCCGTATATTTAAAATATCTCCTCGGGAAATTAATATTTTTAATTTCTATTTTTTATGTACCGCTGATAAAAGATTAAAAATTCTGTAATAGACACTCCGGGAGCTGGTCACTCAGCTTCCGATTTCCCCTCACTAATGTAAAGTCTATGGGCATTTGATGCATTCGTATATTTAAAATATCTCCTCGGGAAATTAATATTTTTAATTTCTATTTTTTATGTACCGCTGATAAAAGATTAAAAATTCTGTAATAGACACTCAGGGAGCTGGTCACTCAGTTTCCGATTTCTCCTCACTAATATAAAATCTATGGGCATTTGATGCATTCGTATATTTAAAATACCTCCTCGGGAAATTGATATTTTTAATTTCTATTTTTTTATGTACCGCTGATAAAAGATTAAAAATTCTGTAATAGACACTCAGGGAGCTGGTCACTCAGCTTCCGATTTCTCCTCACTAATATAAAATCTATGGGCATTTGATGCATTCTTATATTTAAAATACCTCCTTGGGAAATTGATATTTTTAATTTCTATTTTTTATGTACCGCTGATAAAAGATTAAAAATTCTGTAATAGACACTCAGGGAGCTGGTCACTTAGCTTCCGATTTCCCCTCACTAATGTAAAGTCTATGGGCATTTGATTCATTCGTGTATTTAAAATATCTCCTCGGGAAATTAATATTTTTAACATCTTTTTTCTGTGTACACTTTCTAAAATATGCCTCTTTTTTTACTTAGTTCGCAAAATATTTCTAAAGTATAGACATAATTTTATGTGAAGTGTTAAAGCTCACATTTCGCCCGCTTTTAACACATAAAATATTAAATTCAGCATAGATTTTAGAAATATTTTGAAAACTAAGAAAAAAAGAGACATCTTTTAGGAAGTGTACACAGAAAAAATATGTTAAAATTATGAATTTCCCTAGGAGATATTTTAAATATACGAATGTATCAAAAGTCCATAGACTTAACATTACGGAGGGGAATTCCAAAGCTGAGTGACCAGCCCCCTTAACGGTGCCTTCTGAACCTACTGCAACATAGGTCCTTCTTTCTATTGTAATTATCCCGCACTTTCAACCTCATTCTAAGCATTGACGAGTAATAAAAAACTAGTTAAGTGGGTAAGGAAAGTAATAATATTGAATTTATTGTTTGATTTTTGTATTGTATGTAAACACTCTTGTGTATTCTAAAATTGCGGTAAATGAGTGTTAAAACTCATCAATCATTCCACATAGGCCCTTCTCTAACAAAAGAACCCGATTTTCAACATTTGTAGCATAGGTCCTTCTTCCAGTGTTATTTATTCCATGATCGGAATTGTTATCATAAATAACATGACGTTTTTTCCTGCCATTGAAAATAAAACTGAAATCTGTCATTTTATAAATAACTTCCTAAAATATTTCAAAACAAAAAAGCATTGTAACCGAAATTGTATGTTGAAATAATGGATGCGATCTTCTTATATATTTTTTTTTCTACTAAACATTTTTGTTCAAAACTCATTATTTTGTAACTAATTCAAAGTAACAATATATATATTTTTTCAATTCCAGTACTGTCATTTCCCCCCTCTTTTCAAACAATTTATTATACAGTTTATTTCTCTAACTTTCTGTAGATCGAACTTGTCATAAAATTCTGCTATTCTGTTTACATTTATTTTTATTTTTTCCTTTCCAAAATGCAATATTTCAAATAAAAAAAGACAGATTTCCTTGTAAAAAAGAAACATTTATATACATATAAACGTGGTTCAAAATAAAAACTTCACAAACACGTTGATGTTGAAAGCCATGAAAAATGAAAAGGCACAACAAAAAGTCAAAATTTTTAAAACTAGTGATCTCAGTGCCATCTATCGGTGAAATACCGCTGCTGAAGATGCGGAGGAATTCTCTTTCTCAGTATCTCCCGGTTCTTTCAAGTGTGATACTGACTCCATGAGTTCAGCTTCTCACGATGGATATTTTCGTAGATTTTGTAAGTTCGTAATCCAAGTGTTGATGGCTACGTTGTGATTGATTTTACTATTCAAAATGGATTACCGTAAATTGAGGATGACAATTCGAATGTGAAAATTTTAACTCGTACAGAGTTACGTAGATGCGTAAAAATTGGCGTTTTTCTTAAATTGTGCTTAAGAAGGGGAAAATAAAGGTTTATCGTTTGGGATGCTTTCGATTTAAGTTTGGTGGCATTACGTGAGTTTATAAATTTTGATTAGTTTATAAATAATCTGATACAATAAACACTGTTAATTGTTAGTGTGTGCATTTTTACTTAATATACATGGATATCTCTGGGGTAATGAAATAATATTATGTAATATTATGTTGATTTTGTGATACTAATTTTTAGACATAATATTTGATAATTAGTAAATTTTAAAACTTGCTTTATAAAACAAAGTTTCTAAATGACGAAAAATGCACTAAAACGCATAAAATTTAAATTTCCAGTGATGTAGTTATTGCAAGTGATGTGTAGCTTAAAATAAATTTTTATTAAGTTTTAGATGTTAAACCAAAAATATTGTTATGCATATGCGTTTTTTAGAATCAATTGTGTTTTAAGATGAAAAAAAAGTATTTCCCACATTTCTCAATATTTGGCGCTTTCTAAAAATAATTTAGGTCTATAGTATTGTGGATATGTTAAAAAAATTTGCAATTACTGCAACCGTATCCTTTTATTTAATATTTTTTCAAGAACATTGAGGTTAAAATTTTAATTGTTTTGAAATTGAATTATATTTTTTAATTTTAAAGTATTTATACGTTGAAATGCTTTATAAAACAAATATTTTAAACACACACTAACGCATTTCATGGAATTTATTCATTTTTTTTTAGCGTTATAACTTATTTACTAATTAATTTACAAAATTTCTTTTGATTTGTATTTGCAAATTAATCTGGAAATACACATTAATGTTAGTATTTACCATGTAATTTTAAGAAAAATCAAATATCAGTGTTTTAAACTGCTTAATTGTTCATTTAAATTAAATAATTGTCTTTAATGAACATTTGTAAAATTTGTTTTCTTTATTTCATTTCTACAAAATTGAAGAGAACAATATTTAAACATTAAAACGTATTTATAGCACAAGAATTTTGAAAATAACTACGTCATGTTACCACCTATAAATGCCTTATACTTCTTTCCACAAAAAATATTCATTAAAATATATCCAATTTGATACCAAATAGTAAATTACTTACTAAAAAAATTCTGAAGAACAACTTCATAACACCTATTTATCTTTTTTTTTTTTTTTTAATGTAAGTTGATAAAAAACTACGTAAATTCATTTAGATATGGAAAAGAAATGCATAAACTTTTTATTTCTGCTTAAATATAATTTTTTATTAATGAAGTAGGTTAGTTATTCTAAGTACAATTTGATAAATTGCTGTAGTCTAAATATCGGTAAATGCATTAATTTCAGAAATCGCAATTCTTTTGTTTTCTTTCTTAGAACTTTTGGATCTCAAATTATGTTTTACTCCATTTTTCATCTTTTTTAGTGATTAATCATTTTTTTCGCTCACGAGAATTGGATTTTCTTACCATCCTATGAATAATTATATTTTCAGTCATATTTTTTTAGCTGTCATTGCTCTTAATTTTTCACGAGAATAGACTGGAGTGAAAAACTAACAACATTAAAAGTACTGAGAGTATATCATTAAAATGGACTTTTTTTTTTATAATGGTTTATGACGTAGTTTGTAATTTCTTTGTAAAATATTTTTCTATTTTTTTTCAGGTGCAAAATAGAATTATGAAATATATTTTAACTGTTAATTAAATTCGCTGAATTATTATTATTATTATATATAGATATATTACTTTCCATTTTTCTTTGTAATTTTTATGAAATTAAATAAAATCTGATCACTTTACCTACAATTTAAAGTCGCATCACACGTGAATTTGGCATGAATATATTGATTCAGCCTAAAACTAATTTAAATATTGCAAAAGATTTGAATTTTAAATATTATTCTTTTTAAAATACTTCTTATCAAAAATACCTAGTACTATAATTTTATATTTAATGAAAAGAAAGAAAAATTGCTATTCTAAAATTCTTTGTTGTCAATTATACAATAACGAAAAATTCCTAAATGCTGTAAAATGATAAACATTTCAAAACACATATGAACAACCTCTTTTTCCCGAATAAAAATAATCAACAGTATGTTAATTATTTTTACTAAGTATTTATTATTTTAGATTAGAGTAAACAAATAATGAAAAAGGGAAAATGTAGGATATTTTAGTAATTTTTTTCTAAAATTGTCGCAATATTAGCCGTAAAAAGATAATTTAAGAAATAAGATATAATTACTTTAGGTATAAATAAATGTTTAATTAAAACTACTTATAATAATAATTTATTAGTAGTCAGCTCTTTTTAGTTAGGTTCTTCTCGATTTACTTGTAGAATTTCTACTAACATAGTATTTATTCGCTTTTTGACTTTACAATTTCGTTTCCTTAAATTAATTTTTGTATGAAGTTTAATGGGTATTATAAAAACAATAAAAGCTTTACTAATGCATTTTATCACATTTCGTTTGAAATTTATGTATACATAGGTTCGGGGTTAAAAAATATTTTTCATGGTGAACCAAGGCACATATTATGTGTGTAGCATTTAACGGTAATTGTTATATTACAGATATCGTGCGTTAAGTTGTATTAATAAGTATTACAAAATTCATAACACATATTTTAATTTACGGATAGAAATACAAAATAAAGTTTTCTACAGAATTATTTAATTAAAATTTTAATTTTTTTTATTATTAATTTATAGTAGTGTTTAAAGTCGATAATTAAAATTTTCTGTTAATTAAACGTAATCTTTTCCAAGACAAGGTATCAACATTTGAATAAAATTAGACATTTAAATTTTGTTGATTCCATATATTTTAAAGTTTACAGTATTGTGTTTTAAAATGTAAACTGATAGGCAAAACCGGTCTTTATCCAGAATTATAGTGATAAGCTTTCTAAAAAATTTCTGCAGTATCAACATTTTCTTTCTGAATTATTTTAAATTAAAAGTATTAAATAAGACTTTAATAAACAAAAAACGTTATTAAAAAGCTCAATAAAATATATTTTATATGTAATAAAAATGTGAGCAGAACAACTCCTTGTCTCTTAACTATCTTAAAAATTCCTACAAACTTAATCCCCTATGGCTGGAAATATACTTTTTCGCAACAGTAGCTTTAGGGAAGTACATTTCAGACTTAGCTTTGAATTTGAAAAGAAAGAAACTGTACTTGGGCACCAATGTTAGTCTCCTTTAGTTTCAAAGGACCCAAGGGGCTTCTTGGCATTTTTATAGGCGTGCAGCAAACGTGACCCTATTATTTGAAATTTATTGCTATGGATGTTAGTGGACAAGACACATATAAATTAGAAATCTAAGAACGTTTTTATAGATAAACCTAAGAGTAAATCTGCTTTTTAGATATACTGCAAACGAGTCTACTTATTAAGATAACTATTTTAAGATTTTTCTTTTTATAAAATGATTAAAGAAAGTTATTTTGTCTTTAAATTTCATTTATTATTAGTATCGCAAACTATAATCCTTATGAAACTCCAGCCATTGTAAGTCTATTAAAAGTTAGAAATTATTAAAGAAATATAAGAAAAAAATCTTTTAAAAAGATAAATTTGTTCAAAAATATAAAATACCAAAATATTTTATTGAAAACTGCATTAAAAATTATTTTCAATAAAATATCAAAAAAAGAAAATTTTGCTATATGTATTTTCTCGGAGGAAAATAATTAAAAGGATCGTATACATGATCTGATTACATTCTTGGAAATAATGTACTTGATAAAATGTTATCACACTTTTTGAACATTTCTCTAATGCATTTCTTGCAGTTAAATTATTGAAAATTTGAGCTTTTTTTTTCATTTTCCGGTTGTATATATTCCTTTATAAATATTTCATAACTTTAGTACTTCATTTTTAAGTAATGTAACTAAATTTTCATTTTCAAAAATTTTTACGCATTACGTAACTCTGTGTAATCAAATTGATTTTACAACACTGCCAGTACTTTGTGACTATGGAAGCTATTTTATTACCTTTACAAGCCTGTGATTTCATGTTTTTTGTACTTAAATTCTGCGAGGCGTTGCTATGAAAGAGATTGTGTGAATACCAAAGTTTTTTAATTATCGTTACAAGCCTGTGATCTTATATTTGTGCATAAAATCTGTGAAGTGATCTTTTAAAACAGATTGTGGGTAAATTTCTGTTGGATTTTCCATGAAGATCGTCAATTACAGATACAAAAAAGTGAAAGTGCTTTTTTTAGACATCGTGGATTATATGCATTTTTTATGAAATATCTTCCGTGATTTGAAAAGATTTTTTATGGGAAACCGAAATTCTAACGTTGCTCAGTGCCTGTCCACCAAACGGTCAAGAGCTTTTCCAGCATATAGGTGAGTACTTGATGTAATTTTAATCATTCTTCATTAATCATCATTAATTTAATAATTCTTCATTCTTAAAACATTGTATCTGGTAATCTGGTGTCCTCATTATTATAGGGCTGCCACTGGCGAATATTTTTTTAATGTATTTGCACCACTTTTTAAAAAGAATAATATTTATTGTATACAACAACAACTGTAAAATAAATATGCAATGAAGAATATTTTTAAAAATAGTGGAATGAATAGAATATAAAAATAGTCTTTAGTGGCAGTCTTGTTATTGTTTCCTTATTTGACAGAGTTCGAACAAAAAGGATGAACTGTTTGTTTGTATACAAGGTATTCCAAAATTCAACCGACAAATTCAGAGGGGTTATACGCTGGGGGAAAAAAACGGACTAAAATACGGAAATTGTACTGGCAATCGAGACGCCAGTACTATTTCCGTATTTTAACGGAAAATTTCCCCCGTAAATTACAGAACAATTTACGTTTTTCTGGAATTTACAGGGAAATTGTTTGTTAAAATGCGGAAACAGTACTGACGTCTCGATTGCCAGTATCATTTCCGTATTTTAGTCCGTTTTTTTTACACTGTAGTAGGCATCAAGAGGAGAAACATGCCATTGAACATGGGGTCTCAAACCACTTATTTAGTCTCATACGGGGTGTTTTATCCAAACTGAACTCGGGTTGATGGTAATAATTTCGAGAAAATAAAAACAATGGAACTGCAACGATATGTACCTTGTTTTTTATGAAATGTCATGACTGACATCACGAAAAGAACTGGAGAAACATGTTGCTCAAGCAATCGATGACACCGCATGAACTGATAATCACAGTACAAAATGTGGGGCGTCAAGCGCATATTGCTGGCGCGTATAATGCAAACTTTCAACACTTTTGTTTGGTGTTATCCCATTAACAACAAAGGCAAGAATGTCTATTAAATGTTTTATTATAATATACTTCAGTTTTCTGAAAGTTATTACCGCCAATCCAAATTAAATTAGGATGGAATACCGTGTATTTCATGTCCTTTTTGTTTTGACATTCGTAAAACTGACACGTAAAAAAAATTAGTGCAAAATTGTCTATAGGGTTAGGGATCTTACCTTGTTAGTATCCGCTGGACGATTTATTTAAAACTTAAATGGTCAGGTAACCTTTGAACCAATAAAGTACATGGAAAAGTGACCCCTGTAAGAATTGCAGTCATTCTTTAACTAATTAACTTTTAATTATAAAATTGAAAACACGTGTTAGGAACGATTTATATTATCAATCAAAGTTGTTAGAAAAGGTATACACATATATAGTTTTTTAAAATTTATTTTTAAAGATAATACAATTTTTACGAAAGAATTATTCTTGCATGCATTGCGCGCATGATTTTTCCCATTTCAATGGCTGAAACAAGCCAAGATTTTTTTAATGAGTACAGATAGAAAGTGTTTTCAAAATGACCTACAAAGAAAAAAATAGAACATGTAGATCTCGAGAAAAAATTTTTTTTTTAGAGAAATTCGAAATATCGAGATTTTTTTTATACAAAAGTAGCCGTGAATTCTAAACTTCTTACTTGAGAAACATAATAATAGGTCATTTTGTGCTTCTGTACGTTTAATACATCCACCAAAAATTTCGTGAAATTCTAGGCAACCGTTTTTCAAAAATCGTGCGCGCAATGATCAAAATCGCTGTTTTGAGCAAATTGGCTTTAAAGATTGAAAAACCCGTTGATCATATAGCAAAAGCTCAATGTGTTTTAGACATAACTTCTCTTCTAATGCGAATTTTTGTATGGGGTTTGATTTTAAATGTTCCCGAAGAATCATATTTAATTTTAAGCTATTTTAAAAAAATTCGATTTTTGTACGCTTTAAAGGTTACCTGACCCCTTAACTTACTACTAAAAAATGTAGAGGTATTAAGAAATAACTTAAAAATGTATATTTATTTAAAAATATTTACTGTTTTAAAGAATAAATTTGTTACATCTGACTGTTTAGCCGCTATTTAAACTTTAAATTAGTAGCACCCGTTACACGACTCGCGGACGAAGAGTAACCACTTTCTTGAATAGAAATATTCAAATTTAATCACAGAATATCTGTCATTAACCTCTTTGGTCCCTGGATCCCCAAATGCGGACCTTCGTTTTGTCCCATTTTATTAATTATACTCAAACATAGTTGCAATTTCGATATCAGAAGGATATGTTTCGAAGTCGAAGATACGAAATAATGCAAATAAAATAAAACTCTAGCGTTGAAGTCAAATGGGAGAAGAAATAATTCAGTAATAATTAATAATACTGCATTAATACTCGGTAGCAAAGAGGTTAAATAAGCAATTATTAATTTTCGCAAATAGTCATGAGAGGATGATTTTCGTAAAAATTTGTGAGTATCACTGTCATAACCTTTAATTTTGGATGCAAGTCTAAAATTTTATTTATTCAATTTTAAATTAAAAATAAAGTTTTGTTTCAGTGCAAAAAATGCTTTATTTTAAAGTACAAATCGAAGTCAAATAATACATCAAATCGAGGAAGTGACAGGAGAAAAAAAAAATACTTGGAATCATAAGCAGAAAAATATTGAAAACTAAACAGATTAATGTTTCTGCCTTGCATTCTTGCATACAAAAAATGCATATAAAGGGTTCTCGTGAGAAGGTGATTAATGACCGTGTATTCACTTAGGATATGTGTATCATAAATGTTTAATATGCGCATTCCTACATATTAAGAAGAAAATGGTTACAATGAATAATACCATTCTAAATTTTGATATAGTCAAATATTTTTTTTTTTATATAGGTTGAGCAGAAAATTTCCGGAATAAATAATACACTTCAGATTTTGGATGTAGTCCAAAAATAATTTAATACATATTTCGAAATTTTTATTTTATGATACAGTTCATTTAATTTTGGATGTACTTTAAAATTTTATTTATACATATTGAGAGGAAAATTGTTAAAATAAACATTACATATATCTATTTTGGATGCAGTCTGAATTTTTATTTATGCATATTGAATTGTTAATGAATAATAATAAAATTTTATGCTAATAAAATCGTTAAGATAAGTATTACGTCTAATTTTGGATATTGTCGGAAATTTTTTTTAATACATATTTAGATGAAAATTGTTTTAATAAATGAAACAATATATCTAATTTTAGATAGAATCTAAAATTTTATTTGTATATATTGAGAAGAAAAATGTTGAAATAATTATTTCAATGCGTCTAATTTTGGATGTGGTCTGAATTTTTTTTTTTTTATGCATATCGAAAAGAAAATTATTAAAATAAATATTACAATACGTCTAATTTCGGATGTATTCTGAAATTCCTCCATATCAATACCCCAGAGCAAAAAATTACATAAACGGAAACATGCCGTCCCACAGACTGCGTTGAAAATAAAATAATTTTTCTTTCAATAACTAAAAATGCGCAGGTCTTGCAAATGGGTGGGGGAAGCAGAGGATCAGTAGCGTAAGGATTAGCTTGTGTGATAAGATTGGGGACGCGTTCATTTTTGTGTAAAGGGTAGCTATGTAGACGCAACCGTCTCACAGACGGCACGTTTCTGGTTAAGGGTTAAAATAACTAACTTTAGGATTTAAAATATATGGGTAACATTTTGTAATATACTTAAGCATTTAAAAAAAAAATCCCATTTCTCTTGTTGCGTCTTAGATGCCAAATACTTCGTATTTCGTTTTTCTTTAAGAAAATGCGAGCTGAATTGCAGCCACCTGACAAAAGGCTTGAGTTTTTTACTTTTCATTTCCGAAGAAAAATAACTACCAGAAAAAAAATACAGTAAAACCTCTCTAAAGCGACCACGTTCCGTTCCAATAAAAATTGCTCGCTCCAAGAGGTGCTCTCTTAATGGAGGTCATGTTTAAATTTAGATTTTAATTGTTCAAAAAAGATAACAATTAATGTTACTAAAATTTATTTTTCGCATTAGGAAAAAATATGAAAATTTAAGTATCAAAACAAAAGTTAATTACATAAGTTAATTACTGCAGAGTTTTAAAAATGAATACATTGACGTTTGTTGTGATTATACGGTTTTATCTTTTATAACTTTTATTTCCATGTCCTTTCGAAATTCAGTAAATAAATGCAATTTGTTTTTGGACGGGAACAAATAATCACGATTTCATTAATTTATCTATTTCTTTGAGAGTTTCATGACAGAACAGGGCAGGAGATTTTATTGACCGTCATTCTTAATTTGCCATCAGAGTAAAATTCATTGCCTAAATACGCTCAAGGGGGTTTAAACACTTAAAAGTTACCGGAATTAAATATTAAAAAAAATCTAAACTTAGTTTAGAAGTTTGATGAATAATGCGCTCTCCGGAATCTAATAAAACCTTCTTTAAGTGACCAGGAAAAAACAGAATTTGTTTCATTTTCTTCAAAGAAATGGGTCGCTCGTGGACGGAGTTCAACTGGGATGGTCTCTGAATGGAGGTAAAATTAGTATTGAGCCTATGGGAATAAATTTCGTTCCATGAAAAAATGGTCGTTCAGGGAGGTGGTCGCTTAATGGAGGTGGTCGCACAGGGAGGTTTTACTGTATCAAAATGGCTTCTTAAAAAAAGTTCTTGTATGGAATTGAATTCGAAATTCCAAGTTACTATAATTTCACCATCGATATTTTTGCTTATGATCGTTATTTTCCGATAATTTTCCAATTCTCTCTTAATTAAAAAAAAATATTAAGTCAATATTGAGCTAGGTTGCAATATATAAAGTTGCATTTCAGTTTATTCCATCTGTATGACTCAATTTTGAAAAACTCACCAAGTCTAAATTCAAAATACTGCAATTTATGCATTTTCACTATATGAAAGGCTGGGGGTGAGCATGGCAACTGGCTTTTTTTTTTTTTTTTTTTTTTTTTTCTGATTGATTTTTTTGCAAAATTGTTCAACTGCATCGTGACAACTTTTTAAAAGTACAGATATTTTACTCAATATGCATTATATTTCTCAATAATTTTTACATATGAATTTACAAAATTATAACTATTTGTACAAAAGTCCAATAAAATAAAATTTATCAGCCAAAAAATGTTGCACAAATGTTAACAGAAGTTCCAATCTTAACAAATCAGCGTTTTTGCAGGAAGCAATCAAAATAGTTTTGTTTGTATTTTAATTTTCAAAACTTCAAAATTTAATGTATCAAATATTGTATTTTGTTATTTACATTATTTTACACGCAAGCTCTTTAATATTTTAATTTAGAACATGAGTCAATACCGTGCCGAAAATAATCTCCAGCGTGCCATAGGTTCGTCGTCCCTGTCATAATATGTCTAACTTTCGATATGGTCTGAAATTCTATTTATACATACTGAAATGGAAATTGTTCTAATAAATGTTACAGTAAGTCTAATTTTAGATGTGGTCTGAAATTTCATTTATACTTATTGAGAAAAGATTTTAAATAAATATTACAATACGTGTAATTTTGGATATAGTCTGAATTTTTATTTTTACATGTATTGAGAAAAAATTGTCAAAATAAATATTATAATATGTCTAATTTTAGTCGTAGTCTGAAATCTTATTTATACATACTTAGATGAATTTTTTTATAGTAAATGTTACAATATATCTATTTTGGATATAGACTAAAATTTTATTTATACGTATTGTGAAGAAAATTTTTTTAATTATTACGTCAAATTTTGGATATAGTCTGAAGTTTTATTTTTACATATATTGAGAAAAAATTGTCAAAATAAATATTATAATACGTCTAATTTTAGTCGTTGTCTGAAATCTTATTTATACATACTTAGATGAATTTTCTTATAGTAAATGTTACAATATATCTATTTTGGATATAGACTAAAATTTTATTTATACATATTGTCAAGAAATTTTTTTAAAGTAATCATTACGTCAAATATTGGATATAGTCTGAAGGTTTATTTATACATTTCGAGAAAGAAAAAAAAATGTTAAAATAAACATTTCATCACGTCTAATTTTGGGTATAGTCTGAAATTTTGTTTTGCAATGTTACATTTAAATAAAGTATCTATTTCAGAGAATATTATTTTATTAAACATAATAAATACAAGACAAATAACACATCAAATGAAGGAAGTGAAACATGAAAAAAAAATGTCTACACTCCTAAGCTAAAGAATATTGAAAACTAAACAGATTAATGTTTGTGTCTCGCATACAAAAAATACATATAAAGAATTCTCGTAAGAAAAAGATTAATGATCTCGCATTCACTTAGAATATGCCCTATATCCTAAATATTTAATATGTATATTTCTACATATTCAGATGAAAGTTGATATAATATATATATACGTTTCTAATGTTTTCAAAAGAAGGAGTAAGATGCTTTATATTCTAAAACAACATGAGCTTTTCGTTTAAAATATAGTTTCGAAGTATGTTTATTATTTTCAGATTTTCATATGAAAAATGCGTTACATATTCTTTCAGTAATTTATAAAGATACATATGTGTGTTAAAACATACGCGTATTTGTTTTAATTTAAAATTAATATTATATTCAAAATGAAGTGTAATTTGAAGTTTTTTCTCAATTTAATTATAACTACGAATAATAATAACAATAATAATAATGAAAACATTCTAATTTCATTTCATTGTCCTTAAAGCAGTATACCAAAACCATGATATCGAAACTATCGGCTCCATGCTCGATATTTACTCTTGTATGTTGTTTCCTTAACAATATTATGCATGAAAATCACTTAAAATCATCCAAACTAAGCTATTAATTACTTACCTACTAACACTTTTTAATTAATAACTAATTAAAAATACACTTAAAAGGCATATAAATACCTTTATTCAGATGGACATATGTTTCATCTCTCATAAAACTAGAATAGAAGAATATATAGCAAACATCACATACAGCAAGAAAACTACAGCTTTGGCCAGATTATGTATCAAAGAACTTTCACAGATTGATTTTAAAACTGGTAGAATAATTTATACATCAAGAATTTATTTACCTCTATTATCCAGGAATCAATAGAAATCTGTTTACGATGTCAGAACGTTTACAATGATTCAGCCTCCATTGAGTTGCCTAAAATTTGGAAAGAGATGTTCTGCGGAGTAAAAAACAATAGTAGAAGTTAATTCACATTCACAAATATCCATTTGTATTTTATTTTATTGTTTGCACTTGTTTTTCATTAAAGATGTGGCCTCGTGATTTTATTTACCAATTTCTTGATTTTAAAAATTTTTGCGAAAATATTTCTATCAACGAAGATCTTGGAAATGTCGCCGTTTGAGTGATAAAGCATATGTTGATCTGAATAATGATATTTATATGCCTTTTAAGCGTTTTTATTATTATTATTAGTAGTAGTAGTAGTTTTAGCAATTTTTAGCGTAGCTTGTTGCTTTAACGTTCAGAAATTTTATTTTTGTTGCATTCATATATGCTTTGTAAATGAAAATTGTATAATGGAAATATTGATTCTTATTGGTTCAGTTACATGCATAATATACACTCTCGCAAAACAATTCGTCTAAAAACGGAAAAATGCTGGCAACACAGTTGCCGGTTTACCTTTGTGAATTCAGAATGATATCCGCCATGGAAATTATCCGTGTTTTAAACGAATTTGTCGACGTCTCTTCCCGGATTCTCCGTGATGGAAATTTCCGTTTTCAAAACCGAAATTTTCGGTTTTCTTGCGAAATCACCGCAAAAATAAATAAATAAATAAAATAAAATAAATAAAAACAATATATCTTTCCATCATAGGAATTTTCCGTGATTTGAGAAAAAATGGGAAAATCGCTGTGAAAATGGAAAATGTTCGTGAAAAATCAACGGAAAAATGTGCGTCAATTCACAGACTTTTTTGAGAGTGTAAGTACTGTATAAATATGAAGATAGTATATAATTTTGATAATAGTCAGAGTAGCGAAGGAATATCACTTGCTTCCGGGAAATAATATTTTATGGGCATCCAATAAACTTTTCATATCACACTGGAAGAATATACATCAATTAAAAGGTAATACATGAATGACTGTATAGTTAGAAGCACAGATATAGCTGACCAGAATTGTTCCGTATTTTTAATCAGTTTTTTATGTGTCTTCATTCTTTGTAGTATTTTTCTCATTACATTTATTAAATAAAATTTCTGGTTCAAAATATGTTTATTTTATTTCTTAAAAAGTCCCGAGAGTTTGGCAGTTATACCATATACCAAATATGCACATATTTTTACGCTCGTTAGAATAAGGCGGGATTTTGACGGATTTCATAATTAAATATTCCAGAAAATGTCATCCTAAATATACTCTGCTTATTTGAAGAGTTGCAGAATATGCTGATAAATAAAACTTAGTTTTTAGTTTCAAAAAGGAAGAAAATCAACGTTAAATTGATAAAATCATAAGCATAGTAAAAATATTCTAATTATGCAGATGAACACAATGTTTAATAAATATATTGGATTCATTTTCCAGTCTAACTAATGTATCTTTAAAAGCATGCGTTTTAACCCTTTGAGGGGCAAGCAATTGCGTTTTCCTAATGCTGAATTCCCACCGGAAATTTGGAAGAAAATTATTTCAAAATAAGGAAAAGCAGTTTTTCAACTTTTCCCCTCCAAAGCTATAAAAGTAAAAATTAAAATTTTATGGTGCAAATCTTATAATTAAACTTAGGTCGGATATAATATATCCCACCGCCCCTCATGGGATTAAAAATCTTTTTTTATACATGATGTTTAGTATTAATAAAATTCTTTTGTTAAAGAAAAAGTGACTGGCATAAATAAATACCATATATTAAAGCTTATAACGCGCACTTTCGAAACGAAAAAATTAACCAATTTTAAAAATACCTGTTATATGGCGGATATAAAAATAAAAGATCAGAAATTAAGCGTAAGAATTGAAATTTCTATGTTAATGAGCAAGATTAGATGACGTGATTATTTGAATGAACAAGAATAAGATTTCAAACGATTTCATATCGCGAACTTCCCCTACAGCAGCCGAAAGCTTGGCGACAAGTTCTTCTGCGGATTCAATGGGAGTCTCATACACAAGAGCCTTTAGCTGTCCCCACACACACACACACAAAAAAAAAAAATCGAGACATGAAAGATCTGGCGAGCGCGGTGGTGCCTGGTGTGTTTCAGAAAATTCGCCAATCTGTTCTTCGCCGTTGTACTGCGTGCATAACAGCTGCCGGTCAATGTTTTGAGCACTTATTGTAATCAAATGCCATTAAATTTGTTTTCGTAACTTAACTTAATCGTTCATTGTGTGCTTTTGCCTCGTATAAGAACATAACTTTTGGCGCCCTCTAACTTTTTTACGTTTAGTTTTCGACCATGCATTCTTTGATACAAAATATTTGTTTGGGTGTGTAAATGAAATCACTATCACCTCTTAAAATTTTTCCCATCTTTTTTGAACCACCCTGTATATATAAAGAAAACAATTTTCATTATTTATACTATTTTTTTTTCTCAAAACATTAGGAAATGCGATTAAAATGCGAATTTTTTATGTATACTTGACAAATTATTTGCTCAATTACATTAAAAAAAAATCCGCTTCATACCAACATTTCTGTAATATCCTTGCTATGACACCAAAACAAACAATTTTCTAGATATAAAAATCAAATTATCTCACTGAGTTATCAATAAAAATGTAAAAGTTGCTAGAAACTTTTCGGAACTCTCTTATGTCATCAGACAGTTTATATGGTAATCGATTTAGTGCTATTTATTTCTTTTCGCTCAGTCGGAACAAAACTTGATCCCCACTTTTAGTGCTTAGCATAAATAAATTATCACCGTTGGCAACACCTGCTGTTTTTTTTCAAGCGGAAAATTCCTAGTTGTTTAATACAACAGATTATGAAAAAATCTCTATAATTGATATAACATCTAATTGATTATCATAAAAAATCCTAGATATCAAATAAAATATCCCTAAAACAGGAAAGTATGAAAGCATAGCGAAATATTCTAAAAATACAAACTTTTTATACAATGAACATTTGACTCCTTTTTCCATGAAAATACTTTCAATCTTGTTTACAAACATTATCTATTTGAGATTTGCTATGTGTTTACTTTTAAGTTATATTTTTTTTAAATTTCTTATTAGCTATAATTGGTAACACTGATAAAATTATATTGTCGAAGAATTAAAAAAAAAAACTGAGAACAAAATCAGAAACAAAATTTTTATGGAAATGTATGTATAATAGACATTTTTTTCTCCACACGTGCTTATGTTTTCATATTTAATAAAAAATTATTTTATAGCATAGTTATAAAATAATACACAAAGTTTTTCGATTATTGCAACTAGTTTATCAAAAATTAAGAAATTGAGATTTGAACAAAACAAAAAATGAACAAAGTTTTCCTTGTACGGTTGACAAATTATTTGCCCTAATTAGATAGAGAGAAAGTTCCACTTCATAAGCAACATTTTTATTATATCGTCGCTGTGCCACCATAACAAACCATTTTCCGGATATAAAAATCAAATTATTACACGGAGTTATCAATAAAATCCTGAAAGTTGTTAAAAACATTTTGGGATTCTCCCATATTATCAGACAGTTTACGTGATAATCGATTTAGTGCTATTTACTTTTTTTCACTTAGTCGGAGCAAAACGGGATTTTTCTCTTCAATATTTAACATAAATAAGTTATCACCATTTACAAAACTTAACTGATTTTTTTTTCTTCTGGAAAACCACTGTAAAATAAATTGGGAAAAATCTTTAATTCATATTATCGAAAATTGAATGTAAACAATAGCACGAAGTTTGTAATTCCTTCTAAATTTACATAAGTATTGAAAATGCTATTATTTAATTTACGATATTTTAATTTTCTTCTAAATTTTATCTTCTTTTTATTATAATGTTGACAATTTCAGGGTTAAAAGGACATACGCTTAAAGAACATTCGAGCACCTTTTATCAGAATTTTCGTAAAGTATTATTTGCCTTATTTAATGAAAAAAAAAATTATGTTCAGATATAGCGACCAATACTTTATTTCTGGAACTAAAACACCTAAAATCCCCTAAATCCCTTGATGCGTACGAACCCAGAATTTGTGGGATTTTACGTCATGGTCACTATAGTTCATAAATCAATAACTGAATATTTGATAGTGGTAAATTTGCATTTTGCTTTTTAAACATAAATTAATATACTGACAAACGAAATTAGTAGTTTCCAAGTCTTTCTTCATGTCAGTATTTTTCAAAAAGTCTCATTTTTAAACACATTTATGTATGATACATACTTTATTAACTGCTATATGCACAATATACAGCCTTTGTGATTGACATTTACCATAGCACTTTCCCTATTTCAAATGAAGTTTGTAGTATGCATAGTTCATTTACAGGGACAGTCAAAAGTATTCCGTAACATTACGGCCAATGGGCAAGAGTCGTTTCAAACTATTTTTAATGATGTTACACGCTTTCAAAGACAATAAAACTAATATACATTTACGAAGTGTACTAAAATATGCATTGTGTAGAATATGCGGTGCAAAAAATAGTTGTTATTCGTTTACAGGGCCACACAAAAGAATTCCGTTATGTAATGATATAGGGGTGGAAGGAATTGTTTGCGGCGTATTTTAATTATGTTAAACTATTTCATATATAATGAAATAGATATACGTCGCTGAGGTTTACTATAGCTTATTTCATGTATCATACGAAGTGCATAGCATTTACAGGGAAACACAAAAGATTTCAGATACTATATTGTATCCGAAGTACTGTACATTAGCGATGATTGCTGAAAATGCATTTTTAATTATGATGTGTGCTTTTATGTGTCACTGTACGAGTATTTATGCATGCTATATGGTGTGTATAAACGCTATAATTAACATACAGGACTACACAAAACAATTCGTAAGGGTTATTGTGTATGAACGCAAATTGCTTAAAAGTGGTTTTTAACTAAGTTATGCATTTTTACGCTTAACTGCATTTAGCTTACTAAGAAATGTTTGTAGAATATAGGTAAAATGATATACAAAATCACGCAAAGAATTGGATACATGGCCTTCTATAAAGGGTAATTTCTGGAAATGTGATTTCAGTAGTTTTAAGAGCGTTCTTGTTTGAATTAAATTTTAACTAAATAGCGGCGTGTAAAAAAGGTTATACAAAAGTATTCAAGTATGCTTCCATCTATTAGCATCAATTGCTGAAAGAAACATTTCAACCCGTTATGCGTTTTGTTGCTAAATTAAAATTTCCCATTATCTAGTATATATATCAACCTACAGATCAAATACTATCGAATTCTATAGTTCAAAAGAGTTGCAATGCATATTTGGCTATGGATGGTAACTACTGAAATCAGTTTTTTAAAAGTTTTATGCGTTTTCTAAAAGGTTTACTTAGTTATCTTATTTACCGTATTTCCCTAAATAACAAAGTTTTTTTAAAGCATTCAGGAAGTAATGGAAAGTGTTTTATATCTATACCTGACGCATGATTTTTCTTTCTTGTTTTATATTATCACATTTGCAACAAAGGCGCGGATCTCTATTAAATGTTTTATTATGATATACTTCAGTTTTCTGAAAGTTATGACCGCCAACCCAAACTGGATTAGGGTTGAAGACCCCGTATTTTTCGTTAAATGCATGCTTTGCAACCTCATGTTCTACACTGTAAAAAAAAAAACGGACTAAAAAAGGGAAATACTACTGGCAATCTAGACGCCAGTACTATTTCCGTTTTTTTACGGGAATTTTTATCCATAAATTACAGAAAAAATTTCGTTTTTCTGATTAAAAACGGAAATTTTTTTGTAATTTATGGGTAAAAATTCCCGTAAAAAAACGGAAATAGTACTGGCGTCTGGATTACCAGTAGTATTTCCGTTTTTTAGTCCTTTTTTTTTACAGTGTATGGTAATTTATCGTCCTCTTGATGCCTACTATCACCCCTCTGAATTTGTCAACACCCTGTGTGCACTAATATAATTTGAAACAAAAATAAATGTTAAAATATTGAAAAATATTACAAAACATTATTGTGATCCTTAACGTATAAAATAATTGCTAATCCTTTTATACTGTATCCAGAAATCTTTACAGTATACATACAGCTTCCATGATATTTAAAATTAACTCAAAACGATGGTCTATTACGAAGCTATGTCGACAAACAATATTAAAACAAACATATTTATCTCTATAAACATTATTTGTACTCGCTGTTCTGGCATTTCCCCTGAAGCTATTGATACTGAAATTTAGAAAATAGTATAATCTCTGGTTTTTACATTTCAAATAACAGAAAAATAGAATAATTATCTGAAACTGGAATAATAATTTAAACTATTAGAAGTCTGTTATACAAGTATTTCAAAACTCGTGAATTTCGTTTATACGTTCGTAGAAAATTTTAACTTTCCCTCGTTTACCGCTTCTTTAGACATATGGAACATTTTTATCGTTCTAAATTGGCGAAATTAAATGATTTCTTGTGGAATTCGCCACCTGGGTCCTACGTATACATTATAAGTATCGACTAGAGGAAAGGAAAAGAGTACAGGACTAAAGAAAACAAAATAGGAGTCTCGGATAGAAATGGGCGTTTTGGAGGTATTATACTCTAGGCCACGGTTGGCGAACCATTCTATAGCAGCGTGCCAGTTTTTTTCCAAAAATATTTTATATGACCTTGACGGTCCAACAAATTTAATGGATTGAAAAATCATGAATAAAAATCATTTATTAAGATTTTTTGAAAATGGATAACGTACAGGTGAGGTATAATAATCATAAAAACTATTACATTTTAGAAATTATTTAATATATATATGTGATTAATTGCGTTGTTGCATCTTGGAAGAAAAATAATTAATATCAGGTTCTTTCTCAGTTAATTTCAACAAACACAAAGTGAGCTGGGTTTATCTGACAACTGCTTTTCATTTATTTTTTTGTATTATTCATTTTAGAAAATAATGAACTTGCGGACATAAATGGATGGGAAAATTATTAAAAGAGCAAACGCCAGTTTCTTTAAATAGCTCTGAAATTAATTTCTAAGTGGCCATAATTTTATCACTAGTACCCTTTCCTAATGTGGTAATTTACAGTATTTTAAAAAATGCCGCAATTAAAATTATTCAGTTCCCAATTAATCGAATTTAGACAAGATCAGATCATCTAAAGTTTGTATATTTTGTGCAATATCACTGGATATTGATTTAGAGCCACAAGTAACAACGTGCCAAAATAATTTTTTCGCGTGCCACTTTTGGCATGCGTACCATAGGTTCGCCGTCCCTGCTCTAGGCCATATGTGGGGTGAAGGAACTAAAAAGAAGTCGAGGATTTTAGAGCCGAGGAATTTCTGTATGTACAAGGTGTCCATAACCAAAAAACGACCCTACAATAGGGGTCTCAGGACTCTTAAAATTGGAAAAAAATTAAAAATAAAATACAATTTTCAACATTTAATATTTTAAAATGTATATGATTTAAAAACACAATTTTTATTGGGATTAAAAGATATGCATTTGTTCTTAAATTTCATGTATTTAAAAATTTTCAAGATGCAAAGTTAGCATTTGCAGGGGGCTTCAAACTGTGAGTAATTTGGCTAGCCGAAAATTGGTATAACTGCTTGCGCGCAGGATTACAAAATACATTTCGCAACTAGAATAAAAAATTTTGTGCCTTCTTATATTTCAGGGGATATTACTTAATCTCAACCTAAATAAATTTGTATTTAAAGCATTTTTATATTTTTAATACAAAGCTGTATTTATCCAAGACATAAGTGATTATACTGCTGCAATTTTCAAAATTAAAAGAAATATCTTTATGAACAATAAAAAGGAAATTTTAGGTTCAGATTATACAGACTAACATGAAACATATGTTTTGAAAATTTCATGAAAAAATATTCACAAGTTTTAGAGATATCTTGCGCGTTATTCCCACAAATTTCATTTGGAGAAAAAATGACTTCAAAGTTTCGGAAAAGACGCTTCAGCTATTGAGCGGGTATAATTCTGAAAGTCATAACTTCTGTTCTAATGGGAATTGCAAGGAAATAATTATATCAAAATGTTCAGAAAAAAATAAGAGTTTAACATCTAAAAAAATTAAAATTTCGAAAATTTTGAAGCTTTAAGAGTCCTGAAACCCCATAAAGCGGTCTGTTGGCGAAACTATTGTTCATAAAGTTGCGAATTTTGTGAAAGACATAATAAAGGTATGGGAATTTATTTAGGTGAAAAAAAAAAAAAAAAAAAAAGAGTCCAAAATTTCGACACCAGAGGGCATTTTTAATGAATTACACATTTAACATACATTTAATACAGTTTAGCATTATTTACAGTTTAGCATTTAGTATTATTGCTATAAGGAGTAACATACATACTTATAAATTCATTCAATTACAAATATAGATTTCGTTTTATTATAAAGAAAATAATACTAATAAATTTTGGAAATAAAGAAAATACCTCACCTTTACCTTTTTGAGAGGATTAACAGTATTTTTCACATTCCAAAAATTTAAGTGTGTTATCATAAACAATAATTCGTTCACTAACAACTATCGGTTTTAATTTATTATGAATGAAATACATATATAAGTATAAATGTCGTGATATATAAAATGCTTCCTGATTAATATTCTAATATGAAACTAAGTCGACAAATTTTATCAGCGCCATCATATTTTTTTTTAATAAAGAGCATTTGTATTTATCCTCTGTTGCCAATTCCCACGAACGATTCATAAAAAAAAATCCCCAAATACTGTAATCTCTGTCATATACATTTCAAGTAATACAACAATAGAATATTAGTATGAAATTGGAATCATAATTTAAACTATTCAAAACCATTATGCAAACATTTCAGAATCCACGTTTACATATTCGTAGAAATTCTGAACTTTCGCTCATCTATCTCTGCTTTAGCATCATTGAACATTTCTATCGTTCTAAATTGTTGAAATCAAATTATTTGATGTCGCATTCTCCACCTGGGTTCCACGTATATGTTGTGAGTATCGACTTGTGGAAGAGAAAAGCTTATTGGACTAATGAGAACTGAATAGGGTTATTGACTATGAATGTGTGTTTGGTATGAATAACAATGTTTACCACAACGGAAAACAAAACTGTAGCGCTGGTGAATTCCTTTATGTACATTTTTCGATAAATGAAAGTTAAAATTCTAGTCTTAAATTCATCTTGAGTAAGTAATTAAAATTAATATAAAACAAGTGGGAAATTGCACGTCAAACGTGGCAAATGACGTAATATAATTAGCTTTATAAATATTTTTTGCGCCGCATATTGTACTGAATGTATATTTTAGTGCACTCCATAAGTGCATATCCATTTCAATCTGTTCGAAAGGCTGTAACAAACATCATTAAAACGCACTGGAAATATTTTTCCCCATTGGCCGTAATGTAACGGAAAACTTTTGACTGTCCCTGTGATCAAACTATACATCCGATTTTCATAAAATTTGAAATGACTCGACAAAATATTGCAACAATTATATATTTAAAATTTCAGACCATTCGGTTGGGTATTTTTTGCTCTGTTATATGCGGACAGACAGAGAAACAGACGGACCGAACGACGACTGTAGGTAGGTGCTACGTATTTATATAATTACGAACGCACCTAAAAAGCAAAAATAAATGCACTAAAATTACTTGCAGATGCAAATTGTTAGAAATTTGAAATATCTTTATCTGGATTCTAATCTACCGCACAACCCTTAAATTACAATGATCTCGAATAAGCACAAAGAAAAATAACACAATTTAAATAACCACTGATGACGTCCGTGTGATGGCTGAAAATGTTTTCGATTTTTAATGGTTTTTAATGCATTTTAAAGATATTTTTAATGTATTTTAAATAATTTTATATTATATGTATGCACCTGCAAGTAATTTTAGTACATGTATTTGCGCTTTTTTATATTAATTTTAATTAATTACATTTTTTTTGTTTATAAAAAAATAAGTTATTATGGTTTTTCAGTAAAAAATACCGGTTTCTATTTATTTTAAAGAAAATAACGGAAATTAATTTTATAGATTTAAAGAAAATTATGCATTTTATTTTTATCGGAGGATTAGTAATATTTTTCCATTAATAACAAATTCATTATATCATTTAAAAGTATATCGATTTCGATTTATTTGGAATGAAATAAACCAAATTAATTTTATGGATAAAAAATACTTTGTAGTTTTGGTATTTTAGGAAATAGTATTAAGATATTTCCAATTATCCTTTCAAATTTTCATGTATGTTAAACAATATTTCATCCACTAACAACTATTGGTTTTGATGAGTCACGAATAAACTATACTACAAAAAATATTTCATGATGTATAAATTACGTTCAAAACGATGAACTATTAATAAGCCATCTCGGCAAGCAATATCAATACTCAGATATTGATGTATGTATACAAATAGTACTTGTATTCCGAATTTTAGAATTTACCGCAAACTATTGATATTGAAATTCTCTAAATAACCTAAATCTAATCTCCATTTCTCTGGCTTCTACATAGAAAATAATATAACTATGGTATATCGCCTTCAAACTGAAATCATTATTCAAATTATTCAAACCCTGTTATATAAACATTTCGTAATCCATAAATTTGGTTTATATATATTCGTAGAAATTCTGAACTTTTCCCGGTCCACCTCAGCTTTAGCCTCATTGAACATTTCTATCGTCCTAATGTTCTAAATAGGGGAAATCAAATGATTTCTTGTCGCATTCACCACCTGGGTTCCGCGTATATGTTGTAAGTATCGACTTGTGGAAGGGAGAGGAGTATTGGACTAATGAAAGCCGAATTGGAATATCGACTGTAGGGATGTGTGTTTGGTATGGATTACACGCTTTGCCATATGTAGAACGCTGAAACTGAATGTGTGTCGTAAAATAAATGTGCACTGCTGAGTAAAATGTCTACGTAGATTTTTTAATATATTACCCTGATGTAAATTTATTTAATTCCTAGAAAAATCTGGGAGGGTGAACGACAGTGTTGCCAGATTGTTGACTTTTTTGTCCCCGGATTGTTGATTGTCACCACTTTTTTAAACAGAAATATTCGGCCTATTTAAAGATAGATTAAAAATTCTGAAAAATAAGGGGAATTACTATTTAAAAAAAGTGGTGACTGTCAAATAATCTGAATTAAAAAAGTCCCCAATCTGGCAACACTGGTGAACGAGGATATTCATTTCGAAAAATGTTAATTCTTTAGCGATTTAGTAATTAATAAAAATAAGAATTAAAAAGTCGGTAATTGTATGCCAAATGTGGCAAATGAGGTGCGTTCGTACTGTAACTAGTTTTATAGATATTCAGGTCTTGGTGCAATAGCTGTTGCACTCATACGCAAAAATGCATGAATACAAAATATATTACGATTATATATATTAAATTCAGCAATACGGAAATAATAGGACTCCATTTTAAATAGGGCGTAATCACCATGGCAACCTAGAATCATTACCTATATTGGGTTTAATTACGTATGATAGGATTTAATAGAATGATAAAAAATTTATTAATCAATTTTTGATTCAATTTTCATAAAATTTGAAATGCTTCGACAAAATTATGCAGTAGTTATTTATATTAAATTTCAAACCATTCGATTGGGTAGTTTTTGCGCTGTTATATGCGGGTAGACAGACGGCCGGACCAGACGACGCCTCTAAGTCCTACGTATTTATGTAATTACGAACGCACCTGAAAATGTAATAAAAAAGAATAAAAAACGTACTTTTCATAACGAAATGTAAGCCCTTTTATGAATTGCCTAATTGTGTGGCAACTTTACATCTGGGAGATATGTATGCGACTTCCGAGACATACGGAGCCATTCAAAAATTAAGTTTAACTGTAGTGTAAAACTACTTGTAAATTAAATTTAAATTAACCAATTTATAATATAAGAAAAATAGTAAAAGACTAAGCAGTTAAATATATGAATTAAGGTTCAGTTTGAAGTACAAAAATGGAACAATATTTAACAGAAAACTTACCATTAGTTCATAAGCTAGAGTCATGCCCCAAAAGGCACACGTTTTATTATTATTATTATTTTTTTTTTTATAACTTAAGATAATATAGGTTTTGATATTTTTTATGCTACTTCTCACTAGTTTAATCAATATCAAAACCTATAATATCGTAAGTTATAAAAAAATAAAAATAAAAAATGTGTGCCTTTTTGGGCATGACTCTAGCTTATGAACTAATGGTAAGTTTTCTGTTAATTTTTGTTCTTTTTTCGTACTTTAAACTTAACCGTAATTCATATGTAAAACTACTTGTAAATTAATTTTTAATTTAAAAATTTATAATATAAGAAAAATAGTAAAAGATTAAGCAGTTAAACATATGAATCAAGTTTAAAGTACAAAAATAGAACAAAAATTAACAGAAAACTTACCATTAGTTCATAAGCTAGAGTCATGCCCCAAAAAAGCACACTTTTTTTTTTTTTTTATAACTTACGATATTATAGGTTTTGATATTGATTAAACTTGTGAGAAGAAGTATAAAAAATAAGGTTAATAATTTAAACTCGATTACATTTTTAAACTCAATTGCATTGGAATATCCAATTCTTAATTTTCAAGTTACTTTTCTATTCAACATTTCATAACAACATATTAACGTGTCACAACCACACTGCAAGATGTCATTGCTTAATATGAAGGAAACGTTTTATTCTCGGTTCTTAATTTAAAATTGACTTAATTCTAGATAAATTGTAGTGTTATAACTAACTTTAATACGCTTGATAATTTCATTCTGTAAAAAGTACATTAACTGCGTAACTTTTTCGGTATTCGCAATCGAAATTCAGCAGATTGAGTACGTTTATTTCACATTCTTAAAAAAGTCAGAAACTGTACGTCAAGCGCGGCAAACGAGATGCGTTCGTACTATAGTTAGTTTTATAAATATTCAGATCTTGGTGCAATAGCTGTTGCACTCTTACGCAAAAATGCATGAATACAAAACATTTATCACGATTATATATGTTAAATTCAGTAATACCGAAGTAATAGGACTCCATCTTAAATAGAACGCAATCACCATGGACACCTAGAATCATTACCTATCATCGGATATCATTGAATTAATTGTGTATGTTAGAATTTAATAGAATGAATAAAGCTTTTATTAATATCTTTTTAAGTTTTGATTCGATTTTCATAAAATTTGAAATGACTCGGCAAAATTCTGCAGCGATTGTATACATTAAATTTCAAACCATTCGTTTGGGTTATTTTTGCGCTGTTGTATGCGGACAGACAGACAAACAGGCGGGTGGACCAGACGACGACTGTAGGTGCTACGTATTTATATAATTACAAACGTACCTAAAAAGACCCAAAATTCACTAATAAAAAAGGTCAAATATTGCACAAAAACTGGAAAGGAAATTAGGTTTTTATTATAAATGTGTATGATGAAAAGAATCTTAAAGAATATAGTGGCAGTATTACAGTTTATGTTTTCGTGCCGCTTTTAATAAGGACTAAAATATATTTTTAGATATCCCTTTTATAAAACTGCCTGTTTTTTAACGAAAAGTTGTATGAGAATTCGTAATTAGGCAATAAACTCTCCCTGTAATTAAGTTTGTACGTTTATTAACGGAAAAACATTTTAAATTAAGAAAGTAGACAGAATAAAATTACTGAATATAAACTGTAAGGGAAAAAGTATAAATTGCCAATAACAAGAATATTTCTAAAAGAAGTACAATTTTAACAATGAAAATAAAGCAGATGCTTTGAAAAAATAAAATAATTGACGCGCAATAATTTCTTCATTAACTGTAGGTTTCACTTTTCAGCTTAATAATGCGCAAGTCACAAACTAATTAATTTACCATGTAGAGAGTTTCATCTAATTTAAAATAACTAACAGAAAATTATAATACATGTAAACTAATTAAAGTTTTATTTTGATTGGGTGGAATTTAGTTAGAGAATAAGAGAATTAAATTAAAACTTGTGTAATTTGAAAATGACAGTTTTTAATTTTCAATGGAATTTTTAATTAATACCAGAATGTTTATGATCATTATAGATTTAAATCTGCACTAGTGTCTCGTATTAGTATAATTTCCACAATTAATTTTGTGCATTCTTCTTTCAACGTATTAAAATATTAAAAAGATAAAGCAAATAAAAATATTACAACATTAAAAATATTTCATCTTCGGGTGTGTATCATGCATTTTTGATTCAAGAAAAGTTATTAAAATTTACAAGTGCGTATTATACGCCGCGTATAAAAATAGAAGAATAAAATTTAAGAAACGATGAACTTAAGAACTGAGATTTCTACCAAGGGAACCGGGGACCTTTATTTGAGCAAAAATCGAAAAATATTTTTGTGCGAATTATTATTCTCGAGTTTGTTCTGAGCCATTTGCGAAAATCGCATGCAGATGCGATTACTTTTCGTTAAGTTAAAGTTTTAAAGTTACGTTTGAATTTTGTAGACGAACAATTTTTTCGGCTCTTTAATATACTTTAAATCTGTTTATCTCAAAACATATTTTTCAACGTTTTTAGATATTTCGAATGCTTCTGACGTCTTAATTTTACATCAAAATTCATGAAATTGATAAGGAAGAATCCTGATACTGTTTACAAAGAAACTGTGTATGCATTTTAAAATTCGACTTTATTAAGATAATTAAATTTGATTTTTAACATATTAAAAGGCAAAATTTCGATGAAAATCGATAAAGAATTCATAAAAAAATCTCCAAAAAATTAACTATTCAAGGGATTAAAAAATCAGTATACAGATGTGTTTGTGATAGAGTTTTAAGTGATTATGAAAAATCGAGGAAATATCTCAAAAATTTAGATGCATGGAGCATTTTAAAATTTTTGAATTTTTTTTTTAAATCTTAAAATTACAATAAGATTGGAAATTTCTTTTAAGGTGTTCTATATACTAATGGTGAAATGTATATTTCCACAAAATTTCATATCTCTATGATGAAAAAAAAATAACCTCCGCCGTCTATAAGGCAGTTCTCAAATAATCTTTTTCCTCGCTCAACTACGCCAAACCTTCGGATCGTTTTTATGCATAAAAGCATGATACTTGCAAGCACGATTGCTGGAGTGATTTGAAATCGAACAGTTTTTACCATTTTCCGACAAATGGCTTAAATCTAGAGTTATAGATGATTATTATCTGAAAACGGCTGTTTTTTCCTTCTTGCGCTGTCGCATCTGGAAATTAGGTTCAAAACTCAAACTTTGACAATATTTTCCGAAAAATTTTCTGATTTTACTTGATTTTTTGATGAATTACTTGATGACTACATTATCATTGATGAAAATGATTTATTTACCAATTAGAAAATTTGTGTTAAAATTAATCTAGTGTAATTTCGCATCCAGCGATTCTGGAGTCCCATTACCTGAGATTTATTCTGTTGAGCTGAACCAGGTTTCAGACCAGATGCTATAATCATTAAGGTTAGCTGGGTGAAAAAGTTCCACCAGATTCGTCCGGGATAGCTCAGATGGCAGAGCACTGGTGGCTTCAGCCCTGGTTCGAATCCTGGTCCGAACATTTTTCGCCCAGTTGGAAATTTACATCTAATATGATTTATTTACCAATTAGAATAATTGTGTTAAAATTAATCTAGTAAAGCTATATTTGCCAAACCTTACAATCTTTGAATACCACTATTTCCGAATAGTAATCTTTGTTAAAAAGCAGAAAAACCAACGTAATTCATAATTTTAAGCCGCAGGGTCACATGATGGTTTCTTTTGATGTTAAATCATTATTTACAAACGTTCCGGTTGAGGGGGCTTTAGATTGCCTCAAGAAAAGGCTTTGTGAATTCCATTTCTCTTATTTTGAAATCGAGGAACTTATACTTCTCACTCGCGCTTGCTTGTCGCAAAATACTTTTGTTTTCAATGGTAATTTCTTCCGTATGATTGACGGTTTGGCTATGGATAATCCTCTTAGTCCAATTTTATGCGATATTTATATGCACTATTTTGATGTCAAGCTTTTTGATATCTTAAAATTTCCGTTCTATGTTCGTTATGTTGATGATGTTTATGTCCTGATTGAAATGAATTCGGATATTAATCATATTCTCTCTATTATGAATTCCATTGATCCCTGCATTCAATTTACCTCTGAAATTGAGACCAATAACTGTCTTTCTTTCCTGGATGTCCTTGTTATTCGTTGTGAAAATGGCTTTCAGACTACCGTCTTTCGTAAACCTTTTGCTGTCAGTCTCCCACCTCACAGGTATTCTTCTCATCCCCCTAACCAGAAATTCGCTGCTTTCAATACTTTTGTTTTTCGGGCTACTAATATTTGTTCCACTCATCAGTTACTTAGTGCTGAACTTAATTACCTCAAAGCTATTGCTGTCGATCGTGGTTATTCATCTAATATTATCGATTCTATTTATAAGAAATTGACGAAATCCGACCATTCTGAAAAGCATTCTAATTCCAACTCTAATACTTCAGTTGTATTACCATTTTTTCCTAAAATCAGTCAGCAAGTTGCTAAAATCCTAAGAAGGTTTGATTTTAAAGTTATTTTTTCTCCTGTTAATAAAATCCCTTTTTCAAATCTCAAACACCCCGTTGATCGCCTAGATAATTGGGGCATTTACCAGATCTCTTGTCAGTGTGGTCTTTCTTATATTGGTCAGACTAAACGTGCTCTTAGATTTCGTTTAAAAGAGCATGAAGGTTATGTTAAAAATCAGGAGCTCAAACGTTCTTCTATTGTTCAACATTCTTGGTCTTCTCAACATAGGTTCGATTTTTCCTCAGCCATCATTATTCAAAAATGTTCTTCTAACCTTGATCTTGATTTTTTGGGAAGCTTACCATATCATTAAAAATTCTCACTCTTTAATCAATGACTTATCTAGTACTCCAGATTTTCCAAGTATTTGGAAAGCGTTAATTTAATTCCCCTTTTTTGGTTTATTTTCTCTACTTCTCCGGTAGATGTCGCTACTTGTCCACCCAGTCGTTTCCACTGCTTCTCTCTCATTGGTTGTTTCGGCGCCTTCGCCACCCGCATAGGGTATAAAAGCCAGCGCGTCTCTGTCTATGATTTTGCTCAGCCTTGCTTTTTCTTGCACGCTGTTCCTTTTGCACTGAAGAAGAATCTCGCTAGTAGATTCGAAACAGCTGTTTGCTGCTTTTCATATATTATTTGTGCATTTTATACGTTGGTTTTTTCTGCTTTTTAATATTGTTGCACAAAGGCTTTATTTGCTATTTTTAAGTAATCTTTGTGTTAAATTTCTTTCATTTAATTTAATGTGTCATATGTTGCCAACAAAACGAGTAATTCTACTCGGAAACAGTACTATCCAAAAACAAATAATGGTCAAATATATGTATATATATATAATGTTAACCTGGGATTTTCGATAACTGGAAGTAACAATGGTAAAACCATAGTTGCCAAACCTTACAATCTTTGAGTAGCACTATTTCCGAATAGTAATCTTTGTCTTAAATTTCTTTCATGTAATTTAGTCTGTCATATATTTTTGACAACAAAACGAGTATTTCCACTCAGAAACAGTGGTACTGAAAAATCGAATAGTTTGACAACTACCGCAAATTCCATAAAAATACTTTATTCAAATAATTAGGATGAGCGAAGCGGGTCCTCTACTAGGCTACTCAAATTACATTTTGTCGTACACTTTACAAAAAATCTATTCAGTATTTGGACTTGAAATTAAACATAAAAATAAATTATGATCTGTAGATTTGCGCAATATTATTATTATTATAATTTTTTTTTTTTTTTTTACAGAATAACCTTAAAAAATTTATTTTAATTTATTTTACATGTTTTTCCATTACGGACGCATTTTTGCAAATAATAAATGAAACATGTATACTTTTAGAAGAAAAGATAAATCATGGGGTTAGTAATTATAGATAGAATCATGATTAATTAAATAAGTAAAATATATTTTTGTTATACCGCCAAAATATCTCAAAAAGTGTTTGTTAAATTTAATTAAGGAAAGAAATAATTTTGGACTTGATAGAAAAAAAAATATGATCTGTATGTTCTGACAGTATTATTTCCGAATTTTTTAACAACAAAAAAATTGTATTACTTTGTTGAATATCTTTTTCCATTATACGGATTTATTTTTGTAAACGATAATGAAACCTGCGTATTTCTTGCAGTAAATAAAAATCATTGAGTCAGTAAAAATAAATGAAATCATGAATGATTAAGTACGTTAAGTACGTATTATCGTTGCAACAAAATTTCTCTTAAAAATATATATATATATATATATATATATATATATATTTAAATAAGGAAAAGAACCTATATATCTGCATTTTGCGAAGACGAAATATTTTAAATATTGAAAATAACTGCAGAATTTATACTTGAAACCGTAAAAGAACATTAAACTTTCTTATATTAAAAATGTATATCATTTGAGAGAATAATATACATTTTAATAGAATACTTTATTAATATTGGTTGAAAATGGCGCATATTTTGGTGCCCATTCCTTTTAAATATAATAGTTTCCCGATTTCTGTTATGAAATTTTTAAAAAACCTTTTCATATGAAAATTATAGCATATTTTTAATTAATTAAAATTTGTGAAAATTCAATTATTTACATTCAGTTATAAAAGTATTTTTCAGTATTAAGAATTCAAGTACACAATTTATTCTTATTATGTGAAATCATTTACGCTGACGATACTTACACATTTTAAAAGAATTATATTATGATTTTTTTTTTGTAAAGTGGCAACAAAAGAATTGTAAACAAATAAAATTAATTGTTAAATTCGTTATATATAGTGTTATTCGAATTCGAAAGTTGAATAATAACAAAAATATAATAAGTTAATAATTCTTAGTTTCAACGAGAGCAGATTTCAAATGTTTTTCCAGGAAAGAGGATTTTGAAGAAGTAACTTTCTTCAAGCTTCTGCGAATATATTATTCTAAGATTGCTATCAAAGATTATTTGATATAAATTAGAAAGATTGGAAACATACCTATTTCAAACCATTTGAGAAAACTATAGAGGCTATTGCAAAATGTAAAAACATTTTTAAAAGAGCTTTTAGCTGAAAATTAAAAAAGTATTTTGTAAAATTTTGCTTCGAAAATATTTTTATTTATACCAGTCTTACATCATAAATAAAAAAAATCCAAGGAAATTCTTAGTTATTTGGCTGAATTTACATTTCTACGATTAAAATGCGCCAAAACATAAAATAACGGTTTTGCTTAATAAAGATGTAAAAATAATATAAAAAAATATGGTTACCTTCAAATATTTATTTTATTAAATAATGCTTCGCGAATCCAAACAAAGCATGGCTTTTGCTAGTTTAGATTTAAATAATCCAAAAAATCATTAAATCACCTCACATTAGTCAATTCCTTTTATCAATCTGTGAATGAAAATCTATTTTCCAGACCGAAAAAGTAGTATTTCCTTGGAGGCTATACTTACGTACTTAAGTGTCATCTGACATTAAAAGCTGAAGAAAATGAAATTTCAGAGTTTGGGTAAGGAAAATTCAACATGATCTTTATTCTTGGGAGTAAAATATCTAATCAGTCTGGAATACAAAACAGTTTTGGGTTAAATATAACAACGTTCATTCGTTCTAAATTTGTATTCCGGAGAGAGGGAAAGGGTAGAAAACTATTCGAAATTATTTAGATTTTTATTTATTACCTTTTCCTTATTTAAATTTAAAACGCAAATAAGAAACAGTACAGCACATTGAGATCAGATTTCTAAATACAGACCTTGATTAGATGTTTCAAGATACGAATTTTTGGGCTGTGTTTTTTATGCTGTTCAATGGCACAACCAAAGCACAACAAAAGGAATTCACAACGGGATTTGTGCACGACATTTCTTAAACATTAGCTAGTTCCCTAACCATTAGATTTGAACAAAAATACTTGTCACAGGAATCTAAGATCTCGCAAAAGGTCTTGTATGATTCCCATATTTTAAATTTAGCAAAAGATAATTAAATCTTAAACAATTAACGATTCAGCAAAAACCAATAAATAATAAATAAAATTTGAAATTAAAATTGAGAATAAATAAGACTAAAATTTTAAGATGAGATTATTAATAACTGTAACTTTCAATGCAGAAAACTTCGATACCATAAAGTAATTAACACGTTAAGCGTCACGTCAGCCACCGGTGACTGACACTGAACTTTCAGTTTAAAACGCGTTATTCACCAATGACTGACGTCTAAAATATGATATCAAACTAAAAAAAAATATATTGTTTTAAGCAATTACTAAAAATTTATTTAAAATTTACCTACCTTTTATTTATTACAGGATTATACTTTCTTAAAAATTACTTAAAACATTGTAAATTTTTCAGCATGTCAGTCACCATGGCACTCAATGTGTTAAATTAAACCGGGCAAAGCAACTTACTAAAACAACTCAGGTTTAACCCTTAAATGCCTGATTTTTCAAAAATCATTGTAATAATGTTTTTCAGCTTTCATTTTTTAAATAAATCATGGGAAAAATACTTTAAAAAATCATATTTTGTTTTAAGCATGGTTTACGGTTAAAAAACAGTTTGTTACTAATCGGCAATACTGGCCTTTAATTGAAAAAATAATTTTCTTTGAAAAAATTCTATAATATTAAACACACAAAAATTTTAGGAACTATAATAAGAAATAAATTTTACTTGCTCACTGCAGAACAAAATAGGGTATTTCGCAAGCTTCCAAAGAAAACAAAAAGAACAAGTAGCAACAATTGAACAAATAAATACATCTTTATTCTTAAACAGCACAAGTGTTGCAATCTACATGTTGAAAATCGATTTAATAATATTTTCAGAATGTATTTTATTGGCAACATTAGCATTATATCTTCAATATTATTCTAATAGTATTTTAGAGCCTAAATTGGGTATGCTGCTGAAAAGCAACACCCGACATTTAAGGGTTAATGTATATGCCTACCCTCAAATCGCTGTTTTTGCGAAATTTTTCGATTTTTTTAAAAATTATTTTAAACTAAATTTCAAACATTTAGGATTCCAAAAATGCCTTACTTTTGGTTCAGCGATAGTTAGAAGCAAAGTTATAGCCCAAAATATAAACCGGAAGTGACCGTTTAAAGAGCCAGAGAAAGGTAAACAACACTTTTTAATACACAAATATATAATATATAACATATACACAAATACACAAACACCTAAAAATATGATGGATTTTAAAGTTGTAAATTTGATACATAATTTTGTGTGTTATATTAAAATCTTAATTTACGTTTTCTGGAAAACTGCATTTACGAGAAACATCATTTCTTAAAAAAGTTTTTAAGATATTGAAATAAAATTTTATAACAAGATTCTGCTCCGCTGTTGGTATGGTATGAAGCAAAAGATAGATTGTAAGTTTGTATATATTAATTTAAGAGCTATTTTTATTGAAAAATACAATTTTTTTTCTCAAAAATCATGTTTTGTTCACAAAATTTGGTATATATTAGCAAATTTAAGGTATTGCAAATAGTTTGCTTCATAACACAGGTAAGTGATTTGCTAATATATTGTTGAAAAAAAAAAAAGTGAAATATATTGATTTCGTTATAGAAGGTTTGGCATAAACGCATTTTCTTCGCTAAAATTTGAGTAAATATTGCCTAAATTTGAAAAGTTAAGAAAAATTTTATAAAAAATTTATATGACTTCATAGTTTTATTCTCTATTTTAAATAAAAACACATGTGTTAGATAAAAATTTCATATTTTTCAAAAAAAAAAGTGCCCCGAAGGTAGACACTACTGTCTTCTCCTCACCACCACAAACCATAAGAAAGCAGTTTATTGAAATAATTTAGCATTAAATAATCCAAAAAACCTTTAAATCACTTTAACTAATTCAAACCCGTTATCAATCATTGGACTAAAAAAAAATATCTTTCTTTTCAAAAAGAAAAAAAAAAGGAACTTCTTTAGAGACTTTACCCACAAACCTACCGTAGTGTCGCCTGACATTAAAAGCTGAAGCAAACGAAATTTCAGAGTTTGCATAAAGAAAATTTAACATGAGCTTTCCAGTCTCGGGGGAAGAATACCCCTCCACTCTGGAATACAAAACAGTTTTGTGTAAAAGAGAACAGCATCCATTGGTTCTAAATTTAAATTCCTGAGACAGTAAAAGGGTAGAAAACTATACGAAACTATTTAGACTTTCATTTATTATCTTTCCTTATTTAAATCTGTATTTAAAATGCAAATAAGCTTAGAGAAGCACATTGTGCGTATTTGCATTTTCAAATGTAGCAATGATCTAATTTTTTGAAACAGACTTTTTAAGTAGGTGCAGATTTTTATGAAGGTTGGATTTTACTTGTGCTTTACGGATATTAATGGTGCGTGCACGGGTGTTTTAAAAAATCCGATATGTCCATCTTAAAGTGTATTCCAAAGTATTACGTCAGAAATGGTTTCGACACAGATATCTCTTAACTGTTAGCTAACGTCCTAACTAATAGATAGATAAGGTAAAGAAAAACTTCTTAAAACACCATAAAATTTAGAAATGCGCAAAGCCTTTCAAAATAACTTAGCCTTCCATCATCAGACGCAAAGAATACGTGTTTCTACTTTGAAAGCAGAAGCTGTAAGTAAAGTCACATGACAATATTTAAATTATTTTTTCATAAGATAAACTCTTGGACAATAGACATTTTTTCCTGACTCCATGTATTTATTTTTTTTGGGTTCAGACGAAAAGCGTGAGATGTTCGACGATAATATTGATGTTGTTATTATGGTTTGGAGATGTGTATTCGTAGTTGCTGTAATGTGATTGTCTAAATAAATGTTTTGTGTGTTTTTTTAAAGAAGTTATGTTTATAGTAAAATAATTATCATTATTTTAACTAAAATGTTAGAAAATAAATAACAATTTGGTAGCAGAGCGTGGTTTTAAAGCTAATTTTATATTTTGAGTGTACAAGTAAGAAGAGTAAATAAATATGAATTGTATGAACTAGGCCTAATACAAGTTAAGAATTTGTTCCATTGGACTAACCGCCAATAGAAAAAATTTAAGAGGTAAGAATTTTATATGCATTTAAAAATAGTTTGGAAGATAAAGTATTTTAATTATGTGTGAATCCAATATGTTTGGAATTCCTAGAATAGAGCCGTTAACAAGTAAAAATTATACATTATGGAGTATGCGAGTTGAAGCTTTGATTAAATCAAAACATTTATTTGATGTTATCGAAAATGATGAACCGGTAAAAAATGAAGGGGATCCCGATAGTTTGAAAGCGCATAAAACATGGTTAGAAAAGAATGATGAAGTTTACGGTATAATTATATTGACGTTGTCCGCAGAACAAATGATGGCTGTTAGAGGGATTAAAAAAGCTAAGGATTTATGGCAATTACTGAAAAAGCGTTATGCGGGAATTGAAAATCAGAGAAGAATTCAGTTAAAAATTAATCTTGCGAGAATAGAGAAAAACGAAAGAGAAACAATAGAAGAATATTTGATAAGAGCTCAAGGGATAGCTAATGAAATATTAGAATTGGGTACAGAAATTGATGAATGCGAATTAATAGGATTTATTATAGAAGGGCTCCCAAAGAAATATAGCGAAGTAACAACTGCGATATCATCAAACCCAAATATAACTTATGAAGTAATGCGAGAAACTTTGTTGAGATATGAAAGAAAATATGATAAATTTCGAGAAAACGAGTCTAAAGCATTTAGGGCTAATGAAAAGAAAAAGGTTTTATGTTTTGCTTGCGGAAAGCCAAATCATATAGCGCGGAATTGTTATAGTAAATCGAATATGACACACTCGCGAAATGATAGGGAGTATTCACCTAAGAAAAATTTTCAAAATTATTATAGTAATAAAGTTCAAGATGTAAGAGAATACTCCCGCAATAATAAGAATTATAATAAGAATAATAATGTTTCAAACAAGAAGGCAAAAGAATATACATGTTTTACAAATGAACATGCATTGCAGTCAAATGAATTCAATAGAAATGAGTGTAAAGAATCTGAAAATAATAGGGAAATAACCTGGATGTTAGATTCAGCTTGCACTTCGCATATGACGCATAAAGAAGATATTGTTGTAGAAAGAAAACCTGAAGATGTAGAAATTGCAACTGCTGACAGCGAGCGATCAATACAAGCGAAATATCGTGGAAATGTTCATGTTACGTCTTACGATAAGAAAAGTGGCGAAACAAAAATAAAACTTACAGAAGTTCTTTGCGTACCTAATTTAAGAGAAAATTTAATGTCAGTTCCAAGTTTAGTCTGAAAAGGAAAATATGTGATATTTGATAATGAAGGAGCAGCCATTTATGAAAAGAATACAGGCGAATTAATAGCTAAAGGAACATTCGAAGATAATACATTTAAAATAAACTTAGCTGTACGAGAAACAGATGAAGACAGAAATGAATCTTGTTTACAGACAAATGAATCAAAGAAAGAATTATGGCATAGAAGACTTGGGCATATAAATTATGTATACTTACAAAGAATGTCGAGAGAAAATCTTGTAAGGGGATTAGAAAAGATGAATGGTGAAGAAACAAAATGTGAAATATGTATTCAAGGGAAATTAACAAGAACACCATTTAATCATGTGATAGAAAGAACAACACGCATTTTAGAAAGATTACATGTTGATTTATGTGGACCAATGAAAGTACACTCATTGGGAGGGAGTAAGTACATGCTAATGGTAGTAGATGAATATAGTAGAAGATACTTTGTAGATTTTTTAAGAAGTAAAGATGAAGCAAAAGAAAGAATTATAAATATAATAGAGAGAAGAGAAAATGAAACCGGCAAGAAAGTAAAAGCGGTTAGATCAGATAATGGTGGTGAATTTACTAACGAAGAGCTCGTGAATTATTACAAAAGGAAGGGCATACGGAATGAAAGAACCACAATTCATAGTCCACAAAGTAACGGGATTGCAGAAAGGGCTAATCGGACTGTTATTAATACGGCAAGAACATTGCTGATAGAAGCAAAACTACCTTTATCCTTTTGGGCCGAAGCAGTATCAACAGCTGCTTATATACATAATGTTACTCCAACAGCTACGAGAAAGAAAACGCCATTAGAATTATGGTCAAATAATAAACCAACAGTAAAGCATATGAGAGTATTTGGATGTAAAGTTTTTTATTGCAACGATGATATCAATAAAAAGAAATTTGATGTAAGAGCAAAACCAGCAGTGTTTATCGGATATTCAAGAGATCGGCGAGCATACAGATTGTATGATTTAAAAGAAAAGAGAATACGTGAAAGCAGAGATGTAGTATTTATAGAAGAAAAAATGGGATATGAAGATATAGCTAACAAGGAAGAAATGACTGATGAATTTGAATACATCAACATTACCAATAATAAAAATGTAATAGATGAACAAGAAGATAATAATTCCGATGAAAATGAAGAAGAGTTAAATCAGAAAAAGGAAGCAATTGCGTTGTCAGATGATTTGAATGATTCTGCGACAGAAGAATCTGAAGTAAATCATATAATTGATGAAAACAAGGAACGACAAGAAAAAGAAACTAATGAGAATAAGTTGTTTGAAGAACCTAGAAGATCATCACGAATTAGGAAACCCAATCCAAAGTATTTAGCGAATCTAGTGCACGAGGAAGTTCCAAAGAATTACAAAGATGTATTAAATTCTAGAGATAAGGATAAATGGATAGAAGCAATCAAAAAGGAATTACACTCATTAGAAGAACACAAAACGTGGAAAATCGTTGACAAACCAAAAGATGTGAAGGCACTGAGAAGCAAATGGATTTTTACTGTAAAAGAAGACGGTGAAGATGTAAAATATAAAGCAAGATTAGTAGCCGACGGATCAAGACTTAAATTTGGAACAAATTATCAAGAATCGTATAGTCCTGTAATGAAAACTGAATCATTTAGAACTTTATTGGCAGTCGCTGCGATGAAAGGTTACAAAACTAGATTTTTCGACGTAGAAACAGCATATCTGAATGCAGATCTAGAAACTGCAATTTATATGAATCCGCCTGAAGGTCTACAAATTGAAGGAGGGAAAATATTATTGGTAACAGGGAATTTATACGGGTTGCCAGAAGCAGGAAGATGCTGGTATGAAAAATTAGTTGATATATTTGATAAAATTGGGTTACAGCCCTGCAAAGCAGATCCATGTGTGTTTTTTAATAAAATTGATAATAAATTTATTGCAGTTGGAATATATGTCGATGATGGAATAATCGTTAGTGAATCCGAAGAATTAATAAATAAATTGATACAAAAATTGAATAAAGAAGCAAAAATTAAAGAGCTGAAGAAAAACATTAAATTCCTTGGTATTGATATTGAAGAAAATAATGGAGAATTTTTGCTAGGGCAAGCTAAGTATGCAGAAAAAATCTTAGAAAGATTTGATATGGAAAATTGTAAAAGTGTGAAAACCCCTGGTGTTTCTGGAATAAAATTAGATGACTATGAAAATGAAAATAAAATTGATGAAACACTATATCTAGAAATGCTTGGAAGTATAGGATATCTAGTAAGAGGAACAAGGCCAGATTTAGCTTTCACTTTAAGTAATTTGTCTCAATATGCAAAAGATCCTAGAGAAATTCATTTACAGGCAGTGAAGAGAGTTTTGCGGTACATTCAAGGCACTAAAAACTACAAACTTCGAATTAAAAATAAAAAGGGCCAATTATCACTTTGTTCTGATGCTAGCTGGTGTACTACACGGGATTCAAAATCATTTGGTGGATATATCGTAAAGATAGGAGAATCACTGATTGAATGGAAAAGCAATAAACAGAAACTGGTTGCGCTTTCTACAATGGAATCTGAACTTTTAAGTTTATGTGATGCTGTTTGTGAAGGAAAATGGTTAATGGGTCTCTTGGAAGAGTTAAGCCAGGAAGAAATGGTGAAGCGTCCAATAGAAATCAGTACTGATAGTCAATCTGTAATTGATTGGATTAAAAACCCAAGAGTGAATAATCGCAACAAACATATAGGTAGAAAATATCATTTTGTAAAAGATGAAAGAGCGAAAGGAGAAATTGAAACAAAATATGTAAATTCGTCTGAACTGGAAGCAGATATAATGACTAAGAATTTGAGTTATGATGTCATGAAAAAACATATTATAAGTCTCGGAATTACTGAGGATTATTGACATGCGAAAGGAGGGATTTGTAAGTAAAGTCACATGACAATATTTAAATTATTTTTTCATAAGATAAACTCTTGGACAATAGACATTTTTTCCTGACTCCATGTATTTATTTTTTTGGGTTCAGACGAAAAGCGTGAGATGTTCGACGATAATATTGATGTTGTTATTATGGTTTGGAGATGTGTATTCGTAGTTGCTGTAATGTGATTGTCTAAATAAATGTTTTGTGTGTTTTTTAAAGAAGTTATGTTTATAGTAAAATAATTATCATTATTTTAACTAAAATGTTAGAAAATAAATAACAGAAGCAACACAGACTTTTCAAATGAACTTAATCTTCCTTCACCAGGCGCAAAAAAATACGTGCTTCTACTTTGAAAGCAGGAGCAACACATACTTTTCAAAGCAATTTAATCTTCCTTTATCAAGTGAAAAAATTACGTACTTCTACTTTGAAAACAGGAGACTTAATTTTCCTTCATCAGGCGCAAAAAAATACGTGCTTCTACTTTGAAAGCAGGAGCAACACATGCTTTTCAAAATAATTTAATCTTCCTTTATCAGGTGCAAAAATTATGAACTTCTACTTTGAAAAAAGGAGAAACACAAGTTTTTCAAAAGAACTTAATCTTCCTTCACCAGGCGCAAAAAAAACACGTGCTTCTATTTTAGCAGGAGCAACACAGTCTTTTCAAAGCAATTTAATCTTCCTTTATCAAGTGCAAAAATTACGTACTTCTACTTTGAAAACAGGAGACTTAATCTTCCTTCATAAGGCGCAAAAAATACGTGCTTCTACTTTGAAAGCAGGAGCAACACAGGCTTTTCAAAACAATTTAATCTTCCTTTATCAGGTGCAAAAATTACGTACTTCTACTTTGAAAACAGGAGAAACACAAGTTTTTCAAAAGAACTTAATCTTCCTTCATCAGGCGCAAAAAAATACATGCTTCTACTTTGAAAGCAGGCGCAACACAAGACTAAATTCTTTTGAAAGGCCTTGCGTATTTCTCAGTTTCATGGTATTTAAAAAAAATCTTTTTTACCTTATCGTATCACACCAGTGTTTTAACCACAAAATTCTGCTATTAAAAAAACACAAGAAGTACTTTTTTAAAGTTTCTGGTATCTAACCGTAATATGAATATAAAAAATAAATAAATAAAACGTACGTCCAAAAGAAAAGAAAAAAAAAATAGTGCTTTGTATAGTTAACAACTATCGATTAATTAAGGAAAAGAAAAGTATTCATTCATATATGAGGACATCAGAAGCCAAGGGGTACAAGTGACAAAATGTCCATTTGGAGTACATTGAGTTCAAGGATAATTGACGTTAAAGTTGAACATCAATAATAATTGACTGAATTGAAATAGGAGACTGCTGCTTTTATCACAGTAGTCTTTGAACTCTTATTTCACAAAATGTGAAAAAAGTAGAGTGCACTTTCTTTAAATTTATAACTAATCAATATTGATTATTATTCGGCAAAAGTGCTTGATCTCTAAAACACAACACATAATTGGAAAATCACTTATATTTCTTTACCAGAAAAGTAAAAAGCATAATTCCAGGTCGTCTGTGCACTTAGTTCATTTTTTTTTCAATTTTGTCTCTTATACCCCTTGGCTTCTGGGGTCCTCATATAAAAACAGATACTGTTTCAGTTTTTTCATAAACAGAATTTAACTTTAGTTTTTAAAGAAAAAAGTTGTTTTCTCAATTATTTTTACAGATTTTAAATTTCAAAAATAATAAAATAAGCAATATAGATATGCAACAGAAATTATTAGCTTTGATTCATTATGAAGGGAATAATTTTGAATTTTTGTGTAAATAAAAAGATATTGATTCATTTTATTACTTAAAAAAATCTATATTTTTCAAAGAAAAAAAAAAGAGAGACAGAGAGATTTTTTGTGCTTGTTTTTGTACTCACATTCTGGAGCAAAACCTTTGAATTCTTGGAGTGTTCATCTCTTGAAAGTCAAAATCATTCCATTTACCAATGGCGACAAAAGCTATAGGAGGAAGGCGAATAAATGTTTACTTTTATTCCCCTAACGTAGGGGTTTTTCTAGACCTTTCCTTTTCCTTCTCTACTTTCCCCCAAAACCAATAAAGGGAAAGTAAGGGTGGTTGGTTTCAGAAAAGCCCTCAGATGAAAGAAAATCGATTATATGGTTTCGAATCGATACAATTTATTCTGGAACTGATCGATTTTATCTAAAAATAAATTAAATGATATTTTTGCCAAGTTTGCCATATATTATTGGGTTTAAGATGAAAGGCTCTTTCCAATTAATTTAATTAGTATTTTCCATGAGATTTAATACTGCATACAAAGAAATCGTCACAAAATTACTTCCAAGTTATGAAGGTCCTACTAAAACTTATAGAAAAATAATGTTTTAATTACATTGCCTTTTTTAAAAAATACTTAGGGACGTTGTATAGCCTTTATTGTAATATATCTGACAGTTTTAATCCTTAAGTTTTATAATCTTACTAATCTAACAGCTTAAAATCCAAGCACTCTTATTAGTTTATATTCATAAAAGAAAAAATTAAACTATCTCTTGTAATTTTGAAGAATATTTCCTGTAGAAAGCTGAAATACAAAATTGAACATTTTCAGTTATTTTTGGTAAACATAACTCATAATATTTTCGGTACTTTTATGTTAACTGGTCGCAGGTGATAACTTGCCAAATATTATTCCTATTGTCATCTTTTGTACTGCATTCATATCATTTAAAATACATAGGGGAGACCGGGGCAAGATGATTATGTTAACAATTTTTGTTGTTTTTTTAATTCATTTTTAAGTATAGTAAAATTAATTTTACATGAACTGTTAGAGTATTCTTTGTAGTATTAAATATATTACCATTTAATTTTTCAAATAAAAAAAAACAAAGGATAATTTTATTTTTTAATAACATTAACAAATCGTCATCTTGCCCCAGTACTGGGGCAAGATGACAACACTTAAAAAGGTTGAATATATTTTATTTTTTGAATATGTTACATGGTTTAACAAATGATAACTGTGTTTTTACATCTTACAAAGTATAAGACTAAGCATAATGGATTGTATCGTAATGTTGAACTGTTTAGTTGTGCAGCTAACAATAGTCACAAATAAAAATATCGTTTTCATAATTGGAACATTCCTTATGCCGCCACTCTTGGCATTTACAGCACTGGATCCATTCTTCTACTGGTGGGTCACAATATTTGAATTATTTTGGGGGATGGGGACCAGCTGGGGAGGGGGGAGGTCTTAGCCCCGAGGTCGAACCCCGTCGAACGGTACCCCCTTCGTACCGATCGGACGCTTGGAAGCGGAGATACGGACCCCGATAAGGTTTTTCTTTCGGGGAGGGGGTAGGGGGGCTTAGCGGATGGCAAAAATGTCTCCCTCTGGTCGCCCCCTTTCGAAAGACACCTCCCCCGATCCGATGCGCCCCTTAGCCCCAGAGGAGATAGAAGCGCAAGGTTACGCGCGGGCAAACACACAGACAAACAAGCGTTTACAGGATTTAAATAGAATGGACAACACAGTTAGTTTAATAAATTCCGAAACACGGGGCTCGTCATCTTGCCCCGGACTGCCTGTTTAAAAATATTCGTTTTTATTGCCATGAAGGAAGGCGATTAATTGACATTTATTCATGGTAATAGGCAGTATTTAAACTAAGTTACTCATAAATATTAAAGAGAAACGATATATCTTACATGTACCTGTAGCAGGACTTATTTACACATGCATAAAAGTTATAACGGTGCAGCCGTAAACAATCAAAGCTTCACAACTAACACAAAAATGGCGATTTCAGCGTCTCTATACTATTGTTTAACGAACGACCGATAGGAGAGCCAGTAGTGTCCAGTTGATGCTACCACTTAGTGGAAAGCGGGAAAATTAAGACATTCGTCATCTTGCCCCGGTCTCCCCTACATTTAAAATAAATCTGTTGTACGCATTTACCATACATGCATTCACTCATTTTATTAGAAAAAAAAATACAAAATAATACCATAAAACCAAAACATTTTATTTCAACATCAACGCATTTACACGCGAAAAATAAAAGTTACTGTTGCCGAGGGAAAGAAAGGCTATTGGCGAGATTTGCGCCCGACTAACATAAGAGTAACATATTTTGAATCAGTTTTTATTTTTGTTAAAAGTTTACTCTGAATAGCGCGGTTTCTTTTTCAGTGCATTCTGTAGGAGTTAACAAGTAATTTATCTTTTTTATCATGACCGATGATTGATACATACAATAGATATAACAATCTTTTTTTTTTTTTTTAAATATCAAATGTAAATAACAATGACTAATAAGGAATCTTTCGTAATCCTAATCCACAACACAACAATCGCTACAACACTTGTTGCTTTCTATTATCGTTCTTATTTTGTTATAAATGGAACGACGTTTTCCCGGCGATAAAAGCAATAAACAACTCTGTTGCTTTAAAATATATTTTTAAAAATCCATTTTTTTCTCAAATTCAACATAGTCACAACAAAAAATTCCCTCTAATTTTCTTTATGACCGGGAATCTATTTATATAAAATCCAAGTCTCTGTGTGTCCCACACATTTCCGGTTGGACCGCCTCATTTATCGCGGCCATGTTAGGATTTCTATTTAGAAATTTGTATGAGCTTCAACAATGAGTACTTGTTAAAAAGTACTAATAGCAGCTACAATAAGTTGCCACAATACAGCCAAATTTTGACCAACTTGGCAAGATATCGCCATATATGACGCCAATTTGGCGATAACTGGCAAATTTGGCGAAATTCCCATTGAAACCCACTAATTTTTCATAATCGAGCTTACGGGAATTTAATTTAAACTCCGTGCATTTAATTTTTTTTTTTTTTTTTTTTTTTTTGAAAATCTATGTGTCAGAACTTAAATTGTAATGTACGAAAATGTAAGTCTTTACATCTTCTATCCGATGCTACTAATAAAAGAACCACCACTAGACGGCACTGTATTGTCTGAGCTTCTAACTGCCCGATTTTGATGTGCTTTACATAGCCGAATCATAAATTAAATTCTCGGTAGTTTTCCAGTACTGGGGCCTTGGCGAAATAGAGAAAACTGTATGTATCTTGATATCTCCGTCATTCTTGACGGAATCATCTTTCTAGTATGATATATTTTATTAACTAATTATTTCGTATTAGTCTTTTCAAAGATCCATAAAAATACATTACAGCTTTTTTTACTGATATTTTTTTATCGTTCAGCCCGCTTTTACATTTATTAGATGCAATAAAAATAAAATTCCTACACAAAATGTTGCTAATGTCTTTCCTATCTCAATAATCAATAAACGGAAAAACAAGGATATTTTCGTTAGAGAAAACTGTGACAAGAAGAATGAATAAATCGATGCTCATTTTGAATCGATAAGGGTTTGCTCCGACAAAAATCGATATATCTGAGAAAATATTTTAAAAACGTGTCATACTTTGTTTTATTATGTCATAACCATATTATAACTTAATTCTTGATATTTTACTTTGTATGCAAGAGAATTGTTTATCTTTATAAGTATTGCTTTCATAGCAATATTTGAATACATTGAGTTTAATTTTCTGTTCTGGTTTAAGGGAGTGCTGTCCCGTTCATAAAAAGCTATACACCCGCTTTCATTTACAGATCATTTACAATGTAATTACACCAAAATTGTCGTTATACTCGGAATAATGTTTTTTACTTCATATATTTTGCATAAGCTGTTGAATACATACTAAAAATTGTACAATTTTTTTTCTCTAATGATAATACCCTTTTTAGATACTTTATTTGAATTCACACACAGAAATAGAGCATTTGGAAACTTTCAAGTTTATATCAAAATAAATATATAAGTACAGGCATCCATCGACTTACGTAAATTCGCAGTTTGTAATAAATCTCGAAAATTACATTTATGAATATACTAGCGCGTTTGATACGAGTGCTATTCATTTGCTTTGCCATCAGAAATTCATATGTTAAATTAGTGCTCTTTAATTATTTATTATTTTTATAGTTGTTTGGTGTAGATTCAAAATTGTTATAAATCAATTCATCAATGTTAGATTTATAAATCCCGTATTCCACACGATATTTGAAAAGTGTTCTTTAAGTTTGTTTTTATATTTTTTCATACGTTTATAGTTTATATACGAGTACAACTGTCACATGATGCTTTATTTATAAAATAATACGGTGTAAATGATATATATGTGTATATACACTTACATATATATATACATAATAAATATTGCAGTTTCTTACAAAATTTTACCTAAGCAACTTTCAAATTAGACTTGCGTAAAATTCAAGTTACGTAAAACTTTACTGAACGCATTACTTACGTAAGTCGCGGGATGCCTGTACTTTCATTAATAATACAAAAAAAAAAAAAAATAAGAATAATTCTCTAAAAAACGTAATTTAACTCTAAATATTACCATTCTTTTAATTTTATTTTGACGATTCGTGACCTTTTTTTAGTCCAGTGTGTACGCATTTTAACATTTTGGTATGATTTTCAGTGATTTTGCAACATTTTACATTTTTTAAAGTAATCTACTAAAAATTATTAAATTACGGCTTACATACTGACGTTACACTGCAAACAAATATTCTCAAAACATCAAAAATGAGGACTGTAGTTTTACATTTGCCGTGTTTTTTAAAGGGCACAGGACCTTTGAGTTTGTCGAAACAATAAAAAACATCGCGTTTCTCAAAGTACCAAAATGCCAACTATATCCAATTAACATCTTTTTTCCCCCTTTCAGCCTAAAGTATATATCCTTAACTACATTATCCCGAAAAATAAATGTTGTATATACGAAATTAATGTTTAAATTTTAAATTAAAAACTTTAATCTCACTAATGCGTGATTAAGTGCTGAGCGCATGATAAAAATCTAAATTATTCTCATAGGAAATAATTTTTGAACAAAATAGAATCATAACACACATATTTCTAACTTAAAACCAAAATGTACACCAAAAGTTGTGCTTAAAATTTAATTTTAGCCAAAAAAAAAAAAGTTAAAATTTTCATTTTTTTTTCAAGTTTTTCAAGTGCAAAATAATATATAACAAAAATATGTGATTTTACTTGGTTTCAGCATGTAGACTCTAAAAAAACGCATGTTTGGTTAATTTTTTTACGCTGTAGGTTACATAGTTTAAAAGTAACAGTGCGCGCAAACTCCAGATTTACTATTCTGAGAAAGCGCGTTTTAAAGTTTCAATATCTACGGACCTTCAATTATACTCACAGTATAAAAATGATTATAACTCAAGAAATAATGCCGATTTTTGAATGGCTTTTTTTGCATATTGTCAAGACATTTTAAATCATTCAGAATAAAACAAAAACCGAAAACTGATTTTATGAAAGTTTAAAGGTCTTGTATCCCCTTAATAATAATACATTTCACCAACATTGAGATACAGCGTAATAGTCATTAATTTGACATTTGACAACTCTAATTGAATTGAATTATCACACACTCTACATCAAGAAGTAAATCCTAATTATTATTTTTATTTCTTTATTCCTCAGTCTTTATGGAACACCAAATAATGCAACATTCAAAAACAGGGAAACCTCATTTAATTGACGATGTTCATTTCATTGAAAACGATCCAATTTACCTTTTCCCAAGTGTTTTTTAATTACTACAAAAGCCTTCATTTATTTTATCCTTAAACAATCAAGAATGTTATTCAGACGATTTTCCACTTGAACACAATCTTCTTTACTGTCGTTTAAGTACTCTTAAATAAATAATAATAATAATAATAACTTACATTTGGATAATAAGACACTAGAGGCGAAATTTCTCCTTTTCCTTTTATTTTTTCTCTTTTGTTTTCGGAAATCTCTAGATCATTTTGATTGTATTGCGGAATTGATCAGACCAATCAGTGCCAAGGGAAGAATAATCTCGACACCTCATTAATCTCCTACAAACTGACCAAAATTCTTCATTTTTGTTACCTATGTCGACGTGTTTTTACTTCGTCACTCCAGCGTTTAAGTTTTAACTCTATTTCTCATCTAGTATATGATGTGTTATTTAGGGTAATCACATTTGACGACAATGTCCATTTTTAGAAGAGTTGAACTCAGGTGCCGGGGGGTGACATTCCTTCCCACCCCCGGAGCAATCAGATGCCCTTCTCCGGAAAATTTGAGATTTTGTGTTTTCAATGGTGAAAAAGTGCAATTTCGAACCTCCTCCCCCCCCCCCCCCCCCAACCCCCTGGAAATCTATAATGTCTCCACCCGGAACCACAGAAATCCCTCCCGGAGAAAAGAGTCTGAATTCAAAACCAGTTTTGAGTAATAGAAACCCTTGAAGAAGTTTTCCGATTTATGTAAAGTTTTTCAAATGGTAAACAATTGTTAATTTATAATTTTTTATCTGCTAGTTTTTATATTTTCAAATCTGTTTTCTATATTTATTTCCTATATCGAAGTTTACACATTTTATGTCTGCAAATAAGCACTTTTTGTTTCATGCTTTATTTATCGTTTATATATATGCATCTATATATATTCTCAAGCAGTGTCTGTAATTTAATTATTTTTTTGCATCCACTGAATGTTTTTGTTTATTTATCCCTAACACAAATTGTTCTTATTGAACCATTGATATATTAAACTGGAAGTTACTTTTTATGTTTTATTCCAAAACAATATAATCTCTGACAATTCTGTGTCTCTAAAGCTATGTTTTATCGCGAAATAATGTATTCTTCTCTAATATTACTATCTCCCAACTTAATTGAATTATTTTACTATTACTATTTGAAAGCAATGCATGAGAATATTTTTCTTTGTGCTGTATTTACATAAAAGCGAATAATGCAATATCAAAAAACACGGGAATGTTTAATTGATGACATTCATTCCACCGAAAACGATCCAATTCACCTTTTCTCGAGAATTTTCTGATTACAACAAAAGCCTTTATTTTCTCCTTAAACAATCAAGAATGTTATTCACACTATTTTCCACTTGAACAAAATCTTCTTTAGAGTTGTTTAAGTACTCTTAAGTAAATAAAAAACACACTTACATTTGGATAATAAGGCACTAGAGGCTATATTTCTTTCTCTTTTATTTTTTCCCTTTTGTTTTCGAAAATCTACTGATCCTTTGGATTGTATTGTGGAATTGTTCAGACCAATCAGTGCCAAGGGAAGAATAATCTTGACACCAGATTAATCTCTTTCAAAGTGACCGAAAATCCTTTATTTCCATCATCTATCTCTGTCTGCAATTTTTTTTTCTATTTTTTTTTCCATTCCAGAACTTGCATTTTCACTCTTTTTGTTTTTCCAATGTTTGATGGCCTCATTTACAGTAATGATATATGAGTGCATGAGAATGCTTCAAGAAGTTCTCTGATTTATGCTAAGTTATGTTTTTCAAGGGGTGAAAAAACACTCAAAGATTGTTATTTATATGTATATTTTTTATTTTGTGTATGTCTGTTTATAAATGTCTACCTTTTTTTTTTTTGAATCTTGGAGATTTTTTTTTCCATTCTTGGAAACAAATGGCGTTTTTTCTTTTTTTTTTTCTGTAGAAGTTAATGACATTTAGAGGGCATTCAGGCACTTTATCTTAAATGTTATTATCATGGATTATCGAAGTTCGTACTAAAATTTTTTTAAATTATTTTTTAAAATATGCAGTGTTAAACATGGATATTTTGTAAATCTTCATTTATGATAAAAACATTATGAATATAATTTAATGTATACAAAGAACATAATGCCAGGTCTGCAGTAGTGTGTGTTGGTGCACTTCTATTACAATTTTAAAATGCTACTAGGCGGCAGATGCACAAACCATCATAGATTTCACGGCTGAAATTTTAGGGTTAGTTAAAACCCGTTTAGCATATTAAAATGCAACTGGTCTGCTCGTCATATTTTGGTGGAAACCACCTACAGATCCGATTTTAGTGGTTGTTTGGTAGGTTTCCCATTGCGTCTTCCTGTACCCAGTCCTCCATATTTTCATACTTTAGGGCATTTGGGTGTCGTGGTGGGTATAAATTCCATAGATCATAACAGGACTACACAAAATAATTCGTAAGCCTTATCGTATATGAACATGAATTGCTTAAGGGTGTTTTTTAATTGAGTTATGCATTTTTCTGCTGAACAATACTCAGTATAAATAGATTTTTGTAGGATATAAATTAATTCATATCCATAACAAAATAAATAAATAAATAAAAAATAAAGTAAAATAAATAGTTCATAAGTTAGTATTAGTATATAAGTTTATCGTGTACAAGCAAGGTTGTGTGTCTTTCTTTCTTTATTAAAATAAATAGATAGTTTAATTTTATTAGTGTATAAAAGTGTATAAGTAATATACATGGCTGCAGAAAATTATTCTTGCGCATTTCTGACTGTTAGTGGAATTTACTGAAGGTGATTTTTCGACTGTATTATGCCTTTTATAACTAAGCTAAATTTTAGCATACTGCGTAATGTATGTACAGTTCTATAGATTATATAAAGGAATGCGCAAAAGAACTTGAGTACATTTCCGGCTATATATGATAATTTCTGTATTCTAGTTTCACCTTTTTAAGTGATAAAGTTCAGTTGCAGTGTTCTGAAAGTGTTGGAAAGTGTTTCATAATCTATGCTTGACGTGTGATATTTTTTTTTATTATCCTGCTAGTTACTGAGATTGAATTTCACTTATTATAATTGCAAAATACTCTGCTAAGGAAAAAAGAAACAGTAAAACTATTTACAGATATTTTTTAAATTCAACCGTTTCATATTTATTCTCCAAAAAATAACAAATATTTTTTTTTTACTTTTTGACAATCTAAGTTGATAATTGTCTTTCTTTTGTTTTATTTGATGGATTGATTACGTCACTTACAGTCTGGGGAGGATTAATGTAGATATCGGATCTATCACCTTCAATTTTCTCAAAAAGGCCTCCTTTTATCCAATCAATCTTGAGATATTTTTCAATCGTTCATTTTTGTTTCCGCTGCGAAAAAATATCCTTTGTTCCATAATTTACGAGAAAATATTATAAATAAATTACAGTTCTCTCATTTTTAAAAATATTTTTTTATATAACTGAACGTTTCTTCCTTTAAAGGATATTCTTTGTTATATTCTTTTTGTAAGAAGAATATAAAGGAAAATATAATTTGTTGTGAGTTTGAAAATGTTCATATATACACTTTTAAGAAATCTATCTACACGCTGAAAGATATATTCTGAATAGTGAACAATAATTTAAAATTGTTTCATATCAGAACAATCATCTTCAATTTTGTCAAAAATGCCTCCGTTTGCTAAATCAATATCGAGATTTATTTCATTCTGTCTTCCATCCTTTGCTTCCGCTTACGCAAAAATATGCTTTGTTCCTTAATTTGTGAGAAAAATGTGTAAATAAGTTCCAGTTTTAATTTCGTAAGTGTGTTTCTCCATAAAAAGTTATGTTCGTGATGGTACTCCTTATATTAAATAAAAAATAATTTAATGTGTTTGTTTAACAATATTCAAATATGCACGTTTAAAAATCTATTCATTTCTTAGAAACATATCGCTGCCCATGCTTACATTAAATGATAAAAACAATAATAATATATAAGTACTAAAGGGCTCGCCAACCATACACTGAAGATTTTAAAAATACGCTTATTTGATCGGTTTTAAAAAGATTATAGAAGATTGAATTATAATTAAAAAATCACACGAAATCTCCCTGTAAAAAGTTTTCCATTCATGTTCCTTTGGTTGTGAAATTTTTAGGCCGAATCAGCTGCTATTAAGGCATCCAATGGCTGTTTTCGTGTTTGATTGAATAACATCGGTTAAACATTTGAAAAGAAGCTAATAGAAAATGAATTAAATAAACAGTCTTTCCCTCCCGGTGTTGTTTAACAACGCCATAAAAAATTGTACAAAGTAAAGCATTTTAAATGTATCGTTTTCACCAAAGTTTTCTTTCTCTTTTTAACATTCACATGAAAATACATTTATTTTTAGAAAATAAATATTATTATTTGCGCTGTCTTAGAATTGGTAACATTTGTTAAAAAGATACTCTCGAAATATGAAATAAATGTCTCACATAGATATATTATTAATTTTTAACTGTTTGTCAATATTACCGTTTGTTCATTTTAAATATGACGTAATTTCTTCAATTGACTACTTTTAACACATATTAATGAATTTACCATTTAAAGTTTTTTTTTTTTTTCGTTTTAATATTCACGTGAAAATACTTTTGTTGATAGAAAAGAAATATTATTAATTATTTGCGCTTCCTTAGAATTGGCGACAAACGTAAAAAAAAAAAAAAAAAAAAAAAAAAAAAAAAAAAATCATATTGAAATATGAAATAAATGCCTCATAAATATAAATATATTTTTCTATTTAAACTATTTGGCAATATTATTATTTGTCCATTTTGAATATGTACGTCGATGTAACTAAGTATTAGTAGCGCAGAAGTAATATTTCCAGTTTCGAAACGGGAGGTGCAGCGTTCGAGTCCAGCCTATTCCAGTCTGTTAAAAACTTATAACCCCCCCCCCCCCCGCCCCCCCTCCTCGCGTTTGTTTTTTAAACTATCGGAACGCGTATACCAGTGTTAAAAAAAATCGCGTAGAGTCGTTCCATATATATATATATATATTTAAACGTACTGTGCATCTTAACACTATATTCGGATTTCTTGGTGATTAGTCAGTTTTTCAAAAGTTAGACCACATAAGAGAAACAGACAAGAAAACATACAGAAAGACAAAAACACCAATTTTGGATCATTATGAAGTCGAAACTTGACTACCAAAGGAACGATCTCTTTCCAACTAAAAAAGAATTATAAAAACAGGAGCATCCGTTAAAAAGTTATATGTGGAAAAGCAATATGCGCAAACGAATTATCCTCTATGTTGAAAGTCGGTTGAAAAACTATAAATAGTGAATAAAATATAAAAAACGATGCGATTTGTTTGTTTCTTTCAAAATGATATGCAGATTGGATCGAAATCGGTTACATCCCGCTTCATTTGCTTCATAGACATAATTTTAAGCCTCATTTGGAAACATTTTATTATTCAAGAAAATATTTCAAAATGGAAATTTCAAATTATGATTGAAAGGAAAATTCTGAAATTATTTAGTCGATTTAGTCTAGTAGTGGTGAAATCTTATAATAGATTCTTCATAAGTGAAACGATTGCATTTGTAATATTTTCAGAAACAATCTTTGAAAACGAAAATCGCCATATTTTAATGTATATTTTAATGATATTACACTATTTTAAACATACTGAAATTTATATAAATCATTGAGGAGAACTACACGGTGCTTACTGTAGAATACGGTGTGCATAGAATATATTGTTCATTTACAGGGACACACAAAAGAATTTGACTACAGAAGAAATTGAACTATTGAAGCGTATGAACAACAATTGCTGGTAGTGCGTTTTCAGTTGTTGTACGCTTTTTTCAACTGAACTATTTTGTACTTGGTGTGGAAAAATTCTTTGCATCATATACAGGGCTGCTGAAAATTTCTCAAGTACATATCCGTTTATTCACGTAAACTGCTGAATGGAAAATTTCAACTGTGCTATTCGTTACAATGAACTAACTTGATTTTCCGTTCTTCTTATCGTAAATTTCATTCTTATGTTATCAATGGTTAATGCCATTTACCATAATTACTCTCATTGTTTCTCACCTTAAGTGAAATATTAGTAAAATATATGAGGGGCTCACAACCGTAGTAGACAAAATCCATTTTGGAAAAGAAAGAAAAAAAATAGAGATAGTCCATTTAGAAGGGGCATAAAATTTGTTTTATCCACTCCCTCAATGAACCGAGTCTGCTTTCATATACTTTCTCATATATGTCATCTGTTTACAGACTTGGTTTACTGTGGGAGTGGATAAAACAGATTTTATGCCCCTTCTAAATGGACTATCTCATTTTTTTTTTCAAATTGGACTTGGTTTATTATGTTTGTGTGCCCCTCATATATGCTTCATAGACCGATTAATTTTATCAACACTCTACACTATGCTTTTTTTATGCAATGGAATTAATTATCCCTTCCTTTTTTTTTAAGTGTTTGGAAAAGATAAAGAAATTTTCCGGTGCACAAATTTTTCGGACCTTTCTTTACCTTCCTATAATTAAATATTAAAGGATGACAGTATCGCATCTGCATCAGCTATCATTTTCTCCAATTTAAAATAGGGAAAATTTTACAAAAAGTCTCTATACCTCTTCTGAAATCCATTTATTTGTCCGTATCTAATGGCCTATGCATGCCTTTTAAGTATGAAAAATGAAGTTTCCGATTAATTTTATCTATACAAAATAAATAATTATACCTTCCTTACTTAAAAGATTTTGTAAAAGATAAAGAAATTTTCCGGTTCACAAAGTTTTAAAGTCTTTCTTTACCTTCCTTTAATTATATATTAAAGAATGACAGTACAGCATCTGCATCAGCTATCATTTTCCTCAATTTAAAATAGGGAAATGTTTTCAAAAATTCTCTATACCTCTTCTAAAATCCATTTATTTGTCCCTATCTAATGGTCTATGCATGTCTTTTAAGTATGAAAAATGAAGTTTCATATCACCTTACCCGTATATCAATAACTAAAAGACCGCTCAAAAGAAGAAGAAGAAAAAATATATATACCCTTGGCTGCTTTTATGGGAAAGTTGAATGCCCCTGCATTTATTTTTCATGGTCACTTTATTGTGCAAAAAGAGCTCTCTTTTCAGGCATTTCACGAATTTATAGCTTTTACTTTGTATCGCTATAAAAATGTGCTAGGTGTAACATAAAAATTTCAAAATGTACTGACTGCTATTCTGAAATATTTTTTATTTAATAGAATTAGAAGAAAATATTTTCTATTGGATTGTTGTTAAATATTAAATTACTAACAATCCAATATTACAGAAATCCAAATATAAATTACTAATAATCTTTATTTTGCGAAAAGAGCTTTCTTTTCAGGCATTTCACGAATTTATAGCTTTTACTTTGTATCGCTATAAAAATGTGCTAGGTGTAACATAAAAATTTCAAAATGTACTGGCTGCTATTCTGAAATATTTTTTTATTTAATAGAATTAGAAGAAAATATTTTCTATTGGATTGTTGTTAAATATTAAATTACTAACAATCCAATATTACAGCAAATCCAAATATAAATTAATAATAATCTTTATTTTGCGAAAAGAGCTCTCTTTTCAGGCATTTCACGAATTTATAGCTTTTACTTTGTATCGCTATAAAAATGCGCTAGGTGTAACATAAAAATTTCAAAATATACAGACTGCTATTCTGAAATATTTTTAATTAATAGAATTTGAAGAAAATATTTTCTATTGGATTGTTGTTAAATATTAAATTACTTTAAAAAAATGGTTTTCATCAACTGTTCGTGTACAAACATTCCGTTATCGATTTGAATAAGGTGTTGACAACTGTATATTATTTTAGCCCTTAAACATAGAGGAATTTTATTTAATAAAATTTGAAGGAAAAATTATGTTTTGGATAGTTGACAAATATTAAACTACTTTCAGAAACTGTTTTCATGAACGATTGTGTATAAACAAACATTCTTTACCAATTTGAATAATGTGTTGATTCAACTGTAAATTATTTTAGTTCTTAAAAATAGAGGAATTTTATTTAATAAAATTTGAAAAAAAATATTATGTAATGGATTGTTGACAAAGATTAAATTACTTTTAAAATGGTTTTCATCAACTGTTTCTGTATAAACGAACATATCTTTATCGATTTGAATAAAGTATTAACTCAGCTGTAAATTATTTTAATTCATAAAAATAGATAAATTTTATTTAATAAAATTTTAATAAAATATTTTATAGTGGATTGTTGACAAATATTAAATTACTTTCAAAAACAGTTTTCATCAACTGTTAGTGTACAAACAAACATTCTTTTATCAATTTGAGTAAGGTGTTGACTCAAATGTAAATTATTTTCGTCCATAAAAATAGAAGAATTTTGTTTCATGAAATTTCAAGAAAATATTTTGTATTGGATTGTTGAAAAAATTACATTACTTTCAAAAACGGTTTGCATCAACTTTTCGTGTACAAACGAACATTCCATTATCGATTTGAATAGTGTGTTGACTCAACTGTAAATTATTTTAGTCAATAAAAATAGATGAATTTTACGTGTTCCATGAAGATAATGTTTGTATACAATTATATTTTTATCATGTCATATAACATTTATATCATAAATAAAAGAACCAGATAGTTAGAAATATTATTTAAATGACTTAAATATTAATGTGACATCACTAGATTTACCTTTGATCATCATGTTTTTCAGTTTTTCTTTTAAGAGAATCGTTATATCTTTTAGATCGGTATACTTATGTTCTAGAGATACATATGTTAAACTTACGAGAAATATCATAAGACGCGTTAATATTCTCGTGTATATCTGTATGTTTATACTATTTGATACCACCTGCCTCGCATGCATTAATTCACAAGCACGCACATATATCTATGCATAACTGAGATCTGTATTGAATGTACCAAACCACTCATGCGTTCTCATTATATTAACACCTTTCACTATGATTTAAATGAAGACGAATTCAGTCTGTCTCGATATGAAACTTGCTAATCCATCCTTAGAAGTGATACTTTTACCATGCACTAAATTTTGCGGGAAATTTGCGCATGCTAATGTTTTTGCACGCACAAGTTTGCAAATGCCATATGCGACAGTTTTATTATTGTATTTATTAAATGCATTTCTAAGACTCAAAAGAGATGTTATTTACATCTGTGCCTTTTAGAATGCATTACGTAGCAGATACGTAATTCTCATTTTCGGTTCTAAGCTATTCGGTATTCATGTACGGGTCTTTTCAGATGATGTTACATTTTGGCTTTTAAGAAAAGATTAAATTTTATTGTTTTAATTTCTGATTTTTAGCTCAAATTACACCATATAATAAAATATCAGTAGCTATTGTCAAGGAATAATAATGAGTAGAAATTTCATAATCAAAAATTGTCATCATTACTGCTGCTAAAGAAATGTGGAACTGTATTATTTAAAAACGTCATCACATCAAAACGCCATCTAGTGAAGAGATGATTGAAACATTACTCCATCCTTGGTAATGTGGTAACGAAAATTATCTCTTGTGATTAACTTAAAAAAAAAATAATTACTAGAAATATTTTCTGTTCAGTCTAAAGTTATATGTAAGAAAGAAATATAGACAAAAAGTTTCAACATATTCCCGGTTGAATTGTTTAATTCACCTCTTTTAGCCAAGGACAAAAATTTACCATTATCTGAGACATACCCATATCTTTGTGTATAATAATCACTTTTTATTTTGGACTTCGAAAAATTTTCGTGATTTTAGCTTGCGTTGTATTGTACTTATTTTGAACTCCCAAAATGTGTATTGAATAGAGACAAAATTTATAAGTTTGAACTTTCTTGAGCGTTATTTTCTAAATCTGTATTAGGAATAAAAGAACTTCAAACTCTAGATGTATAACTACTATCTTTAACTTTTATCGAATTTGAAATTTTCACAGGACTTCACCGACGCAGTGTTGCCAGCCTTTACTAAAGATTTTACTAACAACAATTTTGTCGAATATCCTGCACTATATATGGTTATATATGGGTGTTCTATGGGTCCTAATGTCATGAAATTTTAACAGCAGATGCTCCATATCACGTGGTCAAGATTTATTTTTTTAATATGTACAAATAGTCACCAATGCATGCAAAAACAGATTTCCAAGTGCGTATCAATCTAAGAAAGTAATATTTTATTTTCTCACTAATAAAGACCACAGAAAATAACTAAGAAAATCGAAGAACATCGCAAGCTACAAATTCCATCTTAATCTAGGGGCTCCCCAATATGACAATATTGGCACAGAGATTCCGTTTATGGAAATCATACTTAACGAAATATACAGTGAAGCCTACTGGTGACTTTTTGTATGCATTAAAAGAATACATCTTGATCAAATATTCTGGAGCATTTTCTGTTAAAATATCATAGCATTATGACCCATATAGCACCTTAGCCTTATCAGTAGAGAAATTTTGACAAAACTGTTTCTATATTTAATTACATTACTAGATTTTCTTTAAACACCTGTTTTAAAACTAGGGAAAATCCAATATAATTTCAGTTTAGGGATTTCGACTGTTAAATGTATAAACAAGTCGGATATTGTACGTCAAACGTGACAAATGAGGTGCGTTCGCACTATAACTAGTTTTATAAATATTTAGATCTTGGTGCAATAGCTGTTGTACTCTTATGCAAAAATGCATAAATAAAAAAAATATTACGATTATATAGATTAAATTCAGTAACACGGAAACAATATGACTGACATCTTAAATAGGACGTAATCACCATGGCAACTTAGAATCATTACCTATCATAGGATATCAATGAACTAATTACCTGTGATAATTTTTAATAGAATGAAGAAAACTTTTATTAATATATTTTAAAGTTTTGATTCCTTTTTCATAAAATTTGATTTACTCGACAAAAATCTTCAACGATTATTATATATTAAATTTCGAACTATTAGGTTGCGTAGTTTTTGCGCTGTTATATGCGGACAGACGGACAGAGAGACGGGCAGACCAGACGACGATTATAAGAGCGACGTACTTATATAATTACGAACGCATCTAAAAAGGCCATGACAAGCGGTCAATTCTCTCAATTCCTTCTTAGGATGTATGTATAATTGACAAGTTGGAAATTGCTCGTCAAACGTGGCAAATGAGGTGCGTTCGTACCATAACTAGTTTTATAAATATTTTTTACACCCCATATTGTACTGAATGTATATTTTTTTGCACTTCATAAAGTGCATAGTTTGTAGTATCATTAAAATGCACTTGCAATAACTTTTTTCCCATTCCCCATAGTGTAACGGAACACTTTTGACTGTCCCTGTAATTAAACTATATATCCGATTTTCCTAAAATTGGAAATAGCTCGACAAAATTTTGCAACAATTATATCTTTAAAATTTCAGACCATTCGGAAGGCTGTAACATCATTAAAATGCACTTGCAATAATTTTTCCCATTGGCCGTAATGTAAAGAAAAACTTTTGACTGTCCCTGTAATTAAACTATACATCCGATTTTCATAAAATTTGAAATGGCTCGACAAAATTTTGCAACAATCATATATTTAAAATTTCAGACCATTCGGTTGGGTAGTTTTTGCTCTGTTATATCCGGACAGACAGACAGACAGACAGACGGACGGACGGACGGACTGAACGACGACTATAGGTGCTACGTATTTATATAACTACGAACGCACCTAAAAAAAGGAGTGGAAATTGAAAAAAAAATTATATATAAAAAAATCCTTTACTTCAATCCGCATTAAGAAATGCAAAGTAACATGTCTATGACTGTCAGAGAATATATTTATAAACTATTTCTGCTTTATTCGTAATGATTTATGAGAAATATTTTGTAAGTCTGCGTAACGGAAAAGCTAAAAAGCACACCCACATCCTTCGGATGATGACACACAAATGGATTTTGAAGAGATGGGAAGATCAGAAATCTTGAAGGATTTTGCTTTTACACTGGAATGGAGAACTATCATCTGTCATGGCTTTTCAGCGTGGTATTTCCTTTTCCTTATAGAAAGCTTTAGTTACTTCAGAAGAATCCATTTTTGTAAAATCTTCAAAGAAAAAATCTTTATATTTTCGTCCTTAGACACTTAAATGCGGCATACCTTATAGCTTTTGTCTTTTTAATTATTTGTTTTCGAAATTCTTGTAATTCAATAAAAATAACATACAGTAAAACATCCGAAAACGGAACCTGTGTATAACGGAATTTTGTCTCAAATGGAAAACCTTTAAAGTCCCAACAGAAGGATTACCATGCAGTAATAACTAAATTCTTCTCCAGTCTCAGGAAATTCGTTTTCGCAGATTTTACTGTATTATGTTGCTTTAATAATAAGAATAAAAGAAGCAATTTACTGTTTATATATATGAATATATATATACGAGTCGAAACCCGTCGAATTCGATGAGTAAAAATGATTAAAGGAATTGATTGACTGAATTTGTATTAAAAAAAATTACAAAAATAAATTTAATTATAATCAATCTTATATTAGAAGGCCTAACTCTTAAAATAAATATTATTTTTCACTAAAGTTAAATTTCAACTATTCAATTTTTTTAAAAATTAAATTTTATTCCTATACGTAATTAGTAACATTCAATTTAAATAAGAAATTATAATGTTATTAATTGAGGCTTTGATCTTTGGTATTACGTAATGAAAAAGCAACGAAAATTGCGCCACTATGACACTATGATATTTCTTTTTTTCAACGAAATCTAAAAATAACGTCGGTTTCACCGTCGCAAAACTTATATGGTGATATTTCTGTATACTTTGCATATTTTTCCTATTCATATTCACTATTTTGAAAATATTTTAACGTGTCATAGATTATTAATAAATATAGCCCAAACTTAATGTCACGATTGCCGTGTACATTTTTTCATCTGAATATTCGCCCTCTTCACTTGAGGTTCTAATCCCAGTGCCGGCAAAATCCAGAAATTTATGCCTCTTTTCATACATTCGTTATAAAATATTTAGTTTTATCGAAATAAAAATACTCATTTCATTTTTACTATGACGCCATTTTCACTTACTGAAGCTCTCTGAGATGAACATTTCAATCTCAATATCAGCGGAACGAAAAAATATTGAAATGTAACAGCTTTATGAGTAAAAATGCGTTTTTTTATTGTGACGTCATTTTCAGTTCAATATATTTTTTAAAGATATTTTTAATTGTAATTCAAAAATGGCATCCGTAATGATACGGCAATTCCCATTATTTCCCTTCTCTTCAATATAGGAAGTAACCGGATTGCCACCAATATGAAGAATTTCATAAAAGACTTTTAAAATTAAAATATAAAAATGAAATTATTTAAAAAAAATAGCGAGTGCGGGCACATCTACAAATAAACTGCTTTCATTTAAAAAAAATAATTATTATCAGAATCGGTTCAGTAGAAAACCCAAGCCAGATGACTAAAAATACAGCCTTGTCTTTTAAATATAAAGATAAAAGATTTTAATTCTCTACTTCATCACGTTTCTACCTGAAAACTTAATATTTTATGTTCTAAATTTTTTTTTTTAGTATATGAAACAGTCATGAAATTTGTGATTATATTAGTACGAAATGAAAACGGTGGGCTTATGAATAACAGAAACAGATTCCGCTTGTTGTACATATTAACTTAATAAAATACATGCAAAATAACAATTATATATAATTTTTTATCCCCTCATAAAAGTGCATGCAATAGAGGTGTTATTGTACTGCATTTGAGCAAAATTGATAGAAGTACGTTTTCAATTTCGCTATGTGCTTTTAAATTTAACTGAGTTTTTGAACGTTACTCGTTGTTTATAAATTCTATACCTTGTATACAGGGCTGCACAAAAAAATTCACGTACCATTCTCCTTATTACCAGAAATTGCTGAAAGGGGAATTTTCAACTATGGTATGAATTTCTTAACTGAACTAAATTTTTGCATTCATGTAGTTTATAGATACAAATATGTATATCATATAAAGGGCTGCTCAAAGAATTCGGATATTTTTACGACTGTAGATGGGAATTGCTGAAATTGGCTTTTCAAATGTGTTATTTGTGTTCAAATGGTTCAATTAGACCATATTTTACCTTAAACGATGAATTTTTACTACATTATTCTGAATGTGTTGGAAAGTGTTTAATAATCTATGTTTGATGCATTAATTTTTATTTCTTGTTTATAATTTATTCAGCAAAGTTCGGTCACTGAACGTGTATTTCAGTAATAATATCTTAAAATGACACCTAATCAATACACTGACTGAAATTCAAAACGAAATTATTGAATATAAATGTATGTTCTTTATATTTCGCATTGACACCTTAGTTCTATAACCCTAATAAAATGTTTTAATATAAATATGAATTTAGTCTCGGATATCGATTATTAGTTTGACTTGAACACTGAAGTTGAAGAAAACTATGGCACACATTTTAACAAGTTTAACACCTTCAAGGGCGGTGTTTCATTTTTGGACACTTAATTTTAATCCCTAAATGGCAAATTGACAGCAGAATTTTGGATTGAAAATTTACCTAATATCAAGTACTTGAAGAAAAGCTTTTACTTATTTTCAAGTAAATTAGTTTTTAAATCCCGGTATCATTCATTCATTTTAGTATTTTACGAATATAAGTACTTTGCTCCTGAAAGGGTTAACCCATAAATATCATACGGTGTCGGTTCGGAATTTAGCAATTCTTTTTGAGAAAATGAACAGTTCTACTTGGTTTTTAAATATGATGTGTCTTTAACCCTTTCAGGGGCAAGCAATTGTGCTTCTGTAATGTCGAACTCACACCGGAATTTATGAAGGAACTTAGTTCAAAATAAGGAAAGGCAATTTTCCAACTATTTTTCATCAAGGTTAAAAAAGTAAAATTTAATTAAAAATTTCTGATGCGAATTATGATTAAAATTAGGTGGGATATAATATATCCCACCGTCCCTCAAGAGGTTAAGTAGATGAGAGTAAATGCTAAAAATTTACAGTATAATTACAGCGCTGTTTAATGAACTAAGATTGAAAAGAGAACTTTTAGAGAAATGAAGCTAATTTTTCATATTATCAGGTCATCAGGTATGATACTTGTTGTTACAAAAGGGCCAGATTACCAACGGTGCAAACTTCCACCAGTAAAAAATTAGAAATTTTTGTGTTTTTCATGATAGTAGTTTTTCATGAATTTTCATGTCGTTTGTATAAGATGAAAATTTCTATTAAAATTTACTGGTGGAAGATTGCCCCGTTGGTAATCTGGCCCGTTTGTAATCATAAGCTTCATACTTGAATTCGTAATACTTTTAATCTTTTGATAAAGGGCTAGGACGAAGATTATCTTTATAGTCATTCGCACCACAATTTACAACAACAACAAAAAAAATCTTTATAGTAGATTTATCTTAAAATTATTCTTGTATAAGTGTATGGAAGAGAATGGGTTTCAAAAAGTGGTGCGAATAGAATAAAGTAGTTCTCTATGAGACGACATATGTCCCAACCCCGTTATCAAAGGGTTAATATTTAATTTACAAATTATAAATTCTGCACATCATAAATTTAATACTCATGATATAAATCGCATAATTTATGAGCGCACATTGAATATCTTACAAATCAGAAATCAAAGTTTTTGTACTTCTCCATTGTTAGTTAAATTGCAAATCAAACTTAATTTATTGTTTGTGGAAAAATCATGAGATTGTTAGTTATTCCCTCCCTTTTATCATTTATTGCTGTTCAGGTAGAACACTTACACTGTTACGCCCATCATATATTTTGAGGTCCATTATAAGCATACTCATCATGCCTTTGTACTGTAACTTCTCGGTGCAATAACTTCGGACATTACTGTAATGGGAAATGTGATTGCAATGGCTTTGTGCTGTAATGAGTGACGCTATAAATACATCATTCATCCTTTTTAGTTTCTGTAATCAGAAGTATCTCTTACTGCAAATAGAATTGTTTGATAAAACTAATGGTAACATTTTTAAATTTTTATGTTCAGAGTCGACTTCTCTTCGATTTATACCTGTTATTTTAGAATTCAGCTCAAGTTTAATCTAAATTTTCTGGTATAAGTTGATTAAAATAGTATGTTTTTCTGATATAAGTTGATTAAAATAGTATGTTTTCCGTACAAAAGAAAGATTGGAAAAATTTAAACATGAAATATTACAAAAGTCACAACATGAGTTTTAACAAACTCACTGTTTTACTTAAAAGGCGACAAATATAATAATAGTACAGATGTTACAAGTTAAAAATATACATTTTATTTAAATTTCCCAATACTTTCGGCCTGCAATCCCGCGGCCCTCGTTAGGGAATATTTTTATCAACTGCTGTTCCATTCATTCAAATACGTCACTTCGTTTTAAATAGGAGAGTCTATAATTATTTCGGTAGTTGGAAGTAGAAGTAGCAGTGCCTTGGATTGAACTTATGTAGAGGTAAAAATTTAACTGTCGTTCCATTTATTTTAATACGTCAGTTTGTTCACATACTTCGCTTTCATTTTAAATGTGCAGCTGGATAATAGTAGAAGTAGCTTTGTTTCAGATTAAATATGCGTAGGAGAAAATATTTAACTGCCATACCATTCATTTTAATCCGTCATCTTACTTCCACCTACCCTAATAATTATAGACTCTCCCATTTCAAACGAAGTGACTTATTTGAATGAATCGGACAGCAATTAATAAAATATTTCCTGACGATGGCCGTGTGATTGCAGGCCAGAAATACTAAGAAATTTAAATAAAATGTATATTTTTAACTTGTAACTATTATCTTTGTTGCCTTTTGAGTAAAACGGTGAGTTTTTTAAAGCTCATATTGTGAATTTTGTGATCGAATCAAGGTGGAATATTGCATTTTGTCTTATGATTCTATTCATTAAGTGTTATTTAAACGACTTTTTTGTTGTTTTCATCGATTACATGAAATCGATGAAAAGTGGACATGTAAGGAAGCATTTTGGAAGCCGTTTTAATAATTTAAGGAATATACATTTTCGCATTTTAATGTATAATAAGCTCCATCTTATAAAATATTTCGTTATTCTGAAGTCATTTTAACTTAAACGAACGATTCTCCAAGCTTCAAAACATAAAGTTTGTCAAAAGTCTTCCATTTTCATTTTTACTCCATAAACTTCGACTTCCTTATTTAGCGTATGAAATGATTCAGGTAAGACAGAAAAGTTTCATTAAAAAAAAAAAAAAAAAAAAAAAAAAAAAAAAAAAAAACTCTGAGAGCCCACAAATACTTCCTTTTAGAAGCAAAAGCGTTTATATCTCTTCCAGGCTGAGAAGGATATAAGCAAATTTACATCTTACAAAAATACAGAGATTGTCGTAGAAAAGAAAACATTAGTCAAGAACTGTTTCTTATGCTGTGTTTACTTTCTTTAAATTTTGAGAAAAAAGTGTTTTTATCACTAAGATTTGTTTGGTTTTAGCTCTGTTGTTCTTTTGCTTCCTTGAATATTCCAGGCATATAGTGGTTTGTGGTCTTTTCCTTTTTACAGAAAATGAAATAAATTTAGCTGGTTTTCTCTTACAAATAAAAATACCTAGAGATATGTTTCCCTTTTTCGCCCAGTTTCTATGTTAGTAACTAGTTGTAAAATCTAAGCAATTTATTTTCAGCTGTCATTTTAATCTGGAAAAAAGAGTAAAAAATATTTTTCGTTTCAGAATGCATATAAATTATATAAATATCTTCTTTTTGAAAGTGGATTTGGCAACAAAATTAGTCTGTCTACAAATTCTGCAAATGAAAATAAAGTAAAACGTGCAAAAGTGGAATCTGTGTATATTTATTTCAAAATCAAGGTGATAAGACTAAAATGAAATCGGAACAGACAATGTACACATATATATGTATAACAAGGAAACCTGTCCTCAACTGACTTTTTCTCGGTACTTTGTCATTTCATCTTAGCATGTTTTTATAATAATATATATTGTAAATTTTTTTATTGAGTGTTTTCAAATATTTAATGATATCTTTTGTATTTACATTGTCGTTACTTCTTTTATATAATCAGATTATAGTTGGAAATTGGTAACCTTCTTAAATTTCAACCTGTGTATATTTTGGACATTTAACTTGTGATCTCCATACTGCACCGACCAAAATTTCAAATGTCAAATTTTTTGAAAAAATGTTTTCATTTATTTGCATTTTTCGTTAACGGAATGAAATTTTTCAAAAAATAAATATCACACGTCGATTTTTTTTACTAAATCTCATATATGAATTATACGTTATATTTCATTATCAGTATATTACAAAATTTCAAGCCGCACAAGTGCGGAGTTCGCGATGCTGAACGGAAGAGTGGAGTTCATGAGTTAAAAAACAAATTTTATTTTGAAAGCAGTCAGCCTGTTTCACTATGATTAACGAATTTTAAATGCTTTTTGTGTATTCTAGTGAAGTCAAGTATGTTTTTTTTTCGTATTTTCATCATTTTAAGTCTACCATGATATATTTTCGTAGTAAATCTTGTGCAAACATCTTATCAATTAAAATGCGTTTGTAATCAGTAATATTTTTTTTTGAAAAATGTCTGTTTCAATTTTTACCTCATATACTTCGGCTTCCTTATTTAGCATATAAAATTACTGAAGCAGGCAGAAAAAATATTTTCTTATGGGAAGAGGAAAATTCCATTTGAAGAAAAAATGGCGGAAGAAAGACCACACTTTTTTACTTTTTTAGCAAAAGGGTTTATATCTCTTCCAGGCTGAGAAGAATATAAGCAAATTTACATCTTACAAAAATACAGAGATTGTCGTAGAAAAGAAAACATTAGTGCGGAACTGTTTCTTATGCTGCGTTTAATTTTCTTAAGTTTTAAGAAAAAAGTGTTTTTTACCACTAAGATTTGTTTGGTTTTTACTCTGTTGTTCTTTTAGGAATATTTCTTATAAGAGGATTTCTTGAATATTCCAGGCGTATGGTGGTTTTGTTAGTCTTTTCCTTTTTACAGAAAATGAAATAAATTTAGCTGGTTTTCGCTTAGGGGCTGTACATATATAACGTTATCATTTTAGGAGGGAGTGGGGGGTCTGGCACATGATATCGTAAGGTATCTCTAGAGCAGTGGTTCCCAACCTTCTTTTGGCCGCGCCCCACTTAAGCATCTCTAAAATCATGATTCCCCCCCCCCCTCCCTTCTATATCATATAAATATTGTCACATCAAAAATAAACTTCCATTTTTCCGAATGGGTCCGAAAATAGCATTAACTCTGATAAGTGATTTCACATTCTTTAATTTATCAAAATCATATATATTTTTTTAATTACAAGTATGCTTTTAACCTAACTCCATGAATGCAGTGAGGTCATGGATCTTCGCATTTACATCTACAAAAGTTTTATTGTTTTTTGGCAACTTACCTCAAATTTAAAAGTCAGTCTACATTTTTATTTTCGTAAAATTTCTTTAAATCCCTCTCATATTTTGTATTACAGACATTTTATAATGGATTTTAGTACTCTGAAAAATCATTGGGTAGCGGCGGAACGTAGACACGATCTTTTATAAAACCCAAAAAGCAATTTTTTTCAGTTAGTGTACGCTTTTAAAACTTCAGCCTTGCAATATCGCTTCACGCTCAGGAGTCGCCATTTTGCGTATGTGGTACTGCAAACGAGTCAGTAACAAAGCAGTACTCGCGCATGCGCGTATCTAAAACTGTTTGAGTTACTCTTTATTTGTGACCTTCAACCAACACTCTGCAATGATTACAGTTGATACTATTAAAATTTATAATTGGGACATTCTTTTATGAACACGCTGTATTTTCGTAATAAATCTTGTGCTACACTCTTATTAATTAAAATGCGTTTGAACTATTATTTTAACGCAATCAAACTGATTAGTAAAGTTATCATACGAATTGAATATTTCCAACGGAGCGAAAAAATGCCCAGGCCGGGAATCGAACCCAGATCCTTGGCTTACAAGGTCATGCTTTACCGTGAACATCTGAGTACAGTCTGAGCGAAATATGCTGGCTGGTTGTCGGCACAGTTAGCTTAAGGACAGTTGGAAGTAAAATCTTTGAAAAAAGTCTTTTATTATTCTTTTAACATTTTTTGTCCTTCATTTTCCCCCTTTTGTATGGTGCATTAATTTTATTTCTATGACAACAGGAAGTTAAATAAATTTAAGTAATTCAATTTGTTACCATCATATATAAACATTACATGCGTAAACTTTAAATTAAATTTTCTCAAAATGTTGCTTTTTGAACTTCGATGTACGTTTTTATAGAAACTAGTACACATTATTATTTGCAATCTTGTCAGAATATTTTTCACATATCAGTCTGAAGTGAACTTTTGTTACAAACATTTGTACAAAATTTTTATAAAAAAGATTTTCTTTGGAAAAAAGCAAGTTTTTTGTTATTTAAAAATGGTTTTTATTACACATAAAAAAAAATAACTAAAGCATATCTCTTTATAAAGTTGACTTCACTTTATTAGGAATTATTCATATTATGTATATAAAAAAGTTAAAGTGAATATCTTTGGTAGTTTCTGAGAAAAGGCACATTAATTTAACATGGTAGGTATAGGGATTTTCAACTGCCCTTAAACTGTTAAGCATTGACCTTGTAATGCAAGGATCAGGGTTCGATTCCCGGTTTGGGCATTTTTTCGCTCAGTTGGAAGTATTCAATTCGTATGTTAAAATGCGTTTGTATTCAATAATAAAATAAATTTTGTCGAAAATGTGTCCATTTCAATTTTTATCGCATATACTCCGTCTTTTTTATTTAGCATATAAAATGGCTGAAGGAGGCAGGAAAATTATTTTCTTATGAGAAGAAGACAATTCCATTTGAGGAAAAAATGGCGGTAGAGAGCACACTTTTTACTTATTTTGCAAAAGCGTTTATATATCTTCCGGGCAAAAAAGGATATAACTAAATTTATACATCTTACAAAAAATATGGTGAATGTCATAGAAAAGAAAATATTAGTGAGTAACTATTTCTAGGCTGTGTTTACTCTCCCGGAATTTTGAGAAAATACTGTTTTTTCTTAGTAAGATTTTTTTTAATAATTTATTCCAAGTGGTTTTGTAGTACATTCTTGGCGCATGCTGATTTTATCAGCCTTTTCTTATTTTAGACAAGGTAAAATAAATTTATCTGATTTACGTATAAAAATTCCGCAGACAAGTTACTTCTTTCGTCTTCTTTATATGTTAGAAAGTATATCTTCAGTTATTTTCATTCGAAAAATTCACAAAAATGTTTGCATTTATTAAAGCATATAAATCAAACGCATTTTCTCTTCTTTGAAAACAGATTGGATGTTAAACCTGTTATTTTTATTTCAGAAAGCGTTAAGTACGGTTAATAAAAGTATAAATAATAGAATTGTTGCTCATTGTTTTTGAATCTTTAATAATATCGTTCTGTCTAACATAACAATAAAAATCTATAAATTTATAGCTGACAAATACCATTAAATTTGAAGACGTACGTTTAAAAACTAGCTTTAATTCCAGCTAGCTAAAATTCCAGTTTTCTCTATCAATCTATTCTATTGGTGAACCTGCATCAAAAAAGCCCTACAATTTGCAAAAAATCTAGTTTTATCATGTATTTCTGGCATTGTTAAATCTTGGTTTAGAAACTAATGGACGCAGTAACAAGTTTTCCGCGATTTCCCAAAATTTGACTTTCTCGATAAAGCGAGTTTTGGAACTCGCGTCCTCATTAATACTGATAGATGTGATAAACATTATTGTATATAAAAATGAAAATTTGTCTACCTGTCTGTCTGTAATGCTATACAAATCCACAGTTTGGAAGCCAGAATTGTGAAATGTTATGTACAGTCGTGGGAAAAAAAGTAAACACCCCTACTAACCCTTTAACAAATTATCGTAGAAGAAACTTACTGGTACCGAACGATTGAAAATAAAGTCTGCTTTTAAATTATGTATATAAAATTTACTTAGGGGGCCATCTATATATTAAAACGAACCCAAACCTCATTTTCCCCCCAATGGCAATACCCAATTTTAACAAGATATTTCAAATCTTTAGTTCAAAGTATGCCTAGACACCAAATATGAAGTCATTTGAATGATAAGTTTTTGATTTATAAACATTCAAAATTTAGTGCTTCTAATGTTAAATTACATTTTCATATTTTTATTAATGTCTCCTGAAATTATACTCCTAATGTGCTATTTTTTTTTTTTTTTTTTTTTTTTTTTTTTTTTTTTTTTGCGTAGCAATAATACTAAACTACCCAAACATAAATACGTTGAATTTGCAAATTTATAATTTTATGATATGAATTATAAAATTAATATTCGAAAAAATTATGAACAGCAACCTACAATTTTTTTGATAGATTTAGATTTATTAAGTCCTGCTTTATGGAAATCCAAAATTTCACATTTTTCTTCAAGATAAATTTCAAATTACGCTTAAAAAACGGCAAAATGTTGGTTTAAGGGACCGTCTATGTCTAGAAATTTCTTATGCTATCCTGTAATCTAGCAGTATTCAAGGACTGCATAAGTGGCTCTTCACATGCCTTGATCAAGAAGGAGCTCTCTCGGTCAACAATTCAGTACCGAACTTCAATTTGGATACTGCCCCTAAAATACACTCATTTAAAACAAAATAATTTCTCGGAAATTTATCGTATGAATTGCATAAAAATTTGTTTTTAGGCTAATTGAAGGGTGTAGAGTTCCTTTATGCTGTCAGAATTGTGTACTGCCATTGAAAAAAAAATAAAGTTATGTTTTGTTTTAATATGTAGGTAGCGCCCTAAGCAAATTTTATATACCTCATTTAAAAGTAGACTTTATTACAAATCGTGTGGTACCAGTAATTTTCTTCTACGATAATTTTTTGCAGAGTTAGCAAGGGGTGTTTACTTTTTTTTCTACGACTGTACATGTGTATTAAAACACGGCCGAGGCAACTAAAGCAATCCGGAATCGAAATAATTTATAGTTAACTTTTAATTAATAAAAAAACACCAATTTAACAGCAATTTCTTATCAAATTTAAATATTTTTCGTTATAGCAGCTGCCAACTATTAAAAATTCACAATAAATCCTCTTTTTTATGTTCAACCCGTAATCGCGCGGGTTCTTTATCCAATGTGAGATAAACATATTACGTACGCCACGCTGGAATACTAAACATTCTTATGCTGTAACGGGTATAACGATCATTCTTTTACCGCACATGCAAATAATTAAAAATATACATATTACGTAAGCCACGCTTACTAAAAAGCTGCAGAGGGTATTACGATAATTCTTTTACCTCATATGCAAATAATTTGAGACTATTTAAGTGCGCTTAATTATTACAGTTTTTTTTTAAATAAAGACAACAATTTTGTCACAAACATCAACAAAATTTTTTATTCTACTCATTCCATTATTCAAAAGATATCGTCTTATCGACTGCTGGCAATGTAACGTGATAAATTAAATTTCATTTAAAAAATGCGCAGTAGTAGAAAAATATTTTACTAAATCGAATAGTTATTTTTAATTTTGGTTTTAGAATTAAATTCATGAACTCCCGTGCATAGAACGGGTTAAACAGCTAGTACTCTTAATAAAACATTCTCAATTCATACCGGTACAATATACTTTATTTTCGTCCAGCTTTTACTTCAAATATTTAACATTTAAATAGCAAAGTTTTACATTTTATGAAAGCATAGTGCGTGATTGTAGATTATTTTTTTTATTGTATTTTACCTTTTTATACATATGTTTCCATATATTGCATTCGCGTACCATTTGCACTAAAGATTGCATAAAAATTTTCTTAACACTTTGATACGGTCGGGACGTAGATGTTCCGTCCCAGTGGAATATATTTTTTTTATTCTAATCATACCACGTTTAGTAGAATAATCTTTACCATAAACTTATAGTGGGATATAGTCAAGAAAAACCTGCACAAAGAAAATAAAACTATAAATTGAGGTACGATTGAATATAAAAGTAATCTTAAATTCTAGCCCATAACCAAAGGTTTAATAAAAATCCGTTTTTTACTCTTATTAATTAAGGTGTATTTGTATTTAGTATTTTATTCTGTGTGTCAACTAATTGACTTTTATGTAAATAATTAATTATATTTACGTAAATCTTAGAAAAGTTTTGATTAATGAATTTAAAGTTACATTTATGTACTCGTAAAGAACTTTTAACGTTCTTTCAAATTCTTCCTGAGTTGCATGCTTAAAAAATCTATTATGTTTGTGAAATATTTACATGGGTTTTCTTTTTTCTTTTAGGTAAGTTTAAAGCTGTTTTCTTGTTCCCAAAAGTACTTACATTTTTACACAGAAAAGTAAGATTTTGAATTTTTTATTTTATTTTTGTTTGGCATTTTTTATTACTTAAAATACATGCCTTCAAGTTTATTTACTGTTGACTATAAAAAGTATCTTTATATTTGTGAAAAAGCTTTCAAAAGCACATTGGAGATTTTTTGTGTGTGTGTGTACATTTATCTATCGGGTGTCCTAAAATGTTCTGACTGATTTTAAAATTCAATAACTTGCAAATGGTGACAGCTATTAAAACATTCTTGCAGCAGAGTTAGGTAAGATGTTAGGGGATTTTTATGAAATTCTCGATTTTAGTTTAAAATAGGAGCAATAGATGGCGCTGCAAGCAATAGGTGCTAAATCTGGGCTCGATATTTGGACTCTATTGTCTCTTAGTATTGATGCGAAAGAAGGAGGTTAAATATTCGATGTGATTCTTAGTCGTCAATGCAGTTTTGTTCTTAAGGGCCCACTCCATATATTTAACCTCTTGCTTTTGCATCAATACTGGGAGAAGAAAGAGGCCCAAAATCGGGCCCGATTTAGCGCCTATTACTTGCAGAGCCATCTATCACTGTTAATTTAAACTAAAATCGAGAATAACAGTTAAAAAAGACCCCCTGACATCTTACATAATCCTCCTGCAAGAATATTTTAATATCTGTCACCATTTGCAAGTTACTGAATTTTAAATCAGCCAGTCCATTTTAGGACACCCGGTATATTATGTATATAAAAAAAAAAAAGAAACAAGTACGTTAGTAAAGCTGACATCATAACGACTGTGACAACGATCTGGGCAATCAATTTCGTTTTTATCGCAAAAGTATAAAATTTCTAGGCTATTAACTCTTATTCTATTAACTCTTTTCACAGTTTCAATTTAAGAAACTTTGCTATGCGTTGCTGAGTTCAATTAAGCTTTACATTACTGTTGTGTTTATGAAAATGTAGGATTTTTATACTGTTTTAAAATTATGCCATCATTAAAATTACCTAGAAAAACTGCGAAGTCTAAACAATTTAAACATTTACAAACAAACTAAACATTTTCAATTATATTTTTTAATGTTGAAAATTTTAAATATTAGTTGATTTTAATTGTTAATTAATTGTCGTAAAACTTTTAACAGTAATTAACTGAAGAAAAAACTTATTTTAACAGAAGTAAAAACAGTTTAAGAAAAACACACATTTTTATATTTATTTTAAAAATATGCCCGATTTCACGATTGCAATTCCTGTAGTTCAGCAAAAGAAAAAAAAAGTTCACAATTTTCATTTACTTTTGATAGAAAACGGAACTAATGAAATAACTATTAATTATAAACACACACACACACTCATATATATATTTACACTGTTTATTTTTAATTTATATTTTCTACATTTTAATCTTTAAAATATTTCGTTGCTGCAGTTCCGCAACCAGTTGACCTATTTTTGGCCAATATGATTTGGTGATCCATTAACTCCACTAATTTTGTAACTCGTAAGCAGCTGTAAGCATAAAGTTTATATTCGATTTAGTACCTGCAGAATGATTTAAATTAATTTATAATTAAGGTCCAAAAATATTAAAATGTTGTATTGTCACCGGAAACATACCCTTGTTTTCAAGAATTGAGTAAAAAATCTATTACAGAATTCCATCTTTACTCACAAAAATAAAGTTAGGTTAAAAAAAAAAGAATATAGAAATCATAACTTTTCAATGCAAATCTCATTAAAAAAATATCTTATCTGCTGAACGAAATACTGTATATCTATTTATCAGAATTTCGTCGTTTACTTCATATTTCTATGAATAAAAAACTGCGAAATTATTTTCTTTTATTTATTTGATACAACAGCTGGTATTTTGAAACTTCTCTACTAGGTAAAGAGATCTTAAAACTGTATGAAATTGCAATCGACCTTTTTCTTTTTCTCCATTTTCGGTATCATAAAACCATTTGAAAAATATGTTTAAAATCTAAATATAAAAAATTATGAATTTGTTTCAAATGTAAAGCTGAGACTTCATCTAAATTAAAACAAATATTTATACTAATCCTTTTGAAAGAAACTGTTTTTTAATACGAGTATATTGATTTATAAAACAAAAAATAGCTATTCTTGAGAAAATTAATGAGAGAAATTTAAATAAAAATATATATAGATTCTCTAAGCGTAATTTTATAGTATGGTTTTTGATATCAGTGAATGAGTCAGCAGAAAATACTTAATCGTTTGCTCATGTGAAAGAAATGCCACAAAAATGTGTGAGATCGTACTTGTTCACGATTTCGGAAACGTCTTATATCTTTAAAAATCTTTAGTAGATGAAATCTCTGAAACCAATACCATTGTGGCCGAATATGACCAAAATGGGAAAGCACCGTAACCCAAATGTAGCTTTTTCTGTCCACATTTTCGTCAGGTGATGTAGATACTCTGTCACAGTGAAGTCGACATCTCATCTACTTGACAAAGGTGCAAATGACTCACAAGTCAGTCACGGGAGCTTCATAGTAAAGTCATGAAGTGGCGGTCACTTGAAAGTTATGTATCGAATTAAACGTTCCACATTTTGATTACACTGTAAGTGTGGTTAGTTGGTTGCAGGCGCTACGGTCACTTTTTGCAGACAGAACCACTATGACTGTGAAACCTATGAATAATTGTGATGGTACAGTAACCTCACATTGACTGGCTATTCAATAAGTACTGTTTCAAAACTGGCAGAAATTACTTTCACCCAACATTTATAATTTACAAAAGGGTCCTTTTATTCCAAAAACAGTTTTGTAAACCTCGTAAATACTTTTTTAAACTCAAGTTTATGATTTACTATTCTGCAAATGGATTCTGAAGGTAAGTCTTATGTTTCAAGATATGTCAAAGGTAAAAATGAGGTTTAAATTAATTTTTCTAAAATCTTTGCTATATTAGGTCGGTTTTCCGTAATTTTCATAATATATGCGTGGTAGAACTATTTTTCAATGAATTAAAGAAGTTCGAATAATTTATTTACAAAAAAATATCTGACACACATCGCGTTCTTCAATTTTACTTTTCTTTTTTATTTAAATTAAAGGAATAAATTACCATAATTTTTATTTTAGTACATAATAATCCGGGAATTTTCTAGATGGTATAGAAAATTATGTTCAAATTATTCTTATAAATTTCTATCAAAAGTTATGATCCCCAAAAATTCTCCTGTTTTAATAATGCCTTTGTCAGAATATAAAATTGCAATTTTATGTTGCATCTCATTATTTCTTTTAAAGTCTTTGTAAATATATTTATTAAATTTAAAGATGGAGTCGCCTAGTATATTTAATCTATGTTCTAGAAAAATATATATTGTTTATGAAAAATAAATAACAGTAAAATTTTATTTGATATTAATTTTGTAAAACGGAAAGAGTTTGGTACCAACAAAATAAAAATATATTCAAGCTATGAAACTGTGATCAGTATTTTTACTTATTACGATATCATGAAACTGTGCCAAGAATATATTTTTCATTCTTAGATAAAGACAGAATGGATGTTTAAAGCTCAGAATTTATTTAAACTACTTAAACTACGCAATTTTAATATCATAATAAAATATTCAATTTTTCGTCATGCATTGGTTTAGTTTTCATGCATTGGTTCCTTAGATTTTCATATTAAAAATGACATGTCAGAAAAAAAAAATATTTAGATTTTTTTTATTATTGTTAATTTGGAAGTAACTGTCATAAGTTTTATTATGCCATAGAACAAAATATAAATAAAGCTATTTCATTTTTTCCTGTTCTGTACAAAATTATGTTAAAATTCTTATCAAAAAAGTCCTTCCGGCCAGTGCCGGGAGGAAGAGGTAGCTTTCATAATCCTTATTTAAAAAAAGCCAACTTATATCATGCAAACACACGAAGCTCAATTTAGTGGAAACCGAATATAGGAGATTCAATACTAATTTTTATCAATATAATGAATGAGAATTTCGCGAAATTAGTCAGCTTTATCCCAACTGCTTTTCTTTAAAGTAACTTATATTTGGCTGCCAAATTCGGCAATTTCTTAAAGTGCCTGTCATTTTAAGACAACATGGTGGATGAGGCTAAGCAGTGAACTTAGTCGAGACCTTAGTAATTGCTGTGCACATGCTCACTCACGTCGGAATCGGTTAATATATAGGAGTGCTGTCGCATGCAAAAAATCAGATTTTTCAAAATGTCACCCACAATAGAAATTGAAACTGCTATATCTGAGCCATTTTTCAAGGTAAAGACAAACAAAAAATGCTCCTGAATCCTTATATCAAGATCAAATACTTAAGAAAGAAACCTTTTTCAATTTCTAATTTTTTTGCACCTCACTTTAAATATATATATATATTTTAATTTAATGGCCGCCATTTTGAAACAAGATGGCTGATGAATCTGGCCAGCGAACTTGGTCGAGGTGTTGATGTATACTATCCACATGCCTTCTTACATCGAAATAGGCGAATACGTGTGTTATCGCGTGACAAATACAAGATCGTTTCAAAATGTTAGCCATGCTAGAAATTCAAAGTGCTATAAATCAACCATTTTTTAAGATATCAACAAAAAAACAAATTTTCAGAAACAAAAACTGCTCCGGAATCTTTGTATCAAGGCCAAACACATAAAAAAATCTTTTTCATTTTCTAATTTTTTAATACCTTATTTTGAATTTTAAATTTAATTTTCTTTAAATGGCAACCCTTTTGAAACAAGATGGCGAATGAAGCTGGCCAACGAACTCGGTCGAGACATTGGTATGTACTATGTACAGACCAAGTTACATCCAAATAGGTTCATAAATACGCCTGTTATCGCGTGACAAAAATCAGGACGTTTCAAAATGTCAGCCACAAGAGAAATTCAAAATGCTATTACTCAGCCATTTTTTTTTAGATATAGACGAAAGAAAAACTGTTCCGGAATCTTTGTATTAAGGTCAAACACATACAAAAAAAATCTTTTTCATTTTCCAATTTTTTGGTATCTCATTTAAATTTTTTTATTTTTTAATTTTTTTAAATGGCCGCCATTTTGAAACAAGATGGCGGGTGAAGCTGGCCAACGAACCCGGTTGAGACATTGGTATGTACTATGTATAAACGAAGTTACATCCAAATCGGTTCATAAGTACGCCTTTTATCGCGTGACAAAATTCAGGACGTTTCAAAATGTCAGCCACGCTAGAAATTCAAAATGCTATAACTCAGCCATTTTTTAAGATATAGACGAAACAAAAACTGCTCCGAAATCTTTGTATAAAGGTCAAATACATAAGAAAAAAATATTTTTCCATTTTCAATTTTTTGGTACCACATTTCAAATTTTAAATGTTTTAAAAAATTTTAAATGGCCGCCATTTTGAAACAAAATGGCGGATGAAGCTGGTCAACGTTCTCGGTCGAGAGATTGGTATGTACTATGTACACACCGAATTACATCCAAATCGGTTCATAAATGCGTCTTTTATCGCGTGACAAAATTCAGGACGTTTCAAAATGTCAGCCACGCTAGAAATTCAAAATGCTATAACTCAGCCATTTTTTAAGATATAGACGAAACAAAAACTGCTCCGGAATCTTTGTATAAAGGTCAAATACATAAGAAAAAAATATTTTTCCATTTTTAAATTTTTGGTACCACATTTCAAGTTTTAAATTTTTTTAAAAATTTTAAAAGGCCGCCATTTTGAAACAAAACGGCGGATGAAGCTGGCCAACGAACTCGGTCGAGACATTGGTATGTACTATGTACACACCGAATTACATCGAAATCGATTCATAATTACGGGAGTTACAGTGTGACATAGGTCATATATATATATATATATCAATTTTGAACGGAGGGTGGTTTCGGGGTCTGGGGGTCATGATCGATGAAAATATACCAAAATTTTTTGAAATCGCTTTCCTCCGAACGGCTGCAATAGGTAGCTTTTTTGTAAAGAAAGCTACCTAATAACAATCTCCAGAAAAATATTGTCTGTTTGAATAATGCATTTGTCAAAAGATAAAACTGCAGTTCTTTTTAAATTCTGGTAAAGATATTTATTAATTTTAAAGATGAAATCCTTTTAGTAAATTTAGCCTATAGCTGAGAAGATTAGTTATTAATATCTGCATCTTTGTTAATTTCGTGAAAAAGAAAGAATGATTTTGATACCCAATAAAAGAATATATACATATATATATGTATGTGTGTATATATTAAAGCTACGAAACTGTGATCAATATTTTTACTTATTACGATTTCATGAAACCATGCCAATAATATTTTATTAACTATGTGATAAAGACATGATGGATGTTTAAAGTTCAGACATTATTTAAAGTAGTGAAACTATGCAATTTTAGTAACATAATAAATTACTGTTTTTTTTTCTTCTTCATGCACTGGTTTTCAAACATAGGTCCTCAGTTTTTCATAATATTTAAAATGCTCTATAGAAAATATTTAGTTTTTTTTTCTATTGTCAATTTGTAAGCAACGGCAAATAAGATTTACTATCCTGCTATAGAATCAAATATAAGTAAATGTGTTTAATATTTCTAGATTTTGTACAAAATTTTGTAAAAATTATACTTTCAAATTGTACTCAAACTTTACAATTTCTTGAGGAAAATACTGTCTGTTTTAAATGTATTTGTCAAAAGATATAAAAAAAAAACTACAGGTTTTTTTTTTTTTATTCTTGTAAATATACTTATTAATTTTAAAGATGAAATCCTTTTTGTATAGTTCATAGATGTGAAAAAGTTAACAATGTTTAGGAAAAAGTAAACACCAGTAAGTGTCTCTTTCGGTATTAATTTTATGTGATTTTGATATCTGACAAAAGGGCTAAATATTAAAGCTATGAAATTTAGATCAGCCGTTTTTATTAATCTTGGTATCATGAAACCATGCCAAGAATATTTTTTCAATTTTGTGATAAAGATATGATGGATGATTTTCTAGCGTAAAACTCACAATTTATTTAATTCCGTGAATTAATATAATTTTAGACCACGAATAAAGCGTTACATTTTTTCTTATAATTTGATTTTTGAAGAGGAAGTTATGTAATACTGTTAATTGATTGTCGAAGAGATTTTTATTGTTTCAGAAAAAGTAAACAACAGTAAGTATCGTTTTCGATGTTAATAATAATAATAATAATAATAATAATAATAAAAAACGAAAGGGAGATTTTGTCGCCACCTTTCCCTTCCAAAGAAAGGGGGGGGGGGGGATTTGAAGGCTGCGAAATTGAGATCAGCGATTACATACCACTATATCATGAAACCACGCAATGAACATTTTTTTTTTTTAATTTTATGATAAAGACATGATGGAGGCTTTTCATGTATAAATCTCAGAATTTATGTAAATAATGAACATAAAATATACAATTTTTATCTATATATTAATAAAAGATTGAAATTTTCTGTCCGTATACGATTTAAGCAATATATAATATTATGAAAGTTTTTGAATCTGTGTATTACATATCTTATTGCATAAAATGTACCAATATAGTCGTCGTCTGTGCTCGCTTCTTTATGTTTTTTTAATTCAAATTTTCTGTATGTAATGGGAATAACCCATTCTAATGTAGATTACGCTGATTTAATATTTATGTTAATAAAATCCGTTCATTATCGACAAAAATCGAAATTGTTAGATACTTGATTGATTATATATGCATGCTGCATAAGACATTTCCTATTTAATACAAGTAAGGTTTTTAAAAATCAATTTTAGATCCTTTAAAAATGCTTTGCTTTCGACAACTTTGGAACAGTCTAAGTAACACAGTTGAGGACCCGGTTTTCAAAACTCGCCTTATCCAGAAAATCAAATTTCGGGAAAATGCGAAAAACCTCTGACTGCGGCCATTGTTTTTTCATTGTAAACCAAGATTTTACATTGCCAGAAATACACGATAAAACTAGTTTTGTTTTTTGCAGATTGTGGTGTTTTTTCGATGCAGGTTCATCAATAGAATATTGATAGAAAAAACTCGATACTTTTAATTTAGGATAAGGCGAGTTTTGAAACTCACGTCCTCACTTAATCTTCTATATTCACTTTTCCAAATTTTAACGCCATTAAAAGTTCCATTTTAATTTGCATGTTACTTTATCATGTTAAAAATATTTTATCATATAATTTTATGTAAAATGACATATCTAAAATTATTAAAATGTTATATTGTAATATTATCTGCGCTTATAAGTTTGAAATAACACTTTCACTTTAATGTTCTTATTTTACGAAGAAAATTCTTTTTTGTAATATGATATCTAATTATACAGCTACCGTGGTTTTCTATATTTCCGTAAAACCATAATTTCCTGTTAAAAAAAAAAAAAAAAAAAAAAAAAAAAAAAAATAGAAACTTTTATTTTTAATGAGTTTACATTTTAAAAGCGCACTCAAATAAATAATTAAATACCATTTAGAAACAGAACACGTTTCCTATTGTCCTGCTTTCGACACTTTCATTAATTATCAAAAGTAGAATGTATATGTAGCCATTTCAATAAAAGGCTACTAAACCTCATTAAAATCTCGATGTGCATTTGCTGCAATCTATTTCTTTTAAGCGATCCTCATTAATACGTTCAATATATTTTCCCCAGCTTTAAAATATTTTAGAAACTTGACAACTTTAAAAATATTAGATTATTCTATTTTCTACCGTTTTTCTGCAAAACTTTTGTTTCAAAAATGAAAAAAAAAAATTTTTTTTCTTCTTATTCTAAAATTTCATATGCAGTTCTCGTAGCTTCTTCTAGTGTTATATATTTTTAAAAAAGTATAATTACCTGTTGTAATATAATTACATGTGCGTAAAATAGACACTTTCAGCTTAATGAGATTATTATTATTGTTAAAACGTACACAAGTAAATAATTATCGTTAATCATTTTGCATTTTCTTAATTAAATACCATTAAAAAAAAAAAAAAAAAAAAAAAAACACGTTTCCCATTTTTTTTCTTTTTATCCTTTTATCAATTACTAAAAATAGTGAAAAATAATATCTCTAATTTTCAGTTAGAAGATGGTGAACATAATTAAGACCGACATGTGTGTTTGCTGTAAGCTATTTCATTTAAATGATTCTCATTTTTAAATTAGATAGATATTTTCATCCTTTAAAATATCCTGCTACGTTTATTTAATAAAATTTGTGGAGGAATTGAAATAGCGGCTAATTAACCATGATTTTTGGAGGGTGGTGTTGTTCATATAATTAAAAAAAATCTAAAATATCATTAAAGAAGCAAATGCTTATGGATACATTAGGTACTTTACTCTATTCTACTTAAAACAACTGGGGGATATTGTGATTTTTTGATTTAAACTGCGGATGCGGAAATGTTTTGTTGACTGTTATATGATCGATATGTGTTCTAAGATACGTGAAAAGGAAATTAAGCAATGAACATGGGATAGTGAAATGTTTCTTTGTTGGTGAGAAAAAAATGTTCACGAGGCATCCAATCTCGTTTAAATCAAAGAGGCTATCTAAAGAGGCATCGGAGTATTCCCTCCCACTCCTGCAGAAGACAGTTTCCCAACTGCTGAATCATTTGTGGGGGTGATAAGCGACAAAGCAACCCTTCTCCATAGATTCTACCAAACACGTTCTAAATGGTTCGTGTCTGGAGATTATGCTGGCAAATCCATTCGAAGGATTTCTTTATTGAAAAAGAAATTGTCCACCAGTCGAGCACGATGTAAACTGGAGTTATCGTCCATGAGAACGAATTCAAACGCGATTGGTGCACCGTAAGGTCAAGTCGCAGACTGAGGCGTCTCATGCAACATGTTGCTCGACTTCAATGGAAAAACAGGTTCGGAACAGGTTTATTCTTTGTCTCGACCTGTTTCTCCTTGTAAGTCGCACTTCATCTTCCTCATTTTGCCTCAGTGTGCGACCTGCCTAAAGGATCACAACAGGTCTAAGGATGTCATCCCTATATCGCTGAGCCGTCAGTCACCATTCCTCATAATGTACAGATCGGTGCGGCCATTGAAAGACATACCGGCCCAGACCATCACCCTGGCTTCGCCAAATCGGACACTTTTCAAATGCACCTGCTCAAATGCAGGATTATTCCGAGTGCTACGTTCTCTCCAGATTGTAATCCGCCTATTGTCAAGTTGTACACTAAAGCGTGAAGATCATGTTTCACCACTCGTCAGATCCCCATCTGAGATGCACTTGTGCTCACGTTGTGTGTGCAGCACGGTTAAATACCAATCCTCATTCTGTGTTGTTGCACACGTACGACCTTGTCCTGTTCTTCGGTTAACATTTTCAGTTTCCAAAAAACCGATTCCATAGTCTGGAAATGACACTTTGCGAAACACTTTGTGAAAAGGGGTAGTCTCTTATATAAATTTTCAAAGATTCACAAAAAAATGTGTGAAACACATTTTAAAAGTCTGAGAAATGAATGTTTATAGAACGTATAGATACGTTAATATTAACTATGAGAGGAACTAAACTATTTTGACTTTCCGTGCGCATAATATGCAAACACTCTTAAACATTTTCTGGTAGTTTGAACTAAATTTTGGTGCTTTAGTAGCAGCCACCATAAGATGGTAAACTTTTGTTCCAACATTTAGAGCTATGGGTATGCAGCTAATGCAGCACCAAAATTTGGGTTCAAATTACCACAACATTTTTAACAGTGTAAGGAAAGTATTGATATTTTTAACTCAGTCTTTTAAAATATTGGCAGCGATGGGATGTTAAAGGAAACACACACACTCACACTTTCTTTCTTAAAGATAATTATTGGCAGTTTGTTTTAACAAAGGTTTTAAAGATTCTGTTAACTTTTGAAAAATGATTCAACATACCAAGCTTTTGTGAAATAATAAATATACAAAAATAAATTAATATATTAAAACATCGTCATTATTAAATATCATCAACATTTCGAACATTATTTCCATTTTTAAGGCTATCTTTAATAATTACAAACAACGGAAAAAATTTAATTATCTCTAGCATCATTAAGAATTTGAAATGTATTACAATGACCTGTTTTTTTATAAATGATTCTCATTATTGCACTAAATGAATTTCTCCAGCTTTACAATGATCAATCAACCTAATTATGTTGATTTAATAAAACAAAGAAATAACTGGTAATTAAACGTAAAACTTTCCTTCAAAAATAATACTTAAATAAATTTCGAAATGTAAGAAAAAAAAAAAAAAAATCTGAATTCACGGTGGTCCCCTTTAAATGTCTATAGAGACTTTGTCGATATTTTAAAACATTCTTCATTTCGCTTAAAAAAAGAGAATCTACAGCATGTTTAAGACAGAACTTATATTATGTTGTAATTTCACATGTACGTTTCATTCAAAGGTAATTAGTGATCTTATACTTACACATTTTTCTTATAAAAAAAATAAATAATTATCAAAATATGTTTCCTGTTCTAGAAACAAACTTCTTAAGTGAGCAAAACACGATTTCTGTTTGTGAAGCTGCCGCTGATAACTAAAAATAAAAATACTACTTATTGATATGAAGTAAACTTCAACGTCATTAAGTACCATGATATTATGCATTGTCATAATAAGTTTCTTTTTATATGATATACCCATTATTACTTTAGATTTTTCTTGCATTTAAAATATGTTACTATGTTGATTTAATGAAGCTCGTGGGTTTGTAAAATGAACCATAGGTATGGTGATATACAGTAAACTCTGTCTAAGGTGCAATCGATCGGGACTGAATGTTTTTTTGTCTTAGACAATATTACGCTTTATGTAAAACAGAAAAAAAAATTGCACCTGTTGTATATTTTTCTACCTTCATGCGTTATTTTTTAGTACTGTTCTTAAACTGAAATTTTTAATGAAATTATTAAAGACAATAAGTTTTACAATAAATATAATCTTGAAAAAAAAATGTATTTGAAAACTAAAATAAATAGTACTAATACAAAAAATTCTTTCGTTCTGAAATTTAATAGAAAACATTTAATTTAACACGTACAATTACATATAATGCAGCAACAAAATATTTCTTAAAACATTTAAACAGTGTTTGGTTCTTTTGAAATAACCTTATTATTCTATAATGAAATTTAATTAAAATATGCGGCTGCGAGGATTTGGCATATCTATCAGTTTTAAAATTTGATAAACCAAATGCATTTCATTTTTTAAATCTTTTTTCTTCTTTATGCAAAAGTTTTGGTGGGACCTTAAAAAACCTTTCCGTTTTTGCATTAGGCAGATTTCCAGATTACACCGATTCCGACCAAGGCAGAATTTACTGTAGCACAATCCAGTTTTTAAAAAACTGAGTAAATCTGTGCGACGTTTTAATGTCTATGGGGTATTTACAGATATTTTATTACATTTATTATATTCTGTGTTTCGCCAGTGAAAATGCGGTGGGATATTTTATATACCACTTCAATTTGATCAAGATTTGTACAAGAATTTTTTAGCAAATTTTATCTTTAATCTTGATGAAAAAAAAAAAAATGTAAAATTGCATTATTATTAATTCCAAATAATTTGATATGAGGAACACAATTAATTACTTGCCCCTGAAAGGATTAAAAGAGTCATAAGTTAGTGCATGTTTAACGTTGAACCTGCATTTACATGTACGAGTAGTTTCATGTGCAGACCTGGAAAAAAAATGAACGTGCTCAACTAATTATCTTTTAAATAAGCGTAAAAAAATACAGGATTACAAATAGACAGGGAATAAATAGTGTGTACTATTAAATACTATTCATAAATTTAGTTTCGGGTGTTGTAGGGGAGACCGGGGCAAGATGACTATGTTAACAATTTTTGTTGTTTATTAATTTATTTTTAAATATAGTAAAATTAATTTTACACCAACTGTTAGAGTGTTCCTTTGTAGTATTAACTATATTACCATTTAATTTTTCAAGTAAAAAAATAAAGGATAATTTTATTTTTTCATAACCTTAACAAATCGTCATCTTGCCCCAGTACTGGGGCAAGATGACAACACTGAAAAACTGAACATATTTTATCTTTTGAATATGTTACATGGTTTAACAAATGATAACTGTGTTTTTACGTCTTACAAAGTATTAAACTAAGCATAATGCATTGTAACGTAATGTTGAAGTGTTTAGTTGTGCAGCTAACAATATTCACAAATAAAATTGCCATTTTCATAATTGGAACATTCCTTATGCCTCCGCTATTGGCATTTACAGCACTGGAGACATTCTTCTGTTGGTGGGTCATAATATTCTTCACCAAAAGCAGGACATCTGAAAACACCATCCTTTGAAGTTGATGCAACTGGGCTGTTTGGCCTGGATTTAACAGACTTAGGCCTACAGGAACTTAGTTTGAGTTTTTTTACTCCCGTTTTAGTTTCATGAGCTTCTTTTCTCTTTTTCTTTAAACGTTCCTGTTTTTCCTTCTGCTTTTTCCTTTGTTCTAACATTTCTTGGATGGGTGTGCTTGTAAGAATGCTTGAGCTCAGTGTTTTTCTTTTTTCTTTTTTTTCTCACATTGTGTTGCCTTAGGCAATGATTTGAAATCAAAAACACCAACAGGCTTCTTTGGTGCATCAGTATCAGCATTTGCCATAAATTCTGGTTCTTCTGGGAGGGGGGTTTATACGTTGGTTTTCCACTACCAGGGACTGAGGATGACGAGCTCGTCATCTTGCCCCGGACTGCCTGTTTAAAAATATTCGTTTTCATTGCCATGAAGGAAGACGATTAATTGACATTTATTAGTGGTAATAGGTAGTATTTAAACTAAGTTACTCATAATTATTAAAGAGAAACGATATATCTTACCTGTATCTGAAGCAGAGCTTATTTACACATGCATAAAAGTTATAACGTGGCAGCGGTAAACAATCAAAGCTTCACAATTAACACAAAAATGGCGATTTCAACGTCTCTATACTATTGTATAACGAACGGCCGATAGGAGAGCCAGTAGTGTCCAGTTGATGCTGTCACGTAGTAGAAAGCGGAAAATTTAAGACATTCGTCATCTTGCCCCGGTATCCCCTACACATATTTAAAATTCCACAAACCTTGGTGATTAAAATGGCAACAATCAATTTTGATACCATATTTGAGTTCCATAGATCAAGGCAGAGGAGAATAAGGTTAATAAATGAAACTTAAAATTCTAGTGCTATATTCACCTTGGGTTAAATAATATAAAAAAGCACAAATAATTGTACTAATATTACTTTCAGGTGCATTCATATAAAATAACGATAATTAAAATACATTAAAAATATCTTAAAATACATTAAAAAAACCCACAACATTTTCAGCCATTACAAGGCCGTCATCAGTGAGATTTAAATGTTGTTATTATTTTCTTTGCGCTTATTCAAGAATTTTCCAGCTGGTAATTGTAATTAGCTTTATATTTTAAGATATTTTTAATGTATTTTAAATATAGTTGTATTATACAGGGTGATTCAAAAAAGATGGGAAAAATTTTAAGAGGTGATAGTACACACCCAAACAAACATTTTGTATCAAAGAATGCATGGTCGAAAACTAAACGTAAAAAAGTTAGAGGGCGCCAAAAGTTATGTTCTTATACGAGGCAAAAACACACAATGAACGATTAAGTTAAGTTACGAAAACAAATCTAATGGCATTTGATTACAATAAGTGCTCAAAACACTGACCGGCAGCTGTTATGCACGCAGTACAATGGCGAAGAACAGATTGGCCAATTTTATGAAACACACCTGGCATATCGCGAACTTCCCCTACAGCAGCCGAAATCTTGGCGACAAGCTCTTCTGCGGATTCAATGGGAGTCTCATACACAAGAGCCTTTAGCTGTCCCCACAAAAAAAAAATCGAGACATGAAAGATCTGGCGAGCGCTTTTTTGAATCACCCTGTATACACCTGATTATTATGCACCTGGAAGTAATTTTTGTAGAATTATTTGTGCTTTTTTATATGAGAATGAGGTTATAGATTAGGTTAACTTGAGATGAGATGCCGTGTTGTACGAAATGCCGAATCACGTAGTTTTTATATGCGCAGGTGCTGTACGGAAACTCTGCTCAGTTCTAAGGAAGAGGGCTCCCTGGTGATACTTTAATTTATGTTTGCGGTCTTTAAAAAAAAAAATAAATAAATAAAAATAAGTGGTACTTTTCTTATTGCTATTTCGTCTTACCACTTCTGGTAAGTGTCAAAAATCTTTTATGTGACGTCTTTATTTGCCTATATAAGTCTTAGTTTAAACACCAGAGAAATAAAGCTGATGTTTTTAGAGGGCACTGGTACCTGGCCTTTCTGCAAATCATAAATGGTGGTCGGTTCCTGCTTCTTCACGTCAGTGGGGGTACCGGCGTCTTGTCCAATACTTTGGGGTGAGTCGAGGAAAATTTTTGGAGGTAAGATGACGGTTGTTTTCCGTTGCGGTCAAATGCCTGGTTGCCTCTTCATTGTTTAAATTACTCTTGGATATTAACTAACTTATCAAGGATTAAGTAAAATGATGCTATAAAGTGACAAAATATCATTTATTAAGATTGACGATCGTTTCGTCGCACCAACGGCGACATTTTCAAAATCATATACAATAGAAATTATTTTCACATAATTTAAAAATAATAAACATAGTAAATAATGTCACGAGACATGATGCATAATGAAATATTGCAAACATAAAATAAATTAAATAATATCGTATATGATTTTGAAAATGTCGCCGTTGGTGCGACGAAACAATCGTCAATCTTAATAAGTGATATTTTATCACTTTATAGCATTATTTTACTTAATCTGTTTATAAGTGATTATTATACATGTTTTTATCAAGGATTTTAATCAGATAATTTAAATCGGTGATTAAATCGTGATTTTAATCAACTGATTAAAAAATATTCATTGATTAAAAACATAAATTTTCTAAATGTTTAAAATGACATAAAGAAATATTAAAATCTAAGATGAACATAATTTGAAAAGTTTCGATATGCATTCTGCCTTATAAATAAAGTTTATTGACCTTATAAATAATTGGTTAATAAATATTAATTTTAATCATTGTTAAAAATTTGATGTTAAATGCAGTTATAAATAATTTTAATAAATGTAAATATCGGCAATATATAATATAATTTTAGATAACTAGGCTCTTCTGCCCTCTACGAGCTACGTCCCCCAACCTCCATCAAGACACCACAGACTCCAAAAACACGCTAATTTGATCTGCTTTGAAAAGATAACGGATTAAATTTTCTACCAAGATTCAGACGATCGGGATTTTTTTTTTTAATGAATGAGAACCAGTGTTCAGAGTGTTTAGCAGAGTGCAATAAAATCTCTGAAAAATGTGATTGCATCAAATGCATTCAGTGAAACTGTTGGCTATATAAAGGTTGCTCAAAGTGCCTAAACAAAACAACATCTTACCCATAGCTATGGGTAAGATGCCGAAATGCAATGTGTTTACAAAAACAAAATTTTTGATGCTTTATATAATATCTGTAAAATCAAATAAGATTTTAAATGATACATAAGAGTACAAACTTTAACAAGAAATCAATGAATAACGAATAAAAACAGGCGATTTTTAAAACAATAAAGTAAAAAACTACGGGATCTTCACCCAATTTACCATATATACTTTTTCTTTAATATTCAATAATTATATATAATAAAATGTGTTAGGAAACTACACAAACTTCGGAAATTAGAATTAAGATTATATATATAGTGTGCCAACGATTTTTTTTTTTTTTCAAAAGCGTTTTCATGTTGTCTTAGATCGATGAAAATTGCTCTATATCTCGAAAACTAATAATTGCAATGAACTGTAAACTTAGACAGCCATGTTTTTACTTTCTTCTATCTTCAATAGAAAAAAGTATTGTAATCGAAATTTTTTTCGACTTCCGGTTTTCGACAGATTTACACGTTTTCGGGGTCAGATATCCCAAAAAACATCTATATATATATATATTACGCTAACGTACGTGGCACAGAAATCTCGATTATTTGTTATTGTTTAATGGCGACCCCCGAGAAACGCATCTCATTGGTTACTGTGTAAAATTCCTTTGGGAGGATTTAAGGCGACCGGGTTTATTTACGTCTCGTCACGGCGCGCGGCGTTTCGTTCTTTCGCTGCAATTATGGAGCTTCAAAATATTATTTGAAATGTCCGTAAAAGATCTCGGCGAATGCTTGAAAGTGAAGAAGAAGCCGAATTAAGAAGAGAAAATTGAAAAAATTGGATCGATAACGCCGTCAAACAGAGCATAAGCGATCGCCAAAATAGGCTTAATAACCGTAGTATGCACGCGTTGCTTCTGAAATCCAAATTACTGATTTAAACGGTCCGGGCATAACTGCGGGACTTTAAGTGAAACGTGCAATTTCTGCAAAGCACTATATTGGAAATGCATATTAAACAGCAGCAAGAAGTTTACAAAATATTGCCATGACGTTACACCGTCTCTACCCCCCTCTGTACGGACCTGCGATACAAATTTCAGGCTCATTTAAGAATATTATTACGGGCCCACCAGAAGTAAGATACAGTAAAACCTTCGGAACGAAAACGACCAGTGATAAATTCGTTTTATGCAGGTTATTTAAAGTGAACAAAGCATAATAGCATTTTTGGGGAGAGGAGAGAGCTGGAACTTGTTTTTTTCGTTTATTGCAGGATTCCGTTATAAGCAGTCTTTACTCTATTAGAAATTATCTATTTTTTGCTGAATGGTACTTTAAAGACAATCTATATAGTAATATTTGCCTACAATTTTATTATTTCTTTTTCAATATTACAGTTTATGATGCATTTATAATTGCTTTTTCATTTAAAGATTTTAAATAAAAAATTAAATTATTGGAAACATAATTAAATTTTAATTGAATTCATCAAATAATTTGGAATAAAAAATTTAAAGTATGAGACATATAAAAATTAAAATCTTAACCCGTGACTTTACACAAATTTGGAACTGAACAAGAGTCGGGCCCTGCTAATTCGCACCATCTCTACACCCCCCCCCCCCGCCCTCCCTCTGTACAGACCTGCGATACAAATTTCAGATTCATTTAAGAATATTATTACGGGGCAACGCCGGGCGGGTGAGCTAGTGTTTTAAAAAAAAATGTCTATCTGTCCGTGTGTCTCGCCATTGTACCATCAAAAAGTGTATGAAGTTGTGCATAGAATTGAACCAATTTTTCGTTAAGTTTTTGTCTATAACAAGTAGGTTCTTCCTTAATTTGGAAAAAATCCGCCGGAAGGAGGCGCTGTAATAGCAATTTTTGCGCGACTTTTGTGCCATTGAAAAGTCTATGAAGTTATGCATAGAATTGAACCACATTTTTTTTTTTTAAGTTCTTGGCAATGGTAAGTAGGGCTTCCTTAATTTGGAAAAAAATCCGCCTGTAGGGAGCGCTGTAATAGTGATTTTTGTGCCATCGAAAAGTGTATGAAGTTATGCATAGAATTGAACCAAATTTTTTGTGTATGTTTTTGATCATGGCAAGATGGTCCTCCCTGAATTTGGAAAAGTTCCGCCGGAAGGGGCCACTGTAATGGCGATTTTTGTGTCATTTTCAATATTGTACCTTCGAAAATTGTATAAAGTTATGCATAGAATTGAACCGAATTTTTTGTGTATGTTTTTGGCCATAGCAAGATGGTCCTCCCTGAATGTGGAAAACTTCCGCTGGAAGGGGGCGCTGTAATAATTTGTGTAATCTTCTTAAATTTTCGTAGTTCTATTGTACACCAGTGGCTCGTGAATCGGCAGGAATTTCCCATCCTGATAAGCAGACTATTCGTGATTTTAATAAATATCATGATCGAGATTAACTCGTTTTTACTCCGATTAATTGACTGAAGCAGACATTTAAGATGAAAGTCAAAGTTGATACAGTACTGAACTAATAAAAATGAACTATTGACATTTGTAACAACATTTTGAAATATTAAAATATATGAGATAGAAGAAAGTTTTGTGATTGGCACATCCATCTAGTTGATTATTGTAGTACGTTTTATGCAAAATCAATGAGGTCATAATTAATGTTTTTTAATTTGAATAATATATATATTGTAAAACCTTCGACTAACATGTGGAAGTGGTAGCGTGGAACTTCAGTCAAGCGGAGGCCCAAGTAATAATTAAATCAAACAATTTATTGAAAAGACATAAGATAAATTAATTTCTTGGTTATACTTGAATTACAACTATATTATATTTTCTGGGTACGTTACAGCTGACGACACTGTTCATTTAAAAGCATAAGTTCAACAAAGCATGAGATAGGCATCCAATCTTCTAATGGATTCTTTATCAAAAAAAGTTTAGTCCTTTTACCTTAATTCGTAACGAAAACTGCTGACGCTGCTTCTCGTGCACAACAATCCGTTGTCAACTCCTTTTTACCTCGCGGCCTCGACCGGAGAAATATTATCCTGCCTGAAACGGCAGACTACTTCTATCCCTTCGGACCTCTCCGAAATCGCAGTCCCAACTCAGCGAGCAGCCCTCTCCTTGGGATTCAAAAACGCATCTTCCTCCTTTCTCTGTTCGTTCAAATTCACCTTCCTAAAACAAAAGCTATCTGTCGTCCCACTCAGAGCCTAGGTTGAATGATATCACTAACAAACTTCGATATCATTGGTCAAGAGAGACCCTCTCTGCTAGCGTGAGAAAATTTTCCATCTAGTTTCATTTTTAAATTGTCCTGGGAAAATATCGGCAAACTTGCTACTTAAAAGGAATCCCATAACTCCTATTCTTTTCATGCCGTTCTACTTTTCCGTCAACCTTTAAGATTGGTTTAGATGGATTGATTCTTTTTATCATTTCCGGCAGAACCTTGAGACTTAGAAATATTTTGAGCTGTTATGCTTATACATTGCTTTTCCTATCTAGAGTTCTCATTTGAAAATATATGGGACCTTTTTTGTGAATCCCATTGGATTCTTCACAATACCCCCCGCCTTTAAATGATATTTCGGCTGCAAGACGTAATATCTGCAAAGAAAAGGTTAGCTCATATATTAGAGTGGCCCTCCTTTATATATCTCACTCACCTTTTTCACAAAAAACTTTTCATACAATTTACATTTAACTTACTAATGCTGAGTACCTTTGATTATGAAATTTCACTTTTAAAAGACAAAACACATTTAAAATTTTACACTATGACATTTACACAAAATAAGGTAAATTTAATATGTACACCTAGTTAAATCGAATTCGACTCACTTATGTACACTTAGTTAAATCGATTTCGACTCACTTGATCCGGCGCTAAATTTCTAACTGCTAGAGCCTGTCATGTGAAGGCCTATTTCTATATTTAGGATAGTGTCTCGGACGTGAATCTTCGCTTGTCAACCTATTTATTTTCTCCGCGTTTTTTTCTTGTGGTTTTTGTCTATTTACACGATAATTTTGCAACTTTTCGTGTCTACCTGTGGCGCTCGCCACACAATAAGCCGGGGACATTTTAGAGTCGCCCGTCCTCCGACTAATCCGTTTCGTAACACTTTCGCGCTCTTTATTCCCGTCCAAATCCTTTACTAGATTTTCTGACCTGAGATACTTTTTGTTCTCGTTATTTCTAAACCCAAATTCTCTTTTGTTCCTTCTCAGTGTTATTTTCACTGACGTATCCCTTTGATTATCCGATCTATCTATACTTTGACACGCCCTATTTGCTTGTGTTAAATCCTCACACTCATGATGCGATTTTTCTAACCCCTTTTTCAGTTTGACTTCTCGTATGGGGCAACCCATCTCATGATCCCCTTTGACATCTTTCTTTTTTCTTTTATTCGATCCTAAAACCTGATCTTCCTTTTTCGTGGGTGATACAGTATTATCCTTCCTTCCCTCCCAATTCTCATATCTCGTTTTTGACAGGGTACCTCCCATTTCCTTTCTTTCTCCCAAGTTCACGCTCGTCAATTTTGAGTAATCCTCTCTTATCTTATTCTCTTCCCTTCGGGATGGATTCCCGTTTTCGTTTTTCGCTTTCGCTATGTTATGGATGACCACTGCATCTGAAATCTGCATTTTTTTCCTTTTAATATCATCAATTAATTTTTGAGTTTTGTTACCCAAAATATAGTAAGACAAATTCGTCTTTCTGTCCGTCACGATAGCTTTTGTTTTTAGTCTCCCGAGTCCTTCAATTTTTAAAACAACTTCGGCGGTCGGTAAGCGACGAGTATTGTTTATTAACGGCTGTCTAACTCGAATGGTGCCCCCGTCTAATTGATTGCGTTTAATAAATCTCCTCGAAATTACATCATATTGACTTCCACTGTCTCTTAATGTTGTGCATTCCCTTCCGTTGATTAGCGCGCGGCTTAGATAAGGCTTAAAACTTTCTTCAAAATTTGTACTTCCGCTAATATGATGAACGCTGGTAATTTGCTCTCCATTTCTTTTGTTTTCGGGACAATTAACCTTCAAATGGTTTGGGCTCGAGCAAATGAAACACCTAATAGCCCTTTTGCGCTCAAAGATTTTTTTCCTTTCTTTCTCTATATTTCGTTCTCTCCAGTTAGTTCTGGTTTCGGAATGCCCCCCTCTCGTTTCGTCTTCATTTTCCATTTTCTCATCCCGCGAATTTTCTTCGAATTTTAGCTTTTTGTTCCACGATTTTTTTGACGTCCCTTTTATAGTTTCGTATTCGTCCAGATCCTTAGCTAGTGTTCCTGGATCTTTATATTTGGCCCACGAATCTATAAAATGTTCCCTTAAATCCGCTGGAGCACGCCTCTTAATCTGTTCGGTGATTAGCAAATCTTTTAACTCTTTAAAATTAGTAACCTCAAGATCATTTAACCACCCTTCTAGAAAGCTATTTAGTTCAAAAATGAGGTCTTTCCACGGGCTATTCTGGTCTCGCGAATGTTTATCTAATTTTTGTCTATAAGCCTCGCCACTCAATCTAAAACGAGCTAACAGAATTGACTTCACATGCTGAAAGTTGTCAACTCGGTCTGTCGGTTCGCGCAAGATCAATTCAGCTATCTGTACGGGCAACAAAGCTAATAAATGCGTGACCAGATCCTCATTTTCTATCCCAGACCTTAATGCCTGTCGTTCAAACAAGTTTAAAAATAGGGTTATATCCGAACGTTCTGGATCAAAACGATGCATTATAGTTTTTAGCGCTAATTTAGGTCTTTCCGATCCGTTACTGGAAGTCGAGTTACGCCTCCCTGAGTTTTGCGTTAATTTTAATTGCTCTAATTGAAAATTTCTCTCTTTTTCTATCTCTTCTTTTTCTTTTTTCTCTCTTTCTAAAAGTATTAGATCTTCCCTATCTTTTACTATATATCCCACTTGTGTTAATGCAAAGTCGGCATCATAATCGTCCGCGCCCTCTATCTTTTGGATAATCGTCGCTATTATGTCACTTTCTTCTATCTGAACTCCTAATACCTCTGCTAAATTTTGCAGATCAGCCTTTCGGCAATATTTCAATGCCGTTATTTTCGCCATTATCTATCGATTTTATATTCCTACCGATACTACAAAGATAACCTAACGATTTCCCTCTTTATATATTTATTTATTTATTTATTTATTTTTTTTTTTTAACTACCTCAGAAGATGTGAATTTGACACTTCACCGAGAATATTCTAACCTTATCTACCGTTATAAAATGTTTTCAAACGTATTCAAAATATACATAAATAAATTAGCAATACTGTAATAAATTTCAGACATTCTACGTTTTAGTGTTAGTTTCTAAAAGAAAGTATAATTTTTCCACTTTTTACATTCCCTACACACACAAAATATAGAACATAAAAAAAAAATATTTCCAAATGCTATAGGTAAACAATTTTCCCTATTTTACTCAGAATTGAACACTCCTTGCAACATTTTCAATGCTTTTTCTATTTTGAATATAAGTATATATTTAGGAAAATCAATCATTAAATAATCCAAATTGATTCTAAAATATTTTTCAAGCAAACTTTCCTCACAATGGTACTTTTCTTACATGACATCTAATTTTTTTCTTTTTTTTTTTTTTTTTTTTTTTTTTTTTTTTAAGAATCTAGTTCGATTTTAGTTTTCTGTATTCTTAATTTAAAAAAAAAATTTTCAAAATTTAAAGCCAATGACAAAGGGTATCAGCTTCCTTGTACTATAATTAATTAATAAGTTAATAATTTTCTATTTTAACTAACCAATTTTTCAATTTTAAAATTTTCATTTACCTCAAAACAAAAGTTTTCCTTTAAAATATTAATTTCTTATCAACATTTCAATTAATTAATAAATTAAGAGCCACTCAAAATAATGAGCTTACCTTTTGTTTTGCTGGGGCATTTTCTCTCGGGAACTGTACTGCACGGCACTGCACTGCACTGTAGTCTCCTTTCACTGCACACAGTCTTGCATCTGGATGTCGTCTAAAGCACCTTGTTGGGGAACTGTCCGGCACGATACTGGTGTCACTTTTCTCTACGCACAGTCTTGCGTCTGGAGCACTTTCTTAGGGGAACTGTCCGGCACTATACTGGTGTCGTTTTCCTATGCATACGGTCTTGCATCTGGAGCTCTTTCTTAGAGGAACTGTCCGGCACGATGCTGGTGTCGCTTTTTCTACACACGGTCTTGCGTCTGGAGCTCTTTCTCTTAAGCTAGTCTTTTAATGTTCAGAGTCCTTGCTGTGCATACCACCTTCTGCCACCAAGTTGTAAAACCTTCGACTAACATGTGGAAGTGGTAGCGTGGAACTTCAGTCAAGCGGAGGCCCAAGTAATAATTAAATCAAACAATTTATTGAAAAGACATAAGATAAATTAATTTCTTGGTTATACTTGAATTACAACTATATTATATTTTCTGGGTACGTTACAGCTGACGACACTGTTCATTTAAAAGCATAAGTTCAACAAAGCATGAGATAGGCATCCAATCTTCTAATGGATTCTTTATCAAAAAAAGTTTAGTCCTTTTACCTTAATTCGTTACGAAAACTGCTGACGCTGCTTCTCGTGCACAACAATCCGTTGTCAACTCCTTTTTACCTCGCGGCCTCGACCGGAGAAATATTATCCTGCCTGAAACGGCAGACTACTTCTATCCCTTCGGACCTCTCCGAAATCGCAGTCCCAACTCAGCGAGCAGCCCTCTCCTTGGGATTCAAAAACGCATCTTCCTCCTTTCTCTGTTCGTTCAAATTCACCTTCCTAAAACAAAAGCTATCTGTCGTCCCACTCAGAGCCTAGGTTGAATGATATCACTAACAAACTTCGATATCATTGGTCAAGAGAGACCCTCTCTGCTAGCGTGAGAAAATTTTCCATCTAGTTTCATTTTTAAATTGTCCTGGGAAAATATCGGCAAACTTGCTACTTAAAAGGAATCCCATAACTCCTATTCTTTTCATGCCGTTCTACTTTTCCGTCAACCTTTAAGATTGGTTTAGATGGATTGATTCTTTTTATCATTTCCGGCAGAACCTTGAGACTTAGAAATATTTTGAGCTGTTATGCTTATACATTGCTTTTCCTATCTAGAGTTCTCATTTGAAAATATATGGGACCTTTTTTGTGAATCCCATTGGATTCTTCACAATATATATATATATATATATATTCAGAACTAAAAGGTTTTTGATTGATAATGAAGCATGGGATATGTGCGGATATATTCATTTATCTCATTATCAAAATAAAAATTCAATGGGATGATTTCTTTTGGAACATATAAATTAATGGTTGGCATGTGGATTTAACATTAGTACCCTCAAACGTTTAACTCTTCTATGAAGATTTAAGGTAAACTAATACCTTTTATCCCAGGCTGTCTTGATCCAATGAACTTAAATATGATATCAAAAATGTTTGTTGCTTTTTAATAATTCCAAGCGGGTACAATGTTTTAAATGTAAACGCGTTTTAAACATAATCCGCATGCACATAATTATTTAGCAGTCATTATTCCCGTTGATTGGTACTTATAGATTTTTTTAATGATTATTTATGGTGGAATTATTGGGGGTGATTACCTTTTTTTCCAGGGACTGTAAATTCTTACTTCTAAGATAATAATTGTCAGTTTATTCTTATTCTTTTTCTTTCTTTTTTCTACTATTTAAATTAAAATGTGTCAGTGCACAAACAAAAGTTGTTATAAATTTTCTAGTTTACAACATTAAATTTTATAAATAGGGAAAACAGGATTTCTGCTTTCGGCGCTTTCATTTATACTAAAAAAGAAAATTCTTCACATTTATATGACAAAGTACTGAATATAATTAAGATAGTAATATGCGTTTAGCGCAATCCGTTTCTTTTAAATAACTCTCATTGTTACATTAAGTAGATTTCTCCGCCTTTTAAATAAATTTTTACATTAATTTAATGAAGTCTGAAGAGAGATTAAGATTGTTATCAACTGTAACTGTTTCTAATTTAAATAAATTCCAGAAAGGTTTTATGAATTTCGGCATGAATCCCGGGAATACTTAAAATTTTACAAAGCAATTGCAGATAATACATCTAATTAATTTTGTACAGCACATCTAAAAGCTACAATATATTTCAGGCAGAATTTAAGTTATTCTGTAATTACATATGCACGTTTTTCATAGATATTTAAAAATTTTATTTTAAGAAGAGTTTACAAAATTTCATTTTACTACCAAAATAAATAAAATAATAAAATACAAGCAGGAAGCACGAATTCTGCTTTATAAGAATATAGTGTGTCCCTCCCCCCCCCCCCCCCGATGAATAAAAGAAAAAAATATTAATAATATTATTACGAGGTGGGACCCGTCGAATTTCGACGAAAGAAAATGTTTAAGAAGGAAGTGTTTTATTAATTTATAATAAATATGTAAAATTAGTTTTTTTTTTTTAAAAGCACTTTATATTGGTTAAACTAACTCTCAAACAAACATTATTTTAACGTAATGGCCACTGCTTCTCTATAAAACGTAATGGTCACTGCTCTGCTATAAAGGTACACTAAATTTGTGAAAAACTTTGCGTTTTATCAGTGTGTGATTTCAATTGCGTTATTTTCGAAGTGAAGCATTTGCATCTGTGAAAAATTCCAAGGTTGCTGGAGTGAAAATGATGCACTTCTACAAAACATATTTCAGTTTTAAGACTTAAAATACACCCTTTTATTTTATATAAAATGACGTCATTTACATCCACTAATGAATTTCATATTTACGATCCAGTCTTAGACAGTATCTGTTGAAAAGTATGCGTATGACGTCCCTATCGCAGAATAATACACAAACCCAGCAAAAAGCGATGTTGTAAACCCCACAAAAAATAGCCTATCTAATGATTCATATGCCTTCATTTGTTTGTAACATTAATGTGGATACTTCAAATGAACTATAGTTTATAATAGCTCTGTGTTTAATCAGAAATCATTCATGTATATTTTTATCAAAACAGTACATATTTTAGTTACAATTTTTTTCAGTTCTTTCTTATGAAAAAATAGCAACAAAAAGATATAGTAATCTACTATTTTCCCTTTAATTTCTACAGAAATGGAGTACTTCAATTGCCACCATTACAGAAATAGGATTAAAAACTGCGAAAAATTAATATCTGAAAATTAAATTGTGTTACAGTTTTCAAACAAATTGCAGTTAAAAGTACTTTTTTTTCCTATACGAAGATGTAAAAATTGAAAATGTGCGATGCTTAGAAGTTAAAAAATTGCAGTAGAGATTATGAATATTTCACCGAACAATGATATATCTGCTTCGTTTTATGGCTGGCTTATGTAACATAACGTTATTTTTTAGGGACGGCACTTTAATTGTTACCCGAAAGAAACAGCATATCGAGGACTGCTAAAACAATACAAAATAAGAAATATTTTCAGTTTAAATTACTAATTAATTTACACTACAAATATTTATTATTTTGTTTTGATTTATTTTATTTTGTTTTATTAGTTTATTTATTTTGGAAGTTAAATGTAAATGTTTTAAACTGGTTTTAAAATAAAATTAGGTAAATATCTGTGAAAACGTGCATATGTAAGTTACAAATTAATTTAAACTTTTATTGTTTTCAATGCATTAAATGTGATTAAAAGCAAAACGCGTGCTTTCTTTTCAACACTGACATTAATTACTACCACTAAAAAAATACCACCCATTTTCATGAAGTTGTTTTGAACGTTACTGGGATTCTAATGTGGATTTCGCGGGTCTTTTTTTTTTTTTTAAATGAGTCTCTTTAATAGATTAAATGTATTTTCCCCACTTTGAAGTACCTTATCACGTTTATTCAACAACATCTGTGTAGAATTGTAAATAGCTGGTAATTAACTGTAAATGTTTCAAAGTGATAGCAAATGAATTACTTTTCCAAGTAAAAAAAAAAAAAATTCTAAATTAATACAAGTAACATTTAAATACCTATACGTGATGTTCAATGTGCGTGAATCTTCGTAAGTTGCGAAATGCTTTTAGGCTGAACCGCGTATTTCGATAATTTCATATATACTGTTTGTTCAAAAATAAAATTTGATGATTTCTCGATATACATTTTTTACAAATATATTTACTTCTTTAATAACTTTCAGTATAATGAGTTTGCATTTTATTGATACAAGTAGCATTGTAAAGTTTCACAAAAGTTGCGCATTTATAGAACAATTCATATTTCTAAATACCAACTCCTTTTTTTTCCCCCGATGCTTTTATTAATTTCCAACATTGAATGTAGCACGTGTATTAACCTTTTATCTACTGACGGTACTTATAAATACCATTAAAATAACTTGTTATAAAATTCGTTTAATACATCGATTAGTTGTAATAAGTTTAAAATGAGTTATAGATAGATTACTTAATCTTGTTCCAAAATAATTATTAGTTATACAAAACAAAAATATTTTTAAAAAGATAATTTCTTTTGCCTTTGCCTCTTTTCAGCTTTCTTGGCGTTGGGTGGTGGGGATTTCAATTCGGAAATACTTCTATATTTCTATTGTAAGAACATTATTTTTGTACGTTTCCTAATTCTACAAAATACTAAGAAACACATTTAAAATAAATATTTGATTGGGGTTATAAATATTGCACAAAATCCCTATAAATTCAAATTTAATTCGTCCTTCTAAATCCTTCAAGAATTTATTAAGTAGTTATGTAAATCTTCTAATGTAGTTGAAACAATTCACGAAAAATTCTTTCGAAGATATAATTGTCATGAATTCATAATTCAGTAGATAAAGGGTTAAAAGGATCTTGCAAATAGCAAAAATGCTGATACTCAGCGTGGATGAATTAAGCACTTGTTTCTTTCAGATGGCCTTTAGGCCTATTAAGGGAACAAGGAACTTTCAAAAAACATTTTTTTACTTATTTTTTAATTGCACCTTAAATGTTATTCAAGAGCGCACTATATGAATTACGGCATATATTTATCACACACAAAAATTATTTTTGGAGAAAAATGAGGAATTTTCCTGAATATTTTAAGCGTTATCAAGAACTTTCAAAATATCTGAACCTCATTCCATATCAATTAAAATCCTCAATATTTTTCCTGGCCAGTTTGTTTACATGTACAAATAAAACTGTGCATCAAATTTTATACATTTGAATATAAAGATAAGGAAAAAAATATTTTCTAAATTTTAGGAAATTTTCAGCATTTTTGCACCTTATTTCGTCACTTCATTACCTTTAACTTTCCCAATTATATTTAGTTTTAAAAAAACTATGCACAGTTTTATTTGTATGTGTAAGCGAAACTGGCATAAAAAATATTATGGATTTTAATTAAAATGGAATGAGCTTGAAATATTTTGAAAGTTCTTGATAACGCTTAAAATATTCAGGAAAATTCCTTATTTTTATCCAATTTTTTTTTATTATTTTCTTGTGTGATAAATATATACCATAATTCATATACTGTGCCTTTGAATAGTGTTTAAGGGGCGATTTAACCCTTCACTGCACCACGTACCACATCTGGCACATACCTAAAAACATTGTAATTCTTATTATGTGCCATAAATTTGGCCGATATGATCTCTATCCCTGATCAAGAACGGTCCAAAGAATGAAATAACACTTATTTTGTCCATGTCCGATGGCTGCATTTGACAAAAATTAGAATTTGTTCTTCGGAAACAAAAGAAATTTCTATCAAGCTATTAAGGTAAAATGTACTTTCATTATTTTTACTGAATACATAAACATATTGATATAAAAAAAGTTGCAGAGTGTTATGCAGATAAAATTAATCAATTTAATCTCATCTAGTTGTAAAATATAGCAATACAATATTTAAAAACCCTAATAGTGTACATAGGGTACACGCCATAAAATATCAAATTTTAGCTGAAATTTTGAAAATTAATTTTTTTTACTATTTTTCCCATTATTATGCCGATATGTAGTTTTCAAATAATTTTTTTTCATAAAAATAGAAAAAATCGTGCAGTGAAGGGTTTAAAAAAAAAAAAAAAATGAGTTTGAACGTCCATTGCCCTCTTAAGTAGTCTTTCTCCAAGTCCACAAAGACTGGCTTTTGGGGTGAACTGGTTATTGGGTACTGAAAAAATAATGTGGATTACATCCATTTTGAAGAATTAAAAAAATTTTCGGATTTAATTCCAGAAATTTTTAAATATTTGCTGGGAATTTACTTGCACTTTAATATATTTAATTCATTCTATATAAAAAATCAGAAGGTAGTTACACAAAAGATGAAATATTCTGTAATAACATGCAGACGCCCCACCAGTAGCCGAGAGGTTCTGCTCTCGAAGCTGGTAGACGGGAGGTTATGGGTTCGAACCCAATCGCGCTTTAGAAAGTCCCCCACGGAGGGCACTCCCCCTCCCTTCGGGCCGATGTCCCTAGTGTAGATAATCGACCGTCATAAAACAAAACAAATAACATGAAGACACTTTTATCCAAAGATAATTACTGTCGTTTATTAAAACAATACTTTCTAAAAATTACACGTGGCTGTAAAAAACTTTGAATAAACACATGTATAATAATCACTTATAAACAGATAAAGTTAAAAATGCTATAAAAAGTGATAGAAAATCTTTATTAAGATTGACGATCGTTTCGTCGCACCAACGGCGACATTTTCAAAATCATTATTAACACACTAGTTAAAACTTTGAGTATAATTTGTTTTAAATTCAAGATAAACACAAATAGTTGGTATAAAACTTTCCTGTTTAAGGTATTGATTATGATTAAAATGCAAAGCACGAGATGTGTTTCAGACGCTTTTATTAATTACTGTGATGAAAAGAAAAGAAAAACATTCGTTTGTAAGCAGTTGCTTCAAACATCATTAAGATTCTTTCATGCCTTGATCTGTATTGCTTAAACGACCCTCATCATTACCTTAAATAGATTTATCCGATTTTTTTTTTCTGCGTTGATTTAATTAAGTGAAGCAATAAAATAAAGTAAATGTTCAAAGTAAGGAGCCGTCCATGTTTGGCAATGTCGCTTTAAATAATTTTGAATTATTTACAAAAAAATCTGTATTAATGCCAGAAATGTTAATGTGATTATATAGAATTTTCAGACAGTTTAAACCAGTTATAGTGCGTGGAAACAAAATACGGAATCATTAAGACTTTGTATTATCGTATAATTTTATATGATCTTTTCGCGCAAAAGAATTAGTACCGAGTTATTTTTTACACATTTTGCCCAAATTTACATTTTCATATAAAATATATTTTGTTTTAAACAGATTTTAATGTAATTAAAGTTTCGTTGTACATTTACCGTGGCGCGTGTCTTTTAAAATTGAAATTCTAATTATATTTTTAATTGAATAAAATTCATGTATTCCCCTAGAAATAAAATTCCCCTAGAATTTCAACCTGCTGGGAATTAATCGTGAACGTTTCGTAGTAATATCTCCTAGATAAACATTTAAATATAATATTTTTTTTCAATATCATTACTAGCAATATGTAAATACTAATATATATTCTAGAAAAAAAGTAATATTGATGAATCAGTTTGTATAAATAATAATGAGCTGCGGCATGTTTAAGACTAATCCCACGTTACTCTATAATAAAATCATAAAAATTTCAAGATAGTAATTATCGGCTCATTTTTAAACTTCTTTTCACATATTATATTTACTTGTAAAATAACTTCTGTCATGAATAGGTGTATTTTAGAAAGAAGGATAAATAAAAAACTTTTATGAGATTTCCTCGTTTCCGTAATAAATACCATTAATAAGTAGACTATATTATGTTTCTGAAGTTGTCTTTATTTAATAAAAATGGAAAGAAAAATTGTATAATTTTATTTTTTATATAGAAAAATATTAAACATCATTAAGATTCTGCTGCGCGTTTATTATCAGCCGTTTCTTTTAAATTTACCACATAATTATATTTTCCCGGCTTTAGAATACCTTATCAAAAGTAGAACTATATTTTGTTTCTGAAGTTGCCATTGTTTAATAACAATAGGGAAAAAACTCTCCATTTTTATATTTTATATAGAAAAATAGTAAATGTCATTAAGATACTGTTGGAAATTTATCATCGGCTGTTTCTTTTACATATACCTCCTAATTACATTTTTCTCAGCTTTAAAATAGTTTATAAAATTTATTTAATGGAGTTCGAATAAAAATTTAAATGTCTCGTAAATAACTGTGAATTTGTCACTAAGATGTAGCATAGATATTTTTTATACACTAAAATTTCATGTGCGTTTTATTAAGCACTGAAAAAAAATTCAATATTTAAAATATAGCTGAATCTTAAGCGTTCTGAAAAATATTTACGCGGAATCTTTCATGGACTACTAGATTTATTTTGTAGAGCCTTATATCTACGAATTTCCTCCACAGAACAGTAGAACATAAATAAATGGTTTGTTTCTCCCACACACAATGCAAGAATATGTTAATTTTATAGAAAAAAAAAAAACTATCAGCCAGGTCGTTAATATTTAAAATATAGCTGGATAGCGTTAAAATATAGCGTTCTGAAAAATATTTAGGCGAAATCTTTCATGAGATGCTAGATTTATTTTGTAGAGCATTATCTGCGAATTTTCTCTACAGAGCAGTAGAACATAAATAAATGGTTTGTTTCTCCCCCACACAATGCAAGAATATGTTAATTTTATAGAAAAAAAACTATCAGCCAGGTCGTTAATATTTAAAATATAGCTGGATAGCGTTAAAATATAGCGTTCTGAAAAATATTTAGGCGAAATCTTTCATGAGATGCTAGATTTATTTTGTAGAGCATTATCTGCGAATTTTCTCTACAGAGGAGTAGAACATAAATAAATGGTTTGTTTCTCCCCCACACAATGCAAGAATATGTTAATTTTATAGAAAAAAAAACTATCAGCCAGGTCGTTAATATTTAAAATATAGCTGGATAGCGTTAAAATATAACTTTCTGAAAAATATTTAGGCGAAATCTTTCATGAGATGCTAGATTTATTTTGTAGAGCATTATCTGCGAATTTTCTCTACAGAGCAGTAGAACATAAATAAAGGGTTTGTTTCTCCCCACACAATGCAAAAATCTGTCAATTTTACAGAAAAAAAACTGTCGGCCAGGACGCGAATTTTTAAAACACAGCTGTATCTTAGTCATTCTGAAAAATATTTAGGCGGAATCTTTCATGGGCTACTAGTTTTATTTTGTAGAGCATTATCTGCCAATTTTCTCCGTAGAACAGTAGGACGTAAATAAGTGGTTTGTTTTTCCCTGCACAATGAAAAAATCTGTTTATTTTACAGAAACAAATAACTGTCAGCCAAAACATCAGTATTTAAAATTCAACTGGGTCTTGTTCTAAAAAATATTTACGCAGAATCTTTCACGGACTGCTAAATTTATTTTGTAAAGCATTATCTATAAATTTTCTCCGCAGAACAGTAGAACGTAAATAAATGATTTGTTTTTCCCTAGACAGTGCAAAAATCTCTGAATTTTACAGAAAAAAAACTGTTGGTCAGGACGTGAATTTTAAAAATACAGCTGTATCTTTGTCGTTCTGAAAAATATTTAGGCGGAATCTTTGATAAACCGCTAGTTTTATTTTGTAAAGTATTATCTGTCAATTTTCTCCACAGAACTGTAGAACGTAAATACGTGGTTAGTTTTTTCCCTGCCCAATGAAAAATTCTGTCAATTTTACAGGAAAAACACTGTCAACCAGGGCTTCAATTTTTAAAATACAGCTGGATCTTAGTCGTTCAGAAAAATATGTAGGCGGAATCTTCCATGGACCGCTAGTTTTATTTTGTAGAGCATTATCTGCCAATTTTCTCCACAGAACAGTAGAAAGTAAATAAATAGTTTGTTTTTCCCCGCACAATGCAAAAATCTGCCAATTTTACAGGAAAGAAAAAACTGTCACCCAGTACGTCAGTTTTTAAAATACAGCTGAATCTTAGTCGTTCTGAAAAATATTTAGACGGAATCTTCCATGGGCCGCTAGTTTTATTTTGTAGAGCATTATCTGTCAATTTTCTCCCCAGAACAGTAGAACGTAAATACGTGGTTTGTTTTTCGCAGCACAATGAAAAAATTCTGTCAATTTTACAGGAAAAAAACTGTCAACCAGGGCGTCAATTTTTAAAATACAGCTGGATCTTAATCTTTCTGAAAAATATTTAGGCGGAATCTTCCATGAACCACTAGTTTTATTTTTGTACAGCATTATCTCCCAATTTTCTACACAGAACAGCAGAACGTAAATAAACGTTTTGTTTCTCCTCACAAAATGCAAAAATCTGTCAATTTTACAAAAAAAAAAAAAAAAAAAAAAAAAAAAAAAAAAGATTGCCAGCTAGGACGTTAGTATTTAAAATACAATCACAGAACAGTAGAATGTACGTAAATAAGTGGTTTGTTTCTCCGCACACAAGGAAAAAATATGTAGATTTTACAGAAAAACTATCAGCCAGGACGCCATTAAAAAACAGTTTATATATATTTTTTAAACACTATTTTTACGAACTTCTTGTAACTTTACCAGATTTTGTCAGTAAAATAAACAGTTTACAGATTTCAACCGAAATAAAAATCTGTATTTATTACAAACTTTCTATTACTTTAACAGCTTTCAGTAAAGTATACTTTTTCCCAGTTTTTTTTTTTTTTTTTTTTTACTAGGGGGCTCGGCCCCCTACGAGCTACGCTCGCCAACCCCCGTCCAGACACCGTAGACTCTAAATGCACGCTAATTTGATCGGCTTTAAAAAAATTTCGAAAGATTGAATTATAATTTAAAAAATAGTGGCGATCTCTCTATAAGCGGATTTCTATTCATTTCTCTTTGATTGGGGAATTTTAACGCCAAATCCATTGCGGTACTACTTGATTATCCCGTCGACCAATTTCGCCAAATTATATAAATCGCCAAACCACTCGCCAAATTATACAAATTGACATAATTTTTATTTTAAATAACGAAAAAACAAATAAATTAGTACAACATTAATAAAAATACAGATAAAACGTCGAAATAAAAATAACTTGATGACGTAGACATGTGTAACAACATTTCAAAATAAGCTAATATAAAAGTAATTAAGTAAACAGAGTCTTTGTCTCCTGGTATTTTTTAACAAAGTGAAAAGAAAGTTCTTTTAAATGAGACATTTTAAATTATTCGTTTTTAATCTGACGTAATTTTGACCAAACTATTCTTTCTCTTTTTAATATTCACGTGAAAATACTTGTGTTAGAAATTAAATATTATTTGCACTTTCCTAACAAAAATAGCTGAAAAGTATCCTCTTAAAATATCAAATAAATGTCTAGCGCAATTTCTAAATTTAAACGTTTTGCAATATTATGTTGTGTTCATTTTATGTAATAACTGTAATGTGACGTAAATATGACGTAATTTCTCCTATTTAAGACTTCTAACGCATGTTAATAAATTTATTGCTTTACAAATTCCTTTTTCTCTTAAAATTCACGTGTAATTATAGTTTTTATGAAATAATTTTTAATAAGTTCTGCTTTTTGTACATAATTATTTAATTCTAATTCCAAATGTTTTTTTCTGTTTATAATAGTCACGTGTAAATAATTTTTTAATTTATTTACACGTATAAATATTTTTTTTTTTTTTTTGAAGCAAACATTATTGCTTCCGCTGTTTATACAGTTGGCAACAGTTTAAATTAATATCACTTTCTAAAATCTGTTAAAAATATCTCTAGAAATGCTGAAAATCTGAATTTAAAATAGAAATAAAACCTCAAAAAATTAGTCAAAATAAAAAAATTAATGCAATCTGCACTCCGGCAAATTCTAACGCATAAAATGATCTAAAAATGATTAAATTCCTATGAACAGTTTTTGCTCCTATAAAACTTTTTTAGTGGAACGATTTTGTCCAACTTTAGCATTAAATATCTCTTAAAATAATTCTTCGATCTGAAAATTGTCTGCATCAGCGTGCTTATCAAACATTTCTGTATAATACTACCATTTTCATATTTTTGTATGCATTATTTTTCTTAATATTAACGAAGAAATTCCTCAGGTCACAAAAAATTCAAAACCGGCGGCGGCGGCGGTGACAGCGGTAGTTACTTTTTTTTAGAATAGAGAGATTATTATTATTTTGATTGTAAAATATACAGTTTTCTTACTGTCGTCCTTGCTGATAGTTTTATTTACGGTAAAATCATATTTTCTTTTAAGTTAAAACTCTGTTAATATTGTATTCGTTTAAGAAATTTTTAAAGACACAAAAGATTTGTTACACATTAGAAACTAAGAAGACAATTTCTTGCGAATACAATCACACCTCCTTCCTGCTTCTTAGCAACCAAAGAGAATGAATCTCTCTCTCTTTTCTTGTGTAAGCTCAGCTGTTTCTTCCTCGATCAGGATTATTTACACTCTGCAACCCAGCATAGGTTACTCTTGGGACAAAGCTCTTAGGAAATTACTTATTTTTGGATCTTTTTTCAAGTTTTTCATAAAGAAAGTATTTTTGTTGTTGTTGTTGTTTGTTTTCGGAGAGCTTCTTTATTCTGAATTTTAAAATTAATAGATCTTTACTTTGAAAATGATGGTTTGTTTCTTAAATCTCATGTTATCAAGTTAAAGAACATTAATCAGATTAGTGATATCTGTTATTTAAATAAGACTAAACGTATTTAGCATCTTACAATACATTTGATATTCATCAGTTTTTTGAGCTACACTTTTTTTATGAATTCATAGTTTAGCTTGTTGATTATTTTAATTTATCTCATGGAATTTCTTGCGCGTTATGTGGATGTGGTAGTTATATATAAAGTAATTTACTTAAATATATAATTTATTGCATTTTGAATTACATGCAGTTTGGGCAAAAATGTATAAAATATGTTAAAAGAAAAATCTATTAATGTTTAACACAATATTCTTTAAAACTTTATTAGCATCGTTTTTGCTTAAAATTGATTTTCTAAGAAAAGACATTTATGTCTCATATATTACAGAATATATATATATATGTGTGTTATATAAACATTTCCATTGGATGAATGAACAGTATCTTACAAACACAAATCTAACTTTTCTTTCTGCCTCCCACCAACAAAAGAGGTTGATTTCACTAGTACCTTGTATAAGTGCCGCTACTCCTTTCGCGATCAGAATTGTTCCCACTTTGCAGCCAGCATAGGTTATTCGAGGGCTAAAACTTTAAAAATGTTATTTATAGACCGGGGGACGCGCTGTACAGGCCATCGAGTTGGCCTCCGAAATTCCAGGATTAGGCAGAACAAGATTCGCATATTAAAATGTCAAGATATAACTGGTCTACCAAGTCATATCTTGGTTCAAAACACCTGCAAACTCGATTTTAGTAATATTTAAGTTTGGACTTTACACTGTATGATAACTATATGAAAAATATTAATACATTTGTTAAACAGTGTATAATGGGAAATTATACAACGCATTTAAAATCTACATGACATTAAAATGCATGACGTTAAACATTGAAATGATATTAAAAAACTTCCCGACAGTTTCAACCAACATATTTGGTCTTTTCAAGGGATACTCTATCCCTTCGATTTTAGTAGTTGACTTAGTTGGTTTACCATTGTGTATTCCGGCTTCCGTCCTCCATGTTTTAATACGTTTGGGCACAGGAAAACACAATGGTAAACCTGTCAACCAACTACTAAAATCGGGTTTGCAATTGTTTTGCACCAAGGCAAGAATTGGCAGACCAGTTGCATTTTAATATGCAAATCGAGTTCTGTCTAATCCTAGAATTTCAGCCACCAACTCGATGAGGTGACGGTTTTTGCAGCTGCCTTCCGGTCTATTATTTTTGGATATTTTTCGACTTTCTAATAACGAAAGTATTTTTTTCTTTTCTAAAAGCTTCCCAATTACGTATTTTAAAATTAATAGATTTTATTTTGAGAATGGTAGCTTGCCTCTTAAATCCGATGTTATCAATTAATAAGTTTAATAATTGTGGTAAACAGAGTAATAACATTAACGAAATTAGTGAGATTTGTTATTTAAGTAAGGCAAATCTTATTAAAAATCTCACAATACTTTTAATATTTATTAGTTGTTTAAGTTTGCTAATTATTTTAATTTATCTCAAAAACGTAATGTATGTATCTCTGGATGAGGGATGTATTTATCATTTATATTACTTAAATATGAAGTTTATTGTACTTTTGATTACTTGCAGTTTTAGAAAAAATGTATAAAATATTTTTTAAAAACTCTATTAATGTTTATGTAAAACAACATAGTTTAAATGCTGTTTTTTTTTTTTTTTTTTTTTTTTTTTTTTGTTAAAATCATTATAATTTATTAGCACTGTTTTTCCTTACAAATATTTTTCCAGGAAAAGTCTATGATTTATAATTTATTTTGTTAAAAATAAAGCTTGTTGTATCCCAAAAATGTATAAAATATATTAGGAAAGCTCTATTAAGGTTTATTTAAAACAACACAGTTTAAACGCAGTTTTTAACGTTTATTAACACCGTTATATTTTATTAGAACCGTTTTTGCTTACAACTATTTTTCTAGGAAAAGGTCAATGATGTATAATTTATTTTGTAAAATATAAAGTTTGTTGAATCCCAAAAATGTATAAAATATGTTAAGAAAACTCTATTAAGGTTTATTTAGAACAACATAGCTTAAATGTTGTTTTTAACATTTTATTAACACCGCTATACTTTATTAGAACCGTTTTTTTTCTTAAACATTTTTTCTAGGAAAAGACAATGATTTCTTATGCATTAGAAACTAAAGAAATGAAGAGTTTCTTACAATCTCACCTTCCTTCCTGCCTCCTAGCAACAAAAAAGGAGAATTCCTCTCGTCCTTTGTGTAAGCGCAGCTGTTCCTTTCGCGATCAGTATTGTTTACACTTAGCCACACAGCATAGGTTAATCAAGGGACAAAGCTTTTAGGAAATTATTTACTTTTGGATCAGTTTCACCTTTCTCATAAAGAAAGTATTTTCTGTTTTAAGATTTTCTCTTCAGTGTTTGTGAAGTTATTGTATTTTGATAAGTAGAGATATTTTAGTTGTATTCTTCAATTTTGCATACCTAAAATATTATCAGTAGAAAGATATTTGTCTGTAAGAGGTATAAGCGATATTTGTTAAAGATATGCTTGTATTCACCAAACAGTTCTGTGATGTCAATCACATATAATTGTCTTAAATTCAGTTGGAAACATTAAATATTAAACTACATAGCTATTTTAACCAGACACTCATTTTGCTCTAGAAAAAAAAAAAAAAAAAAAAAAATCCATTTTCTTGAAAAGCAGCAAACAGCTGTTTCGAATCTGCTAGCGAGATTCTTCTTCAGTGCAAGATAGAACAAGACACAGCGTGCTAGAAAAAGCAAGGCTGAGCAAAATGACAGAGACGCGCCGACTTATATACCCGACACGGGTAGCGAAAGCGCCAAAAACAACGAATGAGACAGAAGCAGATGAAACGAATGAGTTGACAAGTAGCGACATCTATCGGAGAACGGAAGAAAAAAAACCAAAAAGAGGAAGTTAAATTAATGGTAAATGAAGACACAATATTGCTTATTGGTACACAAAACACGAACTTTAATAAGCTAAAAATTAACTTCTACGTTTCGAGCTGTTTCTATAGCCGTCTTCAGGAAAATATGATGGTAAAAATGCTCAAAAATCAGAGACGAAAGCTTCCTGTGCAAGAAATAATTAGTCGAAACTTGACCAATGATTTGAATACAAAACTGTAGTGGTGCTATCTAGTGAAAATAAATAATTATTAATGAAGTGAGATCAAATGAATCAAAAAGGTCGATTTAAGAAATCACGAGTGACCGTCATCTACACAAAAGGGACAAAACCACGTTCAACTGAGTTTTCATTCAAGCTTTGGCAGCATAATACAAGTTTAAGCTGAAAATATTGTAATTAGATGTAGAATTATGACTTTATGATATTGTGCCAGATTTTTGGGATATTATAGGATAAATTATCGTTACAAGGTTTATCTTCAACGTGCAATGATTTCAACTGATTCTCTAATTTTGTCCCTTTTGTGTAGATGACGGCCACTCGTGATTTCTTAAATCGACCTTTTAGATTCATTTGATCTCACTTCATTAATAACTATTTATTTTCACTAGATGACAACACTACAGTTTTGTATTCAAATCATTGGTCACGTTTCGACTAATTATTTCTTGCACAGGAAGCTTTCGTCTCTGATTTTTGAGCCTTTTTACCATCATATTTTCCTGAAAACGGCTGTAGAAACAGCTCCAAACGTAGAAGTTAATTTTTAGCTTATTAAAGTTCGTGTTTTGTGTACCAATAAGCAATAGTGTGTCTTTATTTATTATATTTTATGGTGCAATTGTCCAGTATGTATTATTAACCCTTAAATGCCTGATTTTTCAAAAATCATTGTAATAATGTTTTTCGGTTTTCATTTTTTAAATAAATCAAAATACTTAAAAAAATCACATTTTGTTTTAAGTATGGTTTACGGCTAAAAAACAGTTTGTTACTAATCGGCAATACTGGTGTTTAATTGAAAAAATAATTTCCCTTGATAAAATTCTATAATATTAAACACACAAGAATTTTAGGAACAATAATAAGAAATAAATTTTACTTGCTCACTGCAGATCAAAATAGGGTATTTCGCAAGCTTCCAAACAAAACAAAGAACAAGTAGCAACAATTGAAAAAATAAATCTATCTTTATTCTTAAACAGCACAAGTGTTGTCATATACATGTTGAAAATCGATTTAATAATATCTTCAGAATATATTTTATTGGCAACATTAAGCATTATAGCTTCAATATTATTTTAATAGTATTTTAGAGCCTAAATTGGGTATGTTGCCGAAAAGCAACACCAGGCATTTAAGGGTTAAATTAATGCTTTCCAAATACTTGGAAAATCAGGAATACTAGGTAAGTCATTGACTAAAGAGTGAGAATTTTTAATGATGTGGTAAGCTTCCCAAAAATTCAAGGTCAAGTTTAGAAGAACATTTCTGGATAATGATGGCTGAGGAAAAATTGAACCTATGTAGAAAAGACCAACAATGTTGAGCAATAGAAGAACGAACATTGTTGCTCAACATTGTTGGTCTTTTCAACATAGGTTCGATTTTTCCTCAGCCATCATTATCCAGAAATGTTCTATGTATGTGTATAAATGATAGTGTCAAAGTGGGCGTTTTGAACCTAATTTCCGCGCGAAAAAAGAATAACCACTCAGAAAAGAGTGAAAAAATCTTTGTCACGTGATGAAAATCGCTTATAACACAATAGGTAATTTATTTATCAAAAAATGGAAAACACAGATTGATTCCAAATCACTTCCATAGTCAGGCCTTCTAATTTAATATCTTTTCGTTAACAAATGAATTTGTAAATGTGTCAAAACGTTTTGCGCTTGTTGAGCAGAGCAGTTGAGAACAGCCTTAAAAAAAACCTTTCTTTTCGACAAAAACTTACTCAATTATGATATTTTGAATTTTATGAACTTTAGTGTCTTTTGGGACTAGAAATGGATAAATCCTTTTTTTAGTATAAGAAAAAACAAACTATATATATATATATATATATATATATATATATATATATATATATATATATATATATATATATATATATATATATATATACTTAGAAAAATACGTGTAATCTATATTATCAAAAGAATATTCCTTCTTTCTGTAAGCACTGCTTTCTATGCATACACGGTGCGTATTCGAACATTGCATTCCTAAAACATACAATAAATTGATATAACTTCTGGTTTTTAACATTTTCAAGAACCAAACCCTATTCATAGAATTCAATTTTTAAACAAACTGATTACTCTGTTTCCGTATTACTACGTATTTTCACAATTTACAGTCTTTTTTACCAAATGGAATTTCTTTCTTTCTGCAATCGCTGCTTTCTATACTGCACGAGTATTTTAACGTTGCACTCATAAAACGAAAAGTAAATTAGACATAACTTTTGGTTTTTTTTAGCATTTCCAAGAATTAACTCCTATTCTTAAAATATATTTTTAAATAAAATGACTACTCTGCTTCTGTATTACTTGGTATTTTGTAACTTACTTTTTTTTTTTCTTTTATCAAAAGGAATTTCTCTCTTTCTGTAAGCATTGCTGTCTATGGATATTTCGCGAGTATTTTAACGTTGCATTCATAAAACGAAAGTAAATTAGACATAACTTTTGGTTTTTTAACATTTCCAACAATTAAATCCTATTCATAAAATGAATTTTTAAATAAACGGATTACTTCGTTTCTGTATTATTTCGTATTTTTATAATTTACAGTCTTTTGTATCAAAGGGAATTTTTTTTCTTTCTGTAAGCACTGCTTTCTACTCCGCGAGTATTTTAACATTGCATTCATATAATGAAAAGTAAATTAGACATAACTTTTGATTTTTTAACATTTTCAAGAATTATATCCTATTTCATGAAATGAATTTTTAAATAAACTGATTACTCCGTTTTTGTATTACTTGTATTTTTATAATTTACAATCTTTTTTATAAAAAGGAATTTCTTTCTTTCTTTAAGCATTGCTTTCTATGAATACTCCGCGGTAATTTAACCTTGTATTAATAAAAAGAAAAGTAAATTAGACAAAACATTTTTTTTTCTTTTTTTTTATATTTTGAATAATTAAATCCTATTCATAAAATGAATTTTTAAATAAACTGATTGCTCCGTTTCTGTATTACTTCGTATTTTGTAATTTACAAACTTTTTATCTAAAGGAATTTCTTTCTATGTACTCGTACAAGCTTTTTTATCAAAAATAAATTTCTTTCTTTATCTAAGCAATACTTTCTATTAATACTCCGCAAGTATTCTAACTTTGAATTCATAAAACGAAAAATAAATTAGACATAACGTTTGTTTTTTTAACATTTTCAAGAGTTAAATTCTATTCATAAAACGAATTTTTAAATAAACTGATTACTCCGTTTCTGTATTATTTCGTATTTTTATAATTTACAGTCTTTTGTATCAAACGGAATTTCTTTCTTTCTGTAAGCACTGCTTTCTACTCCGCGAGTATTTTAACATTGCATTCATAAAACGAAAAGTAAATTAGACGTAACTTTTGGTTTTTTAACATTTCCAAGAATTTTTAAATAAACTGATTACTCCGTTTTTGTATTACTTGTATTTTTATAATTTACAATCTCTTTTATCAAAAGGAATTTCTTTCTTTCTTTAAGCATTGCTTTCTATGAATACTCCGCGGTATTTTAACATTGCATTCATAAAAAGAAAAGTAAATTAGACATAACTTTTGTTTTTTTAACATTTCCAAGAATCATAAGCTATTTCATGAAATGAATTTTCAAATAAACTGATTGCTCCGTTTCTGTATTACTTCGTATTTTGTAATTTACAAACTTTTTTTATCAAAAGGAATTTCTTTCTATGTACAAGCCTTTTTATCAAAAAGTATTTTTTTTCTTTATGTAAGCACTACCTTCTATTAATATTCTATACACTAATATAATATTCTAATACACTACTTTCTATTAATGTTTTAACTTTGAATTCATAAAACAAAAAATAAATTAGACATAGCGTTTGGTTTTTTAACATTTTCAAGAATTAAATCCTATTTATAAAATGAATTTTTAAATAAATTGATTACTCCGTTTCTTTATTATTTCCTATTTTTGTTATTTACGATCGTTCTGATCGAGAACTTTCCTTGCCGTAGAAGCGTTACGAAATTCTTTCTAAGGAAAAAAAAAAATGCTTTGGAAAAAATATTTTCTGCTCCCTGTTCTTTGAGTAATATATTTGAAAATGTTTTTGAGAGCAGCTTTGTCCGATTGTATTGCTTTCAAGGATTTGGAAAAGAAGTAGCATAGTAGTTTTTTGAAGAGCTAACCTCACCAAAAGTTTTTCTTTTCTAATGATTTTTATTTCTGAAAAAAAATTATTGCTTAGCAATCACCGAAGTTTATTCTTTAAAAACAATAATAAATTGTATGCTATTTCATAAGATGTTTTACAAAATTGTGCACTTGAATTTTCATCTGATAATTGCTTAAAAAAATATTTATTAAAATTCCTTTACAGTTGACTAATGTTAATGTGACAGAAACCAACGTATATGTTTCAGTTTTAATTATTTGTAGGAAAATAATGAAAACAAACTAATATAGAGATAGGTAAAATAGATGAAAAAAATGGGACACACAAATTAAACCAAACATTGTCAAATATGTTTCAACACGTAAACACATCTTTTTTTTTATATGTTAAATATTCTGTGTGAGCGGTTCGAATTTATGGGTTGCGGAACAATTGGCCAGGTAATTAAAACTCTATAATTAATTTTACCGCTTTAATTTTTCAATATCTACAATGCGTTGAAACTTTAAAGTAAAATAGTGAGCGAATATATAGATAAATAACTTTGAGACAAAACAGCATTTTATTGTAAATTGTGTGGATAGCAACTTAAAGCTAATTTAAGCAGTTTCAATTCCGATACAGATTTCGCCGTTGGTGCAAAACAATACAATAAATAGCATTGCATTTGAAATTGTATTTCATTCATTAATTCATTCATTAAAATACATAGATTTCAAATTATGGGTTGCGGAATGATTGGTCAGGTATTCAAAAACCTATAATTAATTTTACCAGCTCCAATATTTCAATAACTGTACACAACTGTGTTACAACTTTAAAGTAAAATAGTGAGAGAAGACAGTGTGATAGATAAATGTGAAAAAACAGCTTTTTATTAAAAAATTGTGTAGATAGCGACTTGAATCTAAAATTAAAGCAGGTTCAATTCCGAAACAGATTCCGTCGTTGGTGAAAAACAATACAATAAATTGCATTGTATTTGAAATTGTACTTCATTCATTAATTCATTCATTAAAATACATATATATTTTTTAAGGTTTTGTTGACCCCACCTTCACATTAGTATTACCTATTTCTATTACTATTCTCGTATGTTGTTCATCTTTTTTTTTGTATGTTCAAAAGACTCTGTATACCTACATATTAGGTGGGTACCGAAAAAATTTCAAATTTTAAGGTACTTCGCGTAACAATTAAGTTTGAGAACCACTATTCTATGTTATTGATATTACAAGCCTATACGCATATGAAAATCTAATTGAATTTTTTCTAGTGATTGGTTGAAATTCTCTTTTAGAAAAAATACGAAGAATAATATATATCTTTTAAATTTTGTTGCATATCAATTTTAACTCATTGAGCTTAAACTCAATATTATATGTTTTTTTAAATCAAAAGTAAAATGCTGCATTTAAAATTTTAAATATCTCTCCAGTTTCGCCAAAACATGTTATTACTATTATTATTATTTTGGAAAAAGTCCTTAAACAGTATAGAAAGTTTTGATGATAAAATTTCTTCTGATGAGCGTTAAACTTTTAATGGGGAATTGTTTGAACAAAATAAGTTACTTGAGTTGAAAATGGGAATGTCTTTAATGGAAAATAAGGTTTTTTGTACAGTTATGTTATCGCAATCCATGCTGAGATTTTCAAACGTATTTGTTCAGACTCAAATTTCAATACAAATCCAACATACATCATGCAGTACACTTAGATAATGAATCTCTCTTACTTTTTGCTTATTCCGTGACTTTATGAAATTTTTAATTTATTTTCTACACTTCACTTCTGTCCATAATTGTTTACAATATGATAAATAACATTACCTAGTGCCAGGTTTTGGCAATGCAATCGTTGAGATTATTTTCTGATCCGTTTTTCATTAATTTTACATTAACCTATCATAGTTTGAATTCAGATCCAGATACATTTTAAATTCTAATTTTTCATATTTCTTTAAATGTTTTACTTTAAATATATAAGTAGTTTAAATGCGTAAAAAATGTCTAATTAGTATGGTGTGGAACTTGATTATACTACCAACAATAAAAAATTTACGATAAATATTAAAGCATCCACATTATTTTTTAAATTAACGCTTAAATTTACACTTCACTAATACTAACACCTGACTAACATCCTTGACTAATATTTACTTAACATTTTTCTTTTATCTTTAAAAAAATTGTGCTGAAAAAATAAAGTTTTTGCTTTATGGATTTCTTTTAATGAAAAACAAAAATATAATTTTTCTTCGTATTGACAGTAAATGTTATTTTTGAATTAAATATGTGATATTTTTTAATTTGAAAACTGTGCATTTTTAGCTGAACGAAGTTAGCTAAACGTCTTTTATAAACATTGTAATACTTATTCTAAGGTTATTTGGTGCTTCCAAAGGGGCTTTGTTTTTGAGATTAATATTACTTATTATTAAATATTATAAACTATTTATTTACGGAATTATTTCAGAGACATTCTAGTTAAAATCCAATTTTGACTGTTATATTTAATATGCTATACTCCCATATTTATAACTTCATTTGCGCTTATTTACATATTGTTAATATTTATATTGCCAACAAGTTTAACGATAAACTTTCATTCCCTGGCTATACATTTCGGAAAAAATAATTTGAATTAGAAAACCACGAGTTTGGAAATATCATAGACAATCACTTTTTTTAAGTAACTCAATATATTTCAAATTCATTTCTGAAGTAGAAAATTCCCAAGTATTTCCATAAATAGTGAACCTAAACACTTCGAAGTTAAAGAAAAAAAAAAGGGGGGGGGGGAAATATAAAAATTGAGTAAAACCTTTTAACAGATTTCTCAGAGTAAGGCAGACAATTGACAAGTAAGTTTAAAGGGGGAAAAAAGTCCTTCCGGCCAGTGCCGGGAGGAAGAGGTAGCTTTCATTTTCCTTATTTTTAAAAAGTCAACTTATATTATTCAAACACACGAAGCTCAATTAAGTGGAAACCGAATGTAGGAGATTCAATACTAATTTTTATCAATACTAAATCATTATGAATGAGAATTTCGCGAAATTAGTCAGCTTTATCCAAGCTCCTTTTATTCAAAGTCACTTATATTTGGCTCCCAAATTCGGCGATTTCTTAAAGTGCCTGCCATTTTAAGACAACATGGTAGATGAGGCTAACCACTGAACTTGGTCGAGACCTTAGTAATAGCTGTGCACATGCTCACTCATATCGGAATCGGTTGATATATACAAGTGCTGTCGCAGGCAAAAAATCAGATTTTTCAAAATGTCACCCACTTTAGAAATTGAAACTGCTATATCTGAGCCATTTTTTAAGATAAATACAAACAAAAAATGCGCCTGAATCCCTATATCAAGGTCAAATACTTAAGAAAGAAACCTTTTTCAATTTCTAATTTTTTTGCACCTCACTTTAAGTATAATTTTTTTTTAATTTAATGGCCGCCATTTTGAAACAAGATGGCTGATGAAGCTGCCAGCGAACTTGGTGAGGATATTGATGTATACTATCCACATGCCTTCTTCCATCGAAATACGCGAATAAGTGTGGTATCGCGTGACAAATACAAGATCGTTTCAAAGTGTTAGCAATGATAGAAATTCAAAGTGCTATAATTCAACCACTTTTTAAGAAATAAACAAAAGAACAAATTTTCAGAAACAAAAACTGCTCCAGAATCTTTGCATCAAGGCCAAACACATAAAAAAAATCTTTTTCATTTTCCAATTTTTTAATACCTCATTTTAAATTTTAAATTACATGTTTTTTTTTTAAATGGCAACCCTTTTGAAACAAGATGGCGAATGAAGCTGGCCAACCAACTCGGTCGAGACATTGGCGTGTTCTATATACAGACCAAGTTACATTGAAATCGGATCATAAATACGCCTGTTATCGCGTGACAAAAATCAGGTCGTTTTAAAATGTCAGCCACAATAGAAATTCAAAATGTTATAATTCAGCCATTTTTTTTAGATGCAGACGAAACAAAACCTGTTCCGGAATCTTTGTATTAAGGTCAAACACATACAAATTTTTTTTTTTTCATTTTCCAATTTTTTATATCTCATTTTAAATTTATTTTTTAAAAAATTTTTTTAAATGGCCACGATTTTGAAACAAGATGGCGAATGAAGCTGGTCAACGAACTCGGTTGAGTTATTTGTATGTACTATGTACACACCAAGGTACATCCAAATCGGTTCATAAATACGTCTGTTATCACGTGGCAAAAATCAGGACGTTTCAAAATGTCAGCCACGCTAGAAATTCAAAATGCTATAACTCAGCCATTTTTTAAGATATAGACGAAACAAAAACTGCTCCCGAATCTTTTTATCAAGGTCAAACACATAAGAAAAAAATATTTTTTCAATTTTCAATTTTTTGCTACCGCATTTCAAATTTAAATTTTTCTTAAAATTTTAAATGGCCGCCATTTTTAAACAAGATAGCGGATGAAGCTGGCCAACAAACTCGTTCGAGACATTGGTCTGTACTATGTATAAACGAAGTTACATCCAAATCGGTTCATAAATACGTCTTTTATCGCGTGACAAAATTCAGGACGTTTCAAAATGTCAGCTTCGCTAGAAATTCAAAATGCTATAACTCAGCCATTTTTTAAGATATAGACGAAACAAAAACTGCTACGGAGTCTTTGTATAAAGGTCAAATACATAAGAAAAAAATATTTTTCCATTTTCATTTTTTTGGTACCAGATTTCAAATTTTAAATTTTTAAAAAAATTTTAAATGGCCGCCATTTTGAAACAAAATGACGGATGAAGCTGGTCAACGAACTCGGTCGAGACATTGGTATGTACTATGTACACACCGAATTACATCCAAATCGGTTCATAAATACGAGAGTTACAGTGTGACATAGGTCAGATATATATATATATATATATATATATATATATCAATTTTGAACGGAGGGTGGTTTCGGGGTCTGGGGGTCATGATCGATGAAAATATACCAAAATTTTTTGAAATCGCTTTCCTCCGAACGACTGCAATAGGTAGCTTTTTGTAAAGAAAGCTACCTAAAAGAATGTAAGTAATGAACGTTTGTGTAACGGGGTGACTGTGTAATTTTAAAACTGAAGAATTTATAACTAAATTAGAATAAATTTATAAACTGAGGAAAAAGGGGAAGGAGAAAAGCAGAAATTATAAACTATGGATGTGAGGTACAAATGATACATTTTATGTATGTGGATGACGAATACATGAATGCATTTGAATGAATATACAGGTTGGCTAAAATTAAACTGACGGTACTCAGAGGCTCATAGCTCCGATTCTACTGAATGGATCCGAATAAAACTTGAAATATATGTTACGTAGACAATGCAGCCAAGGTTTTCGTAAGAAAAAAAAATTGAAATTTCGCCACCAGGTGTCGTTTTAGCTACGTAAAAAGAAAGAAAACAGTTTAGAAATCAAAGAATAACAAAATATTTTATTTATTTACACACCTGTGTGCTCTATGTGCATGCCTTTTTGGTAATTTTAACCACCCTGGATTAAACACTTGTCAATCTCCGTCGTTATGCATGGAGCCGATCTCTTTTTCCTCTGTCTCTCTCGAAATTGACTTTACTGTGGCTGTTCTGACGCATGCGCACGTTTTTAGCAAAAATATATCATAAATCATGCAAAGTAGTCTTCTAAATTCAGAAATAATAATAAAATTAAGTAAACTATTTTAAGACCTTTTAGTTAAGTTACCTATTTAGTCATGAAAATGGGAGTCTTAAGTGTTTAACAGATGCATAGATGTGTGAATGACTGTATTTATTATGGATTATAAAATATAATTCTTTAGATTATAACTTAAGTCAGTGTTCTTAATTCACTTTAAAAAAAAAAAAAACTAATTTTTTATTATCCTGTATCACATTTCATTTTCTTTTGTAAGATAATTCATTAGTGCTGCACTGTAGTTAAAATTAAAAAAAAAACTCTAAAAGAAATTGAAAAAATTCTAGGTATCTATCTGTAAATTGTATATAAAGTAGCACAAAACATTTATTGAACAGCAAACGCTAAAAAAAGAACTTTAATTTAAAAACTGGAAAAGACTTCTTATATAAATTTTATTTTTCTGAAGATATTTTCTACTTTTTGACTTTTCTTATCAAAAGAAGCTAAAGGGCAAAGTTTGAAGAGCCTGTTAGGTAATATTTTCAATCTTACTTTGACATCCAACTTACAAGTACAATCGTCACAGCTTTCAAATCTAATGAAATAGGGAAACACTGACAGTAAACCGAAGTAATTCGTTTCCTTGGTTTGAAAAAAAAAAAAAAAAAAAAAAAAAAAAAGCCCTCATGATTTCACTTTACGATTATTCAGAAAAAAAAACGGCATTTTATTTTTAGAAACAAGATCTCAAAAGGTAAATAATTTCACAGGCAGCTTTGGGACTTCAAGAACGAGGATATCAAAGGGAATTACTGATGAAACGTCTTTTGAATTTTGCATCTAAAGAAATTTCTTGATAGGAGGAATTTCTGCGTAAAGTGGATTATTCTGTTGTGTATTGGGACTCTTTGGTACTGATGTGCTAAAGAATGCAAGAAGAAGCAAGATAAAGTATTACCTAAAACTTAGTGAAGTTAAGAATTTGTTTAAAAAACTAGTGTGAATGTTTCAGTATTTTTATCACTCTTTGAAGCTTATTTTTGCACTTCGTCGAAGTCAACAAATTTATTTTTAAAATTAATTATCATGTTATCGAAATGTTCGCTAATTTTTTTTTTTTAAATGTGTGTTACGGTATCTAACTTAAGAAACGAGTTGTTTGCAACTCTCTTGTTTTTCTACCTGCTTGCTAGTAACTAATTACGTTGTTCTTAAGTTAAAAGTAGTACTACTTATGGATAGTTGATTAGTTGAAACATAAGCATATTTATAACTCTTTTGCAGGTTCACATTATTTAATAAGCTATTAGGGTTTTTTTTCCTTACTTAAATTAAACATATTATCAAACTTCTTGCCACTCACCTATACACATAATGTTATTTTATAAGTAAACTAGCCTTTTTTGCACTCGGGGCAAACATTGATTTTGCCTCCCCCCCCCCTTCTTCTGCAAAGTATATTTACAAAGAGAATTTTACTAATTTTCTAATAGCCAACTTATTTTAAATTTTTAAATATGTAATACTGAACTACGTAATCTACAACGGCGGATCTAAGGAGGAGGTCACGGGGGTCATCAACCGCCCTCTGAACACCAACAAAAATAGTCTAAACACCATTTTTAAACTGAAATATACAGTACAGTCCCGGAAAAAAAAAATTATGGCCCCTTTTTTTCCATTCTGACCAGAAAATAAGGGTTCTAACTTTTTACGACTGCTCTTTCATCTTCACCTAACACTTCATTTATAATGACTGTTTCATAATAATGGAAGACATCAGTCCATCAAAAGGAAATGATCCATTCCAAATGTATAATCGTTCCTTTCGCGCCCCTTCGTTCTGGCGCCCAGTGCACATGCCTCTTCTGTCCCCCCTTAGCTTTGGCCCTGCTATCTTGGAGCAAGAGCTGTCACCATCATTTTTACACCATTATATTTGAAATCGGTTCAATACTTCCTGAGGTTGCATAGAAATTGCAATTTAGAACGTTTTCTATAACGCTTTTCGCGCACTTTCACCTGTTTTAAATTTCGATTTTTTTTTAGGAAATGTTCTTAGAGATCATTGATATCTTATTAGTAACTACCATTCCAAATTTCATGATTCTAGGCCCTTCCATAACTCAAAAACCGCAATTTAGAACGTTTTTTTCTCCTGCAACCTCCAGGTGGTAGTGATACAAACATAAAACAAAGCCTATGTTAGAGCAAGGTCTGTCACCATCAATTTACAACCATAACTTTTGAAATCGATTTGATACTTCCCAAAATTGAGTAGAAATTGCCATTTAGAATGTTTTTTAGAACCCTCCTCGCGCATTATCACCCCTTTTTAAATTTCGAATTTTTTAAGAACTGTTCTTAGAAGTTCTTTATATCTAATATGTAACTAATATTTCAAATTTCATATTTTTAGGCCCTTCAGTAACGCAAAAATCGCATTTTTAGAACGTTTTTTGCTTCTGCATCCCCTTTGGGGTAGTGGCACCGACATAAAACATAGCCTGTGTTAGAGCAAGGGTTGACACCATTATTTTTTTAAATCGGTTTGGTATTTCCTGAGATTGTGTAGAAACTACCTTTTAGAACGTTTTTTAGAACGCTTTTCGCGTACCCTTTTAAATTTCGAATTTTTTAAGAACTGTCCTTAGAAATCCTTATATCTAATAAGTAACTAATATTCCAAATTTCATATTTATAGGCCCTTCAGTAACACAAAAATCGCATTTTTAGAACGTTTTTTGCTCTTGCACCCCCTTTGGGGAAGTGGCACAGACATAAAATATAGCCTATGTTCTAAGTTGGACTAACACTATCATTTTGATACCATTACTATTGAAATCGGTTTGGTAGCGCCAGAGATTACCTCGAACAAACACACAGACAATTTTTACTTTATTATATTAGTATAGATTACACTATCCTGCGAAATTTGGGTTGTGTCATGTTTTTTTAGCTTTTGATAATTGATTCTTATGTATTTTGTAGCGCTGAATCCGAAAATGACCTTAATTTTTTGCCATCACGTAAGTATTTTTGCAAAATCGTAAATTTCAAAGTTAAAAAGGTAAAGAAATAGCGAACATCTGATACTATAAAATAGATGTGATTGTTGTATTTTTCTCTTTTGATAATTAAATTTTATGCATTTTTTACTGCTGAATCGAAAATGACCTTTATTTTTAACCATCATGTCAGGATTTTTCGCAAATCGTAAAGTTCAAAGTTAAAAAGTTTAAAGCTAAAATTGAACCCCCTCCCCCACCACATCGGACACCTGAACTGCTCAGCTGTAAGAATCCCCAATATAAGCAAAAAAAAAAAAGAGTTAATTTTTGAATTAAATAAAATTAAACTGAATAAATAAGCTTTACCTCTAATTTTTAATCAGATTTTCGCTATTTTTTAACATTGAAATTTACGGTTTGGAAAAACTTCTGACGTGATAGTTAAAAATGTATATCATTTTCTGATTCAGAGGTAAAAAGTGAATAAAAATCAGTTATCAAAAGTTCAAAAACACGACCATTTCCTATATTTTCGATTATCAGATTTTTGCCATTTTTTTTAATTTTGAAATTTATGATTTGAATACAATCCTGACAAGATGGTTAAAAATGAAAATAATTTTAGGATTCTTCGCTTAAAAATACATAAAAATCAATTATCAAAAGTAGAAAACAACAACAACAAAAAAACAACAACAATCTCTATTTTTTTAGTGTTAGATTTTCGCTATTTTTTTACATTTTACCTTCGAAATTTACGATTTGCGAAAAATCGTTGCGTGATGGTTAACAATAAAGGTCGTTTTCGGATTCAGCGCTAAATAATACATAAAATCAATTATTAATAGTTAGAAAACACAACCATCGCAAGCTTGTAGTATTGTTTATATTATTACTGTTTAAATCAACTGCAGACCGATTAAACCTCAAACACGAGTAAATAACTTGGTTAGTATTTTATTGATCCTTATGTGTGATACTGGCCGTTCTGAATGATGATAAAAAGACTTGCTCCTGGGTTAATAAGGAAAATTAAAAAATATATACGAAGTAAAACTGTCACATCTTTAAAAGAATAATTATCTACCGCTACAGATATGGAGAAACGCCTTCTCAATTCTATTCCATCACTACGTCTTTTTTGGCCTTGTCTCCGATCGCCTCAGCATGTAAGTGTACACCCTGTGACCCAAACCAACATTGGTGCTGCCATCTATGATGGGGACAAGGTGGCTCTGCCCACAATTTGGCTAACTCCATAGGCTCGGCTCTTCAAACGACCATCGACAGGAATAACAGAAATTAAGGACTGGTAATCTGATAAGATAATAAAAGTAAACTGCAACAAAAAGTTCTTAAATGTGTATTTTATAGTTTTATTGCGATTGTTTTCCTTTTTTTTAATATTAAATTATATCCACCTTAAATAATTATCCTTATTTTCCGAACTATAAAAATTTTCATTCTAGAAAAAAATATCAAATATATTTACTTATTATATTTTGAAAAATATGGTACTCAAAGTGTAATACTCATAAAGTTCTTGTATCATTAGCCATTTGGAAAACGCTACGCTCATAATTTATACATAAACTACTAAATTTATTTCCTTTCTTCTCGTATACAATATTCTAAAATAAAAGACTAAAAATAAAATCTCTATGAGTAACTTTTTCTTTTTGAAAACTCATGCTTTCAGATATGCAAAATAACTGAAGAATAAACTCCATTTTATAAGAAATCAACATTTACGTTGAATGCTAACTCATAAAAAATTCAACCAATAACTTCTTAAAAAAACACACATAAGATGTTCTAGAAAAAGTGGTAAAATAAAGAAAAATAAAGTGGCATACATTAATTCATTTTCTATTATTATAATTTATTACAATTTTTTTTTTCGGTTTCAAAGTCTCTGGTTATGTAAACTGTTTGACGAACAAAGTAAAAACGGGAATTTTTAACTTTTTACAGATATTATTCACAAATCAAAATAAAAAAATCGAAAGTAATGTGTTTTATTAAATAACCTAATTATCACAAGGAAATATTTAATTAGTGCATTATAATGTTTCATTTCATCTTTCCGATTCTATTTCTTGGAGATAGTTGTGGCTTGCTATTTAAAATAAGCAAATATCTTTAATAAATAAAATCTAATAAACTTTCAAGTTATTTTAATCCTTAAGTAAATTGTATGTAAATAAAGCTACACAATGATGCAAATATACTTATTTTATGAATTGTTTTAAATTGGTTGAAAAAAGAATTGAATAAAAAATTAATTTATAAATTGTGCCGTATACGGTACAATTTAATGTTTTACACTTTCATTGCACATGTCTTGAATTTTCGAACAGCTATTTTTGGTACAATGGTATTTTATTTAAATTACAATTTAGTTGGTATTGATAACCATTACAGTCGGACCTCTATTTAACGAACCTCTATTTTGCGAAGTTCTCTATTTTACGAACTTTTCCTTGGAACCAAGAACATTTTGCGAATTTCTTCGTAAAATAACCTCCAAATAGCAAAGTGCATTCGCTATTTAACGAACTTTTTCTTGTGATCTAAATTTTTTTTCTTCTCATTTCTCAAAATATTTCTGGACATTTCAAACTTATTCTTTCTTTAAACACATTTTATGATGTTCAATGGCCTTGAACTGGTTTTACTAGGCGTCTTCTTTGTCAGCAGTCAGAATTCGGTAAGTACGGAGGACGAAGATGTTAGTCCCTTAGGGTAACTTTAAAAAATGTGGCTATAGATGAGAAAAAAAGAAGAAATTAACCATGATGTGCTGATTGATGACTGTATTTCACTTAATTCTGAAATTGAGACCTCGGAAACACTATCCGAATTGGATATTTTCGACAGTGTGAAAAATAAAAACAATATAGCGATGAATTGCGATGAAGACGAATATGATGATGATGGAAAGGATTATGATGCAGGAATTAACAAAACTTCGTATGATGAAATGCTAAAATCACATGAAACAATCCGACGCGGATTATAGTTAGAAGAAAATACGCATGAAGGGGTTTTTGGTGCATTGCAAAGATGCGAGACGTATTATGAGAGAAAGCACTTTTTAAAAGAAAAAAACTCAGGCAGAATTAACAGAGTTTTTCAGAAATTAAATTTAAGGACGCATATGTTAATGTATGGTTAAAATTATTTGTAATAATAATAATAAATACGATAATGTCATTAAAATTCGCTAATTTTAATGTAAAACAATTTACTTTAAACAGAAAGTACACTGCATTCCCGGACAATGTTTTGTTTTCCTTGCAGATTTCAAAGATTTAAACACATGGAAAAAATGAATTGATGATGGATATTGGTGGGTAAAATAAATAAAACAAATCGATATAATTTATATAAAAAAAAATGTGAATAATTACTTTTAGTAAAAATATTTAGTGTTTATGAATTTAAAATCTGTTTTATGTAGTTTAAAGTATTTTAAAAGGTGAATCTCTATTTAACGAATTTTCCATATAACGAACTTTTTTCCGGGATTTAGCGGCTTCGTTAAATAGAAGTTCGACTGTATTATTTGCTGTCTTTCTGTCTGTTCATCTACTTTCTTTATTATTACAAAAAAAATGTAATTTCGAATAAATTTGAGTAAGTTAATCAAGTGAAATATAATATTTTCACTTTTGAATGTCTTCATCAAAATATACATTTTTACAAGATTTTTACGGTGCACCAGAAACGTTTATGAAAATTAAAGGTAAGCTTCTGCTTACCCACGAAATTTGAGGTATGTCCCTTTACGTTAAAAGATATTTGAAGATAACAATCAGGAACCTTTGAGAAGAGCCAATTCCTGAAGAATTTTAGTACATATCGCTCACCGGCAAGAAAAGTGACACATCTCGCACAAATTCATTTCGCGTTTTATTCCACTAATAGGTCTGTCCTACGTGCATTTTACTGCACAAAAAGTTTCATAAGTGTAGTTATACGGAAATAACTTTATTACGCTATATGTCCATTTGTGACCACAGAACAAGGATGGATTGTGTGGGGAGGTAAAACTACCCAGCCTTCCACCGTCTTCATTCTTAAGGATTTTATGCATTTACGCACGTTTTTACTCCTGATGCAAAATTTAGCGCTATAATTTCATGTTATAGTAAAATCATGCAAATTTGCTTTTGACTATCCTGTGAAATTTCCTTTGGCCGATGTGTATCACGTTTCTTGCGGTTGAGCTATATAATAATGCGGCTTTTTTGTTGCCCCTTAATTTCAGAAAACACATTTCTGAATTTGGGAAACACATTAATTTCCGAGGATCCTGATTGTTTCTTAACATAAGCTTCTGCAGATAGCGGAATGGTTTTTGAAATCATGCATGGGGAATTTTCGTAACTATTTCTACCGATCAGGAGCATATCTGACTAAGTTTATAGAGCCATCATTTCCTAAAATTTCATTTTATATACATGTTGATTAAACCATCTATTTACGTTTTCCCGAAGTAAGGTTATAGAACCGTTTGCATATCCTATTAGTTGACTTAAAAAAAGCGATTTAATAATTTGAAAAATAATTTTATTTAAATTTATCACGGAGATAAATTATAGGGGTCATTCAAGGAAGTATGCAAAACCTATTACATTTTTTAACACTTTACAAAACAGTTGAAAAGTTTTTATGACTTCGTTTTGTCTGTCCCTCTGCCCATGCTCTAACTCTCATAAATATACTAGGATTGACCTGTAAACTTTGCATGTTATTAAAGTTTACTATAGTGCGATCGCTTTTGAAAATGAAGTGTCCAGCAATTATAGCATGTTTACAGGGACGGTAAAAATTATTCCACATTACATTACTGTCAATAGAAAAAAAAATCTTCCGAAATGAATTTTAACAGTGTTACACAAATTCAAACATAATGAAATTGTTATGCATTTCTGAGGCGAACTAAAACATGTTTTCTGTAGAATGTGGGTTGCAAAGCATTTATTTATCATTTGCAGTGTCACAAAAAAGAATTCCCTTACATAATGTTTTACGGAGGTAAATGGTTTCCAGTGTATTTTATTAATCATAGTAAAATTTATAAGAATTATTGAGGTGCATTAAAAGCTGCTTATGGAAAAGCATGACATACATTGCATTTATTTTTCATTTACAGGGACACACAAAGGAATTCGGTTACGACACTGTATCTATAAGTGATAAATGCTGGAAATGCAATTTTTTATTTGGTTTGCATTCTTAAATTTAACTGCTTTTTTGAATAGTACTTGTTGTGTATAAATTCTATATATCTGAAATAGATTAAATATATCTGGTATAGCAATGATTATATAAACTGAACTAAATATTTGCATAAAAATCTATAGATTATATACAGGGCTGCAAAAATGAATTCGGATATTTTTCAGGCTAGAGATGGTAATTGCTGAAATTTTATTTTCAGGTGTGTAATGCGTTTTCCAAACATCTTTCATCAAATTGTTTACTGAGTTTTAATAAACGGTGAAGTTTTGTTACACACTGTAAAAAAGGGTGTAATTCTTCAGGTGTAAATCTGCAGAAATCTGTATGCCTACTAAAATTTTATCTGTACACTGTATTAAAAAAAAAAAAAAAAAAAAAATGTAAATCTACAAAACTAGTTTTTGTAAAGCTACAGAAATCTGTACGTTTACAAAAATTTTATCTGTAACCCGGTGATAATTACATGAATTGTTGCTGCAGTTACATAAAAAGTTCTAGGCATCCCAGTTTCCTGAAAAATTCTTAGTAATCTTATAGATTTTTTTGATTTACGGTGCAAACGTGTATCTGCTATATATATATATATATATTTATTTATTGCCGTTACATAAGAAGTTCTAGGCATCCCTTCCCTAGAAAAATTCTTAGTAACTTTATATAATTTTTTTTCCTTTTTTTTTTTTTTTTTTTTTTTTTTTCTACAGTGCAGTATTCTGAATGTACTTCATATTCTATGCTTGATGCATGATTTTCCTTTTGTTATACATTAAACACGGGATTCAAATGGTATACACTTATGTTAGATTACTTTTCTTTTGTATATTAAATTCGTTTTTAAAAATAATTTTACACAGCCTCTAACTATAATTTTACAAGCCGCGAAAAGAAAAAGTTAAAATTTATTAAGAATAAACTGTATATGTAGTTTATAATTAATTAAACTAATGAGTTTCAGATTATTTACGTTGGTAGAAAAATTGCATTGTTTTTATCTCTGGGTTAAAGTTCTTTCATTGTTTTGAAAATAAAATAAAACATTAGCTTATAATGATACACAATATCCATTTTAAACATTAGATAAGCTGAGATTTTTATGGTTTGCCAAGTTTTATAATGGTAAAAGTTACGAAGTTTCTATTTTTGTTTAAAGAAATGGAGATTTATGGAATTTTAATCCTTAATGAAGTAGAAAATATTTTTTTGTTGTTATTTATTTAACCTTAATTGATTTTTTTTTTTTTTTTTTTTTTTTTTGTATAAGAAGGTTGATAAAATATATTTACTAGTGAGGTGTAAACTCTTCAAATTATTTTCACCAATTATTGCAAAAAATCTTTATAATAAATTGTGAACAACAGTGAAAAAAATTTTTAAATACTTTTAGAGAAAAATTAAAGAATGAAATGAAAAGCTATGAATAATAATAACTTTTTAGTTTTTGAAAAATAAAACCTAGTAGTGTCACGTGATAAACTAGTCAGATATAAACTTGGAATCTACGCATTAAAATTAGGTTACATTTCACTGTTTAATTTTTACTTGGAATCTACGCATTAAAATAAGGTATATTTCATTTTTAAGTTTTACTAAAATGACCAAGGAATTAAACAATAGTTAGAAATTCAAGGACATTGCATTATATTACGTACTCCTTTATTTTTCAACCATAAAGTTGCTAAGTTCTGTTCTTTCCTTCTTCAAATTTCTTCAAAAAGTTCATAAGGACTTACGTTAGGGTTTCCATTTGATATTTTTTTATTAAATAATTTAACAAAAACGTAGCACAATCAGTATATCATTTTTCTTTACAAAAATAAAAAAGGACACAAAGATAAACATTTAACACTGTATTCTTAAAATAATAGAGAAGGAAGGGGGATTCAATTCTACATTGTTAATATTGCTTTTAATTACGTAATAATATAAGCTTTTTCATTGATTTTTTTAGGATTTATGAAAAGTGTTATACATTTTTTGATGGTTGTTAAAATTCACAACTTTATTTTTCTCTGTTGATTATAACATTCTAATATTTATGTATGTTTATGGTTTCTTTATATTGGTAACTTTATGTACGTAGTATATCCTTTTTTCACTAAATATTTAAACCATAAATGTTTTACAAAAATAAAATAATTTTAATATGTTGTAAGAAAAACTATATAGAATATTTTATATTATAAGAAGCATATACAAAACATAGGAATTAATTAGGAATTATATGCATAAATTGATTCTCAGTTCAGCAATTCAGTATGCATTTCACTTGCACAAGGAGAAGGCTATATTCGGAAATTTTTGTGCTCAAATTCATATGAATCCTGCCATGGGTTTCAAAAACACATTTTAGTATGAACACATTTAGTATGAATTGTGGTATTTCACAATACTTCACATTTAGCATGAATTGTGAAATATAGTTTATTACATAATTCTTGATCTGATAAAATCTTAGCGTTAAAAATAAGAACTTTTTCTGGCGATTGATCTCTGTCTGTGGTTGCAAAAGGACCTATAACGTATGGGGCCATCCCATTCCATTCTATGCACATTATCTACTGTTAATAGTGTTTCTGATTTACCTAAATAAAGAAGTTTCGCGAAATTACTTATAGATTGGTCGGCAGCTGCACAAACCATCACCTCATCGAGTACACGGCTGAAATTCTAGGATTAGTTTAAACTCGATTAGCATATTGAAATGCAACTGGTCTGCCAAGTCATATCTTGGTGGAAACCACCTGCAGACCCGATTATAGTGGTTTGATGGGTAGGTTTACCATTGTGGTTTCCTGCACCGAAAAGTATAAAATGATGGAGGACTGGGTGCATGCAAATACAATGGTAATCCTACCAATCAATCACTAAAATGGGGTCTGCAGGTGGTTTCCACTATGATATGAATCGGCAGACTAGTTGCATTTAAATATGCTAATCGAGCAGGGATGTAGTGGAGGGTATACGGGGGTATACGCCGTATACCCTCTGGATTTTTTTAAGGAACACCGTATACCCTCTGCTTCTCAAGAAAGCTATAGTATATATACACTAGGGTATACCCTCTGCCCTTGAGCGTATACCCTCTGCTTAGAACGTATACCTCCTGTTTACTTTACGACTACAACACTGTAATCGAGTTTAAACAATAGAATTTCAGCTACCAACTCGATGAGGTGATGGTTTGTGCAGCTACCGCCCGGTCTATTATTAATTAATGGACTTCGCCTTTTAATATTACTTTCCTGGGATTTTGAATGCTGAGTTTTTGCACTGATATAAAGCAACACACTTCAATAGTTTTGTTCCACTCAAGTGATCACAATAGGCATCTGTTAATTTACACATACTAAAAACAAAAACTCCATTACAGCCAACCTTTATTTTTATACCATACAGCCTTTTTTTTTTTTTTTTTTTTTTTTTTTTTTTTTTTTTTTTTGTATAAACTGAATAAACATAAATTTAATTACGTGCATTTTTATTCACAATGCTAAGTAGGCGTAATCTATCCAGGCCAGCGTTCAATTAAACGAATAAACATTCTTTGAACCAGAAATTTTAATTTGTAAATTAAATCGAATATATACTATATAGAAGGAGAAAAAAATTAAATTATTTTACTTAATATATTTTGCGTTACATGTGTTTTTTTAAGGGGACAGTTTAACTTTTCAACAATTTTGTTTATTTTAAAAAATATGGTTCAGATGGTGAACTCACTGCATTTCAATGATAAACTGAAAGTATATTTTGAAAAGAAAAAAATTAAATGCATATTTAATTAAAAGTTTTAAAAAGTTTATAAAAATTTCAATTTTTAATAATCCCTATTACGTTTTTAAAAATTGATATTTTTGCCCATTTTTTTAAAGTTTTTCAAACGTGTATTACACAAGACTGCGCATGGATTTTTAGATACATCTAATATTGCATTTAATATAATTTTTTTACTGAAACATGTAGTGTAAAATGATGAAATCTAACACATCTTCATATACTTTAATTATTTTTTAAATGACAAAATAAAAAAAAAATAAAAAAAAAAAAACTGAAGACTAATTCCATGCGCGGATTTACCACATATATAATAAAGAACATGTACAGAAAAGTTTAAATGTCTATCTCAATTACAAAAAAAATACCTTAACGTTTTTAATACATGAAAGTGAAGAAAATATGAACATGGAGAAAAGGTTATTTAAACCTTTAATTTGTGTGGGTAATTGCGCTGAGTATATTAACAAAATTTACAACAGCTCGCGATATAATTACCGTATGAGTAAAAATGAGGTGACAAAATATTCACAATTAAACAGGCTTTCATTTAATATTAAAAAAAGAAAATCGATTTTTTGACCAATTTTAAGGTCTACTGTCTCCTTAATTTGAATAAAAAAAAAAAAAAAAAAAAAAAAAAAAAACAGAAGGTTCGTAGCTATGCATATGTAAACAATTACTTCATTTATGAAAATATTTATTATAATAAAAGAGAAAAAATTCGTTGTACAGTAAAAACTGATACTTCACCTGACATTAAAAAATCGTTTATTCTATTGAAATTAATGTTTTCATGAAGTAAAAAGACCGTATTTTAATATTTAAAAACAGATTTACAAACAATAACCTATTTTTTCTAGCATTAGTTCAGGCGCCAGTATTCTACTCTAAAATCAACAGTTTTCTTACAGTGCACAAACTGAGCTTTTTCTTTGGGCTAAAAGTGTCTCGTCTTCTTTAATGATTAGACTTTCTGTGAAAAATATATTCTAGTAGAATTTTTTTTTCCTTTCCTCATAAATTATGCAGCAAATTGTTCACAAAGGAATGGATGTTTCTATCGCATTAACTATCAAGTTATTTTTAGGACTAATTGTATTGGTGGAGATAGAAATAAAATCACCATGGGAATAATTTTAAATCTGTTACAAATAGTAATCTGTAGTCATTAAAGGTTATCTTAGCACATAATGTATACAGTAAGAAATTTCTGATATATATCACTTAGAAAGTAGTGCATTATCGCTACATTAATTTTAATATGAATGGGTTGTATGAATACATTGATAATATACAGTGCCATTAATGTGGGCATAATAATTTTGCAATATAGTTGATGTCTTTTTTGTAAATTTAATCTTATATACGGATTAATTTAGAAATAGTTACGAAGTACATCTTTTGAGAACGCTATATGTACATTGCAGATTTGTATGCATTGTTCGAAATGTTCAATACCAAATTTAGAATACACCAAAAAATACTGAATGTGTTCTATAAGATATGCATTTAACTGGGAATATTTACGAGTTACGTCTATTAAGAACATTTATGTACATGTTAGATTTATATATATTCTTGAAAATATAAAATAAAAAAATTTACAGTGCCTGTAATAGCTGTAAAATCTGTTCTAATTGAAGACTAAGAGTACAAAAAAAGGTCTTTTTAAAAATATGTATGTTGTAGACTAATTGAAAAACGCATCTCTTTGCAAAGAGCTAAGTTAAATGGAGGATGATTTGCCTTTTTCCAATTAGCCTCATATTTTTCAGGATTATTGCACAGAACCTATGCAAATTAAGGATAATTAGAAAATGTCCATTTGTTTCTTATTAACCCCCGGTAAAAAGTACATTTTAATGCAATTTGTTTGAAAACTGCATCTCCATTTATTTGTGAAATATTAATTTTTTTGTGGTTTTCAGAGCCATTTGCTTAATATTGGCAACGGAAGTACTTCATTTCTGTAGAAAGTAAACGTAAAATAGTTGTGAAATATTAATTATATATTTTTGTTGCCATTTTTTTTTCATAACAACCGAAAGAAAATGTAATTAAAATACGTGCTATTTTGAAAAAAATGTAAACGAAGGATTTCTCTTAAAACATAGAGCTATTATAAACTATATTTAATTTTAAGTATCTATATTAATGTTACACACAAATAAAGGCCTATGAATCATTAGACAGCCTTTTTTTTTCTTTTTTTTTAGTCGAGTTCCTTTAATGACGGCATCTTTTTGCTGCATTTGTGTATTATTTCGCGATAGTGACGTCCTATGCGTACTTTACTGTAGATGTTTAAAAGTGGATCGTAAATGTGGAATTCTTAAGAGGATGCGAATGACGTAATTTTACATAAAATAAAAGCGTGTGCTGTAAGTCTTAAAATTGAAATAGGTTTTGTACTGTTTATGTATACATTTTTTTTTTTTCGTCGGGGGCGATACTAAATTCCGAAAAAGCAGAATTCCTGTTTTCTAGTTATCTACTTATGTCATCTTATCTTATTAGCATAAGTGAAAAATAAATAAGTACGATAATGCGGCAAGCCAAACATAAATGTGTGATCCAGAGTTATCTTCATAAACTGCAATTGTATTCCCAGTGAACATACCCGGTGCAAGCATCGTGCGCGGAAATAAGAGGAAACTTGCTTTGAGATTAAAAAAGAACGAAGCTGCTTCGAAAGTAAAGAACGAAAGTAAATAGAACGCGGTAAAAAATTCTACTAGTGGTGTAAAAAAAGTAGACCCCTTCTTCGATGTAATAAAAGAAGAAATTCTACGAAGTGTTCAAATATGAGGGAATATTTGACGACTTATAGTGTGGATTGCTCTTATTAAAGTCAAGGACTGCTGCATTTAAGTCAAATAATGATTGTAATAAGAGTAACTGTTTAGATTTCTATATTTTGTTTTTGTCCTCTCATGTACAATAAATATGAGTGATTATCTTCAAACTGAGTATTATCTCTAGTATATAGTGTTCCACCCCACATAAATACACTGCACATCTTTTTTAACACTTTCCAACATAGTTGAAAAGTGTTTATGAATTCGTTTTGTCTAGCCGTCTGTAAGTCTCTCCGAGCTTTAACTCCCGTAAATATACTCGGATTGCCATGTAATGGCTATATGTTATTCAATCTTGTTATGGCATGTTCAGCATTAAAAATGAAATGTGTCGTATTTATAGTTAATTTACAGGGGCATCCAAAAGGATTCCGTTACATTATGGTCTACGGGGAAAATTCGTTTGGAATGTATTTTAATGATGTCACTCTATTTCATATATACTGAAATTGATATACACACCTGATCTCATCTATGAGACACAAGTCGACTATAATAAGGACCTCACTGCAAGACTTTCAGTCGTTGCTGCAAAGAAACTTACTTGGAATTTCCGAAAAGATACGCAAATCACTTGCTAGATGCTGAAAGTAGTACATTTGAGCACTTACTGTAATTGTTATGTCAATAAAGCGATTGTTTTCATTTCAACCGAATTTCTTGATTTTCGCCAAAACTTTTCATTTCCGACTCGACATTGCTATACCAAAATTGTTTCTTTATGAGTACTTTACATCCCCTTAATGTTTGGCTCACGAATTCGGGGACACCCTGTATATGCTAGCTGCCGAAATTGAGTTTTCAAATGTGGAATGCTTTTTCCAACATGTTTTATTTTTTAAGTATTATTTTTCATCTTATTAAATTGTTATTATTATTATTTTTTTATGGTATTCTGAATATTTAGAAAGTGTTTCACAATCTATGCTTGACGTATGATTTTTCTTTCTTGCTGGTTAATCTTGTTGAGTCCAAACATTATTTATTATTCCAACTTATATTTTATATAATTTCAATCTGTTCAATCTGGAAGCAAACATTTTAATTATTCTGAATAAATACCAACGAAATGAAAACTCACCTTTTTCTTTGCTTTTGAAAACTTCATTTGTCCTAATGATGAATTTTTAGACATTAACAAACCGGAAATTATACGCCAAACGTGGCAAGTGTGGTGCGTTCGTACTATAACTAGTTTTATAAATACTTGATACAAAACTTCGTTCTTGGGATCTTGGCACAATAGCTGTTGCACTCTTGTGCAAAAATGCATGAATTCAAAATTTATTACGATTATATGTACATTAAGTTCAGTAATACGGAAACAATAGGATTCCATCTTAAATAGGACGTCATCACCATGGCAACCTAGAATCATTACTTATCATGGATATTGAATTAATTACGTATGATCGGATATAATAGAATGAAGAAAACTTTTAGTAATATCTTTTTAAGTTTTATTCGATGTTCATAAAATTTTAAATGTTTCGACAAAATTCTGCAACGATCATAGAGGAGAAGGTCCAAATACCGGCTAGGGTCCAAATAACGGCTACTAGGTGTTCTGAGAACTGAGCGCAGCGCAGCCTAGCGGTGATAGGCAGAGTTTGTAACTTTAATTGAGAGAAGAAAGTTACGAAAAGTACGTCGCTGAAGTCTGTGTCATTTACAAATAGTAAATGCAAAAGTGTCGAATCTGCGTAATCTGGTACATCAAAAGTTATTCAGATATGTGTTTCTCATTTTTTTAAAATATACTGATCGTATATAGGCTTGAATTGTTGATTAAGTTATTTTCTAGACATATTTAGCTCTTAATTGCCACGCGCACAGTATTAGCATTTTATTATATGAATGAGTAATACCGGTTTTAACTTAAACATAGCAATGGTCCGAATACCGGCTACCTAGAGTGGTCTAAATACCGGTTAGCCGATATTTGGACCTCTCTCGGTTGCTCTGCTTGAAGGAGAAGAAAATAAATTAATTTAAATAGTTCCATAATTAATAAATTAATTTAAATGGTTCAGAAATAGTTCCCGTCCAATTTCGCAATATGAAAAAAGCAACCTTCAAGCTAATTCTTCAGGACCGACACTGGTTACCGGATCACTTTCCAAAAAAAGCGCTGTTGGACACTACAAATTTGTCTTTAATAAATGTGAAAAGAAAGAAAAAAAATGCCGGAGTAAACCCGGCGAAAGAGGCAGAAATTTGATTTTAACTCTCTCGCTGCGCAACCTGAGATTTCCTTGGGCAACGTAAAAGTAGCAAAATTTGCGCAACCCGAGATTTACTCGGGGATGCATTTTTTACGTCTAATTAACTCTCCTTGATTATTCTCATCAGTAATTTTTTTTATTGTAAATTATGCCTTATTTAATTGGAGCACTTTCCCGGTTAAATTAGATAAAAATATTTGTTTTGAAAAACCGGTGACAAAGAATAAAAATTATTAAAAGATGCTCGTCGCGAAGGGGTTAAATACGCAATTTTTGAAGCTAATTTGATAAAACAATTACGCAGCGAGAGGGTTGAAAAAGTGAAAAAGGAAAATATCCAACAGAGGAAGATGATGAATTTGTGTCTTCTGCATGGGTGATTTCTCTGTGGACAAGAATGGGGGAGGGGATTCTGGGTTCAATGTTATGAATGCGATATATGGGCTGATAGGGACTATACCGACACAGAGAGTTATATTATGTTTTTGATTTTTTCAGATAAAATAATGCTCATTTCAATAAGCAAGGTTTTTTTTTTTTCGTTAAAAAACAAAATTAGAAACATAATGGGAAGAAGATTGTGAGAGATAGTCGCAAACAATTTTAGAAATTTCACAAAAATACTTATTTATTAAAAATTGCGTATTTTTTCTGTGCATAAGAAATGTTATTAATCAATACAATTTATTAAAATAATATTCTTATTGCTTAATAATTGTCATTAGCTCTATTTGTGTGATCTTTTGGAAAAAAAACTTAGGTAGCCGGTATTTAGACCCCATTTTAAAAACTCAAAATTTGAAGACTTTCGGAATTTTGCTTCTTATAAACAGAAAACGCTTTTTAAACTGATTTTTTTTCTCTAAACAGGTGTAAGACGTGTCAAGGTACCCTGCTGTCACTTTTTATTTTATTAATTTTGAAAATTGTATGATCTAGATTGAAAACAAAAGTGGTCGCGGTATTTGGAACTTTTCCTCTATATATTAAATTTCAAACCATTCCGTTGGATAGTTATTGTGCTGTTATATGCGGGCAGACGGGCGGACCATACGACGACTATAAGTGCTACGTATTTATATAATTACGAATGCTTCGACAAAATTCTGCAACGATTATATATATTAAATTTCAAACCATTCCGTTGGATAGTTATTGCGCTGTTATATGCGGACAGACGGGCGGACCATACGACGACTATAAGTGCTACGTATTTATATAATTACGAATGCTTCGACAAAATTCTGCAACGATTATATATATTAAATTTCAAACCATTCCGTTGGATAGTTATTGTGCTGTTATATGCGGACAGACGGGCGGACCATACGACGACTATAAGTGCTACGTATTTATATAATTACGAATGCTTCGACAAAATTCTGCAACGATTATATATATTAAATTTCAAACCATTCCGTTGGATAGTTATTGTGCTGTTATATGCGGACAGACGGGCGGACCATACGACGACTATAAGTGCTACGTATTTATATAATTACGAATGCTTCGACAAAATTCTGCAACGATTATATATATTAAATTTCAAACCATTCCGTTGGATAGTTATTGCGCTGTTATATGCGGACAGACGGGCGGACCATACGACGACTATAAGTGCTACGTATTTATATAATTACGAATGCTTCGACAAAATTCTGCAACGATTATATATATTAAATTTCAAACCATTCCGTTGGATAGTTATTGTGCTGTTATATGCGGACAGACGGGCGGACCATACGACGACTATAAGTGCTACGTATTTATATAATTACGAATGCTTCGACAAAATTCTGCAACGATTATATATATTAAATTTCAAACCATTCCGTTGGATAGTTATTGTGCTGTTATATGCGGACAGACGGGCGGACCATACGACGACTATAAGTGCTACGTATTTATATAATTACGAATGCTTCGACAAAATTCTGCAACGATTATATATATTAAATTTCAAACCATTGCGTTGGATAGTTATTGCGTTGTTATATGTGGACAGACGGGCGGATCATACGACGACTATAAGTGCTACGTATTTATATAATTACGAATGCACCTAAAAAGGTTTTCATGCTTAGTTTTACTAATAACAAAAGCATGCAAAATCCACAAATCTTCTTTTACAACTTTAGCATGCGCTTTAACATCTGAGTGAGAAGAAAACGGTAACCATGATATGAATTTAGTTTTCCACAATGTTTCCGTAACTATACAAATATATCAACGGCATGTCATAATGATTTAACTTATGTATCATGAAAAATGAATAAAAGAAATGCTTTTTTGGAGAAATGCATTTCTAACTCGCTAAAGTACAGCGATAAATTTATGTCAGCCAGGACCATTAGCAAACATGCAACAGTAATCTGTTAACATTTCCTCCTACCTGTTTATTTCGTTTTCGTTTAGGAGAACGTTATTTTTTCTGATTTTGTGCCTATCTTTTTTTTTTTTTTTTTTTTTTTTTTAGGTGATGGTAAAATGTTATTTCATTCGATAAATATTATGAGCTAGAATAGTGACATTAAAATATTTACGATTCCATGTTCATCATAAATAAGCGAAAATTAATGATGTTGCATTATTAATGCTTCCATTAACCTTGATTTTTAAAAATTTTCGTTATGTGCATTCACTGGTGAATGAAAAAGGTGAATATGTTAACCCCTTGCACTCCGTTGTTGCCGCTGCGGCGACATCATCTTTCTTTGCAAAATTTGTTTTTGGCACCAGTAATAAAAGGAAAAATAAAATTAGCAATATTTAATCGGAGCGTTTTTTAAATTATGTTCTTGAAGGAAACTTCTTTTAAAAAAGTGGTGCTATCCGAATAAAATTTATATAAGAGACGCCGGAGTCCAAAGGGTTAAATAAATATCTGAATTTAATTATTAATTTAAAACCGACAGATGATTTTTAGTGCGACAAAAGCTCCTATATTTCACAAATTGCATAGTATTATAATTAAGTGATGTTTGGTCATAGGAGAAGGATATTTTTTTTTCTATTTTACTTATCAGAATATGGAGAAGCTGCTTCTAAATACTATAACTTATAGGACTAACTTATCAGAAATCTTATAAAAATGTAGCTTTTTGAAAACGAATAGCTGGATTGTTTCATCTACAATAATCTCAATTCCTACCTCATTTTGATCATTTTTGCAATTTACGTTAACTGAATATCTCCAAATGGTAAAAAAATAAGGTGCTTTTCAATATTTTTTGCGACACCCTGCATCTTTTCCTTGTATTTGATTGCGGAAGCATGTCTTATTTTTCAAACTTTGAAATGTTGTGAACAGTAGTTATTCATCTACAAAAAACGTTATTGCTTCTCATGCAAATTGCATTGCTTTTACCAGTAGTTTTTTAGAACTTAGTCTATTTATAGCCTTGAACATTTCATATAGAAGTGGCATATGGAAGTATGGTAACAATCCTGTTGCCAATTAAACTTTTTTTTTTTTTTTTTTTTTTTTTTTTTTTTTTTTTTTGCAAAATATTAAAATAGTGATTTTTGTTTTATTTAATCAGACATTCTCTGATTAAATAAGGTAAATATTATTATTTGAAAATACAGGGTGTCCCTAAAATCCCTGATACATTTTAAAATTTAATGTAAAATCAAGTAATTGTAGTACAGGGGTTTGGACTAAAATGCTTCTCGCGATGAAAAGTTTTCTTCAAGCGAATGAAAATAATTAGATCCAAACTTATATCATAGATGGCGCCACTTGTCCGTAGTGTTTATTCTGATTTTTAGCTTAGTTTTGACGCTGTGACACAGAAATAACGACCCCCAGGGAAAAAGTTAATTGTGCAGGTTGGTTCTTCTAAACCAAATCGACATTAATCTGAAAATCAGAGAAAACACATGTTTGAAACCAAAAATAAGAAAAACTGGCACCATCTACGAGCGAAGTTCGTAACTATTTTTTTATTCGCTTTAAGAAGACTTTTCATCGTGAGAAGCATTTTAGCCAAACCGCACTCGTGTGCGACAATTACTTGATTTTATATTGAATTTTAAAATGTGTCGAGGTTTTTTGGACAACCTGTATTTGTTTGAAACTATTTGGGAGGTTTTTCAGTAAAAAAAGTTTTGGCATCTTGTTTGTTTCTAAAATGCATAATTAAAAAAAAAAAAAAAAATAGACTTTTGACACACTATCCCTTTGCGGTCGAAGTACTCTTTCCAAGCACAGTCTTACACGAATTTATTCGGTTGGCACCACTTTTTTTTAAGAAACTTTTTTACTTGTACGGTAAACATTCTTTAACCCGGAATCCTAAGGTCTTTCGGAAACACAACTGAATCGAGAAAAAATAAAGGTGTGGGTTAAAGTAGATTTTGATGAGCCGACAGAGGAAATTTTGACTGATGAGGCCATCATTTAGAGAGTTATCAATCTAACAGCCCCTAAAGACGTTGGCTCTGATGAAGATGATGGGGACGAGTCAAACAACATCAGTTGAAATCAAGCAGCTGATGCCTTGAATACATTTATGAAGTTTTATGAGCGCAGCAGTTCGTTAATGATGCGGAAATTATGAAACTTCACATCATAAAAAATAACGTCCTAAAAAAAGGGAGAAAAAACTTATACAAAATAAATTGATATTAGAGATTTCTTTAAGATGGCTTCTAAGAGTAGGCCCCGTGGCCGTAACTAAGGGGGGGGGGCAGAGGGAGCATGTGCCCCGGGCGCCAGAACGAAGGGGCGCCAAATGAAGGATTGTACCTTTGGAATGGATCATTTTCAAAAATATTATGGCCATTTTTTTCCCATTCTAACCAGAAAATCAGAGTTCTAACTTTTTTCGACTGCTCTTTCATCTTCACCTAACACTTCATTTATAATGGCTGTTTCATAATAATGGAAACCATCAGTCCATCAGAAGAAAATAACTCGTTTAAAGCGGAAACTAGGTTAAGCGGGACTCGGATAATCGGGACTCTACTGTATATTTCATTTTTAAAATGAGCTTTAGAATATTTTTGTTGGTGTCCAGAGGGGGGGGGGGGATGACCCCCGTGACCTCCCCCTTGGATTTTATGTTTACATATTTTAAATTTTAGAATAAGTCGACTATTAGAAATTTAGTAAAATTCTCTTTGTAAATATACTTTGCGGAACACGGGGGGTGGGCAAAATCCATGTTTGCCCCGGCGCAATAAAAGCTAGTTTTGGCCTTGAGCACGTTTTCATTTTATAGTCATGTACATATGTTGCACTTTACATTATTGAGTATTTTTTTAAATTCTACTGAAGCTGTTATAGGAATAAAAAACATGCTTTGCTCTCATTTTTTGTTCAATTGTAATTTCTACACGTTATTCCCGTCATTCATCTTGTAATCCGGAAAATTTCGTAATTCGGCATGCTTCAAGTTCCGAACGTGCCGGATCAGAGGATGTTTACTGTACATTGACAACACGTGGGAGAGAAATTTACTAAAAAATGTTCTTTTAAAATATAGTGGTGCGAAAGAATATTTAAAAAAATCATGTATATAAATTAAGCTTGGGCCACTATATGCCGACACTCGGCCACAAAGCACTAACATTTTTGAGATAGAAGAGAGTTTTTGGACTGGCACATCCGACTAGATTGACTTTGTTATGTGTTTTTTCCTGAAATATAACAATATGCCCCCTTTTTAACCTTTAGTACTGAAATATATTAAAATATTTAAATATTGCTCTACATTTAAAAGAATTCAGGATAGATTCTACTCGGATTAAAATTTATGATTTAAAGTTTTAAAACTCGCAGTTTTTCAAGTAGAATTATTCATGACAAAACGTATAACAAAAGGGAATATTTCAAAAACACCTTTTAAAAATAATTTTAACATACAGCATTCGTCCACAAAGTTATCTATGTTAAAAGAATATGAAATATCGTAAACTAAACGAATGAAATATTTTTTTCAGATATCAATGCATTTTCATCTGCTGTTTTTCATCGACGCGCTTTCAAATCCTTTTTAAACATTTTTATATACGAGTATATCTTTTGTATTCCCCAAAACATTTCCTTTGCTTGCTATGTTTTTTTTTCCATTTTTTTTAAAATTGAAACTTTTTTGACAAGTTTGGTGTTTGTTGAAGGCATTTGATGCAAAAATATATTTTTGTGCTTTTCTTATAAATTCGTTGAATTTAGAAAATATTATCGTATGGTAAATACGGATTATTATTCCTAAATTTTCTTTTACTCTTCGGTTATCAGAAAAGAAAGGGGGATTATTTCAAAAGTACATGAAAGGTTGAAGAAGCAATATATTTTATTTAAAATTTCTAATTTATAAATTAACGGATTTAAAATGCCGATAGATAAAAAATATTGTTGCGCACATATAGAAATATATATGTTACTAGCCGCCATTGGTGACCAGTTTGGTCTCCCTTAAAATTTAGGTTTGGGAAAGCATGTTAAGCATTGTATCATGTTACTTTTATTCATAATTTAATTTACTTGGACTCCCTTAAATATAATTAACATAATCCCTTAAGCTAATATTAGTTTTTGTTGCATTAAAATATCTCAATTTATTGATTTTCTGTAAGCAAGTAAACCCTATTGGTTTACAATGGAAGTCTGTGGGAATTTGGCGAAATATTAGAGATATCGCCATTTTGGCGCCACTAATATATATCTATAGATTATCGAGTGGTGACTAAGTAAGGGAGAGTGGGGTGGAATGGGACAGTGGGAGGGATGAGACAGTAGGTTTTTCTCTTTAGCATATGCAGATGACATTCTGTTATCTGAATGACATCTGAATATGCGCGTGAGATCAACTCCGTAACTGTTTGTCAGCCGTAGGTCGCATTTCACGGTTGGCAGTAGAGCTGAAAGGTACGCTTTTCTGACTCTCTGTCCACCTCTCCCCCCCCCCCCCTTCTTTTTACACAATGTCTTAGTTTTAACTTTTATTTTAAGCACTGATGAGGAAACCTTAGAGGTTTTGAAACAGCTGTATGCTTTTAAACACATTTTATTTGTGCCTTTATACGTTGTTTCTTCTTTTTCTTAATATATTGGCACAAAGTACAATCCTTCCCCACTTTTTATTCTGTTACTTGCTCGGGATGCCGGCTGTTTGCAGCAGTTACTTAATATCTTGGCCCAGTTCTTACCATCAACGGGTCTCTCAATTAATTGTGATAAGTCCTTCACTTTTTCGTGGATTTGCAATAAAAAGAATAAGAAAGTTATTTTTGACTATGATGCCATCTTTTACATCAACAACATTCCTCTTCGTTCTCTGGATTTCACTGAGGATTTCTCTTATCTTGGCGTGTGTATGCAGGGTTCGCACAGACTCCTTAGACTCCTTGGAAACTCCTTAGAAATAAAAACATTCCCAAGTAGTACTTAGAACTACTTAGATAAGCAAACCACTACTTAGAAACTCCTTATATTCTATTGCGGCTTCGGACGCAAGCGATATTGCTGCCGAGGGAAAAAAAAATCGTGATTGAAAAACGCACGGTAAATCCTTTATGCACGTCATTCATCTGAAGCACAACATTGATTGGTTAGGGTAATCTTAATAGCAGGGCTCCCACTAGGTCCGTAAAGTCCGTTTTTTGATACTGTTAGACGACCTTTATTTTAAATTTTATCAATGATTTTTGGCATTTAGCCAAAAATCTCGGAAAAATCGCGTTTTTCGCAAATATGTTCCAAAAAATACCGTCAAATTTCATCAATCGATCGCGAAAAAAATTGATAAATTTTGTCAAAGGATCGTGAAAAAACGTGAATTTCTCCAACAGATCGCATGAAAACTCGTATTTCTTAAAAAGGCGCGAATTTCTTAAAAGACAGCGAAAAAACGCGAATTTACTCCAAGGATCACGAAAAAACGCGAATTTCGTTAAAGATCAAGAATAAAAGCAGGCGTCCTCAAAAGATCGCGAAAAACACGCGAATTTCCTCAAAAGATCGCGAATAACACGCGAATTTCCTCAAAGGATCGCGAAAAATATGCGAATTTCCTCAAAGGATCGCGAAAAACACACGGTTTCCATCAAAAGATCGCGAAGAAAACGTTAGTTTCGTCAAAGGACCGAAATAAAATGCGAATTCCATTAGAAGATCGCGAATTTCCCCAGAAGATCGTGAAAAACACGTGAATTTCGTCAAAGGATCGCGAAAAACACGCGGTTTCCATCAAAAGATCGCGAAAAAAAACGTCAGATTCGTTAAACAATCGAAATAAAACGCGAATTCCATTAGAAGATCACGAAAAAAGCGAATTTTCCCAGAAGGTCGCGAAAAAAACGCGAATTTCTTCCAAAAGATAGCGAAAGAAACGCGAATTTCACCCTGAAGATCGCGAAAAAAAACGCGAATGTCATCATAAGATCGTGAAAAAAATGCGAATTCAAAGAAAGCGATTACCGCTGTTCTAAAAGAATAAATTCAAAACTTGTTATATTTTTTCTTGTATAACATGCATTGCATTTAGCATTCTTTTTTTTTTTTTTTTTTTTTTTTTTTGCCTTTTAAAATTTTCTTTAAGATATATCATGTATGTGATATACATAACAAGTGTTTGGGGCTTGACTAATCTCTATTTATATGACCTAGGGGTGATTCTAGTCCGAATTTTCCGAAAATGTAAGGAATTTATTTCCGGAAATTTTAAAAAATCGGTCACCAATCCGAAAATTCAGACATATGGTCGCCGAAAAAAATAAATTTTGTCAATCGTTTGCAGAAAAATCGCCAATTTCGTTAAAGGATCGCGGGGAAAATGCAAATTTCGTCAAATAATCGCGAAAACTCCCGCAAATTTCGTCGAAAGATCGCAAAAAAAGCCACAAATTTCATCAAAAGATCGCGAAAAAAAACACATTTCGTCAAAAAAGCGCGTAAAAACTCGCAAATTTCGTCGAAAAATCGCGAAAAAACGGCAAATTTCGTCAAAAAAGAGCGTAAAAACTCACAAATTTCGTCAAAAGATCGCGAAAAAACTACAAATTTCGTGAAAGAGCCACCGAGAAAACGCATAGCTAGTGTCGGGAGTGGATTCCCCCCCCCCCCCCCCCTCTGGTGTACCTTTTCAGATTTGCTGTGAATTTCAGATTTTTTTTTTTTTTTACTCAGAATCACCCCTGTGATATGACCATTGGTCACTGCATAAAAAAGTAGATTGTCAATTTTGTATTTAAACTTACAAAATCAATAAGCAATATATTGTGAATATTGTGCAATTTCAGCACTAACAATTAGATTCTAATAGAGTAAAATTTGTTTTTGAAATGCTTTTCTCTCCAAATTGGACATTAAAAATTGGAATGTGTGCATACCACATAACAATGCAACACATAAAAACATCGACAAAAAAAAAAAAAAAAAAAAAAAAGGCAAATCTTTAAAATTTTTTGGACTCCTTGGATTTTTTGGGTACTCCTTGGAATTTTTCTTCCCAACTCTGTATGAACCCTGGTATGACACCCCTCCCTTTGGTCGGATTTTTAAAACTCTGCCAGTGGGTCGTGACCTTGCCTTGCTCAAGGCTGCCACGTTGAAGTCGCAGCAGAAATTCTTCTTTCTAAAAAATATGCTTCTTCCGAAATACTATCACTCTTTGATTCTTGGAAAAATTTACGCAGGTCACCTGAGGAAGTTAGACCTGAAGGTGCGCAGGTTCGTCTGGGACCTTCTCCATCTTCCTCACGATGTCCCATCAAGTGCCTTTCACGCTCCAGTGAAGTATGGCGGTATGGCACTTCCGTGTTTGAGGTGGATGGTTCCTGTGATGGCCCTGCGACGTCTCTCAGCGGATCGCGAGAGAATCCTTCGGCTTACGACTGCCTCTGATGGCAGCTGTTTAACATCTAGAACCAGGATCGACACTTTCTTCAGGAAATACCTGCATAGCCGTTGTGACTGCATAGGTGTTGGACTGCGTCATTGCAGCTCCGTCCCATCTACTTCAGCTTGGCTTGTGGATGGATCTTCTCTCATGTCTGGCTCTGATTACATTTCTTCAGTACATGTTCGTTATAATTGTCTCTTCAATAAATCTCGTGCAGCCCGGGATCGCTCACCAGATAAGTTGTGCTCCCGTGGCTGCCGGGTACCGGAAACACTTAAGGGTGTTCTCAAATCCAAAAGGGCAACTTTCTGACATAAGTTTTAATTTATTTTTTTTTGAAACTGCATGAAACTAGCTGGTGTTGTTGTTCAGAAACTATGTCATTCAGCTGTTTTTCCATTTTTTTTTTTTGCAAACGCAATAGATCTTTCAGAAAAGAGTGTCAAAGTAGGCGTTTTGAACCGAATTTCCGCGCGAAGAAAGAAAAAGCACTCAAGAGCGGGCGAAAAACGGTTTGTGACGTGAACGAAATGGCCTATAACTCAATAGGTAATTGATTGATCAAAAAATGAAAAAAAAACAGTTCAATTCCAAATCGCTTTCATTGCCAGACTTTCCAATTTTATTTCTTTCCGTTAAAAAATGAATTTGTAAATGTGTAAAAACGTTTTACGCTTGTTGAGCAGATCAGTTAAGAACAGTATTAACCATATCTCTCAACAATGCTTCTCAACTCACGGGTTGAGAATTCATCGACAGAATGCATTAGTTAATTATCTCGCTCGCTCCCTGGGACAGCGAGGCTACACTGTCCACAAGGAACCTACCTTCCGTGAGCCAACTGGGAGAAGGCTTAAGCCTGACATTGTGGCCTATGGTGTTGATCACACCTTGGTCATTGATGCTCAGGTTATTAACGACCAATTCGATCTGCAGACTACCCATACTAACAAGGTCACTAAATATGAAGTCCTGCGCCCACAGCTTGAACATCTTCGGCCGAATGGAGTTTTCTTTAGCTCCCTGACATTCGACTGGCGTGGTGCCGCTTCCTCTGACTCTGCAAAATTTCTCAAGTCCTTCCATGTTCTCCATATTAGCAATTTCAAAGTTCTGTCTGCCCGGGTGCTCTCTTGGACTCGCCGTATCTGGCGGGTTTTCCAGTGCATGACTGCCAGAACCCCTGGCAAGATGAACTGTGTAGCTGATGCAAAAGTTCCATGATTGTGATGTCTTTTATATACGGGCGAGCACTGCCCTAAGTGTCCCAATCATGTATTTGTTCTGTATGTTCTCAACTTGCTTTGTACACTACTGAATAAATATATTTTAAATATCGTTCTAATCATTTCATCAATCACACATTAAATGAAGCAATGGTACTCCAAGCTTCAGCTGAAAAAAGTAGCTGATCTGCTTAAGCTTTCGATTGTATAAAGAAAAAGATTATTTCAAGAATCAAAAGTAAATTTGCTTCATATACATTTTATGTTTTTTTTTGTATATTAATAACTTGTTTATGCGTGGATGTAATAGTTTCCCTATTTTTGGAACATTATACTATACAGTATACTTAATTTAAACTATGCTTAAAAGCAGCATTTTTGTTTATACAAGAAGTTTAACATAAAAGAAGGTAGAGGGAGGAATGGGACATGCCAGCAAAGGGAGGAATGTGACATGTCTGATTCCTTCTTTTTAATAAGATGAATTTAAATTGCTAATATGCAAATATTTTTCGAGGGTAGTATATTAATTATAACATTATAAATATATGCATTTACTTCAATATGTAAATAAATTAAACTGATGACCTTTTAATGTCACCTCTGACTGACAATCCTAAATTTTCCTTTCAGTGATGAAGGTAATGGAATTTCATATTGTAGAACAGACATTATCAACCTACAATCTTCGTTAGACTGTATATATATCCAACACTAGACTATTTGTGCCTTATCATACATTGTTTTATAGCTCTCCCATACCTCACTGTTAGTGGGGACGTATGGGACACATTTTGAATTTTACAATTTCTTTATTTATGAAATTGTTTCTGCAAATTATGTTTCTATATTGTTCAAGGACATTTGAAAGTGTTTCATTTGGTATTCTATATATCGAAATTTTTGTTTTTGTGTGAAACAAAGTTGATTTTCTTATTTTTGTAAAAAGTGTTCCATTCCTCCCCACTCTCCCCTATTCTTCTTTTTTTCCGTCATGCGCTTTTCGGCACAATTTCTAATTCTTTTTATTAAAAGGCAATATTTCAAAAATAGGCGCAGAATTGCACAAAGAGAATATACTTCCTTTTAAAATGCGCAACTCAAAACTAATGCGAACAATTTGCCAATTGATAGAATTGGCGGATTTATCAATTTCTGTTTAAGTTTTTTCAGTGAGGAATTTTTAAGTTGCAATCTAATCTTCAAACAATGAACTAAAATTTTAAATAAAATATGTTTTTCGTTTGAGATAAGTCATAATTCTCTTGTAATTAGATAATAGTGTTTTTTTTTATTTAAAAAGTTATATTTCGTAGATCGGAGAGGGGGAAAAAAGTGAAAATGCCATAAGAAGTATAGAACGATTATCAATTGAATTGTTAAAAAATTACCTCGTCGTATACAGAGGGTGTTTACACATATTGAGAGCGATTTTGATGTTAAATTAACGAGAAACAACAAGGGGGAGGGGAATCTGGCAACATGTAATAACGTGATATCTGAAATATTGACTACTATGAAAAAATATCGTCTGCTACTGAAATGTCACGCGAGAGAAGTGAGTGGCTTGAACAATATTTGGTCTTTCCGAAGAGAATTATTCATATTCCGTGTATGACAATCATTTAGCAGGTGATAAGTGGGAAAAAACTGTCACAACTGATGAAGCGTGAGTTTATCTAATTCACTGTAATAAAAACAGATAGATTTATAACCGGAAAAGGATGCAAACAAGAAAGAAAAATCATGCGTATAAGCATAGATTATGAAACACTTTCCAACACTTCCTGAAGTGTTTGACAAAATTTCATTATTTAGGGAAATAAGGTAAATAAGATAAGTAAGAAAACATGTTAGAAAACAGATAAAACATTTAAAAATCTGATTTCAACAGTTACCTTCCATAGTTAAATATGTATTCCATTCCTTTTGAACAGCCCTGTATTTGATCTGTAGGTTGATATGCATACTATATAATGGGAAAATATATTTTAACAAGGAAACGCATAACAGGTTGAAATTTCTCTTTAAGCAATTTATGCTTATAGATGGAAACATACTTAAATACTTTTGTTCAGCCCTGTAGTTTACCTAGTATCTTTATTACATGCCACTATTTAGCTAAAATTTAATTCAAACTAAAAACTCTTAAAACTACTGAAATCACATATCATCCATAGGCGGCCATGTATCGAATTCTTTGCGTAGCCCAGCATATCATTTTATCTATATTCTACAAACATTTCTAAGTAAACTAAATGCCGTTCAGCGTAAAAATGCATAACACATTTAAAAACCACTTTTAAGCAATGTACACTCATACTCAGTAACCTTTACGAATTTTAGTTTCGAACGTAGCCCTGTATACAAACTATAATATTTATACACACCATACAATATACATAAATATAGTGAATCTTAAAAGCGTATATCATAATTACAAATGCATTTCCTGCCATCATCGCTATTATACAGTACTTCGGATAGAGCATACTATCTGAAATCTTTTGCGTGGCCCTGTAAATGCTACGCAGTTCGTATTATACATGAAATAAGTTATAGTAAGCGTCACCGACGCATAAAAATTTCATTACATATGAAATAGTTTAACTTAATTAAAATAAGCCGCAGACAATTTCCCCCTACCATTATGTAACGGAGAACTTTTGTGTGGCCCTGTAATGAACAATAACTATTTCTTGCACCGCATATTATACACAATGCATATTTTAGTGGACTTCATAAATACAAATCAATTTTACTATGTTTGAAAGTGCCTAATCCATTAAAAATAATTTGAAACGATTTTTTTCCCATTGGCCGTAATGTAACGAAATACTTTTGACTGTCCCTGTAAATGAACTAAACATGCTACAAACTTCATTTGAAATTGGGTTCGTGCTATGGTAAAGGTCACTAACATCAAAAAATTTCAGAACGATCTGAGTATATTTACGAGAGTTAGAGCGCGGACAGACGGACAGACAAACCGAAGTCATAAACATTTTTCAACTTTGTCGGAAAGTGTTAAGAAGACTTTTACAACTTTGGTTCAAACATTGCAAAGAAAGTTTCTCTAAAGGATTCATGATGTTTGCTGGAATCTCTTACTACGGAAAATTAAAGATCAGAAAAGTTGAGAAAAATGTCAAAATTGACTCTACTTATTAGCAAAACAATGTTCTAATTCCTATTTTTAAAGAAGAAATTCTAAAACTTTTCCCTACGGACATTAATCCTTTCCGGCACAGTGTGCCCGGGTCGGGATACCTAATTTTAATTTCAAACTTACGAACGGCACCAAGAATATTTTAGTAAAATTTTGCTTTTACAATTAATAGTTAAAGTAGTATGTTTTTAATTTCTAAAAAAGTCGTTTTAAAATTCCGGTGTCAGTCAATCATTTCATCATTTTACAACAAAAATTGCCCGTGCCGGAAAGGGTTAAGAGTGTTGAGTTCCACCATGATAAAGTGAGCAGCCATACATCCGAAAGTACAGTCACATTTCTCGAACAATTGACAAGAGAAACTGGAATGAAGTATATACCGTTAATCATAATCCAACCAAGTCCCCAGATGTTTCACCAATGAATTATTGCACCTTTGAACATTTAAAATAAACTCTTGCGAAACGCCGACCAACTACGTTGAGTGGACTCTGGAAATGTGTGGTGAAGAACAAAATGGAACAAAATTCCACTACCAGTTTTACAAAAAGCTTTACCACCTTGGAAATCCCGCTGCAGTATGATAGTCCACAACAAGGGCTACCAGATAGTACATATTAAAAAAATAATTGTTTTAATTTATGTATTTTATTTTTATTGTCCAAATCGTTCCCAATATGTGTAAACACCCCTCTGTATATTTCTTTTACGCCCCTTTTTCTATGCAGATACAAAATGAACAACAGTGGTTGAAGATTTTACGAAAAGTTTTTGAAGAGGTTTTCGACTTAACAGTGTTATCACTTTGAGGGGTTTCCGCGTTGACATCAACTTTACGCCCAGTCTATTGATGAATGTCCAAAATAAATGAGCCATTGGGATAAAAAGTCTAACTATAGTATAAATACTACGTAATAATTTTATTAAAAATAAAAATGTAAGAAATAAAAAAATACTTTTTAAGAAAATTGGTATTATAAATGTAAAATAGTAAAAAAAAACATTAATGGTTTAGAATTAAAAGAGAAATTAATTAGAGAAATAAAATAAGTTAAGTTTAAGAATGTATAAGCACAGTTAAGAGAGTTAAGAGTAGCAAGCTGTCGGACAAAGCAGGTAAGGGTCGGTCGGCAAAGAGTGCGACAGAGAGTGTCACAGTGTCACAGTAAAACAAAGGCGCTTTTCAGAATCCATAATTTTTTTATTCTTCGTAATATACTCACATTTTATTAAAACACTTCATTTAAAAATTTCCGGTTACTGAAAAATGATTGAAAAACCGCATCAGCAAAAAAAATTGAAATACCTCAGCGAGAAAGCCTCGCACAAGTCCACGGGTTTACATATATATTTATTAACAGCGGAGGGAGGTGCCAAGAATTACCTTCAAAAAACAAACAAGTATTAATTTTTGTTATTCTTGCGTAAATATGAATGTATCACACATGATGGAAAGTATTACACGTGGAAAGATTACAGTATAGTATACCTGCTATTAATGCAGTTTTTTCTAATGTTTATTTAAATGGGATGAGATTTATTACTATAGTGATTTTAAAATGCTTCAGTTTTGATATTTTTTGTTGCTTTTATTTGATATTAACTTTCTTTTTTTGTTCTGTTTTAGGTAAGTACCTAATTGTATTAAGATGAAACTTTCCATCAAAAGTTTATTTCTAAGATATGAAGAAGTACTTATCATACAATGTAAGTTCTACATTACATTTCTTTTTGCTGGGTGTATTAAACACTAATTTGTTTTATTATTTTCAATTTTGGAATGTTTTCTTTTATGGTATATATTAAAATATCAGTTTAAAAAATAATTACAAATAATAATACTAAATTAACACCTTGTAATAATATACTAATTTTAATAGGTAAAAGGCGTAAATTAAAACTTTAAACAGTAACATAGCTGCCAACTTGTACGGATTTTTGTTACCACTAAAATTTAATAGAAATTTTTGTCCTCTTTGATAGCTAGAAATCGTTAGATTTCGGTGATTGTCTTAGGTAAAATTTACTATTAAATTTTAGTGGTGAGAAAAATCCGTACAAGTTGACAGCTATGCAGTAAAAACAGGTTTATTCAACTGTTTATATGTTTCGACTCTGAGTAATTTTCAAAACAAATAAATAAAAATATTCTAAGATTGCACCGCCTCTGAAACGCTACAATTCAAATTTTCACGTATTCTTTCATATTATCTACGTTCCCCCCCCCCCACTTTCCCCCCCCCCCACTTTTCCCCCCCATGTTACTTAGATGTTTATTTTCATTTCGTAACCATTTATTAACTCGAGCCAAAGTTTTGGTAGGCTAAATGATGCTGCATTGTTGCATATTGAGTTTTTACATGTTACAATCTCTATTGTTTATCTTATAATGGATGGATAGTATAGACTGGAGGGGAAAATAATCTTACTTTCCCTGAAATTTATTTGGTTGGTTTCTTCTTGACATGATCTTGATAGGGCTGTTTTTAGCTCACAGGCTATGAAAGCCTGAGAGCTTATGTGCCCGTCGGTTCTGTGTGTACGTACGTACGTATGTACGTAACGCGATAACTCTTGATAGAAACATCCCATTTGCTTCAAGTTTTTTTTCTAGTTTCTTTCTGATAAGGCGCTTCCCTGATTAGTTTTGGAGGTTCATTGGTTAAGGATAAAGGGGGAAAAGGGGGGTTAGCCCCCCCCTAATTCAGATAAATGGGTTTTTCATGCAGAATTATTCGATTTGCTCCGAATTTGGAATACCGGTTTATTATGTTAAGGAGCTTCCCTGATTAGTTTTGAGGGTTCATTGGTTAAGGATAAAGGGGGAAAAGGGGGGTTAGTCCACCCTTCTTAATTCAGATAAATGGGTTTTTCATGCAGAATTATTCGATTTGCTCCAAATTTGGTAATCCGGTTTATTATGTTAAGGAGCTTCCCTGATTCGTTTTGGGGATTCATTGGTTAAGGATAAAGGGAGAAAAGGGGGCTAGTCCACCTCCCTTCATTTAGATAAATGGTTTTTTGCAGGATTATTCGATTTGCTCTAAATTTGGTATACCGGTTTATTATGTTAAGGAGCTTCCCTGATTAGATTTGGAGGTTCATTGGTTAAGTATAAAGGGGGAAACGGCAGCTAATCCCCCTTCACTTATTTTTTTTAGGGGAATTATTCTTTAAAATAAGAGTGTAATATACAATTAGTGTGAATAGCCTGTGAGCTCAGTGCCATCTGTTTATCTGGGCACTTTTCTTTTTTATTCTATTATATTTGATATCAGCTACATGCGCCCTTTTTCTTCCTGCTAGTCGTAACAATATAGTAATCATTTGATCCGTCTGCTCTAATAAATAGTATTTCATATAAACCTGAGTAATTCTCAAAATCAATTGGGTCAATTTTACTGCAAATGATATTCTTTAATTTCGGAGGAATATCATTAATACGTTGAGTGCCACGGTGCTGACACTGAAGCTGAAAAATTTACAATGTTTTAAGTAATTTTTAAGAAAGTATAATCCTGTAATAAATAAAAGGTAAGTAAATTTTAAATAAAATTTCAGTAGTTACTTAAAACAATATATACATTTTTTGTTTTATATCATATTTTAAACTGTCAGTCATCGGTGAATGACGCGTTTTAAACGGAAAGTACAGTGTAAGTCACCGGTGACTGACGTGGCGCTTAACGTGTTAAAGAAACGTGCAAACAGTTGAATAAACCTATTTTTACTCCTAAAATTTTAATTTACGCCTTTTAGAAATTAAAATTAGTAAATATTAGGTTGAGCAAAAAGTTCTGGGACATTTTTAATCTAATAGTTACTAGAATTTGTATTGTATACAGGGCCGGACTAACACTCCGTCAGTCCGTGCCCCGGCACGGAGTAAAAAAATCGAGGGGCGCAAAATTGCTAAAACAAAAATAGAAAAAAAGCAGTCTTCTGAAGGCTGCTCTATAGATGCAGTGCCTGATCATGTTGAGTAACAAGAAGACTAAGAGGATGAAGCAAAAGAGGTAGAAAATTCATTGAACTTGCAGATGGAGACAGATGAAGATAGTCCTTCTGGTTTGGTTTTGAGTACTGATCCAGGACTATTGCCTGAATGTATTTCTAATTCAGAAAGAATTTGTCTTTCGAAAGCAGATCCAGCATCCCCAATGTGCAACTTTGATTCCCCTACTGATACCAGCGGACGTACGTTCACCTCAAACAACTATGCAAGAGATCTCAGCAACAGGCAGAATATTCACAAGAATTGGTTGGTGTATTCTGTAGTCAAAGACTCAGTTTTCTGCTTCTACTGCAAAATGTTTGCAACGGCTGCAACTTCTTTAGCAAAAGATGGCTATACAGATTGGCGGCGTGTTGAACAAACTTTCGAAAATCACGCAGCTACAAATAAATATTTTGAAGCCCAAAAGTCCTGGTTTAAATTGAGTATTCGTTTAAAAACTTCGCAAACGATAGCTATTTCTCAAAGATTTTGGGATGCAGAAGCCCACTATTCGAACGCTATTTTTCAACGGGTAAAATTGCATTTAGATATAACAACGAAAATTTGTATGAACATGATAATGGAATCTTTTAAAGCTACTCCAAATATTAGCTGAATTTGATCCTGTCATGGAAGAGCATTTAAGGAGGATTTTAAACAAACATAAAATGACCACATCGATGAGTAAAAGCATTCAAAATGAAGTCATCTAATTAACACAATGTCAAAAGGCACATATTAGATGAAGTGAAACTATAAAAATATCTCTCAGTTATATTAGATTGCACACCTGACTTGAGTAAAACAGAACAAATGACCTTCGTTATATAAGGTATGTGTAGATTGAGCAAGAATACATTAAAATTCGCACATATGTTTTGGGCTTTCGTCCGACTAACAGATCACCAAGCCAACAACTTGTAGATGTCTTACTTCGAGAGCTAGAAAACCTGGGATTGTATGGATGATATGGACAAATCAGCATTAGAAGGAGCTAATTTCTTTAATATTGTCCAAAAATTGTATTTTATTCAACGCCTTTCTGATGGGCAATTCTTTTGAAGCACGTTGAAGGATTAACCTATAAACCTTCCAGAGACACGTGGTGGGAAATCCGAATTAATGCTGTAAAGCCACTGAGGTATCAAATCGGTCAAATATATGATGCATTGCTTAGAATTTACGAGGCCAGAGATATAGATAGTTCTATAAAAGATGAAGCACATGGGTTACTTATGCAAATAAACCGATTCAAATTTCTTTATTTTGTCGTGATAGGTTATGAGGTTTAAAATCATGTCTATCCCATTAGTAAACTCATGCAGGGGAAAAATTACAACAATACACTGGCAATAAAACTTTTGGAAAGATCCAATCGTTTTTTTAAGAATTTGAGATCGGACAATCCCCTTTAATGCCATCTTTGTCGATGCTGGCGGAATGGTATCCAAAATAGATGCACATAAAAATTCTGAATCAATACGGAGACAGAGTTCGTCGGTGGAAAAGATGATGGTGATCTATGATTGTGAAAATCAGGATGAACCCATAATCGACCACAGAAAAACAAAAACAAAATTGAATTATTTTACGACCTTATTGACATTGCAATCAATTCTTTTGAATAAAGATTTTCTCGGCTGCGACATCACAACAGTTTCTTCTGTTTTTAATATCATATATATGAACTAAACAGATGTTTCTTCTTCTGACATTTTGGCCAATTGTAAAGATTTGGAAATCCTTTTAACAGATGGTGAATCGTCGGATATCCTAAACAGCCTGGAACTTTGTGATGAAATATAAGTGGTCTGTTCTCTATCGGAGAAAAAGATTTGCCACTTATCGAAGTTTTCAAATTGATAACAAAATTGAATTTTGCTTTAAGAATTTTATTAACTTTTCCAATAACTATTGCATCCGGGGAACGCACTTAGTTTTTCTAAACTAAAAATAATCAAGAGCTATTTGCGAAAAAGATAATCTCAAACAAGATTGTCAGACCTCTCTATTTTAGGAATAGAGTATAAACTCAATAACAATTTAGACGTTTCTGAATTAATTAAAGATTTCTATGAACTAAAAGTTCGCAAAAAAAATCTGAATTTTACTCCTGTTAACTATTTTTTTAAATGAAGTAAAGTATTTTAAGCAAAAGTTATAAGTATTTGCGTCAATTATTGTGTGTGAGTTACCCTTTTTTTTGGACACTTGGTAAAAAGTGTAAAAAAGACCATATACCTTTTTATGTTTATTATGTAAAAGACCATATAACTTTTTATACTTATTATGTAAAAGATCATACACCTTTTTATGCTTATTATGTAGGGCGCAATTTTTTACTTTTGCACGGAGTGGTTTAAAGGCTAAATCCGGCCCTGATTGTATATGATGGTTGTGCCATGAATGCTGAGCTCTATTGCCAGGAGCTTGATCGCGTCTACGACAAATTGGTGCAGAAGTATCCAAGATTGGTCCACCGAAAGCGCGCTTTGTTTCAGCAGGACAATGCCAAACCACACGTGGCCCAGAGGACAAAGGACAAGTTTGCACAAAAAAGTGTCGAAATTCTTCCACTCCCCGCTTACAGTCCAGACGTGGCTCCATCCGATTATGGCCTTTTTCGATCAATGCAATACTTTTTCAAGGGCTGTCGATTTGAATCCTTTAATGAAGTTGAAGAAGCATGTCAAGAGTTTTTCGATTCCAAGGAGTCGCCATGGTACTTCCAGCAAATCCGGAGTCAGGCAGAATAATGGCAGAAAGTCGTGGACTATGATGGTCTCTACTTTGAAGAATAGTCCTTGTTGCTTTTGTTGTTAATTTGCGCATAACAATGCAACTTTCACAAATTTCCCAGAACTTTTTGCTCAACCTAGTATTAATAGTTTTCTCTTTGTGAATTTAAAAATATTTTTCTCCTTTCATAAAAAAAATACACAATAGGAATAAAAACTGCTTAATTTAGATTGGTTCTTTTTTAGATTGTTTTGTTGCATTTCCATGCTAAGATACATTTCTCATTCAGAAACACATGTTATTATGAATATTTTTCTGATTTATGTATAACACTTAAAGATGTCCATGTGTATTACATTTTGATTCGATTTCCGAAAAAAAATCTCTTCGAAATATTTCCTTTCATTTTTTAAAAATCTTCATTAAAAATTTCTTTCCGACACAGTGTGAAAATGTATACAGACGGATTTACTGACTCCAAGCGGGGATTGTTAGACATCGTGTTTATTCTTTTTACTTTCTTCTATCTTCAATGGAAGAAAGTATTGTAATCGAATTTTTTTCGACTTCCGGTTTTCGACGGATTTACACGTTTCAGGCGTCAGAGATCCCAAAAACCATGTTTATACAAAATGTCTGTCTGTCCGTCCGTCTGTCCGTGTGTCGCCATTGTATCATCGAAAAATATATGAAGAAGTATAGAATTGAACCACATTTTTTGTGTATATATTTTGCAATGGCAAGCAGGTACTTCTTCAATTTAGAAATATTCTGCCGGAAGGGGACGTTGTAATAGCATTTTTTGTGCCATTTTCGTTATTGTACCATTGAAAAGTGTATGAAGTTATGCATAGAATCAGACCAAATTTTTTGCATATGTTTTTGGCTATGGCCAGTAGGTCCTCCCTGAATTTGAAATTTTTCGCTGGAAGGGGGCGCTGTAATAGCAATAATGTCTGTGTCATTTTCATTATTGTACTATCAATTAGTGCATGGAGTTATGCTTAGAATTTAACCAATTTTTTCTGTATGTATTTGGTTGTGGCCAGCAGTTTCTCCTTGAATTTGAAAATATTTTGCCGAAAGGGGTTGCTGTAATAGCAATTTTTGTGCCATTTTCTTTATTTTACCATCGAAAAGTGTATGAGGTTATGAATAGAATTGAACCAAAATTTTTGTGTATGGGTTTGGCTATGGCCAGCACGTCCTCCTTGAGTTTGTATATATTCCAACGGAAAGAGGTACTTTCATAGAGATTTTTGTATAATTTTCTAGGTTTTCCGTAGTTCTGTTGTCCAGCGGCGGCTCGTGCAGCGACGGGAACTCGCGTCCAGCTAAGCCAGCTATTCGAAAAAAGCTGTTGTAAACAGAATAATGAAAAATTATTCATTTTAATATAGATAATGATCAAGATGAACTCATTTTTACTACGCTTCATTAACTGAATCAGAAATTTAAGATGAAAATCAAAGTTGATGTAGTATTGAACTAATAATATTGCAGTATTAACACCTGTAACTATTTTTTGAAATATCAGGATGCATGAGATAGAAGAAAGTTTAGGGATTGGCACATCCAACTAGTTTATTCGTGTTTTGATCTCATGTTTCTTTCTTCTTATCTATTTTTGTACATTAAATAAAGAACATTCCAGTGAAATCTTTGTAAATATAGATATTTTTATATGACTAAAAGAGAAAGAAAATGAAGGATCAGAAAGTCAATTGTTTTGTTTTGCCAAGTGTAGTTTTAATGCGAAATAGAATCTTTCCTAAATTGCTTTCGACAAATTCACGATTGAGAACAAAAAGAATTTGAAAAGTTAATTGCTTCTTCTTTATCTTGTTTTAAAACTTTTTTTTTTCGAAAATTGGATTTTAGATTCAACGAAATCCTGTGCTGCAAATTACACCAGTGTAGATTTTTCTTAGCTGATATTACTTCGTCTTATTTTAGATGGAAGGCATAAATTTGTTTGTTTGATCACTTATTTGGTACAAGTTTTATATACAGCTACTTAGAACACTGGGTTAGAAAATCTGTTTCACATTGATGACGTAATCGTGATAACATTTTATTATTAATATTATTTCTTTTGTGAGTTTATTTTTAATCAGTTAATTTTATTCTATAAATGTTTTTTTAATTAATATATTCTGTATAAAAAAAAAAAAAAATGATATGTAACAATATGTTTTGCGCCTTGGATGATTAGAATTATCCAAGGCAAATCACACCAGTGTAGATTTTTCTTAGCTAATATCACTTCGTCGTATTTTAGATGGAAAGCATAAATTTGTTTGTTTGATCACTTATTTGGTACGAGTTTTATATACAGTTATTTAGAACACTGGGTTAGAAAATCTGTTTCACACTGATGACGTAATCGTGCTAAAATTTTATTGTTAATGTTAATTCTTTTGTAAATTTATTTAATCAGTTAATTTTATTCTATGTTTTTTAAAATTAATATCTTCTGTATATATATATAAAAAAATCATATGTAACAATATGATTTGCGCTTTGGATGACTAGAATCATTGGATTTGTATTATATAGGAATATATTTAGGAAAAATTGTTTTTTCAAAAATAATTTATTGCAAATTATTAAAATATTTTTTTATGCTAGATATTCATTGCGTTAGACAAATATAGAGTCGTCACAGAGTCACTTTACAATTTGAAACTTTTATTACAAACACAAGGGGACAGGTTCAAATATTGAAAGTAGTTTAATGTTAAGAGTGTAGTAATCTCATCTCACTTGATCAGTATAAAGCGAGTTACTAGCTCAGAGTACAGTTTTGGGCTTGCTCTTTTGCTCGACGCTTTTTTTATAATCGTAATATATATATATATATACACGGTGTATCTGAAATGCTTCAACAAACTTAGGGGGATGGTAGTACTAATCAAGACGAACAAAAAATGCAATGGAGCATGGGGTCGCAAATGACGTTTAAAGGGTGAAAATCGCAAAACTAATAAAAAAATATCGAAATCTCGCATGCTGCTTTTCTGCAGAACTGGCTAATAGCACGAAGCTGGTTTTCCTTTCACTTTGTGCATATCCGGTCACAAAGAGATAACAAAAACTTGGAAGAAAGCCAAGAAAATCTGTTAGCAGGAATCCAGGGAGAAATCCAGGAAACTCCCGAAGTCTTCGAGCGTGTCCGCCAGTCGTTCCTTCGTAGATGCACTCTGTGTAATAATGTCCACGGTCCACACTTTGAACAATTGTTGTAAAATATTTGTTTTCTCTGGTCATCACGAGCTGTGTTGTACCTATTTTGTGCAATAAATAATTTTCTGGAATGTTTCTTGTCTCAGTTTGTCCGTTTCCAGACGCATTTTCTCGATTTTCATCCTTTAACCCCTTGGGGACGAGCGTCTTTTACAGAATTTTTAATCTTCAATCACCGGTTTTTTAAAACAGAAATCTTTGCATAATTGAATCGAGAAAGTGCTCGGATTAAATAAGGCAAAATTTACAATAAAAATATACTGGTAAGAGTATTCCCCGATTCTGAGTACCTTACGCTGCACGAATACCGGTCGCTCGCCCCCAAGGGGTTAAACGTCATTTGCGACCTCATGTTCCATTGTATTTTTGTTCGTCTTCATGAGTACTATCATCTCTCTAAGTTTGTTGTAGCATTTCAGATACACCCTGTATGTATGTGTGTGTAATTTGTATAACAATTTTGGAAGCAAGAAAATGTAAAACAATTTCTTAGAAATTACATTTTTTTCCACTTTTACTTATTTCCATTTCCAATGTCGAAGGGAAAAAAAAATAGAAAGTTTAATTTAAAGAAAAAAACAAATGTTTTTTTGGAGCATTTTGAACGGCATCTCCACTTAAACTTTAGCAGAAAATTTTAATCACTATATCTTTGTTTTAAGTAATTAACTTTATTTCTTGAAAAATGCTGTTTAACTTTATACATTATACTTAAATTATAGAATTGTCGCATAATAAAGGATTTTATGAGTCCAAGACCAATTACTGCTCTCTTAAACTAGCAACGCAAAATTCAAAAATCAATGAACTCCAAAACTCTACTTTTACATAGATTCAATATAATGTTTGAGAGTGTTGCTTTCACAGCAACTGAGAAACCCTTCTCTTTAATAGTCGTTATACAAACACTTTGACCACCCTTTGTTTACTCTGCTCTCTGAAGTTCATTGGAAACTTGGCAGATGAAATTTTAGACAAAACCCTCAAGCGTTTGGAAATTTGTATTGACAAAGGACATTTAATAATAGTTGGGAAATTTAATTAATTTAATGTATGCGAAATTACACATTAATGAAAATCTTTAAAATTCAATGTTTGGCAAATTCTGTACACAAGTTTCTCGATTTAGATTGCTTAACAGAAATAGTGAGATATTTAACTGGAAATATATGATTTAACCCTTTATGTGACAAAAATTATTAATTAATGAAAATTTTACATTCCAAAGAAATTTTCCTATATTTTTGAAAATGCATTAGAACATCCAATCATTAAATAAATTTTAGAAAAATTTAGTGAATTATAATTAATAAACTAAATCGGTGTTTTTAGAGAGAGGTTTTATGGAATATTTGCGACTCTACTCATATAACGTCTTTAAGATACGGTTCTTTATATTTTATAAAATTAAAAATATACAAACATAATGGACTTAATTTAATATTTTTACATTGTACAACGAATAATGCTTTTGGTATGTCATAAAATAAGATAAATAGAGGACAAACCTTAATTGTATTACTGCAGATTTTTTAAATGAAATTTATAAATATGTTAAGTATTTTAAAGAATCGTCGTGGCCTAAAGGGCTAAATGCTGATAATTAATAATAATAATAAAATCAATGGTTCATGTATAAAAATAAAGAAACGCGTTTCTTTTCTTTTTCACGTCTGTTTCAGGCTTAATCATAATGTACATAGATCTATTTTGATTTTAGTTTTAACTAGCTGCGTCGCCACCCATTGTGTTGCATTTGTATTTTATAAAAAAAATTAGCCTTTCCCGGACAAATATTTACCAATCCATTTTTTAAATTAAAATGTTTAAGTTACAAGTTAAAAATGTAATTATTATCATTTATAAAACCTAATTAGAACTTTCAACGTAATAGACCGGGACCGGCAGCACAGACAATCACCTCATCGAGTTCACGGATGAAATTCTAGGATTAGTTAAATCTTGATTCGCATATTAAACCCCTATCGGTCTGCCAAGTCATATCTTGGTATAAAACACATGAAAACCCGATTTTAGCGGCTGACTCCGGGGTTTACAATTGTCTTTTCCTGTTCCCAGTCCTCCATGTTTTCATACCTTTTGGGTGTAGGAAAGCACAATAGTACACTTACAAGTCAGCTGCTAAAATCGGGTTTTCAGGTGTTTTTCACCAAGATATGACTTGGCAGACCGATTGCATTTTAATATGCGAATCAAGATTTAACTTATCCCAAAATTTCATCAGTGAACTCGATGAGGTGATTGTCTGTGCTGCCGGCTCCCGGTCTATAAGAGTTTTTTTTTTTTTTTTTTTTAATTGGCCAATTATTTCTTACTTTCGATGAGTATTGAAAGATTTATTGATTGATTGACTGAATCTCTCGTTTTTTCATTGTTTACTCAAAACCTATTTTGGATGTCGAAAAGTGACAAACTGCGATTTGTAGACAGAATTATAATTTATAAATTTCACGTAGACCTTTCAATAGCCGTAAGATTATTTAAAATTGATCAATTAGTTTCCGAATTTTTGAGTACTAAAAGATTAGTTGATAGATTGATTCTCACGGTTTTTGCCTGTTTTTTCAAAAAACTATTTTAGATATCGGAATGCGACAAACTGAGAATTCTAGCCAGAAGCATTTCTAACTGCCTCTAAAAGTTTACTATTATAAAGCCACATCTTCTGAGCCTACTCTAGACAGACAACATAAAAAAAAGTTATGTTTCATTATATATCAGTTAAATAGTCGAATGAACTTAATAAAATGTGTTTTTCTGAAAATTACAGGGAAAAATTCCAATTGCAAGAATTAAGTAGATTGTACCCGTCAAAATTTGACGGCAACAACTTGATGACACCAAAGAAAAAAAATATTTACCGCATTAAAATGTTAGAAATTTTTAAAGAATAATTTTTAGCAAAAATTTAAATAAATGAAAAAAAACCCCATCTTATATCCAGGCTGATGACCGGCAGTTGGCAGAGATACTCACACAGGCAGCCACAGAATTTCTCTCATATGACGCTTTCCATTTATTAATATGTAAGATTTATATATCTCATAGGTAAAAAAGTCAAGATCTAATTCATAAAGTGTGAAAATAAAAATTACTATCACTGTTGCACTCACTTCCATATACACCGAAGAGGTAGAGTGCTTGTACTCACTAAAACTTTTTACGTGCGTTCGTAAATACGTAGCACCTATAGTCGTCTTTCGGTCCGTCTGTCTGTCCATCCGTCTGCCTGTCTTTCCGCATACAACAGACCAAAAACTACCCAACCGAATGGTCTGAAATTTTAAATATGTAATTGTTGCAAAATTTTGTCGAGTCGTTTCAAATTTTATGAAAATCGGATGTATAGTTTTATTACAGGGACAGTCAAAAGTTTTCCATTACGGCCAATGGGGAAAAATTATTTCAAGTGCATTTTAATGATGTTACAGCCTTTCGAACAGAATGAAATGGAGTAAAATATACATTCAGTACAATATGCGGTGCAAAAAAATACTTATGAAATTAGTTATAGCACGAATATTATTTGCCACGTTTGATGTGTAATTTCCAAATTGTTATTTCTTGTCGCCTGTATTATTACTATTGCATTAAAATAGCATGCATTGTTATGAATAAATATTATATGGGAAAAAGTTAATATTAATTGAAATTTTACTTTACTACTTGAGTTTTAGTACTCTTTATAAAAACCTTACTTTAAATTTTATAAAGGATTTTTCTTCTATGGGGAAAAATATGTAGAAGTACCAACTTTTCATACATTAAAATTATGAATCCATATGAATCCAATGAGTTATCCATATGAAATCTAGATACATATTGTTTATATATATATGTTTAATTTAATTCCTCTGTGTAAAACTATTGAGACTGACAAAAAAGATAATTTACATTTAAATAATATTACTTTGGCGAGCGTGTTTTGGTTTTATATAAGTTATGACTTTCTCAAATAGGATATTAATATACATTTTTGCGAAGAAATATGTTATTATACTTCAGAAAAAAAAAAGATTTTTAAGTAATAATAATAACAGATAATTAAACTTGAGTATATTTTATTGATTTTTTATTTAAATACTTTCATGTTGATTTAAAATTTATTTAACATAACCTCATTATATAAATTACAGAAGACGACTGGCAATAAATTTTTATCTCTCTTTGAAAAACATTATTTTATTTAACCGGAAAATTTTACTTCTATTGTATTATATCTTACTTAGAATGTGTTATATCCCTTTAGTTTCTTAGTTTTGTTTTATTTAACTGTAAATAGGTATATGTTACAATACGGATAAAATATATAAATTAAGCTATGCTTTGTGTTATAAAAAGATAGAAGATGGTTGTCAAATATATGTTTTTATTTGTATTAAAAAAACAAAATAGTAGACCATATTTAGTTCTATCTGCTTATTGAATTACTAGGTTTATTTTTCCTGGCTTCTTCAATAATTTACATTAAATCCATATTATTTTAATTAATTCTTATGCCCACGAACTCTCAATTAATAATGCACCACATGAACATGTTCATTAAACTATTATCATTCTTTTCATTCTGTATACTTTATTTCTACTTCTACTCTCAAAAGTTCGTTTAATATTATAATTTTATTGATATTGCTAATAATTTCCCAAAAATTTCAGAAAATGTAATTTACGGAGAATCGTAATTCCTTTTTCTTCGCTATCTTTCCGAGTTTTAATTTTGAGGATAATAAACTGGATTCGCAAAATACATTTCGAGTTACTTCCTTTATACTTTCATTTATCTTCCGTTACTCTAAGAATGTAAAAAAAAAAAAAAAGAAAAAGAAACGAAAAAATAACGATGTGTCATATTCTAGGTTTTAAAATTAATTAGACTCGGATGCCCGGGGTTTATTCCGTCACAGATATAATTTGTGAAATAATTTTCCGTTGATGGTTTTAGATCCGGTATATCCAATGAAAAGAAATTTAATGACATCAAGTATTCTACAATTAAAAATGAGCTAATTGTTTGATAATTGTCAAATGTTACGTTTAATGACATTTTTATACCCTTTTATGTAACTCTACTTTGTTCATGTACCTTAAGAATAAATTTTATTATCGATTTTTCTTTCGTTTCGAGATAAAATTAAAAAAAGAAATAGAATTCGAGATAGAATTTCGCGATAGAATTATAAAAAATACATACATTGATGCGTTTCGCATAACAATACAACAATTTAATAACTTTAGAACTTAATTATAAAATAATAAAATAATTTATTATCAATAATTGAATTAAAATATAGATTAATTTTCTTTCACTTCGGGTTTGAATTTTCGGTGCGGAAATTGCTGAGAACTTTATATGTCGGTGTAAATGATTATTGAATTCAATAATCAGAGCTCTAAAGATGATTAATTTTAAAATTTAATTTCTTTACTCTGGATCTTCATATTTTCATTAGTAGTATTCGTTAACAATGATTATATTTATTAATTGACAAAATTTATTACTGTAACCGGAAATATTACATGATTTTTTATTAAATATTATATTGTAATTTATTTACTATAAATGAGTGTTATTTTATTTTTCCAAATTAAGTACTAATTCAAAGTAGCATGATGCTATAGTACATCGATCCAAAACTGATAACAGACTTTAATTGAGTTTAGATATTTAGAAATTCATTATTCTTGAAACAAGCTATAATTTTTCAAAAAATTTCAAAGCTTAAATATTTTAAGATGTATATTTTTTTAATTACATTTATTGTAATTTGTTTATTACAAATCAGCGTTACTTTATTTTTCAAAATTAAGTACTAATTCAAAGTGGCATGATACTATAGTACATCGATCCAAAACTGATAACAGACTTTAATTGAGTTTAGATATGTAGAAATTCATTATTCTTGAAATAAGCTATAATTTTTCAAATAAATTCAAAGCTTAAAATTTTTAAGATGTATATTTTTAATTACATTTATTGTAATTTGTTTATTACAAATCAGCGTAATTTTATTTTTCAAAATTAAGTACTAATTCAAAGTAGCATGATACTTATAGTACATCGATCCAAAACTGATAACAGACTTTAATTGAGTTTACATATTTAGAAATTCATTATTCTTGAAACAAGCTATAATTTTTCATTCAAAGCTTAATGTTTTTAAGATGTATATTTTTAATTTTCATGTTTTTTTTTTTTTTTTTTTAATTTTCGCAATAAAAAAAATCAAGCTTTAATTCGCATAGTTTTTATAATAATACTCTAATCTTTTTTAGTACGTAAAACTTATATTGGAAATGATTATCTCTTTTATCTTACATTTTCACTATAGCTTATATAGTTTATAAGTTTTATTTATGATACTTTTAAATTTGTCTTTATTATTGTATTCATAATAATTTCTTTCTTTTTTTCTTTGCAGGTAAGTTTGCATTTTATGACAAAATTCCAATTCTTATTTAAGTATTTACAGTGATGCGATGATATGTATTAAGCCAGATAAGTCATTTATTCTAAATATTTTTTTTTCTCTGTGTGTCTATCTACTGATATTTTTAAACAAAGTAAAAGTTTAAAAATGATAGTAATATTTACGCCTTAATGATAATCTAGGAAATTCAAGATTATTATTTTAATAACAAAAAGATTAATATTCATTTATTTGAGTTAAAATAAAATTGCCGAAATCTTTCTTTTTTTCTTATAATAAATATTTTATACGTTGAGTGAGATGAAAAAAGGCATTTGGTATTTTACGCATTTTTAAAACATATTTCACAGTTAACCCTTAAATGCCTGGTGTTGCTTTTCGGCAACATACCCAATTTAGGCTCTAAAATACTGTTAGAATAATATTGAAGCTATAATGCCTAATGTTGCTAATAAAATACATTCTGAATATATTATTAAATCGATTTTCAACATGCAGATGGCAACACTTGTGCTGTTTAAGAATAAAGAGAGATTTATTTTTTCAATTGTTCCTACTTGTTCTTTTTGTTTTGTTTGGAAGCTTGCGAAATAGCCTATTTTGACATGCAGTGAGCAACTAAAATTTATTTCTTATTATAGTTCCTAAAATTCTTGTGTATTTAATATTATAGAATTTTATTAAGGGAAATTATTTTTTCGATTAAACACCAGTATTGCCGATTAGTAACAAACTGTTTTTTAGCCGCAAACTATACTTAAAACAAAATGTGATTTTTAAAAGTATTTTTCCTATGATTTATTTAAAAAATGAAAGCCGAAAAACATTATTACAATGATTTTTGAAAAATCAGACATTTAAGGGTTAATTACCCATTATAACAAATCCTTTTTAAGGAAATATTTATTATATGACTTATATTTGTATCACTCTGAAATGTTATTAATCGAGCATTTAAAATAGAATAACAATATACTCAATACATAAAAGCATTAGCTTTATTTGGATGTCATATAAAGCGTATTATTTGAAACATTTTTCTTCTATCTCGTAATCGCTAACAGAAATAAATTTTATTTTTTATTAATACTCATTATGACATAATGAAGAGAACAATTTTTTTTTTATAAGTCAAAAGAGGTAATTGAATACGAGATTCGTCTGCGAAAAATGAAGATCAAACACTTAGTTATGGAAAATGAGATTTATTGAATTCGAATGTCTGCTTTTGAATACGGAAGTATATCATTCTGTTTAACAAAGGAAAACATTGAATGTTCGGCTCATTGTGAATAAAAGAAAGACATTGTTTATTTAATATTAAAAAATCAAAGAAAATATCCGAAAACTCAGCTGAAATATATTGTATAAGCTGATGCCATTAGATAAATCAAATAAATGGAATTGAATTCGGAAAATTAATCTTTTGATGGTAGTATATTTTAACGCATCAGTAGTATACCATACTTTACATATTTGCTGATTTTATAAAAAGAAGAAGTGACTTAAACAAATGATTTTTTTTTGACAATGAATGAAACAAATGAATCATTTCTTGTTTATTATGCAAACATAAATAAAATAAAAAAAAAATAGCTTTATAGATTTTTTTTTTTTTTTTTACATAATATTTTTAAAATGAATAAAAAGCAAATTCTGGAATACAAATAAAATAAATAAATTTGTTTATGTTATAAAAATTTTCTTCGCAAATACAACGTCACAGTTGGTAGTGACATTGTTAACACCACATCACGTTGGTTTATTTATCCGGACTGTGGCTGGAATTCTGTGATGTCATGGAAGAATCAAATTTCTGATTGTGATCGATGTAAAATGACGTCACAGTAATGTCCCTACCAACATGCTTTTTGTGCAGCCATGTACAAATATTGACGATTAATACAATTTTAAAGATTCTTGAGATATCCGATTTAAATTAACCAACATTAATTTGTAAAACTCGGAAAATTTTGAACTTTAGTTGAAAATTTTTAATAAATTTCGCATTTCAAATTAGAATTTGAATATTTTAATTTAATTTTTTATATTGAATGTCTGTTTATCAAAGCATATAGTTTAATTGAAACAATAACTTTTAAATTACAAGAGCTTGTGTTATTGGCAGCTCTGGTTTTAGACATTATTCCGATAAAATAATAATAATAAAAAAAGATATTTTATCCAGTGTAGAAATTTTGGATATGTCTGTAATAGTAACATAATATTGCAAATATTTCCAACATAAAGCTAACATTTTTACAATATTTGCCTTACACTGCAAATGTTTTAAACACAAAATCAATATTAAACCAATGTTGTTATTGAAATAGAAATAGTTGCAATGATGCATACAATACTGTCGTAATACTAGACCCATTTTGGTTTGCTATAGTTTAGTGTTATAAAATGAAATATAAAGAAATAACTGAAAAAAATTAAAATTTATGTATGAAAACACTCGATACTTTTCTAGTAAAGAGCCTTGGAGGAATAGCGAAAATCGTCTCAGCGAGAGAAGGAATTTGGCAACGTATTTTCTGGCATATTTTCGAATTATATGCAATTTTTTCAATATTTATACAATTTATTTAACATAAAGAATCATTTTGCTATTTCTGTATACAACCAGAAGAAAATTGTACATAAAAGCAACAATGATAAAATATATATATATAATTTTTACATATATTTAAATACACTTATAAACAAGCATAAAAGAATCATCGTGTTTGTTTTCTTAGCTGTTTACATAACTTGGTAACAAATCTGATTTTCTGAAGCCGGAATGGGGCCCAACTTTTAAGAATCCGCTGAGGTTCCTGTACTGGAAAAGTATCAAATACTTTAAGAACCAAAATTGGTATCAGTTTGAAGAAGCATATATATATATTTTAATTTAGTAAATATTAAATAAACTGATATAAATAAAAATTTTTAACAAAACTTTAACAACTAAATACCGAAAAATAAATATTTCTTAGTAATAAAGTTTACTGAAGAATGATTTTATTTTTGATCATGGTATTTTAAGCATTTTTGATTCTTTTCCACATAAATTTAAAACATTACTTTAACACAAATATCAAATCGTGTTCCTAATATTTAAAAAATTAGAGTCCTTGAATTCAGATGAGTATACTTTCTGATACCTCTATATCCATAAAGGGGACCTTCTACATTAGAAAAAAAAAAAAAAAAAAAAAAAAAGCACTTTTTATGATTTTTTTCTAAGAAAACTGTGTGATGGATCTTTTTGAAATTATAACAGTTTATTGTACATATCTTAAGGCGTACACAAGAATTTTTTTATTAGATTTTGTTGCTTTTACTCTAAGTTATAAATAAATGTGTTCAACTGCTTTGGAAAATTTCGTCTGGATGGTAGGCATGATAGCGCTTTGTAGAATTATCTGAAACACAAAAATAAATTTTTTTCGTAAACTTTGTGAGTATAGCTTCTATTTAAATTAAAGGAACTAATAAATTTATTTTTAAAAAGTTATGTAATGCCTGATTAAAAAAAAAAAAGTTTAAAAAATTCGTTCTTATTTGTTATTAACTTTTTTAAGTATAATTTTTGTAAAAGTTTTAATTCATATCGAAGGCAATTAAATAAGCTTCAATAAAAAAAAAACAAAATCAAGATGATCCATTGAGTAGTTTTTTTTATCTTGCCCACCGTGTCAAAAAATGTGGCTGAGCATATTTGTTTATAACTTAGAGTAGAAGCAACAAAATTTAATAAAATTTCTTGTGTATACCTTAAGATATGAAAAAAGATCTATCATGCAGTTTTCTTACAAAAAAAAAAAAAATAAAAAAAAGTGCTTTTTTCCCCCTCCTAATGTAGAAGGTCCCCTTAAGATGAAATACGAATGGACATAAAGTTCAGCTATTTAATTCAGTGACATATTCAGTGCACTAGTCTTTAGTAAATGCTAAAAGAAGTGACAATAAAATCTAGCAAAATTTATATCCTAGTTTATCACACGTCGGAATTATGTTAATTAATCATATCTATTATGCCCCTCTTTGTCATGCAGATTTACATACTCAGAGAATTTCTAATAGCTGTAAGGATGATGAATGATGTGATTTCATGAGCAACTGTAAAATTATACAGCTCATAACGTGAACTGTTGTGAATCGCTTCGGTATAATAAAGCCGTTTTTTTATACTTTGTACATAAATGAGTACTGATAACAATGCACAATTATAATGTATTCTATGAGGAATAAAAGGAATGAATAATTTCAGCATTATCATATACCGATAGCAATGCAATTTCTGAAAATGATCTAGAATTTCGCGAAAAAAATAGTTGCCTTTCTAAAAATATTCTTTTTAAAGTCGATACTAGAGTACTAGTATTTTCAGACTTCTGAATATTTTTGTTATTAATAAATATTCAGTGATTTCCATAAAATACCGACAAATACATAGATTTTAAATATTTACTTTCGCAGGAATTTGAAATTGCGTTCATAATTTTTTGGAAATCAGAGTTCTAGAATGTAGATAACCTCATTTATGTGCTTTCTGGTACCTCTATACCCATTAAGATAAAGTGCTAACGGACATAAAGTATTTAATGCAGTGACACATTCATCGTACTGTATTTTAGCTTGCTGGAGTAAATGCTAGAAGAAAGTAACTGGAAAAATTTAACAAAAATTAAGCATTTTATCACGCGTCGATTTTATGGTAATTAGGGATATATATTATATCCCTCTTTACGATGTAAGTTTATATGCAATGTAGAACTTCTAATAGCTATAACAGTGATGAATGTTAACATGATTTCAAGTAGTAATCAATGTTATCATGATTTAAAGTAGATCTTTAAAATTGTACAGTGCATAGCGCGGACTGTTGTGATCGTTTCAGAGTGATAAAGCCATTTTGTAATATTGTGTGCATAAAGAATTGTATGTCATAAAGAAGAGTTATTTGGTGTTTCTCAATAGAAAAACAATGAATTATTTATTTTATGTGTTTATTTATTTATTTTAAAATGAAAATTCTTGGAAATGACTTAAAAATGTATGTGCAAACTCAAACATTGTGTATATATATATATATATATATATATATATATATATATATATATATAATATATATATATGTATGTATATATATATATATATATGTATGTATGTATGTATGTATGTATGTATGTGTGTGTGTGTGTGTATGTGTGTATGTATGTATGTATGTAACCATTAATTAAACATTACCGACCATCATCAAAAACCGCAATATTGTGAATGAAATGACAATAAAAATGGGTACCACAAACCTATAATATACAACTGTGTGTATAAAATAAAGCGCCTTATACTTAATTACAAGAATTAATATGGAAGAAAAAAAGAAGAATATGGATACGGAAAAAAATAATTGAAAAACTTATGTATTGAATTACGTTTTCAAGAGTACAGAATTCAATGATATAAGCAAATCGGTTGTTTTCTGTGAGAAAAAAACTAAAAGCTGAAATTTTTTTTTCTCCTGTACTCAAACAACTAATATGACCAAGAGAATAGTTTCAAGATGAAAAGAATAATATCAAATGGCATGAAATGAAAAAAAAACAATACAACCTTTTAAATATTTAATTTATAGCATAAAAAATAGAAATACTACACAACATACAGAATAAAATCCCAGTTGTTTTCAAAATATCTTCTTGCACATGGTATCCAAAAGCACGATGAGATTAAGGTGAATTAAACAGTTAAGTTAACACAGAAATTAAAACCTATGGATTCAGTTAATTCATTTTGAAATACCGTGATAAATTCAATTAATATCATATAAATAGAAAATAATTACATTATTTAAAATACATAAAAACCCTTTTAAATTGTTTAATTTTTATTTTACAATAATGCCAATATTCAGCGTTCAATACCACCTGGTGTAAAAAATTAAAATTATTACTCTAACAAATTTTGGTGCTGTCAACTATTATGTTATTTTAAAACAATTATTATTATTCAAATGACACAAGATGAACCAAATAAAAGCTAATGATTTTAAAATATATCAACTGCATTACCACACAAAACCTAATATATAAATAATACCATACCATGTATCATTATTAAAAAAAAATTAAATAAATTAAATGTTAATAAAATGCTTTCAATATATTCTATTACCTTACTTATTTAATCTACACTGAGAAATTAAATAATTTTATAACATTGATAATATATAGAATATAGCTATATGCTATATCATAAAATAAATTATATATAATAAAAATATAAAAAACTTTAATAATTACATTTAATTATAAAAAAATAATAAATTAATGAAATGAACAGGGAAAAAAAATGGATGTTTATAGAAGATTGTCAGATACTAAAATTCCCAATTGCCTAAAGATCACTAATATAGTGTGTGAATTATCTTCATATTAGCCATAAAAATGTTTGTGACAATCAAACACATTAAACCGATAATTAATCATGGAATACAAAGTTGAAAATAAAACAATATTAAAAAGTATAGAGGAATAATAATAAAAACTAATTACCTATTTTTAATACATACAATATAACATTAGTTATATCAAATAAACTTATATGCATATTAATCACTATAAAGATGGTATACTATTATTAATTAATAGGATATTGTCCTGATATATATATATATATATATATATATATATATATATATATATAGCACATTATGTATTAAATGCATTTGTCAAACCCAGAATCTTGCACCATAAATAAATTAAGTATAACCATAAAACATCCAAGAAATTTAAACATATAACCTGAACAAGAAAAAACAACAAAAGGCTGTGGCCTCTTCAGCGGTGGGCATTTTGAAAAGCACAGCAATGTTTCAGACTAAATACAATTTACAACAAAATATTATTCAGTAGTGGCAGTGGGTTTCGGCCAGAGTGTCGCAAAGCATAAATCAAATGCATAAAAACAATTGAAAGCATATCGCGAACACTCCCCCACCGGACCCGACGCCACAATAAACAGTGCATCTCGAAGATACAACTGATTCAGAACGTATATATGTAATGTATACTGAAACAATAAAATTATTTTACCCAAATCCGAGCCACACAACCACAAAAAACAATAATCAAATTCCAGTGATCCATAATCTGTCCATGCACGTTCCATGTTTGTTGCCACACAATTGTAGACATCCTTGTAAAACGGTCCAAAAAAAGGCTTTAAGTTATACAAATCATTAACTGTCAATCGCATAGCAACTCCTCAAAAATGAAGACAGTCTGTAAAACTAGTATATTTATTAATGAAATTCAAAGGTATATTATTTTTATAATACAAAATGCTGGTTAAATTAAAAAGTTCTTTAAAAAATAAATTTTTATTCGAAAAGAGTTTATAGTAGCGAAAAATCTGACCTTTTTTCAGGTCAGATTTTTCACTGTTCAGGTTATATGTTTAAATTTCTTGGATGTTTTATGGTTATACTTAATTTATTTATGGTGCAAGATTCTGGGTCTGACAAATGCATTTAATACATAATGTGCTATATATAATCTGTGTGGTTATTTGCAGCTGTAGCGCTTATCGCATGGATTTTGTCTTTATTTTTATTTTTAGTTTTACCTTTAACCTTTTTGAGCTTATATATATATATATATATATATATATATATATATATACATACATATATATATATATATATATATATATATATATATATATATATATATACATATATATATATATATATATATATATATATATATATATATATATATATATATATATATATATATATATATATATATATACACACATATATATATATAGAAGTATGTATGTTATAAAATTGATAAGATGCCCTATAAACTTTTTCAATTAGTATACCTTCTCCTTAGTTACTAACTCAATTTCTATATCTGCCCCAAGTAGCACTTCAAATCACTAGAACCCCATACGAGATGTTATCAAGTATACCCTATTTCGATAATCATCAGTACAGACATGTTCGATGTCTTGACTTTTCTCAACATCATAATTTTCTTGCTACTTCAAATCCCAATTACATTCAGAAGTAACTCGCAACACATGGCCCAATTATCAAGTATTTGTAACTTTTAAGTTTAGGAGAGCATGGACACGTATCATATACTAAAGAGAAAACCAATTATCCAAAATTACTCAGGGGCATCTAATATAAAACAGTCTAAGGCTATACATTGTAATAAAAAAGTCTTCAAGGTGGTGATCTTCTCTTAGAACTTTAAATTCCCGCAGATTCCTACGAGCCGCCATTGGGAACAGACGGGATTGGGGTTGCTAGTACTAGTATTTAGTATTAACCCCGGTGGGTGCCGCCTTGGATGACCGTGGTCTCAGGCTAACATGTCTTCTACGCCCAATAAAACAATGTCTAAACAACTGTGTGCTTACTTTAAGTACGAATGCTGCCAGCCATGACTCCAAAACTTAGTTTTATATCATATACTAGGGGGCTCAGCCCCCTATGAGCTACGCTCGCCAACCCCCGTTCAGACACCGCAGACTCTAAAGCCACGCTAATTTGATTGGCTTTAAAAAAATTCGAAAGATTGAATTATAACTTAAAAAACAGTGGCGATCTCCCTATAAACGGGTTTCTATTCATTTCTCTTTGATTGGGGAATTTGGCCAAATCAGCTACTGTTAAAAGATACCATGGCTGCTTCCGTCTTTGATTAAATAATTTTAGTTAAACATTTCAAAATATAAAATGGATTAAGTAAACAGAGTCTTTGTCTCCCTATTATTTTTTAACAAAGCGAAAAGAAAGTTTTTTTAAATAAGACATTTTAAATGTATCGTTTATAATCTGACGTAATTTTCACCAAACTTTTCTTTCTCTTTTTAATATTCACGTGAAAATACTTTTGTTATGAAATGAAATATTTAAGCTGTCCTAACAAAAATAGTTGAAAAATATCAAATAAATGTTTCGCGCAATTTTTTTAATTTAAACTGTTTTGCGATATTATTTTTTGTTCATTTTCGGTAATAAGTGTAAAATGACGTAATTTCTCCTATTTAAGACTTCTAACGCATCTTAATGAATTTATTATTCTACAATATTTTTTCTCGTTTAAAATTCACGTGTTAATTAGTTTTTATGGCGTAATTTTCAATGGGTTCCTGTTTTTTTTATATTTTATGTTTACAATAGTCACGTGTAAATAAATTTTTAATTTGAAGCAAACATTGTTTGCGCTGTTTATAATTTGGCGTAATTTTCACGAAACTTTTCTTACTCTTTTTAATATTCACGTAAAAATACTTTTGTTAGAAATGAAATATTATGATCATCTTAAAATATCAAATAAATGTCTCGCGCAATTTTTATATTTAAACTGTTTTGCAATATTATTTTTTGTTCATTTTACGTAATAAGTGTAATGTGACGTAAATGTGACGTAATTTCTCCTATTTAAGTCTTCTAATGCATGTTAATGAATTTATTATTTTACAATATCCTTTCTCTGTTAAAATTCACGTGTAATTATATTTTTTATGAAGTAATTTTCAATAAGTTCCTGCTTTTTATACGTAATTATTTAATTCTAATTTGAAAGGTTTTTTTTTTTCTATTTATAATCGTCACGTGTAAATAAATTTTTAATTTGAAGCAAACATTATAGTTTTCGCTGTTTATACAGTTGGCAACAGGTTAAATTAGCACAATTTTCTAAAATAAGTAAAATATATCTCTCAAAATGCTGAAAATTTGAATTTAAAATAGAAATAAAACCTCAAAAAATGAGTCAAAATAAAAAAAAATTAATGCAATCTGCACTCCGGCAAATTCTAACGCATAAAATGATCTAAAAATGATTACACTGCCATGTATAGTTTTTGCTGCTATAAAACTTTTTTAATGGAACGATTTTGTCCAACTTTAGCATTAAATATCTCTTAAAATAATTCTTCGATTTGAAAACTGTCTCCATCAGCGTGTTTATCAAACATTTCTCTATAATACCACACATTTTCATATTTTTGTATGCAATATTTTTCTTAATATTAACGAAGAAAGACCTCCGGTCACAAAAGATTCAAAACCGGCGGCGGCGGTGACAGCGGTAGTTACTTTTTTTTAGAATAGAGAGAAAAGAGATATAAGTACCAACGAATCAAAATAACAACATTTTTTTTTATCAACCCTCTGCGCGTCTGAGGGCTTTCATACATTTTTATAATAATGCTTATAAAACTAATGTTAATTTAAATTTTCCTTCCCTGTTTGTTTCTAATATACACTTCATGACCCATTATTTGACATACATTCTAAAAGACAATTCTGTTAAAATATTTTTGTCTACAATCGTTTTAAAATGTTTTGGGGAATCGGGAAAAATACGGCTAAACCGCTTATAAATGTACTCGATTTATTGAGATTTCTATAAAATGCCGACGAACATATAGTAATTTAAAACATTTACATTCATAGGAATTTAAAATCGCGTTCATAATATTCTGGAAACTGGAGAAAGTAGATAAGCATATTTATGTGCTTTTGTGTACCCCATGACCAGTAGAATAAATATCAATGGACGTTAAGCTGAACTAATGCATTGAGTTATTCTGCGCACTACACTGGAAAAAAAATACTGACAGTTTTCCGGTAGGAATCGGAAAAATAGTTGCCCTTATCGTACCGGAATAATTTCCGACCCTTGCTCGTAATAAAATCCGTAAAAATAAGGAAATATTCAGTAAAACTGTATTTTACGGATTTTATTCCGAGCTGGTTTGGAAATTATTCCGGTATGATAAGGGTAACTATTTTTCCGATTCCTACCGGAAAACTGGCATTATTTTTTTTTTTTTTACAGTGTATGGAGTAAATGTTAAAAAAAGGTGACTGCAAAGATTTAGCACATTTCATGTCTGACTTTATCAGACGTAGATATTATAAAAGATAAGTGTATCCTTTGTAGCCCTATTTATTGTTCAAATTCATATATTAGAACTTTTCAACTGCTACAAGTATCATGAATGATACTTTGATTTCACTGTAAAAAAATACGACCAATTTTCCTGTAGGAATCGGAAAAATAGTTGCCCTTATCGTACCGGAAAAATTTCCGATCCAGCTCGGAATAAAATCCGTAAAATACCGTTTTATTATTTCCTTTTTTTTACGGATTTTATTCCGAGCTGGGTAGGAAAATTTTCCGGTACGATAAGGGCAACTATTTTTCCGATTCCTACAGGAAAACTGGTCGTATTTTTTTTACAGTGTTCGCGTGTAACTTTAAAATTGTATATTCCATAATGCTAACTATTATGATCGTTATAGGATAATAGAGTCATTATGTAAACGTTATGCATAAATACTGTTTCACAAATCATAATTGTTCCATAATAAAATGAATTAATTATCAGTCGTAGATATTATAAAAATTGGACGTATCCATTATAGCCCTATTTACTGTTCAAATTCATATATAACTTTCTAACTACTGCTTTCTAACTACTACAAGGATCATGAATTTTGATTTCGTGTGTAACTTTAAAACTGAATAGCCCATAATGTTAACTATTATGATCGTTTTAGGATAACAGAGTCATTATGTAAATTTTATGTACAAATGTTGTTTCATAATAAAAAAATAATTACACTGTATTTAAAATGAAAAAGCAGGGAAAAGCAGCTCTATGTGCTTACATAGTTAAAGAACATCTTCATTTTAGAACATAATAGTAGCAATCAAGTATTTTAATTTTTCTTCTTCTTCGGAACTACTAATTTCAGATCGCAGAATTATGTTTCGTGTAATAATTGTGTTAAAAAATAAAAGGTACTTGTTAGTTATCCCGTCGACCAAATTACTGTCGCCGAATCGTAAAATTAAATGTCAATAACGGTTGATCATAAATGTCACATTCACTTGACAACACGTGTTTACGTCGTCAAGTGATTTTTATTTCGACGCTTTATTTGTATTTTTATTAATGTTATACTAATTTATTTGTTCTTTCGATATTTAAAATAAAAATTATGTCAATTTGTATAATTTGGCAAGAGGTTTGGCGATTTATATAATTTGGCGAAATTGGTCGGCGGGATAACTAACAAGTACCAAATAAAACTCAAGATTATAAATATAATTTTGCATAATAATTGTGTAAATTAATTAAATAATCGTATAATTAATTAAAATAATAATTGTATACATTTTATTTTTATATAAATTTTTATAATACTATTTTAAATAATTTTTAGCAGAATAGTGTTATATAATTCTGCAATCAATAGAATATAATTTATTGTGTTCTTAGTTGCAATCCATAAAATATAATTTATTGTGTTCTTAGTAAATATTTCATTGCTTGAAACATCTATGAAATACTTTAAAATACATTTTTGACTTCAGTTTCAGAAATGTTTTATTTGTGTATTTATTTATTTATTTATCTCACAAATATACAAACATAATAATGTATCTCAGGATCAGATAAGATAGTGAGAATAAATTTGCCTTTCTTTATTTAAATGCATGCATGCAGCATGTAAAGCATTTTTTACAATAAAGAAAATTGAACAAATAATTAAAAAAATGATTTTTTTTTTACTTAAATAAATATAAAATCAGGAGATTCCTCATAAAAAAAGAAGAAAAATAAAACATTTGCGCATTTTCAGCTACATTGTGTTAATTATTTTTATAATTAATATTCAAAACATTAAAAAATTATAAGTTCTAGTTAAGAAAATTGTATCACATCTAATAACATCTTAACCACAAATTACTGTTTTATACACAATAAAATTATACGGATAAGGTTAATAAACTTTTTTTAAAACACTAAAAAAAGGTTTGTTTATTTAAACCTTTTACTTTAGTTGAATGTAATATGACTGTGGTACGATGTCTAACAAAACTTTCGTATATATTCTTCAATTAAGAGTCAAATTTAAATAAGCAAGACGTCTGCATGATACAAAACTTTTAAATAAATATTTTTTCAGACAAAACGTGGCTTTTCTGAAAAATGAACTGCATTAATTAATTAAAAATATAACTGAAATTAGTGAAGCACTCTGTTAGCATAATTTAAGCTTAAATAGCTTCTAACTCAGACTTCTGATTCTTTAAATGGAATTAATGTTAGAATTTGTTTGGAAACGCCTGGTAGAATGGAGAAAAAAAAAAAAAGCATAACGTTATTTGATTCATATTTTCACTGCAGTTAATCTATTTAAAAGTTTGATGCTTTTTTATTATTTAAAATTCTTAGTGAAGTACGATAATTACTTAACGTCTTATTAGGAGTCTTTAACCCCTTAATTCTCGCTCCCGTCGTATTCTTGGGCTGTGTCTTTTACTCAAATTGTTTGATTCCCACCAGTTTTATAAAATAGTGAAATTGGCTATATTTTAGTATCGTTTTTACTGTCATTAAATAAGGTGAATATTTCTTTTTCATAAAAGTAGTGCCAATAAGCAATTTGAATTATTCAACCGTAATTTAATTCGAGCGTTAAGGGGTTAAAAGCTGTTTAAACTTTAAACACATTTGACTTCCTGTTTATTTATTTTTTAAACCCACCACACTAGTGCGAATTCGCATCGGCCAAAATTTCAAATCGTCGGCGTTTCTTGAAAACACTCTTTCATCAATTTTCATTTTTCATTAACAAAATTTTATTTTCGATAAAAATAAATATCACAGTTTGATTGTTCAGTAAATTTCGTATAAGAATCATGAGTTATATTTAATTATCACAATGTTACAAAGAGAGTTGCACGCATTTGAAGTTATGGTATGCCAAATCGCACACTGTAAAAAAAATACTGCCAGTTTTCCGGTAGGAATCGGAAAAATAGTTGCCCTTATCGTACCGGAATAATTTCCGACCCAGCTCGGAATAAAACTCGTAAAAATAAGGAAATATTCAGTAAAACGGTATTTTGCGGATTTTATTCCGAGCTGGAGCCCTACCACGAAGAGATCGTATCGTATCCGAGTCCTAAAAATCTCGACATCGGAGTTGCATGTTCCGACAAAACAAATCCGACACTCACTGCATGTGCTACCATGATATCATCGGCAAAGCGTGTCGGATTTGTAGCTGAGAAATTAAACCTTCAGCGAAATCGGATTCTGGTTGACCATTCACAGACAAGCAAAAATTTTCGTTCTCGCTGAAATTCTGCTATTTCATCATTAGTTATTGCCTGGTCTGATTTCCTCACCTCTTGTTGTACATGCGTATGATGATTTGATGATTTTAAAGTATATTGTTAGAGTAAAACCCTATTAGTCCAGAAGAAAGGTTTTCTACCTTAGTTTTTGAGAAATTGGGGGTCAAATTTCACCATACGTTTCAAATACCCATTGCTTTAGTGGATATATATGTAATGTTTGTGGCGTCGAGGTAACATGCCCGTTAGCTGTACCTCAGGCGGCGGGTTCGATCCCTGCTTGTACCTTTTTTAATTAATAGATTTTTGACATGTTACAAGTTTTACGTTGAATTATAAATTCAGCAGCTTTGAGTTTTTTTGATATTTTCCTAATAAATTACATTAAAAAAAATAAAAAAATAAATAAAAATTGAATATTTATATTTTTTCCGCAATTTTTAAACTAATATTTCTATTGATGGAAATCTAAACTAAATGTCTAGAATTTATTATTATTATTATTATTATTATTATTATTCAGCTTTCTATAGTTTAAGCACAGATCAAAAACTTTTTTTCTTTATGTAATTTTTAATAGATATTTTTCTTTTTTAAGTACAACTTATACAAAAAAATTTTCAAGTCGAATCTGCTAAATTTATGTATTGGAATTATCTAACCATAAATACGTTTGGCAGATTCAACATTAAAAACATTTTGTATAAGATATACAAAAAAATTAGGAAGTTCCATTTAAAATTCCATAAAATGAAAAAAAGAAAAGTGTTATTTTAGATCTGCGCTTATAATATAGAAAGGTAAATAATAATAAATTATAAAAAAAATTCTCGACATAAAATAGTTTAAATTTTGTCAATAGAAATATTAGTTTAAAAATTCGAAAAAAATATAAATATTCATAAAAAAAATTCGAAAACAAAAACGTAATGTATTAGGAAAATATAAAAAAACATTCAAAGCTGCCGAATTAAAATTCCAGCATAAAACTTGTAACGTGTGAAAAATCCAAAATTAATTTAAAGGAACCATGTGGATTTGAACCCGCCGCCTGCGATATAGTGAACGTGCACGCTACCTGGACGCCAAGAAGACTACGTGTAAAACTTCAAGCTAATGGGAATTTGATACTTATACTGAACTTTGCAGCATTTTCAAAGGATGTTTATTATTAGTGTTTAAAATTATTTTCAAAGCTTATAATATTTCTCAAGTTATATTTAAACAGAATTCACTGAATGTTTCGGGTATTTATACTTATATTTATTTAACAATGATGTATAATAATTGTATTTTGCGGGATGCATTTCTTATGATAGTTATTAAATATTTCTTGGGTAAGGTATTAATATTTTATTTTATTTTATTTAAATAAGTGGTTAAAAAAGGAAAATTTATTTTTATTTTTCATTTTCAAAAAAACTACCGCTCATATCATTTTGAGCTTTTGGCAGCTGCAAATCTGAACATTTGACAATCGTTTTAAAAAAAGTTTATCCAAACATGTTAATTAGGCATGTGTCGATGGCATTTTAAATAAAAAGCGAAAGCAATATATTTCGCTTTAAAATATCTTTCTAAAGACTCACTTCCAATATCTGTTTCATTCTCACTGCCTTTTATGCTGTCGGAAGATTTTCACGGTATTTCGATAACAGTTATCCAAGGGGCATTCTCGATGGCATCGTAGTAGCATTTATCCCAGAGTCATCGGAATGCAACGTCACATCGGAAAATGTTCGGAGAAAGAGGATATTCCGATGGTTTCGTAGTAGAGCCCCTGGGTTGGTAATTATTCCGGTACGATAAGGGCAACTATTTTTCCGATTCCTATCGGAAAACTGGCATTATTTTTTTTACAGTGCACTAGTGTGGAGTATGCGTGTGCTGAACCGTAGTCTGAGTCCATTAATTAAAAATATAGTAATCATAAACAAATCAAAGTATAATATTAAAAAATAAAGGTTATTGGATATCTAAATAAACAAAATCTAATTATGAAGACTAATTTTGTTAAAATAGATTAAACGTAAATCGTTGGACAATTTGCAATAATATGGTTTTTACTGTTTCGATTATTGTGTCACTTACGATTCAAATAATTACAAACATTTTGAACGAAAAACTGTCTCTTAGAAACCCGAATTTATAGAGACTATGGTAATAATTTAAGGAAAATTAATTTGGTAATCATCTATACTATTCTGTCTCAAACAATTCTTTTGCGTTCTTGATCTTGAATAACGATTCAAATTAAAATTGAATAAAACACTTTTCTTTTTTCGGAAAATAAATTTAAAACAGAAGCTAGTTTTTATCAAAGCACTCTGACATTCGGATTTTAATTTACAAAATGTGCTCCTAAAATTCAAGTTGAGAGTTCTGAAGCTTTAAATGTAATGAATGCTAGAAGTTGTTTGTCTACGATTGGCAGAAAGAAAAAGAATATAAATCAACGTTACTTTATTCGTGTTTTGAATCTGATTAAAAGTACCGTTCTGTTTTGTCTTTTAAAATTCTTGGTATAGTACAAAGATTACATATTCAGAAATGATTTTTTTTTTGTGTGTTTTTTTTGTGTATATTTTATTTAAAATGGTAACAAAAAGGTTTATACACTGTTAAAAATTTTGTCCTAGGGTGAACCAACTTTCGGTGCTTCAGTAGCTGCAACAATAAGATGGTGACATCGCGTTCCACCATTTGGAGCTTCGGTTGAATCATAACTCCAACTATTGGGAGGAGATTGCACCATCTTATGGTTTCAATTTCTAAAGCACCAACAGTTGATTCAACCAATGATGAAACTTTTATCAATATACAAAGTACTTGCTATTTATTGATTTTTTTATTAAGTAAGAAAATAAATCAAAGTTTAATATACATAATCATAGAAAGATCAATATATAACATCCTACGTTAATGCTTTTTGCTAAATCACCGTCGAAACCAATGCATCAGGTTCGTTCAGTTTTTACCAGTATTTCCATATAGTAATCTTTTTGTTATTTGATCGTACTATTACTTTTTCATTAAATAAGTTACACGTTACTATATAGAATTAGGGATGCTCAATTTTAAAGACCGTACAAAACTTGCCTACTTTCAACAACATACACAACGTACTTGGCCTTAATCAAAAGCGTTAAAAGAAACATATAGGTATTGAATACCTGACAAAAACAAAACAAATCTAAATAATGAAGGCTATTTTTATTTAGAAAAGAAGAGATATTAAGCATTATGCGTCTTAGAAGTACTCCTCTCTCTCTCGCGATTATGCTACCATCTAAATTTTAAATAATTACAAAACTGCGTAAATGACTAACTGAAAGTAGCTGTTTTATAGTAACTTTAGTTTATGCAGACTAAATTAATAGTAGTATTTTAATACACGAAATTCATTAGTAAATCATCTACTCTACTTTGCTTAAGAGTTTGGTGTGTTCTCAAACATTACTTTTACATTATTGCTCTTGATTAACGATTAAGATTAAAATGAAATGAAATGTTTTCGTTTTTTGAAAAGAGAAGTGGAATATTAAATAGAAATTGATTTTAACGTAAAGCAATCTGTTCTGTACCGAACTTACTACTTTAATTTCCTCTTAAATTTCCGAATCTCTAAATGTAATCAATGTAAGAAATTGTTTGTCTGCGTTTGGTATGAAAGCAAAAAAAATTCATGTTACTTGATCCGTATTTTTGATGCAGTATAATCTATTTAAAAGTTTGATGCTTTCCTTATTATTTAAAATTCTTTGTAATTCAGGACGATTATTTATTTAAAACATGATTTTTTAGTTAAAGAATTTAACTAACGAAATAAAGTTTGAATATTGCAACTTACAGATTCAAATTTATAAAGAAATGCACTAATAAACATAATTAAATTATATTATATTATATTACAATCAAGGGATTTGATTTCAGGCATTAATCACAAAACAATACTAATCACAAAATTAGAATAACAATAGAAACGTAGTGTAATTATTACATATATCGGAATTATATACATACACATACAATAAAGAAAAAAATACTTTCAGTAAATATTGTCGTTTAACAGCTGTTTTTCATGTCTAATCCTTGTTTGATATAAAATTTCTCAAATTTATTATTTTTACAGTTCTAATTTGAGCTGCGTATTAACAGAAATAAGAATATTCGTATTTGTGTTGCTAAATAAATTCGGATATTCGTGATATAGTTACAATAACTTTGTTCAAATATAGCCAATATGATGTCGGAAAACATGGTTTAGTAACAAGGAACAATATCAAAGGTGTTTTAAACGTTTTGGGACTTCCAAGGTAATTAAATAATATTGGATTACTAATAACAGTGTTAGCAGTATAGTAATAGATTAGAAGACCTGACATGTTTTGCTGGCGATATCATTCATAGAGATTAGTAAAATCAGATTGAAATATATGGACTGTTCTAATAGCACAGCCAGTCAGTGTAACAAAAATGTGACGCCACAAATTGTCATACGTGTCACTGTCACAATGATGAGAAAATGTAATAAATTTATTACGTTACGCTATGACCCCCAGGTGACCACCGTCTCGGAATTTTCGTGTATTATTGTTATAATATACGAAACATATAATATATTATATATGAAATAATATATTGTTCGAAATTATTGTTATAATATCGTTATTAGGTCTTGATTATTGTGAAAATTATGTGCAAAAGTCCGGTTTCGGTCTCGAGTAAAACATGTTTAACTTTTGTTTCAATGATTTTACTTGCTTATCAAGTATTAAGACTAAAATTGTTCAATTTGCTATCACCTCTATTTAAGCTTTGTTACAAGAACTCTTAAACGCCGTGTACAATACTCTTGAATACAAAGAATGTCAGCTTAAAACTAGTTTTGACAAGTTTAAAAACACCACATAAAAACTGTACAACCAGTAATACACTCTAAATTGTATTCTTGCTTATTTATTATAAGATTATATTTCTCTTAAGGATCCTGTTCCTGCAGACGAAGATACTCGCGAGCTAATGTTAAACATATGGGGAGGTTACTTTCTAATATCTCGTTTTCATTTCAACTTTTTAAAATATTTTTTCATCTTTTCTTGCATTGGATAGCTGAGGTTCATCTCTCAATTGTTCCTTTTTTACTTTTCAATTTTGGTTGCAGATATTTTTTTATAAAGTTACTTTCACTTTCGAAACTGGTTCGAAAATGAAAGTGTCATTCTAAAAAATATCTGCAACCAAAATCGAAAAAGTAAAAAAGTGTCTTCGCCTGCAGGGTAGGAGCCTTAAAGTTGTCTTTTTCTTTTCTCATTCTAACTCTTCTTTCAAGAAAAAATTATATCAATTAGCATCTTACGTATCTTTCGTACCTCCTAATTTAATCGACGGGAGTATATACGGCAACGTACTCACATTCTTTTATTATTTTCTACGGTCATAATATTTAAGTTCATGGACTATATCCCCATAAAAACTTTATGTCAAGATAAAAGCGCAGAAAATTATATTTAATAACCGCATTTATTATCTTTATCTCTCATACATTTAACTGGGTTTTATGAAGCTTTCTCCTCATTCCCTCCGAGGTTTCTTTCATTTACTTAATAATTCCCCGTGCGGCGTCATTTCTTCTAGCCGCATTTCTAATGTCCCTCAATTATATTTACAGTACACCTCTCGTGGCACTGGTTTTCAGAAATGAACAGCAGAGAAAATCGTAAATAGCGTATTCCCATAGTGGCTGCTTTATGGTTGTTGCCACACAATGTTTTAAATTGCTAAGGGTTAGTGGCCCACAAGTAAATGTAGTTATATTATACGTCTCAAAACTAAAAGATTAAACTGAATTAGTTTTGAAAAGTGGACGAAAAGTCGGTGAATAAACACATACAGAGAGAACATCTAAAATTAAAAGATGAATTCTGTTAAATTTATAAACATCATCGTAACTAAGAAAAAACTATTATATCTTTCTTAAGCGTCTGTAAGTAATAAGTATTAACGTAATAGTTTTATAAATAAGCAAAAGTATTTTATGTTCTCTTCATACTTTATTGAATTTGTAAACTGTGCCATAAGTAAAATAAAAGCTTATTTTTTTTAAATATCACTCTCTTTTTTTTTTAAACTATATTTTATTTTCTACTTTTAATTGTTTAAAAAGTTTCATTGTTGTAGTTTCATAGTCATTTCGCAAATTTTAGCGTAGTTTGGCTCACAATTGCCGCAATTTATAACATATTAAGCGTGACTAAAATAAATCTGTTATACACCAGAAATTTTGTTTAATAAACTGTGTCAAACAAGTACTTACGTAAAGAAGTTACGTTTTATTAAATAAACTTTCTGGTCGGAGACCGATTTATTTGAACCGCGGTTTATATGCCGAAAATTGTGGTTACTCCATTGTTGTTGTAACTCGTATACAGCTGTAACCGTAAAGAATATTTGGCAATTTATCCCCTGCACTCGGCTAACGGAGAAATGTCGTAAAATTAATTTATTAATTTATAATGAAGTTATAAAAATAGAAAACAGTTGTAATGACATCGTAAGGACTAAGTTCAGTTAAATAAAAGAGAGTAAAAAGATGTTCATTAGCAGTGATATTTACTTCAAATGTCACATTAATACTATTGCCGGCTAAACTAAAATTGCCATTTCAATTCCTCAATAAGTCATATTATTTATGAATAATTAAGTAGGGAACTGCAAGAAGTGCTAGTCGCCGATTTTGAAGAGAGCAGTATCGTTGCAAAGATCTTGTCGTTGGCAGTAAAAAATTCGATGGAACTACACATCGCAAATAAGTCGTTTTCGAGATATCAGACAAAAATTTATTTCGCACAATTTGTTTGTTCATTTATTTATTACAATACATGTATGCTGTTACATTTGTTATGTCGTTAAATTTATAATTTTTACTGTAAAATGGCTTCCTGTTAACTTAATTACGCTTCTTATGTTTGGAAATTTAGTATGAAAGCAAACAAACAAAAAGTGGAGAAAAACGAAGAGAAGTTAATGACTGTAAATGTATTGCTGTTTGCGTAGCGAGTGTCTTTTTTGATGCTGTATATTTGTAGTGGTCAGTAGTGATTGTGGTCTTCTAAATAGAAGTATTCAGGAATCCATTTAATAGCAAAAATTATAAATTTAAGGACATAACAAATGTAGCAGCATAAATACATTGTAACACGATATAAACAAACAAATTGTGTGACATAAATTGTCGGAATATCTCCAAAACGGCTCATTTGCAACGGGTAGTTCCATTGAGTTTTTACATCCCATGACATATAAATAATTCTAATTAATTTTCCAATTAATTAACAGCAGTGAAATTACGCTCGAAGTTATTGAGTATATAATACGTGATTTATCACATTGCTAACCAAGCGTTGAACCAACAAGGTGAAAAATATTCAAGCCGGGAATCGAACCCAGAAACCTTGGAATAGCGCTCCAAGTGCTTTACCATTAAAGCTACGAGGGCGATGCCCAGCTGAGCATTTCCCACATATGTTGGTAATACTGCAACTGCAGCACAAGATGAAATAGTCTTCATGAGCGGACAATCCTGCGGAGAAACATGAGACAGAAACTAACCCAGCATAGGTGAACACATAAATAATTCAAATTAATTTTTCAATTAATTAACAGCAGTGAAATTATGCTCGAAGTTATTGAATATGATCCAGGAGCCGGGTTCGATTCCCGGCAAAGACATTTTTCACATTGTTGGTTCTACGCTTCGTTAGCAATGTGATAAATCACGTATTATATATTCACCCCATGACATCTTTCCTACGGTACCACTTTGGTCAAAATCGGCGGGTAACACTTCTTAACAGTCCCCTAGTAAGAAGAATATTTTCCACACAGTTTAAAAGCTTTACCTAAAAACTATACAAAATGTATTGTATAGCATTTAATAATACATTTTGCATTTTCGTTACAAAAATTATGTTTCTCTTAAAGTTTGTAATTGCTATTATTACTGTAAGTTTTCGTTCAAGACAAACTAATATCAGTTCTAAAGGTTAAAAAAAATAGCGCATTTTTTGCATCTCTATATTTTCAAAATAAAGAATGAAGAATATGTAAGTTTATATGTTAAAATGCACATATTTTAATAGTCTATTGTTTAAGCACTTTTGTCATTTTCATTCGTGGTATTTAAGCTCATGTCTGCATAAAAAATTTCAAGTCAAAATAAGAGCTTTAAAATTAAAATTAATAGTCTCATTTATTACCTTTATTATATCTCATATGTTTGATTGCTTGGCATGGAGCTTTCATCTTATCCCCTCCGAGGTTTCTTTCATTTATTTAATAACTCTCCGAGTGGAGGCATATTTCCCCGGTTGTATTTCCGAGCTACCCCAATTATATTTACACACATCTCTCGTGGCTCTTGTTTTCTGAAATTAACAACACAGAAAAATGTAAATAACGCCGCAAGTCTTCTTAGTAATGCCTGCTTCATGGTTATTGCCAAACGAGTTTTAGCTCTTTTTAAACATATTTTTAACTATAAAGATTAATATTGTAAGTAGATGCAAATACCTTTGAAATGCATCGTATATAGGTACCAATTAATTTGTAATAATGTAATCTGTGACTAATGTAAAAACTCTCTCCCTAGCAATAAAATTTACTGTAATTAATTCACAAGTACAACCGCTGGCTGTACTAAGTTTTCAACTTACATATGCGAATAAAAAGTGAAAACAAAAGACTATTCAAGTTAACTTTATACTACATACTTCTTAGTATGCGTAGCCTATAGAATACTTTATACTTAAGGGGTCTTAGGACTCTTAAAGCTTTAAAATTTTCGAAATTTTAATTTTTTTAGATGTTAAACTCCTATTTTTTCTGAACATTTTGATATAATTGTTCCCTTGAAATTCCTATTACAACTGAAGTTATGGCTTTTACATTTATACACGTTCAATGGCTGAAGCGGCGTTTCGGAAACTTTGAAGCCATTTTTCTGCAAATGACGTTTTGGGGCATAACGCGCACGATATCTCAAAAACTTATAAATATATTTTTATGAAATTTTCAAAACATATGTTTCATGTTAGTCTGTATAAACTGAACCTAAAATTTCCTTTTTATTGTTAATATTTTTTTAGGTGATTATACAGTTGAATTTTTTTTAATTTTGCATTAGCTAAATACAACTTTGTATTAAATATATAAAAAAGCTTTAAATACAAATGTATTTAGGTTCAGGGTAATTATTATAATCTGGAGTATAAGTAGATACCAAAATTTTCATTCTAGTTGCAACACTTATTTTGTAATCGTGCGTGTAAGCTGTTATGCCAATTTTTTGCTCGAAAAATGTCTAACAGTTTGGAGCCCCCTGTAAATGCTAATTCTGCATCTTATAATTTTTTAAATACATGAAATGAAAGAACATACTTATATATTTTATTCCAATTAAAATTGTGTCTTAAAATCAAATACATTTTTAAATATTAAATGTTGAAAATGGCTCTTTTTTTTCAGTTTTTCCAATTTTAAGAGTCCTGAGACCCCTTAAACAAAAAAGAAAAAATCATGCGTCAAGCATAGATTATGTGTAACACTTTCCAACACATTCAGTATAATGGAACAAAACTGCACCGTTTAATAAGTTAATGAATCATGTCAACCATATAGAAACGCATAACACATTTGATAACCCAATTTCAGCTGTTCCCATCTACAATCGGAAAATTATCCGAATTTTTTCAGAAGACCTCTATATGATACATCGATTTGTATCTATTAATTACATGCATGCCAAAATTTAGCTCACTTAAGAAATATATACCTCAGTTGAAAATTCCCCTTCAGCAACTTCTTCTAATGAGGAGAATGGTACGTGAATACTTTTGTGCAACCCTGCATATGAGTTTATAGAATTTATATATAACGAGTAACATGCAAAAAATTAGTTAAATTGAAAAGCGCATACCGAATTTTAAAACGCACACTCCAACAATTATTACTCAAAGACAGTACTGTAACCGATTTCTTTTGTGTGTCCCTGTAAATAAATAAATAATGCTGTGAATGCCCTATTCTAACGTAATCGTAGTGAAATTCAGTGATTTATATCTGTTTCAATACAGCTGAAATAGCATAATCTCATTAAATACTCTACAAACGATTTTTTCCTCCATCTACCACAATGTAATGGAATTTTTTTGAGTGCCCCTGTATATGAATTATTAATCCTACATATTTCATATACAGTACCAAACAAGCTTTGGTGACTCTAAATAACCTTTATCAATTGCATGAAAATCCGAGTATATGTACGGGAGTTAGAGCGTGGACAGACAGCCAGAAGGACTGACGGACAGACAAGCTGAATGCATAAACACTTTTCAACTTTGTTGGAAAGTGTTAAAAAGATGATTTCTGACGCAACTCTGTACGTTTGCTATTTTATTAAACATAATTCTTAAATTTTCTGAAACGCGTACAATATTGAGTAATTACATTCTATATGTCATAATAGTAAGGCTCATTTACTATGTCCCATAAAAACTTTATGTCAAAATAAAAGCTCTTTAATAACCGTATTTATTACCTTTATTATGTCTCATACATTTAATTGCTTGCACTGAAGTTTCCTCGGCATCCCCTTCGAGGCATATTTTTCTCCCAGCTGTATTTCCAATCTCCCGCAATTATATTTACAGCATACATCTAGTGGCTCTGGTTTTCTGAAATGAACAACAGAGAAAAGCGTAAATAACGCCTTGAGTCCTTATTTATAATGGCTGCTTTGTGACTGTTGCCATACAGTATTTTAAACTGCTTAGGTTTAGCTGCTTACAAGTAAATGTAGTTTTATTATGTGTCTCAAAGCTTAAAGATTAAACTGAATTAATTTTGAAAAGTGGACGAAACATTGGTGCATATCATAGTAAATGTAGTTTTATTATGTGTTTCAAAGCTAAAAGATGAAACTAAATTAATTTTGTAACGTGTGTGAGGAATCAGTGTATAATGTTTGAAGATATAACATGTGAGTAATAAAAGATAGACTTTATTAAAATCATAAGCAAGACGTGACTAAGGGAGATTTATGTGTCTTTTATTAATCGTTTATGACGGGGCAAGTATTAATATTATAAGCAAACATAAAATTGTGTGATATATATACAGTTTACATGTTCTGTAATATCTCTTGCAAATGCATTTCAGAGCAAAATTATACTTTCACAATTAACTTTTCTTCCAAATTTAATAAATAGGGATCATTGTGAAGTCAACTTCATACAGAATCCAATCCTTTTTAAGAGGCTTTGAACCATTGCGGTCGGTGGCGGCTCGTGACTTCCTTTTTGGGGGCACTAATTACGTAGATGAAACTTTTATTCTTTTCTTGCCATTATTTTTTAAGAAAAATATTTTTCTTATTTAATGTCACAATTTTCTGCCAATAAACAAGACAATGATTTCTTTAAAAAAACAGTGATAAAAAAGAATAAATTTCATAGCCTTGCATTTAGTGCCCCAAATAAAGCCAGTTAGGAGCAGCCGCTGATTGCGGTTATATCTTTTTGATTGTTTGCTTTTAAAATGTATATGGGGCATTCTCACAATCTTTTAACTTTCATGTCCCTGAATAATAATTTTTTATTTAATACACTTTTTTGTGGGTTTTTTTTCAATTTCATATACTTGGGAACATCCCATTGCATGATTGCACAACAATATTAACGAGATAAATAAATTTTGGACTATGTTGGGGGTCCAAACATATGGAAAACTCATCTACCGTCCCGTGTCCCTGATGCTGATGCTGATTTTGAAGTTTGGAGCTGTCTGGATAAAATTGTTTCAATAAAAATAATTCGATGTAATTTTTTTCTGAAACTGAAACTATTGTTTTATAAAAATATGTAGCTAAAAATTAACCGGCACACATTTTAGGGTTGATATTATTTTTTGAACTCTGTTCCTGGGTTTTAGATTTTTTACCATCCCTCTTCTAAAATTATACAGAAAATCACTTCAGATGCAGCGACAGAGTATTTTTCAAGTTTTTGCTCATGCAGAAGTATGCTAGAGAAAGAATATCTAAAATTCTTTGACAGGAAATTTACTGCAGAATATAAATCAGCATTTAAATATCAATTTCAAGCACCGTGGCTTTATTGGTAGTCTTACCATCCCCAAGGTTTATTCCTGCACTTTTCGAGGTAAATTAAAAAAAAATAATAATAATAATTTAATCCAATGTTAACAACTGTTTCGAAAAATCAATGAACATTGTGGCTATCACTTAGTCTTAACATGATTTTCCTAAAAATATGTGGTAATTTTCCTTACCGTCCCATCCTTACCGTCTCTTTTTTTACCATTTCGTCCCTTTTTTTACCTTACCGTCCCTTCTTTAACACCCCTTTAAGACAATGTTATACAAAAATTCTGTATTAAAAGTACTACATTTGTATTATTTCTTATTTGAATGTCCTGTGGGTACTATGCAAATTCATTATAAGTAAAAATTTAGAAGAAAATAAAAAGTTATAGGGGTAAAATGGAAAGGAAAATTAAACTCGCAAGTTTAACCTAAACCTCAGTTAAATAAAAAATTTTTTGCTGCTGACCATTTTTTCTTTATTTTGAATCATTAAGGCATTCGTCTATCAGATTAAAATGTTATTTTAGCAAGTTTAATTTCGCCAGATTTTTCCCCCCAAAAGTCAAAAGATTGTGAGAATGCCCCATATCCACTTATGACATTTGAACGGAAGCTCCGATTTTGTTAATTCTTATATTGTTGAAAGGGCTTATATTGGTAGGGGCCCTTTTATAAATTTCATCATGACGCGTCCTGATGCACCTGTGTTTATTTTTTTTTATAATTAGCCATGATATTAATAAAAAAAACTACTCAAAAGGTGATTTTTTCCCAAATCGGCAGAGACCTGCACCCGCAGGCTCAGTGCCTCTGTTCCAGAAAAGGGAAGAACCAAATGCTGTTATTTGGCTGTTTGTTTTGACCACTATCAGCTGAACCCTTCGACATACGGAAAAAAAGACATATTCTTAAATTTCATAGTTTTACTTCTTAAACGCCGTAATCAGATCGAAAAAATATTTTTGTTAACCCTTTCAAAAAAAAAAAAAAAAAATCAAGGCTCATTTTTGCTGTTTATTTTCCCCGTTTTCGGTGATGTTCCTCTAGGTCTCGGTTCAGAGGTACCGATTCAGAAAACACACTTATTTAAAGCTCAGACATTCTCTCTGATGGTATAATTGTTTTTGAAAAATACAAATTTTAATCCTTTCGAAAAAACTCGCGTCTGCAGGTCACTTCGAGCCTTCCGAAGACGATACTTTTTCTACAATAAAAGTAACTAAATATCGGTATTTCGAGAAAGTCTTTTTAGAGAAACTAGGCAGACCGAGTTTACATTACCTATCAAAATTTCGAATCGTTCTACGAGTAGAATTTTAAAGAATTTTCGATGAAAAGGTTTGAAACGCGGGTTATTTCTTTTGGAGTTTATGGCGAGTTAAGCCAAAAAATGCTCAGTAGCTAATCCACGCTCTCTCATGATTAAGCAAAACGGAAAATAAAATATTTTCTTGTGGCTTTTACGCTGTCTTTTTTTAAATAGAGGTAAGTAAAAATTAGCTTACCTTTTATGCATCAATTTCGAGAAGTTGGCTCGATTCATCACCGTCTGCATGATATATCCTTTTGCTACGTGAAAAGTATATATTGTTTTATTGAACGCTAGAACAGCAATTCATTTAATCCAAGGGATACTGAAAAATGATTTGTCGTTAGTTTTGTGTAAATGTGAAAGATGGAAAGACTCATTTTTGCACTTAAGAGATTATTAGTACAAAAGTGTGTTAAAATACATAAACTCCGTGTTATTGAAGCTGTTACATTTTTTAGACTGACAAAAACAGATGCGGCGAAACACACAAGCCGCGAAATAAAAAATATACAATCATTAAAGATGTCTGGTGAAAGTCAAGAGTACATATGTTTTTGGAAAGTTACTACTATTTTAAGCAAGATCAGTCATTAAAAAGAAAGAAACATAAAGTTCACAAAATCGTTCGTTAAAGTGTTTTGAGTTCAGCAATTGGATGATTTTCTTTTTTAATTGGGTTTTTGAAGTTGCCGAGACATCTGGGTGATTAAATTCAAGAGTTTGGGTTCATTTTTTCACTAATAAAAACGGATATTTTTCCACAAAAATTCAAAGAGGGCTTGGATTCACTTATATTTATAACCGGTTAAAATTTCAGAGAGTTCGGACGATAAGAACTATCTTTTTAATATGTTGAAGAACGCGACGCGAAAAACAAAGTGCGAGGAGAAAACAATTCTTTTTATAACTATAGATGAATATTTTTTTCCGATATTTTTCCATGGGGTGCAAAACCGTTATATTTATAGCCGATAAAAATTTCAAAAAGTTCGGACAACAACAACTATTTTTCAAACTATGAATCAACCCTACGTGAAAAAAAACAAGCAAACAAGAAAATGTGTATTTTTTCACTACTTTTTCATTTTAAAATATAAATTCTGAAAAAATCGGATAAAATGTATATAAATTTGAGGTTTTACTAAAATATATGTAAAATTTCAAAATGTATAACGCATTCAAATTTTATCTCGAAAATTATGAAAAAACATTATAACTTAAAAAGCATTTAAAATCATTAAGCTACATCAGCATAATCTCCTGTCTAAAAGTTAAAAGAGAACGTAAATTAAAAGCTGAAACAACTTAATTTTCTAATATTAATTTACTTTTGACATTGTTTGGGAAAAAGCTTAAATTATTATTGTCAATTTGAATTATAAGCTAAAGTTATAATTAAAAATTTCTCAGTTCATAAAGCAAGTCCTAAGAAGGAGTTTGAACAATGTTATCACGCTTTTAAAATATCTGAGAAAAAGTAGAAAGATTTTATACAGCTTTTCAAAGGATTTTAAATATTTGTAACATAGTTTGTTTTTTAAATAAAAGTTTCACCTTAAACTATAATTTATTAGAATGTATTACAAATTCTTAAAAATTAAATTCCTTGCGGATAAATGAGTTTATTATGACTGGTAAATTATGAAAAGTTTGCATTTAAACATAAAAGATGTGAAGTTTTAAAACCTTATTGATCTTTAGTTTATTTTAGTACAGAGTGTCCGTTCTAACAGTATCCAAAAGTTATGTCTTATTTTTATGGAACTACCCATTAGAATTTAAAATATATATATTTAATTAAAAAGAACTTCTCGCCAAGTGTTAACATCAATAGATGTTATAGATAAGTGTTAATAGATGTGTGCACTTTTTTTAGCAGGACAAACGTCTAAATGGTAATTCAGTTATCTCCAAGTGTTACATAGCATATTAGGAGTTATTAGACGAATTGCTGCACTGATACGTTGCTTGAACTCATCCAAAGTTTCAATTTTTGTTTATACAAAGTGAATTTAATGAATCCCCGAGCAAAAAAGTCTAATGGAGTCAACACTTAATTTTAGAAATAAAAATATCTGGTACTTTAAACATCGACATATATTTATTGCAGATTTACAAGCACAGCACACGGTTTTTACACAAGCGATAAGCACATAAATTAAAGCATTATTTCGAGACGCACGTCAGGAATGCCAGGGTTCGACACCTGGAGAGTTCTTACTTCGTCAAATCTTGGCGCGCAGCCAGCAGGCGAGTTCCTCTCCAGTCTTCTCTGTCGGATGGTGCCAAATCAATTACCTTTTTCGGTCTCTTGAAGTTATTATATATAGAATTCTAGTCCCACGTGGATTTTTAAGATATTGAGGATGATTTCAAGTATCTAAAAGTTATTACCACTTCAACGTCACTATACTGTCCAGTAGTTCAGATTTTTCGAAAATTATGGGTTCTGTAATGTCAGAAAGAACATTAAGAGAAAATAAATGACCTCTTGAAACAAAATTACGATTTTACACGAGGATATTTTCTCTCTTGTAACTCAAGGAGGGTGATTTTATTGGGAGCCACTATACGATTTCAGTCGTAATTGAATAAAAGAACTATTCAAAAAACATTGCCCCATTGCTGACTACGGTGTGCATGCACGGCTGAACGGTGTAGATCCAAAAAATCTAGGAGTTTCCAATCTACGGGGGGCAATCTGTTGTAATGGGTAGTTCCGTAATAATGAGCCGTAACTTTTGGAAACTTTTAGCCAAGACACCCTGTATAATACAGGATAATTGTATTGTCTTTAAAATCGCAAAATTTACAGCTATAAGATAAATATAAAGATACGTAACTATGAAAATAGAAGTACAAAAGAAATATGTCATGCATTTTTGTCCGAAAATATTTATTGTTAGAAGTATTTTTATGCATTTGTATGTTTAAAAAGGGGCAAATATGTGGTTCTATTTGAATATTTTCTAACTGAAATTCTGTAAAAAATTGCTGTACCATTTTGATATTTTAGGGCACAGATAACATCTCGACAGTGAAAGCAAAACAGATTTAGTATGATGCTTGTAATTCATTTATATATATTGGTATACTTTAGTTCATAATTAATTAATTCATAATTTTATTTGGTGTGACCTTTTAATTTTACTACCTCTGTCAATGACTATCGATGACTGTAACACTGTAAAAAAAATTCCGCAACGTTCCTGGGAAAAAATGGGCAGCTGAGTTGCCCATTATTTACATGAAACATTTCTTGAAAATGACTGTAACTTTACTGTATATGTTAAAAACTTTCTACAGAAATGCCAGTAAGTTTCCTGCGAAATACCAGGAATATTTCTGTTGACAGCAAAACATTACTGACATTTTACAGCATGCGGGATCCGCAGACGATTTTTACATTTCCAGTTGACAATTTTCGCTTTATTATCATTTTTTGTTAGAATGAAAAAATATTTTGAAATTGACATCAAAATTATTATTTATAATTTACACGAAAAAATAAATTTTCAGTTAAAATTCAATAAAGTAAATATATATATGATATATTATTTCTGAACTTTGCTTAAAATATAAAAATATGTAAATGTAAATAATAATTAGAAAAAAATCTAGACATAAAATATTTTGGATTTTCGTTAGTAATTATGTTAGTTTACAAGTTAGATAAAATACATATAAATTTTCATGATAAAAAAAAAAAAACCTAAACGTAATTGTATATTTTTTCCGAAAATAAAAAAAAAATTCAAATTTGTAGAAATTCAAAGTGTCAAATATATATCAAATTTGAATCAAATTGTAATAAAGTGTTAAAATATAAAATTAATTAAAAAAGAAAAAAAAAGTCCAGAGGTAGCATCGAACTCGGGCCGTACGGGTGGCGTGCGAGCTTTCTGCGTCCACACCACGAAAGACACGTTAAGAGCTGCAAACTAATGGGTATTTGAAACGTATGCTAAACCTCGGCATCTAATTTCTGAAAATCTAAGTCCCATTTGAGGAAATCCTTTCACAAGAATAATTAGAGATAAGAACTCTAAAACATACTTTAAATTAATCAAAATCGGTGAGAATCATGTTTGATGGTCCCCTGGTTAATGGAGATCTAAATAATAGGTGTATTTTTTTTACACGGTCTGCTCCTTAAACATTCCACAGACAAGTACGAGATATAATCTCTTAGCGATGTCACGGAGGTATTGTATTTTCATCTGAATTGTCTTGACAATAGAGACGTAAAGGATTATGTCGTCTATTGATTTATTTGCATTCCATGTTGATTTTTTTACATTCATTTAAGGAATTCTTTTTCGACACTCGCGCGCGAGCAATGGATTATAGCAAAAAAATAATAAATGGCGGCCGCAGCGTTTTGCTGTTTCCAACTTTTGGTTCAGGAACGTTTCAGATAAGAAAACCAGAATTTCACAGGAAAGAGCTAAATTATTCTGAAAACCTGAGAAAAGGCGAAACGTTCCTGGATTTTACATGGAACGTTACCATTTTTTTTTACAGTGAAGTGAGTTAGATACTATTTCTAAAAATGAATTGGATAACATCTTTAAATCTTATATAGAAGTTTAAAAAAATTCATTTAATAATAAGAAGCATTTTTCCATTTTCACAAAAAGACATTAATTTATTAATTACTGAAACATTGAGAAAATATTGAGAAACATTGAGAAACATACACTGTTAAAAATTTTGCAGCATTCTGGCAGGTCATTTGACCGTTTTTTAAAAAAACGGTTTCATAACCATAATTTAATTGTATTCTGACCATAAAAGGGTCAATAATATGGTCAGAATAGTGTTAAATTACGGTTGTGTAACCGTTTTCGGAAAAAACGGTCAAATGACCTGCCAGAATGCTGCAAATTTTTTACAGTGTAGAAAAAAATTCATATTTGCCTGTATATCTTCTGAAATATTATAGTTATAAGGAATTCCAACACGGGCTTCCCGGGTTACAGAATATAGGAGAAAACTATATAAACTTTTTTTTATAGAAAACTAACAGATATTTTACATTTAATATACATATTTTAGATTTTTCACGAACAATACCAACAATTTGTGTGTGTTTGTAAATTTTATATAAAAATGGCGCTAAAGATTCTGACTACATTTTGTATCCTACCGTTTGGGGGTCGAGATTATCAGTGGGCTAGGTCTCATGTTCGAGAAAATTAGATTAGTGAGTCATTTTGAGCTGAAATAGTTAAGTTGTTGAACGATTGGCAGCAAGCGAAGTCGCAAAGGTGGCAACATTTTGCCAGAAACTTTTGTGCGAGAAATTGACTTTTAAGATTACCAGACTTTTTTTTACCTTTTTTTTTAACAGTATAATGCAAAAAAAAAAAAAAAAAAAAAAAAAAAAAAAAGACAAGAAGACAAAAGTAACATTTCTGATTCCAATACATTTGGATCAATATAAATTTTTAGTCGCATTTTTCAATAGAAAAAAAAATATACATATTTTCAATTCTTTGATCCCTTCAAATGCCATTATGGATGTTTGTAATTTTTTTTGTTTTTAAAAAAAATAGTTCGTCTAACACAATTGACTGCGTAACGTCTTTTAGCAATTCAGTTTCTTCCCAAAGCCTTCCATTTCTTAAAATATCGAACCAGAAATCCCTGCGTAATGCGCTGTATAAAGCCAAAATCCTTCGAGGAGGGAATTCTTTGCGATCACTTTGTTATTTTACTCTTCTTTATCCTCTTGTTTCAGTCTGCAGAACATTGTTTACTTTCCGGATTTTCATTCTCTTGGCTCAGTTGGAAATAACTTGTTTCGTAAAAAAATTGTTTCTTATATAATATGTGTTAAGAACATGAATATTACATAATGCTAACATTTAGAATCTCGTTATATATAATAAAATATTTTTCATCATAATCCTTAGAATTTAAGCTTCCTAACTTTTTTAATGATTAGAATGAAACTAGATACATTTGATGTCAAAATTAAGAAAACATTGCTAATTAATGTAATTATATTTATACTTGGATTTTCTTTTTTAAATGAGTAAAACAAACGGTACGAATACAATTTTAGCTCTCTATGGTATTTGAGTCTGTTGAAAAAAAAATCGAGAGTGAATCAAATCAACTTTCCAAACACTGTCGTACGTGTCCAGGAAGTACAAAAATATATACGGTACGATGATTTGGTAACATGTCATAAAGTTTGAAGTAAATAAAGCAGAGATTGCTCTATAACACTCTATCATAATGTTTTAAAATAAAACTTTCGTGTCATTCCATATTTAGGAATGGCAAAGCACCATTCGATCAAATATTTAGTGGATATCTCGGAGATCGACATATTAACACTATGCCGTCCGCACGTCTAATCTAGATTCTTTCGTGTCGCGCCGGTTGAACTGACTTACATCGTTTTGCTTATCGCCAGCGGTTTTTCGAGGTTCTTGGGAGACAATAAATCGTCAAGTTTATTAATCTTATCGTTTAGTTGCCATAATTCTCAATCATGTCCCTCTATTTTCAATCTGTTATCTAGTTATCTAGTATACATATATTTACTATCTATCAAGTATCCATCTAGCATCTATTATCTAGTATCTACTATTTATTATCTAGTATCTAGTATCCATCTAGTATCTAGTATCTATCTTGTATCTATCTATCTATTATCTAGTTATTTATTATCTAGTTATATAGTATTATCAAGTTATCTGTTATCAATTATCTAGTTCAATTTAATATCTAGTAGTATTTTCAATCTATTATCTAATTATATAGTATTATCTAGTTATCTGTTATCAATTATCTAGTTCAATCTAATATCTAGTAGTATTTTCAATCTATTATCTAGTTTCAATCTAGATTCATTTCTGAACACCACAATAGACCCAGCGGCGCTTGCCGAATAATTTCCGCATGGCACAAACGTGGAGCCACCGGCGGTTGCCCGATAGTTTTCGCATGGCACCAACGTGATGCCACCGGATGGAATTTTGTTAAATAGTACTTATGCAATCACCGGTTGGCTTTTGGTCGAAATACACAGGTAATTTCCCGAGAAAAAAAAAGTAACAGCTCTTCATAACTGAAGAAAATTTATTGGTTCCTTCTTGTAGAATACAGTTGTAAGCATCCACCATAAATCATAGATTGTTACGATATTACACAACATCTACCTTAGTAGTTACTTCAGCTAAAAATACATTTAGGATAAGACGATATAAAAAATTCTATTTCTCCAATGTATCGCTTCCAGACAGCGGACGCAGCTTTATAAGACAACAAATTCCACGAAATCTGAGTTCCTAAACTCATGTTTTGTTGTTTTATAATAAGACGCGTAGAGTTTTTACGGCTCTGCAGATGGAGAAAACGACCAATAGCAGACCGAAGGTGGGGAGAACTGTATTTTACAGGCATAAGAAATTTGGAATACTGCGGTTCTCCCGGAAAAGAGCGCGAAAATTATCGACTTTTAGAATAAAATAAAATTAAATGGTACGAAAAAATAATTTTAATAGAATTCATAGTGGTATTTTAAGATTGAGAAATGAAAGACCTTGAAAGTAAATAATGATTACGGGAAATATTTTTTGGAATAGATTTTCAAAGAAAATAAATTATTAAAATACGCATTTTAAATAGAAATGAGTTTAAGAAGACGGAATGAAAGAGATATTTTTTTGATAGGGAATAATTTAACAATAAAATTTTAATAAATTGCGGAAATTAAATTTTAGTAATATACATAGACATAAATATAATAAATTCGAAATCGCAAATATAGGAACAAATTGGTAAAATTCTAAAGATGAACTAGATATGAACATAGTAAACCAGTATGTAAAATAAGAAACTATGAATAATCCACAGAATCTTCAGAGGAGCTTGTAAGTTCATTCATAGTGAAGATGCGTTATTTCATCCAATTTTGTCGGCATTAAGCCTAAAATGACAAAATTTAGCTCCTTATAACGCAACATAACAGAAAATAGATAATAAAAATCCAAGAGATCTAAAGAAAGATACACCTCACACAGGATATTAAAAATTATTAGAGCACAGTACCTAAATTACATACTAGGAGCCAAAACTTCAGCATGTCAGAATGCAAAACAGAGTTAGGACTATTTTAACATGTGGGCCACTGTAGAGTAACTGACTGAAACCCATAACTTTGCTGCCATATGGTGTGACAAAGGAAAAAAGTACATTGGAACTGGATTATTAACAATAATGTTTAGTACTGCCATCTTTACCCCCCCCCCCCAAAAAAAAAGGAAAGGAATGAAATTCATTGAAGAAATCAAGAAATGACTTAGATTAAATTAACATTTAGTAAAAGTAGAATGAAAAAATAGGAATAAACTGAATAAGTACTGAGTAAATACAAAATAAAATAAAGAATAGGAATAAATTAATAAGTACTGAGTAAATACAAAATAAAATAAAGAATTATATAAAAATAAATAAATAAAAGGGCATTGATTGAATTAACTATATTAAAGACAAATATTATAATATAAAAAATGAGAATATAAATAACATTTAAAAAACAATGAGTAATATTTTGAGATAGTAAAATATAGCCTTGTATTATGTAACAATATGTAAAATTTAAAAAAAACAATGAGGAATATTCAGATAGTAAAATATAGCCTTGTATTATGCAACAATATGTGAAAATTTATGAGAAATTTATGATGTTAAATGCATGATACCCCGTAATTTTTTTAATATATTTATACAATATATAAGCATATATACATACACATGTACATGCTCACACACATATAAACATAAAAGTTTTTAAACTTTTTTAGCATTCCCGACCTCAACCCTCCGTAATGGCATTTTTTTATTTTTTTTTATAATAGTGCATAATGTATGGAAAAACATGCACACACACATATATATTTTTAAATATATATATATGTATATATATAAAATTTTTCTGTATGTTTTTATAATTGTTTCAGCAATCCACATCCCACTCTCCATAATAATGTTTTCGATTTTTTTATATTTTTTTTTATAAACATATTATTATTCTGTACTGGTAAAGAGTAGAAAAAAATTAATATTAAGATTTGAGCCATGCAGATATAAAAGAGATGGGATAATATAAATTTCTTTAACAATGGTATTAGCTGGATTAGAACGATGTACCTCCCATTTTGAAACTGGAAGGTTACATCCGCACCACTAATGCTTGATGAAATCACTGCAATTATTATCACATATACTCTGTCTCATTTCCTTGTTGACTTTCCGTGATATATCAGTCGCACATCGGTACGAAAATGGTTTAAAAATGGATTTAAATACCTAGCCCGTTGGACAATTTTTACGATATTCTATACAGTTCTGTCGCCAGTGGTCTATACCATATTCTGCAAATAGGAGCTACATCGGAAGTACCATTTGGGAATTATGCTGTTCACTTACATACACACGCTAATTATAATGACAAAACTTTCTTCACACTATGTGTTTGAAAAACAAAATGTGTTAAACACCTAACTCGTTAACTTCTAAAAATTCAGTTTCATCTCGAACGTTGAAACCTCCCATAAATCTTCCATTTTTCAAAATATTGCACCAGAAATCTGTGCCTTGCCCTTTATGAAATCGAAATGCTACGATTTGGGAATTCTTCGCTTTCCACGACTTTTTTATTTTATTCTTCTTATCTTGTTTCAAATCTCGGGACATTGTTTAACTGCGAAATTTTTATTTCCTCTAGTCTTATATGGAGATAACATGCCTATAAACAAAATGGTTACTTAGATAATACACCTGTTAATAAATATGATATTGCATAATGTTAATTTTAAAACTCTCATAGCGAATATTAAAACTATGTTTTTTATCTTCCGCTTTACGGGAGATTTTGAGTATTTTAGTTACTAGATAAAACTAATGAAAATTGATGTCCAAAATGAGAATATTTTGCTAATTAGTTAAGTTTCTTTATATACTTACATTTCGTTACAAGGTAATACAATTTTTGGCTTATAATGATTGGGTAAATATCTATGATAAACAGACTTCGTGTACTTTGTTCATTAACTGTGTCCGCAGCAGTTTATGTTATTCCGTGCAGAGGCTTTGAACTACAAAAATATTTCAGAGGAAATAGCTATATTTAAAAATCTGTGTAAGCTATTAAATTAAAATATATATATATATATGTAATAAATTTTCCAGACATACTTTATGTTCCCAGGAATTTGTTTATTTATTTATTTTCGAGTTCTTTTGGTATTTATCAATAAATGATTTGAACCAAATGTGTACATTTTAATTTTCTTAATACTGAATCCAACTTTTCCTGACATTATATCAAGAAATGATAAAAGCAATCCTTATCTTATTACCTTCTATAAAATTGTTTCTTTAAAAGTCATGTTTATACGCTCGTTTCATCAGTAGTAACATTTAGGGATTTCAACTACCCTTCCAAACATAATTCCCAATAAATATGCCGAAGTTGTCACTTAACACGTTCACGCCGGCACGGTGGGTCACACTCGACTGTCTCAGAGTTGTCAAGTCTCCGGCTTTTTGCACACCACTATTATTTTAGAGAAAATGTTGTTCCTCTAAATCGCCCAATTGTTCTAATTAAATAAAACAACATTTTCTGTATTAAAATACTGGTATCCAAAAAGCCGGAGGCTTGGCAGCTCCAAGACAGTCGAGTGTGACCCAACGCGCCGGCGTGAACGTGTTAAACAATAACGAATATCTCTAAGAATTGTATTTATTGACGAGCAGTAATTTGAATCAAAAATCTTTTCGGTTCTAGTTGGAATAATTGTACGTAAAAGATTGTTGACGTGACACTGCAAATAATTTTTCCGACAACGATTCGAAACAGATAATCATAAAATTTAAGAATATATAAAAGTAAGAATAATAGAAAACGTGCCGATGGAATAAACTATTTTAAAACAAGTAGATGCAAAAATTCTAGGTGTAGAATATATCTACTTTATATATATAAAATCCTAATGAAACGAATTTATGAAACTGGTATATGAAACGACTGAAATGTAACGAATTTATGAAACGATTCTATGAAACGACTGATTAAACAACTGACTCTGTTTCGCTATTTCTCCTAAAATATGGAATACTTTGCGATGAAATTAACACCAAAAATCTGTATTGATACGCAGATCTCAAAACTGGTATTAGGGAAAATAGCATTCAACCAATAGGAATAAATTCGGTTCCGGAGGATTCTATTCGAATACCCGGGGTATTGGATTATCCGTGACCCGATTAAATGGGGAGGACTGTACTTAGTATCCTGTCGACCAATTTCGCCAAATTGTATAAATCGCCAAATCACTCACCAAATTATACAAATTGACGTAATTTTTATTTTAAATAACGAAAGAACAATAAATGGCTTTTACTTCATTCTTCTTTTTAAAGGAAACGAAAAGAAAAATATTAGATACAGATGTCATATACGCAACGGGGTACTTAATTGGCGCCAAAATGGCGTTATTTTGCCTGACATGGTAACCCGGCTATTGTTGCTTATTTATTAATAAATGTTTATTTGAATTTATTTTCTTTTTATTTACAAAAAATGTTATAAATTGTTTTGTTCTATAGTTATTAATTAATTTTTTTTTTATTTATTGTTATTTCATTTTAAAAATACCAGAAAATAATTTAAAAATACATATGTAACTGGTATTCGAAAACGAGGTTTTCGCCAAATTGTCATAAAAAAAATCACGCCAAACCCGGTGCGTACATGACAATGTAACAAATCATGACATTTAATTTCCACTTCAAAACAATGTTTTAAATATACTACTTCTCCCATCGACCAATTTCACCAAATTATATAAATAGCCAGATTATACAAGTTGACATAATTTTTTTATTTTAAATAACGAAAGAACAAATAAATTAGTATAACATTAATAAAAATAAAAATAAAACGTTGAAATAAAAATCACTTGATGGCGTAAACACGTGTAACTTCCTTAAAGTCAAGTGAATGTGACATTTACGATCGACCATTATTGACTTTTAATCTTATAGTCTGGCGGTAGATTTTTGGTCGATGGCATAACCAAGTAGTACTGTTTTAATTTACCACTCGAAAAATAAAAAAATGCTAACTGACGAGTTAAAAAAAAAAAGCTATTGGTGAGATTTGCACCCGGCTAACATAAAGGTACCAAGAATTCTTTGCGATCATGGCAACTTTTATGTAGTTTTATTCGAAAAAATAACTTTGATTCTTTAATCAAAAAGGAAACCTTTCTTATGAAAATCGAAGGGTTGTAATTGTTTGTGGCATTTGCATGACTTGGACTATTATAATAAGTGAAATGATGGCGATAGAATAACATTTGGCGACTTATCGCCTGTGGCTGGCTAACATTAAAGTACCAAAATGGCCGCCTGGAATATAAAAAGCGAAGGGATCCGCCCGGAACAGTTAATAATAGTCACATGACTTAGGCTATTATTATAGAGAGGTTTTCAATTCTAAAAACAGCGCAAAGAATAATATTTCCTAAAGATTTAAAATTTATTTACAAGTAACTATTAACAAAAGAAAAAAAGCTTTAAAATTACTATTAAATGAGTAAATGTTAAAAGCAGGGAAATATTGAAAGTTATGTCTTGAAAATTGTATTTACACGTGAATATTAAAAGCGAAAGGAAACTTAAAAATAATAAATACGTTAATATGCGTTTAACCCTTTCAGGAGCAAGGTACTTCTATTCGTAAAATGTTGAAATCAGTGAATGGCACCAGAATTTACAAAGAAATTTCGAAATACGAAAATGCTTTTGGTCACTTACTTAATAAAAGGAAAATTTTCATTCCAATATTCTGGTGCCAATGTGGCATTTTAGAATTAAAATTAAGTGGTCCAAGAAGGAACAACCGCCTTTGAAGGGGTTAAAGCAGTAAATTGTAGTAAATTGTATTATGTCAATCGTTTTATAACGCTGTTAAAAAATACCGGGAGGCAAAGACTCTGTTTTCTTAATTCAGATAGATTCTTTTAGCTTCTTTTCAAATGTTTAACTGGTCTTCTTTAATCAAACACGAAAACAACCATTGGATGTCTTAACAGTAACTGATTCGGCCTTAAATTTTCGCAATCAAAGGCAATTGAATGGAAACCCGTTTAGAGGGAGATCGCTATAGGTATAATACAATCTTCTCTAATCCTTTTAATATCGATCGAATTAGCGTGCTTTTAGATTCTGAACGGGGGTTGGTGAGCGTAGCTTGCAGGGGGCAGAGCCCCGTAGTCTATCTATATATACAGGATGAAATCACAAATATATGAACAAATATAAAATTCTAAAGATTTACAAGATATGAACATTGGAAACCAGATATGTAAAATAAGAAACTATGAAAAAAAAAAAAAAATATATATATATATACATATGAAACTATAGTTGTTCCCTGTAGTTTCATATAAGATGTATAGGAAAATAATAAAATGATTAAGAATGTCTTTATATTTCTATTATTTTGACTACTTGTTTTTGTTTGAGATTTTTAAATTTGAATAAAAGTGTTTATTAGATATCAATATTAAACTTTTAATGTGTGTATTTTTTGGAATTATTTATATGTTATAAATTTGCTTGCAGCATGCCAAAGAGTAAAGTTCTTATTAAGTTTCCTAACCGCATTTACATTTATGCAGGAGTAGATAACGCGTGCTTTTGTCCAAGTCGGAGAAAGGTTAAATCCCCGTTAAACGCCAACGCTCCTGCTGCGAGAATATGTTATAGTACTTTCTAAACGGTTACAGTTATTAAAAAAATTTCAGCTGTTTTATAATAAAGGAATCTTATGCACCGGGTGTTTCAAAAGTTCGGTGCGAAAGTAAAATGCAATAAAAAAAGATCTACGAGTCGGAGAGACATAGGGTTTGCAGATAAATATTCAGCGTGGTACGGGATTTGTATGACATCAACAAAAAAATTAGTTCAAAATGTCGGCAATAGATGGTGCTACTACAGGTAATTTCATGAAATAATTCCATATTGCTCACACAATGCAAGATTTAGATACAAAAACATTATAGAATACTCCGTGTACACTTTTTTGTATCCAAATCTTGCGATGTGTGATCAGTATAGAATTATTTCATGGAATTATCAGCAGTAGCTTCCTATATTGTCGGAATTTTGAACTAATTTTTTTGTTGTTATCAAACAAAATCCCGTACCACACTGAATATTTAACTGCAAACCGCATGTCTCTCCGACCCATAGATCTTTTTTTATCACGTTTTATTTTCGCACCGATCTTTTGAAACACCCGGTAGATAAAAAAAAATATATAAAAACTATTCATTTAACGTGTTTAATATAGCGGCGTTTAATTGGTTAAAAAAGCTGTTTAAGCTATTAAATAAAAAATATATGCAATACATTTTCCAGACATACATTATGTTCCCAGGAATTTATTTATTTATTTTCGAGTTATTTATTTCGGTATGTATCAATAAATAATTTGAACTAATTGTGTATATTTTAATTTTCTTAATACTAAAGCGAACTTTTCCTTATATTATATAGAGAAATGATAAAAGCAATCCACATCTTTCTACCTTCCATAAATTTTTTTCTTTAAAAGTCCTTTTTATACGTTCGTTTCATCAATAGGGGAATCTTATGTGTATAAAAAAAATATATAAAAACTTTATTCATTTAACGTGTTTAATGCAGCGGCGTTTAATTGGTTAAAAAAGCTTTATAAGCTTTTAAATGAAAAATACATGCAATACATTATGTTCCTATGAATTTATTAATTTTTTTTTTTTCGAATTTTTGAGTTATTGGTATGTATCAATACATGATTTGAACCAATTGTGTATATTTTAATTTTCTTAATACTGAAGTGAACTTTTCCTTACATTATATCGAGAAATGATAAAAGTAAATCATATCTTATTACATTCTATAAATTTGTTTCTTTAAAAGTCATGTTTATACGTTCGTTTTATCAATAAATTCACATCTATGGATTCCGTCTACCTTTCCAAATATAACCCACAAGAAATATTCCGAGGTTGTCACATGAAAAATAATGAATCTCTCTAAAAATTGAGAAGTATTAATTTTGAATTAGAAATCTTTTATGTCTTAGCTGGGATAATTATACGTTAAAGATTATTGACGTGACACTGCATATAATTTTTCTGCGAAAATTCATCGCAGAAGAAAATTTTAGTTTTGTCTATTTAGCATTTGACTAAGAATTTTGTAACATTGTCGTATGAAAACTCACGAGTTTTCAATTTGAGAAATAGCATGAATCGCCTACTTTAATTACACCTTTGCAGGTGTAATTAAATGTTAAAGATTTTTAACATGGTTTTGAACAAAATTGCTCGAGGATAATGATTACCAACAGTATAAAATTACAATTTTTGACTTTTCCATTTGATAAGCAATTTTCTAATTTTATTCGAGTGAGGTCTTTTTTCTTTTTATTAACAACTTTACATCAGAAATAAAATACTATTTTATTAATATAATTATATGTCATCGGATTATCCAAGCCGAATTTACTACTCTTTCCTATGTTTTTAAACGCTTCATATTATTTAAAGACGCATTTTTTTAGTCCCCGATATGCTAATTCTTTCGGCCAGCAATTAAAATGTCGTCTCTGAAAAATAACGTTTCATTGTATAAGCCAGCTGTAAAACAAAGCAGATGTATCATTGTACGGTTAAATACTCTACTGCAATTTTTTAAACGTCTAAGCATAGTATATTTTCAATTTTTATACCGTCGTATTGGGAAAAAAATTACTTTTAAATTCAATTTGTTTGAAAACTTCATCTTAATTTATTTTTGAGATATTAATTTTTTTTTAGTTTTTAGCGCCATTCGTTTAATGGTGGCAACTGAAGTACTCCATTTCTGTAGAAAGTAAAGGAAAAATACTTGGAAAATAGTAATTATATTTTGTTTGGTGCATTTTTCCATAACAACGGAAAATAAATGTAATTAAAATACGTGCTATTTTGAAAAAATATAAATGAATGATTTCTGATAAAACATGGAGTTATTATAAACTATATTTAATTTTAAGTATCTATATTAATATTAGAAACAAATGAAGGCATATGAATCATTAAATAGCCGATTTATTTATTTATTTTTTATTTATTTTTTATTGAGTTTCTAGAATGCCAACATTTCTTTTTTTGAATTTGTGTATTATTCAGTGATAGTGACGTCATATGCATACTTAAATGAGGAATTCTTCCTCCGGATGCGAACTACGTCATTTTATATAAAATAAAAGCGTGTGTTTAAAGTCTTGAAACTGAAATATGTTTTGTACTATCTATATTTATACACATATTTTTTTTCATCGGGGGCGACACTAAATTCTGAAAAAGCAGAATTCCTTTTTTTCTAGTCTTCTTTTTTCTTTATCCTTTCTTAACAATATTTTAGTACATCTATTGCACTATGACTAGACTATTTTTCCATGGCTCCTCTAATGCTGTGATACACAATTACTCATACAGAGGGAGTGGAGTTGCATTGCAACTGGTTATCCGATCAAAGCATTCACCTGTTCATCCACAAGCCGGAATAAAATTATTTTTTAATATTAGTTCTAGAACATTTGAAAAATTTGTCATTAAGATTTCATTGATGTCAAAAACAAAACTATATCCAAATATTTATTATAGAAGGATTTAAAACTAGTTTATTGATATTTTGCTCATACATTCTAAATTTATTTGTTACTTGAAAAGTACTGAGTATTTGGTTTAAGATAAGCAATTTTGAATTTGAAATATTTGAAATATCTTTACTGAAATAATTACATTTTAAAGATTGATCTGACTGAGATTAAAATATTTCATGGATTATTAAAGAAATTTTTAATCTGTACTGACAGTTTGCGAAGAATTTTACAAGCGTTTCGGAAAATGATTTTTTCAGTATATTTAAATTGGTTTCAGATACAGTTCATAATTTTAAAAAAGCTCACGTTCATGTATTTAATAAATGTCTTAGATAATATATTTAATGCATGACAACTTTTTGTAAATGAAAATTTAAAAATGGAAAGTTAAAATACGTTTTAAAATAGCATATTTGAAAAGAATATATCAGATGATTATATATATTTTTTAATGAATAAATAATGAAAATATTAATAATAATAGCTATTAAAGTAGTAATTTTCCCTTTTTTTGATACAATTCAATGACTCATACTTTAAAGTTTGAGTGTGATTTCAATTCTTATCGACGTATTTTTAAGAGCCTACACTACTTACGGGAAGACACTGGCAAGCTCATGTTAAAACAGCGTTCTTTTCACATTTCTCGTATGCATTTCAATATTTTTAAACGTTTTTCTTCTTTTTTTCATAGGGTATTTAAGGTCGATTACTAACTGGGTACCTTTTTACTTTGTCGATTTTTTTTTCACTTTATCTTGATAAAGATACTTCGACTTTCGGAATCTGTTTAGAAATAGAAAATTACCTCAGAAAAAAAAAAAATCTACAACAAAAATCGAAAAAATAAAAAAAAGTATCTTGTTAGACACCAACCTCCAAAAAAAAAAAAAAAAAGTCTAAAAACATTTAAATGCAGCGGGGAAATTTGAAAATAATGCTTCCATTGGTTTAACACTAGGTTACTAGTATCTTCAAGTAGCCAGTGTAGGTTTTTAATTTGATTTTATCATTTATTGCAAAACTAATTTCAATAATTCATTTCTCCATATACGGGAAATCAAATTACTCTCTGTCTTCATATTTCTGAAGGGTATTTCTTCTAAACAAATATTTAAGGGTTCTTAAGTGATCTGAATATTTTTAAAAACCATAGTTATCATTATCAAATGGTGACACCTAGTTTTTGGTACCTTGGTGACTTTAGTTTCAATTATCATTGATAGATGGCGCTTCACTATCTCAAGCGGAAATATTGCAGGAATAACTTTAAAATTTCAAAATGCAAAACCTTTTTCTGGGGCTGGTGGGGGGACGTTTCAGCAGCTAAATAGTAGGAAGGTTAAAAACTGCATCAATTTTATCTGTTTCTGTGTAATTTTTTAGCGTTGTAAATTTAAATTAACGCTCTCTATCGGTGGTAATTACTACAAAAGCAAAGAAGTGCACCAAACAGATTCGCAAACTTACAGACTAATCTCCTATAAGAATAGCTTTAATAACTGCGACCGTTCACTTTCTACTAAATTTTAAAAATGTTCAATATACATTAGGATATCCTATATCCAGGGCCGAAACTAGCCTTTTTGGCGCCCGGGGCAAGCATGGATTTTGGCGCCCCCCCCCCCTCCGCTACAAAGTAAATTTACAAAAACAATTTTACTAAGTATCTAATAGACAACTTATTTTTAAATTTAAAATATATAAAACTGAACTACGTAATCAGCTTTGCCAAACATTGATTCATTAAAACCTTGAAAACGGAATCAAAAGGATTTTTTAATTTTTTTTTTATTTTTGTATTTTCTAAATGAGGTCGACATCTTGACGTACGTTTTCATTTTTTCCCCATAGTAGGTTTATTGTGTAATAGATGTGTTACCTGCTATGATAAAAATTGTTTAAAGCGGAATTTTTCCCGATTCTTGTGATTCCCTCTTAGAAACTTTTACTAGACCTCAGCCCCCTCAGAAATGATGAGTCTAGATACGCCACTGCAGGGTGGCAAAACGCCTAGAAATGCCAGAAAGACGAGGAAAAAAAATCATTTTGGGCGATAAAGGCGGGGGCTTTGCTTTAATAGTATAATATGACGTGAATATATGTGAATAATATGACGCCCTGTGCAAGATTTTTTACTGTACCACTACAAATGCTGTACTCTTAAAAAAAAAAAAACGGTTTTACTAAGAATTTTACTTTGTGCATTTCCCCTCCTATTTATTTTTATTGTCAGGGCAGTCATCGCCCATAGCAAGACGAAAAAAAAAAAGAAAAGAAAAGAAACTCAACGCTGCTCAGTGGGAAAACAACAAAGAGCTTTCATGGAATTTTTTTATCTAATAGAAAACTCAGACTGTGAGGGGTCGGTTCGCACTTGGTAGTTATCAGAAGTGGACAGTGTCCGACAATAGAGATTGACCTTGAAAAATGGTAGTGATTTTCTACACAGGAAGTGAAAGACAGAAGGCAAAGGCGAAAGTCATAGTCATGATACTTTTGGAATAGGAGAATGAAAAAAGCCTTTTTTCTTATTCATTTGCAATTTTGTATTGTAGATGAATCTTTTTATCTATTTGTAAAGTTTAATGCATTTGATTAAGTTTTCCTTTAAATTTTCCGGCTGCGAGACATTTTTGTATAAATTTCGTATATATATACATTCTTCTATCAAACGTCAAACAAAATCTTCATTCTGGCGCCCCCTTTACCTTCTGTTAAAGCGGCGTCCGGGGCACGTGCCCCCTCTGCCCCCCCCCCCCTAGTTTCGGCCCTGCCTATATCCGCAGCTATCTTTGTTTGAGTGGGAAAATAAAAATTAAAACGGTAAAGTGAGTATGTCTCAGGTTATTCCCTGATCAAATATTTTCCATGTCGATTGGGCATTAAATTATTGATGGAATGTTGTCTTTTCATCTGTTTGTAGTATGAAGAATAGTATAAAGGCTGTAAAAAAGTATTGGTTATGCGTAACAGAGATTTTCCAAAGGAACTTTACTTCAATAAGTATTTGACTCTATTTCGGAATAAAAAAGAAATATTTTTATAATGAATAAAAATAAAGATGATAATAAGCGCAACATTAATTACAATAATAATAATTTCCTTTCAATCGCGCTATCTAGTGAGAAAAATCGATTAATTTCTGTAGTTTCATTTCATGATTGGTAACGAGATAAAAAGAACAAAGTTAAATAATTAAATTTCACTTTGTATACTGATAAAGTATTTGGGTGTTTGTGCCACACGAAGTGAAGTGGAGAACATTGAAAGTGCCAGTCATAAGACACGCGATGGCAGGTGGCCATTACACACTTGCTCTTGTTGTTATTGTTTACGTCAATGGGATATTTTTCAGCAAGTTGAAGAATATAAAATAAAATAAATGTTTACAAATAATAATATTACGTATTTAAATACTAAACGAAAAGAAGCTTACATTTTAAAATGTTGACTAAGAACCCAAAATGAGTGAAATGGAAAACGCTGTTAGATACCAGAAGTAAGAGATTTTCTTTCTTTCGCTCTCTTAAAAAATTTTCTCTTATGGACTTTCCGTGTTTTTCCATTTTCCTCAATTCATTTATACATGGCATGGTTATACATGGTACATGGGAGTATATGTGTATGTCTTTCTACATGGCATTTCTTCCGACGCACTAAAATGTGTATATATATATATATATATATATATAGTTTTTACACCTGTTGGCGATTTCATGATCGAAAGTCCTTTAATTTCGTTTTTGACAATATTTCGGAAGTTTAAAATAAATATTTCTTCAGTAAATAAAAATAAGTATGAAAATATGAATAAGGTAATTGAAATTTTAACAAATTTCTCCACTTAATAAAGTCAATCGCCATTCAATTGCAAAATATCTTCTGCTTCAGTAATTTGATTTTATGAATTTTAACTTATTTTACAGAATTCTTAATGAATATTTGAAATAGAAAAAATGTTTTCCCCAGGGGCATCACCACACTGATGAAAATCTGTACGCATTTTAAGAATTCGTATACAAAAATGTTTATTTCTTGAAGGTTCCTTGATTTAATTTAATTTTTTTTTTCAGTGCTTCGGAATTAAAAAAAAATATTTCTTCAAGGAATACAAATAAAAATCTATGAATAACAATAATAACAATTAACTATAACAATAAGTTTCCTCTATTCTTTGCAATTCAATTGCAAACATCTTATTATTTTTGTGTCATTTTAATTCATGGATAGTAACTTATTTTAGTGTACTTTTAAAGAATATTTGAAAAGGAAAAAATTATTAAAGCACATAATTTTACATATAGTATGCACTGGATAATTGAATTAATTTTTGTCATCTGCTTTCACCCGAGGCATAGCGCAAAAGTACCTGTATCTACTTTTATTTGTGCAAGAAAAAAAAAGCAAAGGTTAAATGATTAAGTTTTTTAAGTTTATTCGCTGATCAAATACTTTGCCTGTTGATTAGAAACATAATTAATCACATGGCATGTTGACATTTCATTTGATATATGAAGACCGTTAAGGAATAATTTATGCGTTTGGGATATTTGAAAATCCAGCAATTCATAATTTCATTTTTGTTAATATTTCTTTATTTCATGAAATGTAAAAGACATATTTCTAAGGCGAATAAATATAAAAATGATAAAAAATAATAATAATTATAATAAAAATGAATTTTCTTTCTTTAAACAATACATCTAGAAATATCTTCATTTTCTGTAATTTTGATTAATGAACTGCGAGTTATTTTAGTGTTTCTTTAACGAGTATTTCGAAAGCTTATATTTTGTATAACCCTTTCGGGAATACCGATATTATAATATTTACTTTAAATTGAGCGGTACTTTTAAGTGTTCTGTCAAAAAAATTGTCTTCGGTTGAAAACATTTTTGTTGCTGTTGTGGTTGCAACCATAACATGGCAAAATCTCGTTCCAATATTTGCGGCTATGGTTCAACTGGAGCGTATATTTCACCATTTTATGCTGTTAAAAATGTTGTGCTTGGTTGAACAAACTTTTGGTACCGCCGTAGTTGCTACCATAAGATGGTGAAATGTAAGTTCCAGTTGGACGAACTTTTGGTATTAATTCCAGCCATTAGATGGTGAAATATAAGCTCCGGTCAAAGCAGTTTTGGGTACTGTAGTAGTTACAACCGTAAGATGATGAAATATAAACTCCGGTTGAACCAACTTTTGGTACCGCAATAGTTTCAACCATAAAATGGTGAAATATACGCTCCAGTTGAACCATAGCCGCAAATGTTGGAACGAGACTTTGCCATGTTATGGTTGCAACTACAACAGCAACAAAAATGTTTTCAACCGAAGACAATTTTTTTGACAGAACACTTAAAAGTACCGTTCAATTTAAACTAAAAATTATTTTCTCTTAAGAATTATTTTTGTTATTTTTTGCATGTTGTAATAATAGTATATGTCTGTACATTTATTATTATTAGGTCATTTATGTTTCAGCATTTAGAAATAAAGCAAAAATAAAACATTTTGGTAAATTTCTTTGCACCACTGCTGACTGTTTATTATAAATACACGTTTCGTTCATTAAATTTGAAATAGGAACTGTTTTTCACGAATAAGTTATAACCAGCAGGGAGAGCCGGGCTATGCTCGGCTAAAATTAGCTCTATATTCAACTCGACATAACAATAAATTCTCGCTGTTTTATTGCTATAAAGAATTTTATTTTATAACATTATTCTTTACAAAAACTATCAATATTAATACTACGTACATATTTCTAAATGTTATCATAATCAGTCGCAACATATTCAATCATAATAGCAAAACTCACTGTCCAACTTCACAGACTTTAGGCGTCGACCTAAGAACTTCATTATATAGGTATGGGATTAACTGCTAGAAAGTTCTATGTACCCTGATTGGTTGAATTAATTTCGAGAACATTCTATGGACTCTGATTGGTTGAATCATGTACCTCGGCTCCTATTGGGAATTTCTAAAAAATTCCTTCAGATTAAGAAAGTCAACTTTTCGTCAAATATCGCCAAATTTGGCGACGTTCTTTCATTTGGCGTCAAGTATGTGCTTTGGCGTTGGTAATCTTGAAAGTCAATTTTCCCTCACATATTTTGGCAATGTTGCCAATATTTCACTAAATTTGGCAGAATGTTGCCAGCTTTACGACTTCGTTTATTACCAATTGTTTAACAACTTAATAACTGTTTCAACTTTCATTCCCAATTGAGATGCAATGACCTGTAGTGACCCCAAATTGACCCACTAATCGAATTTTTTCGAACATGTGACCTAGCCCAATGGTCTGCTCGTACCCCAAAATGGTAGGATGCAAAATTTAGTCAAAAGCGTTCGAGCCGTTTTTTAGATAACATTTACATACACACAGACACATACAAGATTTCCTAGTATTAAAATATATGATTAAGAAAAAAAGAAAAAACACGCTAAAAAGTTGTCTGTTTAACTATTGTAATAAGACTTTTTCAATCGGTTTCAAACTTCCCTAGCCAATTGTCATATTAATTGTACGCAAAATAACTTTATTAGCTGAATTTCAATAACTAATATATTTGTTAAATTTCAGAAAACCTCTACTTTTGTGATTTGTATAGGTAGCTACTTTTTATTTATTATTTTTAACCAAAAAGTAATTTTTTCCCAATACAAAAAAACCCAGTTATGAAAAAGTTAACAATTAATTCCAACGTACAACACATCAGGCAATGAAATTACTTTTGTAATTTGCTCTCCTATAGGTACCACACCTTCCCATTAACCAGAGCCACTATTTTTTTTAACTGAAATATTCCCTTTATTTAAGGACAGAAATTTGCGATTAAATAAGGCGAAGGTTACTGTTAGGAAATAGTGGTATTCAAACATCGGAGGTTATGTGTCTACCAGTGGGACATACTTTCAGCATTATAAATAGATAAGTAAAACTATAGAAAAAGACGGATATTTGAAGATATTTCCTATTTCACTTTCCTCATTAAAAAAGGGGGGGGGGCATTTTTTTCCATAAAATGGAAACATTGCTTTTAATTGTTGGTAATATTTCGAAATTAAAAATAATTGTCGCTTCTATGAATAAAAAAGAAGTGGATGTTTATAATAATTTTAGGATTTTCTTCATTTTTTGCGATATTTAATTGCAAACATCTTTAAATGTTAGATAACTGTAATTATTGAATAGGAACTTATTTTAGTGTACCCTTGTATAGAAATTCAAATCCAAAAATTAATTAAAGCAATTATTTTTTTATATTATACAGCAGGTAATGAAATTATTCGGTCATGTGCTTTCGCTTGGCCAGCAAGTCAAATACAGGGGAAACCGGGGTACAATGGACCACGGGGTACAATGGTCCACCCCCTATTTTTGGTATTACATCTGTTTTTGAATGCTTCATGTGTTGATACATAGATGGCAGCCCTGCAGTGGTGAAAAGAAGTTTAAAATCATGTGCATAGCTGACATTTTAGCCATTTTATACTTAATAGTTGATTTGAGACAGGCAGAAGTAAATATTTTCAGTGAAACATATCTTCTTTTTTTCATTAAAGATTTGTAATTTAGAAGACACTGCTCAGCACAATAAAAAGATAAGACAATATATTATTATACATATTATAACTAAAATAATAGAATATAAAATTTCTTTTCTTTTTTTAATCAATTTTTTGTCAAACTACCATATGGGGTACAATGGACCATCAGAAACCGTGGTACAATGGACCATGGTCCATTGTACCACAGTGCTTTAGTTAGAGTTAAAAAGAGTTTAGAAAAAATGTTGGCTTCTGTTACAAAGAACTATAACACTGAATGTCGGCAGCGTATTTCAAAGCAAAAATATGTATCATCAGAAAGTTCGAGTGATTCTGAGTATATCTCTATTTATAGTGATACAGAATGCAGTGATGATAAAATTTCACAGAATGATGTTAATTTTAGTAAAATAAAAGTTGGCAATTACATTTTGGTTAAATTTTTGACAAAAAAGACAGTGATTCATTTTGTTGGTTTAGCCATAGAAAAAAATGATGATTCTGCTTTTGTGAAATTCATGTTCCGAAAGACAAACCAAAATGTATTTATTTTCCCCGATATTGTTGATGAATCTCGTATAAAAGTTCAAATTATTGTAATGATTCCTCCAGATCCTAATGTTTTACAAGAAAGCAGCAGACTTTCAGTGGCACAAATATCTTTAGGCATATCAGTTGCTAACTTTAATATTCATTAATCGTACATTATATCTATGAAGTTAAGGCATAAATAAACAAATTATGATATATTCTATCTTTCTCTTTATTAAAAAATGCACTACACTTATTTTTTTTTTTTCAAAATTACATTTGGTCCATAGAGCCCCATGCTGTGGACCATTGTACCCCGGCCTTGGGATACAATGGTCCATTTTGTCACTTGCTATTTAAAAATATATATAAAATAAAGTATACATAATTATTATTTTTGAGTGGATGTAATATAAACTTTAATATGTAGGTAACATGCATGCATTTGATAAATTTTTAAAAAATCAATACTTTCAGAGTAAACAGTCAAAATTTACAAAAGTGGTCCATTGTACCCCGGTCTCCCCTATTTGTAGCTACCTTTCATGGAACGTGGAATGTAATAGTAATGATGTTCAGAGATTAAATGTTGGTTTATTCATTGAGAAAATTGAGTTAAAACTGAATTATTGATGTCATGTCTCTATATCTGATATATGTTAAAATTTAGTATGAAGTAATTTAAAAAATTAAAAAGGGTAGTAAAAATCAAAATAAGAATAACAATAATTCTAACGATAACTTATTTTTCTCTCTTTCACACAATTCAAAAACGAACATATTTTAATTTCGCATAGTTTCATTTTCTTTCATGAAAGATAACTTATTTTTGTGTAAGTTTAAGGAGTATTTTATGCAGAAAAAATAATATTAACAATTAATTTTTACGTACTACGTACCAGATAATAGAATTCACTTTTGTCATGAGCTTTTTACAGGTACATCAAAGCAGAGATCACTGTAGCTACCTTTGATAGAGTGAAAATAAAAGGCGAACAATAATTATATGATTAAGGTAATTGCCTACCCTCAAATCGCTGTTTTTGTGAAATTTTTCGATTTCTTTTTTTATTATTTTAAATTAAATTGAAACATGTAGGATTTCAAAAATGCTTTACTTTTGGTTCAACGATTATAAGAAACATAGTTATAGCCCAAAATATAAACCGGAAACGAACTTTCTGAAATCGGAAGTGACCGTTTAAACAGATACAGAAAGGTAAAGAATACATTTTAATACACAAGTATATAACATATACAATATACACAAATATATAAACCCCTACAAATAGGGTGGACTTCAAAATTGTAAACTTTATACATCATTTTTTGTGCTCTATCAAAATCTTAATTTTCGGTTTTCATTGTGTGCGTTTACGGGAAACATAATTTCTTAAAAAGTTTTTAAGATATTGAAATAAAATTTTGTGACAAGGTTCTGCTCATCTATAGGTATGTTATGAAGCAAAATATAGCTTGCAAGTTTGTATATATTAATTTAAGAATCATTTTTATTGAAAAATACACACATTTTTTAGAAAAAAATCATGTTTTGTATACACAATTTGGCATAAGTTAGTAAATTTAAGAGATTTTGCAAATATTTTGCTTCATAACACAGGTAAGTGGTTTGCTAATGTATTGTTGAAAATAAAAGTGAAATATATTGAATAGATTTCGTTATAGAAGGTTTGGCATAAACGCATTTTTTTTACTAAAATTTGAATAAATATTGCCTAAATTTGAAAAGTTAATAAAAATTCCTTTAAAAATTTATATGAATTCATAGTTTTATTATCTGTTTTAACTAAAAACACATGTATTTGATAAAAAATTAATATTTATAAAAAAAAAAGTGCCCCGAAGGTAGGCACATACCTTAAGTTATTCATTGAATGATAATAAATATATATAATATTTTGCTTGATTTGATGATTGCAATATGAAGCAGTGATGAAAATGTTATATTTTCATCAGATCAGGTTATTCGTACCTTAAAAATTCGCATAAGACCGTAAAAAATTGTTGATTTAGATTTTCATATATTCTTGAATTAAAAGAAATCATTTCTACAAAGAATTATAACAAAGATGATAATAAGAATAACAATAATTAGAACAATAAATATAGAATTAAATGCTTTTTCTTTTTTTCTCTTTTGTAACATTCATTTTTGAACGTATTTCAATTTTCTGTAATTTTAATTCCATGAATGGTAACTTATTCTAGCATATCCTTAAGGGGCATTTCAAATACAAAAATTAATTTTAACAATTCATTTTTACGCACTACGCTCCAGGTAATCAAATTACTTTTTGTCATTTGCTTTTCCTTAGGGCGTCAAGGAAAAGATATTTGTCGCTGACTTTGGTAGGCTGAGAAACAGCGAATAAAGGTTAAGTGATTAAGTCTTTGTTTATTCACTGATCAAATACCTTGCTTGATGATTGGAAATTGAATTATTCATGCCATGTTCTCTTTTTATCTGATGCACGACGGAAATTCGCACGAAGGATGTAAAATGTGATTAATTGTGTGTATTTGGGGATTTCATTTTTTTATTTATCTTTTTATAATATTTTTTAATTAAAAGCAATAATAATAAGGTTACAACAACAATAATAATAATAATACGTGCGTAAATCTCTCTTATGCACGATTAAACCATAAACATCTTTTAACTTTGTGTAGTTTTAGTAATAATAATAACAATAATAATATTACAATACACTTTTAATAATAAGAATAATAATAATGAAATGAAGTTTTAATAATAATACTAATAATACAATACATTTTTAATAATAATACTAATAATAATGCAATATAGTTTAAATAATAATAATCATACAATACAGTTTTTATAACGATAATAATGATACAATACAGTTTTATAATAGTAATAATGATACAATAATAATCATTATAGTAATAGTTAGTATATAAATCGTGCATTTTATAGTTATAATTTAAGTCCATGTAATCGTTATGCACGATTAAATCACAAACATCCATTAATTTTGTATAGTTTTAATAATAATAATAATAATACAACACAGTTTGAATAATATTAATAATGATAAAAATAAATAATAATACAGTACGATAATAGTAATAATAATAATAAGTATATAAATATCTCTTATGTACGATGAGATCACATACATCCTTTAATTTTGTACTGTGTTAATTCATGAACTGTAACTTAGAGTAACCTTAACAAAGTAACTTCATGTAGAAAAATTAATTCAAACATTAGTTTTTTATATACTATTCAACACAGTCAACTGAACATTCAACCCACTATTTTATCCTGAGGTATCAAGACAAAGATATGCTAGAGCAAGAGTAAACGAACAAAGACTAAGTGATTAAGCCTTAGTTTATGCACTGAGTTAATACTTGATAATTGAAAATTTAATTATTAATAACACGCTGCTTTATTTTCCCTCTTATGTATGTAAAAATTCGCAATAAGCAGATAGAAATAATTGATTACGCATATTGAAATTTTAAAACTAAACGTTCCTATTTACTTATTGTTCCACAATTATTGATGTTTTTAGGTGCGTTCGTAATTATATAAATGCGTAACACCTATAATCGTCGTCTGATCCGTCCGTCTGTCTCTCTTTCCATATATAACAGCACAAAAACTCCCCAACCGAATGGTTTGAACTTAACAAAATACAATCGTTGCAGAATTTTGTCAAGTCCTTTCAAATTTTATGAAAATTGAATCAAAATTTAAAAAGATATTAATAAAAGTTTCCTTCATTCTATTAAATCCTATCATACGTAATTAATTCAATGATACTTTAAGATAGGTAATGATTCTAGGTTGCCACGTTGATTACATCCTACTTAAAAAAGAGTCATATTATTCCGTATTACTGAATTTAATATATAGAATCGTAATAAATTTTGTATTCATGCATTTTTGCATAAGGGTGCAACAATTATTGCACCAAGATTTTAATATTTATAAAACTAGTTATATATATACGTATCTGTTATTACTATTCTTTTTTCACAAAAATTTATATATTCCTGTTACTACTACTTTCTGTTCTAACTTACATCAGCGTTCCGAAAGTGGAGTGGAGTCCAGATATTTTACGGATAGGATCGTGATAGAAATATGTTGGATTTTATACAAAAAGCACATATTTTACAATTTTTGAAACAACATTTTTATTAATTTTGATTGAAAAGTGTGCCTGGTGTTGTCAATTTTCCTCGATAATGAGAGGCGCGTAGCGACCCCCGGTACCCTAGATTTCTTTAACTGACTTTATCTAAAACCTATGAAGCAAAAAGCACGTTAAATATATAATATATGTATGTGTGGTGTCCAGGGCTCGCCCGATGCTTTGTTTTTAACATTGTATTTTAACAAAATGTCGGACTTCCAATTTAATGAATCATTTTTCAATAAATAATGTGATTTTATTTTGTTTTTAGGAAACGAACAAATACATACTTGCCAACCTCCCGCTTTTTTTTTTTAAATGTAAAAACATAATTTCAATGTTTCTTGCTTTTATGCTCTAAGTAACTTGAAACCTATGGTTTATTTATTAAACAAAATTTCTGGTTTAATGTATGTTTTGTAGTTTTGTTGATTTAAAAAAACGGGTAGGTTGGCAACTATGGAATTAATATATCTATCTATCTATCTATCTATCTATATATATATATATATATATATATATATAGCATCGGAGCGGATCTAAAATATGCTTTCGTTTAAGAAAAAAACACAGGGACATCGGTTTATCCGTTGCCCAGATATTTTTGGTACCAACTTAAAAAAAAGTTTAGTGAAAAGCGACTTACAGTTTTGCAACAAGGAGTGCTCGCTACGTACGATTATTATTTGGAACTATTGCTGGCCCCCAAAAAGGAAAAGCACTGTTTATAACCTGGGTATGACAAAACCAGAGTGTTGGAACGTTCCGGCGAGAGGAGGTATCCAGGGGGAACACACGCATAGGATATAACATATACACAGTAGATACCAGAATATTACATATATATGATTTTACCCAGCGCCAGCGCTCCAGGTTATTGTTCAAAATATATTAGCGTAAAAAGGATATTACTAAATAAGTCTATTTCGCAAAATGTATGTAATAACTAACATATGCCCAAATAGTTATCTTTCTTATTTATTTTTTAATTAATTAAATATTTTTTTTAAACCAACATAAATATAATAAAGTAAACTGAAACTAATAGCTGGTTGAGGTAATCGAATTTTGATTTATGTTCTAAAATGTAGCTGATCATATTTTGTAACAATCCAATGAAATATTCCACAATAAAAACATTTTTAATGCTATTTTGGAAATTCTCAAACATTCCAAATGGAAAATTTATATTTTATTCAACAAAATACATAAACAAAATTCGCAACATTTCATGTTTTGAAAATAAAAAACAAGCAAGATTTAGAACGAAATAGAGAATAGTAACGTTCCTTTCTAATGTTTCCAATAGGCATAATCAATGATTTGTCATAGACTTTATACTAACCATCATTTTTATCATACACTAAAGAAAAAGATAGCGTTCCATTAGAACGTTAATGAAATAAAATAATAAATATTTGTTCTATATACTGGTTTCTACATTATTGATTAATTCTTCGTATATAATGAAGCTCTATTCTATGGATAACTTATCTTAATTCAAGTTCCTATTAAACTACACTTGGAAAATACAAAAAAGTCGGAAATTGTACGTCAAACGTGGCAAATAATGTGCGTTCGTGCTATTCGTATAAATTTTTTATAACAATGGTAATCGGCTGGATTGGAATGCTGGGCCTCCCGTTCTGATGCCGAAGACATTACTTCTGTGCTACTGATGAATGATTGCATATCCGCAATATTTATAACTTATACTCCGTCATATTTATTTGGTGATTTTCTGTAAAGAATTGGTTTGGCAAAATAGTTTTAAAGTGAATTGGATACCTAATCCGTCGGCCAATTTTTACAAAAATTTATGCATTTCTTTCGAAAGTGGTCTATAAGATTTTCGTCAACTGGGAGTTCAGTAGTAATTATCATTTGGAAGCAATCATGTTCACTCCCACACATGCATACAAATCATGATTACAATACTTTCATTATACTATGTGTTAAAAGCAGAGGTCGACCGAAAATTTGATTTCGTTTTCGTTTCCAGTCGAAAATCTGAGTTTAGCCGAAAATGCTAGCGAAAATTCGGCAGTACCGGCACTCGACCGAAATTATCTATGTTCCAAAAATCTTCCTTCGGATCATTTCTTTCTTCGGAAATTTTCAACGTGAGTCATTGATCTGAGATGTATCGGCTCAAATGAGACGCTCTTTATTTATTGCTATGAACGTCAATGTTTATAATTTTCAGTCATCATTGACTCTAGACGTGAGTGCAAATTATAAAGCAAGCAGTGCATATATGACAAACTTTGAAGACGCTTTTCACGTGCTCATTAAAAGCTGGAGCCTTAACAGTAATGGAAATATATGTATATACCGCAGCCCGAAACATCGAACGAAATAATCCGCCGAAACCATAGCCTTTTTGTAAAGTAGTACCGTGATAATAGTTTAAACCACTACCCTATTGATGGGTGTAATAATCTTCGAAAGATTTCGCACAGCCCTGGTAAAGAACGAACATTATGAGAGATACATTTGACGAAAATGAAGTTTCAGGATCAACTTTCCACACTCGAATGGCATTAATCGACCTATATGCGTCTTTATAACGGTTTCAATTCTTTGAAAATTCTTTCGAGTGAGTGGGATGTAGCAAAGCCGCCTCAAGACTACAAGCCAGACACGCCCTTCATCCCCCCACATGTGACGTCACAGCCCGGGGCTGGCTAACTGCCAACGCGCCAGCCCCGAACATTTGAATTTTGTATCTTCCTATTTTACGTGCACGTGCGTTTTACTTAGCCTAATAACATATTTTTTCCAAGGTAAGTTTTATTTTCAAATTATATTTATATGCTATCAGCACAAGTTTTATTTCTTGTGTTCAAAATCTTTTATTTTTAATTTCTTTGAAATAAATTAACTAGCAAATCCTAGTACGATTCTATCAATAATACCGTATCTCAAAACGAAACGATATTATTGTAGTTCTGTTTCTTTCCACATAGAGCAATAATTTAAAATGGCAAACATCCCTAAATCATCATTTAATTTGTATCTTGTCACACCATCCTCTCTTTATAATTTGTTCTGTTTTCTCTAATTCATTAGAGTGACCTTTAATTAACGCCCATTTATTAAAAGATACTTGTCGTGGGAATAGTAACTCGGGTTATTTTGTATGCAGAATTAGTTGGACTTTAATTTGACAACAAATTTATGTATATATATATATATATATATATATATATTCATACTTAAAAATTTAAATATCTAGAAATTTTCATAAAAGTCGCTGTGAATACATAGCATTTTTATCTTGTTTACTTCTTTTAAAGCAAACCCCGATCGATATACTTGTATCAATTTATTGTAGTTTTTTAATCTTAAACGTTTGCTATCTTAATAAAAATTCTTTTTATAATTTTTTGTTAAATTATAAATGCTTATGTACTGTGTAAATAGAGCTATGTGGATAATGTTTTTGAATCTCTCTATTTTTGCCACAACTGTAAACAATTTATTTACAAGACTAGAGGAAGGGTTGTTAGTACCCTTATGCAAAACAGTAGTTCCCCCCCCCACACACACACACACCTTCTTCGCAAAAATCCTATGTGTTTTCATATACATTTTAATGTTTAATTAAAAATAACAATAAATAAAATTATTATTCTATAATTATAAATTTACTTTTAGATCTAGTCAGGAAATACTTTTCATCTCATAAAAATTGATTATTTTAAGCTTAAAAGAAGTGAACAAACATTTAAGAACCCACACAACATTATTTTGGAAATGAAATATTTTCGTGGAAGGTTTTTGTGTTTTTCGATGTTTTTTTTTTTTTTTTTTTTTTTTATCAGCTATTACCTAAACATTCGAGGAAAATGAACATAAATTAGGAATATTTTAATTCCAATTGATGAAAGTATTTTCTTTCTTTCTTTTATTTTTCTCTTCATATGTCAATACATTTTTTAAAAAATCTATTGCTTGTACCTTGCATAATATATCAAACTAATACAAAACTAAATAATAATTTTCTGTTTCATGAACTTGTGTTGTTTTAGTATTATGACAGTTTTATGTTTTTTAATTTAATGGATTTTATGTGAAAATTACCCATTTCTGATAAGTAAAGTTTACAGTACGAAAATTTATTTATAAGAATACTTAATTTCATGTATACTTTAATTTTACTATTTATTATATGCAGGTTTCAAATCACTTAATATTTAATAGGATATTTACTGTATAATTTCAAGCCCAATTAAAAATAAAAATAGAACACAACTTGAATTTGTTTTCATTTAACATTCACTTTTCTTCCACTTTAATTTAATTTTTAAATGTGGGTTTTAATTGGTACACTTATTGTTATTTATTTATTTTGAAATAATTGAAAGCAAAATAATTCCATTTATGTGTTTAAACTGCAAATTTACATATATATATATATATGTAATAATGTATAATGTCTTGTTTTTGAATATATGTCAAATAGATAATTGATATTGTTTCTAAATTTCAAAGTAGAATAAATAATAAAAACTGTCTACTAAAATAAATTTAATACTTGGGATTTTTTTTTCATTAACGAACGAATTTTCTTTAATGTATCTTTAATTCTGATGCACATTTTCATTGACACAGTGATATTATTTCATAAATATTGTTTTTGTATTATCGTTATTATTGTTTCGAGTGATCGAAATTGATTAAAAAGCACTTAATTAGCGTCTTTAAACTATAAGTTTTTATTTTTTTCCCATATGCTGTGATAATAAGTTGAAATATGGAGGAAAGAATTAATGTTTTAAATAAGCCCCGCGTCGTGACGTCACGAAACCTTGTGTTTGGCTTGTAGTCTTGAGGCGGCTTTGGATGTAGTGAGGTCTGTCAAACACTTCGTGAATCAAATCACCGTCTTGTCCTTTCACGGGTAGCACACGTAGGAGCGGGGCTACCGTATCTCCCACTATCTGCAGCCGTACGAGATAGCTATAAATGTATAACAATTTAAAAGCTGCATGAGGGTCGGCTATGAAGGGACTATCAAAAGACATTGAATGACCTGCTAAAGGTTCACCTACATTACCAGGTTGAAACCCTAACTTTCCGCTAATCCTGAATCAAAGTTGATTCGTGCATTTTTTTTTCAAAGTTACTCTTACTTTTTTAGAATTTTTATTATAATTAAGCGAAATTTTATCATGAAATTTTTGATAATTGGTTACTTTAATAATATCGTTAGAGGATTCATAATATCCTGGCTTGATTCTAACTTTTTTCACTTCAAATTCAGCTTCATTTCTGGGTCTTCCGACTGACCATTCGATATTCTCCCCTAAAACATATTCATATCCGTTCGTATATTCCGTTATATTGTTCCACATGTGTGTGTAAATGAATTCCGTTAGACATACTTTCCACTCGCCTTTCAAATCCAAAGCAGAAGGTAATCTCGTCAAGAAATTTTATTCTCAGGAAAATAATTCAACGAACTGTCTGAAGGTAGCGTTACGTAGAAAGACATGATTCGAAATGACGATACAATCTCGATAACGTAGATTTTATAGAGAAAACATATTAGATGAGGGTATCCATTGATCAAACTTGTCAGGGTAACCTTTAAATTTCACTTTATATTCCCCATGACCTTTTTGTGTGTTCTTTTCTAAAATCTTTTCAATAGTATTGTCCTCTTTCGGTTGAACTCTTTGAAGTTCTTGCGCATAGAAGGTTCCTTGGATGGGTTCATCCATCAAATCTTTAATTCGATATACTGGAGGGTCTCTCGACACACATCCCGTTATCACAAATAGTTCCTTTGTCCAATTGATTTCATACCCTTTTTCAAAAGTTAATTTTTGTTAGGTAGCTTTCTTTACAAAAAAGCTACCTATTGCAGCCGTTCGGAGGAAAGCGATTTCAAAAAATGTTGGTATATTTTCATCGATCATGACCCCCAGACCCCGAAACCACCCTCCGTTCAAAATTTATATATATATATATATATATATATATATATATCTGACCTATGTCACACTGTAACTCCCGTAATTATGAACCGATTTCGATGTAATTCGGTGTGTCCATAGTACATACCAATGTCTCGACCGAGTTCGTTGGCCAGCTTCATCCGCCGTTTTGTTTCAAAATGGCGGCCATTTAAAATTTTTAAAAAAATTTAAAACTTGAAATGTGGTACCAAAAAATTAAAAATAGAAAAATATTTTTTCTTATGTATTTGACCTTTATACAAAGATTCCGGAGCAGTTTTTGTTTCGTCTATATCTTAAAAAATGGCTGAGTTATAGCATTTTGAATTCCTAGCGTGGCTGACATTTTGAAACGTCCTGAAATTTGTCACGCGATAAAAGGCGTATTTATGAACCGATTTGGATGTAATTCGGTGTGTACATAGTACATACCAATCTCTCGACCGAGTTCGTTGGCCAGCTTCATCCGCCATTTTGTTTCAAAATGGCGGCCATTTAAATTTTTTTTAAATTTAAGATTTGAAATGTGGTACCAAAAAATTGAAAATGGAAAAATATTTTTTTCTTATGTATTTGACCTTTATACAAAGATTTCGGAGCAGTTTTTGTTTCGTCTATATCTTAAAAAATGGCTGAGTTATAGCCTTTTGAATTTCTAGCGTGGCTGACATTTTGAAACGTCCTGAATTTTGTCACGCGATAAAAGGAGTATTTATGAACCGATTTGGATGTAACTTCGTTTATACATAGTACATACCAATGTCTCGACCGGGTTCGTTGGCCAGCTTCACCCACCATTTTGTTTAAAAATGGCGGCTATTTAAATTTTTAAGAAAAATTTAAATTTGAAATGTGGTACCAAAAATTGAAAATTGAAAAAATATTTTCTTCTTATGTGTTTGACCTTGATAAAAAGATTCGGGAGCAGTTTTTGTTTCGTCTATATCTTAAGAAGTGGCTGAGTTATAGCATTTTGAATTTCTAGCGTGGCTGACATTTTGAAACGTCCTGATTTTTCTCACGTAATAACAGGCGTATTTATGAACCGACTTGGATGTACCTTGGATGTACCTTGTGTGTACATAGTACATACAAATATCTCGACCGAGTTCGTTGGCCAGCTTCATCCGCCATCTTGTTTCCAAAATGGCGGCCATTTAAAAAAATTAAAAAAAAAATTTAAATGAGATACCAAAAAATTGGAAAATGAAAAAGATTTTTTTGTATGTGTTTGACCTTAATACAAAGATTCCGGAACAGTTTTTCTTTCGTCTATATCTAAAAAAAATGGCTGAGTAATAGCATTTTGAATTTCTCTTGTGGCTGACATTTTAAAACGACCTTATTTTTGTCACGCGATAACAGGCGTATTTATGAACCTATTTGGATGTAACTTGGTCTGTACATAGTACATACCAACGTCTCGACCGAGTTCGTTGGCCAGCTTCATTCGCCACCTTGTTTCAAAAGGGTTGCCATTTAAAAAAAATTTTAAATCCAAAATGAGGTATTAAAAAATTGGAAAATGAAAAAGATTTTTTTTATGTGTTTGGCCTTGATACAAAGATTCCGGAGCAGTTTTTGTTTCTGATAATTTGTTCTTTTGTTGATATCTTAAAAAATGGTTGATTTATAGCACTTTGAATTTCTAGCATGGCTAACATTTTGAAACGATCTTGTATTTGTTACGCGATAACACACGTATTCGCCTATTTAGATGTAAGAAGGCATGTGGATAGTATACATCAACACCTCGACCAAGTTCGCTGGCCAGATTCATCAGCCATCTTGTTTCAAAATGGCGGCCATTAAATTAAAATATATATATATATTTAAAGTAAGGTGCAAAAAAATTAGAAATTGAAAAAGGTTTCTTTCTTAAGTATTTGATCTTGATATAAGGATTCAGGAGCATTTTTTGTTTGTCTTTACCTTAAAAAATGGCTCAGATATAGCAGTTTCAATTTCTAATGTGGGTGACATTTTGAAAAATCTGATTTTTTGCATGCGACAGCACTCCTGTATATTAACCGATTCCGATGTGAGTGAGCATGTGCACAGCAATTACTGAGGTCTCGACCAAGTTCACTGCTTAGCCTCATCCACAATGTTGTCTTAAAATGACAGGCACTTTAAGAAATTGCCGAATTTGGCAGCCAAATATAAGTTACTTTAAAGAAAAGCAGCTTGGATAAAGCTGACTAATTTCGCGAAATTCTCATTCATTATATTGATAAAAATTAGTATTGAATCTGCTATATTCGGTTTCCACTAAATTGAGCTTCGTGTGTTTGCATGATATAAGTTGGGTTTTTTAAAATAAGGATTATGAAAGCTACCTCTTCCTCCCGGCACTGGCCGGAAGGACTTTTTCGACACGCGGACGATTTCCCCCGCCTTAAACACACACTGTTTTGTGTCTGCATTCTGCATTTTCTCGAATAAAGTAAACCATACATCGCTTTCGTTCTCAGGTGTTACTTCCACGGGCGCTCTCTTAATGCTAGAAGGATAGGTATCGTTGTAACTTTGTAACAGGGAGTCTAACACATTGATAAAATTATAGGTATGGCTATGCGTAAAATATTTCCACATTTTAGTTTTCAAAGTACGATTAAAACGTTCTACCACCGATGCTTTCGTGTTATTAAAAGTATTAAAAAATCGCACACCTTGCTGTTTTAAAAATCTCTGAAAGTGATTGTTTTTATATTCTTTTCCAGAATCCGATTGTAAGGACTTGGGCTATTGCATTCCAAAATTAGTGTGAAAAGCTTTCACAATGTCCTCACCATGTTTTGTTTTGAGCGGTATCGCCCACGCATATTTGGACAGAATATCGATGCAGGTTAGAATGTAGCGATACCTCCGATTGTATTTTTGCAAACTGATCATATCCACTAGATCGGTTTGCCTTTGTTGATCGATGGAATGCACGATCACACAATTGCTCGGAAACTTTCTTCGTACAGGTTTGTGTAGCGTGTACGAGTCGACCCCGCTTAACCATTTCTGTATGGTCTTTTTTGTAACTTTTACTTTGGCAGCAGAATGTAAAGCATTGACACCACCGAAGCTTCCCGCGTGACTTGGATTCTTATAAATCTCCTTCATTACAGCATGAAATTTTATTATGTGATATGTTAATATTCAATCGCATCATATTGAAAAAGATAAATTTCCGGTTTCATTCAAATTGAGTATAAAATCAATCTTAAATTTTTCACTTCCGGTAAATACATATATCAGTGAAAAAAATAATACACACCGCTATACTCAGACACACTACACTCAGCACTTCCTCTCGCGAAGTCATTCTGAAAAATGATCTATCTCACATCTGACAACTCTCTTTTATCATTTAAAATCTCCACTTGATTGACTTTCCCTCTATACTCTACAGTCTCTCTTATACTCTCCATAATTTTTTCCTAAGTAACTCTGCCGTACTATAGCATGATTAAAACTATCTTAACATATAAGAAAAAAACTACTTTCCATAATTTTTTCTTATCACACTACAACATAATCTTATCAGATTATCATTTCTTATCTCCTTTCCGGCTGATAAGAACCTAACTCTCTCTAACACCCTCCTACTAAAGCATGATTTCCACCTCCACCTCAATCCTCAATCCTCCGTCTCTTTCGAAAACCCTTTTCTATACTACTACTGTTGAAAAAAGTTTGTATTTCAATTTAAAAATAACTTATTATAAAACTTATTTATTACTTATTATAACTTAAATTAAAACTCATTATTTCTCATTAACTGATATCTGCATTTGTTTTCAATTATTTAAGCCAGGAGATGTAAAGAAAAAAAAAATACGTAACGTAATTTAAAAGACGTAACAACGTAAATTTAAAAGATGACGTTTCACCGCTCCCATATACAAAATCATTACGTTTAAAATGATTTTAATATTCAATATGCATTTATTTTTTATCTCAAACAAAATCGTGCATCTCACTCTAAAAATTGTATTGGAAGAAATTCCTTTTTGTCATAGATTTCACGTATTTGTATCAAGCAAAAGTCCTCTTTCTTATTTTTTTTTATTTATTTAATGCAGTATTTGTTTAATGTTTCTTCAATTAATTTATCATTAGAAACTAAAATTGATGTAATCTCACTTGTTACCTTTCAAGAAAAAATGTAAATGAAATTGGGCATGATGCCAGGGCTTTCAGTAGCGTTCCTATTTTTTTTTTTTTTTTTTTTTTTTTTTTTTTTTTTTGATTTGCTAACACATTTCAAATCAAGAATTGCCATGATACATTCTTACAACATCTGCAATAGATATTATACAATCAAGATTATGGTTTTAAAATAGTGTAGCAAAATCCGAAATTTTTAGAAATACTGCGAGACAAGTGTTGCTGAAAAAAGCGTACAGTGAAAAATTATTATTTAAGTTATATTATATTAGTATTTGTATTAAATAAAGTATCATTTGCTTTATTGTAAAATTTTTATACAATAGGGCTTTAACATATATTGTGTAATAAGATAATCTTTAAAAGTTAGAATTAGTGCTTAAAAAATTCAATGTCTCGCTTTCCATTGAAATATCATTGAAATAAATTTTTTTTAATTCTTTTATATCTTTAAAAACTATCCATAAAACTTTCTTAAAAAGAAATGATTGAACCATTTTTATTAGTTAAAGAACTTATAATTGGCTTAGGGTTTTTTATTTTTTTCGGAAAAAATATGTCACCAAGTATTCACAAAACATTCTAAAGAAAGTTTTATAATATCTTTACAATATTAAAAAAAATAATAAGAAGAATAAGAATTAAAAAAAAAAAAGTCATTGAAACATTTTTAATAGTTAAAAAACTTAGTTAACTAGATTTTTTTGGAAGAAAAAATTATTTCGGAAGAAATACTTTCAATTCTTATTAATAAGAGGAAAAGAATTATCAGCAATCTCATTCACAGTTAAAAGAAGAACTTTTATAAGTATACCTTTTAAAGATACAATAAAGTTTTAAACAAAAACAAGTAAAAACTTTTAAAAGAAATGCATCGAAATGTAAGGTTTTTTTTTTTTTTTTTTTTTTTTTTTTTTTTTTGTACTGATCTTTTCTTTGAATTGCAATTTTATTGTCCAATAAAGCGAACTTTTTACCCTTTTTTTAAAGCGATATTCCATTTTTTTCCAGTTAATATGATTAATAATTCAAAAATAATGTGATAAAGTAACTAAAGAATTTCATTTTATATCTCTAGTAACTTAAATATACAATAACTTTTGCAAAAACGATTGAAATTGTTTAAAAGAAACATGCCGAATTGTTGGAAAAAATACTTTTTATTAATCTTTTATTGGAGATGCTTTTATTCTTCAATAAAAAAAATTCATTTGCCTAAAAAGGTAAAATTTTTGTTCAGTTAAAGTGATTAATAATTCAAACATAATGTCGTAAAATAACTATCGAATCTCACTTTATATCTTAAGTAACTTCCTTTTTTCTTTGTGTTAATGCAAAATTAATGAATTTTATTATCATTTGCGTCAGATTCAAAGAATTAAATTAGGCCGATTTTTTTTTTTTTTTAAATTTTGATATAATAGGCGAGGGCAGTAAAAACGAATTCCTCTGAATCATTTTACTGCAATTTTATCTTTTCCCCGATAACTATTCCGCCTTTCGTGCAACAGTTTTATAATAGTTTCTTTTTCAAAGAATATAGCGTTATATTTTCTAATGTGAAGAAGAGATAATGATTTGGTATTCGAAAGCCGTGCAATTTAACCATTCCATTTTCTCATTTATTAGACTGACATAACTTCATTTTTAAAAAAAACTAAATTGCCAATCTAAAATTTTCTCAAGAAGATATATTTAATCATATATTGTGAGATATAGTGTAAGATAAGAAATTACCTTTGTAGCGTTTGTAGTGTTGAGAATTGGAATTATAGGAAATTCCTCTCTAGTTATTACATTGCTTTTATTTTTGTTTAAAGGAGCTGTTTTAGTTATAATAATATACATTGAAAGTCGTTGTAAGCAAGTTAGTACAACCATTATAAAATGCATGTATATATATATGACACGTATGTGTCTAAGAATAAGAGTATGAAAGGGATGTAAGTAACTAAGGTTTGTTGGGGTAACTGGAACCACGAGGTAACTGGGCCATAGGCTATTTTATAAAAAACTGTTGGTGTTTTTTAAGTTTTAGCTTTTGTGAGCAATGCCCCTCTATCTCTACATCCTAAAACAACGTGTATCAACTCAATCATAACTCTCACTTTGCTGTGATAGGTTGTTAAAAATTCACGTTTCTTTTTTTAAATACAACGTCAATATGGTTGAACTTCCTCGGCTTATTATTAAAATACTGTAAGTACTCTTATTAAACAATCATTTTTTTTAAGATTAGACATATAACTACATTAATATTATTAGGTATCTATACATATTTACTTCATGTTTCAAATGTAAGACCAGTGTCCCAGTTACCCCATAAATATTTCAAGAATGGGGTAACTGGGACATGTATTCGGGGTAACTGGACCTTGCTGGATCCAGTTACCCCAATAGTTATAAATAATTTTTTTTGTGTTTCTCTTACTACGGGAAGTAAATTTCTCCATTGTTTTTTGCTCGCAATAAAGAAAATGATAGAATGCCTTATTAAAATTACGTAATGAAATTAAAAAAAAGCATATTGAGTGGTATCAAACCAAATTTCTTGACCCCTTGAGAGGCGGTGATGCCGTTATGGCATCACAATTCCTAATTGCCACATTGGCACCTGAATTTTATAATGAAAATTTCGCCTTTATTAAGTACGCGAAAATATACTTTTACTTGTTTTCAGATAGATTATCTTGTAAATATTGGTATCATTAAATTATTTCAACATTTTACGAATGCAAGTACCTTGCCCCTGAAAGCGAGATAGCCAGAACTTGAAATTGTACTATACACAGGAGTCGCATTCTATAGGCATAGCTGCCAATTTTTACGCTTTCTAGCTACCACTAAAATTTAATTGAGATTTTCGTTTTGTTTAATCATAAGATTTCGACGATTAAATAAGACAACATTTACTATAATATTTTAGTGGTAAGAGGAAAGCGTAAAAGTTGGCAGCTATGCAATAGGGAATCTTTTATCGTCCCTACCACTATTTTGAAAATAATATCTTCATCGCACCTTTCTTTAAGGAACAATAAAATTTTCCCTATATAATGCGACCTCTGGATAAAGATAAAGTACTTAAGTAACTTGCGTAGCCTTTTGTTCAGAGATTTACCTTGCTATTTTTTCCTTAAAATATCCATGTGACTTTTATACTTATTATCTATACTGAAGTACATAAGTACTTACTTAAGTTTTATATTTTTGGTATAAATAAATCTAATATTTTCACTGTTAGTGCTTTTTTTAGGCACACTGACAGCAAAGGTGTCCCTTACAACGCTGTTTATTGACATATAATTTACATGATCTGCTTGGTTTAAACTTTTTTAAGTTGTTTACACTTTTTCAAACAGGACCTGATATCCGATATGAAAAAATATAAACGCGTGTGGAACATAGACCCCCCCCCCTGGTCCAGTTACCCTATTTTTTGGGGCAACTGGACCCATGAGGAAAGAAAGATGAAATATTTATATTTTTAAATATTAAAATGTAATTTTGAGCATTTCTGTCTGATAGAGGGAACCTAACTGAACACATTTACAGAAGTTCAGACTTTAATTGAAATGAACATTAGCTTTTTGAAGCTGAATTGTCAGAAGCTCCAGAGTCACATTGTAAAATCATGTCCCAGTTGCCCCAACTAACCTTATGTGTTTAACTATGTATTAATTAAAGATTATATAGCATGGAGGTAATTTAAAATTTACTTTTATTTTTTATAAAAATTTGTTGTTTTAGCTATAACATAGATTGAAAATTGTTGTATTTAACATAAATTACATATGTACATACATTGTAAAATGCATGTATGTTTATCAGGCGTATGTGTCTAAGAATAATAGTAAAAAAGGATTGTATGAACTGTGTGTTAATTAAAGATTATGTAACATGGAGGTAATTTAAAATTTACTTTTATTTTTATAAAAATGAGTTTTTTTTTCAGCTATTATATATATTGAAAATTGTTGCATTCAAGTTAGTACATACATTATAAAATGCATGTATGTATACGAGGGTGCATCAATAAGTTTTTGCCCTCACATAGAAATAATTGGGTAAAATTTATGAAATTGCTACATTATATTCTACATTCATTGTACTAATTAGTCCTGTTCTGTATAGTCACCGTACACAGTAACACATTTCTGCAAACGGTATTTCAAAAAGAGGGGGGAGGATGTATTCCAGGAGACGCGATAGTAGACGCAAAAGGGGGGGACATTTTTCTAAATTTTGTCGACCCCCAAATGTGACATTAAGGAAAGGACTGCGACCACTTATTCATGTTATGCACCCTCCGATCCCCTCCCCGCAAATCCCCCCCCCCCGGGGCAGGAATGGTGTCTGCAAAATTTAGAAAAGTGCCCCGGAGGGCAAACTGGAGGGAGGGGCTCAGGGTGTGCATAACATGAATAAGTGGCACAGGCCTTTCCAACAATATGTCGCATGTGGAAGTCGGTAAAAGTAGATAAATGCCTCCCTTTGGGTCTTCTATCGCGCCTCCTGGAATACATCCTCCCCCTCTCCCCCTCCTCTTTTTGAAATACCGTTTGCAGAAATGCGTCACTGTGCACGGTGACCATATAGAAAAGGACTCATACAATGTAGCAATTTCATAAATTTTACTCATAAATTTTACTCTGTGTGAGGGCAAAAACTTATTGATACTCCCTCGTATGAGGCGTATGTGTCTAAAAAAAAAAGTAAGAAAGGAATGTACTTAACTATGTGTTGATTAAAGATAATGTAGCATGGAGGTAATTTAAAATTTTACAAATATTTATAATTCTTAATATTGTCATATGCAAATCTAAAGTTATCACATGCTGAAATTCCAAAAGTAGTGTAAGAATGTAAGTTATAAGGGAACGTCCATTGTTACTCTTGTGACCATTAGAGCAAATTTTCACAAATACTTCCAGTTATTTTATTTCAAAATATAATTAAAATAAAAATTGATTTAACCAGTTAAATACAATTATGTTCCATTCGCATAAAATATATCTAATTTGTAACAAAAAGCATTTCCCTTGTCTATATAATCAATCAAAATTTTGTTACTCTTGTGACCAGAGTATCACAAGAATCATTTAATACATTACATAAGTAAAATGATTTTTGTTACAAATTAAATATATGTTTGTTTGTGGAACACAGTAGTATTTAGCTGGTTATATCAATTTTTATATTAATTATACTTTATAATAAAATAATTGGAATTATATATGAAAATGTGCTCTAATTATCACAAGAGTAACGAATGGACGTTCCCATAAACAAACAAATAACGTCCCGTTTTTCCCTAAGGCTCCACATAAATATTACAGGAGTCTAAAGAAAATTATGATGAACATCTTAGAGCGTGCTTTTGATAAATTGGGAAGGTTTGATGGATCACGCTATACTATTCCTTATTTATCTCGTCATCACACCATAGATTTTTCTCTTCTTTCCCAGAGGTATTTTTTAAAAACACGCAGCTTAAATTTTTGATGCTCGCTTATTTTTCTGTTGAATGTGCTGAGGATGATGCTCTTGTCATTTTTTAACACTTAGTCAAATTTAATGGCAGACGAAGTTATGCATATATCAATTTATCTATCTGTCTATGTATACGTGTGTACGAAAAAGAAAGTTAATACGACGTCCTTACAAATTTCTGTGCAGAAGCCGATGACGAGTAAGATTTATTAATATTTTTTTTATTCGAATTATTTATTCGAATAAATCGAAATTAAAAGAAAGGTTTATCTTTATTTTACATAATGTGTGTACTGATGCGTAAATATTGGATTCTAGAACAAAAATCTTTTTTATTAATATTGCGTCATAAAATATAGTAAGTAATTTGTATTCGTACAAAGAAAATTAACGATAAAGCATAATATTGACGTTTCGAACTACTTCTGCAGTCGTCTTCAGTATAACTATGATGTTGAAATTCTTAAAACTCTAGATATGATAGCTTCCTGTCGAGTTTTGATCAATTATATGAATGGAAAACTGAAGTGAGTACATCAGAAAAATTTATAACCTTTTAATGTTATTCTATAAAAAATGTTAGGTTTTTAAGGTAAATTTTTACTAACTAATAAAAAAGGAGTTTCATAACAGATTCTTTTGAAATACCACTTTTTTTTATTCCAAACGTAGGATTAATTGAAAAAATCAAGCATTTTCTTCTATTTAATTTATTTCTGCTTGTATTTTCTATATGTTCGATCAACTGATAGATAAACTAGTTTATGGTTGGTTTTTAATTAAAGGGAATAGCATGCTAATATGACTTATAAATTTTAAATATCGAATATTTGAAAATGCTAAATGAACACTCCGCGAAAACAAGATTGCTTTTATCCCAAATATATGTTCAATGAAACCATTTAAGATCTATCCTTAATTTATCTCAATAAATGCTAAGCGTTTCTTTAAAAGGGAAAAAAACTGCAAATGTTATTATATATATTGTATATAATATTTTAAATATAAAAATTTGTTAAGTAGGATGTATCGTGTCTCGGTAATGTTTATGTTCATCCTGAGTTTAAACAAAGCATAGAGAAATAAAATGTTCATGAATGTATACACACATATATACTGGGTGATTACAAAAGTTCGTGCCCTATTTCATAGATGGCAGACACTTGAAATTTTGACTGTGCTGATGTTTCTGTCAGGGCTGCGGAATCGGAGTCGGACCCATTTCTGAGTGAAAGAGTCGGAGTCGGATCTGTTAAAATTCCCGGAGTCGGAATCGCCCATTTTACAAAAAGGGCTGCGGAGATGGAGTCGGAGTTAGGCCCATTTTTGAGCGAATAAGTCGGAATCGAATATTTTTAAATTCCCGAAGTCGGAGTTGGAGTCGTCCATTTTTTCCACCGACTCCGCAGCCCTGCGTTAACTGACAGTTATCTACATGTGTCGTTAGTGAACATAACGTTAAAAAAAGTTTTTCAAATTCATTTGTGTTCAAGGTTAATATTGAAAATGGAAAATAAAAAGTTACGTTTTCGTAATGTTATGTTATATGAGTTTAATGAAGGAGTGAGTGTTGAACGTTCTGCAAAAAATATTCAAGACGTTTATTTGGATCGTGCTCCCGCTCTTAGGACAGTTAAAAAGTGGTCTTGTCGATTTCGAAATGTTGAACCTGAACGATAAAATTCGGTCGGGCGATCTTCTGGCATTGATAATGATTTAATCCGTGACTTAGTAAATATTAATCCTCGGGATTACTGCTGAAGAGATTGCTGAGAGACTTAATTTTGACAATTCGACTGTATTTCACCATTTAAAACAACTTGAGTATACTTCGAAACTCGATGCATCGGATATTGGGCACGAACTTTTGCAATCACCCAATATATATTATTCGATCCTCGTGAGAGAGAGATGAAAGCTCCTTATTTATATCCCTGTTATATCGAAATGGCATAGTTGGTTTGCCGCTCCCGAATGCAAACACATACCATGAAAGTAAAAATAAATTTAGTTAAAAAAGATAATAAAGATAAATGATTTTAAATTTGTTAAATCAACACATCGTATGACAAGAGTAAAAATGATCCAGAAATTAGCGTCAGATAAATAAAATGTAAATTGAAATATATATACATATATATTATAAAGAGATATATTTTACAAATTAATTTTTTCCAGCTGAGCGAAAAAATGCCTAAACCGGGACTCGAACCCAGAACCTTCGATTTGTTTTGTAAATGCCCTACTGTTTGAACCTGAGCTGACAACGAGCGGTCATATTTCGCTCAGATAACCTTATTGACAATAACAGCTGGTCTGCCATGTCGACAACTCGACAGAATAAGCCGCAATAAGAAATAACTCCATTTAAACTGTGTACGCTGGTACACTATTGTTTTAAACTCAATCGTAATCATTGGTAAAGCTATCCTAGGAATTCAATTTTTCCAAGTGAGCAATGTTATATTTGTTACACATATATATGTGTCATACGTCATATATATTACATATTATATTTATCTGGCGTTTCATTACAAATTGTTTTATTTATTTTTTTTAAATGGGACGGCAGTTAAATATTTTTTCTTTAGATAAATTCAATGCAAGGCACTGCTACTTCTACTTTCAGCTACCCTGACAATTATAGACTCTTCCATTTTAAACGAAGTGACTTATTTAAATGAATGGAATAGCAATTAATAATGAAAGATGTTCTGTGACGATGGTTGCAGGAATTGCTGGCCGAAAGTACTAAGAAATTTTAAATAAAATGTATATTTTTAACTTGTAACATCTATATTATTTTTTGTCGCCTTTTAGGTAAAATGCTGAGCTTTTTCAATTCCTACTATTAGCTCACACTCTCCCTATATTTATTTATTTATATATTTATCTTGTTCAAATTTTCAATCGTTAATAAAATACTCATTATTCATCCTATCAAGTTGAAATAATTTTTTTTAAACTTGTACTGGATGACAATTGATGTTAATACAGTTTTTTCAAAGATTAATTAATTAATTAAATTTTAATTAATTAATTTTAGTTTTGCATGAGAAACAAAATGGCGTCCATTGGTTATTGAAGATCAATTCAAGTATTTTCAATAAGGGGTTACCATAGGGGAGACCCTGTTCTGTCGCCAAATACCGTCAAGTTTGTCGCCAACTTGGCGATATATTGCCAAATTTGGCGGCCAAAATGAGTCGCCAAAAGTGACGCCAACTTGGCGATATCTCTAATATTTCGCCAAATTCCCGTAGAGTTCCATTGTAAACCTACTTGCTTATAGAAAATCAACAAATTGAAATATTTTAATGCAACAAAAACTAATATTAGCTGAAGGGATTATATTAAATTTTTCTTTGATGGCCTAAGTAGGAATTGACTTTAAAAACAAAATTTTTATATTACTTGTTTAAAGTTTATATTGTGAGTTTTATTTCATTCTACTTAATATGATATTTATAATGAAATTATAATGATCATTTCGTTCTAAAAATATGTGTTTAGTAAGTACTATAAAATACATTTAATAAAATGTTTCGTGCCGCTATATTGGTACTTTTTTAGTTCTTCTCAAGCTAAAATAAAATCTTCATAGAAAATACATGGCTATTTTATCCTTCTAGAGCAGAGGAGAAAGCTCCTTATTTATTTCTCTGTTGTATCGAAATGACACACTTGATTACCGCTCGTGAATGTAAACACACAACATGACAGGAACACCAGTTCACCACCCTCGCGAGCGGAAACCGGTAAATGGTCCAAGAAGACCCAGGTGCCACGCATATGTCACGTGCGGCGCGAATCCTCCCCCATCCCCCTCTTCCAACACTTCCTCAACCCATCTTCAGCATCCTCTCTCCATAGTTCGAGTTTAGTTGTTTTTCCTTTTGATCCCGCAGTGTTTAAAATGAACGTCTATAGTTTGGTATGCAATTGAGATAGGATACAAATGCTTTTGCATTGTCAGTACACGTAAGTGTTTTAGTTGATATTTATTTATTTTGTTGATATTGCTTCTTATTAATCAAAATGCCACTGAGAAAATTTCTTTCTTTCATAATTTGATCAATTACGAGCAGAAATTTTTTGAAGGCATTTTTTTATTTGAGGTATTTTTTATTTTTATAAAGGAAGAAAGAAAAATCTGGGAATGTATTAAACAGAATTTTTTACGAGTTCATTTAATTATATTTTCTTTAATAAGTTCCAGAACTAAATAAATAAATACATATATATAAATAACAGAAAGAAACAATATAAAGAGAACGCCAAAAGCGACGCCAAAAAAGTGCAATAAAACTATCAATGTTATGAACAAATTTATGAATGCAATAGAGCTAGCTATAAACCAAGTTTTTTTTAAATGACAAGGTTAAATTTTCTGATTAAGTCATAAAGAAAAAGAAAACAGTAGTTTGAAATTCAGAAAATAAAGTTTAGAAGCTCGTTGAAAAATACTCTTTCACCAATTTATTTAATATTTTTAAAATGTTGAAAACTTACTAAAATTGGTATAAAGTACAAATAAAAAGTACTAAAATTGCTTGTAGGTGGCATACATATAATATTAAATAATTTTAAATATCTTAAAAATTCATGAAAAATCCATTAAAATTCCAAAATATTGATATCCCCGAATGCATTTCATATTCTGTGGTTATTTTTAATGTATTTTAAATAAAATTTTATTGTATGTGTGCTCCTACAACAATTTTAGTGCATTTTATTTGTGCTTTTTATATGAATTTTAAATATTTACTCAACTGGAATTTAGCACTAAAATTTTAACATTCCTTTATTGTGGAAAACTATTTTTCTGTTGTAGAACATACTCACAAAATAATAATAATAATAATAATAATAAAACTATAATAATAATAATAATAAAAACTATAATAATAATGATAATAATAACTATAATAATAATAATAATAATAATAATTATAATAATAATAATAATAATAATAATAATAATAATAATAACTATAATAATAATAATAATGATAATAATAATAATAATAAAAACTATAATAATAATAATAATAATAATAATAATAACTATAATAATAATAATAATGATAATAATAATAATAAAAAAAACTATAATAATAATAATAATAATAATGATAATAATAATAATAATAAAAACTATAATAATAATAATGATGATGATAATAATAATAATAATAATAACTATAATAATAATAATAAGAAGAAGAACAATAATAATTGAAACTTTTTTTCCTTGTGCGTTTAAGATTCAATCTTTTGCTCTATTAAGTTTTTATACTGCTTTAAATTATGTGATCATTTTATTTCTATGTGCCATTGATATTTATTTCCTATATTCTTGTTAGAAATCTTAATTAAGAAATGTAATTTTAATTACATACTTTTTAATTACATACATTTTAATTACACTAATATTTTTATTACCAGTAAAATTTTATCCACTGTTAAGAAAAAACTAATTGTGGAAAGAAAAACGCTTTGATAATTTTGCTTTCTGGCTTAAAAAAAAAAAAAAAAAAAAAAGCGTGAAAATCAATCTGTATAGGTCAAATTCTTTAATTAAAAAGTTAAGTATAATACATTTTGAATAATATAGATAAACTTGGAAGCAAAATGTATGTAATTTATACCTACTTTAAGAAAAACCTTTTTAAAAATATAAGGTAAACGCACCAGCAGTTGACCACTTAATGACTTTTATCTCATTATTATAAAAGTGTTAGTAAATTCAACAAAAAAAAAAAAATTAGCTCAGTCCAAACGTTCATGTATTAGAAGAAACATTCAAAGTTTCAAAATATAGCCTTCGGAAAAAATGAAAAATAAAAAAAATGTTACCTTCCTCTATGCTTCAATAGTGTACCTAGTAAATTTCTGGAGTCTGAATCTTTAAGTTTTCGGCTTATCTAAAGAATTATTTACTATGTAAGAGAGTATATCAACAGTGGTTTCATTTAAAATATAATATACAGTCGGACCTCGTTATGCCGACACCCGGTTTTCACGTCACTCCGCTTGTCACGTCAGTTTTTCAAAGTCCCGATTTTCTGTATATGATTTTAATGAAAATAAATTCCGGATTTTACGTCGTTGAATAATTTTCAACTCCGGATACTCCGACGGTTTAGGAAAATTGTCCATTTTTCATAATCCATCTTAAAAGCACTGAAATTAAGCGGTAAGGAATAGTTAGTCAAACTTTTCACAAAAGTGTTTTAAATACCCATTGAGATAAAGGAGAAATTTTACTTCAATCCTTTATCTGAATAAATAAATCCACGCACTATGAATGATCAATTTAAGCTCCAGATAGACGTATCAGTCTACTCGCGGTATTTTTGTTCATTTCAGGTGGCGCTTTCTTGTGGTTTCACGGCGTTTTTCATCCGACTAAAACCGAATCATTGCATTGAAACGATAAAAAATTATCTAACATTCATTTCTGAAACAACGAATATTGATTACAATTCATTATATAATATTGAAGAAAGGAATTGTAGAAAGCAAATATAGAGATAAGCAAACATTAATTCATCAAAATTTCATGTAACAATAAAAAACCAAGTCATCATAAATCTGATTTTTATTCTTTTCAATTTTGTTTTTGTGTATATTTTGTTTAAAAATAATGTTTTACTGCTTAAAACTGCAAGAGCAGTTATGAACTTAATATTTTCTTAAATTAATTAAAAATACAGCTGTTTATAAACATATTTTTCTCCAGCTCCGGTTATCGCGACACTCCTCTTATGACGACACTTTTTTCTGGCCATTAGAGTGTCGGGATAACGAGGTTCGAGTGTAATATTTAAGAAGCAATATTTTAAATAAAAGATTATCTCTTAATGAAATCTTTAAGAAATTGCCAAAAAATCTGTTTTGAAAGATATTCTAGAAAAACAAAATGTACCAGCAGAAATATATATATATATATATGTATAAACATAAAGTATAATAATCATCAACAGAAAACATAATAAATTCATGTGAAATGCGCCAAACAGCTGCAGTAAAACACATAAATTAAATATAAACCAGTATAAGATTATATTTATCCTGAACCAGCACCCCCCCCCTCCCCCTTCACAGAACAAGAAAAATAACTATGTAAACATTAAAACTATAACAAAAACTAGGAAAAAATAGGCTGCGGCCTCATCGGCAGTGGGTTATGTTTCAAAAGCAGCCGAGCATTTGATAAAATATGCATAATTTATCGAATGCATATGCATATTTTATCGAATGCTCGGCTGCTTTGAAACATAACCCACTGCCGATGAGGCCGCAGCCTATTTTTTCCTAGATTTTGTTATAGTTTTAATGTTTACATAGTTATTTTTCTTGTTCTGTGAGGGGGGGGGGGGTGCTGGTTCAGGATAAATATAATCTTATACTGGTTTATATATATATATATATATATATGTATATATATATGTATATATATTTCAAACAGTTTAAGGAAAGTCAACATTCAATCAGGTTTCTTTCAGTCATTTTCAAGGAATGTATTTTTAGCTTGTTTTAAACTTTAAAAGTTATACGCTTACTACTGGTACGTGGCCTACTACAGGTGCACTTACCTTAAATAAATAAAAATAGATCATACAATGACAGACACGAATATGTTGCGATATGTATATAATGTTGATAGAAAGATATTGATTGCATAGTGACAACTACAAACACCTATGTAAATGTGGGAGAAATCGAATGCTCTGAAAGTAATTAATTGATATATCTGTGGAAGTAATTACCTGAACATTGATGAATTAATCACATACAAAAATAAAAAGTTTAGGTAAATTTTATGCTTAACGATTAGGTAGATTTAACGCATTTCGATAAATTAATCAATAACAAAAATAGAAAGTTTAGGTAGATTTTATGCTTGTAATGGTAATACCTAAAGATAATACTTAAACGAAGTCCTCTTAATGCTGTTTTTTCTTAATTCTTTTAATATTGCACTCTTTATTATAGAAGTTTAAAATAATAATAACTCTAATCTTTGAAATAATCCGTCTTAATTGGCATTTGTTTTCGTCCGAATGAGAAATAGCGTGGTAAAATCCTTACATCTTCAGGGTTTTTTTTTTTTTTTTTTCAGCTTTAATAAAATTTGTTGCATGCGTTTAAAATTCTTTGGGGGGGGGGGGGGGGAATCACTTTTAGAAGCAACAAAAATTTCTTATCAACTGTACCGATCAGTGTTTCTTCTGCGATTCGCAGAATCTCTTTCGTTTTTGTTTTTGTCAGTACTTATGCATTTCATTTATGAATGATTAACTCAAGTACAAATGAATATGAATAAATATACTATTAAAAAATAGGCATTAAAATTCACAAATGCTAATGTTATTAAAATTATATTGAAATAAATTTTGTTCTTCAATTCTTTGATCTCTTAACCCTTACAGGACCATAAGGTTGCTAAGAGTGTATGTAACTGCTTATTTTAATTTGTTTAGAGGTAAAATAAATAAAAATCACACGAAAAATACATAACCATGTGTATTTTTGTTTTTTATTTTATGGGAAATATTTTTCCCAGTGGATTATAAATGTAATACAAATTATACGAGGGTGGTTGAATAATTATTGTCCCTAGGATATATAAAATATTTGTACTATGATGATTGTTGTAGAATATCGAAGTATAATGTCTTAGATGCCTATATGCTCAATTTCAGAACCATAGCTTCTATATTCACTTAGTTTTAGGGAGAGGAGTGAAAGGGAGGAAGTGGGGGTAAAAGGCTGATTTTTAGCTTATGGGGATAGATTTGTGACAGTGGATAAGACGTAACTACTGTCGTTTCGACTCGGGATCATAGTGATGTAGCCACATCTCATCCACTGTCCAAATGTAGCCTCATAAGGTCAGATCCAGCATTTCACCCTCACCCCCCTTTTTAAAACTCCCCCCAAAATAGGTCTTTAAAACTTCCCCCCTCCCCCCAAAATTATATTAATATAGCAGCTACGGTTCTGAAATTGAGCATATAGGCATTTAAGAGATTAAGCTTCGATATTCCACATCAACCATCGCAGTACAAATATTTTATATACATTAGGGACAATAATTATTGAACCGCCCACGTTGTTAGGCTTATTATGCAATGTCTCTAACTTATTCGTGTATTATAACAAAATACTAAAATTAATAATACTAATATTAACTAAAATAATACTATATTTCTATACAAAATGATGTGCTAATTATGATATTCTGCGAAGCAATTTCTTTTGGTTGTGAAGCAAAGACGGACATAGCACATAGTACATACATTATGCGTCCTATTTTCTATGCGGCTTTTAGCACAATTTGCGCATCTTTTACGTAATTGCGTTCGGTATACCTTCTATTTTGACACTCTGTATTAAAAAATGCAGATAAGGTTATAACTAAATAAGACAATAACCAATTTTAAGATGACGAAAAATGTTTCCCTTAGTCATGAAAGGATTTACAATGTACACATTTCTAATTAAAGATATATTCTGGTAGTAATGTAATTTTTTACACATAAAAATAAAAGAAAGATAAGATTGAAAGTTCATTAAGATAAATTCGTTCATGATATTTATTTTAGTATATTTTCTTCAGTATGCTCTGGAAACTATCAAGGGAAAAAATCGAAAAAAACTGTTTGACAGAAAAATTCAATGTATCGATAGAACCGATTCTGAATAAAACAGAACATTCAATTAAGTCTCATTTAATTAAAAATGTTAAAATTTCTCATGAAGCCGTAGAGAAAGAAACAAATTCATTAGAATTCAGAAAAGAAAACATAGGAGATCGTCGCAAAGGATGTTTATCCAAATTATTTAACATTCGGAAACTAGCGAAGACTACTTTAAAATTAACGAGCCCTCTGGTTAAAAAAGAATAAGTTTTCTATTATTCATTCCACATCCAAGAATTTTATTGTCTTTTAAATCAATTTACTGCTTTAAATTCTGGTATCATTTTATTTGCTGTGTGGTATGGTAATTGATATTCAGTTCTTAGTGTTTTATAAGAAATTTTAATTAAAGATATATTTTGGTAGTAATGTAATTTTTTACACATAAAAATAAAAGAAAGATAAGATTGAAAGTTCATTAAGAAAAATTCATTCAGGATATTTATTTTAGTATATTCTCTTCAGTATGCTCTGGAAACTATCAAGGGAAAAAATCGAAAAAACTATTTGATAGAAAAATTCAATGTATCGATAGAACCTATTCTGAATAAAATAGAACATTGAATTAAGTCTCATTTAATTGAAAAAATTTTAATTTCCTCTGAAGCCATAGAAAAAGAAAAAATTCGTTACAATTCAGAAAAGAAACCTTATGAGATCGTCACAAAGAATGTTTATCCAAATTACTTAACATTCGGAAACTAGCGAAGACTATTTTAAAATTAACGAGCCCCTGGTTAAAAAAGAATAAGTTTTCTATTATTCATTCCACATCGAAGTATTTTATTATCTATCAAATCATTTAACAATTACTGCTGTAAATTGTGGTATCATTTTATTTGCTGTGTGGTAATTGATATTCAGTTCTTAGTGTTTTATAGGAAATTTTAATTAAGAAATATATTTTGGTATTAAAGTGATTTTTTATACATAAAAATAAAAGAAAGAAAAGATTGAAAGTTTATTAAGTAATTTTTTTTCATGACAATTATTTTAGTATATTTTTCTTCGATATGCTCTAGAAACTATCAAGCGAAAAAATCGAAAAAACTATTTGTATAAAAATTCGACGTATCAATGGAATCGATTCTGAATAAAATGGAACATTGAATTAAGCCTCATTTAATTGAAAATTTTAAAATTTTCCGTGAAGCCATAGAAAAAGAAACTAATTCATTAGAATTCAGAAAATAAAACTTATCGTCGCAGAGAATGTTTATCCAAATTATTTAACATTCGGAAGCTGGCGAAGATTACTTTAAAATAACCGTTCCCCCTAGTTAAAGAAAAATAAGTTTTCTCTTGTTCACTCCATATCCAATCATTGTACTGTCCATCAGATCATTTTACTGCTTTAAATTCTGGTATCAATTTATTTGCTGTGTGGTAATTCGTATTCAGTTCTTAGCGAAAAGTTCTTTCATGTCATTTATTTAATAGTATATTTTCTTCAATATGCTCTGGAAACTATCAAGGGAAAAAAATCGAAGAAACTATTTGACAGAAAAAATCAATTCATCCATTAAACCGTTTCTGAATAAAATAGGCAATTGAATTAAGTCTCATTTAATTGGAAATTTTAAAATTTCCCATGAAGACATAGGAAAAGAAACCAATTCATTAGAATTCAGTAAAGGAAACTTAGGAGATCGTCGCAAAGAATGTTTATCCAAACTATTTAATATTCGGAAACTGGCAAAGACTATTTTAAAATTACCATGGCCACTGGTTAAAGAAAAATAAGTTTTTTATTATTCCTTCCACATCCAATCATTTTATTGTCTATCAAATCATTTTACTGCTTTAAATTCTGTTATCATTTTATTTGCTATGTGGTAATTGATATTCAGTTCTTAGCGTTTTGCAAGAAATTTTAATTGAGAAATATATTTTGGTAGTAATGTAATTTTTTACACATAAAAATAAAAGAAATAAAAGATTGAAAGTTTATTAAGATAAGTTTTTTCATGATATTTATTTTAATATATTTTTCTTCAATATGCTCTGGAAAGTATCAAGGGAAAAACCGAAAAACTATTAGACAGAAAAATTCGATATATCGATTAAACCGTTTCTGAATAAAACAGAACTTTGAATTAAGTCTCATTTAATTGAAAATTTTAAAATTTCCCATGAAGCCATAGAAAAAGAAACCAATTCATTAGAATTCAGAAAAGAAAACTTAGGAGATCGTCGCAAATAATGTTTATCCAAATTATTTAACATTCGGAAACTGGCGAAGGCTGCTTTAAAATTACCATGCCCCCTAGTTAAAGAAAAATAAGTTTCTATTATTCCTTCCACATCCAATCATTTTATTGTCTACCAAATCATTTTATTGCTTTAAATTCTTGTATCATTTTATTTGCTGTGTGGTAATTGATATTCAGTTCTTAGCGTTTTATAAGAAATTTTAATTAAGAAACGGATTTCTAATTACTTAAATTCTTTTCGGTTGCAGAAAAATGTTATTCGAAGGCTAAAGTAACAGAGTTAAAAAAGAAAAACACTCTGATATAATTTCTTATTGGAATAAAAATAATTAAAAAGAGCATCAATTTCTTTTTTCAAAAATTCATTTTAGATAATGTAGATAAATAAGAACTAATAAGTTATATCAAATAAAAATACACACTTTACTTAAACTAAATATAAATAAGAGCGAAAAATCATGCGTCCAGCATAGATTATGTAACACTTTCCAACACAATCAGAATACTGCAGCGAAACTTCGCAGTTTATTATGGTGACAGATGATGTCTAAATAAACTATTTGAAAAACGCATAACGCATTTGAAAACCTAATTTTTGCTATTACCAGCAATAGTCGAAAAATATCAATTTTTTTGTGTAGCCCTGTATATGACAAGACCAGTGGTGTAGTAGTCAGCATGCCTGTCTGTTACGCTGCAGATCGAGAGTTCTGCTCCCGGTTGGGCAAGGTTCACTCAACCTTTCATCCCTTTGGAGTCGATAAAATGAGTACCAAGCTTACTTGGGAACTAAACACAGTGGGTTTCGTGTTGGGTTGACCACCTGGCCGGGACACATGCTGCATAGCACCTCAGGCCCTAGGGTCAAGTAAACAGCATTGGGCACAGCAGGCCCTGATCCTTCATGAATCGTACAGCCACAGGTTTAGTTTTAGCTTTTAGCCCTGCATATGTTATATAGATTTGTATGTATACTACACACTACATAGTCCTTCTATATATAAAAAAAAGTTTTGATTTGGAAATGGACCAATGAAAATCTGCGTAGATATTCCCGGTAGATCGGCATCCAATTTGAATGCTGAAGCATGGTCTTTCTTCGTTAATATTAAAAAAACTGTTGCATACAAAAATATGAAAATCGGTGGTATTATAGAGAAATGTTTGATAAATACGCTGATGCAGATAGTTTTCACATCGAATAATTATTTTAAGATATATTTAATGTTAAAGTTGGTCAAAGTCATTTCATTAAAAAAGTTTTATAGGAGCAAAAACTATACATAGGAACTTAATCATTTTTAGATCATTTTATACATGAGAAGTTCTCGGTGTGCAAACTGTATTTATCTTTTTTATTTGATTCATTTTTTGAGGATTTATTTCCATTTTAAATTCAAATTTTCAGCATTTCAAGAGATATTTTTTACAAATTTTAGAAAAGGATAGTATTTTAAATTGTTGCCAATTTTTAAAACAGTGCAAAGAATAATATTTCCTTCAAATTAAAAATTTATTTACACGTGGCTATCATAAACAGAAAAAAAAACTTTAAAACTAGAATTAAATGATTACGTGTTAAAAGCAAGAAAATTACGTCCTAAGAACCATATTTACACTTGAATTTTAAAAGAGAAACAAAATGTTAAAATAAAAAAATCATTATTATGCGTTAAAACTTGTAAATGGAAGAAATTACGTCATATTTAAAATGGCCAAAAAATATGAAAAAACAATTTAAATTAAAAAATATATTTACTCGAGACATTTATTTGATATTTTGAGATGATCTTTCCAACTATTATCGTGAATTCGAAGACAGCGCAAATAATATTTCCTTCTAACAACAAAAGTATTTTCACGTGAATATTAATAAGAGAAATAAAACTTTGGTGTAAATTACGTCATATTTAAAACGATACATTTAAAATGAATTATTTAAAAGTACTATCTTTTAGCGCTGTTAAAAAATACCGGTAGACAATGACACTGTTTATTTAATTCAATTTACATTAGCTTATTTTCAAATGTTTAACTAATTTTTTTTAATTAAATGCGAAAACAGCCATTGTATCTCTTAACAGAAGCAGATTTGGTCTTATAAATCCCCAATCCAAGGAAAACGAATGAAAACCCGATTATAGAGAGATCGCTACTTTTTTTTTTCCTTTAATTTTAATTCAATATTTTTAAAGCCGGTCAAATTAGCGTGCTTTTTGGATTTTGGTGTGCCTGAACGGGGGTTGGCGAGCGTAGCTCGTAGGGGGCAGTGCCCCCTAGTATATTAAAAGTTAGTTCAATTAAACGAATAGCACAGTTAAAAATTTCCGTGAATATACGGAAATATACTTGAGAACTTTTGTGCAGCATTGTATATGATCTATAGGAATTATAGATTAGTACCAAGTAATATAAGTTATATAGTAATAGTATATTATATAGTATAATAGTATATAGTATATTATAGTAACATAGATTACACCAAGTAATAAAAAAAAGTTCAATTTAAAACAATAGTTCAATTTTTGTTCAATTTCTTCTGTAGCCAAATTTTCTTTAATGTGTCCCTGTATATGAAAGATAAATTCTATGCACACCATATTCTACAGCAGGCGCCGTGTAGTAGCCCTCTGTGATATTTATAAATTCCAATATGCTAAAACGTGGTGTAATATCATTAAAATCCACCACAAACGATTTTTCTCCAAAGACCGCAAAGTAAGTTAATTCTTTTGAGTGTCCCTGTAAATGGACCGTAAATGCTACACACTTCCTTTTCAATACCAACCATGCCATAATGATAACCAATAACAATTTGATGGTAATCAGACTATATTTACGCGAGTTTGAGCAAGGGCAAAGATACAAATAAACACACAAACAGACAAGCGGAATTCATAAACATTTTTCAACTTTGTTGGAAAGGTATGTACAGTCCCCCGCCTCCCGAAAAAAAAAATCAATTCGACTGGACCCAATCGTGCCCGTAGGACTAATCGTTCAGAGTTTTCGTAGTTTTCTTCGAACCATGGATTTCCATGCGTAAATACGGGTTAGGTTCCCTTGGAAAGACCCCCCACGAAGGGCATTCCCCCCCTGGTCCTATATCCCTCGAGTTGATAATTGGCCGTCAAAAATCAACCCAACCCTATTCGACTGGAAATTACATTTTCTTTCAATTTATTTTTTAAACGTACGCTTGGGAGGACGTCTTCATACTGAAATTGTTCAAAGCTCTGAAATTTTTAATGCGAACACATTTCGACATTTCGTTTTTGTAATAAAGTAACCGAAGTTTCAAAGTAACCAATAATTCAACAATAAACGCCAAATATCTCCACATTGTTATTTTAAAACGCGAAGATTCTCAAATAATAATTCCTTGAACAAATGGATTAAATTATCAATGATTTATTTCCTATTGTTTCTATTTCTTTCATATATATTACTTTTTTGAAATAAAATAGGCTCCTTACCAGCTGTTTGTTATTTAAAACTGTTGATTTAATATTGTTCCTTAATAATTTAAAATTTTGATGTGAATAATTTATGAGACGTAATGTTTAAATTAAGTTCAGTTAAAGTTATTTTCCCTGAGAGAAAACCTAAGTGACATGAAAATGTAATATTGAAACTCCACTGTTAAATTCACCTGGTAAGGTGGCTGTGAATACTGTCATTTCGAATGAAAAATGACACGAGAACTTGATAAATGAACAGCTTCAAAATTCCTACTTTCCGTTCGATGAAATATTTGTAAAAGCTACATTTATGGCAGGGGATTTTTCCAGATAATAAGCTCTCGTTTCAGCAAATTTTTAAGTATCCGGAATCGTAAATTTCTTTGTTTTTGAGAATTTCTTTTAAAAATAACTTTTATTGTTTCAAGAAGTGTGTTTCTTATTATATTCATAGTAAAAATACCTATATTATTATTAACGTATTCTTTTAAACTTTTTTTCTATTATTTCCATTTCTTTCATATATATTACTTTTTTTGAAATAAAATCAGCACCTCACCAGCTGTTTGTTGTTTAAAACTGTTGATTTAATATTGTTCCTTAATCATTTAAAATTTTGATGTGAATAATTTATGAGACGTAATGTTTAAATTAAGTTCAGTTAAAGTTATTTTCCCTGAGAGAAAACCTAAGTGACATGAAAATGTAATATTGAAACTCCATTGTTAAATTCACCTGGTAAGGCGGCTGAGAATACTGTCTTTCCGAATGAAAAATGACACGAGAACGTGATAAATGAACAGCTTCAAAATTCCTACTTTCCGTTAGATGAAATATTTATAAAAGCTATATTTATGGTAGGGGATTTTTCCAGATAATAAGCTCCCGTTTCAGCAAATTTTTAAATATACGAAGTCGTAAATTTCTATGTTTTTGGCAACAATTTTTTTAAAAATAACTTTTATTGTTTCAAGAAGTGTGTTATTTATTATATTCATAGTAAAAATACCTATATCTATATTATAAAGGACAAACGTGTCTGTGCGTAATGCTGACGTCATTTTAAAATTGGCAACAGCAGACGATTAAATTTCGCTTTTAATGCCATATTTTAAGCTTCTAAACATCGCACATTTTTAATTTTTACGTCTTCGAATAAGAAAAAAAAATCACTTTCATTCGCAATTTGTTTAAAAACTGTTTCTTAATATGTTTGAAAACTGCATCACAATTTACTCATTTTTTATGATTTTAAAAATAATTTTAAAGCATGATATATTTTTAAAACTCTATCTCTATCGCATGCAGACGATTATGAAAAATAAATCCGTTTGCACTTTAAATAATATAAATAGTTCAGCATTTGTTTCCGGCTTATAGTCCACGAAAGTATCGCTTTTAATAAATTTCAAAACTTTATTTGCATATATAATTGCATGTTTTAGGTGTTGTTAGTGGAGCAATCTAAAAAATATATTAAGTGAAATAAATCTATTAGACTTTTCAATTAAAAAAAGCGGGGTTTTACCTATATTCTGCAACCAGGAAAGCTTGAGTTCGATCCCCTAGTTCTTATTATTCTTTTTAAACTTTATTCCTTTTGTATTTTATGTGTTTCATAAAGAATGCATTTTTCATTGTCAAACCGCTTTTTCATGTATTGCTGTAGAATTTATATTTATGTTGTTATTTATGTTTTGTTTTTGTTTTTTGTTTTTTGGAGGGGAGACCCATAGGGCAGATTTTTTTTTTTTTTTTTTTTTTTTTTGAACACCTTTAGAATAGCAAATAGCTAATATAAAATAAATGTCAATACAAATAGTGCTTTAAGATAAATGATATATGTTTGTTTCTATATTTTAAATTTGAAGAAACACTTAGCTTATATAATTAACCCTTTATGTACTGAATTATGAATTCATGAAAATTTTATCTTCGAAAGCATTTTTTCGTGAATTTTTGAAACTACATTAGAAAATTTACATAATCATTTAATAAATTTTAGAAGGATTGAAGGATTAAATAAATTTGAATTTATAGGGATTTTGTGCAATATTTATAACCCCACTTAAATCTTTTATTTTAAATCTTTTTCTTAGTATTTTTTAGAATTAGGAAATGTACAAATATAATGTTCTTACAATAGAAATATATACGAATTGACCTCCCCCCCCTCCCCCCACGCACAACGAGAAGAAAGCTGAAGCTGAAAAGATGCGAAGGCAAAAGAAATCATCCTTTAATTTTTTTTTTTTTTTTTTTGTTTTTGTTTTGTGTAACCAATAATGTTTCTGAAACAAGATAAAGTAATGCATATATAACGCATTCTAAACTGTATTACTACTAATCAATGTATTAAATGAATTTTATAACAAGTTATTTTAATGGTACTTATAAGTACCGTCAGTAGATAAAGGGTTAAGGGAGATTTGCTTTTTTTCGGTTGAAAAAAATCGATTTTTCTCTTTTTACATTTTTCTATTCTCTATATTCTGTAGGTTATCCCTAAGCAACGATTTGGCCGAATTCGTAGTCCGTTCGTAATTATTTAGAGCTTTAGGGACTGTTTTCGAGTATTTTACGCATTACGCTGAAACACATTTTACGCAAAATGACTTTTCTGAAACTGGGCGACATCAGAACGCAAAAATTATTAAACTATCTTTGTAAATTTCTTTTAAAATTAAAGTTGATGTAATTTATCGGAGATTGGACCACTTTCAGCTATTTTTATAAAAAATAAATATTTTTAGAAGCACGGCAAAGTACGGAAATAAGGGTCAGAAATAGACCTTTGTTTTTTTTCAAATCGCTGCGACTTTGTTGATTTTCAACTTTTTGATCTGAAAATGGCTGAAGCTCCAGAGAATATTTGTTTGCTTTCATAATACTTAACGGAAATTGATTGCGAACGACTCTGGCGATCTATCGGATCTTGCCTGATTGGAAGTGCTTCACGACACGCACGCTAAGTTATCCACACACGCAACTTGAACCACATTATCAATTTTTAATTAAGAAAATTTTAAAATGTTCTTCAAACGATAACAAATAACATTACAAGGAAAAAAAAAAAAAAAAAAAAAAAAAGCAATTTAAAAAATTACAACGACTATTTGGAAAATGATTTTTTCAAAGACTAAAATTTAAGACATAAATAATCGCACGGAATTGATCATACATTACGTACGCCAGGAATTAAACACTAATAGTGTTATTACACGTAAAAATTGCAAGCGACAAAGATCGCCTGAGACTCGTCAGATTTCCTGAAACTTACGTATTATCCACTTGAAACTTATGCATTATCCAAGCATTTCATTGGCTGGTCTGGAAAAGGCTTTTCCATTGTCAAATTTCCAAGAAATCTGCCGACCAATTTTAAATGAAATTTCATTCTTAAACTTCTAAACATCCCACAATATTACTTTTTACACCGTCGTATAGAGAAAAAAAAATGTACTTTTAAATGCAATTTGTTTGAAAGCTGTATCTCAATTTGTTTCTGAGTTATTAATTTTTTTTGAAGTTTTTATTACTTTTTTGTCATAGTGGCAACAGAAGTATCCATCTCTGTTGAAAGTAAAGGGAAAATACAAATTACTGTATAGACCAATCAGAAAACGAATAAAATGCGGATTCAACCAATAAACCGTTTCAGATATGTTTTTGATTTACTACCCTGACAGAGAACAATAACCATTTTTCCAAATGGTTAAAAAAAAAAAAACCTGGAGCTAAAATTTTTATTCGTGTTCCAGAAAAAATTTCTAAAAAATATCCGTTTTCCGGTTTTCTTCATATAAATCCCCCTTTAAGTCTCTTACAATCATTTCAGTATTTAACATAGATATATAGATAAATATTATATTATTTGATATATTAATATATATATTTCTTGATGTTTTTTATTTACTATTTATTAGTACTCCTTATTAACATATAAGAAATTGAACGTTTAAAAAGCTTTCCTTTTAAACCTGAATTACTTTCTTTTATTTGGGAAAGAACGAGTTATTATTATTATTATTATTTTTTTTTTAACTCTTGTTTATGCATTGTGTATGTTCTCCCAGAAGAAAAGTTTGATTTGTTTCTGAAAAACCGATACGACAAACATTTCATTCTTTTAAGCACATTTTAAATAACAAATGGAGAGTTTTAAATAAATGTCTATACAAATAGAAGTTTCGGGACAAAAAATTATTGTTTGTTTCAATTCTTTAAAGTTAAAGAAATACACAGGGTTTCATAATGGTATGAACACCTAGTAATTTTGTGATATCTTAGCAAAAATTCATAAATAATTATTAGAAAACTTCATTCTCGAGACAAAAACTGTAATTTTACATAATACATAGCTGTAAAAGAAATATAAAATTTTAAATTCATTTAAAATATGAAATACCTAAAAAAATGGTGTTGCAAAATGATATGAACATTGATCGAAATTATCTCTAAACGAGCATGGAAATTGTACAGGAATATTGAACGCCACTCCGAGAAGAAGAAACCGAAATATTCAAATTAGTTTAGCATATAAAGGTACTTCGCAGACTGGGAAATTTCCAAACCTGATCGAAAAGTAAGTTCTAGAAGTATCGATCGTAAAAGCGTTTTAAGTGGTTTTGAGAAATGGACAATTGTGGTTTTTAAGGATCAAGAACTTTCGACTAGAGCTATCGCAAAAAAATTGAAAAGATCTCCAGGTGTAACATTAAATTTTCTTCGATTACAAGAGGATTATGAACCAAAGAAGCCTCCGGGACGTCCGTCAAAACTGTCCAAAAGGGAAAAAAGAGCTATTATAGAAAGAATGAGCAATGGGAAAACAACTTTAGGCGAACTTTAAAGATAATCAATGATAGCAACGTCAAAAAGTACCTTGTCTAGAGTAGTCAAAAGCTCTAAGATGATGAGGTACAAGAAAAGAAAGCCCCAACGACGTATGACTAAAATGCATCAACAGAATCGCCTCAATTGGACAAAATATCTCATGTCCTGGAAGTTAAAATATGAAAGAGTAATATTTTCTGATTTAAAAAAAAATCAGTTTGGTTGGTCCGAACTGTTTTTATTATTATTGCCACGATCTGAGCAAAATACCAGAAACGTTTTCAAAACGGCGGCAGGGTGGTGGTGGAGGTTCACTCATGGTTTGGGCTGTGTTTGGATTCCATGGTAAGATCAACGTTGTGTTTTACTCTGGCAGATTGAATGCATTAACCTACCTACTTGCAGAAAACTTGCTGCCATTTGCTGGGGAAATTGGCGGACCTTTCTGGATGTTCCAACAAGGCAATGCATCCATCCACATGGATAAACAGCACTTGGGAAGGGTTTCTTAATAGTGGTGTACATTTAATTCCATGGTTATCTGTTTCTCCTGATTTAAATCCAATGGAAAATTTATGGAGTTAGCGCTGTTTACGCAAATGGAAAACGATATGCCACAATTTCAGAATTAAAAATTGCTATCATCTTCCACTGGAATGAAATCGATCAAAATATATTAAAAGCTTGGTCCACTCCATGATCTACGCCTGATCGCGTTTTTACATTAATAGCCAGTGTATGCACCAGATTTTTTAATTAATCTATATTTTTGGCCAACGTTTATAACATTATGAAACACCTCAAAATGAAAAAAAAAAAAATGCACTTTATTTTATGTATAAATCGCTGTTTCAATTATATTTTGTTATAAAATAAAACGATTTGTTCTATTTCTAACACTGATTAGACTTCAGTTTGTTTTGTAACATTGTCTTCTGTTTTATGCTTAAAAAACTGGGCTTTCATATCATTTTGAAACCCAGTGTAATAGGCCATAGAATTAAATATATTGTAACTATTCTACTAGTCCATATCTTAATATACAGTAATTATTATCTTTTGAAATTACCATATAATAACATGGATTATAAAAGAAAAATGTAAAATAATAATCTTAATTTTTAAATTCAAATTTACAATCAGCGTGTTTGATAAAGCATGTATAATTTGTTTTCTTGTCAAAATTTTGTTTGTACCTTTTATATGTTCTTTCCGGAAAAAAGGGGGTTTTAGTTTATTCAAGAAAAAACGATACGGCAAACATTTCGTTCTTTTGCAGTGAACAGCTTTTGAATTTAAAATAGAGAATTTAAAATAAATGTCAACACAAATAGTATTTTTGGATGAATGATATATGTTTGTTCCTTTCGTAGTGTTGACTGAAAACATTTCTTGGAATGAATCCTGTGTAAAATAATTAATAATAAACATTTTAAGAAAGAGTAATCATTTTCTTTGAAAATCTCTATTTACCTTATACAAATATATGATACAAAAAAACTGAAGTTATAAAGTTTTCTCTTTTTAAACTAAATTACATTCCGCGCGTTTTATAAGCATATTTTTTCTTTTCGAATCTTTTGTTTATCTATTAGAAATCCTTTTTTTAAATGTTGGATTTTTTTTTTAAATCTTGGGAGTCGATATGCCAGACATCTCTTTCTTTTAAACTTTGAAGAAATCTAGAATAACAAATAGAGTTTCAAATAAAAGTCAATACAAATAGTATCCCACGACAAATGATATGTGTTTGCTTCTACGTGCGTTAAAGTTGGTAGAATACTAGGTTTTAGAAACAAAGCTGTTAAAATCGTTTTCGTAATTTTATATCATAATACATCATATTAATTTAATGTATATATTTTTTATTAATGAGCTTTATTTTTTTTCTTTAATTACATTTTTCTTCCTGCTTTTTCTTTTCCTGTCACTGTTGTAATAGTATAATCTGTCTGTATGAAATTACAGCAATGTAACATATGGCCGTAAGTGATGGAGTCACTATCTATCAAAAATGTTACTTACGCAAAGATTTGCAATTCAAGTCATTTGGTGACACCAATATGAACCTGAACCAACTCACGGTAAAATCTATTGCAATAAAAAAAAGTTTCACTCTGTGTATGTGTGTGTGTTATGTACGATGGCTAGAAAAATTTAGCGCACGTACAAGGCTGAAATTTTGGGTGAGGGTAGTCAAAGGCCTCTAATGGTGCACCTAAGACTCAGAATTTTAATTTTTTAATAATTAGCTCGGTTATTAATTAAAAACTCACCGGAAACGCATTTTTTTTTCTGAAAATCGCTAAACAGGCCTGTGGAGGCTCACGCTCAGTTCGGAGTTTTCCGAAGCTCACAAGCAGAGAAAACGCTAAGTACGAGATCGACGTTTTTTCTTTGCTGTTTTTGTTAACGCCCAGGGCCGTGCGAAGAGAAAACTGCGCCCGGGGCAGCGTGTCAATTTGGCGCCCCACCCCCACCCCCCACCCCCACCCCCACCTCCCTCCTTCAAAATTGATAAAGGGCAGAAACAGAAATAAATTACAGTGGACTCTCTCTATCTGAACACTCTCTAATGTGAACACCCCGGTATTATGAACACATTCTGATGGTCCCGGCGAAGCTACATAGACTTAACAAAAGATGAACTCTCTGTAATCCGAACACCCTCTAATCTGAACACCCCGCTATTATGAACACTACTTTTGATCCCTATTCTACCCCACCTCTTTAAACTGAACATGTGTTTGCTATCGGAATTCGAGGAATTCCCCTATCATCAACCAAACTAACGAAGAAGGTCAGCGTCATGGATGCTGTCCATTGGATATCAACAGCTTGGAACAAAGTAACCACTTACACCATCTAAAGATGCTTCTACAAAGTTAAATTTCCCTGTGAGAATGAGCAATCAAGAATAGAGGACCAAGAAGCAACAACAGCTATGAATGACTTGGTGTCAATTCTACAGGAGCTTCATACTGATGTAGCTTATCTCAAAGCAGACGGAAGCCTTCCGGTTTGCGACAACAACATCTTTGAAAAGGAAGAGGATAGTGAAGAAGAAGCAGAATGAGAAGAGACCAATGAAACAAGAAGTAAGATTACCTTCAAGCAATATGGCCAGGAGATTGAAGACCTGTTGAACTATGCGGCTGAATGTCACCCGAAACCTTTTCTACTTCTTAAACATCTAGATAACATGTACACAGTATGAACATACACAATGCAAAAACAGATTAAAATTTCCCACTTTTTTAAGTAATGTACCGATTATGTTTTCAAGTAATGTATCGTATACAGTAATGCCTCGACTTACGTCAGCAATTCGCTCCAAGACTAGCGATGTAAGTCAAAAACAACGTAAGTCGAGGTACATTTAGATGAACAAAAAAGGATAAGTAATAAAAATTCACTAAAATCTAATGAACATATTCTATTGTATTTAGGCATTAGGTTACGTACATTTAATATTGGAAAAAAATGCGTTTGCAATACAAGAATTTGAAATAAATCACTAAGTTCTTAACTTATAATTTATTGTTTTTTTGCTGCCTGGTTCGAGTCTGAGTGTATGAAAAAATCTTGCAATGACGTTTGAACCGACAATTTTTTAAATTTTCTTTCTCTTAGAAGCTGTTTGTAACAGCAGAATGTGTTTTCTAAGCTTTTTTTACTCATTGCTACACTTTGCTCATCTGAATCAATATTTTCAAGAACCGTCATTCCAGCTTCAATAATGTTTAGTCCTTCGGTTAATTTTGCAACCGTCATAATCTTAGGCTCAAAATCTTCATATATTTCTTCGGCAGTATTTTGTTTCTTTAATTCAATAAGATCGTCGATGGTTAATTCTGGATCAGGAGAATTTATGAGTTCAACAACACCTTCTCTAAGTTGTCTCTTCCCTTTTCGACAATTTCATCAATTATGAGAGATACAGAATCAAAATTTTCATATGTTTTCTTAGTCTCTGAGAAGGAAAAGGGCTACAATCTTTTCCAAGCATCTCTCATTGTTTTTTGCTGAACTTCACCCCATGAACCCCCTATGACTGTGACAGCATCTGAGATGTTAAATTTCTTAAAGAAGTTTCCAAAAAAGTTCAAAGTGTGTTTAAATTAAGGATTTTTTTTTTTCCAGGCCAGACAATGTAAATTCACGGTGACATAAGACGGGGTATTGCTGTATAGGTATTTGTATGTTTTGTAAAACTTTTTTAATAAAAAAAAAATCAAATGATATGGTAGAGCAGAGTTTGGGCTGAATTTAGTTTGACATTACATTAGCCACCAAATCTAAATTCAGAACCTCCATCTCGGTAACTTGCATGGCTAACCAGGCTAAGTATTCTATACAGTCTGTAACCTCAATACGTAGTAGTTTAATGCATTTCCCAATCTCCCTCTATAATGAACACCCCCGTAATCTGAACATTTTTAGCCGGTCCCATGAGTGTTCAGAATAGAGAGAGTCCACTGTATATTGAATAAATAGTTTGCGTTTATTTTAGAACTTTAAAAGATTTAATTTTAATTTAGAAATTCCAAACAACTAAAGAACAGTAAAGAAAATTGCACTTATTTGTTAACCTTTAACGGATGTCACGCAATCTCCCAGACCCCGCGACTCCCAGCTGTAAACACTTTTACAGCATTTTACTTTTCTGCACTGAAGTTAAATAATATGAATAAAATACTTTTTTCATGCAATTTAATTCACATGCTCCTAATAGTCTAAGAGCTAGCAACGTTTTCGCAACCTGATTTTATCAAGGCTCATTTTTTTATATGTTCTTCCGTTTTATGGTGCAGTACGTTTGCAACCGGTCTGGCAGTCTGGAGACGCTGCGTTTACCAGTGGCAAAAGGGGTTATGCAGGTCAAAAAACTTCAAAATTACGTCATTTTATCAAGGCTCATTTTTTTATATGTTCTTCCCTTTTATGGTGTAGTACGTTTTCAACCGGTCTGGCAGTCCGGAGACGTTGCGTTTACCAGTGGCAGAAGGGGTTATGCAGGTCAAAAAACTTCAAAATTACGTCATTTTATCAAGGCTCATTTTTTTATATGTTCTTCCCTTTTATGGTGTTGTACGTTTGCAACCGGTCTGGCAGTCGGGAGACGTTGCGTTTACCTGTGGCAGAATGGGTTATGCAGGTCAAATAACTTCAAAATTACGTCATTTTATCAAGGCTCATTTTTTTATATGTTCTTCCCTTTTATGGTGTAGTACGTTTGCAACCGGTCTGGCAGTCCGGAGACGTTGCGTTTATCAGTGGCAGAAGGGGTTATACAGGTCAAAAAACTTCAAAATTACAAACAAAAATCCTGCTAAAATGACGTAACATTTGTTTATAGTCACCATTTGTGATATTAATCCATTATTGCCAGACGTTACCAATGTCGCTAAGATCCCGCCAGATCCACATTCATACATAACCTATTACTCTTTAGCTATCAGACGATCTATAATTAATTTGCAAGACATAATTTCGGTAGCAAAGTTAATGCCAGACGACTTTAAATATGGCAACCGAAGTGCCTGTTTTAAGAGTGGTTTATAGTTTTAAAATTATAAGTCATCTTTACGCCATTTTATCAAGCATACAAATTACAAGATATTACTCTTTGGCTAGAAGACAACCTATAATGAATTTGCCAGACACAAATTCGGTTGCAAAGTTAATGCCAGACGGCTTTAAATATGGCAACGAAAGCGCCTGTTTCAAGAGTGGTTTATGGTTTAAAAATTATAAGTAATCTTTACGTCATTTTATCAAGCTTAAAAATTAATAGATATTACTCTTTGGCTAGCAGACAATCTATAATTAATTTGCCAGACACAAATTCGGTTGCAAAGTTAATGCCAGACGGCTTTAAATATGGCAACCGAAGTGACTGTTTCAAGAGTGGTTTATAGTTTAAAATTAAGCGTTGACTGTCATTAAATGAAGCCAAATCCCTACAGAAGATGCAATTTCTTGAAACAGGCACTTTCGTTGCAATATTTAAAGCAGTCTGGCATTAATTTCGCAACCGAATTTGTGTCTGGCAAATTAATTGTAGGTGGTCTGCTAGCCAAAGAGTAATATCTTGAAATTTTTATGCTTGATAAAATGATGTAAAGATGACTTATGATTTTTAAATTATAAACCACTCTTGAAACAGGCACTTCGGTTGCCATATTTGATGCCGTCTGGCATTAACTTTGCAACCGAATTTGTGTCTGGAAAATTAATTATAGGTTGTCTGATAGCCAAAGAGTAATATCTTGTAATTTTTAAGCTTGATAAAATGACGTAAAGATAACATAATTTTTTAACTATAAACCACTCTTGAGACAGGCTCTTCGGTTGCCATATTTAATGCCGTCTGGCATTAACTTTGCAACCGAAATTATGTCTTGCAAATTAATTATAGTTCGTCTGATAGCCAAAGAGTAATAAGTTATCTATAAATGTGGATCTGGCAGGATCTTAGCGACATTGGTAACGTCTGGCAATAATGGATTAATAACACAAATAGTTAGTATAAACAAATGTTACGTCATTTTAGTAGTATTTTTGTTTGTAATTTTGAAGTTTTTTTACCTATATAAGCCCTTCTGCTACTGGTAAACGCAACGTCTCCGGACTGCCAGACCGGTTGCAAACGTACTACATCATAAAAGGGAAGAACACATAAAAAAATGAGCCTTGATAAAATGACGTAATTTTGAAGTTTTTTGACCTGCATAACCCCTTCTGCCACTGGTAAACGCAACGTCTCCGGACTGCCAGACCGGTTGCAAACGTACTACACCGTAAAAGGGAAGAACATATAAAAAAATGAGCCTTGATAAAATGACGTAATTTTGAAGTTTTTTGACCTGCATAACCCCTTCTGCCACTGGTAAACGCAACGTCTCCCGACTGCCAGACCGGTTGAAAACGTACTACACCATAAAAGGGAAGAACATATAAAAAAATGAGCCTTGATAAAATGGCGTGTTTTTCGACGTTGCTAGCTCTTAGACTAAAGAGAAGTACAACGATATTGTTAGGACAAAATTTAAGTAAATTCAACCATTTGAGTTGTTTTTTTTATTCATTTTATTCGAGGGGTCTGAGAGACCGGATCACATCAATTGTGTGACAAATTTTAGTCACATCAGTTAAAGGTTAATGAGATCATGATGCTTTGCGACAGATTTTTCTTAACCTTTCTCACATATTTTTCTAGGCAATTTTAGTTGTTGTTAGTCTTTAAGCTGCAGAAAATGAGTAAAAATCGCTACAACCATGTTGGAAACAAGTGGTCCCTTCAACCGATAAGTACTAAAAAAGCAAAACTAACAAAAAACCGCAGAACATAATGTAAAAGATAAAAATACAATGTTTTAATTAACATAAAATAAAATATAATACGAGGCAAATACATTTACTTCCATTTTATTTTCTTACGTTTAGGGTAGCAAAATCGTTTATTATTTTATGTGTAAAGATTACTTTCTATAACATTCAGTGTGACGCAAACTCAGGTTGCTTAATCTCTCGACTCATAGTAGATCTTAAGTATTTTTTACTATTTTATTGTTACTGGAATACTTAAAAATTATGTACGCTGTCTCCATGTTTTTGTAATTCCTTGGTCTCCCTAAGTTTAAAATTACGGAGCAACTAAAAATTTTCTAAACAATCCATTTTATAAAAGTTCTTATCTAATGATAGAAATAATGTTTTCGCATTTAAAACCTCGCTTAACAATTCAAGTCCATTCAAGCCAGCAATAAAGGAAAAGATACAGGCAATATTAACTTAACAGATTTTCAGTTGATTTTAGATTCACACCAGCCAGAAACTCAAATTCTTGTTATACATTTCTCAGTTTCGTAAACCTCCAGAATCTAAATCAGTTACACGGTTATAATGTCTATGTAACACGAAATCCTTCACTTTCATATAAATTTCCACTTTCATCAGGATAGACCGGGAGCTGGCAGCACAAACACATGGTTCATACGGATACCGTTATTTTTCCAGGAAAATTACCAGTATATTTTTATAGAAAAAGAAATCTAGGTTAAACATGCAAAATTTCGCCTTCTTTTAAGAAGAGATTTTCTATAAGATAATACTGGTGCCGAAAAATTTTCTGCTCTGCAAAATTCAAGGAGGCGTCCGAACCATGAGACAACCACATCATCGAGCGGGAGGCTGAAATTCCCGAATTAGCAAAAACTCTATTCCCATATTAAAACGCAACCCGTCTACCAAGTCATATCTTGGTGGAAAACACCTAAAAAACAGATTTTACCGGTTGACTAGCAGGTTTACCATTATGTTTTCCTGCTCCCAGTCCGCCATGTTTTCATATCTTTGGGTGCAGGAAAACGCAATGGTAAACCTACGAGTCGACCGCTAAAATCGAGGTTTTAGGTGTTTTCCACCAAGATATGACTTGGCAGACGGATTGCGTTTTAATATGGAAATCGAGTTTTATCTAATTCTGGAATTTCAGCCTCCAATTCGATGAGGTAGTTGTCTGTGCTGCCAGCTCCCGGTTTAGGAGCTTCGTATTCATATTGTTCTCTGAATTTTACGTTTTCTGTTTTGCTCAATTAAAGACTCTACATTTACGAACATAACCAAATCTTCGCTTTCTTGTTCAAAAATTTCCTCTCTTATTGTCTGAAATGTGTTTTTTAGTGTTTCAATCAGTTTGTTGGCGATCAATACATTGACAGTTTTTTTCTTCTTTTTTTTTTTCGTGAGAATAATATTAACTTTTTCTAATTCATTTAAAATGCTGTGTCAAACTATTAGGCCGTGAATAAAGGGGAATTTATTTATTTGCTTTATTAAGCTTTTTGCTCCCAAGTAAGTTTACTCATTTTACTTAATTTCTATAAGGTCTTCCAGAGCTTTTAAAATCTGTGGCAATTGTTTGTAAACTGCAGATATAGCTCTATTTTTTCATGACCATAGAGTATCGCAATGTTTTTTTTAAATAAACTGATAAATGGGACATAAATATATCCCACCTTTCAGTAGAAGAGAAGAAAGCAAACAAACACATTTTATGCATTTCGGGACATTTTGGGCATACACCAGCAGCACGAACTCAAAGTTTAGCGAACGTGCAGAACATGGTAAAAAATAGACGAATTTATTTACTTCGACGATTGGAGCTTACACAACATTATATTGGGAAGCCATAGTTGCACCATATCACAACATTGAGCTCTGTAGGGTTGATATTGGTATTGTTTATGACGGCCGATTATCTACAAGTTAGATATAGTAGGCCGGAGTGGGGTGGGGCTGTCCTCTGTAGGGTCTTTTAAGGGAACCTAACCCGTATTTACGCAAAGTTCGAAGAAAACTACGGACAATTTCGAACGATTAGGCTTATGTGCGCGATTGGGTCGAACTCAACACCTCCCGTCTACCATCTTTGTGAACAGAACTTCTCGTGCAGCTGTGAATGTCCAGATTATCGGACATTAGCTTATCATAAATTTCTTGCGCTATTTTGACTTGATGTAGTCAAGAAACCTTTCCACGATTCAAAATTTTCCATTTTCGGTATCTTATAACTTGCGTCATTTGCTCTTTGTGAGGTGTACTGGATTCCTAAACTGGACTGTGTTTAAAATTCAATAACTTGCAAATGGTGACAATTATCAAAAGAAATTCTTGCAGGAGAGTTATGTAAGATATCAGAAGTATTTTTACTGGGGCTCTCGGTTTTAGTTCCAAATAGCAATAATCTCTCAATGGAGGTCTAAACTGAAATCCCTTAGCATCATGCGAAAGAAGGAGGCTAAATATATAGATTAGTCCCCTAAAAATAAGATTGTATTGGAGAATAAGACACTCCATATATTTAACCTTCTCTTTCCGCATCAGAGTTGGGGGATTTTAGTTTTGGCTTTGATTGAGCCCCTATGGTGCTAGATGCTGTCTTTATAGTACTTGTGTGGTTATTCATTGCTAGCATAATTGTCAATTCAGTATAAATTTGATTGATTTTCACGAATATGATTTAATAAAGTATACTGCTGTAACCTGGATTTACTATAAACCTGTTTAATTCTTCAACAAATCATCGATATTTATGTTGTAATGTGAAATTGTAAAACTGCAGCATAATAATTCAAAAAGTCATTTGTAACGCGAGCGGTTAGTGGATATGGTCCTCCCCTCAGGGTTGCACTATCACTCTAAAGCGTAAGCTGAGTTCCCGAGGCAGTCATCCCTGCTTGCAGCGCCATCTATAGTTGCTATTTGGAACTAAAGCTGGGAATCGAGGTAAAAATAGGACTACTGACATTTTACATTACTTTCCCGCAATTTTTTTTTTTAAATAGCTGTCACCATTTACAGGTTATTGAATTTTAAAAACAGTCAGTTCATTTTAGGACACTCTGTATATAGAGTGCGATCGAACGAAATTGATAAAATACCTTGCTCTATGAATTTCTTCAACAATCATTTTTTTTTACTTCAGTGACAAGAAGGCTCATAATTTCATCCTGGATATATTTCACAATTTATCTTTTTCACTTTCAATAATTTTTCCTTTTGATCTTTTCAAATTTGCTGTCGATTACATGATTTATTAGGAACGTTCAAAAAGTAACAAGCCGGAGGCGTAGGAACAGAAACTAGTATATGTATAGCAGAAGTATTGGCCCTGGCTGTTGAGGCACTTGTCCCACTGAGACACAAGGTGGGGAATGGCTGCCTCGTAAAATTCCTGGAGCTGCGATGTGAACCACTTCGGCACGTACTGCTTGACGTCGACGTCCGAGGTGAATCGTTTGCCATTCAGACCCTTTTTTAGGAGACCAAAAATTCCTGCACTTATGTGGATGGCCTTGGATTTTCTTGGTGGTGGTGGTGACCCTCGATGTTTCCACTGGAGACTTTGTCGTTCAGATTCTGGTTCGAAGTGATGACACCAAGTCTTCAGTCACCACTTGTGCAAGGAACTCATTCCCTTCCCTGGCATAGTGCTGCAGATGATCAAGACAGTGGGCCATTCGACATGCTTCCTGTTGTAGTTGAAGACTGTGGGGCACCCATTGGGCGCATAATTTGTGCCAGTTCAGTCTTTCCAACATGATGGTGTGAACACTTCCGACGCTCAATCCCACCTCTGCGGCAACGGCCTTCACTGTAACTCGGCGGTCCTGCGTAACGAGTCCATCAACCAGCTGTACGATGTCATCGGTAATGCGTTTTGGTGTTCCAGACCGTGCATCATCGGCTAAGGAAACCCGTCCTTCCCTGAAGCGTTTGTGCCACGTTTTGACCCTTGCAAGGGACATGCAGTGTTCACCGTACACTTGTGACATTCTTCAATGAATGTCCGTTCCCCTTACTCCTTCTGCTGTCAGAAAACAAACACCTCTTTGCTGCTATTTTGACGCCTCGATTTCACTGCTTACATCACGAATGAGCTTTGGACGACTGATGCATGATTCTGCTAGCTTTGTAGTCATGAGACTTGCACTCGTGACCCTCTAGCGGCGGGCATGTGGACTTCCGTGCTCTTGTCGGAAACCCTCTTTATTACTGACGCAACGATATTACCATTCTGTCACCGGTTTGCACATTCCAGACTGCGGCTCGTTCCTTTTTGAAAGTCCCATATAATTTTAAACGTCTCTCAAGTTCCTTTTAGCGAATGTATGCATTGCTATGTTCTAGAGCATTTTTATGCTCAGGAATTTTAGGATTTAATTTTTTCCACTTGAAAAGCCCACAATCTGGATTGGCTAACTTTGGAGGGCGATCATGATAATTGGTGAATAATAAACAGAGAAAACAAAATATAGTGATTCCCTTATTTAAGTTATCCAATACTAAGCCGCAATCACCGTTAATAATTTCTCCACTAGGTGTAATTTTCTTGAACGTTAGTTTGAAAAATGTTCGTCCTTCTACAACCGCAGATTTCATGCAATCAGCATTTTTAATCCTGTGCTGGACTTTTTTTTAAGAGCAAAGTAATGACCGAATGACTATAAGAATGATCCCATAGTGGAATCAGAATAGGTTAGCAATTCATATTCACTGAGTGTAGGAGATGGCAGAAACTTTCGTATACGATGTACGAGGAGCTGCAGAGTGCAAAAGTTTAAGAAACACTGCAATAAGATATCACAAAAGCATATTATAAAATCATCAAATCTAAAAAACTCAATGAAAAGTAAATATGAGGGATGCAATTACTTTGAAATAAAAAATGTACATACTTTCATTGGGAAAAAATTCCCGATATGTAAATATATACATTTTCTTTTTTTTTTACAAAAAAAATAAATAGAATATCGAAGAGTGAAAAAAAATTTTCAAATAAAAATGATCAAGGACAAAAAAAAAAAAAAAAAAAAAAAAAAAAAAAAAAAAAACGGAAATTAGTAGTACAAATTTGGCGCCCCCTGAATTTCTGCGCCCGGGGCGGCCGCCCCCTTCGCCCCCCCTTTCGCACGGTGCTGTTAACGCCCTACAGCCAAATAGTACAAAATACGGGAAAACGAATGAGATAGTCTGGATGTTTTTACATTTACGTTTTGAATGTCGCAATTTGTTCGAAAAATTATTTACATTAACCTTTCAAGAAACATCGATTTATGCTTTTTTACATTTCCCATTTTATGATCCTCACATAAGCCGAACTAAAACAAATATGGGAAAAAGTCTATACCAAATTAAAGACAATACTTTGCTCTTTCGAACGCTGTCTACGATGTTTTTTTCTAAATTATTAACCTTTTTAAAAAAGATTATTTTCCGTAATGCCGTTTTAAGATGTTCATTATTACTACAAACTTTAAAATCTATGTCAGCGATTCTGATCTATCTACGAAAAAACTAATATATACCATAACTACGACCAGACCATATCTACGTTCATTAGCATTTCGAAATATGCATTCACTTTCGAAAAATACGAATATTAATACTTTGAAAAAAAAATTGTTTACAAACTCTTCTCTCTTTTTTGCGATTTTTAAAATTGTGCATGTGCTTCATAGATGGAAATACAAACAATCTAAAAATACCTAACCACATCTACACTCAACTGTGTTTATGATGAAATCTTTGATTTGAAAATGTATTTATATTAACATTTTCAAAACGTTCGTTTTCGTAAGTCACCTTCACGATTTTTACGATTTCTGCAATCTTTAAAAAACAGAATCTTCTTTTCAAATTAACCTTGGAAAATAACTAAAAATACCAGGCTAGATCTACATTTATTCCCATTTTGAGATCGGAAATCTGTTTCGAAAAATAAGAATATTAACCCTTTGAAAAAAATCGATTCCGAAAGTCACTTATGCAAATTTCGTTTTTTTCTATGCCATGTTTAAAAATCGGCATCAACATCAGAAATCAAAATACGAACAAACCAAAGATACAAAACCATATTTACGATCATTTTTCTTTACAACTGTGTCTCCGGTTTCAAATTATATCAGTGTTAACCATTTCAAAAACGTTCCTTACCGTAAGTCACTTTGGCGAGTTCCATATCTTTTACAGCGTTTAACGGTCTTCTCCGAAATTTTTTTAGTAAATATGGAAACACAAATTGCACACACGTAAAGACAGGCCTGACTACTGATGCAATTTGGAATCGAATTGAGATTTTAATTTTTTGATAAATAAATTAGTTATCGAGTTATAAGCGATTCCTGACACGTGACAACAAGGTTCTCCTCTTTCTCTGCCGCATCGAGAATTCAGTTCAAAATTTACACTTTAACAGCGTTTTCTGAAAGATTTTTTGCCTTGAGCAAAAAATGAAAAACGCAATTCAATTGCACAGTTTATGGATAAGAACATCTGCCAGTTTCATGCTTTTCTGATCAAAAATAAATTGAGAAATGTCTTAGAAAGTATAGCTCCTTTTGGTTTGAGAACAGCCTCAAATTCGTTTTTACAGAAATATCAATATTTTATAATCTGTATTATTTCTCATCTATCCCATATTTTATTGGAATTTATTAAAATACATACTATATCTTTAATTGATACTTCTGAAAATACAGATTATGTAATTTTATTTTCTATAATAACGTCTTTCTTATGAAGAAATTTCCGCAAAAATATTTCAATTTGTTCTTTAATTCTTTAAGAACAGTCGCCATTTAAACGTTCATCAGCCATCTGGTCTTTTCTCTCTCATACTAAGTTGATGCACAATTTATTTTTGCTCAAATCTCTTCCGAACAGAAAATTAACTGCAAAATTCTAAATTAAATAAAGCGTGTTAAAATCAAATTCTCATTGGAGTTTTGCCAAAATCTTGAAACTGCAGATGCGACAGTACGTTTAGTATTTAATTACAACACGCGTTTATGCATACTTAAGCGTTGTAGAATGAGTAAATGATTTTCGATTTTGTCGTTTGTTAAGTTCCTGATTTCAAATATAGTTTCGTTGTAATAGTTAGAGGCACTTAAGCAGTAAAGTATCTTCGTTTTAATCGTAGCTAAATAGTTAAGTTTTATAGTTAAGTTTTAGTTTAAGTGTTTTAATTCGCGTAATAAAATTTGTCATTTTTTTATACTACATAACTTTGTATAATCCGATTAATTTTCGAATAAAATGAAAACAGAAAAAAATAAACAACAAAAAAATAAAACAATAATTTTCGGAGCACTCTTTAAGACATGATTAGATCAGGAGTGCCATTTCAAAATTTTCTTAAGGGGTTTGAGGGGGATTCCTTTTGATCTTGTACATAGCCGAGAAGCAACTGACTCAATTTACATCTCACACAATATACATAGTCAGACCTCTCTGTAAGGACCATCTGCCGTTTCATTGAAAATTGGCCCTTATGAGGGGTGGCCCTTGAATAGGATTACCAAATTTTTCATTTCTTTTTTTTATACCGCGATTTTTAAATCTGCATATTCTTTCAATAATTTCTCTTTGTTTTTAACAATATTATTTATTTTATTCTTGCTACAATTAAACTGTGATGCTAATTTTCTTGCAGATGTTCCTTCACCACCACAATTAAGAACTTTGATTTTGTCATTCAAATCCAAATGTACTCTTTGGCTTGATTTAGGTGCCATAATTTTAGATTTTACATAAGATTGAGCATAAAATTTCTAATGTAAAAAATTTGCTTCAATATGCATTCAAAGTTTTAGTAAATGTGGAATCAGTTTTTCTAGATAAGCTGTTATCATTTGTGTACCCACAACAAAGGGTCAAGTTTCTCCTCCAATCCAATCCCTACAGGTTGAAAGGTCAAACAAAGTGCGAGGAACACCTGTTTGTCTCATTTGTGGAAAAGTTTGTGGTACTTCATTGTGTTACTAATTACTCCCCATCTTCCCCTGCCTTCTTTGTTTGAAGTGCAGTTGTTTGCTGAACTCTTATTATTTGGTTCATGAATTCAATACACCTGTTTAGGATTTAAAGCACATGCGAAAAAATGGCCTTTATGAAGGGTAGGTGCGGCCCTTAATAGGAGTAAATTTAACATTATATCTATGGGAAAAATTTTCGTTCCTAAAAATATTGACCCTTAATAGGGGTGGCCTTTAAAAGAAGTTTCACTGTATTTTTAAAATGCGCCAAAGTATTAATAACTGACAAATGTGTCTCAGTTTTTGAATCTTGCAGTAGCAAGGCTTCAGCAAATATTATTGATAATAATTAATTTCTCTGCTGAACGTGTTTATTTTAATCAAATCTTACAGGTTATTCTGGCTTTTGTGCAATTTCTAAAAACAATTTACTGTTAAAAAAATAAAGCTGAGATCGTATTGTCGCCCACTAGGCCTAACAGGTACAGTAGAACCTCGGTTATCCGAAGTAATTGGGACCGATCATCTTTCGGAAAATCGAAATTTTCGGATGATCGAGAATGCCTCAATTTTAAGATTAAGGAGAAATATATGCACTATATCTTATTATGGTAACAAGTGATTAATAAAAATAACTCAATAACAAAACTGAAACAAGAATAAATTACCTGAGTACCTTTCGCATATTTCACAAGGATTTTAAATAATGTTTTGTTTGTCGCAGTTTCGATTGCCTTTGCTTAGAAACACTATCACGAAGTTTTTAAATATTATTAGTTCACGAGTATCACTGTCTTTCTGCTGCTCCAGCCATACCAAACCTTTTGTAAAACATTCAAAAGCTTCAGAATTGGTAATTTGTTCGTTTTGTTCGTTCCACTCTACAGCTCACGGGAGCTCAAGTTAAGTTCAAAGGAACTCTAAGAAAGAGGATCGAAAATAGTTATATGTACTCGTAGTTCGGAATGGACTGCTTGCACACAAGGAATATGATAGTTGAAAAAAAGAGAAAAAAAAAAGCTTTAAAAATGGATTTTGCACACAAGAAATGTGATACTAAAGGAAAAAAAAAAGCTTAAAAAATGGATTTCGGTTAACCGAGAGTTTCGGTTAAAAGAGTTTCGGATAAAAGAGGTTCTACTGTACTTGAAAACGGAGTGTTCCAGCCAAAATGGCGAATAAAAAAATATCGCGCAAATTATAGTGCGTCTTCGACATCTGTTCCAAAAATTTTAACTATTGAAAGACAACCTCCAGCAGACGATACATGTTTTATTTATACCAGCAATTCAACCCGTGCTACCGGTGTTAAGGATGCCCGATATACTGCCCGATGTATAAAATATATAGCTTTTAATTTAGAACTCTAATAGATTTTTACTGTCAATTTTTCAGATTTATTTATTTATAATACCTTGAATTCATACCATCAAGTAATTAATTTTATTCCCCCGAAAACACAAACATATGTTTTAAACATCATCTTGTTGTAAATTTTTAGCGTTTAAAATTTTACACTATAAGGTTACTACATTCATGTTATTTTAAACATAAATTAAATTCTGGCATCGGTGTTAATTATTAAAGAGTGTGCATAGTAATGGAATAACATGTAAGTGACATTTTAATTTGTACAAGCAATTTTCACGGGGATACTTGACCGTATTTTGAACATTGAGTGTTTCCTCTTCATCATTTATTTCCTTTCTCATGAAGCATATTATGAAAACATCATTTTAATTTTTACTGTCTAATGTTGGCGTACCAAAACACTTTTAATTCAAAAGCAAACTTGTTTGAATAGTTTAACTATATTTGCTTCATTTCTTCAATTTTTGCGAATGATAGTTAATTATAATGTACTGCTGGTTTCGCCGTTTACTATTATAAAAAAATGTTTAATTTAAAATGTCTGTTTTCGCAAGCCCATTCCTTGTTGCTTGATTGAAATGTGTATTTTACTGTACTAGCTTTAAAGCGCAAAGATTTCACTATTTTTCTAGTACCGAATTGTAAAATAAAGACAAAGAACATTTAGATTATATAGTATGTATAAGATTACTTTATTCACATTGCGTAATTAATTAAATGTCACTCCCAGGTTTCGTATTTTTGTGTTATTTAAGAAGAAGATCGTCATATTTCATGTGCAGCTTATAAATAAAGTTTGAATGCTAGCCAGAAAAGAGAGTGACTTAAGCTAGTATTACTAATAAAAGAATAAACAGTATTTAAAGGAATTACTGGTACCTTTTTTTTATTTCTTTGTCATGAATTCACATAATACTCATTTTTTATATCACAGTGCAATTTAAATAATATCAAAAGCATTTTTTTTTCATTTACGCATATTAATTTAATCACCACGTAATTAATTCACAGTAGTCTCTTTGACGCACAGGATGAAGTAATATTTAGATCTGTGGCGATTCAGAAATTACGTTTAAATTTCGAAACAATGCAGTTCTGCGCCAATAAATATCATAACATTAATATTAAAAAAACCCGAAAATTACATGCACAGTTTTCAAAACATGTGTTCAAAAACAATTCAGCGAAATGCACTCAATTATACATACCAGTGCAGTTTGGCGTGAAGGTTTTCACATCATTTATATGCCAAAAAATCACAGGACAATTAAAGGCTATCAAATGACTTCAATACATTATCCTATGATAAGACCGCCTCTTTTAGGGGGCAAACGAAGTGTCCTATATTATTTATACATTTGCTACCAATTTTTCCAAGCAGAAATCCACCTGGTAGATTTCCATTGCACTCATTAAGTAAATATAGCTCGAATAAAATTGTTTGGAAGTATTCATATCAAATACATGTTATTCGTGTACGTGTATTAATCTATTCATTTCTGTGCTACTACTTCGAACTACTTATTTTTATATTTTGTATACAGCTAATTTAAAACAATACTCACCATGATTGATTTTTACTAAACTTTAAGGTAGATTATTAGAATTCAGTAAAAGTGCTAGGCAAAATAATAAGAAAACAAGCGAAAAATAAAAATAGTCGCCAGTGGCATTTCTCGGTGACTACTGAGCAGGCCACTGCCTACCGGGGTTAACCCAGCTGAACGGGTTTGTAATTGCCTGGAAAGCAGGGCGATGCATTGTGAGTACATCCGCCAGATCGCCGCAGGCGGCGGACCATACCGCGGTGACCACACCAGCAAGCACCCGGGCCGACTATACTAAGCCAAGTTGATGAGTCTAGGTTGTTTATTGCACTTTGCAAAACAATGATTGCTGCCGCACACCACGTACTTGCCGTGCCAGTTGGAAAAGGGCTGGATTATTTTTGATGCCCAAAAGGTGGTAAACTTCTAAGGGCAATTTTGAGGGAAAATTAAAATTAAAATGGCCGAAAAGCTAAGATTTACCGCTGTAGGGATAATTTTGGGCCGAATTGCAAGGTAGACGAATCGCTGATGAGGGAGACAGGAATAAACCCGACATCATTGCCTCGATCCTCGATCGTCATCCTATCTGCAGTGCCTACTGCTCGTTTGTGTTTACTTTGTTTTGCCGGTTCCTTAACGTTATATCCTGTTGATTGGTACCTGCACATTGCTACTCAAGTTGATCTCGTAATTTAGAACCTTGATCAGATGACGAGACCTTCACCTGGCAAGGCACCTCCAGAGGTATAATTCACAGGTAACTTGGAGGACTTTGCACCCACGACGGATTTTACATGCACCAGGCGCCATTAGCGTACATGACGGAATTTTAGTCGGCAGTTAGCCTGGGTCCTGTGACCAACGGCTACGAGTATAATGTTCTACCAGCTTGGCCACCGCTGCCCGAACTAAATGGAATTGCATGGTATTTGAAGCCTAAATGTTGATGCATACTTGTCAAATTAAAATGACTATTTCTTTTTAAATGGGGGTCGTTGATTGTCACACTCACGTGATATTTCTTCCTCTCATGTGGCTCCACACTTTATTTAACTGTAGTTTAGAGCTAATTTCTGTTTTTAAATTGTTCTTATTGTTTTTACGTACTATATATTATCTATGTAAATAAATAGCATAAAACATTGAATGAAGGAAAAAGCCTAACACTTTATGATTAAAAATACATATTTATTATTGACTTAATTTACGCTGCCTACAAACCGATTTAAACGTGCTGTCACATCGTGTTAACTGGTCCCTCCCCCGCCCCTTCTCTTAAAGCATCGTCTAATTAATGAATAACTTATTATATTTCCATATGCTATTTACAAATTAAACGCAATCAACGGGCTTTTGTTTTAAAAAAGTTCTTAAAACTATCTTAAACAAGAGAAAAATTATAAGTCATTTTGCTGAAAAATGTTTTAATTTCAAACATATAGGAAATAACTGAACTGAAATAAAATCCTTCTTTTAAATGGATTAAAGTTTCCAACAGAAAACTTCATCAAATATCTTGCCTAGCGATAAATGAATAATAAAGTAATGAAGAATTTAACGATCAATAGACATTATATAATCATCAAGAACTGCACTGCACACTTGATGTTTTTCTTTAAACTTTTGGCAAAATTCTAGAAAGCAATTAAGAATGAACTGTATTTACTAGAGTATTTTTAAAATTTTATAATACATTTCGTCGCTGAAAGGCTATTCATTTAGAAATGAAAAAATCATGTTTTCATTTATTTATTTATTTATTTTCACTTTTCGTAAAATATAAATTAACACTGTTGTTCAGCTGTTGTTTAAAATATTGTTTTCTCTTGGGGAGTTGCCAATAGAAAAATTTAATAATGGATATATATATTTAGTTTTTAAGCTTAAAATTTTCAAATACGTCATGTGTGGTGGAAAGAACCTACACCCTTATTTCGTCTTTAGTTACTCTAATAAAAGTTTGTAGTAAAGTAACAGCATCAGTCGGCTTCCTGTTTAATCTTTTATAAGCTTGTATGCGTAAAATAAGCGAAAAAAGTCGTCTTTATGTTAAATAAGGACAAATTTTGATATTTGTGTTGAATAACTAATTTCCAACCATAAAAGTAAATCAATGCTTAGTTCATTTATATATATGTACCCATACTGTGTGATTTAGAATACAAGTTATTACGATTAACTTTTAAGCCGCTGATTTTTCCAATAATAAGATTTGTTAAAATTTAGTATACCTTTTAGATATGACACTTGTTTTACAACGGGCTGTGTACGCATGTATTAAAATGTGAATTTTATTACTACCCTATAACTTATATTTAAAAACATGTCGTCCTACGTTGCTTAAAAAATCCCGTTACTTTACGATCCAAGTTGGCCGAGTTATGTTACTTTGCATTTTATCAATTATGGGTGTTTTCTGGCTCTAAAAACGTGTTTTTCTAAATTTTAAAACCTGAAAATGCATTAATCGCTACATTTAAAATGTTGTTAAAAATATAGTCGCATTTAATATTTTACAGACAGCGGTATTTGCTAATCATTGGCGCTCACACAAAAGAAAAACAAACAAAGAACAACAACGACAACAACAAAAAACTAGTCCGATGTACCTCCCCCAAAACTTTCTTCTATCTCATACATGTTAGTACTTCAAAATTCGCTATCACAGTGCCAAAATTAAGTGGCAATCAATGCCTATCATGCGGATTATAAAGATAGGAAATTCCGTGCATTAATTCTTGATATATAACTATCGCTAAAATCGTGAAAATTCTGCAAAATACACCATAGCAGTACCATCTATTGGGCGATTAATACGAAAATTTAATCAGAAACAACTTGTGTCTTTCTTTCTTTCTAACCGATGGCCAGGCCCCTACCTGCCGGGATGCCCCAGCTTAACGGGTTTAGTACCTGGCATCGGGGCGAAAGACCGCCTAACCGCCGCGAAGCGGCAATAAACCTGACATCATTGCCTCGATCGTCATCCTATTTGCAGTGCCTACTGCTCGTTTGTGTATACTATGTTTTGCCGGTTACTTAACGTTATAACCTGTTGTTCGGCACCTGCACATTGCTACTCATGTTGGTCTCGTAATTTAGAACCTTGATCAGATGACGAGACCTTCACCTGGCCAGGCACCTCCAGAGGTATAATTCACAGGTAACTTGGAGGACTTTGCACCCACGATGGATTTTACATGCACCAGTCGCCATTAGCGTACATGGCGGATTATAGCCAGCAGTATGCCTCGATCCCGCGGCCTTAGCTGCGGATTCGATGCTCTGCCAACTAGGCCACCGCTGCCCGAACTACTTCTGAATGACCTGGTGTTTAGAAGCCGAATTGTTGGTGCAGACTTGTCATAAGAAAAAGGATTGGAGGGGGTGAGGAAGCAAAAATAAATAAATAAATAAATAAATAAATAAATATATAAATAAAAAAGAATTTAAAAAAAAAGAAATAAAAAAAATGGAGCGCCGCAGATAGACAAGTTGCACCAAAAGTTAATTTTGGGCCGAAATGCTAGACAAACATAACGATGCAGGGGGATGGTACTCCGCCTATCTACCGTACCCCACCGCGTAGAAACTGACTCCGTAGACTTCCCACTGGAGAGGGTCCGGTAGCTTGTGCAGGCTATAGCCTATGTGCAACTAAGAATAATAAAGAGGCGGTAGTCAAAAAGAAAAAGAAAAAAAAAAAACCTGAAAGGGAAAGCGGTTAGCTTGTACATGTTATTACACTTAAAACTTACTTATAGCTATTTACTTAACTACCATTTATTACATATATTGTTTTAATATTATCCTATAGCACTTACTAAACGAGGTGATACTAAACGAACTAGAGTAATTTACTTTAGATTACTTAAATATTGCCTGGCTATTTAAAATGATTTTATATTTTAATCATTTCTAATATTAGAATCGGGATTTTATTTATTAATTATTATTATTATTTTTATATTATCTTATGACAAGTTAACTATGAATTGGCATACTATTACTTAGCTAGGAGGGAATTGATAAGAGACTAACGAGCTGACCTAGTGAGATTAATATACTAATTTCTAATTGAACTAGCTGCTTGAGGTTGTAACTTAGACATAAGCTAGGGGGTTTGGGTTTGACCTAAATTAACATTTAATTTAATAATTCATTATATTTGTCTAGTATAATATACTTATCTCACCCAGTGGACTTGTTCTTCTGAGGAGGTTTCCTTGTCTTGGTATTTGGTCACTGTCGTGGTGGTTGTCTTTTTAATATTTTGACATATTCTTGTGGGTCTTTTCTTTATCCTTGATTAGATATATGCTTCTCACATACCGTGAGATGCTTGTCTCTATCGTAGGTTGTTTTCCTTTATGACTATTAATGGTGGATGTCTAAATTTGAGGTTTTGTCACTTTGCGAACTTGCCGCTGATGGTTTGACGACTTCTGGTCTTTAATTGTGGCCCTTTGAGTTGGCTTTGTTCACTTAACAGGTTCATTTTCCTTTGTTTGTATGTTACCTTGATACGTGAATGCGCACATAGCGATCAGTCCATTGGAACCTAATGGCTGTTATCACGATTTATGCAACATTGTTGCGAGCTATTTGAAAAGGCTTGTGCACTACTGGAGTGGGGCTTGTTCCATGGCCGTTAGTCCGTCAATTTTTTTATGATGACTGTTTTCACAAGATGTATCGTTATAATTTCTCCTTTGTTGTAGTTGGCTAGGTTTAGCATGTAGTTGGCTTCTCTGTTTCATATTTAAAACGCATCTTTTCCTTATCCACTTAACTATCTTCCGATGATTCGTTGGGTTTGTGTGAGTGAGCCGTAGCTATCAGTTCATCATAAATGACTTCCACCTCTCAGAAGTGCGATAAATCTTTTTTTTTTTTTTTTTTTTTTTTTTTTTTGCAAGTAAAAGGTTCCTTTACCTGCGGCCGCGGTCAACTTAATAGTTAGACTCGGAAACAACTTGTGTCAACATCTGACTGGATCTGAAGTTAGATGAAAATCCGTACATTAGTTCTTGAGATAGAGCTATTGCGAAATTTGTAAAAAATGCAGTATAGCACCGCCACCTGTTGGACGATTTACACCAAAATCTAATAAGCATCAATTTATATCAGGGGCTAACTGAATATACATATTTAGTAATTTCCGTTCGTCAGTTCTTGAGATAGAGCGCCCACAAAATTTGTGTCACATACAGACAGAGTCACAGACCAACAGACAGACATTTTGTTAAAAACATGTTTTTTGAGATCTCTGACCCCTAAAACGTGTAAATCCGTTGAAAACCGGAAGTCGAAAATTTTCACGAATCCAATACTTTCTTCTTGTAAAGATAGAAGAAAGTAAAAAACTTGATATATTTTATTTTTAAATATAACCTTTCGTAAAACTTTTTTTTTACTATAAGTGTATATTTTTTATAGTAAAATTTTAAAACAAGAAATCCTTCTTTGCACTAGGAAAGATTTTGGATAAAATGAATTTTTTTTTCTTTTTTTTTTCTGACGGGCTATCGAATTATTTAGTAATTTCTATAGTTTTTTTTAAGTTTAAAAAAATGGAAAAGTAAAGTTAAGTGGAGTATCTTGTTGCAGCTATTAAAGGGCATTATACGAGAACTGTGATTTCTTTTTTACGCCTAAAGGGATTTCACGAAAAATTGCACCTGAATAGTTTCAGTTCTATGATAATATTATTACAGAAAAGTTTGCGTGTGAAATAATTTTTAAAGTAACATAGTCTTAGAAAATTAACCAGAATCATGCCTTCAAAGCTGTCACATAAAGTAGATAATTAACCATAGCGAAGTTAAAATTTAAAAGATTCGGTTGAATGGTTCTACATAAAAGCATTTTAAAAGTATCTTTACTTTGATAAATAATACTTTATATAGATATTTATTTATGCTACATTATCAGATAAATTTCAGATTGTGCGAACATATAAAGTTTCTATTGATATTTTTTTATGCGGTTTGAAATCTTCAGAAAATGTTTTTTGAAGCAGTTGCGTAAAATAAGGCATATAATCAACTTTTAAAAATTGTAAAAAAAAAAAAAAAAAAAAAAAAAAAATCTATATTTGTCTATCTTAGATATTAAATAAATAAACCAGAATGAACAAACACAACAAGTTTTTCAAATTATCGTTTTCTTTCTTTTGATATTCTTCGAAAAATAAATTTCATGTCCATCAGGATTAAACAACCCGGAAACTTTTGATATAGGGGAGCTGGGGGATGAATGGTACAAGGGATGGATGGGGCATTGTCAATATTTTTGGCAATAAACGTTTTTTTTTTTTTTTAGTTGCTTTCTATTCTCATATATGGCACTACCATAGTGTGCTGTAGAACCAAAAGTAAAACCACATGGCTTTTTTTATTTTTTTGCAAAGTTGCATTTTCTGAAACTTTGCTTCAAAAATGTAACTGTTTTTTACATTTGAAGTTGTCAAATATCTTATATGCAATGTAAACAAATAAGATATGTTGTAGTTATTTGTTTTAAGGTTCAATATTGGTAATTAAAATTAATGAATATTAACCACTGTGACAAAATAATTTCTGATGCAAAATGGCGGCCAATTAAATCTATGCATCATAGGAATAATTGGGACAATTACAAATGGAAATTAATCAGACAGTCTCATTCATCCCTAGAGATGCTGAAACATTTATTTATTAGTTTAAAAATATTATATAGGTTTATAAATTAATGATTTATGTTAATCATCAGTATTAAACAATACTCGCATTATAAAAGTTGTTTATTATTAAAAATGATATTGAGTCTTAATTATTGTATTGAAATAAAGATTAAATATTTTATCAAAAAATTGCTATTGAAACTTTATTAAGATAGATGAAATTGTTAAAAGTAATATATCTTTATTGATCTAATGGGGAAAATTATATTGAATTTTTAACTTGTACTTAAATATATCCCCCACTCGCACTTCCTCTAACATAATTTCATTTGTGCATAAATATCCAAAATACATTTAATTAATATTAATTAATAAGTTATGAATGAAAAATATTAGCTATGCCATATTTCAAAGAAATTTTTCACTTTCTTTTGATATGGGCATTCTCACAATCTTTTGACTTTTATGTCCCTGAATAATAATTTTTATTTTACTACATATTCTTGTGTTTTTGCAAGTTTCTGCCATCTGTGAAATAGGCACGAACTTTTGCAATCATCCAATATACGTATGTGTGTGTGTGCGTCTGTTTATATACCTTTGTATATGTTTGTGCCTGTGTATGTCTGTGTTATGTATATCTACTGAAAAAGCCACTGATTTTTTTTTTTCCTCCATACTACTCAACTTTTGTAAAAATGGGCCAAAGACATGTCAAAAATTTTAATTTAATTAATCGTTCATTTCGCGTCAAAATGGCCGATACTGTGTGGAATTCGATTTAATGTGAATGGTCGTAATAATAAAAGGTTGCCACAAAAGTACTCTGTTGTGTCAAGCTACTCTCAATAAAATACGCCACCTGTCGTGCAAAAAGTAAATATCAGTACACTAAATATAAGAAATACTCTCTTGAATTCGGTTTTAATATACCTGCTTCATATTATTTATTTAAAACTTGTTTAATTACATTTTTTAAAGCTAATTGCATGTTTTTAAGCAATATGTATGTGGAATTCCAAATTTCAAAACAACGAAAAAATTAATGTGTACATTATATCTTCTTTTCTAGTCAATTTTTGACAACTCTTATTCATATTGTTGACTTTTTTCTGTTGCTAACTTTTTGTTTTACTGTGATACTATTTTTTTTTTATTTTTTTTTAATCCACGTCTTCATGGTTGTCATCATCACTAGCTCAAAGTTCCATTTTCAATTTAACTGTTTTAACTCTTAATGTATTAAGGGTTCATATAATTAATAATATCATTAATCCCTAAAATTAATAATATCTTTAATTGTGTTTCTGCAATGTTGAACTCACACTTGAATTTTCGAAAATTTTTATTAAAAATATAGAATTGGAATTTTTCATTTTTTTCCCCACCAAAGTTATAAAAGTGAAATTGTATTAAAAAATTCTGGTACATATATTTATTAATATTATAGGTACTATACAAATTATACCACTGCTCTAGAAGGGATTAAACGAGGTGTAGGTCTTATTTCGAAAAAACAAAAAATTTAATATTTCGTTATACAAATTTTTGATTGTTTTTAGGGATTTTGTTCACTTTTTTTTTTTTTTTTTTTCTCGTGGCAACTTTTTATTTTGCTTTTTTTCACAACCATGAGATTAAAGTATTTTACTCATTTTAAATTAAGGGAATTATCAATGTTTAAGGAGGCATACAACTGTTAAATATTCTAAAATTTAGATTTTTCGGGAAAAATACACGTGAAAGAGCAACATTTTTTTCAGCATTTAAAAGAAATCACATAAAAAACCTAAATTTGTGTTGTTGTTTTTTTTTTTTTTTTTGGCAAAAATTATATTTTTTACAATAAAGTTGAAAGTCTTGCTTTTTTTTTCGGAGGGAGTTTATCTATGCATATTTTTTATTATTTTTTTTTTTTCATGTGGCTCGGATAATAGACAAATTTAGGTTCACTCAAAAGATACAAATATGATCCATAAATCTCTGACGATTGCATTACAAAAACATTATGTAGTTCCAGAGGATTCTTGCACGCAAACTTAAAAAAAAAAAAAAAGCAATTTTTAAAATTTTTCAGATAAATCTTATTAAAATATCCATTTAATCATTGCTTTAACATTGAGAAACCAATATATGGAATTTTTTATGTGGTTTCACTTAACTGCAAAGAAAATGTTGTTCTGTCTCATATATGTTTTTCGAAAAATCGAAAAATTTGAAGATTTAAGAAAAGCGTGCCAAGAATTTTATTTATACGTTAATGTATTTACCTTTTTGTTCATATGCATTTCGTTCACTTTTTTCTGGTATTAATATATATTTTTTCTCTTTCTATAGCCATGAAACTAAAACAACGTCATGGTTACCTCCGGTGGAATCCTGGGATTCTGGAGGGTTGGGTCTACCCTATGGCTGGGAAGCTGCTTTCGACAGAGAAGGAAAGACCTATTTCATCAAGTAAGTGGTGTTTTTGAAACATTTTGTCGCGGGTTGTACATGTACATGAAATTAATCGGGCTGTTATTTTATTTATGAACACGTATCATTTATTTTCTATGAGTTCCTATAACCGCTTGTAGTTGAATGTTATATTAACCCATTTTTGTTTTCTCAAATTTGTTGGTAAAGTCACTTTAAAATGTCACAAAATGAACTGAAAAAATACTACCAAAAAACAAAAAAAGCTTTTTTTTTTTCTTTTTTTGTATTTATTTGATAAAATGTAAGCGCACTAAATATGGGATATATGCATAATATTTATGATGTTAAAATATACAAAGTTATATGGATTGTCTAAATTTATATAAAATAAGATTTTTAATTGTATACTATGTACTATAATTAGTATTTTTATGAACTACTATAAAAAATATATTTATTCCTTTACAGAGACTAATAACATTATCAGTATTATTGATGATAAACTAAGAATAATCATTTTTTAGGCTTAAAAACAATTTATTTCATAATTATCATGAAAAGGACTTTACATAAATAATTGCCCCCTAAACTGCTAAGAAAAATATGTATCCATTCGTGCCTAGTACCAAATAATTAATTAACCTTTCAAAATATATTTTGAAAGTTACAAAAATGCATAAAAAATCGACTTGAACGTATACTTTCACAATTTAAAAAAATACTTATTTCAAAGGAGCCTACAAGCTAAGATTATGACTTATTTATTTGAATCCTTGATGCAAAAAGTACAAATAAACTTACTTTTTATATTTCGCTTTCTATAAAAAATCTATAAACACCGAAAAAAGGTCTTCATTTAAGCAAATAAATGCTGTCATCTCTCGGTAATATAGATAATTAATAGATAAAGGCATTTATAGGCAATTATTTCATACAATTTTCATGTAGTAAAGAAGAAGAAAATTATAAAAAATTATTAAAATTCGAAACGTCCCGAAAATTGGACGCTAGGCATAAATGGGTTAAAATGAGCATATTTTAAGGGCTGTATCACAATTGAAGTTCGTTACTCGATTGTTGAAATGCTATAGAAGGACTAAGTCACTTCTATGAAAGTATTATTTCATGCCAATATCACCCTTTCACTCGCTTAACCCCTTAATTCTCGCTCCGTGATATTCACGGGCTGTGTCTTTCATTCAGTTTGTTTGATTCCCACCAGTTTTACAAAATAGTGTAATTGGCTTTATTATGGTATTATTTTAACTGTCATTAAATAAGGTGAATAATATTTATTTACCAAAAAAGTGGTGCCAATTAGCAATTTCAATTTTTAAACCGTAATCTAATGCGACCGTTAAGGTGTCAATATGTTTCGACTATTGCAGCCTAGAAGTTTCAATAAAATTAGTAAAATATATTCTTTTCAAATTATGCTTTTCTGTACATCCTAGACGACCCCTTTAAACCATCATTTTGACGTTATTTAAGCATAATTCAAAAGCAACTTTGAAACAATTATTTCATATACATATTTATACAGTTTCGTGTTATAAATGAGAAGAAAATTATAAAATCTTATTGAAATTCGAAGCGTCCCAAAAACGGGACGCTAAGCATAAATGGGTTAAGAAAATCAAGGCGTGAATAGGAAAAAAAAATATGTTACCAAAGTAATGTGAACTTACAGATAATTACAATTAAAATGTGTTTAAATTTTCTAGATTTTACAACGTATATCGTAGAAAAATTACTTGCAAAAGTCATTTCGAATATAAAAATGCTTTATTTCTCACAAAATAAATAAATAAATAAATAAATTAAAATAATAATAATAGTTCGTTTTTATGGGTAAGTACATCTAAAAATTTAAAGCTATAGTTACATTTCTCAAAAAAAAAAAAAAAAATAAATAAATAAATAAAATAAAATAAAATAATAATAATAATAATAATAGTTCGTTTTTATGGGTAAGTACATCTAAAAATTTAAAACTATAGTACATTTAAAAATTTTAAATTTAAAACTTAATCAGAATTTTTATATTAGTAGCATAGGTACTCTTAATTGACATTAGATTTTTTCCCTTTTTTAACAGTTGACATAGTACTTTGCTGCAATCAAATTCTGAGGTGGAAAAATGCATCACTGATCACGAAGTTACTCTCATTTATATGATCATGTTAAACGACAGTAAGATGTCACGTATTTGCTAATCGCTCTTGGTTATTACTTGACAAGAAACGTGATAAACGGAACTTTTTCCACAGTTGGATATCTAAAAAATAGTTCTAAATATTACATGAGGATAAGAAATCTGTATGAATAATGTTAGTTTACCTAGGAAAAAAATAATTTTCTTAAACTACTAGTAGATTTTTAATTTATTTTCTTTAATAAATATTGAAAAACACAGTGAATGGCGTTCATGTGTAAAAATACTTAGTCACCATTTCATACTCTTGATGATAGCTTATTCGCAATTTTATATTAATCATTAATGTTTTTTTAGATTTTTTTCCTCGTGGAATTTTTATTTTTTAGAAGTTGTCTGAAAATGTTAAAATATGTTTTCTGTTATAAAATGCTTAGGAAATTGTAATAGTCTGTAAATTAGGGAACAGCCTTTTTTTTCTTTCCCTTTTCCTCTTTTACCATTGAAAAAAATATATCGTTGCGTTAGTTGCATGTGTATCTCTGTGATACAAGTTGCCATTTTCCTCTTGTAATTTTTGAATATATTAGACGGTTCGAGAATAACTGCCGCGGGTTAAACATTTATACCGGCAGGAGGAAGGTAGAGGGAGCTACGGGTATGGAGTTATGAATAAAGAGGAGGAGACGTGTACTGTCTACCAGTTCCGAGTGAAGCAAGGAAGTTGTCAAAAGATGGCGTCAGTTTTTTAAAAAATCGGATTCACAGTTTCTGCTTACCTCCGGAACAAACATCCCACAAGTAAATTTGAATAGAAAATTTCGATTTATTAAAGTGTGGAAATATATTCTTACAAATATTGTAAATTTTTTCTTTTACTGGTGTCAGTTTGCACAGGTGTTATAATCATTTTCACTGATACTGACAGAAGGTTCTCTAGGTTGTCACAATATGGCGGAAATGAAGGGCCTGACTACTGCCAAAGTAAACTTCCCCTAATAAAAATGAATATCTGTTCTGCCATTATGTATGGCTGAAATTTTGCATTAATAATGCATTTAAATAAGAAATTTTCTATTTAAATTTATTGGTGGAAGTTTCTCCCGGCGGTAATCAACCCCTGTGAAAGCGATTATAGTTGAAGCTTCACTATTTTTAGAATATATCAGTTCCTTTTAATTAATAGTTCCATGGCCACAGGTTCCGAATCAAGTTGGTTCAAAACTTTTACGAGGCCATTAGCGCTTTGTATTACAGAGACTAACGCAAAGTTAATGCAACAATGATTTTAAAAGTAATTTTAAATTACAATGAAAGGCTTGTAGCCATTCATATAGTGGGCAGATTTATGTATTCTTATTGCTATTTTTGAATGACTATTTATTGTAAGTTTTATACTTGTCAATAATAGCATGTTGTAGACCTTTAACAGAACTAACTTCAGAAAAAAAATTAGGCTTTTTGGTTGTGTTATAAGATACAATTCTCTAGTTGTCTGAAATTATATATTGATAATGATGAACTAGTATACATTGCGTTCCAAAATGATTGAAATGTGCTTTGATTTTTCATTTTTTAGAGGTACGTAGGCAATATAAATCATAAAAGTGTTCAAAATAAGGTAGGTATTACGATTATGATCAAGGCTTAATATAGGGAAAAAAAAAAAAAAAAAAAAAAAGAGCTTTGACATTCTGGAGTAATAACAACTGTAGTGTATTCCTAGTTCCCCACATCCGCATACTTATATATTTCATACATTATTTTTAATATATGAAGCCAATTTTGTCTTCAGCAAAAGAAAAGAAAAAGAATTGTAATATATTTTGACTACATTTTATATGCATTTATATATGTTATGTTAGGTGTTAAAGCACTAAATCACTTCTGCAACATGTTGAAGGCCGTACGTTTTTTAATAAGACTCTGCAATATCCCATACAGCCCATACAAAGCTAATATGGATGGCCAAAGCATTCATGACGATGTCATCCTCAACTTGTTGCCCCCCCCCCCCCCCCCTGTTACCCAGATATTAACCGAATGGCCTTTTACGTACGTGGCGTAGTTGAGTGGGACTCCAATCATCCACACAACAATATTGCGGCTCTCCTGACAGCCGTTGTGTATGAAGAGTTGCAAATCTCCACAACACTAATCTCATCATTACCTACAGCCATTTTTGACAGCCTGTACAGGTGGTTATGGCAGCTGGCAGTGGTTTCAATGAATGATATCATCCGGTGTGTGTGTGGTCACCTGTACAGAACGTTAAAATTTTAAAAAAATGCTCTATCTCTAGTGTATATTCCTGTTTCAAAGCAGACGTTGATTTGTTCTTAAATACCTGACGCACTCTGTACTGTAGGTCTGCAGGGCCGACGTTTCTAGGCCCGGGTCCGGCCCGACTCATAGAGAAAAAAATTCGACCCAGCCCGGCCCGATACAAAAATTAAAAGCTCGGCCCGGGCCGGCACGTAGAAAAAAGTAATATTGGCCCGGACCGGCCCGATAAAAAAATTAAAAGTTCGGCCTGAGCCCGGCCCGGAAAAAAAGTTAAAATCTTGGCCCGAGTGAATTTCTGCAAAACATTGATTTTTACATCGAATTGGTTAAAAATTTGTCTCGTACGAGGAATTCTGACCAAAAATATTTATCTTAACTTTTTTTTCATGTTTATAACCTACATTTTTATAGAACGCAGGCTGCGATATTTATTTTTTTAATGAATTTCTATTTCTTGTATGTAAATGTTTCAGTTATCATTAATGTTGTTAATCCATATTCCATTTATAGAAATGTTAAAAATCTGAAAAGTGCTATACAGTAAAATCTTCTAAGACGGAATTGCATAGAAAAGAAAAAAAATGCGTTATAGACAAGTTCCCTTCTTAGCAAGTGTAAATGTATTATATATTCTTTTATTACTTATTAGTATATTAATTTTGCATGTATCAACACATTTTTCAGTTTAAAACAGGGTTCCGTCATAGACAAGTTCCTTTTCACACATTTTACTATATTTTAATTTAGCTATATTTTAATGTGCGTAGAAATCTACTATTCTTTAAAAATAATAAATTTTAATGTTTAAGTGTAGAATAATGGCAATTCAAAAATGTATGCATATTTTGCAAAAATATTTGGGTCAGGCCTAATTTATCTGACCTTTAAATGGACCAGGTCACACTGAGACATTGATTTTCATACGGGCTGGCTGAAAACTAGGACTGAAAATTTTGGGCCGTGAAGACTAGGAATGAAACCAAGCCCGGCTCTGTACAGAAAAATTAAGTTAGGCCCGGCCCGTCCCGAGCCTTCAGAAAAAAGTATGGCCCGGTCCCGGACCGAACAGAGTAGAGAGTAGGCCCGGCCCGAGCGCCGTGAATGAAAATCGGCCAGTGCAGATATCTACCCTGTACTTCAACAAATCACTACTTTCATTTTGAAATGTTTGCTTATTAAGATCCTCAAATTAGCAATTAAATCTATTTACAGGTGAAATTTAAATAAAAATTCAGTTTCGGACCGCTTTTTATTTTAATTTTTTTTAATAGTCTGTCGAATTAAAAAAATGGATGCACTACAAGTATTTTGAAAACTAGAGACCACGGAGCATTTTCATTTAAAAAAACTATTAATAGCTTAAATAAATTTAAATTTTCCATAATTTAAAAAACAAAATTCATATGTTTTTCAATTATGGTACGGAACATGTTTATAAAAAAATTACATTTTAAAAATGATTGTTAGCTTTAAATATCTTAAATTTTCTGTAAATTGAGCTTTTCTTTAATATTTATGCGATTTATGGTACAGAACATGTTTTGGTTAAAACTTATTTTTTTTAAATTTGCATTTTTACAAATAATAGCTTTAAGAATTTTTAAAGTTTCTGCAAATTGAACTTTTTTCACATATTTATTCAACTGGTGGTCCGGAACACGTTTCTGTAAAATTTACATCTAAAAAAATAGTTAATAGCTCAAAAAAATTTCGGTAAATTGAGCTTTTTTCGAATATTAATTTAATTCGTGGGACAGAACATATTTTTGAAAAATTTATGTTTTTTAATTTACTTATAAAAAAAACAGTTAACAGTCTTAAAATATTTAAATTTTCAATAAATTGAGCTTTTTCAAAATATTTTTTCAATTCATGGTACAGAATGTACCTTTGAAAAATCTACCTTTTTTAAAGTAATAGCTTTTAAAATAATTTTACTTTTAGTAAATTGAGTTATTCAGTTTATAGTACCTACAGAACACGTTTTTGAAGGAATTACATTAAAAAAAAATAATGAATGGCTTTAAAAAATCTTAAATTTTCAGTAAATTGAGCTTTTTTTCATACATTTGTTCAGTTCATGGTACAGATCATTTTTTGAAATTTTTCATGTTGGAAGTCCACTCGCCTCTTAGCATAGTTATGTTTCATAATATGTATGATGTGATGGAAAATGCTTTTTAAGACGAAATCAGAAACGAAAATTTTATTTAACATGTATTTTAAAAGTTTTTTTTTTTTTTTTTTAATATAAAAATTCAGGAAAACCCACACATGCTCTTGGTCACGGGGCATGTATTTTCAAAGAAATTTACTTTAGTAGCTAGTTGAATCAAATACATAAGCGAAAACATTCGCCTCTGATCAAGGTAACACTCTCACTTATCAAATCATGTTAACACCGCTGAGATGTCACGTATCTGCTAATCGCTGTTGATTACTTCTTGACGAGAAACGTGATACATGGTATTTTTTCCAAAGAAAAATAGATATCCAAAAATCAGTTCTGAATATTTTATGACGAGAAAATTTTTATGATATCTGTTAGTGTATCTAGAATAAAGACTAATTTTCTAATTATTAATAAGATTTAAAATTAATACTTACTGGGTAAGAACTATTGATTTGCCTATCCAAGATTTTGTAGCTTGAAATTAATAATACATACTAACTTATATTAAAGTGCTATGATTTAACTATACAGATTGTACAATCTTATCGTTATTCAGTGGCTATTTCCAAAAGTGGCTAATTCCGTTTGTTTTACAGGCATGGTTCCATTTTTTTATGTTACGTCCCATCATATTAAAAGCCATTTTTGATTTTATTATTATTAATAAATTATTACTTTGTAAAAATTGAGATGTTTTACTTTTTATCCGGCCTTGTGTCCTTATAAGGTAAAACTTTCTCTGTGCTGTAACAAATAAAACAAGAAAAAAACTCATTATTTTGTGATAAAAGCTTCCCGAGTTAAAATGCTTTGTATTTTCTGAAATTTCAATGTTTTCGGTCATAAACACTTTTTTTTCCGTTTTCAGTGCCGGAAAAGCCAAAATTTCATAAAATTCGAAGCAGGAATAACTCGGTAAGCTCAAGTCATACAAAAAATGAAAATTCCTTTACTGTACATGATATAGCACGGAGAAATGTTTGCTAACTATAATTAATATGAATTCTACCAAGGAAAATTAAGAAAAACGTTTAAAACACATTTGGCTATTTACTTCAGTTCAATTATTAAAGTTCTTAAATCCTACAATATATTGTTACCTCACAAAAATGGCAAACGGGCAATCTGTGTGATTTTCTTGCGAAATATGAAGCGCAACTGGTTTGGAAAAATGGGAGAGCGAAGTATACTTTAAATATGCTTTCAAATTTCTTTTGAATGAAAATAAACTATATTTTACAATATATTAGTCACATTTAAGGGGGTCCGAGGCACAAAGATCTTCAAATTAAAAAAAAAATTATTGGATTAAAAATTTCTCTGTCGTTTTGTGCTTAAAATAACGTTTAAATCATGTTTCTATCTTAATTAAAACAGGAAATATTAATTTTTTTGTTTTGGTTTGTTTTCAAAATCTACCTTTAAAGCTATGGTTGTCAAGGTCACTTCTGTGAAATTGCGTTTTTCTTCATGATGAGTTTTTTCACCATTACTCATATTTAAATTGTTATAAATCAAGAACCGTTACAGATAAACCGTTCAAACTTGGAACATGCCTTTTTCAATAGCTTTACTTTAATTTAGATTTAGAAAATTTAAAAATATATATTACTTTTGAAAATATGACTTTTTTTTTAAAGTTAAATAATTATTTTTTCTAATTTTTAATTTAAATATATATTTTTTTAATTAATATATTTTTTTAAATGCTGAATCTAAATTAAAACTTATATATTTCTGTTCATTTAAATGAAAAAAAATTGGAATTCTGTAAATAATATTTCGAGTTAAAGGATTTTAAACTACCCCACTTTTTTAACAAAATTTAAATTTAAAATTTTTTAAAAAAACATTATGAGAAGTTTTATCATGCGATTTTGTTTACAAATGATATGGTTAACCATCATAAAAAATTTCAAAATTTTAACTCAGTAAAGAAAAATTTTTTGAAATTATGTACCGGACCCCCTTAATTTCATTACTGGATAAATTCCTAAATTTTAACGGAAACGCGTTCAATTAGGTACTGTGTTAAGAGCCTACGCTATATATAATTATAGTCAAGCGAAGAAACGAAACGTTAATGTTAATCCTAGATGGGTGTTATTTTCAAATTTCTAGCTTGGATTTTAATATTTTTGAATGATTTTTTTCTTCTTTGGCATAGGATAGCTGAGGATGATCTACAACCGTGCTAGTGTTTACTTTTTTGATTTTGGTCACAGATTTAAAAGAAAAAAAAATACTTTCACTGTCGTAACCGGTTAGAACCGGTTCTGAAATTGAAGCTATCCTAATATAAAGAAACAATAGCCAAAATCGAAAAAGTAAAAACTTGTCTGGTTATAGATCTTCCTCAATTATCCTATACAAAAACAAATAATTCAAAAATTTTAAAATCCAAGCTTGAAATTGGAAAATAACGCCTCCATAGGATTAAAATTAGCGTTCTCGTTTCTTCGCGTGACTGGAGTATCCCCTTATACAATAAAATAATTTTCCCTTCTTTGAAAAAATAAATAAGAAAATAAATGACTATTTTCTTAAAGCTTCTAAAGCATTTCCGTAATCTGAGATCAAACTACTTCTACTTTTCTTTTTCCTCAGACATTTTTTTTAAAGCAAGCAATCATATTTAGTTTGTTGAAATTGTTATTTTAAGCGAAAACGAAGATCGTTATTTATAATTTGAAGAATAACGTGAAGGATCAAATTCTATGTGCTATCAAATTTTAAAAATTTTTAAAAATGACACTTTATCCCTGACAAGATAATACACCTCATAATATATAGCGGAAAAGTATAAATTAAAAATACTGCTCCAAAAACAAACAGTTGAAGTCTAATGTGAAAACGTCATCTTGTTCTTTTTTTCGTTTGAAAGTATTCATATTTTCTAATTTACCTGTTTTCATATTTCAACAAAGACACGCTTTTTCTTAAAAGAAACTTTCCCCTGGGGAGTTAAATTTGTTTCACTTGTAACTATGCTTACACAGCACTGCTTTTAGGATGCTAAAAGTTTTGAAATTGCTTACTTCACACTTTTAAATTTACATTACATTTATTTCCATGAATTTTATTAAGTATTCCATTTTTAGATGAATTAGCAATTTTGACAGTACATTTTCATACATATAAATTTTTCTGTAATTTATCGAATGGATAACTGAAACCTTTATTCTAATTTAAAAACAAGTAATATAGAAATTTTGTTTTTAAAGTCAATTCCTACTTCGGCCATCAAAGAAAAATTTAATATAATCAAGCTAATATGAGTTTTTGTTGCATTAAAATATCTCAATTTGTTGATTTTCTATAAGCAAGTAGGTTTACAATGGAACTCAATGGGAATTTGGCGAAATATTACAGATATCGCCAAGTTGGCGTCACTTTTGGCGACTCATTTTGGCCGCCAAATTTGGCGGTATATCGCCAGGTTGGCGACAAACTTGGCGGTATTTGGCGACAGAACAGGGTCCCCCACTATGGTAACCCTTATTGAAAATACTTTCATTGAAATTCAATAACCAATGGCGGCCATTTTGTTTCCCATGCAAAACTAAAATTAATTAATTAAAATTTAATTAATTAATTAATATTTGAAAAAACTTTATTAACATCAATTGTCATCCAGTACAAGTTTAAAAAAGTTTATTTCAACCTGACAGGATGAATAATGAGTATTTTATTAACGATCGAAAATTTGTACAAGATAAATATATAAATATCTATATTATAAAGGACAAACATATCTGTGCGTAACGCATACGTCATTTTGCGAATGGCAACACTTTGAAATTTGAATTAAAATTTCGGTTTTGCAATTATATCTACGGCACATTTTTAAACTTCTAAACATCGCACATTTTAAATTTTAACACCATTGTATAAGGAAAGAAATGCTCTTTTAAATGCAATTTGTTTGAAAGCTGTATCTCAATTTATTTTTGAGATATTACTTTTTTTGTAGTTTTTAATACAAATTTTGTAATTGTGGCAATTGAAGTACTCCATTTATATTGAAAGTAAAGGGAAAATAGTCATGGTTTATTATTTTTATTGATTATATCCTTATTGATGCCATTTTCACAATACAAATTGAAGTAACTTTTTTATAATTTTTGAACAGAAAATGATGTCAGACTTAAAAAAAAAACACGCATTCTTCTTCATAAATCAGTTACATTTCAATATTTTTGCATTACGCTGATACTGAGTTGGAGACGCTAAGGCAAAATTATTCAGTGAGTAAAAATTATGTCATATTTAAAATAAAACGATCATTTATTTTGATAAAACTAAATATTTGACTAATACTAAATGGCCAATACTATGACAACTAAAGGCAAATTTCTGAATTTTTTTTTCGCGGGTATTGAGATTAGAACTCAAAGTTTGTGCGAATGTTCACATGAAAAGTTGTATCGGACAAACGTGACTTTAAGTTTAGAAATACATTCATTACTAATCTATTGCGCGTTAAAATACTTTCAAATTGTGAATTTGAGTGGTGCGTATGTAAATTATGGGAATTGAAAATAACGCACAATTTAGATTTCATGGGGGAAAATTTTTGATGTGACAAAGCGAAATCCTTTTTACTGATTTTTCATCCCATAAAAACAAACATAAAAGTCGCAATCGATAAATTCATCATAATTACTCATCTTGATTACGTATTCTAATAGAGTTTAATTTTTCAATAATTTAAGCAGTTGAAGTTTGTGGGAATAATAGTTTAGTAATTTTAGGTTAAAAATATTATTTGTTTTAAGAGTGAGACAACCAATGTTAGATGAATTTTTATTGTAATTATTTTTGTAGGTTTATTATAAATTCGATCTGAAGTTCCTTTCTAACATTTTAGTTCGTCGAATTTCGACGGGTTCCAACTCGTATAAATAATAAATATAGGGAGAGTGTGAGCTAATAGTAGGAATTGAAAAAAAAAAAATCTGTTTGCATGGGTGAAACTGAAAGAAACAATATTACTTAAAACAACATGCTTTAACTTCTCTTTTGACAGTTTTTAAGTCACCAGAACCGTTGAATGTATGGTGTCCTTCCTATGTTGTCATTTTTAAGGTTACTTTATTGTCTGTGGTTTAACACGCTGAGTGCCACGGTGGCGGACACTGAAGCTGAAAAATTTACAATGTTTTAAGTAATTTTTAAGAAAATATAATCCTGTAATGAATAAAAAGTAAGTAAATTTTAAATAAATTTTCAGTAATTACTTAAAACAATATATATATATTTAGTTTTATATCATGTTTTAGACCGTCAGTCACCGGTGTTTGACGCATTCTAAACGGAAAGTTCAATGTCAGTCACCGGTGACTGTCGTGGCGCTTAACGTAATAATCAATTTAGATTAATTGCTGAACTTTAAAATTAAAATGTTGAAACGTAAAACGTTGTTGATAAAGTGACGTATAAATTTTAAAAAAGTTAATAAAATGAATGTTGAAGTACATTATTAATATAAAAAAACATAAAGTTAATATTTTGATTTTGTGGTATTAAAATACATTAGATTAAAAAAAATTATTAAGCTTAGGTTAAGATTTTAAAAGCGTTAGTGTTTTTTTTTTAATTAAAAACAAAATTAGTCACTTTCAGTTTTTATTTCAGCAGATATCATTATTTCTTCGAAGATGCTTCGCTAGTCAGATAATTAACTCTTAACTGTTGTTACCGGTCTCACAGACCACTGTTTTTATTTTATTTTTCAATTCACACAGTTTAAATTGTAACTTTCAGTATAATTATAGGTACTAGTGATATTTCATTTTGTTTGGAACTCCAATACTATAGCTATAGACTTCTGAATATGCGAATTTAAATTATAATAGCCCTGCACATATATGTTAGTACTACAGGAAAAATATCCTATGAATTAATCGGTTTAATTGTGAATTAACTGCTTTCGATCAAGCTGTATCAGAAACCGCTTACAATATCTATGTGACAGTTTTTGTCACAACCGTTATAGGTTAATATTTCTAATATTTTTGTTGAATTTAACCCCTTGAGGGCCGGTGGGATACATTATATCCCACTTAAATTTAATCAAGATTTGCACCGCAAACATTTAATTAAATTTTATTTTTATAACTTTAGTAGGAAAAAGTTGTAAAATTGCTTTTCCTTATTTTGAAATTTTTTTTTCAAAGATTCCGGTGTGAATTCAACATTACAGAAACACAATCACGCCCCTCAAAGAATAGAACGGGAGGCGGATGCACGGACTATTACCTCATCAATTTGGCGGCTGAAATTCCAGGATTAGTAAAAACTCGATTCGCATATTAAAATGCAACTGGTCTGCCAAGCAGAGTCGGACCCATTTAGAGGGGCGGTCATGCCCAGGGCTCTCGCTGCCCCTCGCCATTCCGCCAAATCGCGATAAAATGCTTCATTTGGCGTGTAAACGAATAATCAGACTCGCCAAATTGCGAATGCTTAATTTCTGCTCTCTTTTTTTGTGTGTGTGTGCCAATATAATCGAGATTCTTATCCGCGTTACTGAACGATTGATGTCGTTTTTCATATTCAATCACACCATGCCATTTAGATTACTCTATTAATAGAGATATTGGCTAATTCAGTTTAGGAACAGCCAAATACAGAGAAAGGGTTATGCGATAGGTATTTTTCTATTGTCAGTTAATCACTATCTATGCGCAATCATCGGGCCGGTATAAATACAAACAAAATTACTCGCATCAGTAGTAAAATAGACTAAAGTTTTGCTGGAATTCAGCATTGAAATTAGCCATTTACCATACTCTTTATTAGTTGTATGCAAAGTATCATTTATCGGTCATTTTTTTCTATCGGTTAGAATGAAAATCTCATAGCAATTTTTAGTATATATTTTCACGATGAAAAATAGAAAATAGCTGTTTTTATTTAGGCTGCTAAAAGAATCTGAAACATATACGGGACATTCTCACAGTCTTTTGACTTTTATGTCCCTGAATAATAATTTTTATTTTAATACTTTTTTTTTTTTTGTTATTTCATATACTGGGGAACATCCCATTGCTATTGCATGATTGCATAACAATATTAACTAGATAAATAAGTTTCGGACGACGTTGGGGGTCCAAATACCAGGAAAACTCCTATACCGTCCTGTGCCCCTAATGCTGATTTTTAAGTTTGGAGCTGTCTGTATAAAATGTTTTCAATAAAAGTAATTCGATGTAATTTTTTTCCGAAAGTAGTACAATTGTTTTATATAAATATGTAGCAAAAAATTAACCTGAACACATTTTTACGGTTGATATTATTTTTTTAACTCTGTCCCTGGATTTTTCATCCTTACCGTCTCACTTGCTAAACTTATACAGAAAATCGCTTCAGATGCAGCTACAGAATTTTTTTCAAGTTTTTTCTCATGCAGAAGTATGCTAGAGAAAGAATGTCTATAATTCTTTGACAGGAAATTTACTGCAGAATTTAAATCAGCATTTAAATATTAATTTCAAGATCGTGGCTTTATTGGTAGTCTTACCGTTCCCAAGGTTCTTTCCTGCACTTTTCGAGGTAAATTAAAAAAAAAATAATAATAATTTAATCCAATGTTAACAACTGTTTCTAAAAATCAATGAACATTGTGGGTATCACTTAGTCTTAACATGATTTGCCTAAAAATAGCTGGTAATTTTCCTTACCGTTCCATCCTTACCGTCTCTTTTTTTTCCCATTTCGTCCCTTTTTTCCTGTACCGTTTCCTTTTTTTTACCTTATCGTCCCTTCTTTAACACCCCTTTAAGACAATGTTATACAAAAATTCTGTATTAAAAGTACTACATTTTTATTATTATTTCTTATTTGAATGTCCTGTGGGTACTATGCAAATTCATTATACGTAAAATTTTAGAAGAAAATAAAAAGTTATAGTGGTAAAATGGTAAGGAAAATTAAACTTGCAAGTTTAGCTTAAACCTCAGTTAAATAAAAAAAAATTTCGCTGCTGACCATTTTTTCTGTATTTTGAATCATTAAGTCATTCGTCTATCAGATTAAAATGTTATTTTAGCAAGTTTAATTTCACCAGATTTTTATTCCCGAAAGTCAAAAGATTGTGAGAATGCCCTATACACATTTAGGAGACATTTAGAATGAACTTACTTTTAATAGTTTGTATATCGTATGTTCGAATTTCTATTTTATAAGCAATTACAAAAAATTAGGCTTTTTAGAACATCGTGGAAAAAAAAATACAATAAGGGATTAAATATAGATTTTTCAGTGTTTCACGCCGAATCTATTTTGCTAACCCTTTTTTTTTTTTTTCATTTGGCTACGTTTTTTATTTCTTATTCGCCAAATTACTAATGTTGGTCAAAAGCCAGCGAGAACCCTGGTCATGGTCATGCCTCTCTTTTTTTGAAAGGGTGGGGTCACACATCTTTATTACCAAACTTTATATTTTAAATCCAAATGGACTAATTTCCTGGGGGTATACCAAATTTGTTGCAATAAATACCAAAAAATACCAAAATATCAAATTTGTTGCGTAAATGCATGAAGTTTTCAGGTATATTCGTAAAAGCATAAAATTTGCAGGTTTTGTCCAGAGACCAAGAAGAGAGTTTCCCCATGTTCTTATAAAAGCAAAGAGTCTTTCAGAAAAGGTTCTCAAAGTTAGCCTTTTACGCCGACTTTTGGACTCGACAATCGACAGTCATGAAAATGTTGTCTTGAGGGAGCAATGCAATTCAAGATGAACCACTTTTCAAGAAAATGAAAAACGTTATTTGATTCTTTGGTGTTTAAACAGTAATTTCAACAGTTTTAATGTATTTCTATATAAAAACTAACTCCGTGAATGTACCAGAAATATTGGAATTTTTAAGCAGAAAAAAAATGAAAACGCCTTTATTAAATGTTAGCATAAGGGGTCAGGTAACCTTTGAAGCGGCCAAAAATCGAAATTTTTTTAAATAGCTTTATAATTAAATATGATTCTTTAAGAACATTTAAAAGCAAACCCCATACAAAAATTCGCATTAGAAGAGAAGTTATGTGTCTAAAATACTTTGAGGTTTGCTATATGATCAACGGGTGATTCAATCTTTAAAGCCAATTTTATCAAAACAGCGATTTTGATTATTGCGAGCACGATTTCTGACAAACGGTTACCTTGAATTTCACGAAAATTTTGGTGGATGTATTAAACGTACAGAAGCACAAAATGACCTATTGTTATGTTTCTCAAGTAAGAAGTTTAGAATTCACGACTACTTTTGTATAAAAAAAAAATATCGATATTTCCAATTACTTATTTTTTTTTTCTCGGGATCTACAAGTTTTATTCTTTTTATTGTACGTCATTTTGAAAACACTTTATATCTGTACTCATTAAAAAAAATCTTGGCTTGTTTCAACCATTCAAATGGGAAAAATGATACGCGCAATGCATGCAAGAATAATTCTTTCGTAAAAATTGTATTATCTTTAAAAATAAATTTAAAAAAAACTATATATGTGTATACCTTTTCTAACAACTTTAATTGGTAAAATAAATCGTAACATGTGTTTTCAATTTTATAATTAAAAGTTAATTAGTTAAAGAGCGACTCCAATTCTTACAGAGGTCACTTTTCTGTACATTATTGGTTCAAAGGGTACCTGACCCCTTAAATTTTAAAAATGTATTGTTTTATATAATGCTTTTCGTTTAGAGGGGAGTCATGACCACCATGACCTTGGATCCGCGCCTGTTGCCAAGTCGTATCTTTGTGGGAAACACCAGCAAATTCGATGTTAGTGGTTGACTGGTAAGTTCACCATTGTGTTTTCCTGCTCCCAGTCCTCCGTGCCTTCATACCTTTGGGTGCAGGAAAACACAATGATAAACCTACCGATCAACTACTAAAATCGGGTCTGCAAGTAGTTTCCATCAAGATGATTTCCATGAAATTTTCTCTTTAGGTGAATGAAACAAGTTAAATAAAAGAGTGTCAAAAGAATCATTTTCCCGCCTGATATAAGCAATTGAGTCCCGAAATTTCGAATCTCAAACATTCAGAAAAAGAACTGGACAACTGGAAAAGTTTTATAAACGTCAAGATTAAGTTTTAATTATTAAACTTTAGGATAAGAATGCGTGCATATTTGAGAAAATCAAACAAATTGTAATAAAAATATGGTTCTTTAAAAATATTTGCTTTGTTTTGTTTCGAGTACAAACAATACAATATACCGGGAGATGGTTGCTTAGACCATCACCTCAGCGAGTTGACTTCTGAAATTCTAGGATTAGGCAGAACACGATTAGCATATTAAAATGCAACTGGTCTGCCAAATCATATCTTGGTGGAAATGACTTCCAGACCCGATTTAAGTGGTTGTTGAATAGGTTTATCACTGCGTTTTCTTGCACTCAAAGGTGTGAAAACGTGGAGGACTAAGTACAGGAAAACACAATGGTAAACCCACCAGTCAACTGATAGAATCTTCTTTGCAGGTGTTTTTCACCAAGATATGGATTGACAGACCAGTTACATTTTAATATGCGAATCGAGTTTTAACAAATTCTAGAATTTCAATTTTTAAAGATGCTATCTGTTCTGAAAAATCATCTGAAATATTTTAGCATTAATATACTTTCAAATATCATCACACGTACACACTTTCTCTTAATGACATTCGCAACAATTTTTTCTCAACACATATGTGTTAAAGAATTTAACTTTTTATTTTAAAAAATTGTGTTTAATTACAGTGAGAAATTTCAATTTAACCCTTTATGTACTGAATTATGAATTCATGAAAACTTTACCTTCTAAAGCATTTTTCGTGAATTGTTTAAACTACATTAGAAGATTTACATAATCATTTAATAAATTTTAGAAGGATTGGAAGATATAGAAGGATTCATTAAATTTGAATTTATAGGAATTTTGTGCAGAATTTATAACCCCGCTCAAATCTTTTATTTTAAAGATTTTTCTTAATATTTTGTAGAATTATGAAATGTACAAATATAACGTTCTTACAATAGAAATATAGAAATATTTCCGAATTGAAAAATCCCCCCCCCCCCCCCCCCAACGAATACTCAAAAGATGCAAAGGCAAAATGAATCCTCCTTTTAATATATTTTTGTTTTGTGTAACCAATAATGCTTTTGGAACAAGATAAAGTAATGCATCTATAACTCATTCTAAACTGTATTACAACTATCGATGTATTAAATGAATTTTATAACAAGTTATTTTAATGGTACTTATAAGTATCATCAATAGATAAAGGGTTAATGTTGTCAGGAGAAAAGCTTTTCTGTAGAACTTTAAAAAAAATTCTATCTACGAAACACTTTTACTATATTTTAAGTTTATTTATACTTAAGAATAATATCATTCTCATTATTTTAATTGCTGAAGTATTTTTGCACCAAACATGAGTGCATTTTCTCCTAGCAGCTCTCATATGTATCTTATCTCAGCACGTACACATTTAACTGTTTAACATTTTAAGCGAAATGGCAATTTACTTGAAGAAAGGAATTCGCACTAAAGTTTAATGCAGTTAGAAAATAAGTTTCATGACAACTGGGAACTATCCAGAAAATATTTTGAAAAAAAAAAAAAAAAAATCGGTATATTTTTTAATTTGTTAGTACATTAGAATAAACTTTTCTCAATTTATTAATTGCTAACATAATTTTATTTCAAACATGAATGTATTTTCTTCTGATAATGTTTTTCTCAACAATTACAATTTATCAAAATACTCAAATTAGTGCTATATATCATATTGCAATTAGGGATAGACATAAATTTAAAAAAAAAAAGGCAAAATATCTTTATTTACATTTCGACATGTTTCATTGCATCAGACGGCAACATTCTCAAGAAAATAAAATGATAAAACTATTTTCGCAAAAATTCAAATCGAAAAATTGGTAAACAAAACCAAAAATTACGCGAACAGAAGGATAATGAAATTAACTGCAATATTAACTAGTATGTTGTGGCCATCACAAAACTTTATTCTATCTCATACATGTCAATACTTCAAAATTCACTATCTCAGTGCGAAATTAAATGGCAATCTGTGTTCACCATGAGAATTCTAAAAATATGAAATTCCGTGCATTAGTTCTCGAGGTATGACTGTCACTGAAATCGTGTAAATCCAGCAAAATGCAGCATAGCAGCGCCACCTATTGAGTTATTTACACCAGAACCTAATTATCACCAACTTATGTCATAACGTCTAACTGAATATGAAGTTTGAGGAAAATTCGTGCATTCGTTCTTGAGATAGAGGTATTGCGCTAATCATGACAAATGCAGCATAGAAGCGCCACCTGTTGAGCGATTTGCAACACATAATCAGCAGCAATATTAATCAAGTTATACTTAAATCTGAAGTTTGAGGAAAATTCGTGCATTAGTTCTTGATATAGAGCTATTGAGGAAATAGTTCAAAATGCAGCATAGCAGCGCCACCTATTGAACGATTTACACCAACACGTAGTCAGCATCATTTCATAGGAAGGACTAACTAAATCCGAAGTTTGATGAAAATGTGTGCATTAGTTCTTGAGATAGAGCTACTGCGAAAATAGTGTAAATCCTGAAAAATGCAGCATAGCAGCGCCACCTGTTGGGCGATTTACACCAAAACGTAATAAGCATCCATTGATGTCAAGGACTAACGGAATCTGAAGTTTTATAAAAATCCGTGCATTAGTCCTTGAGATAGAGCTTTTGCGGAAATCCTGCAAAATGCTACATAGCAGCGCCACCTGCAGGGCGATTTACACCAAAAACTAATCGGCACCAATCTATATTGGGGACTACCTGAATATAAACGCTTATTAAATTCCGTGCATTAGTTCTTGAGATAGAGCGCCCACAAAATTTGTGTCACACACAGACAGACAGACTCACAGAGTGACATTTTGTAAAAACGTGTTTTTTTGGAATCTATGACCCATAAAACGTGTAAATCCGTCGAAAACTGGAATTCGAAAATTTTCATGAAACCAATACTTTCTTCTTGTAAAGATAGAAGAAAGTAAAAATGGAAATTTGTGAACATGAATTTTACATTATTGTTTCATGATCCTGCACAGCATTTTCTTTTCCAAATTTGAGTTATATTCCAAAATTCCAGAATTAAAAATACAACAAAAAAGCTACAGCTCTGGCCAGACTATATAACAGAAAACCTTTACAAATAGATTTAAAGAAAACTAGAATAATTTATACATCAAGATCGTATTTGCCATCCATCATCAGAGAATCAATAGAGATCTTCTTACGCAATGAGAATATTTGCTGTGTCCTTGGAGCTCCCTAAAATTTGAAAAGAAATGCTACACAGGATCATGAAATAATAATGTGAAATAATTCACGTTCACAAATTTTCATTTTTAATATTGCAATTAATTTCATTATCCTTGTGTTCGGGTGATTTTTATTTTTATTTTTGTTTTTATTTACTAGCCCCTTCGGGACGAGCATCTTTTACAGAATTATTAATCTTTTATCACCGGTTTCTCAAGACAGAAATTTTTGCCTAAATTGAATCGATTAAAAGACTGCCATGATTCAGTTCCTGTTAGTATCTCCATATTATTACTCTCGGGGATGTGGGGCAAGTAGCCCCAGGCTCCTCGGAAAACTGTCAGAAGTCTCTCTTGGATTAAACAAGGCAAAATTTACGATAAATATTTACTGGTGAGAATAACCCCTGATTATGAGCACCTTACCCGTCACGTATACCGGTCGATCGTCCTCAAGGGGTTAATTTTTAGATTTGAAATTTTGAAAAATATTTTTACCATTTTATTTTCTTGAGAATGTTGCCATCTGATGCCCATGAAACAAGTCGAAATGTAAATAAATAAAGATATTTTCCTTTTTGTTTATCACTAATAGCAATAATTGAGTATTTTGATATTTTGAAGTGATTTTTATATATAGCTTAATTACAATTTACTTTAAATTAAATTGCTAGATTTAATTGAAGAGAGGAATTCCTACTAATATTAAATATGCTGTTAGGGAAATATATTTCGGACACCTACTATATATCCAGAACACTCATTCCAAACATAGGATCAGTAGTTTCTGACTTTTTCCTTTCTTATTATATTAATTACTGAAAAATGTTATTTTCAACACGAATGTATTTTCTTCTAACAACTTATGCATTTAAATGTTTTGTAGTTTTAGATAAATTACATTTAATTAAAGATAAAATAGAGTCTGATACTTCAAAAAGAGTTTTATATCAGCTACAAGTTAGTGATGGGCGATTTCGATTTTTTTAATCGATTTAATCGATACTATGGCCAACTCGATTTAATCGATACTATGAATTTTTTAATCGATGTCTCTAAGACAAAATAAGGTAATATCATTTTCATTTTCCTTCAAAAATTGAAGATAAAGTAGTTGGATGTGCCAATCCCAAAACTTTCATCTGCCTCATAAATGTTAAAACTTCAAAATTCGCTATCACGGTGTCAAATTTAAATGATAATATATGAGCATCATGAGGATTCAAAAAGCATAGGTTCGTTGAAGTATGTGCCTTTTTAAAAGAAAATATAAGCATTGCATTTTCCTAACAAGTCATTGAATTTCGGCTCACATCCTCTTAGGCTAATGTCAGACGAACGTCTTTTTTTTGCACGCTTTTTTCGCTCTTACGCCATCCCTACACCTTCGCTAGCGTGTGTAGGGACGGTGTAAGAGCGAAAAAAAAAGCGTGCAAAAAGACGTTCGTCTGATATTAGCCTAGATGTCCGCAACGGAAAATCCCAATTCAAAGAGCATAAAAGTGACAGCTGTTGGGCAGTATACACCCAAGCCTAATAAGGATCTATTTATCTGAAAGTGTAACAGAATATGAAGTTTGATTAAATTCCGTGCATTAGTTTTGAGATATGGTTATCACGAATATCATGCAAAAAAACAGTATAGCAGCGCAGCCTGTTACATGATTAACACGAAAAACTCAGGAACAACTTATGTCAATGACACATAATCCGGTCATTACTTCTTGGTCATTACATTCCGGTCATTACTTCTTGAGATATTATCGCTGATATCTTGTAAATTCTGAAAAACAGTGTTGTCAGGGGCTGGTACTGGTGGACAACCCCCCCCCCCCCCCCCACGGAACATTGAAATTTCCCTCATGAAGATTTCAGATTTTAAGGTTAAGGGACAAAAGTTCAATTCCCCCCCCCCCCCCCCCGAAACTCTAGAATGTCCCTCTCCAGAACCACAGAAATCTCTCCCGGAGAAAAATGTCTGAATTCAACACTGCTAAAAAAAAAGGCAGCATAGCAGCACAACCTGTTATATCATTTACCCGAAAACCTAATCATGAACAACTTATGACAGAATATTAAGTTTGATGAAATTCCGTTCATTAGTTCTTGAGATATGATCCCTAAAATCGTTTAAATCCAGAAAAATGTGTTGAATTCCGGGGGTAGCCCGGAGGGACATGTCCCCCCCCCCCTATGCAACATTCAAATGTCCCCCCAGAAGGTTTGAGATTTTATGCTTAATGTACAAATGTCCAATCCCCTTCCCCTCTGAACGGTCCCTCTTTGGATCCGCAGAAATCCCTCCGGGAGAAAATTGTCTGAATTCAAAACTGCTGATAAAATCTGCATAACAACGCCGACTTACACCGAAATCTAATATGCAACAATTTATGCCAACATCTAACTGAATGTGAAGTTTGATGAAAACCCGTGCATTAGTTCTTGAGATAGAGCTATTGCGAAAATCGGTAAAATGCAGCATAGCAGCGCCACCTGTCGGTAGATTTACATCAAAAAGTAATCAGCACCAATTTATATGAAAGTCTAATTGAATCTAAAGTTTCAACAGATTCCATGCATTAGTCCTTGAAATAGACCGCTCACAATTTTTTTGTCAGAGACAAACAGACAGACTGACAGACAGACAATGTATAAAAATAGTCAAATCGTATTCCAGACAAGATCTTCTAAAACTATAAATCCTTCGAAAACCGGAAGTCGAAATTTTTCACGAATCCAACGCTTTCTTTTTCTAAAGACAAAAAAAGCAAGAAAAAATGATCGATTCTGTCGATTCTGTCCGAAAATTAAGATCAGAAATGGCGAATCGATTCAGTTCAAATTCGATGCCGATGTCGATCTTTAGATGCGGGCAGAATCGCTATATTTTGATTTACTTCAATTTTTTAGATTCGGGCGAATCGATTCAGTTCAGATTCGATGCCGATTTTTAGATGCGGCTGAAATCGTTATATTTTGATTTACTTCAATTTAAATCGCATCGCGCATGATCCACGATTCGGGTTGAATAAATTCCTCCAATTTTACTGTTTTAGTGGCAGAACTGCTGTAAAATTTTGTATAAGAGCCTTTTTTTTTTTTCTTTCTAGGTTCAGTGTTGAATGGCGGGTTGATTTCTTGACTGCGCCGGTCGGAATGAGGGGGGGGGGGGGGGGGAGATTTTAGAGTTCCGTAAGGGGAATGCACATTTTTCCATTAAAAAGCATAAAATCTCAAAACTTTCGGGAGGGACATTCCAATGTTCCCCCGGGTCACCCCCTGAATTCAATACTTACTTTTGTTTCGAAGCCTAGTTATTCGGGTTACTAGTTTATTATGTTGTATTTTTCAAGTTCATCCCTTCTAATCCTTTTCACCCCCCCCCCCCCCTTCCTCGCCAATCTTAATTTACAGGGCCGTTCAAAATATGCATGCTATTTTAAAAATGCCCAATTCTCGTTCTATTTTATTATAAATCCACATTTTGAAACCTTGACCAAAGATACATTTGAGGTCGCTCCTCCCACCGTTTGAGACTTACCTGCCCCCCGGGGGGCATATTTATTGTTTCTTCCAAACCATCTCGTGTAACATATTGTTGGAAAGCTTTTAACGTCCTCTTTTATTTTCTGTCCTTCCTCCCCCCTCCCTAGTTACACGCTCTTGGCACTTTTTACCTCACAGGCTATCAAAGCCTGAGATTTAATGCGCCCGTCGGTATTGTATGTATGTATGTATGTACGTAACGCGATAACTCTTGATAGAAATATCCGATTTGCTTCAATTTTTTTTCTATGTTCATTCTGCTAAAACGCTTACCTGATTAGTTTTGGGGGTTCATTGGTTAAGTATAAAGGGAGTAACGGGGGCTAACCCCCCCCCCCCTTATCTTAGATAAATGGGTTTTTCATGCAGAATTATCAGATTTTCTTCAAATTTTGGTATACCGGTTAATTTTGATAACGAGTTTCTCTGATTATATTTGAAGGTTCATTGTTATAGTCTAAAGGGGGGAGGGGGAACGAGAGGATAATACCCTCCTTAATTTAGATAAATAGGTTTTGCTATCCGATTTACTTCAAATTTGGTATACCAGTTTATTCTGATAAGGCGCTTCCCTAATTTGATTTGGAAATTCATTGGTTAAATATAAAAGGGAAAACGGGGGCTAATACCCCCTTAATTTAGATAAATGGGTTTTTGTATCCGATTTGCTTCAAATTTGGTGTACCGATTTATTTCGATAAGGCGCTTCCCCGATGACATTTGGAGGGTCATTGGTTAAATATAAAGAGGGGAAACGGGGGGGGGGCAATTCCCTCCCCTCCCCTTAGTTTATTTTTCGAGGGGGATTATTCTTTGAAATAAGAGCATAATATACAGTTAGTGTGAATAGCCTATGAGCTCAATGCCATCAGTTTAACTGGGCACTTTTCTTTTTAGCTCACAGGCTATCAAAGCCTGAGAGCTAATGTGCCCGCAGTTTCTGTATGTATGTATGTACTTACATACGTAACGCGATAACTCTCGATAGAAATATCCGATTTGCTTCAATTTTTTTTTCTAGGTTCATTCTCATAAGGCGCTTCCCTGATTAGTTTTGGGGGTTCATTGGTTAAGCATAAAGGAGGGGGTACGGGGGCTATTCCCCCCACTTAGATAAATGGGTTTTTCATGCAGAATTATCACATTTGCTTCAATTTTGGTATACCGGTTAATTCTGATAAGACGCTTCCCTGATTAAATTTAGAGGTTCATTATTTAAGTATAAAGGGAGGAACAGGGGCTAACCCCCCTTAATTTAGATATATGGGTTTTTCTATCTGATTTGCTTCAAATTTGATAACTAGTTTATTCTGATAACGCACTTCCCTGATGAGATTTGGAGGCTTTTTGTTTAAGTATAGAGATGTGACAAGGGGGGGGGGATTCCCCCTTAATTTACTTTTCGGAAGGCATTCTTTGAAGTAAGAGTATAAAATACAATTATTATGAATAGACTGTGAGCTCAATGCCATCAGTTTAACTCGATACTTTTCTTTTTTATTTATTAGTGTTTCAGTGAGTGCACTCTGCATGTCAGCGAATGAGTCAATAATTGTTTATGGTTTTTAGATTACTGCTGGGGGAAAAAAAAAAAAAAAGAAAAGAAAAAAGAAATAAAAAAACATATAAACAAGGAATGTACTTTTATTTATTTGTTAACCAGATAAAAGTATGTTATTTCATTCTTAATGGCTCTAGGAAGAGCACTTTTTTTTTTTTTTCTTAACAGCTAAATATTTGATAAACATTAAAAAGAAAGATATTTATAAACTGTAAATGAGATAAGGAGATATATATTTTAAAAAGGGAAACAAATTTTAGTTAAATATCTTATTAAAAGGAGAATTTTGATTATTAATTGGGGGATAAATAGTATGTGATACTTGGTTAATTACATTCATCACAGCTATTTTAAAAGAAGATTTGCAATATTTGCACACTTATAGAAGACCCTAAAAAGACAGAAAAACCATTTAAGTTTTTAAATAAATTTAGAGCCTTCAAAATTTCGCTCATCTGCGCATTTTTAAGAATGACGTTTATAGGAAGAAAGTCCCCATCTGTTTCGTTGAAGGAAATAAGAGTTAGAGTAGAAAGTACATCTTTTCCGGATGAAAAAAAAAATCATTTCTTTCTTTTTTTTTTATCTGACCGAGATCTTTTTTTAAAAATAAATTTAAATATAATATAAATTATTATCAAAATTACATCTTAAAAATAATAATTTTAAAAGTTAAAAAACCTTATTTTTTGATTCAAAGGTCTGTAGTAGCTTACTTCTGGGCCGCTAACATTGTCTATGGCCCACATAAATGGAGGTGAGGGATAGTCGTTACGGCCGTGTTGATTCGCTAAGTTTTGGAATTACTATTTTTCAGCTTATCTGTGTGAATCTGTGAACATCGAACTATCGATTCAATTATCGATTCTAGAATTTGGGAATCGATTCTTATTGCGATCGATTCTGTTTTATACGATGTCGATTTTAATCGATTCTCAAATTTTCCAGAATCGCCCATCACTGCTACAAGTTGTCCAAAAACGCCTTAGTAGATTCTGAATTTTGCATACTTCAGAATACTATTTTTCCTCGTTACTTTAATGGCTAAAGTAAATGTATTTCAAAGCAAATATATTTTCTCCAAATAACAACTGTAATATTTGTTTCTAACCACGTACACATTTAAGGGTTTAAGATCTTTTTAAAAAAATTACATTTAATTGAAGAGAGGAATTCCTACTAAAGTTTAATGATGTCACAAAAAAATACAGTGAAACCTCCCTGTGCGACCACCTTCATTAAGCAACCACCTACCTGATCGACCATTTTTTCATGGAAAGAAATTTATTCCCATATGCTCAATACTAATTTTACCTCCATTCAGACACCATCCCAGATGAACTCCCTCCATGAGCGACCAATTTCTTTGAAGAAAATTCAGTTTTTTCTGGTCGCTTGAAGAAGGTTTTAATAGAAAAATAATTCCGAAGAGCGCATTATTCATCAAAATTCTAAACTAAGTTTAGATTTTTTTTTTCCGGTAACTTTTAAGTGTTTAAACCCCTTTGTGCTTTTTTAGGCAATGAATTTAACTCTGATGGCAAATTAAGAATGACGGTCAATAAACTCCCCTGCCATTTTCTGTCGGGGAACTCTCAAAGAAAAGGATAAATTAATGAAATCGTAATTATTTATTCGCGTCCATAAGAAATTCCATTTATTTGCTGAACTTCGAAAGGTCTGGGAAATAAAAGTTATAAAAAGATAAAACCGTAAAATCCAAGCAGACGCCAATGTATTCATTTTTTAAACTCTGCGGTAATTAACTTAATGTGATTAACTTTTATTTTGATACTTAAATTTTAATATTTTTTCCTAATGTGAAAAATGCATTTTAGTAACATTAATTGTTAACTTTTTTTTAATATTTAAAAATCTAGATTTAAATATGACCTCCATTAAGAGACCATCTCTCGGAGGAACCAATTTTTATTGGAACGGAACGTGGTCGCTTTAGGGCGGTTTTATTGTAGTTACATCACAACACTTGTTTAACAATCCAGAAAACACCTTAAAAGCTTAGAAAACGTAGTTTAAGAATTTTTACTTTCTGCTTACTTTCATGGCTAGTGTACATTTATTTCAAAAGTAAATATACAGTAGAGCGCCGATTATCCGAACCCTAATTCGGATAAGCAAAAGTTCGGATAAATGGACAGACAGTTTAAGGGATGTTCCTGACTATACTAGAACTTTCAGCTTTCACACGTTATCCAGGCTTAGGACTGGCAGCACCAGTTAGTGCTAGCGTGTTTAAAAACTGGTTTTTTTTTTGTTGTTGTTTACTTTTCTATCCTTTAAATTTTATTTTCTCTTTTTATCATTTTCTGGACTCTAAAGGTTATAATTTAAGCAAGAAAGCTTTCGATTGTTGCTTGCTTCAAAGAAGACGTTCTTTCCAATGCTGCCATATCTCGAATTCTTAAATACGTTAGTTGAATAGGATCAGAGTTCTTCTGCCGTTCGAGCCATTTCATAGCTGTTTCCAAACATTCAAAGGCTTCGTTATGTGATGGACCTGGGTCATTTTCAGAGCAATCGTTTTCATTTCTACAATTTCTTTTTCATCATAAATCTCATCTACAATCTCATATTGATTACAAATTTTTTTTGAGAGAAATATGCTGTTCGGAAAAATGAAAGTTCGTAAAAAAAATTTTTTTTTTGAGAGAAATAGGCTGTTCGGATAATTGAAGTTCGGTTAATGGGAGTTCTGATAATCGGCGCTCTACTGTATTTCCCTTAGTAATATATGCAACGTATCTCAGCATTTTACTTTAACGGAAATCAAATTTCCCTAAAGTGAGGAATTTCTACTAAATTTTAATGGTGGCAAAAAAAGTGTTTCATGACAGCAATTTTTCCCTAGAAAAAGCCTTAAACTATTTGTTTTTAAAATGTAATGAACGTAGTTTCAGAAATTTCTCATGCTTAATACTAATTCTCATTATTTTAATTGCTGTAAGACTGCCAAAAGCTGAGATTATGAAAGATTATGATTTCGGAATGCCTGACAAAATAAAAGTTTTAAAGTTAACGATGGCTTGGAAAGTTTTATTATTTGAGTGTTAATTAATTTCAAATGCTTTGTGTGATAGTTTTAGTAAATTTAAATGAAGCTATAAGTCAAAATTCCTTTAAAAGTTTAACACTGTAAGGGGGGGGGAAATGGTGTTTCGTGAAAGCAACAAAAATATCCAGGAGACAGCTTAAATAGGTATATTTCGGAAATATAATGTAAATACTTCTCGAGTTTGTGCATTCTTAAAAGTAATTATTTTCCCATCATTTTAACTGTTGATTTATGAGATAAAACATCGTATGCAAAGAAAAATTATGAGTTCAAAATGCCTAGTAAAAAAACAAAAATAAATAAAAATAAATAAATAATAAATAAAATAGAGTTGACGATGACATGAAATTTTTCCTTTTGAGTATTTCTTTTTAAATTCCCTTAGTTATCGACCGGTTTTGTAAAATTAAATGGCGTTTAGATCATAAACTCTTACTAAAGTTTAATGCTGTCAAAAAAAAAAAAAAAAAAAATGTTTCGGGACAACAATAAAATCTCTAAAAAGTAGCCTAAATAAATAATATTCGTGAATATAATATCATTATTATTTTTTTTTTAATTTTATCATTCTTACGAATAATAATTTCTCTATTATTTTAATTGTAAATATTTGTCTATCAAACATTATAAACGGGGGACGAATGAAAGAACTGAAAATCCGCAAGCGGCCAGTACCGCTGATTTAACTAAACAACAACACTTGTCTTCTTTATTAGAGAAAGATATAGGCAAGAAGGCGTTGTTGTTCTATAGAAACAAAGCTTATTCAAAGTTGTTTTTCTTAGGGTACCTCTATATGAGAGGGGCGACATACGATGCTCAGACTGTGTTTAGATAGGTATGTTTGTCTAAACTATGGAAAACATGCATTTCGAAACTTGGTATTACTCGCCTGAACGAGTTCGATTATACAAGTGAGACACATTAACAAGCGTTACCTTGGCGATAATGGCAAACTCACCAAGGTATTTGGCGATTAACTTTTGTCCGGAATCGTCTCAACCAATCAAATTTTGTATCCCGTATGTCTACACTCTTATATCGAGGCAGTTTAGTTTTTCTTCTTTCTGAAAATTTTTAATTTTGGACAAGTGCTAGTTTTGTTTCTAATCCTTCAAGGTAATCTAATACTTCAGTTATAGAAAATTAAATTTAACATTTTGGAGACGAGAGCCTGATATACTATTTTAAATATTTCAGTACCGATATATCCGAATAATAATTCTTAGCTGATTAGATAAGCTGGAGTTTAATGTTCAGAAATAATTTAAATAATAAAGACCGTGTGCAACCTATCAGACATACATACGCGATGTGCGTCCCAAAAGTGTTAATCAGCAGATTCTCTTATCTTTTCTATTAGCTGTTTAAATATGTATTAATATTATCTTAATATGTATTACACAAACCTAACCTAAAAGGGCCAAAATGTGACAGCACACCGAAAAAAGTACAGCTGTATTGTTGTATTTGTCGTCACGTGACCTGGAAAATGACTCATTGTGTAATCGGTATGTCCTATTTTGTGACGAATGGCAAATATAATTAAAAAGTAGGTCACGGTGCTGTCACAATGGAGTCACAAAGTTGTGGTGACCTGTGAATCGTAACTTGTCTCTATAGTCAGCGTTTGCACACAGTCACAACAGTGACATTTCATTGACATGACATCGACTAGTTGTGTTATTAGTGTGTTATTCCTGTGTTCTTAGTTAGGGTATTATTTCTTTTTTTGTAAAGATTCACCTACATTTCTCGAAAAGGAGATAACAAAAAATTCATCCCTACTTTTAAACCTTCATTAATAAAACCTTTTGGATACCACTAATTTTTATCTTTAATTTTCCTCATATATAATGGCAGACATATTTGGATTACATAAAGCAAATATTTTAGTACGGAAAAGGTGACGTTTTTTTTTCTATTTTTAGTTTATTGTGTCAGAAAAACGAAACTGTTAACTCTCTTGCTGCGTAATTGTTTTATCAAAATATGTTACAAAATTACGCATTCAACCCCTTCGCGACAAGCGTCTTTTACAGATTTTTTAAACTTTTATCACCGGTTTTTCAAAACAGAAAATTTTGCCTAATATAATCAGAAAAATGCCTCATCATAAGCCAAAATTTACAATAAAAGGTAACTGGTGGGAATAGTCAAGGAGGGTTAATTAGATGAAAAAAATGCAACAACGAGGAAATCGCGGGATACGCAGCGAGAGGGTTAAGTGGATGTTTATTACTCATTGTAATGTTCGTTTTATTTTTATCTATTTATTTATTTATTTGCTTTATTTTATTTTATTTTTTGCATAGTTTATTTTCAAACTTAAAATCACACAAAAGTTACATTCTTTTTTTTTCTTTTCGGGTTTTATTTTTAAATTGGCATTTGGCATGCATGTAAATGTCGAATTCAGGCAATATTTTCCAAAGTGAATACTTCATTCTGAGTAAATTTTATCTGTTTATCCCTCGAGAAATATAATCTCCTTTATAAAACTGAAAGAAAAATTATATATTTTTAAGAAATAACATTTTTATCGAATTAAACAAATATCCAACCTTCGTGTTTAAATATTTGCTGCTGATTTATCTCTGTAAAAAAGTATTCAGTGTTTAAATTTAAATTTGTAAACTAAATTATTTGTAGTGTTAAAATATATATACTTTTTCATTAAATAACTACAGTAATTCGTAAACATAAAATTGGATTCTGTAGTTTGCGTTATTGTTTGTATTTTGGGATTACTTATTTATCTTTATATTTGTCTTTTTGAAAATAATCTTACTTATTATATAAAGAGAAAAAAAATCTGTAAAGGTTTGTAAACTAATTTACAAGAGAATGTAAATATATTACCATTACTATTGTAAACATTTTAATTAACAAATATTTGCCCTATTTTATACCATGCACAATTTTATTTTATGTACAATTTTATTTTATGCACAAGTTAGATTTCGATTATAAGGATGAAATACTAAAAATTAAAAAATAAAGTAATCATTAAGATTAATGCGATCAAAAGATTATTCCTAATACAATGAACATGCTGTTTATTTACAAAAAAGAAATAATAATATTTTTTTCTATCCGAATCATTAACAAAGTATTCAATTTAAAATTAAAATTTCGCTTAAAATAAAACTATGTTTATATGAAATATTGTTATGCACAAAATTGCATGATTTTCAAAATATAGCATTTTTGTACAAAAAAAAGTTATTTTATTTTCTTATACTCTATATTTTAAAATGGATCTAATTTATAATGTGGATGGAACAACATGTCCTAAAAAAAACAACTATAAATACTCGTATTATATAGACAAATATTTTTTCCCCGTGTTTGTGCACAGCCTACATATTTTGCTGTTGTAGAAATTAGAATTATATTTTAGTACGAGGTACATTTTGACTGATTTGGCTATTAAAGGTTTCAGACTCTCTGGAGAAGAAACAAACTCTACTACCGAAAATAAAATTTATTTTGTTAGATTTTTTTAAAAGTAATTATGTATATTATAAAGGACAAACGAGTCCGTGCATAACACTGACGTCACTTCAACGGTGGCAACAGCAGACGATTAAATTTAACTTTTATTAATTTTTATTGTAATTTTTTAAACTTCTAAATACCGCATATTTTCAATTTTTACACCGTCGAATATGGAAAAAATATACTTTCAACCACAATTTCAACCACAATATTCCTAAAACTATATCGCACAATGGGGAAAAGACGTTTGTTGTGTATTTTAATGATGTTACATTATTGCAAACATAATGAAATTGATATGCTTTTATGAAGTGCACTAAAAATGTTTTCCATCTAATATGGTGTGCAAAGCATGTATCATTCATTTACAGGGTCACTCAAGAGAATTCGGTTAAACAATGGTCTACAGGTAAAAATTATTTGCAGCTTATTTTAATAATATTACATTATTTCAAACATAATAAAAATCTGTATATTACAGAAGCACTACACTATACTTATTGTAGAAATTCACACTATACTTATTGTAGAATGTCACGTGCGTAATAATTATAGTTCATTTACAGGGAGAAACAAAAGTTTTCGGTTACGTTACCGTATATAAGCGATAAAAGTTGGAGGTGAGTTTTATGATGTGCTGTGCGTTTTTATGTTTAACTCTGTTTTTTAATTGTCTTCCGTATATTTGATGTAATTACATGTAATCCGATAGACTACCCCGTTGGGGACGAAACTTTGGTATCCGTGCACGAGATGGCACGGATAACAATTTCTCTTTCACGCGAACAATTTAAATTTGATAATAATTATATAGGTAGAATTAACTTTTTATTTTTGATGTAACAAATACTATTTCTTTTAGAGACCGACCGAAAATTCGTTTTCAGCCCAAAATCCGAGTTTCGCCGAAAATTCGGCTGGACTGAAACTATATGTATTCCAAAAATCTCCTTTCTTCGTTTGGGAATTTTCAACATTGCTAATTGATTTGAGCTGTATCGGCTCAAATGAGACATTCTTTATTTATTGCTATGAACTTCACTGTTATAATTATCAGTCATCACTGGCTTAAGACGTGAGTGCAAATAATAAAGCAAGAAATGCTTATATGACTAAACTTTGAATATGCTTTTATGAAGTGCACTAAAAATGTTTTCCATCTAATATGGTGTGCAAAGCATGTACTGCTGCAAATTAACATGCTCTTAAACTGCTGCAGAGTTAACAGTAACAGAAAATTTTTAGTTTGAAACCGCTGAAGAGTTTCGAATTCTCTTTGAGAAAGTTCTAGTATTGCAGATTTCATTTACAAAATTCATTATAAAAGATAAATCGAGATACCTAAAACATTTTTTTTTATTAGATAAAATTCGTATAATTAGAAAATCATTCTGTGTCGGAGGTGAAATAATTACATTTTATTTTATATGAAAATAAAAAGTTTTGGTCAGAGGCACAGAGAGTCAACTTGGGCCACACGTATGATTAATTAATAATTATGTATATTTATCTATGTATTAATTGCTTTAAAAAAATTTTTTTTGGACATTTTCGTTTTCGTTTTCGGCGGAAAATAGGAAGATTACGGAATTTCGGTTTCGGTTTCGGCCTTGAAAACCTGTTTCGGTCGATCCTTAATTTCATTAAATATTGTTGCGAAGCCATCTCACTTGAACAGTATATATCGAGTAAAAAGGTCAGTCTAACTGGCTTAGGCTTTTGCTCGACGCTATGTCTACCACCCACTGTTCATGAGGTACCTAGTTCAATCTTCCACACCACTTATCCAGTCTTAGCGTATTAATGTTGGTACCATCAGCGGCACGAAAAGTTTGGAGAATAGTCTTTATCTTTAATAATTATTACGCAAAATTTTCTGATGTGAATTTTGACTAACAATCTTGCAACTGAGATTATAATGTTTATTTTATTCAGGACAGTGATTAGTCTTCCGTATGAGAAGTATGAAAAGACTTATTTTATGTTCAATTTGAAAAACTTTTGCTTCAATTTTGTACTAGGATAAATAATAATAATAATAATAATAATAAAATTAAGAATGGAAACGAACGAACTTAACATTATATTCTAATATTAACTAGCTAAATTTTAACTATATTCTAACGATCCGTTTTTTACTTCCTAAATTATCTAAATTTTTTGAAATAATATAGACAGCGTATCGTTTAAAATGATATACAACGCAATCTTCATGATTACTTTTTAAAACCATATCACGTCTTTTTCGTCTGAAGCAGATATGAAAGCAATTAAATATCCATTATTTTCTCATTTCAAAATCAGCTGATGTGCAACTGCATTTGTCGTTGATGAAGGGCTTAAATCAATGGAATTTAAGTATCATGCAATCTATTAATTCATTTTGGAGATGAAGGGTTATCGAAAAGTACCCTTCTGATACTAACGTTTAAACAAGAACGAAAAATCATGCATCCAGCATAGATTATGACACACTTTCCACCGTATTCAGAATATTGTAACCAAACTTCACAGTTTATTAGCACTATTTCTACTATGATTTTGTCTATACCTATTTTTACCTAAAGGTATCTTTTGACACCTTTGCGTTTGAATGCAAATAATTGCCAAAACTGTTGGGATTTCAAATTATCACTTAAATACAGATAATTTGAGCATATTGCGTATTTATTAGACATTAGTTAGCGAGTTAGAGCACAGAGAGGCGGCAGACAGATAGACAAACCGAATTCTTAAACACTTTTCAACTTTGTGGGAAAAGCTAAAAAAAACAGTTTCCATGCAAACTATTGAGTACGTGTCTACTTCTCAGCGATGCAATTTGTTTCACATTGTAAAAAGAAACTTTAATCTAGGAAAATATACAACCACAAACAAAAAGATACAATAACCTTTTCCGAGTTATCCACGATTTCGAACTGAGTTCTTTATTTTTAGAAACCTCAAAAACAATATTTTTTTGAGATTTAAATGAGTATTTATAAAAACAAAGTTGTTTTCTATCGATTCACAAGTAAACATTTTGATGTTCAAGAGATATGTTAAACATGTTCCATTAAAAGTAGTACATTAAAATAATTATAATGTTATTACTCTAGCATGTATAAAGTCAATTAAGCAGCTGAATATGTTTAACTGAGAATTAATTGCATCATAAGAATCTGTTCTTCAGGATAGAGAAAGCTGATTATCACATTATACCGAGGAAACGTTTCCAAAAATCTGTGGCAGCAAAAGAAACTTTGTTTTTATAAATGACTGCTTAAGGGGACTGTGGACCTTTATTTTAGTAGAAATCGATCGAAAAATCGAAAATTATTTTTGTGCATATTATTATTCTCCAGTTTGTTCTGAGCCATTTGCGAAAAACCGCATACAGATGCGATTATTTTTCACAAAGTTACAAGCATTTGAATTTTGTATTCAAAAAATTTCTCAGCCCTTTAATATAACTTAAATCTGTTTTTCTCAATACTGATTTTTCAACGTTTTTAGATTTTTGAAATGCTCCAGGCGTCATAATTTTTGATGAAAATTCATGAAATTGATAAAAAAGAATCCTGATATTGCTTACAAAGAAACTAAGCATGTATTTTGAAGTTCGACTTCATTAAGATAATTAAATTTGATTTTTAACGTATTAAAATGCAAAATTTTGATGAAATCGATATGAAATTCAGAAAAAAAAACCTCTAAAAAATTAACTATACTAGAGATTAAAAAATCGATGCTTAGATTTGTTTGTGATTAAAATGCAAAAGCAAGGACATATCTATAAAATTATGACGCCCAGAGCATTTTAAAATTTCAATTGTTAAAAAAAAAGTCTTAAAATTGTAATAAGATTGGAAATTTCTTTTAAGGTGTTTTATATACTTATGATGAAATGTATGCACAAAATTTTATATTTCTATCATGATAAAAAAAAAAAATTAACATCCACCGTCCGCTTAAATCTCGAAAAAATATTCGTTTTTGTGGTTGGTTTCTAAAGGTAAAGAAATCGTGGGTAACTCGGAAGAGGTTATTGCATATTTTCGTTTTTGATTATATTATATTTTCGTAGATTAATCATCATTCATCTTTTTTTTTTTTTTTTTTTTTTTTTTACAGTTCATGCTTTTTAACAGAAAATACTTTTAAACATTTAATAATGCGAAACTTTTTGTTGTATTCACGGAGAGGTTTTTTAATGTAAAAGCATTGCTTTCACATATAAAAACCTGATTGTGTAAAACGGGACTTGATGGCTTGAAATTTTCTAACATTTATGCTAGTAACATCAAACCAGACCCATAATTTATGATACTGACTACATGCCAATAAATTTGGAAATGAAAAACTTCAAGCTTAAGCACTCTTTTAAAATAATTTTATGCGCATTACGCTTTAACATCAGAAGATTCATATTAAATGAAAATACAATACATTTAAAAAAATAAATAAGATCGAAAAATCATGCGTACAGCATAGATTATGAAACACTTTCTAACACGTTCAGAATACTATAACAAAACTTCACGGTTTACTAAGGTGAAAGATGACCTCTGAAAGAACCAGTTGGAAATTGCACGTCAAACGTGGCAGATGAGATGCGTCCGTACTATAACTAGTTTTATAAATATTTTTTGCACTGCATATGGTACTGAATGCATATTTTAGTGCACTTCATAAGTGCATATCAATTTCATTCTGTTCGAAAGGGTATAACATCATTAAAATGCACTTGAAATAATTTTGTCCCATTGGCCGTAATGTAACGGAAAAATTTTGACCATCCCTGTAATTAAACTATATATCCAATTTTCATATAAATTTAAATGACTCGACAAAGTTATGCAAAAATAATATATTTTATATTTCAAACGATTCGGTTGGGTAGTTTTTGCGCTGTTACATGCGGACGGATGGATGGACAGACTGACTGAACGACGACTATAGGTGCTATGTAGTTATATAATTACGAAACTCCGCCATGTTAAATTCACCAGCTTTATGTACCTTTTTCTCAGAAATGGTGAAAGATAGAGGTCTAGATTTGTTAGAGTATTTAGAATAACGTAATTTACGTATTTTAAAAGACCATTTTCATTCTAAGTGAAACTCAAAATTAATTATTAATTATTTATTGAAAGTCATTTTTAAATTAACATTTTTGGTAAGATCTCACTGCCTAAAATAAATAATTCTTATCAAATCATTAAGTCCCTGTGTTAAAGTATGCAATATAACATAATATACGTATTAAATAAAAATCTGAGTTCTTAAGTTTTATAGATATTGAAAAAAAGGAACATAAACATGAAAAATCCAAGTTTTGAGAAAAAGTCAATTAAATATTTAAATGGCCATTAAGCTGTGAAGTACTCTTAGAAAGAATGATTAATTTCATCACTTATATATAAACATGTGTGACACATCGTTGGAAAGATAAAAGTTTAAACTATTTAATGATATAAAAAAGTAAAAATCGATTTTTTAATTGAATTTTGCTTTCCCGGTTCCCTTAAATAAACAATTTGGAAAACGCATAACACATTTGAAAACCCGATTTCTTCTATTACCACGAATAGTCGTTAAAATAGACGATTTGTTTTGCGCAGCCCTGTATTGATCTACAGACATTTATGCATACTACTTAGTATGCTAAAAGCTAATTAAGGTAAACGTATAGCACAGTTGAAAATTTCCATCAATAAACGGATGTTGTTGAGAACGTTTGTGCGACCTTGTATATGATCTATAGGATTTATCCAACCAATTACTATTTAAAAGATGCTTAAATTTAAAAAAGCATACTACAACTGAAAACGCACTTCCAACAATTATTGTTCGTAGGCTTCAACAGTTCAATTATTGCTCATTTTCTTCTACAGCCAAATTCTTTTATGTATGTATCCTTGTAAATGAACTACAAGTTCTATGCACACCATATTCTATAGCAAGAACCTTGTAGAGCACCTCAGTGATGTATATAAATTTCAATATGTTTAAAATACTGTAATATCATAAAAATTCACAGTAATCGATATTTCCTCATAGACCGTAATGTAACGGAATTCTTTTGAGTGGCCCTATAAATGAACTGAAATTGCTACACACTTCATTTTCAATACCGAACATGCCATAGTAATCAATCCCCAATAACATATGTCAATTACATGGTAAACGGACAATATTTATGTGAGTTAGAGCACGGACAGACAGACAGATGGACAGACAAACCGAATTCATAAATACTTTTCAATTATGTTGGAAAGTGTTAAAAATGTTCAGGGGACGGGGGACGGCGGGAGTAGTCTATTCGAAAAAAAATATATATCCATGGTTTTTTTTGTTTTTTTCCCCCGTAATATTATTCTAAACTATGTACGACACAAAATGTAAAAATTCCCGTCTTAATATGTAATTTGAGTAAAAAGGTTACTGTTTCGTTTCTCGATTCTCCTGAAAGGTAGCCTTTCTTATCACAATTTGTACCTTTCCTCCGAAATTATAATAGCCATCTTGATGTTTTTTTTTTTCTTTGTTAGTTTTTCTCATTCGGCATAATTTCAAACAAACATTTTTTTGTTTATTTATTTATTTATTTATTTATTTATTTTTTTTACTCAAAAACAGTATAAAAGTGCTTTAAAAAAGTGCTTTTTAAAAATAAAATGTAAGCACATTCTTTTAAAAAAATCTTTAATTCATTTGATAAATATAGATCCAATAAAGTAATGCAACATTTTTTTTGTCTGTGTGTGTGTGAGAGTGGTTTAGGAGAAAGATATATTTAGTTAAAATGTAAAATAGCGCCTTAAATAAAAATAAATTAGATTTTATTCGTAGAAGATGAACCTCTGACGGACTTTACATGGCGGTTTTAAGTGCAAATACTTAAGTTTTAATTTATGTTTGAATGAACTTTTGCATTTGTTTATTTTAATCCTTCAAAAGATTTTCACTAAATGCCCAAACATTTATAACTAAATAAGTATATACTATAAACTTTGCTTTAAAACGTTTTTATGTACGTTACCCTTTAGCGTGAAAAATTTTCAATTGACTGAACTTAGAAAACGAAATTTCAATAAGGTTAATAACATACAAATAATCAGAAGTTAGATTTTGTGTACAGAAACTGAACATCTGATAACTTTATATGCATATTTTAAGTGGAACCATTCTTAACTCTTGTTTTATTTACTTTTTGCATTTGTTTATTGTAAGATAATGCTCTAATAGATTTGTTAATTCATTTATTAATAATTTCATTTTATAATTTATTTTACATACTAGTAAATTTATAGACAAATAAGCTTTAACATTGAATGGTACAGCTAAATAATTTTGCGCATGATGCTGTTTAAAGTATTTTCCGATTGACTAAAATTACTAAACTTCCTTTAAAATAAACAATAAACAAAAACAAATAATAGTAAAGAAGCGAGGAAAGTTAATAGATAAGCTTTTAAAAGGAATACGTAAATCTGATGAACTCTATTTGCATATTTTAAGTGCAAATATGACGTCTTTACTCATGTTTCAATTACTTTTGCATTTGTTTATTTTAAGGTAATGCTTTAAAAGGTTACTTTAACACTTTAATATTTCCTCTAAATGCCCTCTAAAATATTTAAATTATTCTCATTCGCTTTTATTCTTCCACTTAGGCACGCATCTAAGCCATTACAGCATGTTTAAATTTTATGTGAGCTTTGGGCGTAGAAAATGCGATAATAATATAAACGAGTTCTTTCTAAAGTATTGCCAGCAATCAAAATATTTTTAATTTTTCTGAGTTGGTGCTTTACTAAATATAACTTTAAAAAAAACAAATCAAGAAAGTTTATTTCTGGATTTTGAGTTTTACATATGAATTTTCAGAGAATCATAATTTTATAAAAACTTTTAAGTAGGTGAAGCTTTACTCAATAATCTGAAGAGTTTTCATTCTAATTCCTTTTCTTTAAAAAAAAAAAAAAATACAGTTTAAGTTTTTGGTAACTTGTAACGGGAAAAACCTTTTGTAAATGATCTTTTTTCTCTTTTTTATCGCATGAATTCTGAACTCAAGTTTAGTTTTGACCTTTAACGAAATATGTAAAGGTTAAAGCTTATTTGCAAAGCTATGATTACAAAAAGAAAAAAAAAAAAGTGTATATTGTAACATATTCTAGCAAATCAATAAATAAAATATTTTTTTGATGTAACTTTTAATCAATAATCTTAAATGTGATTATGCCTATAGGGGTTTAATATCTGATAGTTCTTGTTTATTTTTGTAAACCTTTGCTGTTGTGATATTAATATTTAGAGATAATTGTTCCCAATTACTTAAGGCTGTCAAATGTTGTCACTTCTTCTTTAATAACAGACAGAAATGTTTATTTTTGTAGGAGTTTTTTCACATATTATTTAAGACTACGAAATGTTTCCACGACTTCTTGTTGAACCATGCATTAGTCGCACGTTTATCTCAGTTTTACAAACCACCATTTCATCTTGTAAGTTTTGAACTAAGTATATTCAGAATCATTTACTTCCCTCCCACCGTTATCAATTTTCCAGACCCTGTAGTTGCTCTCGAACTGGCTAATGTATTCAAAACTTAGACAAGGAAAGTGGTGGCTTGTATCAGAGAGATGCACATGTGACTAAAGCAGAGTTCTGGAACCGGCTAATGTATTCAAAACTTAGACAAGGAAAGTGGTGGCTTGTATCAGAGAGATGCACATGTGACTAAAGCAGAGTTCTGGAACCGGCTAATGTATTTAAAACTTACACGACGAAAATGGTGGCTTGTATCAGAGAGATGCACGTGTGACTAACGCATAGTTAATAAAGAAGATTTTTTTTTTTTTTTTTTTTTTGTAAGGATTTTTTTTTTTACATATATACATTTTAAATTTTTACACTTACAAATTTTATCGGTTTCTTAGATTCTCGGTGTGCCAATAAATGCTGTAATCGCATAGCACTTTATTTGATTCTCACAGTGGATGCCATAAGTCTCTTCATACCTCATATTATGCTATAAAGATTATGCCAAAGTTGCCAAGTTCTGGAAATTTTTTATTCAAAATATTTACCGCTATTTCAGAATAAAAATCTTCTCATTCTTAAATGACAGAGATTCGGTCATTAAATAAAGCTAATATTACTAGGCCGTCGCTATTTTTAATGAAAAAAATTCTGACACTATTAGCGACTGAGTAAGTTTGGACCACTTGACATTTGATTAAAAACAAGTTATTAATTTTTAATAAACTTTCTCGTGTAGATTATTTATTTTAAGACATTTCCTGGCTCATCATTTGCAAATTTTAACTATTCGGCATATTTTGGATAAAATTAATTTGTATTTAGCCAACTGATTAGCATCAGATTCGTATATTATTAATTTTAAATTTATTCAAAAGGATTTACTTCAATAAATTTGATTTAAGATTACGTTCAGTGGATTAAAATATTCTTAAGTTAATAATTTTAGTAAAGCGTATCTTAAAACTCATGCTACAATTAATTTTATAAATAATTCGTAGCTACAATATAAAAAAATAATATACAATTAAATCTTGCGTAAATGAACTATAATAACCCCTTAGAAAATATCGAAAATTATGAACATCGCATTTTTTGTGCGCCAATAATACCGATGGATATGATGAATTTAACTTAGCATATCATAGCAAATATCTGCTGGTAGATTTACAAGGGCTTTACTGGAGTATATATATATATTTATTTATATATGCTATTACTTTTATTATTTGATTAATAGATTGGGAACTCATAACTAGTCTGCATTCTGAAAGAAAAAATACGGCTACATCTTTTTGGCTTTAACAAGCTGAATTAAAGAAAAAAAATACGTAATGATAAAAAGTGTGTTAACTAAAGAGTGAAATTTTTTCCAATGAAAATGACATATCTAGATATTTTTTATTGCATTTTACCGTATTTCTCTTACTAGTCTTTAACTTAATAAGCTCTTTTTTCAAAAATATTTCGATCATAAATGTACTTAAATTAAATTTTATCTGAAAAAAAAAGAAAAAAAAAAGATAATTTTAATATGTAACTTTTTATCCGAATATTTTCAAAAATATTTTCTTTCTCAAATTACATTTTTTAAGAACTAATAACTGAATAATTGGCTTAAGATTATTTTTTATTTACTGTGAGATCAAAATTTTTTATCGAAAAACTTTCATTTTTGGCATAAGGCTTTTTTGCAAATCTTTTTTTTCCCCTTTCACATATTTACTTTTCTTTAATTTTTTTAAACTCTACGCTTTTTAAAATTGCGTTATTGAAATTTTAAATCATTTTTATTTATTATTTTTTATCCAACAAAATTGATTTGTGTTCTTCACAAACACACTATGATTTTTTTTAATTATTCTGCATTATGAATTTTTGTGAATCGATATAGTTTTACACAAATATCTTTTTTTAAATATGTAATTGGTTGAAATACAAAATGATTCATTTTCAATCTTTTTTTCTCTTCCTTTTTATGATTTTTGTTTTCTTGTATTTTTGTTTTCTAATAAGTCGTTTTTATTATTATTTTCCGAAGAAATTGGGGTATTGTAATCATTATTTGTTTGTGTGTGTACGTTTGTGATCACGATAATACATAAACGGTACTTTCGATTGTGGCAGCATATGGTGAATACTTTATAAACTACCGTCGTAAGAACTGCATACATTTTCGTACGATTCGGCCGACGAATTAAGCATTTAATTTATTTTTTAACCCTTTTGAAATCGATTCTATGAAAAAAAATCACCAAGGAAATTTGTCAGAGTGTAAATGACAAATATTGCGGCGGTGTAACGAAGCAGAAGTAGTGCAGATGTAATGTTTCCACTTTCAACAAGGTAGAGGGCCAGCGATCGAATCACACCGTTTCCATTGTTGTTAGTTCCTGTCCATGGTTCACATAAGTCTGCACTTTCTCAATCTCAGTGTTGTACATTACCTTAGTCTTTTCCAAATTTATTTTTAATCCCACGTTAATTTTAACTTCTGTCAAATCTTAAATATATCTTCCAATTCTTCAGAGCTGTTACTGAATATTAAAATGTCATCAGCAAACAGGAGATGACTTAGATGTTCCCAACTTATACCTTTGTTTTCCCAATCCAGCTTCTAAAAAATGTGAAATGGTGCCTATGCTCGTTTAACTCCTCTTCCAAGCTAGATTTTTGCTTTTCTCACACACTTTGCTTTTATCATTTCCACATCGATGTTTGTTGTTGCTTTCTTGTAAATCTTCTTTATAATATCGATATAGGATTTTCTATACTGATGTCCTTCAGACATTTTAGCACTGCTGATGTGTAGGTAGAATCAAAACCCTTTTCATCTATAATAATAAGGAAAGCCGCGTGTGTGTGTGATAGAGATGGGCAACATCGTTCCTTTTAAGGAATCGTTCCAGCCGGAATCGTTCATCGAAAGGAACGAGTTCATTGGAGTCGTTCCTTTCGGAATCGTTCCGAAAAAAAGGAACGAATCCGAGAAAAAGGAACGATTCCGAGAAAAAAGGAACGATTCCGAGAAAAAAGGAACGATTCCGAGAAAAAAGAACGATTTTGAAAAATAAAGGATTCCAAGGGGAAAAAAACACTTCCGAGATAAAGAGAACCACATGCAATCCATAATATTTTTTACTAATTTATTTTCTTATGTACCCATCCATTTTCTTAGGCATCCAGTCGCTTTAATTTTGTAATGTTTTGGACAGATGATTTTGTTTTTAAGAGTTCATTTCATTGATCAGAGTGTGCAATTAATTTGCAGTTATTTCTAACTTTATGATTTATGGTATAAAGCATAATTCCTCTTGGAAATTTAAGGGCGGTGCAAGGTCTATTCGATTTTCAGTGTAATTATTGGTTTCTCTTGAAAATATGTCGTCAAATGACCGTCCATTTATATTATTATTTTATACAGTGTGTCTTTACTCTCAACGATGTTCAGTGGCTAAGTCCTAAACCGTTAGTCATAGACCTATAGTTCCAATTACAAAAATGTTTTAAATAAGGTAAAAAATTATTCTGAAAGTCGTTTGGATCAATAAAAATATTTCTAAAAAAGTTACGAAATTTAATTTTTTATACGGTCCTCCGCCCTATAAGAGATATTTAGTAAAAATTTCCTGTTCTCTTAAAAGAAAGACAAAAAAAGTCCCATTCATCTAACACTAAAATTCATGAAGTTATACGAAACTTTGAAATGCAAGACTTATGCCACTTTTCTGCATCCGAATACACATGAGTTTAGCCATGCTTCTAGGGGTCGTAAACAAAGTGCTTAAAGTATTTGAAGGATTTATTTCATGTGTAGCTGCGCTTTGAAAGAAATCGTATTACGACAGATTTTTGTAAGGATTTGAAGCTGTTTCTTTTCATGATTTTTTTAACAAAAACTATGCTATTTTTATAAGCTTTTATTTAACCTATTAACCGCCAAAACTATAAGTAGGAATTTTCAAATTTCTTGTTGAAAGTCGCTTGTCATCACAAATTCAGAAAGGTAATTTCCGCTTTATTAAAATATCAAAATTTCTGCCAATAAATAAGGCAATTTTTTTAATTGTAAAATAGTGGTGACAAAGTAATTAATGTAAGCATGAGCAATTATTTTGACCGTTTCGTGAACGCAACACCATCGGGTAACGGGTTATCTTGAAACGATCGTATGTATGTCTTTCCAGTTTAAAATTTGTACTCGAAATTCAACTCACTTTAAAATATGCGATCGAGGTTAAATTTTACATATTGACGTAAATCAGATGACAATGTAATATTATTATGATTTTCAGTGCTTACCATTATGTACTTATTTTACAGGGTAACACAAAAAATTTCGGATAGATTACTGCCGACAAGTTTTCTAAAAAGTTTTAGATTAGATAACACAAGACTGCGATGGTTGTGTTTTTTTATTTTTAAAATTATGTATTTTTAAAATTATGATTTTTATGTATTTTTTAGCACTGAATCCGAAAATTATCTTCATTTTTAACCATCATGTCAGAATTTTTCGCAACTAGTAAATTTCAAAATAATAAATTTCAAAATTGAAAAAATAGCTAATACTATAAAATAGAGTCGATGGTTGTATTTTTTAACTTTTACGACTGATTTGTATGTGCTTTTTAGCACTGAATGTAAAAATTACCTTCATATTTAACCATCATGTTAGACTTTTTTTGTAAATGGCAAATTTCAAAGTTAAACTAGTATGTTGTGGCCATCACAAAACTTAAACTTTCTTCTAAATAAATCACGTCAATTAAATCATTTAAATAGTAAAAGAAATTACATCAATTTAGAACCAATTCGTATCAAAGTATACCTGAATTTGAAGTTTGATGAAAATTCGTGCATTACTTATTGAGATAGAGCTGTAGGGGAAATTCTGAAAAATGCAGCATAGCAGCGCCACCTGTTGAGCGATTTGCACCAAAACACAAACAGCACTAATTCATATTAAGGTATACCGGAATCTGAAGTTTGATGAAATCGGTGCATTAGTTCTGGAGCTAGAGCTATTGTGGAAATCACAAAAATGCAGCACAGCAGCGCCACATGTTGAGCGATTTACACGAAAAGGTACAAAACATCAGTTCATGTCAAGGACTAACAGAATCTGAAGTTTGATGAAAATCCGTGCATTAGTTCTGGAAATTGAGCTATTGTGGAAATCGTGAAAAATGCTGCATACCAGCGCCACCTATTGAGCAATTTACACCAAAACATAAACAGAACTAATTCATATCCAGTATACCTAAATCTGAAGCTTGTTGAAAACCCAAGCATTAGTTCTTCAGATAGAGCTATTGCGTAAATCTCAAAAAACGCAGCATAGCAGCGCCACCTGTTGAGCGATTTACGCCACAAGGGGCAAAACGTCAATTCATGTCAAGCACTAACTAAATCTGAAGTTTGATGAAAATCCGTGCATTATTTCTTGAGATTGAGCTATTACGAAAATCGTGTAAATGCTGCAAAATGCAGCATAGCAGCGCCATCTGTTGGGCGATTTGCACCAAAACTTTACCAGCACTAATTCATATCAAGGATTAACGGAATCTGAAGTTTTATAAAAATCCGTGCATTAGTTCTTGAGATAGAGCTTTTGCGGAAATCCTGCAAAATGCTACATAGCAGCGCCACCTGCAGGGCGATTTACACCAAAAACTAATGAAGGTCATTTTCGGATTCAATAGTAAAAAATACATAAAAATCAATTATCAAAAGTTAAAGAAATAACAATCACATCTATTTTATACTATCAGAATCAGATTTCCGAAAATTTTTCACTTTTTAGCTTTCAAATTTACGATTTGCAAAAAATCTGTACTTTGTGATAAAAAATTAAGGCCATTTTTGGATTCAGTGTGTAAGGAATCGAGGCTGTTGCTTTTCAAAATTTTATTTAACGAAAATTCTATTATTTTTTTCCTGTTATATGTTTAGTACAAGCTGTATATTTTGCATTAATATTTCAGAATGATTATAGATTTCAAATTTATAATGCAATGTTAATTTTACTATCAACTATATTTTTTATATATCTGAAAATTATTTATATTTCTAGTAAATTTGTAAATGACCCCTATTTCGCAACCAAAAATATGCTCCAAGTTGAAACAGCCATTACTTCGGTCAGTTTTAGTCGTAGAATAATAGGACTTTTATTTGTCTTACTTGTAAGTGTAATAGGAAAGTTTTACTAACTATAACTTGAAGGACCGGGGGATCGTATAAAAAATTAAATTTCATAATTTTTCAAGAAATGATTCTATTGACCCAAATCACTTTTTAAATACTTCTTTACCCCCATTTAAAACATTTTTGTAATTGGAACTATATGGCTATGACTAACGGTTTAGGAATTAGCTATTGGACATCGTTGAGAGTGGACATCCTGTATAGGAAATTTTATTATTGCTCTGATATTTGTCACCAGGGTCTAGGAATTTTCAGTCTCATAGATTCCTCTTCAAAATCTACCTCTAGGTAATCTTAATTTCATTTTTCATTCTGAATCTCATTTTTCATTTGGATGGCCCTACTGGTTTGGATATGTAACTAGTTAAAGCAGATTACATTTTTGTTCCAGTGTCCGTACTTTCAATAACTTTATGCCCTTTATCGTCTTTCTCCTCAGCTCCCCAACTTTACGCACACAGGATATTTCGCATAATTCATCAACATTATTATCACCGCCTTCAGGATCTGGTTCAGAAGTGAAACACCCTATTCTATAGCAATCATCTTGTAGTGCAATTCAGTGATATATATAAATTTTAATGCATTTGAAATAGCTTAATGTCGTTAAAATGCGCTGCAAACGATTTTTTCCCGTTGACCATAATGTAACGAAATACTTTTGAGTGCCACTGTAAATAAACTATTAATGCTACACTCTTCATATTGAATACCAAACATCATTAACATATATCAATTGCATGGGAATCCGAGTATATTTACGGGAGTTAGGTATATTACACACTGAGACCACACAACAACACAAAGCGCAACATGAAGTGCAAAAACCGGTCAAAACAAAGAACGAAGTAGTTGCAAACTTGTTTTAAACCAGTTTTTCTAGCGAATTCAAGCGACATGTCTTATGTGTCGCCTTAGTGTATGACTTGCCTTAGAGCGTGAACAGACGGTCTGACGGACAGACAAACCGCATTCATAAACACTAACTTTATTGGAAAGAGTTAAAAAGTAAAGCATGTTTTTGCACACTGTCTTTCCTGAGTGACTGATGTATGTCTTGTCTTTTACCCTAACATCGCTATTTGTGAACTGCTGTTAACTACGTAGAATTTCAATAAACTTACAACTCTTTTTGAATCTCCAATTTCACGAGAACCTACCGGAATTTCTCTAATTTCACACCCTCATCCGCCGTCACCTTCTCTCCACTTATATGATAAAGAACCTCAGTTCGGTGTGAGTGAATTGCAATGCTAATATGTTTGTTTGGATTGGGATCTTTGGAGCTTCATAACTCATGAAGTCATGGAACACTTGTGTTACACGAAAGGGTAGAAGTTCCTTCAGATGATTTGTAAACAGATTCATTAGCAGGGCTATGGCTAGTGATATTTATAAGATAATATTATATGCATTAATATTATAATATATATATATATATATATATATATATGATTTTATTCATATATAGTACATATTATCTCCGCCAAAAGATATAGTGATTCACTAAACTTCAAAGTTCTATTTCTTTAAATTTGAAATTTGCTAACATTTTAACTGAAAAACGGTTTATTGGTTTAATTAAATTAAACAAATTAAAAGTATGTCCATTATTATTACAGAGTGTAGTACTATATAAAGAACTATCCTTTTGACGATGTTTCGCCCGTTGAATGAAAGATATCTGTTGTAAACGTATTATAGATAATACCAACCTTAATTTTTTGAGAATTTAACTATTTTTTATTCGGAGTTAAACTTTTTATTGTCAAAACTATTTAAAATAGATAAAACATTTTGTTAAATTCGAACTTTTCAGAAAACTTTATGTAATTTAAGAAAAAAAAGAAAATAAATAAATAAATCTTCTAAGTGAAAAGAATAACAATAAGAAAGGAAAATACATAAAATTTAGTATCGTATTTGCAGTAAGTTTTACCTCAATAAAAACGGAAATTTGGTATTAGGCTTGAAACATTGAATTTAGTTTAGCATGAAGGGAGCCTTGATTTGCTCGAAATTAAACTCAGATATGTATTATCCATCACCACATGCATTAATCGTGGCATTGAACTCGGGATTTACGAGTATCAATAACGATCAAGAAATCTGAATTATTATAAGAAATTATTACGATAAACGATTTTTTTTGCTTTTATTTTACGTTGAATTAAAACAAAGTCACAGTTATTTAAATTCTAATTATTTAGCAAGAAATAGAAGTAAAATAACAATAGAAAAAACTGTACAAAATCACAACGTGCATTCTTTGGAAACCAATAATTAAATTCGTATATTGTAAAAATTTTAAATGCAATATTAACCTTCCGCATACCAGACTGGTGCAACAGGACCCAATAGATATATTCAAATTCATTTTTCACATTTTAAAAAATGAAAATTTTGTAAATATGTGACTTTTTCTGGAATGTTCTACTCAAAAGAATAGAACATCCCAGAAAAAACCCATATTTACAGAAATTTCAGTTTTTAAAATAAATTAGAAATATCATTATAAATGTACCTGTCGGGGCCATTGAACCCCTCTGGTAGGCGGAGGGTTAACATAAATCTATTAAACCGAAACAAGCATAAAATATGCAGCTTTATACATGTCGCAGTGTTGGAGAAAGTCCGATAATCTATATGTAGCACGTGATTTTTCTTTCCAGTTTTTATACTCAAAACGGCCATTAAGAGAGCGAACCGCGGTTAAATTATTTCAATCCCACCCACCACTGTTACTGTTATCTTATTATTATTATTAGACATTATGCTTTTTGAAATATTCATTATCTTAAGAAAGAAAGAAACGTTTTACAAAAATTCCTTGTTCTAACAGATTTTACTCTATGTAATAAACCTCAATGTAAGTTGATTAAAACAACAATCTTAGGGAGTTTCGAGATTTTTTTAATCATCTTCTTCAGGAGAGAAAAACAAGACGCCAAACTGTGGAAATAAAGTGGTACTCGAGCGCTCGTAGCTGGTCATATATTTATTTTGACAAAGAGGATTCTCAAATTGAAATTATGTTTGAGGAAAAAACATGAAATAGTGAAATATGCATGAAAGTGCGTAACTCTACAATTATTAAAATAATTGAAAATCAGTTATTATTATCCTATTAAAATGCAATTTTTATGGCCTAGTGATATATTTCTTACATTATTCAAAACTGTTTCTAGTCAGATTAAAAAAAAATATTTTTCACTAGTAATTAAACAAGCATTTTCTTTGTTTTTCTTAAGGCTGTTCTTAAGTGATCTGCTCAACAAGCGTAAAACGTTTTGACACATTTACAAATTCATTTTTTAACGGAAAGATATAAAATTGGAATGTTTGACCATGGAAGCGATTTGGAATCGAACTGTGTTTTCCATCTTTTGATCAGTAAATTTCCTATTGAGTTATAAACGATTTTGATCACGTGACAAACATGTTTTTCACCCATTTTTGAGAAATTATGCCTCTTTCGCGCGGAAATTCGGTTCAAAACGCCCACTTTGACACTATTTTCTGAAAGGCCCATTGCGTTTGCAAAAAAACGGAAACAACAGCTCGATTACATAGTTTCTGAACAACAACACCTGTTCGTTTCATGCATTTCCGAATAAAAATAAATTAAAACTTTTGTCACAAATTTATCCTTTTGGATTTGAGAACAGCCTTAAGAATTCATTTAGAAAAAATTCATTTCGTATGATACATTTACCAATTAGAAAATGTATTAGTGTATTAAAGTACACATGGTGTTCCATTACCCTCGGGGTCCAGGTACTCAATCGGTAAAGCACGTAAAGTTTCTGGGTTCGAATCCCATCTCGGGCACTTTTTCTCTCAGGTGTAAAAAATCCAATTCGTATAAAATATATTTTTTAATTATTTCTTTCAGATTAATTTAGCACAAGAAGATGAAATAGTAATGTTTATTAAACGCCCTACTCCGCCCCGCACTTCAATTTCTTTTTTCTTTACTTTTCTTTTTTTATTTTGAGGAGGGAGGGAGGGGTAGTGGCACACACATTAGAAGGATATTTTGGCAATAAAGTCAGATTTAATAGAATCAAAATCTGTTATTTTGAAATAAAATAGCGTATTTTAATTTATTAAAACTGGCCAGTCTACAAGAAAAGAACCGATTCCCGAGGAATCGGTCCTTTTCGGAACGGTTCCTCGGATTCTGTCCTTTTTGGAACGGTTCCTCGGATTCGGTCCTTTTTGGAACGGTTCCTCGGATTCGGTCCTTTTTGGAACGATTCCGAAATGGACCGACTCCGAGGAATCGGTCCTTTTCGGAACGACTCCGAGGAATCGGTCCTTTTCGGAGTCGGTACATTTTGGACCGATTCCGAGGAATCGTTCCGAAAAGGACCGATTCCGTGGAGTCGTTCCTTTTCGGAATCGTTCCAAAAAGGACCGATTCCGAGGAACCATTCCAAAAAGGACCGAATCCGAGGAACCGTTCCAAAAAGGTCCGAATCCGAGGAACCGTTCCAAAAAGGACCTAATCCGAGGAGTCGTTCCAAAAAGGACCGAATCCGAAAAGGACCGATTCCTTTTTACAGAATGGAATCGTTCCTTCAGTTTCACTGCCGGAATCGTTCCTTTGGAGTCGTTCCTCAACAAATGACACATCTCTAGTGTGTGAGTGTGTCTGTCGACGATGTTATGAAGAGACCGCTGAAAACAGAGAAAAAAAAATTGATAGGAAGACACATCTATGTATGTAGGTTTGCACCACCTCTTCTCCTGATTCTTTAATAAGATCAATTGCGATTCCATCTTCGGCAAGGCATTTACTGTTTTTCATATATATATACGTGTGTGCGTACGTCAGTCAGTGTTTCTTTTTTTACAATAAGTACATTTTCTTTTAAATTTTATGATTTGATAAAATATTTTGTTTTTAAATATCTTAAAATTCTTTAAATAAGCCAAAAAATATTGCATAAGGCTTTAAATTAGTGAATATGTAAAGCAGAAACCGAGAAAGATTTTTTTTTTTTTAATCAAGCAATAATTAGATTAAGAAAATTAATTAAAAATACAAGAAATTGCCTAATTACATAAAATTAAAAAAATAATTAAAAATTAAGATTTTTTCCCTAATAATTACATTTTTAGCAATTTATGAATATTTCAAGATAAAGTGTATTTTTATCGATTTGAATTACAGCTTAATTCTATTAACAATAATTCAGAAAAAATATTGATCGAAAAAAATTAAGTTAAAATAACTTAACAAAAAATGAAAAATGATTTTGTTTTGTCTTTCAAAACTAAACTTTTAAATTGAAAATTCTAATATAAACGTTTAATCAATAAATTTCATTTCATTCAATAGAAAAAAAAGCTTTTCAGATTCACTTTTAAAATAAATTGGTAAATGCATAATTCTTTCTAGAGCAAAATTATTAATGCTTCAAATCGAAGAAAAAAAATCGTTTTTCTTTCTACCTTACGGTATAAATCGCACTTTCTATTGTTTCTGTTAAAAATAATCCATTATGATATTTCAATTATCTTTCGCATACTTGATCAATAACACTTTTCATAGATATTTTTTCCTTTCCAAATTTGCTTATCGTTTTTTTTTTTTTTTTTTTTTATGCGCAGCTTTATTAAAAATAGTTTGAGAAATATTTTTATTGTTGTTATTTAAGTATATTTTAAATAGTAAATGAGTTTTAAACTGTTAATGCATTTTCGACCAAATCTATTTCACTTTATAAAGTAACACACTATACTTAGTGAGATCGCTTACGTCAAAGTCTAAATTTGCTATTTCCTATCATATAGTACAAACAAGCTATACAGCTAAATATATATAATGTTTTAACTTTTGTATTTTTCTAATTAACTTATATGCAAATGAATTGAAAAAAATGTTTTCAATGTAAAATAACGTATTAAAGATGATATAAAGTTAAGAGAATTCCGTTAGTAATCTATGTTATTGTTTTCCGAAATTAAGTGAAAACTGCAAATGTGGTTTGAAATTTATTAGTACTTTGAAAATACGCATTATTTCTGTTGAAGTTGCAAGAATTTTGACAACTTTTGTATTTTTCTAGCGTAAATTTTTTAGCTCATTCCTCAATATTTGGAATGTAATGCAATGAAAATAACGCTGTAAAAATATGAAAATTGGTTTTGTAAGCATAAATTATCAAAATTTATGGCTGTGTAGTCTGCGATATGTGGAAGTGACGCAATTGGCATGGCAGACTTTACAGGAAGATACATAACTTCGTAAAAGAAGACGAATTAATTTGTGATTTATTTATTTTAAATGAACTGCATGTAAATTTGGATATCCCATACAAAACACTCAATATATCTTGAAACATTTGCACAAAGATTTGAAAAATGCTTGTTCGATATAAGTGACGGAATTTGTTTAACGGACTTTACAGGAAGATATATAACTTCGTAATAGAAGAAGAATTAATTTATGATTTATTTTTTTTAATGAATTGCATGTAAATTTGGATATCCTAGTAACTCAAGAGGTCTCGAAGTATTTGCAAAAAGTTATGAAAAAATGCTTGTTCGATATTAATACTTCCTGGATATAAAAGACGGAACTGGCAAGGCAGCCTTTATAGGAAGATATATAACTTCTTAATAGGAGACGAATTAATTTATGATTTAATTATTATAAATGAATTGCAAATAAATTGCATGTAAATTTGGATATCCCATACAAAAAAGTTAATAGGTCTCGGAGCATTTTCACAAAGTTTTGGAAAAATGCTTGTTCGATTTTGAGGAAAATAGGTACTTTTAAGTACCATTAAAGAAAATTCAATGTAAAATTTACTTAATTCGTCTTTAAATAAAAGTAGATTGCAATCCTATTTAGAAAGCAGAGTGAAACAGTCGCAGCTAAATATTTTTTAATGTGGGTATTTTCTCAACCATTTACCTAGGTGTAGCTTTTATCCTATTAAAAAATGTTATACGAAAATTTGCAACTACAAAACACTTCTCTGTTATAGATAGGGATCACAATACATTTATTGACACTGATCTTATAAGAATGGTGTGATTTCCATAGTAACAGTATGTTTTGTTAATTAATCTAATTATTCTTTTAAATATTTTGCAAAAAAAGCTCTAACTTCCGATTTATTAAATCAGTTTTAATTAAAACAATTATCTAAAAATCAAATTATTACTATACATGTTGCTCTGGATATCTTAGGCATTAACGTAAATAGTTATTCAGGTGAAGCAATTTTTGTATTCGAAATTCAGGATATAAAGAGTTAAAAGTAAACTAATACCCGTGAAATATTGGGCCAATATTGTATATATTAATATGATGTATTTCCTCAATATTCGGGAGTTTATATTAAGTCAATATTATGAAAATACTGCCAAGAACTATTTCACTGATGTAAAGCCATTAAAGCCAATATTTGTACAATATTGGCGTTTTCATTGGAATTATTTTCAATGTAATTTCATTTCGTCTAAATTTTGAATTTACATTATAATAAAACGCCGATGTTACAAATATATATGTAAACACCTCATTAGTGGGGAACATTTCATGCCAATATTTAGCCAAAATATAGCCAATAGCGGTTCAATGTTGGTTTGCTATTAAAGTTATCATGAATTTTAGCAGGTTATAACCGATAATAAAGGTAGAAAGGGAGAATTTTTTTTTTTTTAATATTCCTGATAATTTTTACACACAAATGCCAAAGCATTGTTTAACACATTTCATTGGTTACTGAATTAAGGGAAACTAAATACTAATTCTTTTGTGTTTTATTTTTTAGTCACGTGAACAAAACAACGACTGTCGAAGATCCACGGAAGGATTCAGATGAGGAGCCTCCGCAGCCGAGGGTGGTTGAGTTGATCAGAGACCCACAGAAAGGCTTCGGTTTTGTCGCAGGCAGCGAAAAGCCCGTCATCGTCAGGTTTGTCACAGAAGGTAAGGAAAATCATTAGTTTTCCTATCAAACAATTATTAAACTTTGTTTTATATTAGTCGTATATAGATATTTCACAATATCCGCTGGGGTCAGTCCTGTGACTTTTGTTGTTTTCTATATACTTTAAAGGCCAGATAAATACATTTGGTGTTTTATAAAATTAGAATAAAAATTTAAAAAATAATAATAAAGCTGCAGAAAAATTACCTTATACGTTGTGAAAATATCTTTCTTCAGATTAATTAAAATGGCATCATCGTCTAGTTTATTTTTGAAAGCGGTGAATCTTTTTGTGGAAGTTACTTCCCTGAAAGAGCTACATGACTAAAATAACACGACCGTTTGGATTGAATATTCTTCCACGGAACTATTGTAAGAGAGAAAAATCTACAGAAACAATTATTATAATGAGATAAATGAACAACATTTTAACACAGACACTCATTATATTCCATGTATTTAAAGATCGATAAAATAGGATACTTCGTTATTTGCTTGAAGCATTACTTTGACGTTTGGGGAAATTTACATTTTTTTCTAATAAAATATGTTTTAAAAAGATGTGCCCATATATCTAGTTAGACTCCCTATCTTCTAATAGCTAGTTGCCGACTTCTATGATGGTTATCAACTGTAGCTGTAATTCTTTACTTTTTATATTCTCAAGCTTTATCGAATATCCTTTCTAGATTACGCTGGCTATTTAAATTTTTGTCAACCAATAAACATAGCTTGTAATAATTGATTTTTCAATATTTTTTTCTTTAAAAAGTGGAATTTTCTTTATGATGTTATGTTTGCTACGGATAGGAAATCTTTTTTTGTTACCATCTTAATTGTGATAACATAATTGCATTACTGCATGTGATTGTCAACAATTGTCATCGATTTATTTAATCAATTGTCGTTAAGAACGGCTTGCTTTCATCCAAACATTTTGCTTTGTTTTTAAATCTTATAAAATCTTATTATTTCTTTATTTCAAAATAGGGTAGTCCATCTGTTGTTTCTTTTTTGAACTATGAATATTTCACAGGTTATTTATGTCAGCTATCATGTGTCATGCGTGTATAAGCTGTCATATGTATGCCATTTGTATGACAAGACGGTGCAACGGCACACACTGCTCGCCAAACTATCAACTTACTGAACGAGAAATTTCCAGATCGCGCAATTTCAAGAAATTCTGTTGTGAATTGGCCGCCAAGATCGTGCGATTTAACCCAAATGGATTATTTTCTTTGGGGTTTTCTGAAAAGTAAAGTCTACGCCAATGCCCCGCACAATCCAAGATCTCAAATATAAGATCCGGGCTGAAATTTTGATCATGGATCTGCCCATTGTGGGAAAAGTCATCGAAAATTTTGATGTTCGGATGATGGCATGTAAGCGATTCGCTCTGGCCACATGTGCGATATTGTATTCCATATTTAAATGGCATAGACCCACCTTTCATGTTCAATAAAGATTTTCGATTTTCACTCATAGGAAATACGTTTTCTTTCATAATTAATAAAAGAACCAACAGATGAACCACACGATGCATTCGTTAAAAAAGAGAAGAAACTCAATAAATTACTGCCAGACCGCTTATATCACATTTTTTCAACATATTTAAGGAATTAAACGTGAATAAAAGACATCCATTAATTTCTAAAGAAAACATGATTCTGATCTACGAAGAATTTAAAATGGCAATGACTGCATCTGACTTTTAAATAGATTATTCTAAATCAAAACACGCATCAAATAACATTAAATGTTTTCTTGCCTTTCTGGCAATTGCAGACAAACGACTTCTAAAGTTCATAAAATTCAACGATTCAGAACATTAAGGGAGAATTTTTAGAATTGTGTTATGCAAATTGAAATTAGAATAAAAGATTGCTTAGATTAAAATTAATTAGATTAAAATTGATTCGTGAGTTAAGATTTAATTTATTTGCCGAAGAAACAATCATATTAGTGTTTGTTTTTAGGTGCATTCTTAATTATATAAATACGTAAATTTATAGTCGTCGTCTAGTTGTCAGTCTATTCGCATATAAAAGCGCAAAAAATATCCAATCGATTATTTTGAAACTTAATATATATAATCGTTGCAGATATTTGTCGAGTCATTTCAAATTTTATAAAAATCGATTCAAAACTTAAAAAGATATTAATAAAAGTTTTCTTCATTCTATTAAATCCTACCATAAGTAATTAATTCAATGATATCTCATCATAGGCAAGGATTCTAGGTTGCCACGGTGATTAGTACGTCACACATTTAAGATGGAGTCCTATTATTTCCGTATTACTGAATTTAATATATATAATCGTAATAAATTTTGTATTCATGCATTTTCGCATAAGAATGCAACATCTACTGCACCAAGATCTGAATATTTATAAAATTAGTTATAGTACGAACGCACTTTATTTACCACGTTTGACGTACAATTTCCAACTTCTTAATTTTTTAGATGATCCACATTTTTATACTTTTTGATTTGTTTCTTTGTTAAAACATTTTGTTTAGTGCGATTCTGCGAAACTATTAAATGAAGAAAACTTAGGTTTGACGCCTCCACTAAACAAAACAAAAAAATGATGCAACTGAATTCAAAATTAATCCAATTCTTTTAAAACAGGATTTTAAAAATTCAGTTATTATAAATACGATTTTTGTAATTATCTGTATTACAACTGATAAAATAATCGCTTTTTGTAGGTAGTTATCGACAGATTTCAGTGGGTTACCAAATCCATCCCCTACTGCGGTTCACGTGAAAATTTCGGGCGAAGGTTTCACACAGGGGACTGTATTTTTATTATTTTGTCTACCAATATTTCTAAACAATAATCACTGCTGTGTGATACGTTAAGAAATATATATATATATATATATATATATGTGTGTGTGTGTGTGTGTAGATAGAAAAAATAATAATAAAAATCGCCCCATATTGAAATCAAGTCGGATACGAAGGTTTATGTGAAATTGCACTTTGTTCCTGCAAGTAACTTCTTAAGTTATGATATATATATATGTGTATAGAAAAAAACAGCTTCATCACGTATAACGTATACAGATCATATTAAAAATATTCATATTGAAATAACAAAAATATTGTATTGTCATCAGGAATACAGAACTTTACACAATGTCTAGAATTCTAGCGCATCAGGAAGTGGGTGAAAAATGAATTATAAGATTTCCCCTTAAACCATTTGCATAATTAGCGCATATACTGTATTCTTTGAAAAAATAATTAATTCCATAGAAATGATTAATAAAAGCAACACTGATTATTTATTGTCTCAATTATTCTCAATTATTTGATAGAATATTTAAATAAAGAGTTTAGTGCTTTTCAAACATAAATTAAATTATCTTTTTCAAAAGATTGGTAATTTTTTTTATTGAATTTAAATCTTACATGAACGGATTTCACTTTTTAAGACCGTTCTCAAAGGTTTTACGATTACCAATATTTGATTTTTAATACTTTCAGAATTCTTCATGGCAGGTTCTGAAAAATGTGTAAGCCTGATTTAAGTGTCTAGATTTATATTCTGGTTCCGTTATTAGGAGACTATTTGAAATTATAAAATAACATCTTATGCAATATTTTCAGTTAACGGATTTCACTTTTATGATCGTTTCCAAAGATTATTCCTATATTTGACTTTCAATACTTTCGCAATTCTTAATGAACGGTTCCAGAAAATGTATATTAACCCAAATTTTAATGCCTGCATTTGTATTCTGGTTTCATAATTAAGCGTCTATTTGAAATTATAAAATAATATCTCATGCAATGTTTTTAGTTAACGGATTTCACTTTTAAGACCGTCACAAAAGGTTATTTCGATATTTGATTTTCAATCATTCGTAATGGGATGTTCCAGAAAATCTATATATTTTTTTAGATTGAGTGTCTAGATTTATATTAGGGTTTCATAATTAGGAGACTATTTGAAATTATTTAAAATAATACCGCATGCAATATTTTCAGTTAATGGATTTCACTTTTAAGGCCGTTCCCTAAGTTTATTCCTATATTTGATTTTCAACATTTCTGGAATTCTTAACAGGAGGTTGCGCAAAATATATATTTGGTCTAATTGAAGTGTCTAGATTTATATTCTGGTATCAGAATTAGGACTATTTGAAATTATAAAATAATATTTCATGCAATATTTTCAATTTTCAGCTAAACAAACAACTCTTTGTGAACAGTTTGCGGTTAAACCAGCAATTCTTCTTCAAAAATAGAATAAGTAAGGCGATGAAAAGCTAATTGACAAATGAAATTTTATTATTTTTTTAAATAACATTACTTTTTTTTATAAAAAAAATAAAAAATATTTTTTGATTTTTATTTAATTTAATTTGTGAAATGCTTATATATTAGAACATTTAATGAAAACATGAATTTTCAGCCTTAGATAAGAAGAAATATTCTGTGATGTTTATTTAAATAAAAAAATAATTATTTAAAAAGATAGAAATAATCGAAGATAAGTATCGTGACAAAAGCGGTTTATTATGAAAGTTCAGTTTCAATCTCCCAAAATTATTTTATTGTAAAGAAATTTTAATTCAGTATCTAAATTATAAGACAAAATTTTTTCACCGTCGAATAGGGAAAATAAAGCACTTTCAGTGGAAATTGTTTTAAAACTGTATCTATGATTTTAAAAATACTTTTCGATATTTTTTTTTTATCTTTGTCTACTGAATGTAGCTCGATAACGGAATATTAAATCTTTTGCACTTAAAATACTGTAAATAGTTCAGCATTTGTTTCCGTCCAATATTCCTTAAGATAATTAAAAATTCATCAGTAACTAACTAAATAAATAAAAGGTTAAAAATAAAACACAAATTTAACTGATATTTAATAAAAATACAGGCTCACACACTGAAATAATCAGAATCAAATAGGCCGCTATAAATAGTGAAATTTTGACGATTTCTTTGCTTGTTAAGCGATGGCATACGGCTAATACGAAAATACCGATTTTATTAAATAAAAAAACTTTATTTGTACACATAATTGATATTTATTGATAAAAAAAAATGTTTGGTGTTATCATTGGGCAATCTAAAAAATATTATATACAAAAATCCAGAGGTTTCTGTTAAAAATTATTTCCACATAAGTTCTGTAACTTCAAGCGGTATGCTCTGTAGCCCAGAAAACCCTGGTTGGAATTACCGGTATTGTTAATATTTTTTAATATCATGTATTCTAGAATATACCGTACATATGAATCAATTTCATATTGAAAGTTACACCTCAAAGGGAACACGAAGATTTTTCTTGAAAGAGCTATTTTCGTCTCTTTCCTTATTTATGTTTTCTTTCTATCTGTTATGATCATGTTTCTATTTATTATGTTGTATGTACTTTAATTTTTTATTTATGTAGCTCATAAATAAGTTTAACTCTTTATGTACTGAATTATGAATTCATGAAAATGTTATCTTCTAAAGTATTTTTCGTGAATTTTTTAAACTACATTAGAAGATTTACATAATCATTTAATAAATTGATTTTAGAAGGATTAATTAAAGTTGAATTTATAGGGTTTTTGTGCAATATTTATAACCGCACTCAAATCTTTTATTTTAAATAATTTTCTTAGTATTTTGTAGACTTAGGAAATGTACAAATATAATGTTCTTACAATAAAAATATAGAAATTTTCTGAATTGAACCCCCCCCCCCCCCCCCGAACGCCACGAAAGCTGAAAAGATCTGCAAAGGCAAAAGAAATCATCCGTTTAATTTTTGTTTTGTGTAACTAATAATGCTTTTGGAACAAGATAAAGTAATGCATCTATAACTCATTCTAAACTGTATTACAAACTAATCGATGTATTAAATGAATTTTATAAGTACTTGTAATTACCGTCAGTAGATAAAGGGTTAATCTTATCAAAAGGAATATAAAGAAAAGACATTCAAAAGGTTTTAAAATTTACATCCAACTAAAGATTCTAAGATTCTTTTATGTAATTTTTTCTTGAAAATGCTGTCACTAAATCAGATAAAAAAGGGCCCTTTTTTGTTATCTAACCGGGAATATCCATGACACTTTTCTCCTGCGAGCTATCACTTTTACATCGTAATAAAAATGTGTCTCTTTGTAAGTTACGGAAGCATCAAAATGGAAGGGTTAGTCGTATCTGACAAGGATTCAAAAGAAAAAAAAATCAAGTTTTAAAATTTCTCCTGTCAGATATGCTGAAACTGTACCAGATGTTTTTTTTTTATTATTATTTGCACTCTATTAATAATTTTAAACATTTTAAAATAAATTATGAAAATAGGTTACGTTTTTTTTTTAAAACGATAATATTCAATCTTATAAATTTTTTATAAGGTATATACAGAAATATTTACGAGTTTTATGCGATTTTGCTTATGAATATGTGTGCTAAACAAAGATTGATTTTTCTGTTTTCAATTTTTGCAATAAAAAGATAAAGAAAAACTAAACTGCTTATTTTTAATGCCATCAATTTTTACGATTCTTAAATGTTTTGAAATTCTATTTTTTTTTTTTTTTTAAGTATTTTGAAAATGCTTATTTTGAATGCCATCAGTTTGTAAGATTGTTAAATGTTTTAAAATTTCCAATGTATTTTAAAAATGTTTTTACAATGCGTAGAGTTAATGCCGAATTTTTATGACATTTAAATGCTTCAGAATTTGTAAATGTCTTTCTTTTTTATATGATTTTACTATATTTTTTCTTTTGAAATGGTTAAAACTTGTGAAACTTTTAAAAATGCTTAGATTTAAAAATAAATAGATTTAATTATTTTTAAATCTGTCAGAAATACATTTTTTCCAACAGGAAATACTTTCCTGTATTCCACCAAACAGTACACAATTGCAGATATCCTGGTATAGCAGAAACGTTTACAAAAAAATTAATATAACCAGCAGTTTTTAAAGCAAAATCCCTTTAAAATATTTTGTAGTTCTTCATACCGAGAAAAATTTGAAATTATTAATATTTGTACAAATAAATGTTTTTTTCCCAACATATATTTCCAGTATATAATCAAATTGACACTTTTTTTAATTTGCCAGAAAGCAAGTGTATCATTTAAATAATAAAAGAGAAAAAAGTAAAATATTTCTCTACTTGCGCTAAAGTTGAAAATCCAACGATAACATGCCAGTCAATTTAGCAATATTTAATCTAAATAAAATATGATATAAATGTAAACAGAAATCCCCCCTCCCCCAAAAAACGTTCCTCCGGAATCTTTTTCTCATTTGCAAATATATTGCGAAAATTTCCCTTTTTAGCATACATTTCATTGGAATGTCGCTTTACGAAGAGGGAGGGATGGAGGACGAAAAACCGTGTTTTACAAGAAAACTGAAAATGAATATGACTTGGAGAAAAGGATCTTTCTCATAAATAACGAGTAAATAAAATCAGAAAGTAATAAACATATTTTGTTATTTTCGTAAAAGAATTCAATATTCATTCTTTGAATTCAGTTGATAGGTTCCCATTTTTTTTAAGATACTATCTATATTATAAAGGACAAACATATCTGTGCGTAACGCATACGTCATTCCGCGAATGGCAACACTTTGAAATTTGAAATGAAATTTCGGTTTTGCAATTTTCGCTACTGCAAATTTTTAAACTTCTAAACATCCCACATTTTAAATGTTTACACCGACGTATGCAGAAAAAAAATGCACTTTTAAATGCAATTTGTTTGAAAGCTGTATCTCAATTTATTTTTGAGATATTAATTTTTTTGTAGTTTTTAATACCAATTTTCTAATCGTGGCAACTGAAGTACTTCATTTCTGTTAAAAGTGGTTTAGTTATCTTTATTAATTATATTCTTACTGGTGCCATTTTCTCATTACTATTAAAAATATCTTTTTTAAATTTTTGAACAGAAAATGACGTTACGCTTTAAAAAAGACACAATTTCCCTGATGATGCTGTTATATTTCACTATTTTTTTCATTTCGCTGATATTGAGTTTGAGACAATAGGCAAAATATTTCAGTGACTGAAAATTACGTCATATTTAAAAGAAAATGATAATTTTAATTGATGAAACGAGATATTTCCCCTTGAATACGTCTAAAAGTTATAAATTTCTGGAATTTTTACGCGCAGATACAGTGATTATAAAAAGACCTCAAATCACGAGTGGGAATTTTAACATGGAAAGTTGTAATAGTTGACAAACGTGATTTCAAGCTTGAAAATATATTTATTAATAATCTATTGCGCGTTAAAATGTTTTTAAATGGTTAATGTATGGATGTGAAACGTGGAAAATGACTGGATTCGGTTTAGATTTAAAGGGGGGGGGGGGTGGATTCTATGATTATGTCAAGGTGAAATCATTTTTGCTGATTTTTCACTCCGTAATATCAAGCATCAATTGATAACTTAATCAAAATTACTTATCTTGATTATATGTTACTGATTACGTATATGAATAAAGTTTAATTTTTCAATAATTTTAACAGTTGAAGTTTATGAAATCAGTTTTTTGTTAATCTTAGGTTAAAATATGTCTTTGGAGAGTTAAACTAACAAGTATAAAATAAATTTTTTATTGTAATTATTGTTGTCGATGTATTATAAATTTGATGCAACAGTTCCTTTGTAAACATTTTCTTTCGTCGAAATTCGACGGGCTCCACCTCGTGGAAGTAAAAGTTGAAGAAAGGCGATTTGACGACAACACATTTGACAATAAAATTTTAGTTAACTTTTAGTTAACTAAGAAAATATGTCAAAATACAGATATACCTGTAGATGCTAAAAGGGATTACAGGTCCGTTGTTTGATATATTTAAAGTATTGAATTTTGCTTTTAATTTTTTCCGGTAAGAACTTCCGTGATCGGAACAGCCTCTTTCCCAATAGTATTGAAGGAGACCACAATTTCCCTGTTCCGCGAGTTACGGTGGTTATTAAAAGATTTTAAAGACTTTTTACATGCACCTTAATCACATTTAATATATATATGTGTATTTCGTTTCAGTGATAAAGTAATTTTTCTAATATAATTTTGTAAAATATTTCCACTCTTAATATTATATTACTACTTTTTCCATAATTGAAAAACATTAGGTTTTATAAATATAAACAAAGAATGGAGAACCGTAAAATGAATAAAAAAAGGCAATACATACATTAAATATTGAGATGGTATTTAACAATATGTTTATTAAGTTAAAGCTTTGCCTATTGCTTTGAATCTCCAAACAAACGGAATATCATAGACATTTTTAAAAACACCTTTATTATGGAAAGAAACCATTGTTGTTCCGATTGTTCAGTTGTAGATTACGATTTTGAAAAAAATATTATTAGCCAATATTATTCTCATTTCGTGTAAAAAGGGTTTTTATATTTACAGTCCGTATAAAAAACTACCTTTCTTTACTATGCATGTATGTTAAAAGATGAATCTAAGTATGTTAAATATAATCATATAAGGAAATAATTTTCTTCCTGTATAAAATCAGAAAACTCAATGATGACATAACATTCAATACATATTTTATTATTTACAGCAGCATTTTTTATTCTGATTACTTCAGTGCTTAAGAGCGTAGTTTGGCATAGTTGTTAAATTTTGTTTTAATAATTTATTTAATCTTCCGTAATCGGGCTGCACGTGATAGAAATAGACCAAAAAAGATATTCACGCCTGAAAATTATTTTATAAAGCTTTTTTTTTTTTTTTTTTAAAGTAATGAAATTGACATAGAGTTTCCAGACAAATTGCATCTGAAAGTACTTTTATTTTACCTTTTTGATGGCGTAAAAATTAAAATTGTGCAATGGGTAGAAGTTGATTTATTTGCGAAAAATGCGAAAGAGATTGGGAAAGTCTTTGCTATCGTTGATATGACGTCATCGTTACTCACGGACATATTTTTGCTTTATAATATAAATGTTGTGAAAATTTTGAATTGACAAATTTTTCCTTTGTAATATAAATATTGTGAAAATTGGCCTACATTTAATAAAATTGTTGCTTTACTTTGCAAAAAAAAAAAAAAAAAAAAAAAAAACAGCTGAACCGTGCTTTACAAGGAAACTGAAGACGATATAACTTGGAGAATATAAGCTTCTTTTCGTGAAAGCAGGGAGAATAGAAAGAGAATATAATAAAAGTATTCTTTGCTTTTCATAAAAAATTTCAATATTCATCCTTTCTATCCAATTGACAAGTTCTTGTCGTTTCCAAGAAACTATATAAACGAGAGTTGAAGAAAGGCGACATATTGACACGACACTTGAGCATAAAATTTTAGTTGAGTTTACTTGAGATACTGAAGTTTTTTTTTTTTTTTTTTTTTTCTTTTAAGGAGGAATAAAATTTTATTTTTCCTCAGACAAAATATTTAAGACGATGACTTTTCTTATTTGAAAAAATATCGTATGTTTTATAAATGATAAGAATGATGGATAATGAAAGATTGAGTAAGAAAATATACGAGAATAAAAATAAAAATTACCTTATTTACAATGTTTTCTTACGCAAAGTGGTTATGTTTAATAATTGCACACTGCAAAATAAATGCACAAATGTTTCGGAGAAGAGTTCCATATCCTATTCTGGTTTTTTGTGGCGAGCTTTTTTTGGTGATAATTGTTTCAATATGGTCGTTCCTAGATCTTCAGTATTTAGGGATGTTTATTTTATTACTTGAAGGCTACTGGTGGATAAGTAATAATTTCGCATACATATTTTCTTGTAATTAATTTTTTTAATTATAATATTCCGGGTTTTTTAACGATATTTTTCTGTAAATGTAATGTTATGTAAATATTTTTTTTGTGCGTTTTATATGTTTTAAGATGTATATAACATTAAGTTTATAATATAATGTTATGTTTTAATTTCATATATAAAATAAATATATAAAATATATAATATGCAAAGTTAGAAATATATGTATGAAAGGATAAAAAGATTTTCTTCATCATAAAAATCTTTGACACTAATTGATAACTATGAATTGGTATTTATGAAACAGATTTGGAAAAGAAAATTACTCTTTGTTGACATAAGAAAGTCATCATAAAACATATTAAATTATCTTGTAAACCTCATCATAGTTTATAGCATAAACAAACTGATTGTTTCATGCTCAGTTGAATCATAAAGTTTAATCAAGTTTCTCAAGAATGACAGCTAGTAATTTCAGAGCAATAAATCATAATTAACTTTTGTCTGATTTGACAGCTCATACTATGATTATCTCATAAATAACAGTTAAATTAGAATTAGCTGTGGGTGATGCAAGACCTGTATAAAATTAGAAAACCCGTCATTAAAAATAGTCTTAGCCAATTAAATTAAAGTTTCCTCCCAAGTTGACACTTTCGTCCTCTCCTGGAAAATATTCCAAACTTCATAACAAAATTCATGTGCTCAGCCTATGAGAGCAGATTTTTTCAGAGATTTGAGGTGCCTCAAAAAGATCAACTATGTGATTCTAGAAAAATATATTGTATCCGCGAACTCGTGACTCTCTTGTATGGCCAATGTGCTAAATAAAAAAGAGTTTACTGAAAAAGCGGGATCCGAGTCAATTATTTCATCTATCAGCCACGACTTTTAAGTATAACCAACTGCCCAAGACATTACATATATATATATATAAGTATAAAGTATTTATTTATACGTATATATAATGTGTATTTATATATATATATATATCTAGATATGTAATATAAAAATAATACATATTTAACGTTTATAATATAAAAAATATATGTTTATAAAAATTTAAAAAACATGTTTTTGTGCAATCTTGAAAAATTTGGTAAGATGTTAAACGGTCTTTTGGCGCCATTTTGGATTCCTCCCCAATCGCGCCAACCAGAACAGAATATGGAACTCTTCCCATGTTTCGTAAAGGACCGTCCCATTGAGGTGATTTACCTGTTAACTAAATGTATCCTTTCTCCTAAGCTAATTCATCCGATTATCACAAAAAAGTAACTTTACTGAACCTATATTTATTAAATGAATTAAGGATTTTTTAAACGAATAAATATTTATATTTTTTGAGGTTTTAAAAAAAGCACTTTTGTACTGTTTTACACACAAGCCTAATAAAGATCTATTTATATGAAAGTGTAATAGAATACCAAGTTTAATTAAATTCCATGCATTAGTTTTTGAGATACAGCTATCGCGAAAATCGTGACGCCACCTTTTATATGATTTACACGAAAACCTAATCAGCACCAATTTATGTCAAGGTGTAACAGAATATGAAGTTTGGTGACATTCCCTATGCATTAGTTCTTGAGATATGGCTAACGGTAAAATCGTGTAAATCCCGAAAAGTGCAGCACAGAATCACAATCTGTAATTTACCCCAAAAATTTATCAGCAACAACTTTTGTCAGCGTCTAACAGAATCTCAAGTTTGATGAAAATACATGCATTAGTTAGAGATAGAGCTATGTCATAAATCATGAAAAATGCAGCACAGCTGTGCCACCTGTTGGTCGATTTATACCAAAAACTAATCAGCACCAATTAGTATCAAGGTCTAACTGAATCTAAAGTCTTATTAAATTCGTGCTTTAGTTGTTGAGATAGAGTGTCCACAAAATTTTTGTCACGTACAGACAGACAGACAGACAGACTCACAGATAGCTATTTCCTAAAAACAGTCTAATCGTTTTCAGGACTTTTTAAAATGTGTAAATCCGACGAAAACCAGAAGTTAAAAATTTTCTCGAATCCATTACTTTCTTCTTGCAAAGATAGAAGAAAGTAAAAACATTGAAAAATTAATGCATCAAATAATAAAATTTACTTTTACAAATGTATTACTTGTACAAATAATAAAATTCTTGATATTTTGATCGAGGAAATAAATAAGTATACATGACATGAGTTCTGTAGGATATCAAAACAGAAAATCTTCGAGGCTGGACAAATTTCGAACAGTCTGGATCACCCTCACCCCACATGTGTATGTTACTGGAAAAAGCGCCATCAGCGGCCGAGAGGTTCTGCTCTTGAAGCTGGTAAACAGGAGTGATAGGTTCGAACCTAATCGTGCCCGTCGGCCTAATCGTTCGGAGTTTTTCGTGTGGTTTTCGTCGAACCTTGGATTTCCATGCGTAAATAAGGGTTATGTTCCTTTAGAAAGCCCACAGAGAGCCCTTCCCCCTCGGGCCTATATCCCTCATGCAGGTAATCGGCCCTCATAAATAATACCAACACCGTTACTGCAAAAAAGTCCTTTTATCTTACACATCAAGACTTTTCCATAATTGAAGGAATTAAAAACGACGACGCCCAAAAAGAGAAAACATCTTTCTCTTAGTACTAAAATTCGAACGATGATGTACCGGTCAATCTAACAATAACTGTACAAGCTAGATTTAATCTAAAGAATTTATAATGAAAATATAAACAGAAATCTCCTCCAAAACAACATACCTCCCGAATCTTTTTCTCATTTGCAAATAAATTGCAAAAATTTCCATTTTTGCATACATTTCAGAAGAATGTTTCACGACTTTGCAAGAAAAAATTTCGAAACCGTGTTTTACAAGGAAGTCAAAATAAGTATAGCTTGAAGAAATACCTCTTTTTCATGAATAGAGAGTAAATAAAATCAGAAAGTAATAAAAATATTTTGTTATTTTCGTAAAATAATTCAATATTCATTCTATTAATTCTATTAACATGTTCTTTTCAAAGAAAGTAAGAGCTGGAGTACGGCGACTTCTTGACAAAGACACTTGACCGTCAAATTTTAGTTAACTTTGTTTGAAATACGGGTGTTCGTTTTTGTATGAAAAAGCGAAATATTTCAAAATACAGTTAGTTATAAATGCTAAAGTTATTAAAGATCCGCTGGTCATTAATTTATTGAATTTTGCTTTTAAAGTTTTCCGTAAAAAACTTCTATGATGGGGGTTGCCTCTTTTCAAAACAGGCAAGACCAGCGATTCCGTCTGTTCCGAGAGTAACGATGGTTATTAAAAGGTTTTTAAGACTTTTGGTGCTTCTCCTTTATCACGTCGACCACTTTCTAAAAAAAAAAAAAAAAAAAAAAAAGAAAAACCGCTAAACTATGGGATTTAATGGCAAAAATGCATGATCGTGACGTCACATTTACTTGAAGTCAGATGCATTATATCTTACTCATGTTTGTTACGTCGGCGAGATTTTTAATTCGACGTTTATCTGTATTTTTAACGACGTTTTACTGATCTATTAATTATTACTTTAATTTAACTAACAATTACATCATTAAACAACGACGTCATGATATTAAAACAAAATAAGCGTTGAAAAAATGGTGCGATTCATGGTAATAACGTGCAAAAGATCAGTTTAAACTAGCGTCACAATTCTATTTTTCATTAATATATGGGTCAATATCACAAAATACGAAAATTTCAGTCCGCACAATAAAATTACTATTTAATGTTACAAATGCAATTTTGTTTTTTACATTCTAATAAAAAATATTCTTAGAAATATTTTCAAGAGGTATTATATTCACAATAACATAAAAATAAAGCAATTAAAAGACTAAAAATTTCAGATTGTCATTTTCCTGGCACGTCACACTGTGATGTGTGCAAAGTAAAAGGCTTTCTGCTATCATGTACAAATATCTTTTTCTAGTTTTTTTAATTTTTAATTAATAATTATACCTTATATAACACATATATGTGGAAGGTAACAAGTTCTGTATTTTACAAATAATTTTCCATAATTAAAATATGATTGTCACTGAAAATGAATGTCATTGACCTGGCCTGCTCATTTTAGTTCTTTATGGGGTATAAAGATGGCGCAGCAGAGTAATTTTTCTTGTTCTTGACATAGTTCAAGTCAGAAGTAGTAAAATCATTGCTACCAGCAACATCTTTTAGATATTTCTTTGAAAATAATGTGTTTAAAGGCTTTGTAAAAATTGGGTAGACTTTTATTATGTCATTTTCCTAGCTTCTATAAATTATAGATAAAACGGAACATTACACTGAATTTGAGGTACAATAGAGGAAACATGTTCCTTTAAATAAAATTAAAATGTTAAATCTAAAAATAAAAAAAACAAGAATGTGAAAAATGTTTTAGAATGAAATTGTAATTATCCTGGCATACATATGCCAAGGAAATGACATATAATTATAATTACATAAAAACTTTCGCTCTTCAAACTTTAATAATTTTACATATAAATTCCTTTATTCAGCTATTCAACCAACATTTAAAAAAAATCAGAACCTTTGAAACAATTTAAATTTTCAAACTTTTTGTTTCAAAATCGCACATTTTGTGATATTCACCCATATAATTGTTACTGATAGTGGACACTTTAGTGAGAGAGGCTTTGCTGAATTTTTATTTTGTTTTATTTTTATTTGTTTATTTATTATTATTATTATTATTTTAAGATTCCAATGGCAACATTCTTCCGTTTATTTACAATTTACAATTTAGCGAATAGTTTGACGATAGTTTTCTTTTTATGGAAAGTGGTCGATGAGATAATGGAGAAGTACCGGATTTTTATATGTAATGTAATCACTTTTAGCATATATGTGTGTATTTTGTTTTAATGGTAATTTTTCTGATAGAAATCTGTAAAATTTGCCGTCTATCAAAATTAAATTACTACTATTTTCATAATTTAAAAACAGACTAAGTTTTATGGATGTGAAAGGAAGAATTAACGACTAAAAAACGAATAAGAAAATTTAATACGTACGTTAAATATTTAGGTGGCATTTAGCAACATATTTATTAAATTGAAGAGTTGCTTATTGCTTTAAATCTCCAAAGAAACGCAAAACCATCTATATCTTTAGAAGACAAGGCTGTTTTTTTAGTCATCAGCTCTGAGCTTTCTACTGAACCAATTTTGATAGTTATTCTTTTAAATTAAAGCTGTTTATTTGTAAATATGCCCGCAGTAATTTTTTTTTTTTTAAATATTTACATGTTTATATATATTTTTTAATTTTTAATGTTTTTTTATGAAATTTATTCAAAATGATGGCAATTGTGTTAATTCCATTGTTGCAGAGAAATGAGAAATAATTCGGTTTATTTATGTGTATTTATTTTATCGTTATTGATGCTTATTTCACATTACAAATAAAAGTAACTTTTTTAAATGTTTTGAACAGAAAATGACGTTAGCCTTTAAAAAAAACGCATTCTCTCTCAAATTTTTTGCATTTCAATATTTTTTCATTACGCTGATTCTGAGTTTGAGACGTTAGGAGAAATGATTCAGTGAGGGAATATGATGTCATATTTAAAACAAAACGATCATTTTCTTTGATAAAACTAAATATTTGACCACGAATGCGTCTAAAATACAAAAATTTCTGATTTTTTTTATTAGCAGGTACTGAGATTAGAAACTCAAGTCAAGAGTACGAATGTTCACAAGAAAAGTTGTATAGGACAAACGTGACTATAAATATCGAAATATATTCATTAATAACCTATTGCACGTTAAAATACTTTTAAGTGGTGAATACGGATTTGAGTGGCGTGCGTATGTGAATTTTGAGAATGTGAAAATGACATAAGTTTTAGATTTTATGGGGAGAAAATTCTATGATGTGACAAAGCGAAATAATCCTTTTTGCTGATTTTTCATCCTGTAATGCCAAACATAAAAGCCTCAGTCGATAACTTCATCATAATTACTCATCTTGATTACGTGTTCTAATTCAGTTTAATTTTTCAATAATTTAAACAGTTGAAGTTTGTGGAAATAGTATTTTGGTAACTTTGGGGTACAGATATTATTTGTTTTAAGAGCTAGACAACCAATGTAAGATGAATTTTTTATTGTAATTATTTTTGTAGGTTTTATTATAAATTTCATCTAACAGCTCCTTTCTAAACATTTTATTTCGCCAAATTTCAACGTGTTCCAACTCGTATATGATAAACATATCTCGATCATGGAAATAAATCATTGTTGTTCCGATTGTTGAGTTGTAGATTAGGATTGTTGAGTTGTAGAAACGGAGGATGGTATGCCAGTCAATCTAGCAATAACACCGTACAAGCTGTGTTGAATCTAAATAATTTATAATGGAAGTATGAACAGAAATATCCTCCAAACATCATCCCTCTGGAATTCCCCCTTACTCTACAAATATATTGTGAAAATTTTCATTTTCGCATACATTTCACAAGAATGTTGCATGGCTTTCCAAGAAAAAATGTCGAAACTGTATTTTACAAAGCAGTGGAAATAAATATGCCTTGAAGAAAAAATTCCTTCTCATGAATACAGAGTAAATAATATAGAAAAGTAATAAAAAAATATTCAATTCTGTTTCGTAGAATAATTCAATCTGCATTTTTAAAAATTATTATTCACTTGACGAGTTCTCATTGTTCCGATTGTTGAGTTGTAGATTAGGACTGTTGAGTTGTAGAAACGGAGGATGACATGCCAGTCAATCTAGCAATAACCCCGTACAAGCTATATTGAATCTAAATAATTTATAATGGAAATATGAACAAAAATATCCTCCAAAAATCATCCCTAAGGAATTCCCTCTTACTCATTTGAAAATATCCTTCTATATATAAAAAAAAGTTTTGATGTGGAAATGGACCAATGAACATCTGCGTAGATATTCCGGGTAGAACTCATCCAGTTTAAATGCTTAAGCCAAGGCCCGCCTTATCGAAATAACAGGCCTCGCAATTGTTAAGTTTCCTTTGCCCGGAGTACATGTGGTTAGAAACTACATGATTTCCCATGACTAGCTCCATCTAACGTGAGAAGCAGAAATATTTTTTAATTTGTTTTCCATTTGTCTTTTACCATTTTCTTTACAATGTGCTTTGTAGTTTGCAAATGATAGTCGTTAATCTTAAAATTTTCTTATGTTCTAGACATTTTATTTAAAAAATGAACTTATTTTACTGTTAAACAAAAAATGTTTACTGCTGTATTCCGTTATGAAAATAAATGATGATAATAATAGTAATAATAATCAGGAAAGAAAATTATTTTACCATGAATTTCTCAGTGATATTAGTTATTGAAATAAATGGATAGCATCTAGATCCGGAAAATGTAAACTATTTCATTTTCTCTTTTATATTTTCAAATATGTGATTTATTTTATTTCTGCTATTTCTTTTCTTTTCACAATTAATTTCACCTTACAGTATTAATTTAACATCGCTCCTTCAATTTGTTTCAATGCACAGTCTCATTTATTTATTTATTGCCCTATCATTTGTTTTATTTTTGAAGGTATGGGGGATCATTTCAGTTTAACATACTTTAGATGAAAGCTTCACTGTTTTTTCATATAAAGTTTGTATGTATTAATCTATGGAAAGTTTCATAATTGGCTCCACAGCCAATTGGCATATCTTGGCGGGCATAATTTGGTGCGTAATTAATTTCCTTGTTTTAACTCACATATGTTATGTAAATTTTGCTAAAATGTATCAAAGTATTTTAGGAAAGTTAAAATACGCATAGATACACAAAAAAAAACAGACTTACATATCACAGACTTACAGTCATGCACTTAAAAAATTGGAAAAATAAAGTTTAATAATCACTTAAATTTATACATGTTCCTCAACTTTCCACAAATACCGTATTCTTGTCATGCTACGATTTTGGTGTTTGTAAATCTTAATTTGAGTATTCTTCCTTAATCAGACCTAGAGCCAATTGGCGTAAGTGTAGTTTGGCGCAAAATTAATTTTATTTTTAAACCGTATACTTGATACCACATTATTCCAGCATCGCGTTTTTGCAGTCAACTTTGACTGTGGAACAGATTACAGAACATTAGCTAATACTACATTATATAATAATAAATCGGTATTTTTCAAGTATAGGGGCCTTGGCGAGAGAAGAAAATTTGGCAACGTAATTTCTGGAAGCATATTCACTGTTTCACATAAAGAATCAATATTTTCCAATATTTGTACAATTTATTTAATATAAAAAAGGCATTTATCTATTTTATATACAAATGTAAACAAATCGTATATAAAAAACAATAATAATATCTAGAAACTAAATTTATACAGGTAAATTCGGCACAGATGTCATATTGGCGCGATTTTTTTCTGGCGCCAATGTCATATACGCACCGGATACTTAACTGGCACCAAAGTGTCGTTATTTTGCTTGATATGGTTATCCGGATATAGATGATATGGTAACGAGGTTTTCGCAAAATTGGCGTCGGAAGAAAATCGCGCCAATATGGGGCCGTATATGACATCTGTGCCGTAAATTCTTATAAAACAAGCTGACAGTTCACAAGTTTTGTTTTCATAACTGTTTATAACAATCGGCAACAAATCGCTCTGTCCGAAGCCCAAATTGTGCCAAGATTTTAAAAAAAATAACCCGCAAAGTCCTATATACTGAAAATGGTACTTGTTAGTTATCCCGTCGACCAAATTACTGTCGCTAATTTGTAAGATTAAATGCCAATAATGGCCAATAAAACCAATATTTCGACGTTTTATTTGTATTTTTATTAATTTTATAATAATTTATTTGTTTTTCGTTATTTAAAATAAAAAATTGTGTCAATTTGTAGAACTTGGCGAGTAGTTTGGCGATTTATGTAATTTGGGGAAATTGGTCGACGGGATAACTAACAAGTACCCTGAAAAAATATCAATAAATCTTATATTTAAATCTTCATTTTTGATATGTTTCATTTTTTAAAGCCAGAACACAATTGTGGGAAATATTTTTTTTTTACGCCTTTATTTTACTGGAATTCGAAAAATATTTTATACAATTTTGCCAATAACACAACATTTTCAATTTTTTACTATGCATTTGTTTATGGAGTATTACTAGGAGTATACACCAGGTGGCGTAACTTACGGGACAAAGTCAGCTAATAAGTTGGCAATTATCGGGGACATTTTCACCCATAGACTTTCTCCGGATCGTCAAGTCTGTTTTATGATAAGGGAGTCTTGGCTTAAGCATGGCCATAGCCTACTATGATATATAACGGCCCGCGCATTTTTCCGAAAAAGTGAAGTCGGATCCAACTTCAAACCCTGAACCAAAACTTCACAACGTGCTCTTTGTTTACAGTTATACCCTGCCCAGATAGAAGCTTGTTTCTCATCGTCGACGTTTCAGAATCATTGAACGTATTTTCATGTAATAAATTAAATATTTATATTCTTCAATTTCCTTCGATTTAAAAGGCTATTTTACACAAATTGTAGCATTTTAGTGTTACACATACTTTTCAGATTAGCTAAATTATTTATTGTTTACCTTGATCGTTTGGTTCATTCATAAAAAATGCCGGTTCTGTTATTCTTTTTTGAATGTCCCGTATTTATATAAAAATAGCTTGGTTTCATATACACGTTTTAAAATTAAAATTTGATTTATATCAAACTACAGTTCTCATAACTGACTTGAAGCAGCTATTTTTGATTAATTTACTGTTACCGGTAAAATATTTGTTTTTAGTATCGCCCGAACTAAGAAGAAGAAGAAGAAAAAAAAGCCCATCTTCCTTAAACATTAAATATTCTTATTTTTAATCAGAGAAAGAAATGGTGAAACGGATTTAAATATCGTTGCAATATTCTATGTTATCCAAGGAATTTTGATTAAATCATGTAATAATAAATTACATTTATTAATTATTACAAGAAATTTTATGAGTATTTTAATATATTTAAAAAAAAATCCATCAGTTTTATTGTTTCAGCAGTGAAAATAGTAAATAAATGGTACTTAGTTATCCCGTCGACCAAAAATCTATCGCCAAACTACAACATTAAATGCCAATAATGCTTGATCGTAAATGTCACATTCACTTGACTGTAAGCAAGTTACACGTGTTTATGTCATCAAGTGATTTTTATTTCCACGTTTTATTTGTATATTTATTAATGTTATACTAATTTATTTGTTCTTTCGTTATTTAAAATAAAAATTATGTCAGTTTGCATAATTTGGCGAATGTTTTAGCGATTTATATAATTTGGCGAAATTGGTCAAGGGGATAACTAAGTTGTACCAAATAAATTTGTGACATTGATGTTTTAGACTAAGCATGTGTTTTTTTTTTATCTATATATTTTTATGTGTGATGGTTTAACAGTTTTAAAGAGAAACACATTATATTAGTCACTTAAATAAATAGAACTTTACATTTACATTGATATGGACAGTTTATAATAACCCTTAACAGCTGTATTTGAATTAGCTGTCATTTCTAAGCTTGACTGGAATGTCAGCAGAATTGTAAATGTAACCATGGCGACATGACGTAATTTTATTGTTTGTTTACATATCTACCCTTCCCAAGTTGTTTCAGTTACGGTCAGAGTCAAATTTCAATTTTGGGCAGGGTATCAGAGTCCTCTGGCGAGCGACTTCATACATTAAACGGAAATCAGTCTGCCTGTAGTAGTATCTAAGTATGCTTTCTTTGTTAATATTAAAAAAAAACTGTAGTATACAAAAATATGGAAATCGGTGATATTATAAAGAAATATTTGATAAACACGCTGATGCAGACAGTTTTCAAGTCAAGAATTACTTTCAGAGATATTTAATGCTAAATTTGGACAAAATCGTTCCATTAAAAAAGTTTTATTGGAGCAAAAACTATACATGTGAATTTAATCATTTTTAGATCATTTTATAGGCTATAAGTTCCCGGTGTGCAGATTGCATTTATTTTTTTTATTTGACTATTTTTTGAGGTTTTATTTCTATTTTAAATTCAAATTTTCAGTATTTCGAGAGATATTTTTTACAAATTTAAAAAATGTTATTAATTTAAACTGTTGCCAACTGTATAAACAACGCAAACAATAATGTTTACTTCAAATTAAAAATTTATTTACACGGAACTATTGTAAACAGAAAAAAAAATTAAATTAGAATTAAATGATTACATGTTAAAAGCAGGAAAATTGCGCCATAAGAATCATATTTACAATGGAATTTTAAAAGAGGAACAAAATGATAAAATAAAAAAAATCATTACTATGCGTTAAAACCTGTAAATGGAGGAAATTACGTCATATTTAAAATGGCCAAAAAATAACGCAAAACAATTTAAATTAAAAAATATATCTGCGTGAGACATTTACTTGATATTTTGAGATAATATTTTCAACTATTATCGTGAATTCGAAAACAGCGCAAATAATATTTCCTTCTAACAACAAAAGTATTTTCACGTGAATATTAATAAGAGAAATAAAACTTTGGTGTAAATTACGTCAGATTTAAAACGATACATTTGAAATGAATTATTTAAAAGAACTATCTTATAGCGCTGTTAAAAAATACCGGGAGACAATGACACTGTTTACTTAATTCATTTTACATTAGCTTATTTTCGAATGTTTAACTAATTTTTTTAATTAAATACGAAAACAGCCATTGTATCTTTTAACAGCAGCAGACATGGTCTTAAAAATCCCCAATCCAAGAAAAACGAATGGAAACCCGTTTACAGAGAGATCGCTACTTTTTTTTTTTTAAATTTTAATTTAATATTTTTAAAGCCGATCAAATTAGCGTGCTTTTTGGATTTTGGTGTCCCTGAACGGGGGTTGGCGAGCGTAGCTCGTAGGGGGCAGAGCGCCCTAGTATTGTAAAAATTTTCATTTTCCCATACATTTCACAAGAATGTTGCATGGGTTTCAAAAAAAAAAAAAAAAAAAAAAAAAAAAAATGTCGAAACTGTATTTTACAAAAAGTGGAAATAAATATGCCTGGAAGAAAAAATTCCTTCTCTTGAATACAGAGTAAATAAAATCAGAAAGTACTAAAAAAATATTCAATTTTGTTTCGTAGAATAACTCAATCTGCAGTTTTTAAAAATTATTATTCACTTGACGAGTTCTCATCGTTTCGAGAAAGTTATGAGTGTGAGAGTTGGAAAAAAGCGACATGTTGACAAGAGACTTTTGAGACTTTTGAAGAAATGCAATTAGACTTTTTTGTTCGAAAAAATACTGTGAGAGTAATTTTATCATGCATAAAACATCCCATGTGTTATGATTGGTAAAGAAAAGACTATTGATGAAAAGATGAATTAGAAAATACAACTAAAACAAGTTGGAGATTGTACGTCAAACGTGGCAAATGAGGTGCCTTCGTACTATAACTAGTTTTATAAATATTTTTTGCACTTCATATTGTACTGAATGTATATTTTAGTGCACTTCATAAGCACATGTCAATTTCATTCTGATCGAAAAGTGTAACATCATTAAAATGCACTTAAAATAATTTTTTCCCATTGCCGTAATGTAACGGAAAACTTTTCATTGTCCCTGTAATGATACATCCAATTTTCATAACATTTCAAATGACTCGACAAAATTATGCAACAATTATCTATTCTAAATTTCAAACGATTCGGTTGGGTAGTTTTTGCGCTGTTATATGCGAACGGACGGACAGACAGACGAACTGAACGACGACTGTAAGTGCTACGAATTTATATAATTACGAACGCACCTAAAAAGAGCTTCTTAATAACAGATTTGAATTACGCGCCAGATATGTTAAGATCAAAACAAACATACCAACGTCTCGACCGAGTTCGCTGGCCAGATTCATCCGCTATCTTGTTTTAAAATGGCGGCTACTGAAAATTTTCAAACTCAAAAATGTGTACAAAAAATTAGAAATACAAAAAATTTTTACATTAAAGTGTTTAACATTGATATAAGGATTCCGGATCATTTTTTGTTGCACCCCTATCTAAAAGAAAAAAAAAATGCTGAGGTATAGCAGTTTGAATTTCTAGGGTTTCTATTTTTTCCATAAGCATGTTTCATTTATGACCTTTAGAAAACGTGATTTTTCGCAAATTTACTTTGCGTTAACCATTGCTCATCCTCCCATACTTTTAAAACTGCATAGTCATATTCGCCAGCGTCAAATTCTCGACAAACTTGATAATATTTATTGAAATATCGGCAAATTTGGCAACAAAAATAGGTCGCCAAAAATATTAGCTATAGCTAATTATTTTTTTGTACTTCCCTTTCAAATTTCGCATTGACGAAAACCGGGAATCTTCTATTATCAAAATGGGCTGAAATCTTATAAACAAGGAATTGGGAAGCTACCTTTTAATTCCGGTATGGGCCGGCAGGACTTTTTATTTGTAACACAATTACCCGTTATATCTCAAATTATGAAATCATCAAAATTTCATCTTATAAAGCATTTTTAGTGAATTTTTGAAACAACATTAGAAGATTTACACAGTCATTTAATACATTTTAGAAGGATTTTGCGAATTAAAATTAATTAATTAAATTTGAATTTATATTGATTTTGTAATATTTATAACTCACTCAAATCTTTTATTTTTAATTTTTTTTAGTATTTTATAGAATTAGGAATTGTACAAATATCATCTTACAATAGAAATATAGAAATATTTCCGAACTGAACCCCTCCCCCCACCCCTTCAATCCTTCAATATCAAGAAAGCTGGGGAGATACAAAGGCAAAAAAAAATATCATCCTTTTAAAAATATTTTTGTTTTTGCAACCAGTAATGCTTTTGAAACATGTTAAAGTAAAGTATCTATAACTCATTCTAAACTGTATTACTATTAATCGACGTATTAAATTAATTTTATAAGTTATTTTAATGGTACTTTAAAGTACCGTCGAGGCATAAAAGAGTTAATCTACAACAATCATTTCTTTCCATAATTGAAAAGATTTAATCATACATAAACGACGTTTTTTCGGCGATTGAAATAATTAACAACTCTGTCATTAAAAAGGAAAAATGTCTCTCTCCTAACTCTGAAATGATGAGAAATTGAACGACGATGTCGCACTCAATTTAGTAATAACCATACAAGCTAGATTTAATCTAAATAATTTAAGATGAGAATTACAAAAAAAAAAAAAAAAAAAAAAAAAAAAAAATCCGGAATCTTATCCTCATTTGCAAATATATTGCGAAAATTATCATTTTTGCATATATTTCATCGGAATGTTTCGGAGCTTCTGGAGATTAAATATAATCATCTGAAAACGTGTTTTACAAGGGAACTGAAAATAAATATCCCTTAAAGGAAAACCCCCTTCTCGTAAATAAATAGTAAATAAAATCAGAAAGTAATAAAAATATTCTGTTCTTTTCGTATGAAAATTCAATATTCCTCTTTTCTTTTCAATTGACATGCTCTCATCGTTTCGAAGAAGTTATGAGAGTGAGATGGAAAAACGCGACAAGTCGAGAAGACACTTGAGCTATAAAATTTCAGTTAACTTTACTTAAAAAACTGATTTTTATTTTAAAAGAGGAATGAAATTAGAATTTTCCTTTGCGAAAATATTGAGTAGTTTTTATCTTTAAAAAAAAAATTACATTTTATGAATGATAAAGAAATGAAGAATAAGAAAAAAACGAAGAAAAATGTACAGCAAAAAAATTTTAGGGTAATATTTAATAAAATTTTTAAAGTCGTTATTTGAAAAAAAAAATGTCGAATTCAATAAAATTCAATTACATGTTCTTAATTTTTCTCGAATTTCTTACAAGAGAGCTGCTGTGTGTCTTTAAATGTAGATACCACTATAGTTATTAGAGATCGACCAAAATTTGGTTTCGTTTTCGGGTCAAAAAATTCGCTTTCAGCGAAAATTCGGCAGGACAGGTCGTTTCTTCCTTCAGAAATTTTAAACATTACTCCTTGATTCGAGCTGTATCGGCTCAAATGAGACGTTTTTCATGTATTGCTATGAACTCCACTATTTGATAATTATCAGTCATGACTGACTCAAAACGTGAGTTCAAATCATAAAGCAAGCAATGCATATATGACTACACTTTGAAGTCGCTTTTAACTTGCTCATTAAGAACTTCAGACTTAACAGTAATAGAAAATTTTTAGTTTGTTTCCCCAGAAGTGCTTGAATACTCTTTCAGAAAGTTCTAATATAATAGATGATCATTTACAAAAACCATTGTAAAAGGTAAATTGAGGTATGTATACCTAAAACTTTTTTTAATTAGGTAAAATTCGTATAATTAGAAAACCAGTTTGTGTCGTTGATGAATTAATAACATTTTGCGAGTATTTTATATTAAAATAAAAATCCCTGCCGGCTCGGCGTACAGGTGGAGGTAGATTTCGAAGTTAAGTACAAATTTCACCAAAAAAAACTAACCGCTTTTGACGAGTTTTTAATTTCATTTTTCTGTAAGAGCTGGTTTTATCAGAATCATGTTAGTACAATATTTTTTTATTCAACCCCAATTTTTGTTTCATTTGTTTTTGCTGTGAGAGTTGGTTCTATCAAAAACTTGTCAGTATAAATGTTGTAGATAATATTAAGAAGATTTATAATAAGTTTAAGTGAATTTGATATCTTGAGAATTGACGAAATTATGATTTTTTTCTCCCTAAAACGATATTTTTTTCGCCCCTTGAGCCCATTTTTAATTTTGTCAAAAATCTGTGATACAGGAATTTTTGGCCCTTTTACTAGAAGTGATAATAACTTTAAACTAATTTGATATGTATTATAAATAAGAAGTTATGGGGTTTTTTCGGTTTTCACAAAACCCCTCTCTATTTCCACCCCCTTGGGCCGATTTTGCCCATTTGCAATTCCCACCGGGATATTAGCCATCGCAATGTTTTTGGTGGGTTTGAAGACAATCCGTGCATAATTACGACTTTTATCGTACTGACAAAATTTAGTACATTCATACATGCGCATATATATACGGGGTGTTTCAAAATTATGTGTCGAAAATGTAAAGACAGATAGAGGGGACCTAAGTAAGCAGATTTCGAATGGGAATGTGAGTGCGGAAATGCAGCGTTTAGGTAGTAGAGGGCGCTGTTGAGTTCGGTGGATAAAAGAACTTCGCTGGCTTGAATCGTCATTCTCCGCACGGATTTAGAGCAACATGCGTCGTTACAGTAATGAGGAGCTTACCGACATGCATTTCATGCATGGGGCTACATAAGGAAATGGAACGGTTGCTCAAAGAATGTACATGGGACGATTCACTGTTAGAAAACTGCCGGATCGCCGAACATTTGAGCGTCTCCATCGGCTGTTGTGTGCGAGTGGATTGTTTTATGCTTCGTTGCGTGATACGGGCACTGGAAGATATCGTAAAATTCCTGCAGAGGAAGTAGCAGCATTATACACAACAGGGGAGTCTTTCGACAAGCTCAAGAGTTGTTGGACGTGCATTGGGTGGGAGCCATTTACTAGCGCAGCCCCATACATAAAATGCATGTCGGCAAGCTCCGCATTGGTATCACGATGCATGTTGCTCAAAATCTGAGCGGAGAATGACGATTCAAGTGTCTTCATCCGATGATCTCAACACCGCTCTCTACTCCCTCAACGCTGCATTTTCGCACCCACATTCTTATACGAAATCTGCTTATTTAGGTCCCCTCTACTTGCTTTTACATTATTTTACATATATTATTTTACATATAATTTTGAACCACCCTGTATATGTATAAACCTTTTAGGTGGGGGTGGTTTTGGGTTCCAGGGGTCATATAATGAAAAGTTATGAAGGAATTTTTCAAAATGGTAACAACTGCAATAGGTAGTATTTCTTATTAAATCTACCTAAAAGTTTTGTTTAGAGGCACAGACAGCCAACTTGGACTGTTTTAATCACGCACATTTTTTTAACCACTGCATGCCTATCGACCCACTAAAAAAGGAAAATCTTTCTTAATCTTAAAATATAATATAACCAAGAACAAAAATATACAGTAACCTCTTCCGAGTCACCTACGATTCTGAAAATCGTTTTTTATCTTTAGAAACCTCAGAAACCAATATATTTTCTTGATTTTAAGAAGAATTTATAAAAACAAGGTTTCATTTGCTGCCACGGACTTTCGATAGTATTTACGAATAGTTTTTACAGTGTATTAATCCCTTTTCTCAAACTGGGATATCGGGTTTTAGGATTCCATTCATTCTTCAATTACACATTTGCAGCTGCGTAATTGAAGTTATACATACAAGGATAACAAAATACTATAAATTTTAATGTTAATACTAATGCTGTTAACCCTTTAGCTATGACTTTTTTCTTAAGGGGGTCCGGGACACATTTTCAAAAATTTTTTATTTATTGAGTTAAAATTTTGAAATTCTTTTGTGATGGTTAACCATATCATTTGTAAACAAAATCGCATGATAAAACTTCTCATATTTTGTTTAAAAAATTTAAAATTTAAATTTTGTTAAAAAAGTGGGGTAGATTAAAATCTTTATAACTCGAAATATTATTTATAGAATTTCAATTTTTTTTTTCATTTAAATAAACAGAAATATATAAATTTTAATTTAGAGCCAGCATTTTAAAAAATATTATTTAAAAAAAAAATTAAAAATATTTAACAAAAAAATTACAAAAAGAGTGGTGCAACTTTAAAAAAAAATCATATTTTCAAAAGTAAATATTTTTTTTCAAATATGCTGGCTCAAAAGTAAAGCAAAATAATTGAAAAAGACATGTTCCGAGTTTCAACCCTGTATCTTTAAAGGTTCTCGAGTTATAAGAATTTAAATATGAGAAATGGTGAAAAAACCTATCATGAAGAAAAACGCAATTTCACAAGAACTCGTTTCCTTGACAACCGTAGCTTGAAAGGCAGATTTTGAAAACAAACCAAAACGAAAAAATTAATATTTCCTGTTCTAATTAAGATAGAAACATGATTTAAACATCATTGTAAGCAGAAAACGGCAGAAAAAATTTTAATACAATAATATATATATATATATATATATTGAAAATTTGAAGATTTGAAGATTTTTCTGTCCCGGACCCCCTTAAAGTAAAAAAAAAAAAAAAAAAAAAAAAAAAAAAAAAAAAAAAAATACAACTTTTTCAACTTTTTTTTTTTTTTTACTATTTCAAAGCTAGATGGCGCTACTTGTCCACTAAAAAGTCAAAATATAGAATGCACATATATGATTATGAGGTATCTGCAAGGCGTTATTTATAGTTTAAAGCATTTTAAAAGTAAGGAAAATATTTGTGACCGCCAGGGCTGAAAGGTTTAATTTATCATATTTCTCTGTAAAATATTGTTGAACGTGAAAATGTTTTATTTACAATTGGTAGCAGCAATGGAGAATCACCTACATACTGGGTTGTGAAAATGGATTAATAAACTATAAAAACTATTCGGAAAAGTGTGTTTTTAAAAATTGTTCTTTAAATTGCGAAAATATATTGGTTTCTTCCCTTTTAAGATAGAGAAAACTTTTCGGAATCACGGGAAACTCGAAGAATTTATTGTATCATTTAGTTTGTAATTAGATTATATTTTTTTAGCTCAAGAAACATTTATTGTTTTTTACAGTCTAATATTTATCAGTGCACAAATATTTTCAGAATAACATACCTGAATAACATTGTTTTTTCTTCTTACAGGTGGTCCAAGTGAGAATAAACTTCTTCCAGGCGATCAGATTCTTCAGATAAACGGCGAAGATGTGGTCAAATCCCCTAGAGAGAGAGTCATCGAATTAGTCAGGTAATTTCATCGGCTTAAACACTCTAGAACTTCAATCCTTTTACTTTCTTTCTTTTATAGTCATTTAAGAGATTAAGATGAAATTTCTCTTATTCAGAAAGAACTATTATTCGTTTATTTCTACATTATGTTACGAGGTTAATGAAAGCAATTAGTGAATTCTTTTCTCTCCACAAATGAAGTAAGGGAAAAAATAATAATAAAGGTAAACTTAGGTAAAATTAATAAAGAATTTAGAATTCCCATAAATCGAATTCTCACAAATGAAGTAAAGATAAAAGAAAGTAATAAAGGCAAAATTAGTATATTAATAAAGAAATATAGAAGTTCGGATAAATTGAAAACTACGGAATAAGTAAACAACCTACATTGTAAAGAAAGGCAGATATTTCTTAATCGAGGAAATTATAATATAACCACGAACGACAATATACAGGGTGTACATAATGAATATCCCAACTTTACAGGGCTATTAAAAGAAAACAAAAATAAGTACAACCTTGTTGTTCATCGGAAATAAAAAACTACTCGTTGGGGGACACCGTAATACGTACCCATCATGGACATGCATAATATAAAATATGAAAATAAAATATGCGTAAACTATTTATAAAATGCATATCCAGGGATAACTAAGGTTACAGAAATTTAATAAACTTTGTCGCAATATTCTAAGTACATACCAAATTTTACGCTTCTATCTCAATTTGTTCGATAGATAGAGTGTTTAAAATCGTGGGTTGATGACGTCATAAACTTTAAATCGAGGCTAACGAGAAAGGCAGGCTACCGCGGTGGGTCCGATTCTTCTTTTTTTACAGACCGCTGGAGTCACGTGATGCTCTTTTTGCACACCTTCATTGGTGCATTCGATTATCACGTGACTCCAGCGGTCTGTAAGAAAAGAAGAATCGGACCCACCGCGGTAGCCTGTCTTTTTCGTTACCCTCGATTTAAATGCTGTATTACTGAATAGCGTAAAAGAAACACCCTTATAACCACAAAAATAATAATCATATTAACTAACAGTTTACTGCGTCGGATTAAGCGTCTCATTTCCAATTAAAATATATCTTTGAATTGAAATTTGAATGAAATACAGAGTGATGAAAAATCGAAGAGTGTGGAAAATAGGATTACAAATATCTCGGCAACGAATTATCTGATTGACTTCCTTCTTTATGCAAAATTTATGTTTTTTTATTGTCTTTTATATTCACTCCTTAAAATAAACAATCTCGAAAATTTTTATGTACCTTTTATCAGAACGAATATTTCGAGAGTCCGAAAAAAATCAGTTCCGGATAATCGAGGTTAATGAAATTCAATAGGCTTCTTCTAATTTTTACATTTTAAGTACACACCCATTTTCAAGTCTTTATCTCAATTTGTTCGCGAGGATAGAGCGTTTACAGACACGCACAGAGAGATGGATGGCAATTTTCTTTTCTTCTAAAAATATGTTTTTCGGAATCTCCAGTGTCTGAAACGTGTAAATCCGTCAAAAAATTTTTCGATTTTTAAAACGATTACAATACTTATCCTATACTACATATGATAGGTAAGTAATAACAGTTGAAAGTTTAAATTCAACGCAGTTATAAGTGTTAAATGTGAGCCTCCCCAGAAGCACGAACGTTTGTTTGTTAGAATAAAGTGACATTTGCAGTAATGAAGAATTGCTTGCCTGTTGCCATATCTAAAATAATAATAATAATCATAATGGCAACCCATAATTGTGGACCTTTAATGTAGGCTTTTAATGACACATCGTATAAAGAACGTGAATTATCATTTACGAAACATAAATTTTAAATTTAGCGTATCTATATTATAAAGGACAAACATATCTGTGCGTAACGCATACGTCATTTTGCGAATGGCAAACTTTGAATTTTGAAATAAAATTTTGGCTTTGCGATTTTCTCTACTGCAAATTTTTAAACTTCTAAACATCGCACATTTTAAATTTTTACACCGTCGTATAAGGAAAAAATGCTCTTTTAAATGCAATTTGTTTGAAAACTGTATCTCAATTTATTTTTGAGATATTAATTTTTTTGTAGTTTTTAATACCATTTTTCTTATCGTGGCAACACAAGTACCTCATTTCATTGAAAGTCCTTGAAAGTAAACGGAAAATAGTCGAAAAAAGGAGATACTGTGTCAATTTGTTGAAATTTTCTCATAAAACCTCAAAAAAAAGAAAAAAAAAAAAGTTGAAATTAAAATATGGCCTATGTCAAGAATATTGTCTGTTATTCTGTGATAATGACGTCATATGCACACTTTTCTATAGACGAAGTTTAAAAGTGGATTGCTTTAGCAGATCCAAATGACGTCATTTTATAAAAAAGCGTGTATTTTATTTCTTAAACCTGAATTATGTTTTGTAGAACTGCGTCATTTTCACAGCCCAGCTGCTTTGAAATTCTTCACAGGTGAAAATGCTTCACACTTAAAAATAATGTAATCGAAATCACACACTGATAAAACGCAATGTTTTACAAAAATTTAGAGTATCTTTATAAAGTATATTTTTCAATCTTCTGACCATCGTTACATTTTCAATTTTCGTCGCATAGAGAAAAAATTTACTTTCAAATGCAATTTGTTTAAAAACTTTATCTTAATTGACTGATCTATTATATTTTCTAAAATAATTTTTAAGCATGATTTTTTTAAAGTTTATCTTATCACGTGCCGGTTTCAATACATAATAATAATAAACATTTTGCACATAAATCAACAAACATTTTTCAGCATTTGTTTCTGACTATTTTTACATAACGAAATTAATACTTCCTGTATAAACAAATAAAAGAATAATATTAAAAAAACCACCAATCTAACATATTTGTGAAAGACAAATTAACGAAATTAATACTTCTTTTATAAACAAATAAAAGAATAATATTGAAAAAACAACAAATCTAACATATTTATAATCGTACAATTTAAATTTTTAGATCACCAAATAGGATTTTTTTTTAATGGAATAACTTTGCAAAGTCCATCTCAGTTTACTGATTGTCTATGGTTTTAAAAACAATTTTTAAGCATGAAATAATTTTTAATTTATCTATATCGCGCGGAGCTCGATTACGAAAGATTAATCCGTTTGCCCTTAAAACAAAATACAGAGTTCATCATTTTCTTACGGCTAATATCCATTAAAAAAATTCCCTATGAATAAATAAATAAAATAATATAAATAAAACACAAATTTACCAGACATGTATAAGCTCTGAAATTATCAGAATATAAAAGGATGCCATAAGTAGCAAAATCTTGGCAAATAACTCTTAGCATGCGGGTAATAAGAAAATATCGCTTTTGATAAATTTCAAAAATTTATTTGATTGTATAATTCGTATTTTCCATATGAAAAATGCTTTTTTAATGTAAGTTGTCAATCTAAAAATATTATTGAATATAAAAAAATTATTAGTTTTCAATTTAAAATAATGATTTCACCTATATTCTTTAACCCGGGAAGCCCGGGTACGATCCCCTAGTGTTTATAACTTTGGGTACATGAATAAAAGAATGTTTAGAAAAAACTAATTTTGTTTTTGTAGAATTCAAGAACACCCTGCATAATATTATTCCCAATAAAATTTTATGTAAGCTAATTTAGCATATGTCGTTGCATCGCATTCATTTATCTTTCTCTCTCTTTCTTTCTTCTTATTTCTTTTCTCGAAAGTTACAAAAAAGGGGGAAAAATGAAAAAGACAAAAAATAAAAAGCTCATAGATTATGTCGGTTGGTTAGTAAGCTAAGTAAATGGTATCAATAAAACGATACATAAAAAGAGCACTTTCACGTAAGTCAGAGAATTGATTATTGGTATTCGTTTAGCTGCCGAGAAAGTGTTTTGGCTGGAACTGGAGTTACTTATATTTTATTAACAGTGTTACTTTCTCTTTAAACAAAACACATTAAATCGAAAATTCTACAAGATTGAAACCTTATTAAAAAGGAAATTGTTACGTAGAAGATTATCCTTTTATCTCTTTTTATTTTTAATAGTAAATAAGTTATTTGAAATATCAATGTTTACAACCAGTTTTACTATTTTAAAATTTATCTCATAATTTTGATTTCGTGGCTAACCGTTTATGCCCCGGTGGTACTTTGATGTACAATTAAAATAACTTGTTTTAAAATATACTTAATATATCGACTAGTAGTAATACAGTTTAGAATGAGTTATAGATACTTTATTTTATCTTATTCTAAAAGCATTATTGGTTGCACCAAACAAGAATATTTTTAAAAAGATGATTTCTTTTACCTTTGCCTGTTTTCAGCTTTCTTGACATTGAAAAATTGGGCGGAAAAGTTTCAGTTTAGAGATATTTCTGTATTTCTATTGTGTGAATGTTATATTTGTACATTTCCTAATTCAACAAAGTACTAAAAAAAAAAAAAAGATTTTAAATAAAATATTTGACTGGAGTAATAAATATTACACAAAATCCCTAGAAATTCAAATTTAACTAATTAATTTTAATTGGTAGAATCCTTCTAAAATTTATTAAATGATTGTGAAAATCTTCTAATGTAGTTTCAAAAATTCACGAAAAATGCTTTAGACGATGAAATTTTTATGAATTCATAATTTATGACATAAAGGGTTGAAATTAGTTCCTCGTCCCCTGACCTCACGTATAAATTGCAATCTTTTTCTGAGATGCAACCTTGCGTACACTATGCATAAAGTTAATCGAACTCGAGTTATCTATCAATACATTAAAATCATATCGTAAACATTTTGTTCACTTTAGATACTTTTAAAATATAATTTCTTTTCTAAATTTATTATATAAATATTCATTACAGTTATTTACCCTCTTCTCTCCTATAAAGGTTTTTTAGAAGGGGGTGGGGTCAAAAAAGTATGATAATATTGTGTAAAATTTATTTTAATAGTCTGGAATGTAAAACCAAAGCGTATGTATTTTTTAATATCTTACACTCTTTCTGTTTTATTTATATTGTATTTTCTACTTGTTAGTCTTAAAAATATTTCGTTCTTGCAGTTTCACAGTCAGTTGGAATATTTTAGCGAGCGTGGTTTGGAGCATAATGGTACAGATGTCATATTCGCCCCATATTGGCGCGATTTTTTTCGGTTGCCAATTTGGCAAAAACATAAACATCATAAACAACATAATCCGGGTTACCACATCAAGCAAAATAACGACACTTTGGCGCAAGTTAAGTACCCGTTGCCTATATGATATTGGCGACAGAAAAAAATCGCGCCAATATGGGGCGAATATCACATCTGTGCCAGCATAATTAACTCCATTATTGTTGTAATTTGTATACAGTTGTAACTATAAAGAATATTTGGAGATTCATCACCGTCTAACTGAAAAATGCCTTAACCTGTAACTGGAGACATGAATTTCCTTACGTTGTCAGAGACATAGAGTCAAAATGACTCCAATGTTAATTTTCTTTTTTACCTTTTGTAAACAGCATTGATATTTATTTTGGAAACGCAATATAGTCTGGAAATCATGTAATTACCAAAGTATTAAAAATAATTATATTAAAACTGTTAAATGTTACAATATTAATTGTTGGAAAGATAATATAAGAAAAATCTAAACAACCTTTTAATGAGTACTTACTTCGTTTAGATGTCATGGGATGACACTAATGTTAATAACTGTTAGAATTAAACAAACAAAAAGGAAGAATACAATATTTTAAAATATTACCTTAAGAATATTTCTTTAATCTTTTTGCTTTTTACATCTTTCAAATGCAACTGGAGCATACGGCTACGGAACATTGTCCACATACTGGGTGTTTACAAGAATGGCATAGAGTAGATGTTTTCCTTTTCAACTTTTTGGGGCAAATGGTACAGTATTTTCTAGTAGGTAATTTTAAACTGCTATCTGCATCTACTTTTTCCTCTTCTTTACCAAGTATATTCGCAACTGAAAATCTCACTTCCTGTCGAAGACGGGTATTTGTTAACCTCCTATCTAACTCTTCTCCGGCAAGCTGCTTTGCGAGGTTTTTTATAAAATCTAGCCTTGACTCTTTTCTATAGTCTCGTGTGGCCTGGTAAATTATAAATGCGTTAACTGCACTTATATACATAATGCGAAAAAATATAGCTATTGACCACCTTCTGGTTCTCCGATCAGTACAATGTATGACACATTTTTCATCCAAGGCATCAACAACAGATTTGGTATTATTATAAAAAGCGATAAGTTCCGGCTTATTGATGTCTGTATCTTGGGATATTGATGAGTGCATAGACGACACTAGCAATACAGCTTTGCCTTTTTTAGGAAAATATGATACCAAGGTTAAATCCTTCGAAAAGCCATAAATTGAGCTCCCGAATATTCTGCTTCTGTTTGGAAGGAATTCTTTAGGTATTTCTTTTTTTTATTATTTTTTATGTTCCAACATAGGTTAAGTTTTTTTCCTTCAAAACGTTTACAAGCTCAACTGATGAAAACCAATTGTTTGCTATTATATTCCTGTTTGTGCCTGCAATACAAGCAGACAAGCGTACAACTGCCTGCGTTGGTTTTTGCAACATTTTATCTTCTTCTGAAAGTGTCATAAAATAATAAATAATAATATGTCTAATATGAGAGTCATCTTCCGCAACTTCGCATTCTTCAAACCATTGCATTACAGTTTTTTCAAAATCTGGATCACATGGCCGAATTTTTTTCCTGGAAGGTTCTGGTTGAGTATTATCCATTTTCTTTTAAACAACAATATATTATTCTAAACAAAGGAAGCGGATTGCAATGCTAAATACGTAGAAATTAACTGGTGCGTTATATATTTTTTCAGTAGAGACGTGGAGTCAATCTAACTCCATAAATAGTAACGAAAACTTTGAAAAAGAATAACTCGGATATAAGTGCGTGTTCAAACTTGAACTTCTGCCAACATACCGACAAAAGATCAACTTGAAGGTACTGAGGAGATGATTGCATTCAAGGACAAAAAACCACGTGATAATTAGAGCCAATGAACAACGCGGAGTCTCCTTGACTCCCGTCTCCAGTTACGGATTAAAATTAGTTTGTAAATTTATAATACAGTTCTAAAAATATCAAAATGTTGCATTATCATCGGAAACACATTTGCATACATATTTTTTGTTAGAGTACCAGGAAATGGTACGCAGGAAGGGAATAAAATGGTAGAGCATTGCAGCGCTATTTCAGCGTCCGGTTTCGATTCCCGGCTTGGTCATTTTTCACTCTATTGGCTTACGCTTAGTTAGCATTGGGAAAAGTTTCACGTTTTTAATATTCCATAATTTCGGGCGTAATTTTACTGCTGAAAATTAATTAAAAATTTAATTAAAATTATACTTTTAAAGGTCAAAATGTTGTACTGTCATCGGAAACGCACCAAGAAATTAGTGAACACAATTTTTCTAATCCCAGCATGTCAGGAAGTGACGAAAAAATCGATTAAGAAATTGCTCCTTTGGATACATGAAACAAGTTAAGTTAAATGAAAGATTGTAAAAATAATCATTTTTCTCTCTGTTATAAGCAACTGAACCCCGAAATTTCGAATTTCAAACATTCAGAACTCGACATGAAAAGCTTTCTAAACATCAAGATTTAGTTTTAATTATTAAACTGTAGGATAACAATGCGTGCAGATTTGACAAACATAAAAAAATTGTAATAAAAATGTGGTTCTTTAAAAATGATTGCTTTGTTTTGTTTCTAGTTTAAAAAATACAAACTTTGTCATTTTAGATAAATATGGCAATATAATATTCAGTTATTGAGAATATTCAATTAGAATATAGTAGGATAACATGATAATGATAATATCATTGTATGACAAAATAAGGATTTCTATTTCTCTTTGTGAAAGATTATATATGATATTATCATATTGTACCATAATGTTATCTATTCTATTCTATTCTATTATTCTATTATAGTATATTCTAAATGATTGTGTGTATATATTTTACTATTATTATAACTATTATTGCATAAATAAAAGTTTGAATAAATATATTTTTATTTTAATTGATTTTTTTACATTTTCGACACACTCATATTGTTCATTGAATTCTTTTAATGGCTGAACGGAAATTTTTATAATTTTCATAATTTCAGAGATTAAATAAATCAGAAATTACAGTATGTGAAAACTGGTGCCGATAAATTAAAAGAATTGTTAAAGATGCTTGTTGCAAATTGTTTAATTCAATTGAATTTTCTTACTCCTAGATCTTGTAAGCATTCTGTAAAACTCCAAGTGTGCCAGCCAACAACAAATAACGTAAGTCTTATTGAGCACATTTCGTTTCTCGAAATAATTTATGGTTATAATTTAATACATATATATATATATATATATTTTCTTTTCAGACTACTCGAAAGTCTGCATTGCTCACTGCTGCGAAGAAGGCTAAGTTAAAGTCGAACCCCTCCAGAGTTAGGTTTGCTGAAGGTGTTGTAATAAATGGCTCCCCGCTTTATTGTGTAAGTAGTGGACGATTTACGTATTAAGCCTCTTAAATTCAACTTTGTTTAGAATTTTAGATATAAATGATTACTTTCTAAATGCTTCTGTTTACACACGATAGGTACTTTTCAGGCGAATTCTTGTAAAAAAACAAAAAACAAATTACACCCATGGAAAAAGAAAATATTGATACCAAACTTCAAAAACAGCATCAATAACTAAAAATACAATTAACGTCATAAAAATCTAGTTAGAACCTTACATTTTTATGTAGTGGACGATTTATGTATTAAGCCTTTTAAATTCAACTTTGTTTAGAAATTTAGATATGAATGATTACTTTCTAAATACTTCTGCTTACACACGATAGGTACTTTTCAGGGGAATTTTGTAAAAAAAAAACAAATTGCGTCTATGGAAAAAGAAAATATTGATACCAATCAAACTTAAAAAAAAAAAAAAAAAAAAAAAAAATCTACAATAAAAATACAAATAACCCCATAAAAACCTAGCTAGAACCTTACATTTTTATGTGTTGCACATTTATTTTTTAAAGGTTTTTCATTGAATTTGCCTATATTATTAGCTACATCATTTTTTTTCTTTTTTTAGGCACATTCAATGGTAGAACATTTTTATAGTTGAACTTTAGTAACTTATTTAAAGCGTTTGAAAGTAAAAATTCAGGAACCGGAAACGAACCAAAAGCTCTATATTTATATTATTCTTTAATACTCTTTGACCTATCAGAAATATTTTGTAAAAAGAAGATATTTTATTCTGAATTCTGCCTTTAACTAAGTCTCTTTTAAATGAATTAGATCAATTATTCTAAAATGTTGAGGAGTCGAAAGTTTTGTACTGAATAAAAATATTTGATGTTACTTCTTTTTAATGTTCAATGCCGATATACTATTAAAAGCAAAATGACCCATTTAGTAATTCGATTATTTTTTGCTCAAATCCGATACAATGAAGACTGTTGAAAGAGTGAAATTTAAGATTTCCGTTTGAAAAGAGTTTCACATCCTGTGTTACATCAGAAATTCATCTTTCTTACATTATTTCCTACCCACAAACACTGCCATCATCAGAATTTGAGCGACATGGCTTCTAAGAAATATCTGCACCAGCTTCTTTCTTTCTCTTTTTCTCATTTTATTTATTTGGTGAAACTGAAACGTCTAATTTCAATCAAGAACAGTGATTTATTATCTGTAACTATTATCTAAAATTAATTTTATCTTGAAAATATAATGCCAAACTTCAGTAAACGTTATCAACATAATATTTAGTAAAAAGCGCTCATTATAGACATGATTTTCAATAGTTTCATTACATGGGTATGGTCATGTCAGTTATTTGTTGTGCATTATTTATTAATTAAAATACATTACTTAGTGCATTTTCTATGTTTTACTTTCTAATATCGTAAAGCTAATTACCTAATTATGGCAAAATTTGAGTTTATTTTATATTAGACGATAAACACACACACACATGTATATATACTATACATATATGTTTTATTTTTTTCCTTATGAGTTTTAGCACTGATATTGCCACAAAATCACACAAAAGGAGAGAACAGGTTACAATAAAACTAATAAAAACAAAATTTTTGCTTAGTAATATTAAATTCGGTTGAACATTTGTAAATTGTAAAATTCAATTGTATTAATAACTGTACTAATTGCTGACATTTATTATAATTACAATTATAATATATTGTATTTATTGAGATTTTCCTTTTCAGCCGTCCCCATTCGATTCTCATGTACCTTTCATGCCTAATGTTCTAAAAGTCTTCTTAGAAAATGGTCAAACCAAGTCTTTCAAATACGATAGCACGACTACAGTACAGGTAAGTACCTTCTGAATATATTTTTAGTATATTTAAGAAACTAACATGAAAATCTCTTCTTTTTCTTGAGCCAAATTTTTTGAGTGAAATAAATAAAATGTAATTTTCAGAAAGTGTTGCCGCATCTGATGGATTTTTTAATTAGAAATATTGAATTCACACCAGAAAATTTTGAACAGCAATTTTCTTTTGCTTTATTCATGAAATATCTACCACTTTATAAAACACAGGGCTCGCACCGTTCCTAAAATTTTCGCACTTTGCTACCAGTATTTTAAATAAGAAATCATCGTGGTAAATTCCTTTAACACCTATAATAGATTCATACAACAAAGATTATCATTTTAATTTAGTGGTAGCAAAGAGCGAAAATTTTAGGAACGCTGCGAGCCCTGAAAACACAAACAAGTATTAAAACTTACTGGTGAGAATTCGGAATGCCTAAATATAATAATCAATCAGTTGCCGCTACACTATTTTCAATAATTTTCGGAAGCATATCAACACTATAATCGCTTCGACAATCAATTTTGCTGCTACTAAATATGTATAAATCGATACTGAACAAGAAATTTCTTTAAAAAAGATTTAAATATGTACATCACACAAAAATAAATTAAATATATAAGTTAAAAAGCTTTAAATTAAAATTCTTGTTGTAAATTTTTTAAAAATAAAACTTGAGGGACATTTCCGACGCTTCTCGTGTGAAAAGTTTCACTATGCCCGAATCCTATGTTACTCATCCAAAGTTAAAAACTACAAGAATTTAGAGCTTGAACGATATATTTTTTCTTTTTTTTAAAGTTTAGAATAGTTGATCTTCCTGAAAAGTCATTTCAAACTACTTTTAAAATTGTCAAAGTTATTTTTTCCCTATGATCTGGAACGACAGTAAATAGTCATAATAAGTCATATGAAAATTAATTGTATGTTGATTGAAGAGCTTGTGGAATAAATGTCAGATATGTATTTTTAACGTATCACATGTCAATACAATTGATGATGATTAAAAAAACAAAAGAAAAGTGCCCAGTTAAACTGATGGCATTGAACTCACAGGCTTTTCACACTAATTGTATATTATGCTCTTCTTCCAAAGAATAACGCCCACAAAAAATAAATGAAGGGGATTAGCCCCGTTCCCCCACATTAAACCTAACTAATGAACCTCCATATCTAATCAGGGAAGCACCTTAACATAATAAACCGGTATACCAAATTTTAAGCAAATCAGATAATTCTGCATGAAAAAACCATTTCGCTAAATTAAGGGGGTCCCCCCCTTTCCCCCCTTTATACTTAACTAATGAACCTCCAAATCTAATTAAGAAAGCTCCTTATCAGAATGGACATAGAAAAAAAAATTAAGTAAATTGGATAAGTCTGCATGAAAATCCATTTATCTAAATTAAGGGAGGGTCTTGCCCTTCTTTCCCTTTTTTAAACTTAAGCAATCAATCTCCGAATATAATAACGGAAGTAGCATATCGGAATAATCCGGCATATCAAATTTGAAACAAATCGATTAATTCTGCATGAAAAACCCATTTATCTAAATTAAGGGAGGGTCTAGCCCAAGCTCCCTCCCCTTTAAGCTTAACCAATAAACTTCCAAAATTCATCAAGGCAGCTCCTTAACACAATAAACCGGTATACCAAATTTGTAGCAAATCGAATAACTCTGCATGAAAAACCCATTTATCTAAATTAAGGCGGGGGGATCTAGTCCCCCTTTATACTTAACTAATGAACCTCCTAATCTAATCAAGGCAGTTTTTTAACATAATGAACCGATATACAAAATTTAGAGCAAATCGAATAATTCTACATGATAAACCCATTTATCTAAATTAAGGAGGGGTCTAGCCCCCCTTTCCCCTTTATATATTAACTAATGAACCTTCAAATCTAATCAGGGAAGTTCCTTAACATAATAAACGATGTACCAAATTTGGAGCAAATTGAATAATTCTGTATGAAAAACCCATTTATCTAAATTTAGGGGGGGGGGGTGACTAGCCCCGTTCCCCACCCCCTTTATGCTTAACCAATGAACTCCCAAAACTAATCAGGGAAGCGCCTTAGAATGAACCTAGAAATTTTTTTTAAAGCAAATCGGATGTTTCTATGAAGAGTTATCGCGTTACGTACATACATATGTACGTACATACATACATAATACATACATACATACATACATACAGAACCGGCAGGCACATTAGCTCTCAGGCTTTGATAGCCTGTGAGTTAAAAATAGCAAAGATTGATGCGCTGAAATTAAGCAATCAAGTCTAAAATCACAATCTTTAATACATGAACAGTCAACACTATACAGGCCGCTGACGCATTTATGCGTCATTTATAAAATAATTCTAAATTTATAAGAAATTCTAAATTCTCCCAAGAAAGCATGAATAGTTATTTTTGGATATTGAAATGTTATCTATTTCGTGAATAAAATAAACAAAAATTAGTTTTAAAAATTTTCTGGTGTGATCTCGAAATTTCGGGATAAAAAACTCGGCAAATTTGAAACACTGTTTGCGGCATGTGTGTAATGTTAAAAACAGCAATTAGAGATTCAATTTTTGTATATCAAATGATCATAAAAGTATAACTCCAAAAGTTAAGACGTTACAAAATGTCTCTTTATGATATTACTCTTGAATATAAAAATTCTCCATAGAACTGAAGTAAAAGCTGTATAGAATTACATGCATACTTAAGAGTAATATTAATTCTTATTTTAACCATTTAGACAATTTTCCAGAGTTATAGCTTGGAATTTGTTTCGCCTTTAATTTCCAGCATCTTATAAAAATAAGAAAAGGTACAGAGAAGAACATTAAAGAACAATATTGAAAAGAAATTATGAATAAATTTGATTAATTTCTTTATATAAAATTTAATTATAATTAACCGAGTGGACTATGGCTGAAACCTCTTTAAATCTTCTTCTTTTTTTTTTCCTTTTTTTAATCTTTTGCACAATCTGAAAAATCTCAATTTGAAAATATTTTAGTATTTTGTCTGAAATATTAATTTTATGGCTTTAGTTAAAGATGCATTTTTTTTTTTTTTTTTAAGATTGTATAATAACATACATGGAATAAAGAAAAATACTCAAATTTGATAATATATTTTTCTAGTTATAACTTAATTAGTGTATTATAAAAATGACTAATAGAAATGCTCTTTTTTTGTATAAAGTAAGCAACATTAATGAGATTTTTGCCATGCAAAATGTGTCAGAAACATAATTTTATTAATATTATATTCTATTAATATTATAATTCCATTAATATACTTCGGTAAGTTTTTTATTATCCTACTTTACAAAAATTTCTCCATAATTTTTTATTTAGTAGAAGGAGAGCGACATGTGCTTTCAAATTGGATTTTTCATAATTTTGAAAATACTAAAATTTTGGTAAATGTGTTATATGTACATATAATTTGTCAAATGTAATTATCTCGAATTAACTCTTACCGTCAGATTATGTGCAAAATTTGTTTCTTATACCAGAAATTTATTTTATTTAATATTATGGATAACTATAATTTATTTATTTTACTTTTTTTTTTTACTTATTTAATTTAATAAAATAAAAAAAGTTGTTCTCTGCAGATTACTTATTTTTTCGCGATGAATAATTGTGATAATGACAATACTAATTTTAGTAGCAGTAGAAATGATGAAATCAGGATAACTATTTTTAGTTCATTTTGCGTGCAAAAGAATGTGAAATACAAACACTGTGAAAATTTGTATATTGTAAAATTTTCAGGCCCATTTACGTTTATTTAAATATGCATATTAAATTAAAAATTATTTTTGCAGGAAGTTCACTATAACAGAACGATTATTTAACGTCTAATTGTGATATGTAAACGTAATGAATAGATTATATCTGTATGCTTAATTTAACATAATAGGCCGAAAGGCTTTATAGAGAACTTATTCAGTAATGCTGTAACTAAGATAAATTGTCTTGCTTTAATATGTGACATGTCGATTTAAGTGGGATAAATTTTGATAATCGACGAATATAAACGACTCCTGTCAAGATAATTAGTTTCTGTACATGTCAAATGTATGTACAAGCATGTTTCGTGGGATTTTATGTAAATTCCTATCTAATTTATATGAAGAAAAAGGAAAGTTTACAAAATGGTATTAACATTTGAATATTCTTTCAAACACTTTAAATACCTGACAGGATAAATTATAAACCTTTCTTTTTTATTCAAAATTTCTAACTTTTTTTCCTAACTTTAAATGTAACGGGTAAAGCTAATTTACCTCCAAAAACATCTTTGACTTTGAGTGGTGTTTAAAAAACGTAAATGAATACTTAAAATCATAATAAACTTCAGTTAAAATAAATATTAACTGATTCTTAAAATTATAAATAGCAATTAACTTTTCCAATTTTAACAGTTGTTAAAATTGTTACAATTGTTGTTGAGTTAGGGCATATAAATGCAATCGAAATCATTACGTTAGCAGATAAATTCACATTAGTGTCAAAGCAAGTATCTGATATGGTATAAATTCCAATTAAAGTTTCGCTAGTTGACATTTAATAACTCATAAATAACCATTAATATTAAAGGCGGAAATTAGAATAAGTGTTGCAATAAACCTGTTCCAAGACTCGTGCCACCTCAGAACACCTATCACTAAAAAGAGTTTTAACCAACCAGGATTGAAGAAAATGCCCACTTTAACACCAAGGCTCTGTGCTGGGAATAATCTAAATTACCCCCTTATATAGTGGACAGAATTAAATTTGATGGGTTTTTGACCTACACAAAACGGTCGTGGAAGCTGGGACGGTCGTTCGAAGCTAGTATGGCAACATAACATACCTCAAAAGACTGTCTTGCCGATAGGGGCCTGATTTAAAACAGGATATTATGTAGTAAACAGAACTGATAAAAGTCAGGCCCCTTATAAACTGGTCTCTGAGTCCACATTATTTACTACTAAGCCATACTACAACCAAAACCTAATTTTCCAGGATATCATCAAAAGAAAAAGTCATTAAACGAATGGATCTTTACATACACTAAGGTTGTTCTCAAGTTCACTGCTCAACAAGCACGAAACTTTCTGACACAATGACGGACTCATTTTTAAACGTAAAGATATGAAATTGATAGGTTTGACTATGGAAGCGATTTGATATCGAAATGATTTTTCCATTTTTTTAATCAATAAATTACCTATTGAGTTATAAAGCTATTTTGATCACGTGACAAGACGTTTTTCTCCCTTCTCTGACTGTTTTTTCAAATTTCCTCCGGAAATTCGGTTCGCAATGCCAACTTTGACTGTATTTTCTGTAAGATCTATTGCATTTACAAAAAACGGAAAACGTCTTTCGATTACATAGTTTCTGAATAACTGCAGATACCAGTTTCATGTGTTTCCGAACAAAAATGAATTAAACTTTATATCATAAAGTTGCCCCTCCGAATTTTGAGAACAGCGTTAACTACCGATACTCTGTAGCAGAGACAGATGAAAAATATTTTCAAAGAAATAATGCATTTATTTTATCTAATTTTATTAATGCTTCTTTGTACATATTTTCTGGTATGTACATATCGCTCACCCGCAGGAAAAGTGACACAACACGCAAAAATTCATTTTGCGTTTTATTCCACTAATAGGTCTGTCATAGGTGCGTCTTGCTACACAAAAAATTTCAAAAGTGTAGTTATACGGAAAATCATTTTATTATGCTACATGTCCATTTGTGACCACAGAAGAGGGGTTGATTATGTGGGGAGGTAAAATTACCCAACCCTCCAAACCTCATCATATGTTTTCATTCTTAATTGTTTTATACTTTTATGCATTTTTTTATTCCTCCGTCCAGAGCTAAGGGCTATAATTTCATGTTACAGTAAAAACATGCAAATTTTCTTTTGCCTTTCCTGTGAAATTTACTTTTGTCGAAATGTGTCACTTTTCTTGCAGGTCAGCGATATGGCTAATATTTATCTATGTACATTTCTGATAAAAAAGAAAAAAATCTGTTGTACTTCAAACATATTCTTCTTCTAATTTTCCACCGGGAGAATCCTGTATAAGATCAGAAATTGTTTTTAATGACATTATTTAACAATCTGTTGCCGTCGTCTTTCTCTGTGGTACTTATGTGATTGCATTTTATTAATTAAAATTTCTGGTTCAAAGTATATTTATTGGAATTTTAAAAAAGCAGAAGTTTGGCAAGTATGTTTAAGAGGCTACTTCAGTCAAGTGAAAAGACCCGTTCGCTAATGCTAATCCTATGGAAGAAATTTATAAAGATATCTCGGTTGCATTTAAATGTTTTTAAATGATTTTTTTTTTTTTTTTTTTTTTTTTTTTTTTTTGCATTTTATAGCTGAGATCGATCTGTACAAAGACCGTTTTTTAATTTTTCGATTTTTTTTTTTTTTTTTTTTTTTTTCAGATATTTTTAACGAAGACGCTTTTATTTTCGGAACCGGTTTTGAAAACGAAAGCATCCTGATAAAAAAAAAGTCTGCAATCGAAATCGAAAAAGTAAAAAACGACCTGCATACAGATCGATCTCAGCTATCCAATACAAAAAAAAAAAGAAAAAATCATTTAAAAAGTACTAAAATGCAACCGAGATATCTTTATAAATGTCTTCCATAGGATTAGCATTAGCGAACGGGTCTTTTCACTTGACTGAAGTAGCCTCTTAGAGCTTTTCATATTATGTAGTAAAGTATAAATAAAGATATGTAAAGGAAAACAATAAATTAAAATATTATATCAATAGATACTTTCACTTGCTGAACACATTTACCAAAATTTTAGTAATTTAACTGTTATAAAAATATCGATTTTGAAAGCACAGGGGACTCTCTTTCTACTAAATAAAAAAAATATAGAGCAATTTTTGTAAAGTAGGATAATAAAAAAGTACTGACATATATCACTAGGAAATTATGTTATTGACATACTTTGCATGGTAAAAATCTCATTAATTAAAGTTCCTTACTTTATACAAAAAGAGCTTTTCTATTAGTAATTTTTATAATACGCCAATCAAGTTATAACTAGAAAATATATTATCAAATTTAAGCATTTTTCTTTTTAAAATGTATGTTATTATAGAATCTTTTTGGTTAGATTAAAAAAAAAACAATCTTCAATTAAAGAGAAAAAATAATATTTCAGACAAAATACTAAAATGTTATCAAAGTGAAACTCTTCAGATTGCGCAAAAGTTTAAAAAAGTCGGAAATTATAGGTCCAACATGGCAAATGAGTTGCGTTCGTACTAAAACTAGTTTTATAAATACTATCCAGATCTTCGTGCAATAGCTATTGTACACTTATGCAAAAATGCATGAATACAAAATTTATTACGATTATATACTATTAAATTCAGTAATACGGAAATAATATAACTCCATCTTAAATAGGAGGTAATCACCATTCCAACCTAGAATCACTGTCTCTCATGGGAAACCATTGAATTAATTACGCATGATAGGATTTAATGGAAAGCAGAAAACTTTTATTAATATCTTTTTTCAGTTTTGATCCGATTTTCATAAAATTTGAAATGACTCGACAAAATTCTGCAACGATTATATACATTAAATTTCAAACCACACGTTTAGGCAGTTTTTGCTCTGCTATATGCGGACGGACGGATCAGACTATGACTATCAGTGCTACGTATTTATATAATTACGAACGCACCTAAAAATCATCAAATGAGGTAATCATCATCAGCCATAGTTCACTCGGTTAATTATAATTATATTTTATGTAAGGTAATTTATCAAATTTATTTATAATTTCTTTTGAATATTAATATTCTTTAATATACTTTACTGTATCTTTTCTTTATTTTTATAAGATGCTTGAAATTAAATACGAAAAAAAATTTCAAGCTATAAATTTAAAGATATACATTTTCTTTATTTTTATAAGATGCTAGAAATTAAATACAAGCTGTAAATTTCAAGATATAGGGTAGACCGGGGCTAGTTGGCCCGCTTTTTCTTCTAATAATTAAAAAAAAATTACAATTCAACATTTTAAATTTCTTTTTATGTTACCACTATCAGTGTACTTTCAAGAAGAAGTAACAATAGTAAAGTTTGAAAATATTAACTATAAGTATTAGTTTAGAAGCTCAAATTGACACCAAGTCGCTTGGGCCAACCTGCCCCGATTGCGGGGTAAGTTGGCCTACGTCATTTTTTAACGTTCTGATAGCGTAAAAGTTTGAGAAATGATCAAAATTTTACCAAATCTTAATTTTTATTTCTTTCGAACAAAAACACAATATAGCCTCCTAAATTAAAATAAAAAATTTTGTCAATTCACAAGATATTAAATTCACTTAAGTTTATCATAAATCCTCTTAATATTATCCACAATTTTTGTATTGACAAGCTTTTAATAGGAGCAATTCTTACAGCAAAAAGAAATTAAAAACAAAAAAGTGTGTGTGTGTGTGTGGGGGGGGGGGGGCAGGGAGGTTGTATAAGAAAAAAAATCACATTTCCCTTAATCCGTTGCGGGCCAACATGCCCCGTGCCAAATGGGCCAACTAACCCCGTATCGCCATTTTTGTTTTTCATGACTGTAACGAATTATTCTGAAAGTATTTCAATAAAAAAACATGCCCTACAATAACTACGAACAATTCTTTTTCTGAATTATTATATATCAAAATCTAAAATGTAATTTACAAACAAATAAAAAACGATTATTTATAAGAGAGGAAATTTACTCACTTTTGCAAAATTTTGAAAATTCTCAATAATTCTTTAATGGATGCTCCGACTTCAATGGTGCTTATGTTGGAGGAGGAAAGCGAAGAAACGCATACTTGGCTGGGCTGACAATGTTATCTAACGCAAAGTTAAAAAAATATTGCGACTGGGCCAACATGCCTTTATGGCCAACTAGCCCCGGTCTACCCTACATTTTCTTTATTTTTATAAGATGCTAGAAATTAAATACAAGCTGTAAATTTCAAGATATACATTTTCTTTATTTTTATAAGATGCTAGAAATTAAATACAAGCTGTAAATTTCAAGACATACATTTTCTTTATTTTTATAAGATGCTAGAAATTAAATTCTAGCTATAAATTTCAAGATATGCATTTTCTTTATTTTTATAAGATGCTAGAAATTAAATACAAGCTGTAAATTTCAAGATATACATTTTCTTTATTTTTATAAGATGCTAGAAATTAAATACAAGCTGTAAATTTCAAGATAAAAATTTTCTTTATTTTTATAAGATGCTAGAAATTAAATACAAGCTGTAAATTTCAAGATATACATTTTCTTTATTTTTATAAGATGCTAGAAATTAAATACAAGCTGTAAATTTCAAGATATACATTTTCTTTATTTTTATAAGATGCTAGAAATTAAATACAAGCTGTACATTTCAAGATATACATTTTCTTTATTTTCATAAGATGCTAGAAATTAAATACAAGCTGTAAATTTCAAGATATACATTTTCTTTATTTTTATAAGATGCTAGAAATTAAATACAAGCTGTAAATTTCAAGATATACATTTTCTTTATTTTTATAAGATGCTAGAAATTAAATACAAGCTGTAAATTTCAAGATATACATTTTCTTTATTTTTATAAGATGCTAGAAATTAAATACAAGCTGTAAATTTCAAGATATACATTTTCTTTATTTTTATAAGATGCTAGAAATTAAATACAAGCTGTAAATTTCAAGATATACATTTTCTTTATTTTTATAAGATGCTAGAAATTAAATACAAGCTGTAAATTTCAAGATATAGATTTTCTTTATTTTTATAAGATGCTAGAAATTAAATACAAGCTGTAAATTTCAAGATATACATTTTCTTTATTTTTAAACGATGCTAGAAATTAAATACAAGCTGTAAATTTCAAGATATACATTTTCTTTATTTTTATAAGATGCTAGAAATTAAATACAAGCTGTAAATTTCAAGATATACATTTTCTTTATTTTTATAAGATGCTAGAAATTAAATACAAGCTGTAAATTCCTCATTTAATATCTACAGAATATTTCATGTAAAAACGTTAACCTTTTTATTTATTTTATTTATGCCTCATTAAAACAGGACGTGCTAAACGCTCTCCAAGAGAAGCTGTCCATAACGTGTCTAGAACATTTCTCCCTGGTGGTGGAGCACATCAAGTCTATGCGAAAGAATAAACTTTCTATTCTGAATCCCAAAGATACTCTCGCTAAGGTTTGTAAATAATTATTCTTTTACGTCTTAAATTCAGTTTCATTTCGAGAATTTTTTTAATGTGAATATTTTTTGATGTAGTTCAAAGATTTTTCGAATTTAAACGAATTGTCTTTACGTTTTAGTGCGCAGCTTTGCGTATATGCAATCAACAATGTTTTAAATTTAATAGATTTTTTTTATTCGTAAATACCTAATTCACACCAGAAAATTAAAATAGCTATGTTTTCTTTAATTAATAACAAACATTTTGTATTTAAATAAAGCAAAATTAATTACTGAAACTTTCTGGTGTAAAGTCAGATTATCTGTAGAACGTATTCTATCATGGGAATTAAAGGCTTAAAGGTTAATAATTTGCATTATTTTAGCATAAAACAGCTACACGACAGTAGTTTTTACTTGTATTGCAGATGTGCAACAGAAGAAAAGATTGATGTATTATATGTAAAATGTATCTCTGATTTTTTTCATTATTTTTCCTTTTGTAATAAACCTTTCAGAGAATCATATATAATTTTTTCGAAACAAAATAAAAAATCGGGCACTTAAGAGTTAACTATTTTGCAGAAGAATTAGTTGAAATTGAAAAAAATTCTTAATTGTTTCATATAAATAATGTGGGATGTCCCAAACAGATTAGTACAACTTCAAAAAAAAAAAAAAAAAAGAAAGAAAGAAAGAAAGCATAGGCCTATATCAAAACTAGTTACAACAATAGATAGAATAATGCAGAAAGTTTTTTCTCCACTATGTTTCTGGTGGTACAGTATGTTGATGGCGCTTAGCAACACGTAAACGATTATTAAAGAATTCTGTTATTCAGAATGGTAGCCCTAGTGCTAGTGAAGAATGCGTGGAACGAGTACGTGAAACATTTTCTAGGAGTTCTAAAAAATTAATTCATGGAATTAAAACAAAATATCCAAATAGCTGTAGCTACTGTTGATGTTAGCATGCTAAAACTTTCGTGGATTGAATTGGAATATCGTCTGGATATTCTTCGTGCTGCGAAAGGATCTCATGCAGAGGTTTACTAAGGCAGTAGGAAAACACTTTTTGAGTTAGTCTATCTATTGTTGTGACTAGTTTTGTTGTAGGCCTATTCTTTTATATATATATATAATTTTGAAGTTGTAGGGATGCTTTGGGGACACCCTGTATTTCATGTTTTATTTCTCAAGTCTTTGCAACTTCATAATAAAAAAAATAATCAAAAATTTACACCGTAAAATATATAGGAATTATTAAATATAAGATCTTTGTGACAAATTGCAACCCTATTTGTAATTAATAAAAATAATCAGCCTTACTAGGATTATAATCCATATTTAAGATGTCTTTGAAGCTAACCCATATATAATATTGAAATGCAACCGGGTAATAAACTACATAATCTCCACACATGTCTCCATATACAACCGTTGTTATACACCTGGGTACTTCATTTTAAAATAATTGTCTCACAAGCAATTTCCAATTTATGTTTTGGCATAAAATTAGATTTTTTAAAGTCAGTGTTTTTAGACCTGACTTATACATTTGAAGGACTGAGATATGAATTGCTTAAATCATATTGTTTTTGTAATAGTTAATTGAAAAAGGGGATAAATCCTACAGAAGAATTAGTTGAAAATGAGGCGATTTCTTAAATGTTTATGCCAAGAGTATCCCCCTTTTTTTTAAGTTTGCAAATTCTGAATTTAGAATAAATACGCCGAAAATAATATCATAAAATGAATGGGAAATTGTTGATTAAGATGGAACTGTGGTTTATATTTAGATTGTGCGTGATAACAGAATTTCAAAGCTTTCTTTAAAATTGTGATATATATTTATTCAGTTTCTGAAGTTATTCCATACATAAATTTTGAAATGCAAGCCAGGTAATTAGTAGAACCTCCTCCCCCTACAATTTTGGAAATTTAAACTGATTATTTAACAGAAGAACCTCTAGCAATAAACCAGCTGTCTAACAATAAACCAGCCATGTTACACATCACATGCGTAACCACATGCTTCCTAGCTGTCTTCCAATAAACCAGCAATGTTACATATCGCATGCGTACTTAACCATAAAATAATGTCTCCACGAAATTTACAATACATTTTAGTATAAAAACAAATAATTTTTCTTGAATTTTTTTCTTTGTATTTCTTCATCGCAACACCGCAAAATCTATTATCATAGAAAATTTTGCCATCGCCTACGATTCTGAGACAATTGCAAAATTTAAATGATTACCCAGTAAATGAACGTAATAATTTATTGTAAAATCTATCTACGATATCGTTGCTCCCCCTGCAACCTAATTTCAAATACATATTCTCCCTAAAAGTTTCTATGGATAACATATGGATGAGGAGTAGTTTATGAAAATAGCATTCAATGATAACATGTGTTCTATGTGTGTCTTAAAATAATGTTTCCCGGAAAATTACAATAACCTTTAGTTAAAATCAATTAATAATTTTCTAGATTTTCTTCTTTTTATGTCTTTATCTGAACACCTATTATCATAGAAAATTTTCCATCACCTACGGTTCTAAGATAATCTCAAACTTTAAATGATTAACCAGTGGATGAACATAATAATTATTTTAATGTATAGATCTATCTATATTAGGATGAGGAATTGTTTGTGAAAATAGAATTCAGTGATAACATATGTTCCATTTGGACGAAGACGTTGTTGTGCTGTCATATACGAACTTACATTTAAAGAAAATAATAACGATCCTATTTAAATCACCATTTAATTTGTTTCGGTGATATGTTGATGTAATGTGGGTAATCCTATAAAGCTAGGAATACACTGAAATAAGGAACAAAGGCAAAAGTTATATGTCTGTGTTAACTAGAAAAAGATTCTTTCCAAATCTACGAATAGTTAAGGGAAAAAGTATACCTGCAGTTATAACACTTAAAAGGAGCTTAAATTTTAAAACATTATAATTTTACATTCCTTTATAATATCATTACTTAAAGATAGATGAGTATGGAAAGATAGAGCAAACTTAAATAATACATTAATTGTTATGTTTAAAGTAAAGGGGACAGGTTTAATGCCAAACACTTTAACAACAATGGCAAAAAAAGAAACCACTTTTCAAAAGCCATTATTAGCGTTATTACGTAATATATATAGACTATTGCGAATAGCTTAAATTAGCAAACATATATTTGCGGCTTCCAAGAGGAAATTAGTGAGGTGTGCCAGTCCCAAAACTTTCTTCTATCTCATACTTGTTAATATCTCAAAATTCGCTGTCACAGTGCCAAAATTAAATGGTAATCTATGCCCATCATGATGATTCTAAACATATGAAATTCAGTGCATGGTTCTTGAGATAAGCCTACCGCTAAAATCGTGAAAATCCTGCAGCGCCACCTGTTGTGTGATTTACACCAAAGCCTAACCAGCAACAACTTATGTCAACGTCTAACTGAATCTGAAGTTTGATGAAAATACATACATTAGTTCTTGAGATTACGGAAATCGTGAAAAATGCAGCATAGCAGCGCCACCTGTTGGGCGATTTACACCAAAAACTAATCAGCACCAATTTATTTCAGGGACTAACTTACTATAAATTTTTATTAAATTCCGTGCATTAGTTCTTGAAATAGAGCGCCCACAAAATTTGTATTACATACATGCAGGCAGACAAAGTCACAGGCTCACGGACATTTTGTAAATACATGTTTTTCGTGATCTCTGACCCCTAAAACATATAATTCCATCGAAAACAGGAAGTCGAAAATTTTCACGAATCCAATACGTTCTTCTTCTAAAGATAGAACTGGAGTTTTCATTTTCTTAGAGATTACGTTAGAGAAGTTTAAAATAGTAAAAAAGAGAATAATAATAATAATAAAAAAATATATATGAAAGATTAAATTTAAGGAGAAATAAGAATGCTATATATATATGTCACTAATAAAAGGTTAAATTATGATATAGTAGATAGAGTATAGTTGTAAGTGTGTAAACTACAGAATAAATGTGAAAGGGAAATTTGGTAAAATATAAAAAATGAAATTAACACTAGTTCAGAAATAAACATTCGCCAGGTCAGGGCAGTGTAAGCAATAAGGAGGTGACGAAAGCCACAGGATAAAAAAAAGGCACTTTTCAGAGCAATATTTAAAAAAAAATTTGTGTAATAAGATGAAAAATTAAAGAAGAGAAATAGTGCTGAACAGTAAAGCAGCAATGAGGGGCTGTCTAGTTGCTATCAGTTGCGCAAAATTTGTAATTCCAATTATCTGCAATGTAATTACAGTTTAATTGTATGTAATTAATTATAGTTAAAATTACATGCCGTAAAAAATTCTTCCAGCACTGTAACCGAAACCGCCCCCATCCCATTATTTGATAAAATTTCTGTGTTTGAATGTGTGTAACTGTAATCAATTACATGCAATTAACCTGTAATTAAACTGCGGATGATTGAGATTACAAATTTACCCAAATCTGGCAGCCAACTTCACGCCTGGTCTATGAATGAATTCTCTTGATATTATGTGAGTCACTGGGAGAAAGTATAACTATAGTTTTAAAACTACTTATGAGGTTAGAATTAACGTTAAATAAGTTAAAAATAGTAAAAAAGAGAAAAAAAAAGTGTAATTTAAAAATTATGTAAAATTAAGTTAAAGGAGAAAGGAGATTCTATATATATTTAACTAATAAAAAGGCTAAATTATGGTATGGTGAGGAGAGTATAAATGTAGTTAGGTAAAAAGGGGGAAACTGCGAAATAGTTTAGATATTTAAGGGGTCTCCTAGTAGTAATCTACTTATACTCAGTCGAAGTTTAGAGAGTCTAAGACACACGAGGAGGGCAATAATGCATGACAAAGTATTTTCTATTTTTTTTTTTTTTTATAATTAAAGTGGTTTTAATTCAATTTTTCAATTTATGAATTTATTACAGATTGCTGCTCGACCGGGAGCTCACCACCTACGGTGCCTCTTTCGACTCACGTTTGTTCCCAAAGATATTTATGATCTCATGCAAAGGGATCCTATTGCATTCGACTACCTCTTTGTACAGGTGAGAAAAGACTCTTATACGTATCGTGATTATTTATTAACTGTCCGCTAAGTTTCGCCAATGTTTATCTTAGAGATCCAAATTAATTAAAGTTCATCAAGAAATTTACATTATTATGATGCTTATTTCAGACATAAATAATAGTATTAGTATTCTTGCTAAATGAATATTAAATACACACAGTTCTCCATTTTTTTATATTTTGGTGAAACCCCCAATAACTGACAAAAGTTCAAATCACTATTAAACCACTATTATTAAATCATTAGTTTTAAATCAATTTTATTCTTATCTTAGATTTTGAGAGTACAGTACAGATACATAAAAAAAAATATTTTTGACAAAATTTTGAAAATATATACTTTTATTACTAAAAACTAATTTTTTTTTTTTTTATAAATTTGGTCGTAACTCCAGTAACTGATACCATCCCTTTTTTGAAAAACCAATAACTGAAGAATAACATAGAATAGTTAAGACAAATTAGTTACCGTTATGTAGCATTACTTTGCAGAATTTTAATACAAAATGCTTATTGGAGTTAGATTTCTGGTGAAGTGTCTACTGGTTTCTGTGTCAAAAAGTGGGTCTGAAGTGTAGTCAGCTACAGGTTAGGTGTGAATATCTGGGGCTGAAGTGTCAGCTACTGGTTAGGTGACAATAACTGAAATGTTTCACCTTATGTGTTGAAAAAAAAAAAAAGTGAATGCTTAGATTAATCTTGAAAAAAAGAATGCAACACATGACAACATCTTACGCTTTTTTGAACCACAAAAATTTTATAGCACATTTTACCTTTTTAAATCGCTCAATGGAACAATCAAGCAGGTGTTTGGATTCCCTAGTTGCATGGCAACTTTACATCGCTGTAATCTGCTGATTAAATAAGAAAAATTTTTTTCTTAAATTTTTGTGGTACAAAAAAACGAAAAAGTTGGCAGCTGTAGCAAGATGACTTGCTTAAAAGTATCTAGTTTTTGAAGTGTTGTTCTTAATTTAACATTTAGTGAGTGACTATTCAATAAATTTTTTATCACAAGTAATTCAAGTCTACTGTAAGTTTACTCGCATTCATGTAAATAGATGTTGATGTACCAAAAATGTAAATTTGTAATATTTTTTGTACATCTGTGGTATTCATGTTAATATTTGTATATGTACCGTGGAATATTGCAAATTTGCTGGCATCCATGTGAATGTTTATAAATTTAAACCGTAAAATATTACTAGTAACTTAATTTAAAAAAAAAAATAGTTCTTTTATTTTGTACAATGATTATTTTAATTTATAATATAGCTTTGTTAGAATTATCTCCTTATTTTAAAACTTTGTAAAAAATATATTTTTCCTAGAAATTTATCAGCATGGTTGTCATTAACACTTCCCGAGAATTTAACTTGACAAATAAATTGTCTAAATTTACAAAATGATAATACTGATGGTCTATACTCTTATACCTCTTATATTTATTTTTTTATAATAGACCTTGTGTTACACATAAGTTAAAAATTATTTTTCATGATTCTGCTTAATTTATATTTTTAATTTATTATTTTGATTTAGATATTAGTATCAGCAGTTACATGCAATAATGTAACAATGAGTTTAAAATTTTGCAGTGTTGCAACGATGTGGTGAAGGAGCGGTTTGCCCCTGAGCTGAAGTATGACGTAGCCCTCAGGCTAGCGGCTCTCCACCTACAGCAGCACGCCATAACCAGTGGTATACAGGGGAAAATGGTTGTCAAAGCCATCGAGTAAGTGGCCTTGCTCTCCACCTCTGCAAAACAAAGCATTGTTTTCACCAATCTGATGAGCTTTAGAATTTCAATCTTTTAAAATATTCGCCAACGTTTTCACTATAAAATATCAGAAGCCGCCCTGGAAAATATCAGTTAAAATACCATGAATACGTTGAATCAGTCACGGGAATGCAGCTGAACCGATATCGTAAAAAATATATAGATATATATATTTGTGAAATACAAAATTCTACTTTTAATTTACAAATGAATAACGATATAAGAAATTTAAGAACATTCAGGGCTCCCACTGGTCAGTTTTTTGAAAACCAGTATTTAAAAAAAGAAAAAATCGGGCTAGGGTTCTGCAATAATTACAGCAAAACACACTTCGAGATATAGTCCAGGCAATAGGGAATTTTACCAAGCAAAATTAATGGTAGTTCTGGAAATCGGCTTACTTTATGTTTTTTGGGTCCCTGAATCCGAATTTGGAACTTCCCACCAAAATTTCCCCCGGCAACCCCCCCCCCCCCCCCAAATTTTGGTAAAAAGTCCCCAAAAAATTGTTTTTATTAAAAAAATCAATTTTTTTATTGTTTTAGGGGAAAAGTATATAGAAATTCAGAAAGTAGACAAAATTTGAAACAAATTAGATATATGACATTATGACTTAGGATGAAGGGGAAGGGGGGATCTGCCTCGGAACATGCGCGCGGTGCTGCGTGGACTAAATTGCGCATTTCCCCTTAGCCTCTCACATGTTTATATTTGCCCTCCCATCTCCCCTCCGAACTTTTCTTATAAGGTTTACTTTTGTTTTTTGGGTCGCTGTATTCGAATTTTTAACTTACCCCCAAAATTTCTCCCCCCCCCCCAAAAAAAAAAGTTGTTATTAACTTAAATTTCTTATTATTTTAGGGGAAAAGCATTACGAAATTCAGAAACTAGACAAAATTTGCAACAAATAGGATAGATGACATTATGACGTAGGATAAACGGGGAGAGAGGGGGCTGCCTCGGAACATTCCCGGGCGCTTTTCTCAAAAACCAAATTTTTTCAAAAAGTCAATTTTTTGGGGGGTTGCCGGGTGAAGTTTTGGTGGGAAGTTACAAATTCGGATTCAATGACCCAAAAAACATAAAGAGAGTCGAAATCCAGAACTAGTATTAATTTTTCCAGATAAAATCCCCTATTGCCTGGACTTCATAACTTAGTGCACGTAGCGCCGCAGTGCATGTTCAGAGGCAGCCCTCCCCCTCCCCGTTCATCCTACGCCATAATGTCATATATCCTATTTGTTGCAAATTTTGTCTAGTTTCTGAATTTTGTAATGCTTTTCCCCTAAAACAATAAGAAATTTAAGTTAAAAACAACTATTTGGGGGGAAGTCAAAAATTCGGATTCAGCGACCCAAAAAACTTAAAGTAAACCTTATAGAGAAAGTTCGGAGGGGAGATGGGAGGACGAATGTAAACATGTGAGTGGTTAAGTGGAATTGCGCAACAGTTCACGTAGCACCGCGCGCATGTTCCGAGGCAGATTCCTCCCTTCCCCTTCATCCTAAGTCATAATGTCATATATCTAATTTGTTGCAAATTTTGTCTACTTTCTGAATTTCTAGATTTCTTTTGATTTTCATAAAAACCTTTTTTGGGGGGTATTTTACCAAATTTTGGGGGGTTGCCGGGGGAAATTTTGGTGTAAAGTTAAAATTCGGATTCAGCGACCCAAAAAACATATAGTAAGCCTTTTTCCAGAACTACCATGGATTTTGCTAGGTAGAGCCCCTATACGGTCTCTATTGCCTGGACTAATAAGTTTCTGTGAAATTTATAAAGAGGATTCTTTGAAAAAAGTGATGTTCAAAAAAAGGAACGAGTGGAATCCATGAACATTTAAATTTATGACCTCCTATTTCTGACCTCTAAGCGTTAAAGTCGTTTAAAAAATTAAAAGAATTGATTTCTATAAGTTTTTATCAATAACGTTATTTTAGTATGAAGTCTCATTATGATGCAAATTAAACGGATGAATTTTCTTTTAGGGTAATTGGGTTCTATTTTTATTTTTATTTTTCATGGATGTATCTTTTCTTACTCCTTTGACAAAAAGCTGAAGCACTGTGACGTTCATGTAGTTATGAAAAAAAAAAGCATTAAGGGCTGTACATATATAACGTTATCAACCTTTTGGCAATTTTGGATCCTCTCCCCTCTTACGATATCATACGTTATCATTCTTCGAACCTCCCCCCCCCCCCCCCTCTCACCCTTATGATAGCATTATCAGTGTCTAAAAATCCTTTTTATTTTTAGAATTTTTTCTCACTTTTTCTTTTTATACGTTTGCAATGATATACAGATAGGGTTATACATTTATTATTCGTAAACTTTACTGATTTAAATGAAGAGAAGTTAATAAATTATTGTTATATGAAGTAACTTTATATCAAATAACACTTTAAAGAAATACCATTTAAAAGTATTTAAAACAGCTTTTTGTTACATAATGCATTCAACAGTAATATTGTCTTCTTGCACTTGCCTCCTGCACGGGGATAAGCACAACCTCTTATAAAGGAAACAGGTGGACAACATTGCCCTCCATTTTTTACTAGTAAAAATAACAGGCATAATTTCGGACCTGTTTTCTCTAACAACACGAATTATATGCGCATATGGCAGAAGAATAGGAATGCGAACATTGGGATGTTACATTTTTTTTTGTTTTTGGAATGAAATGATTTTATAATCATTCAGTGGTTTTAAAAGACAAATTTGTATTTTCATAAAAATACATATAACTGAAAAAAGATAGCAGGGTCATTTTCAAAATAAGTATAATTTGGTGTCTTATTGTTCTAAAATTTATAATATTAGAAATAGGTAAAAATTTCAAACCCATAATTGTTCTTTATTTCTTTTTTTAATAATCCAAGTGTTAAACCAAGCAATTTATATAAAAGTAAATTAAATTAGCTAAACAATTAAAATAAATGATTGACTTTTCAATGGGAACCATGCTTGTCTCAAATCCAAACTTGTATTTTTAACATGTTATAATTTCTAATCAGTAATCACTATTTTTATTGATTTGGGCAATTTTATTTTGAAAACAATATAAATTTTGAGTACTTACAGCAGTATGTCTGAAAATTGATTTTAATATGGAATAATTTTATGAAATAAGACTGTGTTACATATTTTGTGTCATTGGTCTAACAACTAATATTTTCAGTTTTAAATACTACTATGATGATAAAAATTGAAGGAATTTGCTTTTTTACGTTAGTAACACTGTTTGTAAACAAAATGGCAGAAAAACTAGCTGCCTCCATGTGGTCTATTGTTTAAAAAGTGAAAAAAAATCCCTAAATCAGTTAAGTTTTTTTATTATGTGTCACTGGTCTAACAAATATTCTATTAAACAGATAACAGTTAAATCAATTTAATAAAAAGATATAATAATACAGTAAAAAAAGTTTTGTTTAACACCCTATATCATAAAATTACTATTTTTAAATGAGGAATAAAAATGTATTTCTTAAGAAATGTCACTGGTCTAACAGTCACTGGCTTAACAATATATTTGTTAAACTAGTGACAAATCCTGTTATACCAGTGACACAATGTTAAGCGATAAATTAATTTCATGTAGAAAATGTATTTTAAAAGTTATAATAATAATATTATGACTATTCACAACTTTAATAAAGAATGTCTTTGAGTTAAAACAAAAATGTCCACAGTCTAATGCAAAATGTCACTGGCCTAACACATGTCATTAGTCTAACTAGTACTTACTTATATAAAAACATGGAAACATTCAAATGCTTCATTTAAAACACATTACTAAATAGGTGTGATAAAATATATACAAATGTTTTCTAAAATTAAAAACACTAGATGTTAAAATGATAAAAAGCTACTCCGAGCGCTTTCGGCTAACCTTAAGCCATTGTCAAGGAGAAGAGGATTGACTGATAAAAACACTCGACGCTCGATGTTTACTGCTACAGATTGACCGGAAACTCACCTCAGGAAGCCCGCAGGTGGTCGTATCCATTAAACTGAAGGAGGGGGAAGGTAGAGAAAGCTCAATCCTCCGAGAGACCGAACTTTCCAGTAATATTAAGTAAATTAAACCAGATACGCGGAATTTGGTATGATAATACGTCATTACAACAATTTTCTGCTTGGGTTAAAATTTCCAAAGACTCTAAAATAGCACAACTATTAAAATCAGAAGCCTGGATAATGACTTTTGCTCGATTGAAAAGGATGTCAATATCTTTAGTTTGAAACAACCTTGAGAGGGCGATAGCCGGTCTATTTTTATTAATATCCTGCATATGCTCTTTAACTCTTGTTTGGAATTTTCTTGTGGTCATACCAATGTAATTGAATATCTTATTTGTTTCTTTACTTCTGTATGGGATGATATAAACTCCTGACTTACTTTCCATACTAATAGGATCAACTCTTTTTTGCACAAGATTAATTAATTTGGTGTTATCTCTAGCTATTAACGTTATACTATATTTCCTTAGGATGTATTTTAATTTTTCATATAAACGAGGAATGTAATCAACTGCCATAAATTTAACTTCATTTTTACTAATACACTCTATTTTAGCTGGTTCTGCGTGCTTAAACTTATAAATCAACTTATCAATAAATTTAGTGGAAAAACCATTACTATTAGCAATTGACTTAATTTTATCCAGTTCTTCTTGCAGGTGAGTATCAGAGCAAACTTCAAATGCACGTCTAATATAAAACCGGTAAGCTGAAGCTTTATAATGAAATGGAGAGTGGCTATTATAAGGAATTGTATTGTTTGAGCGACAAGATTTTCTGTAAACAGTCCTATCAATGCAATGAGTTAGTTCATTCCTAGTGAGGGAAACATCCAAAAACGGTAACGTTCTATTTATTTCCCATACAGAAGTAAAGAAACAAATAAGATATTCAATTACATTGGTATGACCACAAGAAAATTCCAAACAAGAGTTAAAGAGCATATGCAGGATATTAATAAAAATAGACCGGCTACCGCCCTCTCAAGGTTGTTTCAAACTAAAGATATTGACATCCTTTTCAATCGAGCAAAAGTCATTATCCAGGCTTCTGATTTTAATAGTTGTGCTATTTTAGAGTCTTTGGAAATTTTAACCCAAGCAGAAAATTGTTGTAATGACGTATTATCATACCAAATTCCGCGTATCTGGTTTAATTTACTTAATATTACTGGAAAGTTCGGTCTCTCGGAGGATTGAGCTTTCTCTACCTTCCCCCTCCTTCAGTTTAATGGATACGACCACCTGCGGGCTTCCTGAGGTGAGTTTCCGGTCAATCTGTAGCAGTAAACATCGAGCGTCGCGTGTTTTTATCAGTCAATCCTCTTCTCCTTGACAATGGCTTAAGGTTAGCCGAAAGCGCTCGGAGTAGCTTTTTATCATTTTAACATCTAGTGTTTTTAATTTTAGAAAACATTTGTATATATTTTATCACACCTATTTAGTAATGTGTTTTAAATGAAGCATTTGAATGTTTCCATGTTTTTATATAATAAACAAAGGTGAATCTGGCGTTCAAGATTGGACTATTTTATTAAGTCAATTTATTAATAATACTTACTTTTAAGTAATTAATGTATTTGTGTTAATGAGTCAGTTAAGCTCAGCCACTGCATTATTTGAGTTACAATTATCTTTTAATAATCATAGTAAAATAATTTGTGAAAACAGTTATACTTTAAAATAAAAATTAAAAAATTGCTGAAAATGTACCTTATTTTGAAAATGACCCAGCAGATGTAAAAAAAAAAAAAAAAGGTACCAAAAAAAAAGTGAAAAAATTTTGGATTAAAAAAGATGATGATATCAAAAGACAAATAGCCCTCCCGCTAGAGATATCTTACGATCAAGTTTCTGACCCCTCACCTCCCCTCTAAAATGATAACGTTATATATGTGCAGCCCCTAACATCCAATTATCCATAGCACGCAACATCTCGTTGACCCATTATTTTATGTTCCTCTTATGTTTATTTTGTATGGCAAGAGGAATTTCATTCTTTCCGACTTATTATTATGTTATTAGATGCCTATTATTATTGGACGTCGGCTGTCCCTAAATTATGATTGGTAATTTTCAATTAGTCGCTAATGTACCCTTATTTTAAAGCATGTCTCTCTTGATGTCGAAAACTGTAGTTGCAAGGTTGCAATTCTGATGAAACTGTTTTATGTCTTTTCCACAGACGAGAATACGGTCTCGAAAAGTTTGTCCCTTTGTCACTTCTGGAAACGATGAAGAGGAAAGAACTCATCAAATTGCTCAATCAACTGATCAAGCAGAACCAAGCGTTGGGCGGTCCAGGCCAAAAGCAGCTCAGCGCCACCCAGGCCAAATTCCATTACCTCAAAATAGTCAGCGACCTGCCTAGCTATGGAGCTAAGTCGTTCGCAACATGTACCAAAGTAAGGAAACTTCATTACATTTTCATCTTAAGTTCCACTTGGTTTTTTTCTGCTCTTATCCTATCATTGCGTTATTATATATTCTTTCATCTTAACCGTAGACGTAAAGGGTGAGCCAAAAGTTCTTTACGCCAGGGCTTAAATTGCGCCGGAGCCCACCAGAGCCCGGCTCCGGCACTTCTCTGTTTTTAGTAAATACTTAAATATTGATCGGAATTCACCGGAGCCCCTAAATACAGGGCTCCGGAGCCTAGTGCAATAGCGCTTCCAAAAAACCGAAGCGCTCGAACTCAATCTGTCTGTAAATTAAAAATTTTATTTACTCACGTATAGAAAAAATAAAATAACTCTTCCCCCTTTTTAATGCCATTTTGATCAGAATAGGAGAAACAGAAACCGTGTTTTGTTTATTCTATTGACATTTGCAGATTTATGTCTGGTATTGTTATCGGCGACATGTATATTGACGCCATTCAAGAGCGCGAACAATGAATTTGCTTTCTGTTTGATTTTCTTTTCTGACACTAGGATATTTTTTAGTTGGATCATTTTTTTTTTAAAATTTAGATATCTAACCAGAAAAAAAATATTTTCCTTTTTTAGTCAACGAGCATCAGCTTGAGATATTGTTTGCTTGAGGTTTTTTAGTTTTCCATTGCGTACGAGTACGAAAATAACGTTAGTGATTTTTCTATTTATTTTTCATCACAAATGCGGCTCTGCTCTGCAGATTTACAAAGTTGTAAGTAGTAGTCATTTGTAAGTAGATATAATTGTAATGTATTGTTATTTTTATAGTAAGCAATAGAGCAGCGTTTCCCCTTTTTCTATAAAAGCATTGAGTCTTTCCGATCACGGTGTCAGATGTTTAATTTAATCTGATTTTCAGGGACTCATCACGAAAGATTGTTCTACGGAAGGAATCGATTATAGTGTGACATGCTACTTTTATGGGAAATTGAAAAACATTGTTTGATTCTTTAGCATATCAGTATTAATTTCTATAAATTTCATTCATTTTTCATAAAAATGTATAGCTGCGAACTGTCCCATTTTTGTTTTAACACTGTTTTCGAATCGGAATCCTTAATTTATTTACTCGCAGAATCCAGTGATTAATTAACATTAAAATTAGGCAAAGGTTTCTACTTGGAAGGAGTGATAACTAAAAAGTGGAACAATTGACAGCTAAGTATATGCAGAAATTATTGAAAATTTTTATTTTCCTAAAGAAAAAAAAATGCTTTAAATTTTGCCAATAATGTATGAAATATAAATATGCGGATTAGAGTGACGGTGGAGGGGGGGTGGGACGCTACGATTATTAGTATTAGGGAAAAATATTAGGGTTCCGGTACTTCTTTGTTAGAAATTTAGCCCTGCTTTACACATTTAGAAAATCAATAAAAGAATTATGTTACTGGCGTTCAAGAGCCCGCGGTATCCACCAGTATATAACATGGCAGACCAGTTCCATTGTAACACGCTAATCGAATTCTATATAACGCAGAAACTTCATCTTTGAACTAATGAGTTTATAGTTGAACCTAAAAAGATACTGAAAGCACCTCCCCGTAAGCAAAACGAGCCAAGATAGGGGAAACAGACCATCGTTTTTCTCATTTTTGCTTCGCCGCAACTATCATTACAAAATTACATATTCAGTGTACTCGAAGAGGTGATTGTTTTCTTCAGCCGCCAACAACTCTATTAGAAAAACAATAAGTTTTCTCATTTAACGGACACATTTATGGAAGAAAAGAGTTTCTTTATTGCCCGCAAATTTTGAAAATGCTAACGTTTCTGAAAATTACGGATAAAAAGGGACCTTTTTATTTTATAAACACTTGAATTATCTCGGGAACTTGGATGTTTTCTGCGGTTTCCGACTAAATCTTCTCTTAATGGTTTCTGGAGATATTGGAAAAGTGAAAAATACATCCTTGTTAAATTGGAAAGCGTGTGATTTCTGGAGTTTCTGATTAATTCTTTTCGTACAAGTTTCTCAATAGAAACGAATGGTTTCTAGTTCTGTGGCTAACTTCGGGATTATACTTCGAGGTACTACTTCGTACTACTTCGTTCGGGGTAATATTTTGTAAACTTGTCCTATCAGAAATGTGTCTGAAATTTTTGTAGCGTATTTTCCAGAAAAAAGTAATCAAGTGAAATGATTTCGTGTACATCTTCCTGATTCTTAATAATATTTATTAGCAAATCAGAAAAAAATTAAACCTCTTCATTTATAAACTTTGTTCATTTACTCAATATGTTTGTAAATTCATGCATTCAACTCTAAAAAAGTGGGACTAATATATTTTCCTGACTGTTAAATAGTTGCTCATAAATATGCAATTTGTATTTAAACGTTATTTGGCGATTCTCTAATTCTGTTGAATACAAAATGACAGCTGTATTGACACAAACGTACATTTTAACGATGCAAGGTTCTAGAAAGTAACGCATTATTACTCGTTCATTATAGAGAATGTTCCCATTTTGCTTTATAGATAAAATTTATTAACAGTGCAAGAAACTGTCAGAGAAAATGTGATGAAATTAAAAAATATATTCCTTAGAATAAATATGCTAAAAGTTTAATGACATTTTCCTTTGAAACTTTCTTATAAGATGATTCTGAAATCAGTGTCATATTCCTCGAAATATTTTTCAACCACGTTTTTTTTTTTTTTTTTTTTTTTTTTTTTTTTACATAAATTCCTAGCCGTACTGAGTTAGTATACTGATATTACAAAAAATATCATAAATTTGTTTCAATGATTCTGTTATATGTATTTAAGTTATTTTCTGAACTTTTGTTATGCCCGCATCGCCATTATATTTTTGACACTTTAACGTAATGATTCTAGTTCTCTATGGTATATGAGATACCAATATAAAGCACAAATATTCCTGAATGACTATATACAGGTTTAGCGAAAAATAAGTGACCTCCTTCAGAAAACGCTGGAGTACTTCTACTGGTCCGAATAAGATAAAATTCGAAATACAGATAGTTCAAATAGTGCAATTTACGCATGTATTAAATAAACATTTTGTAGTGCAAATAGTCACCAATAAATGTACTTGTGGTATCTATGAAAGAATAAGAATTCGTCGCCATGTGTTGGATATTTGTCTAGATATAGTCTACTTCGCGATAGGTATATGGTTTTGCGATTACAACACATTGATAACAATGAAATTAGGCGTACTAGGTACTTATTCTAAGTATATAAAACAATTATGTGGCGGCATATTTGCTATTAAAATGCTTCAGCATTAGCGAACATTTAATTGAACGCTATAACGTTACCTTTTAAAAAAATTTCGTAAGGGAATTTTTATTTAATAAATGTCAAGCCCGTCATCTGCATTAACTGTAGTTTACAGGTCTTACTCCATGTATAATGCGCACTTTTATCACGAAATGTTAAGGCTAAAAGGCAAGGTACGCATTATACATGACATATTTCCTACAACTATGTTATGCCATATATGCTTTCCTAACTCGCTGAATACAACACCTAGATATTGAATCGTAACTATCAACTTTTACATTTTTCTCTTACCACAGAAATTTAATAGAAAATTTACCCTATATAATCATCAAAATCTGCAATTTAAATAAAGTAAAACGGTAGAAAGAAAGCGTCAAAGTGTGCAGTTTTTATATTACGATACATTTGTGCGAATACAGGAAAAGTAAACAAGCGAAATAATTGCATTTTAAATAGTACTGATTGTTTATTGTAAACAAACGCGCAATAATTACTCACTCTTGTCGCCCGGTGGGGTGATCTGTAAGCGGAGGCTGCTGCCACTCTGAGGGTCGGGGTTCGAATCCAGGGTAAGACATGTGATTGTATTTTTAAAGTTATTTATAGATATATATATGTAATGGAACGAAATAAAGTTGTTATGTCTGGCTTGTGTCATCTGTTTCTATGTATAAATAAGAATCATTCGAGGCGACACCCAAAATTGCTGTAGTTCTCAAAGCAATCTCCACTTCGGTGGACTTCAAATGTTAAAATGTACTCACTCCTGTGTTTTCTGCTCAGATAACCGGAAAAAGAATTGATTAATAGTTTCATCGTAGCTCATTAGCACAAATGGAAAGTAAATGAAGTCAGCTCTTAAATTTAAATACATCATACATCTTTTTTTAGATTGTCGTTGCACAATGAAAACAGTAGGAAAATAAAAATTCTCACGCTTTTAAATTTTTCTACGTGTAGTTCACAATTAACTAAAACTGTGATAATCACATTAGTTATTGGGCTTATGAAGGCTGTTCTGGAGTTCGCTGCTTAACCCTTAAATGCCTGATATTTCAAAAATCATTGTAATAATGTTTTTCGGCTTTCATTTTTTAAATAAATCATGGGAAAAATACTTTAAAAAATCATATTTTGTTTTAAGTATGGTTTACGGCTAAAAAACAGTTTGTTACTAATCGGCAATACTGATCTTTAATTGAAAAAATAATTTCCCTTGATAAAATTCTATAATATTAAACACACAAGAATTTTAGGAACTATAATGAGAAATAAATTTTACTTGCTCACTGCAGAACAAAACAGGGGTTTTCGCAAGCTTCCAAACAAAACAAAAAGAACAAGTAGCAACAACTGAAAAAATAAATCTATCTTTATTCTTAAACAGTACAAGTGTTGCCATCTACATGTTGAAAATCGATTTAATAATATTTTCAGAATGTATTTTATTGGCAACATTTGGCATTATAGCTTCAATATTATTCTAATTTATTTTAGAAGCCTAAATTGGGTATGTTGCCGAAAAGCAACACCCGGCATTTAAGGGTTAAGTGGCGCGAAACTTTCTGAAACAATGACGGACACATTTTTTTTTAACGTAAATGTGTAAAATTGGCTGACCTGTCTACGGAAGCGATTTGGAATGGAAATGATTTTTCCATTTTTTGATAAATATATTACCTTGTGAGTTATAAACGATTCTGATCACGTGACAAGTCATTTTGCCCCCTTCACGGATTCTTTTGACCGGAAATTCGGTCAAAACGCCAACTTTGACAGTGTTTTCTGAAAGATCTATTGCAATTACAAAAAACGGAAAACGTCATTCGATTGCATAGTTTCTGCATAACAACACCTGCCAATTTCATGCGTTTCCGAATAAAAATCAATTAAAACTTCTGTCAAAGTTGCCCCTTTTGGATTTGAAAACAGCCTTAAGTTCAACAGGCAGAGCTTTGGCAATTTAAGTCAAAGGTCTTGTATTCGACTGGCAGCCTGGACACTTTTTCTCTCAGTTGGATAAATGTAAATTCTTATGATATTTTTACCAATCAATATGATTGATTTAAAAACAACAATGTGTAGTAATATATCACTTGTTTATTACTTGCGGTATATTCTGTTGCTGATATCGACATGGTAGTGACATGGACCAGAATATGTATATATGATAGATGTATCATAGGGTAGTGTGGTAGACCAGGTGCTATTGCCAATAAGGTTATATGAGTGAACTGTGTCGGCCGTTTGTCGTTGCAGGTAGCTCAATAGGCAAAGCATTGGTAATTTAAGCTAAAGGTCTAGGGTTCCATTCCCGGCATAGACACTTTTTCATTCAGTTGTATAAATGTCAATTCGTACAATCCAGGATGATTGGAGTTTATTCATGGTGCTGCCAATTTAAATGATTTAGCACCATGATCTACAAGATACCGTTCCCCTTTCAAAAAAATAATATTTAGAATCTGCTTAGTAAACGGTTACAGTTTTCAAAATTTTAAACGGTTCGTAGATGAGATTTTTGCTTCCAGTGAGACACAAGGCAAATGATTTGTAGGGAAATAATACATTTATTTTTGGTTTCATAATTCGTATCCCGAAATGTTTTGAGAAAGATATTAGTATTTCTAGAAAAACAAATCAGGTAACAAATGGAGATACCGTTTCCGCTATTTAAGAAAGTAAATAAAACATGGCGAATAATAAAATTCTATGCCTTTCTACCTTTGAAAATACGGAATACTTTTGAATAATGAGAAGGTGCAGTATATGATATATTTGTTCTACAAATCCTTTCTGCTTCAAAACATTGTAGATTATTTTTCTACGTTTCCAACTCTTTGTACAATAATTCGCGAAAAGCAATTTTTATTTTTTTTTTCTACTGATGGGTTCTATGTAACTGAATAGCAAAAATAACGGAGATAAGAGCGAGTTTTGGGAAATATTGAGCAATAAATCTCATTTATTTTCTGCAGGTTTCTGATTTCAACCTGACTGAACAAATAATGGAACGCAGGTATTTCTATCTCTGAAGCACGCCAAGAGGAATAAAGCATTTACTTTAATGAAGGGGCGGGCAAAGTCTTTTATTTGTTTTATATGACAAAGATTCAAGTCATTTGAAAATAAGATGAAAGTAATTTCTTCTAGTCAAAATTTTTATAAAAGGCTTAGTAAAATAAGGAGAAAGTAATGGAGGAAAGAAATATTTTTTTGAGTAAATTTAAAAAGTATTGTTTTTCTGCTTTATATAATAATATAAAGTATCAGTTGTATATGTATTATTGAGTTTTGTTAATAGATTTAACGCAATATAAGCATGGAAATTATAAAAATAAAAACGTGTTTTTTTTTATAACTTTTTAAATATTGTTTTTAAGAAAATAATTCAGTTTTGGTATTTCAAATAGAAAATCTCATGTCTGTTGCATCACAAAATACATTATCGTTTTTTCTCTTTTTAAATTACTCATTATTATTATTATTATTATTATTATTTTACATGTCTAAACAAAATAAGTCAAAACGGAAAAATTGAATTCATATATGAATGTTTATTGTTTGAATAATCATGAAACAAGAGTATGTGAAAAAAAAAGTCATGACAAAATATTCTTTATAGCACTATGTATATACGTTAAAATTTTGTTCTAGATTAAGCCAAATAATGGTATTGCATTTGCTACAACAATAATGTTGTGAAAAATTTTATCGTAATTTGGCACTTTACACGAACAATGAAATGGTACAATATAGAACATTAATTATCCTTTAGGTTGAACAAAAAGTTTGTGCATGTTAAACCTTTATCTGGCAAAATGTTGAACCAAGTACTGGTTAAACGTTAAATAATAAAGGTGTTACAATATGTAATAATAAAGTACTAAAGTAATTAATTGAATGGTTCGAATATAAACTAATATTTTTGAATGGTTTAAATTTGAATTAAAACTTTTAACAGTGTATGGTAAATGATAAAGATTCAGAAATGGAATGTTAATAAAGTACGAAGTACGTACTTTAAAAACACATATTTAAAGCAGATTTTATTCTTTTAACAGTATTCTGACTAGCCCAATTTAAACGTTATAAAATATGTTTTTTTTTTCCTCTTTTTTTTAAAAAATATATTTTTTAACTTAGGATTTACTTTTTATATGTTAAATGATTTATCATGTATTTTGTAGACAATTCCGTAAAAGTTGTTTCTTTTTCTTTCAGAATTCTGCAATGGAGATTGCCATATTAGTCGGCCCAAGAATTGGAATCAGTCAAATTAGTACCATTAGAAATATAGCTGTAAGTATTGCCTCATTATTAGTATATGAAAAATCAGTAATTTTGTATACATATTGAATACACATATTATGTTCTATATTGCTTATTAAAGAAACTTGTAACTTTAAAGAATATTCTTTAATAGTTTCACCTTTTTCTGTAATTTGCCTATTATAAGTCACTTTATACAAAAATAAGGTATTTGAACCTAATAAGGTATATCAATGGGAATATAACAGAATTAAACAAAACTTTGCATTCATTGTAAAAAAAAAATATATTAACAGATGTGTGAATACAAATTAAATCGACAGAGCATTGTTGAGAAATACACGAAAATATTATAGCTAAATTATTATTTAATTTTGAAAATCTCCAAAATGTTCCTACATAACATGAAAAGTTTTGAAAATATTCAATGTAATCATAACTAACTAACTAAAACTAATGGAACAGACATGTCAATACAAATTAATGCTATTTCTACTGGTGTCAAATGACACTTTTTTAAATTTTTAATTTATGTTCATTTTGCTCGTAGTTTTTTTAAATGTAATATGCATAAAAAAGTCTTCAATGTATTAAACTGATTTGTAATTCTTTCAATCAAAAAATTACGAATGAAAACCATAAATCTAAATCTTTTAAAAGGGTTCATTTGGCACCGGTAAAAATAGTGTTAAATCGATAAAACATTATTGAGAAATACACGAAAGTATTATATCTATATTATTATTTCAATTTGCAAATCTCAAAAATGGTTCTTCAGAACATGAAAAATTTTGAAAATATTCAGAGTAATCATTCTTTAATAGTTTCGCCTTTTTCTGTAATTTTCCAATTATAAGTCACTTTATACAGAAATAAGTTCCTTAAACCTAATAAGCAGTGTTGTAGTAGTAAAAAAATCAGAGGGTATACGCTAGAACCACGAAATTTAGGGCTAGGATATACGCTATAGCTTTATTTGAGAATCAGAGGGTATACGGAGCTTCTTTAAAAAATCCAGATACCTTAGTATACCCTACACTACAGCCCTGCTAATAAGATATAACGATTGGAGTATAATATAATCAAACAAAACTTTTCATTAATTCTTTAAAAATATTAAATAATTAAAACTAATAGAACAGATGCGTCAATACAAATTAAATTGATAATGCATTATTGAGAAATACACTAAAATAAATATCTAAATTATTTTTTCATTTCCAAAATCTTCAAAATGTTCCCACACAACTTAAAAAGTTTTGAAAATATTCAGTGTAACCATTCTTTAATAGTTTCGCCTTTTTCCTGTAATTTGCCTATTATAAATCCCTTTATACAAAAATAAGTTCCTTGAACCTAATAAGGTATATCGATTCGAATATAATATAATTTTAAAAAATTTCATTAATTCTTAAAAACTATATTAAATAATTTAAACTAATGGAACAGATGTGTCAATAGAAATTAAATTGATAATGCATTATTGAGAAATACACTAAAATATTATATCTAAATTATTATTTCATTTTGAAAATCTCCAAAATGTTCCTACAGAACATGGAAAGTTTTAAAATATTCAATGTAATCATTATATAATAGTTTTGCCTTTTTCCTGCAATTTCCCTATTATAAGTCGATTTATACAAAAATAAGGTCTTTGAAACTAATAAGGTATATCGATTGGAATATAACGAAGTTAAACAAAACTTTGCATTCATTCTAAAAAAAATTAAATAATTAAAACTAATGGAACAGATATGTCAATATAAATTAATACTATTTTTACCGGTGTCAGATGACACCTTTTTAAAGTTTTGATTTATGTTCATTTTGCTCGTACTTTTTTAATGTAATATGCATGAAAAGAGTCTTCAAGGAATTTAAAATGATTTGTAATTTTTTCAATCAAAAAATTACAAATGAAAACCATAAATTAAAATCTTTTAAAAGGGTTCATTTGGACCGGTAAAAATAGTGTTAAATCTATAAAACATTATTGATAAATACACGAAAATATTAAATCTAAATTGTTATTTCAATTTGCAAATCTCAAAAATAGTTCTTCAGAACATGAAAAGTTTTGAAAATATTCAGCGTAATCATTCTTTAATAGCTTCGCATTTTTCCTGTAATTTGCCTATTATATGTCACTTTATGCAGAAATAAAATCATTGAACCTAATAAGGTATATCGAAGGGAACATAAAGTAATTAAATAAAACATTGCATTCATTCTTAAAAAAATTAAGTAATTAAAACTAATGGAACAGATATGTCAATACAAATTAATGCTATTTCTACTGGTGCCAAATGACACTTTTTAAAATTTTTGATTTATGTTCATTTTGCTCGTAGTTTTTTTAAATGTAATATGCATAAAAAAGTCTTCAATGTATTAAAATGATTTGTAATTCTTTCAATCAAAAAATTACAAATGAAAACCATAAATCTAAATCTTTTAAAAGGGTTCATTTGGCACCGGTAAAAATATTGTTAAATCGATAAAACATTATTGAGAAATACACGAAAATATTATATCTATATTATTATTTCAATTTGCAAATCTCAAAAATGGTTCTTCAGAACATGAAAAGTTTTGAAAATATTCAGTGTAATCACTCTTTAATAGTTTCGCCTTTTTCCTGTAATTTGCCTATTATATGTCACTCTATAGAAAAATAAGGTCTTTGAACCTAATAATTTATTCAGCTGAGACACGAAATGTAGTCATTGCATACTCTGATCACATTTGGCACTAGTTCAGTCTCTCTAGCGTAAAAACTGGGCGCTTTGCTTAATGTCAATTAGTACTAGAGTATAATTTGTCGTTCTGAATTTCAAACTTGGATCTTTTATTGATCTGCGTTGTGAATTTGAACTCTATAAATTTGTTTTTTCATTTGTAGCCTATCAACTTGGCGCAATTTGGCGAGCTTGACAGTGTAGAAGTGGTGAGGGAAGATGACTTTTCATACAGAGTTCGAATACGGCTGAGAAACTCTGAAAAAGAGGTAATACACGAATTTCATAATTTTCTTTTTATGTGTTTAATATTTACAAAAATTTGTAATTTTGTTGATTTTGCTGATAGTCTGATATGATATACTACCTCCAAAGTGTATATGTTTGTATGCGAATAATTGCTGTGGAATATAAAATTAAAATATTTTTTTTAAAGGTAAAATTGTTACGTACTATGTTAAATATTTTTAGTTTCGAAAATAAAACCAAAGTTATTAAGAAGACTTTCTTTGCTAAAATTTATAGTTAAAAAAAACGTATTTTATAGAAAGATCCATTAATATTTCATGTTGCAAATGCGTACAATATTCTTCTCTTAAGTGTAATATTATATAATTGCTCTCTTACCCCAACCAACACTTTCACTTTTAAATTTTGTTTTAAATTTTTTGTGAAGATAGCTGTAAAACTTGTGAAATATTTAACCAATTTATAGGTTTACCCCTGACAAATCATAAATCATTTTTAGCTTTTTTATTTTAAAATCTTCAGGATATACTTAATTTTAAATTTATAGCTCATTTATTTTGAAAATACTTTTGTATTCTTCCAAATGCAGTATCCATGTAGAAAATATACGTTTTAAGGCTATGTACAGTGTACACTAACAATGAAAATCCTTAAAACATTATTCCAAAATTCATAGTATATATGTATACATTTATAGTTTATTTGATGTATTCGTGTGTGTTAATTGTTTCGTCCAAGTTCATTACTAAATTACATAGCTGAACTTCCATTTTTATTATTAAGAAAAAGAAATGAAAGCTATTTAAGTTTTAAGTTCAATGCTCTCGCCTGTTATACTACGCATCTACATGTTCTTTTAGATTTGTTTTTGTGTGTTTAGATTTAAAACTCCCTGTAATAAGTGTTAAATAGCAGTCCCTATTCTAAACTAATCCATAAATTTGAATACAAAAATACATATCTAATCCCTTCTCTATCATTCGCCAAAATTTATAACTCCAATCAAGAACACTTAATTCTCTCTGAAAACCCGCACTTCTCTTTTGAAATATTTATTTCTTTTCATCAACAAAGTTATTATCGCGGTGGCTTTCAGTTAATGAAGTTAAACTGCCACCACTACCTTGGTGGATTTAAAATTTAAATATTCATGAACTGGCGTCTTTCAAATTTTCGTTGTCGGGGAAACTATAGCTTTAAAACGAAATGCGTGGATTATAATAAGTACCTTGTGATTATAATGCCTATTGTTAGTTCTTGATAGATAACTTTATTGCATATGAGTTATTCTTTATGTCCTTATATTGCATGGAAAGAAAAAACGAATTTTTTTCGTTTTGAGTGACAATTTGTTTTTTAGTTATTTGGTTATATCTTGAGTATTACTAATTATTGATTACATTGTGAGTTGAAATATAGACTGTTTTCCTTGTGATAATGAAGAATATATATAAAGATTTATATATATATATCAGTATGGTCTAGAAAATCTAATTCAAGAATTCAGTTTTCATTAACGATAATTTTAGCATTTTCTCAAAAATTTAGCTCGCTACCGATATCATCTTTAAAGAAACGTCTTTTGCCACATTGAAAACTTCGTTCGCTTTAACTTAACTTTTCTTTTTTCTAGCATTTAACATTCTGCTAATTTTTTTTAATTACTTTAATTGTTTTTGCTTCTTACTCTGCCTTCTTTTTAACCTCTTTCTGACTTTTATTTTACTTTTATTATTATTTTTCATATTTTTTGTGTATTTTACTATTTTATTTTATTTCAATTTATTCCCAAAATTTATGGCACCTTCTAACATTTAAATTTTGTCTTTCATCTTCTTCGTTTGTCTCGTCGCTTTTGTTTGATTGCTTACTTTTATTTTATCTCTTTTTTTTTGGTGCGATCGTAATTATATAATCGTCGTTTGGTCCGTTCGTCTGTCCGTATATAACAGCGCAAGAACCACCCAACCGAATGGTTTGAAATTTAATATATAGAATCGTAATAAATTTTGTATTCATGCATTTTTGCATAAGAGTGCAACAGCTATTGCACCAAGATCTGAATATTTATAAACCTAGTTATAGTACGAAGTACCTCACTTGCCACGTTTGACGTACAATTTCCAACGTGTTTCTGATTGGCTGTTCTATTTTACTCCTTTTATCCAATGTTATTTTATTTTAGTCTTGTACTAGTACGGCATCATGTTGCAGCTAAAAAATTAAAGACTTACAGCGTCTCTCAATAGTAATGTTTATTACAGCAGTTTTTGAATATTTTTCGAGAATGTATGCCTTTTTTTTACAAGCGATTTTCATCATGTATTTCTCAATCTTCTTCACTCATTTGTAAATAATTTGAGTTTAACCAAATTAAAATTAACTTTTATGACGTAATGTTGCACATTTTAATTACATGTTAGTCTAAATGTATGATTCGGAAAAAATATTCCGCTTCAAAATTCTTTATATCATGACATTAACTTTAAAAACAATCATGAATTAATAATTTAAGCAAAATGGCCTTTATCGTATACTTTAGATAAAGTCTATGACAAGCAATATATTAAATTTCTGATTTGACGACGCCCAAACCCACACTAAATATTCAACTCATGCGATCAGTTTATTTCAAACTATATGAATAAATATTTAAAATATAGATAAGGGATTTGTGCTGGAATTCGTATTGATAGAACTTTGCAACAATATACATTCTCAGATTCAAGGAATAGATAATTAGAGAAATGGACTATGTTATGCAAATAAATTAGAACTTATGCCTGAAGAGACTTATATGGTAGTCTATGGATAATGGTTTATTTATGGTAAAAAATGATGGATTTGCAATTTTTTTAGATGGTAATATGAAATTTCAAAAGACTAATTTTTTTTTCATTGCATGAAAAAATCAAAAATGTTTTTACACTGTAAAAAATCAAGCCGGAAACAGTTTTTTAACAACAGCATTTGTAACAATTTGCCTTATTGTTAAGGAGGTAGATATTACAAGTCAGAAATTGTGCGTGAAACGTGGCAAACGAGTGCGTTCGGAACTATAACTAGTTTTACGAATAATCAAATCTTGCTGCAATAACTGTTGTACTCTTATGCAAAAATGCATGAATACAAAATTTATTACGATTCTATGAACTACATTCTGTAATACTCAAATAACAGGATTCCATCTTAAATAGGACGTAATCACCATGGCAACGTAGAATCATTGCCTATCATGGGATATCATTGAATTAATTAAGTATGATAGGATTTAATAGAATGAGGTAAACTTTTATCAATATCTTTTTTTAAGTTTCGTTTCGATTTTCACAAAATTTGAAATGACGTTAATTTGAAAGCATGTTATTTTATTTATTTTATTTTATTTTTTACATTTATATCATTTCTTACAGTGCTCTTCAATTTTTTTACGAAATATTTTGTTATTTGAGAATTTTTCTTATTCATCATGCTTATTTCTCATTACTTTATTAACTATCTTTGTTGAATGTGTTTTTATGCAGGAAAATTAGACATTTCCAATTTAGAGCTTAAGAAAATTTTCTTTTCCAATTGCTTATTACTAACATATAAATTTTGAACACAAGTATAAAATACTGAATTTTACTAAAATAGCTTTAACTTTAGATAAATTAGATTTCAGAGAAAATCCTATCCAAGCAATATATTGAATTTCCTCCTCGAACAAATCTAAAGACTTTCCGAATATTCAACTCATGTAATCAAAGTATCTCCAATGAGCCTAATAAATATTTAAAACAGAGATAAGCGATGTATAGTGAAATTCATTTTGATGGAGCTTCGCAACAGTTTCCATTTTCAGATTAAAGGAATAGATAATAGATAGAGGGATAATCGTATGCTAATAAAATAGATCTCATCCTCAACTAAAGCCATTTATATGGATATTTATGAATGCAGTTTATTTTTGGTCTAGTGGAGTTATTGGGTCATTTAGATACTACTAAATGAAATTTCTATTTTTTGTTCATCTTTTAGATGGAAAAATCATAGATCGAAATTTTGGTTTTTTTCTTCCCCCCCCCCCCCCCTCGCACTTAAAATGTCTTTTTTTTTAGAAATTTAACTTTTTATTTTACACTAGCTGACCCCCCAGAGTTTTCCAGGACTAGGAGCCCCACTAGCCGCCGAGAGGTTCTGCTCTCGAAGCTGGTGGACGGGAGGAGCTGGGTTTGAACCCAATCGCGCCCATCGGCCTAATCGTTCGGAGTTTTCCGTGGTTTTCTTCGAACCTTGGATTTCCTTGCGTAAATGCGGGTTAGGTTCCCTTAGAAAAGACCCCCCACGGAGTACACCTCTCTCCCCCCCGGGTCTATATCCCTAGTGTAGATAATCGGCCGTCATAAAAACACAACACAACCCAGGACTAGGATAATACAATTAAATATAGTACCTAAAATCATTATTGAATTCAGACGTTGCTGAAGCTCCTGGGAGATTCCATTTACCATATTTGGGCTTGTTTTGATATGTAAATGTCCCCCTAAGCAAATTTTATATGCATCATTTAAAAATAGACTTCCATTTCTAATTATTTGGTACCAGTAACCTTTCTCTGTAATAATTTGTTGCAGAGTTAGTCGGATGCAGAGTTAATTTCCCTTTTTTTTTTCCTTTTCCCACGACTGTACATTATTTTTAACCGAAGTTCATAAAAAAAAAGATAAACAAAGCTAATAAACATATCAAATTGAATGTATTATAATTTATAATTATCAGAAAAGTTTTTATTTGATTTTTCTATTAACATATTTGTTACTTTCTATTATAGCATTTTTTTTCTTCTCAGAAACCTTCATTTATCTGCTAAATTATAGTAAAGTGTGTTAAAACCTAGGAATTGCAATAATCCATATAGATATTTAAATTTATGCTATGATATGTTAGATTTATTTTAATGTAGTGTATTAAAGAGAGTAGAAAGAATAAAAGTTAGTTGTATTGTTTTAATTTTTCTGCATTTGCTTTTTTTTTTTTTTTTTTTTTTTACATGTGGGCAAAACTCAAACATGAATTCTAAATATCAGAAGTTATCCCAGTTTTTTATTTTTATTTTAAGTTACATAAAAAATGTAAAATTTTAAAATTAAACTTATATTCAGAAAACAGTTGAGGTAGTTTTGAAATAAATCCCATAAACTGACTTTTAACAGGAGACTTTTCTTGTCAACAAATATCTCTATTACAACACGGAAATCGATATAAGGTAAAATTTAATTTCCTAAAAGATACAATTTCTAAAAATGTACCTCATGAGATTAAACGTTGAGGATGTATTGATTTACGAAGTCGAATCGCAAGATTGATAGATGTTGCTCCAGAACATTTTCCATCATATTATTATGCTAGTCTAACATAAATTAAAAGAGAAATGTATTGGATTTGAAATCAGAGCAATATAATTTATTGGTTAGCGGTATTTTGTTATCTGTAACAGATTACATTCTGATACATAATGTGAAATCCATTTGCCAATTCAATGTAAACTGACTAAATTTATATCAATTATTTAGTATGAAATATGTGCGCAATGTAAATGTTACTTAATTTTTGCTTAATAAATGCTTTGAGATTCATTAATGGTTTTGACAAATCCATTGAAAAGCTTTGTGTATTATTAAAGAGATAATAAAGAAATATTATCAGTAAAATAATTTATGTAATTTTAACGTTTAATTTCCCTTTTTTCATTTGCATTCCACTAATATCTCGCATTCTATTTGCAGCAGATGCCATATTTATATAAAAGTATCATACACACGCATGATCAATGTAAGAAAAAAGAAAACGATTGTTTTCCTATTTAAAAAAATGAAAAATGGAACGTTTTATTTCTTTCTGTTTCAATTAACATAGAAGATAATATATTTTAATTACACTCTCGATTATTCTGATAATCTGAAAATTAATTAAATCCGTGTTCATATTTTCCCAAATATCGATACGACGCAATTATTAAATTAAAAACACTATTAATATTCAAGAATAATTTATTATAATTGTTTAACAGCTTTACAAAATCTTTACTGCATCCACATTTTTAATGTAATTACATTCTGAGTTTTTTTAAATTAAAATATAAACTCAATCGCAGAAAAAATGTGCATTTCTTATTCTATTTCCAATTTATAGTCCGCAAAAAAATTGAACTTTTATCAGATTTTTTTTAATATGAAATTTAAAATTATTAAAGCTAGTTTGACATATTTATGGATCAAATATGTTACTAAACTTAGTATTTTGAAAATGTTTTTTATTCTAAATGTAGATTGTGACTGTAAATGTTCTTACTAATATTATGATTTCCTTAAAATACATATGTTGGCCAAGGTTTCTGGTTTTTATTTGTTTGTTTATTATTGTTATTTACAATTTAACAAAGCACATCTTTGTTTTCAGTTAATGTTTTAGTTCGGTGTTTTTAGTCATGCAAACGTTTAAAAAAAATTCAACAAGTAATATTGGAAAATATAGAGTAAACTCTCTGTAAGGCGGATCCTGTGTAAGACGGAAATCTGTCTAACACGGAAATATTTTCAAGTCCCTGCGAATCCATAGACATAGAGCAAAATTTGTCTAAGTCGGAATATTGTCTACTACGGAAAATTTTCTTGGTCCCGTTCGATTCCGTCTTAAACAGAGTTTAGTTTGTTATTTCAAACTCGTTTATAGCTGCGACTGATTATTTAAAATTAAAAGAAAAAAAAATATTTGAGTAAAGTATTTCGTTACTTTATGTGCTTTTATGTTATAGGGAGAAAAGATAATTAACTTTTCTGCGACATATCGATTTTGATATATTTTTACACCAGTAATTGCTGATATTTCTTAAAAACGCATTTAAAAAATAATAATGGATGTCATCCTGCAACTCTTTTGGGGAATAGACAGTGGAAATAAGGCGATAAATAAAGGAAGACATATTTTCTTCTTTTTCTAATAACTTTTATGACATCGTCCTCCTCAATATTCCGAATTATTGACTTTTCGTCTCTGTTAGTAATTATCTGTAACTTGAAAATATTCATAAAAATACAAGTATGCAATAATATCATGTACATACAGCCGTGGGAAAAAAAGTAAACACCCCCTACTAACTCCCCAACAAATTATCGTAGAAGAAAGTTACTGGTACCGAACGATTGGAAATAAAGTCTACTTTTAAGTTCACTAATTTAGAGTTCATTTATGCTGTCAGAATTGTGTACTGCTATTGAAAAAAAGCAAAGTTATGGTTCGTTTTAATATGTAGATGGCCCCCTAAGCAAATTTTATATGCATCATTTAAAAGTAGGCTTTATTACCAACCGTATGGTACCTGTAACTTTCTTCTACGATAATGTTTTGTGGAGTTAGTAAGGGGTGTTTACTTTTTTTCCCCCATGACTGTACAGTGCAGTATGTATTGTGCACGAGTGTGTACACTGAAGACTCATTGAGTTTTTTAACCGATAGAGGAATATTTTGGGTGGTTTAGAGAAACATGAAATGTAGTCTGGGCATAAATAATGATTACAAAAATAATATAAGAAAACTTAAATTGCAAACCTCTATAAAGTGAAAAATACCAAACATTTCAAAAGCAATTAGAGAAATATCACGAGAAGAATTATCTTGTCCAACACATTACTTCTTTTTTACTTTTTATGGTTAATATAAGAACAAAAGTTTCGATATTTTTAATAAAGCTACAATTTTAAAACCCTAAGGGGCAATTTATAGAAATTTATTTAAAGAGGTATTCAAAAGATTTATAAATTTGAAAAACACAAACTTGTAGAAAGGAATATAATTTCAAGCAGAATTCTAAATATATTTAGAAATAAAAATAATTAATTTAAATAAAAAACGTAAGCTAATCATATATTAACTTTCCTAAAATCTTTACATAAAAAATTTATCTCAAAGTGAAGATTTACATTCCAAATTACTTCTCTTATTTAACGTTTGTATCATTTTTCCTATAGTGCCTATGTATTGTGATGGAAGATCGGGAGACTGACGAATTCGTGTTGGTGCTGGAACGGTACTATAGCCAGTTGGTCGGAATGGAATTGCCTGTAGACTGGAAGGACAGAGAACCAGAGCCGATCGAGAGAGGTAATATATCAAAGGAAAATTAAAAAATGTACAGTAGAGTACCGATTATCCGAACAAGTCGGGACCGAACCTAATTCGGCTAAGTAAAAGTTCAGATAAATGGACAGACAATTTAAGGGATATTTGTAACTATACTAAAACCTTCACACGTTATCTAAGCTTAAGACTGGCAACACCAGTTAGTGCTGGCATGTTTAAAGATTTTTTTCTTTTAATTAATTAATTAATTTATTTATTTTTACATTGTTTCATAATTTTTTAAAAATTCTTTTTATCATTTTCTGAACTCCAAAGATTATAATTTAAGCAAAAAAGCTTTTGATTGTTGCTTGCTTCAGCGAAGACATACTTTTCAATGCGACCATACCTCTAATTCTTCTTAAATACGTTAGTTGAATAGGATCAGCGTGCTTTTGCCGTTCATTTCATTTCATAGCTGTTTCCAAATATTCAAAGGCTTCGTAATGTGATGGACCTGGTTTATTTTCAGAGCATTCGTTTACATTTTCTTCAGTTTCTTTTTCATCATGAATCATTTCATCATTTCATCCAGAATCTCATCATCATTTAAAATCTGATAATCAAGGTTAATGTACTTTACTGTTTAACCACTCGTTAGTTTCTTTTTCTTCATAGCTTAGGATTCTTCTCATGTCCTTTATTGTTTTACATTCCTCATTTTCTGATCGATTATCAGTTTTTTCTTTATTTAAAATTTTATTCCAAGCCAATGTATAATTGGGAGTTCGGTTAAAAATTTTTTTGGGAGAAATAGGCTGTTCGGATAACTGGAAGTTCCGTTAAAATAAATTTTTTTAGAGAAATGGGCTGTTCGGATAATTGGAGGTTCGGTTAATTGGAGTTCCGATAATCGGCGCTCTACTGCATTTTGTTTACAAGAAACGATTTTTCTTCAAAAATTTTTAAGTTATAAATTCTACTTTTTTTACGTAGTCTGATGCTTTATTTATTTTTTAGAGTTCAGTACTTAAAAAGTAAAAACGGAACCATTATAAGATCACTCCTGCGTCTGTCTGTCTGTCCATCTGTCAAAGCCATTTTACTCGTAAACTATGAAATGTGGAAAGTTCAAATTAGCTGAAGTAATAAAGACTATTGACCCACATATTTATAAATTATTGCCCATAAACAAATATATTTAGGAAAAATTTAGAGAGGCTACTTAAGTTACTTGAAAAAAATATTTTTTTTTCTTTGTATATCGTGTAGGGAGTATCGTTTGAAAACCTTCGTAACGCCGAACTCAAAATACATTTCTTTTAATTTTAGGTATTATATTTTTAGAGAGATCGTTGAAATTGCAATGCAAAAATATGCCCCCCCCCCCCTCTCTTTCTGAATCTACTTAAACTAAAATTATCAAAAAATTAGGGGTAGTAGAAGTTCATTTGAAGCTTGCAGGAAAACTATAGCGATTATACTAGGTCAGATAGTTTTTGAGAAAATCGCATTTTCCCGTTAGACACAAGTTTCGCATTGCGGGCGTTCATCAAAGGAGTTGGTGAGTGCTGGTAGGTACCTATCGTCGTGGAAGTATAAAAGGATTGTTGATAATAATTTTCGTAAAAAATTGTCGGTAGCAGAGATATTAACCCTTAAAACCACGGACGGTTTGGACATACATAAAGACACGGGCTGCGTACTCTATGTGTCATCGGCTTCTAACGCCAATTTTTTATTAGCTCCCGGTATGCTATTTCTTTCTCCCAGCTTATTTTGTCTCCAATAAATAACGTCAGCTTGTATACGCTAGCCGTAAAACAAAAGCCGATGTTCCATTGTGCAATTAAATAGTCTACAGCATGTTTTAAAACTTCTAAGCATCGCACATTTTCAATGTTTATACCGTCGTATTGGGGGGGAAAAGTACTTTTTAATGCAATTTGTTTAAAAACTGCATCTCCATTTGTTTTTGAAATATTAATTTTTTTGTAGTTTTTAGCGACATTTGTTTCATTTTGGCAACTCAAGTACTCCATTTCTGTAGAAAGTAAAGAAAAAATAGTTGAAAAATAGCAATTATATCTTCTTGTTGCCATTTTCTCAAAAAACTGAAAAAATGTAATTAAAATAAGTGCTATTTTGAGAAAAATATAAATGAATGAATTATGATATAAAAGATGCAGCTATTATAAACTATATTTAATTTTAAGTATCTAAATGCAAATGACGTCATTTTACATAAAATAAAAGCGTGTTCTTTAAGTCTTAAATTTGGAATATGTTTTGCACTACAGTAGAGTCCCGATTATCCGAGTCCCGCTTAAACGAGTTATTTTCTTCTGGTGGACTGGTGGCTTCTATTATTACGAAACAGCCGTTATAAATAAAGCGTTAGGTGAAGATGAAAGAGCAGCCGTAAAAAGTTAGAACTCTGATTTTCTGGTCAGAATGGAAAAAAAAAATGGCCATATTTTTTTCCCCATTCTGACCAGAAAATCAGAGTTCTAACTTTTTAGGACATCTTCACCTAACGCTTCATTTATAACGGCTGTTTCGTAATAATAGAATCCACCAGTTAACCAGAAGAAAATGAAGTAACGGAAATGCCGAGGGCGACACTAAATTCTGAAAAAGCAGAATTCCTGTTTTCTAGTTATATATTTGTTTAATGCAATGCCCAGTTACTAATTTCATATATTTATTGTACGGAACCCTCTATACGCGAGTAATAATCGCATTTGACCGTTTATTTAATTTAACGAAGTCAATAAATCTGAACATTTTTAGAAGTTAAATACAATTGGATAATAACTTCATTAAGAAATAAATGATTAAATGTCATTTTCGCTGTTATTTTAGACACCGTGTATTTGGAAAATGTGCATCCGATGTCATTGTAGGTAATATAGGCAAGCTGTGATGTAATAATTGGTCTAGGTTACACAATTTCTACATAAATAATGTGCAGTAAATCAGAATCTCAGACTCATAACATACATTTGTATTCCCTGTCCAAATATTTGCCATTTGTCCGTCAGTCTCCACACATGCAAATTAAACAGAAATTTTGGATGAAGCATGTTGTGTTTTTATCGTTCCACACAACTGTAGGATAGTGTTGTATGAAGTAATATTATGTATTGATAGCTGCGCTAATTATATATTAGTTGCAAGGCAACATACTTATGAATTTATCCAATAATGACTTAAGGCCTTTATGTTTTGTATTAAGAATTATAGGGGAAAATATTCGGTCGGATGTAATAACCGCTGTCTTTTCTGTTGAAATTTAGCACAACCGCTAATGTAAAAAAAACAATGTTAAAAATAGACACTTTAATTCTGAAACGAGAGAAATGAATGGTTTCTTAAAGATTTGAAAAATATAGCATTAGAAAATATCTAAATGTGGTTATTAGTAAGTTAAAAAATACGTTTGATTAGATATCATTAATTGCATAAAATAAGATTTTATAGTGAAATTATTAATTTCATATACATGTCTTTTCTAATATTGGACATAGCAAATCCTATATATTGGTTATATAAGCTGTAAAATAAAGTGTAATCAAACTACCCAAAAAGTGTGAATTATACTTGTTTTTGTAATCTTATTATTTTTTTATTGCAAAAGACGTGTCTTAGATTGATATGCTTTTTAGTATTTTATTATTATTGTTACAATATGTCACAAAACTCAACAATGATAACATCGATGATATTAAAGGATATTTGCTAATTCCGGATTCGCTCCAAGTTAGCAATTTCGTGAATAAATGTAGGTCTTCTAACTATATCAAATAAAAAACTATTTTGCACATAAAAAATTAGATAAGGTGATTATAATTTTGGAAGCATTTAATAAGCGGCTTCTTTCATTAGAAGGAACAAAACATGCGTACGCAACAAATTTATTTTCTATCGTGTACAGCTCTACGCAACTCATTTACTGCAATGTCTATACCATGAAAACAATTTCAGCTGTTAAGATTCTGTTTAAAGTTTGACACTCATATGCGTAATATTAAATATGAAGAAATTTATCATGATTGAGTAATGCTTTGCAATTCACTGTCACGAAAAAATGACTCAGACATTGTTAATGTTCTCAGACATTCTAAAAATTCTCCCAAAATATTCTATTTTCCTCTGCATCTTGCAATCATTGTTCAAACGACCAGTCTACGATTAGTTTCTGATATGACTGAGGAATAAATTATCTCTGTATGTTATTTGCACAGGTGTTGTGGAAAGTTAACCACGTTTTTCAGACTTTTTTTTTATCATTTCCCAAGAAAGATGCATACTTTTACGATTTCGTGCTAAGAGAAGGACGCTTTCACCGACCTACGAAATGAAATAAATTCCTATTTTATATATTGTGTAGGGAAAAAAATTCCTCAATTTTATAAGGAATTTGTTTGTACTATAAATTTATAGAGAAAAGATTCCTTTATTGATCCATTTTGCTAAAAACTTTAGTAAAATAAATACAGAGATTTTTCAACCGTTTGGAATAGAATTTATTAATAATGTCACAGGTAATTAAATGATAAAATTAAGTATAGAAAATCCTTTTAATTTGATTCAAAAGTGTTATCATTAACTGAACGAAACACATTTCGATTTCGTATAAGACAGAGAAATGCTTGATATTTTTTAAATATCATCATAAGCAATATCGCAAACGAATACTCATTGTAACACTCTCATCATCAGTTGCTGAATTTTTCTAAGAATATTTTGAAGTAGGTTTTCCTCGGGGAAATCAAAGCATGTGGGCATTTCTCGCAGTGAAATAAAATTGTAAATACTATTATTTATGAAGCTTTACATAATAAATTATTTCGCATTTATCATATTTATTTACCATTGTACATCAGGCTTGTCCTTTATTTCAGTAAGCAGAGGCGTATCTCAACCAGTGGCAAGCAATGAAAGGCGCCACTATGTACAGGAATAGAAACATATGACAATATTAACTCACTATAGTTGTGTAGCGATACATGCATTGAATATCTGTGTCGTACGTGATACTGTAAACTTACACGCTATAGATACTGATGAGTATAATGAATGATTTTGATATTCGAATGGATCATTCGGGCATGCGCAGAAGCACAGCTGCCAACTTTCGTATTCTTTGTAGTCAAATAAAATTCCGAAATATTGACTTTTTTATTAATCTCTGTTAGTAATTAGCTGTATTTTTTGTAAGAAAAGAATTAAATTAAAGCTCTTCGTTAAGTTCCTTTTTTTTTTTTTTTGGCAAAATTTCTGCCATTAATTGATTAAAAAAATTCGAAGGGTGGCAGCTATGTTTTTACGCATGCCCAAATAATTCATTCTAATATCAAAATCATTCATTATGCCCATCACACGGTATAGTTACGTATCATAGTGATAGGCATAAGGTCACTATTATTCAGATGCCCCTTGTAAATATAATGTAAATATAAAATGTGAAAGAAAATATACATTAGTAAAATTAGAATTTGGTGTTTTTTGTTTTCCGAGATTGCCGATCTTAAAATATTTTGGACAGCAATAGGTTGTCTGTAGCAAGAAAGGTATGGGCACATTAGTTATTTTACATTAACCATTTGAGGGGCGATGGTATGTTTATGAAACCACTTAATTTTAAATCCCAATTGTCACATTGGCACCAGAATTTTAGTTAAAAAAATGCGGTTTATTATGTGTGTGAAATATAGCTTTTTTTTAATTTAAAAATAAATCTGTTTTCAAATTCCGGTGACATTCATTAATTTCAACAATTTAGCAATGCAATTGTTTTGCCCCTGAAAGAGTTATATAATATATATTTTTTTTTAATCAAGCTAGTAGCAAAAAACATTTGAATGGACGCCAAGAAAGCTCGCCGAGTTGACCATCCTAGTAGAATTTCGTTATATATCGAGCCATATTTCTAGACTCTTTTCTGTCCAAAAATACCTCCACATCAAAACATAAATAACCAAAATGTTACTGGTTCTGTTTTTGACGTTATTTGCGTATATTAAATCTTTATCAATAATGTCCATCTTAAGTTTTGTTTTATAATTGCTATCCATTTACATTATATTGATCTTTTGTACATGTGAAATTAAATTATTTTAATCTGTCTTAAGTTATGCCCTATATAGTTCTGCTTATGTACTCGCAATTACTTTACGCAAGTAACTCTTTTACAGTTCCCAGTTACCACACTCGTCACATTGTGCAAGACGCTCCATGGAACTATGTCCCATCTACGTCTCCTCAAAAGCAGCTTCAGCAACAGACAGGCAATACTATTACGGTGCCAGTCAGGACGATAGACTTGTCCATCCCACCCCCACCGTATATTCCATGTGAGGTAAGTAGAATGAAATGTTAGTAATTTAATCCAGAAGCACACTTGCCCTACTTGTGTACATTTTTTAAATTGCCACCATAGTTTTACCAGAATTTGTATCACCTATGTAAGTGCAAATCCTATTCTTATCCTACATGCTATGTGGCGGGGATGTGTGATAGTTGACTACAGGCAACTGGTAGTAAATCATCTGCGAAGTAACAATTGTCAGCGATTAAATAAGTCAACGATTAAATAAGTCAACGATTAAATAAGTCAACGATTAAATAAATCAACGATAATTATTTGGAAACATTAGTGGCAAAATAAAAACCGCATGCATCCTCTGCGCGTGTGCTCCCGGATTAAAAGAAAACTTAGCAATTTAAAAGAAATAATATTTCTTATGTGAGAAATAAAGACAGAAAGAAAACATCTCAACAGAAAGAAAACTATTCAGATTTTTTTATTTTGATTGTGTTAAAATTCCTAGTGTAAATAATGTTTGACTAAGTTCATTTACAAAGCTCGAATAGGCCCATGAAAAAAAAGTAATAATTTTAGAATCATGGAATTTTCAACGAATTTAGTGTTTTTTAAAACGCATGAAAACAGTCCTAATTTTTTAATCTAAGGAATAGCGAAAAATACACTTCAATTTATTATCTATAATATAAAGCAAATTCAAGTCCGTGCGTACCGCTGCCAACAAATCGACGCTGCCTATAATCTAAGTAATCCATTTCCCTCTTAAAGCAAATTCACTTCTAAACATCGCATAATTTTAATTTTTACACTATCGAAATTGTGTGTGTGTGGGGGGGGGGGGAGATATACTTCCAAATTATATTTGCTTAAAAAATGTATATCAACATTACTGATTTTTTATGGTTTTCACAACTATCTTTCAACCATGATTCTTTTTAAATCGTTCTCCTTCGATAAGCAGCATGGTTATGGAGGATTAACCTATTTCTATTTAAAATAACAAAAACAGTTCAGCATTCGGCTAATATTCTACATCGAAATTAAAACTTCATCAGTCGGTAAATATATAAACAAAATAATATAAATAAAACACAAATTTAATATGCATGCGATCGAACCATGTGCTTAAACAATGAAACAGAATAACAAAGATTGCTGTAAATAGTAAAATCTTTGTTGATTTTTTTCTATTCTGATGTGTAGTTAATACAAAAATATGACTTTTAATGAATTGAAAAATTTTATTCGAATTGAAAAATATTTTTCAAATAAAATGCTTGTAAATTGACAAAATGTATACGTATTAAATGTAAAAAATAGTTTAGAAATTTTAATTAAAAAAATGGCTTTCATCTATGTTCAGAATGTTTTGTAACTCAGGAAACCCAGTTTGGATACTCTGGCTTATTAGGTGCGTTCGTAATTATATAAATACTTAGCACCTATGGTCGTCTTTTAGTCCGTCCGTCCGTCTGTCCGCATATAACAGCGCCAAAACTTTCCAACCGAATGGTTTGAGATTTAATATATATAATTGTTGTAGAATTTTGCCATGTCATTTCAAATTTTATGAAAATCGAATCCAAACTTAAAAAGTCCTTCCGGCCAGTGCCGGGAGGAAAAGGTAGCTTTCATATTCCTTATTTTAAAAAAGCCAACTTATATCTTTCAAACACACGAAGCTCAATTTTGTGGAAACCGAATATAGAAGATTCAATACTAATTTTTATCAATATAATGAATGAGAATTTCGCGAAATTAGTCTGCTTTATCCAAGCTGCTTTTCTTTAAAGTAACTTATATTTGGCTGCCAAATTCGGCGATTTCTTAAAGTGCGTGCCATTTTAAGACAACATGGTGGATGAGGCTAAGCAGTGAACTTAGTCGAGACCTTTGTAATTGCTGTGCACATGCTCACTCACATCGGAATCGGTTGATATATACGAGTGCTGTCGCATGCAAAAAATCAGATTTTTCAAAATGTCACCCACAATAGAAATTTAAACTGCTATATCTGAGCCATTTTTTAAGGTAAAGACAAGCAAAAAATGCTCCTGAATCCTTATATCAAGGTCAAATACTTAAGAAAGAAACCTTTTTCAATTTCTAATTTTTTTGCACCTCACTTTAAATATATATACATATTTTAATTTAATGGCCGCCATTTTGAAACAAGATGGCTGATGAATCTGGCTAGCGAACTTGGTCGAGGTATTGATGTATACTATCCACATGCCTTCTTACATCGAAATCGGCGAATACGTGTGTTATCGCGTGACAAATACAAGATCGTTTCAAAATGTTAACCATGCTAGAAATTCAAAGTGATAATTCAACCATTTTTTAAGATATAAACAAAAGAACAAATTTTAGAAACAAAAACTGATCCGGAATCTTTGTATGAAGGACACATAAAAAAAAATCTTTTTCATTTTCCAATTTTTTAATACCTCATTTTAAATTTTAAATTTAATTTTAATTAAATGGCAACCCTTTTGAAACAAGATGGTGAATGAAGCTGGCCAACGAACTCGGTCGAGACATTGGTATGTACTATGTACGCACCGAAGTACATCGAAATCGGTTCTTAAATACGCCTTTTATCGCGTGACAAAATTCGGGACGTTTCAAAATGTCAGCCACGCTAGAAATTCAAAATGCTATAACGCAGCCATTTTTTAAGATATAGACGAAACAAAAACTGCTCCGGAATATTTGTATAAAGATCAAATACATAAGAAAAAAATATTTTTCCATTTTTAATTTTTTGGTACCACATTTTAGATTTTAAATTTTTTTTTAAATTTTAAATGGCCGCCATTTTGAAACAAAACGGCGGATGAAGCTGGCCAACGAACTCGGTCGAGACATTGGTATGTACTATGTACACACCGAATTACATCGAAATCGGTTCATAATTACAAGAGTTACAGTGTGACATAGGTCATATATATATATATATATATATATATATATATATATAAATTTTGAACGGAGGGTGGTTTCGGGGTCTGGGGGTCATGATCGATGAAAATATACCAAAATTTTTTGAAATCGCTTTCCTCCAAACGGCTGCAATAAGTAGCTTTTTCAGGGCTCGCACAAACTCCTTAGACTCCTTGGAAACTCCTTAGAAATGAAAACATTCCCAAGTAGTACTTAGAACTACTTAGATAAGCAAACCACTACTTAGAAACTCCTTATATTGTATTGCGGCTTCGGACGCAAACGATAGTGCTACCGAGGAAAAAGAAAAATCGTGATTGAAAAATGCACGGTAAATCCTTTATACACGTCATTCATCTGAAGCACAACATTGATTGCGTAGAGTAATCTTAATAGCAGGGCTCCCACTAGGTCCGTAAAGTCCGTTTTTTTTTACACTGTTAGCCGACCTTTATTTTAAATTTTATCGATGTTTGGCATTTAGCGGAAAAAATCGCGTTTTTCGCAAATATGTTCCAAGAAATACCGTCAAATTTCGTCAATATCGCGGAAAAAATTCGTAAATATTGTCAAAGGATCGTGAAAAAATGCGAATTTCTTAAAAGAAGCGAAAAAACGCGAATTTACTCAAAGGATCATGAAAAGACGCGAATTTCGTTAAAGATCGAGAAAAAAAAAGCAGATTTCTTCAAAAGATTGCATAAAATGCGAATCTCCTCAAAAGATCGCATAAAATGGGAATTTCCTCAAAAGTTCGCGAATTACCTCGAAGGATCGCGAAAAACACACGGTTTTCATCAGAAGATCGCGAAAAAAACGTTAGTTTCGTCAAACGATCGAAATAAAACGCGAATTCCATTAGAAGATCGCAAATTTCGTCAAAGGATCGCGAAAAAAAAGCTCAGATTCGTTAAACAATCGAAATAAAACGCGAATTCCATTAAAAGATCGCGAAAAAGGCGAATTTTCCGAGAAGGTTGTGAAAAAAACGCGAATTTCTCCCAGAAGATAGCGAAAAAAAAGCTCAGATTCGTTAAACAATCGAAATAAAACGCTAATTCCGTTAAAAGATCGCGAAAAAGGCGAATTTTCCGAGAAGGTTGTGAAAAAAACGCGAATTTCTCCCAGAAGATAGCGAAAGAAACGCGATTTTCCCCCCTAAAGATCGCGAAAAAAAACGCGAATTTCATAAGATTGCGAAAAAAATGCGAATTCATCAAAATTTCACCTTCAAAGAAAGCGATTACTGCTGTTCTAAAAGTATGAATTCAAAACTTGTTATATTTTTTCTTGTATGTTGCATTTGGCATTCTTTTTTTTTTTTGCCTTTTAAAATTTTCATTAAGATGTATCATGTATGTGATATACATAAGTGTTTGGGGTTTGACTAATTGCTATTTATATGACCTAGGGGTGATTCTAGTCCGAATTTTCCGAAAATGTAAGGCATTCATTTCTGGAAATTTTAAAAAATCGATATCACCAATCCGAAAATTCGGACATATGGTCGCCGAAAAATTTAATTTTGTTAATCGTTTGCAGAAAAATCACCAATTTCGTCAAAGGATCGCGGAGAAAACATAAATTTCGTCGGAAGATCGCGAAAAAACCCATAAATTTCGTCAGAAGATCGCGAAAAAACCCACAAATTTCATCAAAAGATCGCGAAAACTACAAATTTCGTCGAAAAATCGCGAAAAAACGGCAAATTTCGTCAAAAGATCGCGAAAAAACCACAAATTTCCGCAAAAGATCGCGAAAAATCGACCAATTTCGTCAAAAGATCGCAAAAAAATCCCACAAATTTCGTCAAAAGAGCGCGTAAAAACTCACAAATTTCGTCAAAAGATCGCGAAAACCCAAAAATTTCGTCAAAAGATCGCGAATAAAACGGCAAATTTCGTCAAAAGATCGCGAAAAATCGACAAATTTCGTCAAAAGATTGCAAAAAAAACACCCACAAATTTCGTCAAAAGAGCGCCTAAAAACTCACAAATTTCGTCAAAACAGCGCGTAAAAATTTACAAATTTCGTCAAAAGAGCGCGAAAACCCACAAATTTCGTCGAAAGATCGCGAGAAATCGACAAATTTAGTCAAAAGATCGCAAAAAAATCGCATAGCTAGTGTCGGAAGTGGATTTCCCCCTCCCTCCCCCGTGTCTGGTGTAACTTTTCTGATTTGCAGTGAATTTCAGAATTTTTATTTTTTTACTCAGAATCACCCCTGTGATATGACCATTGGTCACTGCATAAAAAAATAGATTGTCAATTTTGTATTTAAACTTGCGAAATCAATAAGCAATATATTGTGAATACTGTGCAATTTCAGCACTAACAATTAGATTCTAATGGAGTAAAATTTGTTTTTGAAATGTTTTTCTCTCCAAATTGGACATTAAAAATTGGAGTGTGCATATCACGTAACAATGCAGCACATAAAAACATCGACAAAAGAAAAAAAAAAAAAAAAAAAAAAAAAAAAAAGGCAAATCCTTAAAAATTTTTGGACTCCTTGGATTTTTTGGGTACTCCTTGGTTTTTTTGGGTACTCCTTGAATTTTTTCTTCCCAACTCTGTATGAACCCTGTTTTTGTAATGAAAGCTACCTAAAAGGTATTAATAAAAGTTTTCTTTATTCTATTAAATCCTGTTATACGTAATTAATTCAATGTTATCTCTTGATAGGTAATGATTCTAGGTTGACGTGGTGATTATTGTATTAAATTCTATAATGCATAATTAATTCAATGATATACCATGACAGGTAATGATTCTAGCTTGCGATGGTGGTTACGTCCTATTTAAGATAGAGTTTTATTATTTCCGTATCACTGAATTTGATATATATAATCGTAATAAATTTTGTATTCATGCATTTTTGCATAAGAGTGCAACAACTATTGCACCAAGATCTGAATATTTATGAAACTAGTTATAGTACAAATGCACCTCATTTGCCACGTTTGACATACAATTTCCGACTTATTTTAATAAACATATTTAATAAAAAATCCAGCGATGTTTATATATATGTACTAGGGCAGGGTTGGTGAACCTATGGCACGCGTGCCAGAGTTGGCACGTAAGCTAATTTTTCTGGCATGCAAAAATTTTTAATTTAGTAATCGTTATACAAATAAAATCCTTATTTTTATTTCTGTTATAACCAATAAAATTTTGTTCCATACGCGCAAATCACAAACAATACAATTATTTTTTTCATCGATTAACGCATCAGAATAATTTATTTTTCTGTGATGCTGTGTAGCGTTCTCGACATGGCTTTTGCCTTTCTATATTAATCTAAACAGCTGTAATTTTGTAAAATTATCATCAATACATTATTAGTAAATTGTTTAATTTAACTTGGAAAATTACAACCGAGATGATGCATTAATAATAAGTTGAAAATTAATGAAATAAAAACTCGTATTTTTCCCCTTAATACAATACATAACGCATAAATGAATCCTATTTACGAATTAAAAATTCATTCATTTTATGGCTGATTCCAGTATAAAGAAAAATCGCATTTTGATTTTTTTTTTTTTTTATTATTAATGCATTAAAGCAACTGATTTTATAACCAGTGTTTCATATAAATATTCAAAATTATTTTCAAAATTATTTTTGTATAAGTTTGGCACGTTACATTATTGATAGATCTTGTTAGTGAAGTTTCGGCACGCGCACCTGAAAAGGTTCGCCGAGCCTGTACTAGGGGGTTCTGCCCCCTGCAAACTACGCTCGCCAACCCTCGTTCAGACACTGCAGAATCTAAAAGCACGCTAATCTGATCGCTTATAAAAAGATTAGAAAAGATTGAATTATACTGAAAAAAAAAAACCCTGTAGCGATGTCCCTGTAACCGGGTTTCCATTCAATTCCCTTTGATTGCAAAAATTTTAGGCAGAGTCAGTTGCTGTTTAGACATCCAATGTTTGTTTTCGTGTTTGATTAATAATCTGTTGCCTGTTATATCTAAGAAGTTACACGTGTTTACGCCATCAAGTGATTTTTATTTCGACGTTTTATTTGTATTATTATTAATGCTATACTAATTTATTTGTTCTTTCGTTATTTAAAATAAAAAATTATGTCAATTTGTATAATTCGGTGAGTGGTTTGGCGATTTATATAATTTGGCGAAATTGGTCGACGGGAAGAGTAGCACCATTAAAACATTGCTTTGAAGCTGAAATTAAATGCCATGATTTGTTGTATTGTCATATACGCACCGGGTTTTGGAGTGCATTTTTTTTTTTTTTTTTTTTTTTTACGACAATTTGGCGAAAGCCTCGTTTTCGAATCCCAGTTACATATGTATTTTTAAATTATTTTCTGTTATTTTTAAAATGAAATAACAATAAATAAAAAAAAGTTTAATTAATAAATATAGAACAAAACAATTTATAAAATTTTTTCTAAATAAAAAGAAAATAAATTCAAATAAACATTTATTAATAAGTAAGCAACAACATCCGGGTTACCATGTCAGGAAAAATAACGCCATTTTGGCACCAGTTAGGTACAGCGTTGCGTATATGACATCTGTGCCTAATATTTTTCGTTTCGTTTAAAAAAAAAGAAAAAAGTGAAAGCCATTTATTTTAAATGTTTCTTTTAAATGAAAGTTTTGTATAAATAAAATGATAATGAAATACAAATTGGATTATGAATAAAAGTAACATGATACATTTCTTAACATACATTTAAGGGAGGCCAAACTGGTCGCCAAATTAGTTTAAAATAGTAATTTTTTCTAAAATATGAAAAAAAATATCTGTTATGATTAAAATTTGAGCTGCCATCATTAGAGAAAAGTATATAAAATTAGAAAAAAAAATTAATATTTCAAAAACTAATTCGAATTTAAAAATACTAATACCAGTTTTGAGATCTGCGGATCAATATGGATTTTTGGCGTTAATTTCATCGCAAAGTATTCCGTATTTTAGGAGAAATCGCCGTGAAACATAATCAGTTGTTTAATCAGTCGTTTCATAGAATCGTTTCATATATTCGTTACATTTCAGCCGTTTCATAAATTCGTTTCATTAGGATTTTATATATATAGGGTAGATTTATTGTTTACCAGTGAAAGAAACATTATGCCACACAAATAAGAAGAATTTATTGAAGAGGAAGTTCACTATTCTCTTGATTAAACGTGTGATTTCGAGGGAATTTTGATGTTCTTCTCTATAATTAATGTTGATTAAAAAAGAGAGCAATAATTATGCTTCAGTATGCTGTGTTTTAAAACAGCAGACCTGTAAATGGTCGCAAGTTCTAGTAAATGTTGTCTAAAAAACTTTCGGTCAAAAATAGAAACCTCGATCGTGAAATTAAAAATTAATCGATTTGAAATATCACACTAATTTTTTCCCTTCTTATTGACAACTAAAAATCTCTCACCGTTTCAAATTTGAGCAAGATAGTAAAAATCTCATTAAAATATATGCCATTATAATAATCTTTACTTTTAATTCTATATTAATCTTTCTGATGTTACTGGTACTAAAAAATAATAAATTTGGTATTGGCATTAGATAATAATAATAAAAGTGCTGGTGTTTAAAAAATTGCTAAAAGCAAACTTTAAAAAACATCCCACTTTTTAATTAAACTGTTAAATCTGTAAATATTTTTGAATGAAAGTAAAAGAAAATATGCACCCTGAAGGCGAGGAAAAGATGTTTAAAATACACTTCAGGGAATATATTTCGAACTGTTTTAATTTCTTAATATTTCAATATACTGAATGTATATTTTTATTTTTATAGGAACGTCGCCTATCGAGGAGTAACTCGAGAGACCAATTTAGCATTGCAACCAGTCCTAGTTCGGTTGATCATAACATGAACGAGATGCAAGCTTTGGTGGCCTCCATAACCTCTTTACCTATAAATCTGTCTCCGTCGTCCGCAATGCAAAAGTCATCGAGAGAGTTACCCGAAACTCAAACGCCGGATGATTCATCCTCTACTTCGACAGTTGCTGACATTTCTTTTACACCTGAGTTCGAGGACAGCAGATTGCATCATGCATCTGACTGTCCGTCTTCCAGGTTCTACGCTGAGAAACCCGATAAAACCGCTGCTCATTTACAGCAAAGGCGAACATTCGATTCCGCAGCGGGAATTGATTTGCACAGCGTGATGTCGATGGAGCTTCTGGAAGAAGAGAATGAAACAGAAGACAACAGCACATCTGCAGCTGACATCATGCAGCGTATCGAAATCAAAAGTAGTGACGTCATCAGCAGAGTTACCGAGATGAGTAAAATAGTCAGTGACGCGCAGCTGTATTTACAGAAGGATGAGACAGGAGAGCATAATACGAGTGATCTCGGATTAAAATCGAATGACTCGCTGCTGTTCATTCCACGTCATGATGGTGGAGAGGATTTCAGGTGTTCACCAGGTCCTGATATGATGCCTTCAGAAAGTGAAGCCGAAAGCACTCCAACGAACAGTCCAACTCACGCTCCGCAGGACGATTCTGAAACACTAAAGAAGATGTGTTCTAGTTTCGGACTTCACAGTCCTCACGTTCTTCTCCAGCAGAATTCCGAGTCCGAAGATATTGAAGAACTGTTGAGGCAACTTCAGACATCCACGACGTTACCTTTTGAAGAAGACAGTTTGTGTCTAGATCCGGATATTATAGATCTAACTATAATTCCACCCCCGGCTGCAGATGATGTTGATTTTGGTTGTGTTACTCCAGATGCAATAGATGACAACAAGACATTTCTTGATCAAGAAACGGGACAGAGGAATGAATTTTATCATACGCAGGACCAAAATAGAAGTAAGTTTTTTTCCCCTTTATAACAGTGTTCTGTGTGTTAAAACGTGGAGTGAGATAAATTAATCTTATTACATTTTTTGATTGTTTAAAATGCAAATATTATACTAATTCTAAATTTAATTAATAACATTTTCAAAGTTAGTATGTAATTTGTTATTATTTTGGCCTTTTGAACAATTGGCATTTTTTAATACTTCATAAAGTAAAAGTTATGCAAAATATTAATATAAGATATTTAAATATCTTACACATTTAGTTATGTTATGCTATGGACGAAATCATCATAAATTTCAAAGTTTTGTTACACCAACCTTTTAGTACATCACCTATATGATGTAAAAATCTAACTATACTCCTATTGGATAGCAAAAATACTTATGAATAGATTATTTTCTGCAAAATTAATATTTCCTTCTTTTAAATATGACGAAAATCCAAAGAAATTTTAAGTTAAAAACAATGTAAAATTAATAAATTAATTTTCTATTAAAATTTGACATTATAGATACATAAATAAATTTTCGTTGAAAGAAAAGTGCTGACGCTAACTAAAGTGTTAAAAAAAGTTTCGTTTCGGATTTTTTTTTTTTAATGATATAATCTATCATATCATTTAGCGTTTTTTATTCATTTTCCTTTTATTAAATAGCTGTACCAGCAAACTTCACACTGAATAATTCAGTGAAAGTAAATTTATATAAATATTTTATGACTTTAAAAAAATTATAATACACTTATTTAATGTAATAATTTAAACATGTGAATGTCTTTAGTAAAATTTTAGCGAGTAATATCTACATTTTCAAAATAACTATTTGAAAATGTGCAGTCGCGAAAAAAATAACATGGCATACATTAATCCGGTAAATACTCGTAGTATAAAAATGTTGTTCATACCAGCTAATTTTTTATAATCATATATTATCTGTGCACGAATTAGAGATTGGGAACCGTTTACATATTAAAAATTGCACCAACTTGATTTTCCAAAATGTAACACATAATTTTGACACGATATTTAAGTTCATTGGTTAAAGGCAGCCCAGGAGAATTTTTAGATTATATACTTTTATTAAAAATTAACTAAGAGTTAAATGAAAAAATGTGTTATGGGTTTATCCGTAAATTTTGTACCGAAAACATTGAATTTTATACCAGAAAATACACACAGAAATTTGAATTATACATATCAAACTAACATATAGGTTCCAATATTAACAGCAGGCGGACTCCTTATACCTTAGACCAGTAGTTCTCGTATCAAGGAGGACTCGTACTCGTTAACTTAATGGCTGTTCTTAGGTTTTTAAAATCATATGATGAAGAATTAATATTACATACTAATTAATTATACGCAAATATTAATTTTAATAAATGTTAACAATTTAATATTAACCACGTGTTGAATAAGATATATTATCTTTGCTCCTGAATGGGAGATGAAACACTATAGAATAGACTGGCATTATTTTACAGAAATATTGGGGTTTATAATAGGGATTCTTTTTTGTTGTTGTTTATTTTTATTGTATCAGATTTCAAAAATATTAGCGATGTCTTTATAAAATGCTTTTTACAAAACGATATTTATATAGAGTTATACATTTTAAAATTAATTGCAGGCAGTATAAAATAAACACGAAGACCAAAAGCGGCCCGCGGGCCAAGTAAGTGCGCATCACTAACTTTGATAATGAAAAAGCAAAATTTATCTATGTTTTGGAAACTAATGTTTGGTATGATCTGTAAACTTACACATCAGTATTTTAAACAATTGTGATTCGTTTTAACAAAAATTAATGTTTATCATAAATCCCTTTTTAAAACATATATGAATGATCAGTGGGTCTTGGTCGTAAAAATGGATTGCCAAGTCCATTCTAACAAGCATTGCTATCTGGTCTCGAAATGTACCGGAGCAAACGGGAACGATATTCCGGTTCGTGAAATTATGACAAATATTGTTCCTGTTCGTGTAAATATAGCAAACATTGTTCCGGTTCGAGCAATTAATAAAACATATTATTGCAGTTTTATACAGTAGACTCGCAATTTAACGATCTTCACGGGAATTCGGAAAGTCGGACATTAAATCGAATGGTCGTTAAATCAAAAGATGGTAAATTTTTTTAAATGCAGTTCAATAATATCTAACATTCTAATGCAATAAAAACTATTGATTTATACTATTAAAAATATATATATTTGTTGTCATTTGTCTTAATCTTTAGAATAAAAAAATGCATAAAAATTATGGAATAATTTTATAAGAATTAATTTAAACGTTTTACAAAATTTTTAAAAAATTACTTACACTAGTTAATTAACATTTTTTGAAAAATCATGTTATACTTTTTTGCTTCAAATAGTAACTGGAATCTTCCAGAATGGGGCCATTGATCATCTGAAAGTAGTCGTTAGAATTTTCTTACCTTCCAAAAATTTTCCTTAGAGTCTTGATGGCATCTTTTGCTTCTTTTGACCTAGAAGATGTTTTTAGAATATTGTCAATTTCCTCGTCGGAAGAATTATTTGGAATGCCCTGTTCCAGATTAAGTTATCTTCCGAAAATTCCCCTCAATTTCTAACTTATCGTCAACGGCAACAAAATCCACGAATGTTAGATTTTCCGGCAACACAATATGCTTTCGTAATTCTTGCATTTGATGATTGAAATCTTCAGTTTCAGTGTTCTCAGAAAGGTCGCTAAATCAAGATTTGATTTATTTACGAGTCGTTAAATCAACGGCTGAAAAACACTGTGAGTTTTGGAAAACAGTCGGGACCTGATCCAATGGTCGCTAAATCAGTGGTCGTAAAATCACGAGTCTACTGTATATATAGCTTATTGTACTCTATGTAACTATATTTTATTACATAAATTCTTGAATGCATTTTTAAAATTGATTTGGCATGGATTAGATAAACATTTGTCGATACTGTCAAAAAAAATTTAATCAACAATAACTTTAAACTAGAGTTCCAGTTCGTGGGATTTTCTATTTCGAGCCCTTATTCCTGTGACATGGAAAATGCAAGTGCTTTCGATTAACCTATAAAGTCCCTAACGTAGCTTTACCATGTTGTCATAGCAAATCTGACAGTACATTTGCTGTTTGCATACCAGTAATTCTCAAGAAAAATATTAGCTTTCTTTGATGACAGAAACTCCTCGGTTAAATAACACAAAAATTATTATTCTGAAAAAGCGGTGTGTAATGTAAAATTTCCATTTTAAAGAGAAAATAACTCCGTTGTTAACGGGTTAAATAAATGTAAGAAAAAAATGTTATTAAATGTAATTGCATGAGATTTATGAGAAGATTATCGCCAGATAACAGAAAGAAAAAAAAATAGAGGAAGGGGGATAAAAAAAAGAAGGGACAAATTACCGCTAACAGAAAAAAAGGGACAGAGAAAAATAAAGAAAACGAACAAATATCGAGAGAGAGAGAAAGTTTACTTAAAAATAGGAACAACAAAATCCTCTTTAGAGGTCTTCTGAATCACCAGAATATAACTAGTCGGATGTGCAATCTCAAAACTTTCTCCTTTCTCATACATGTTAATATTTCATACGTTTTAATGTAAGTGCAACATGTTAATACTTTCAATACTACACCAACTTTGATTATCATCTTAACCCTTTCAGAAACATGGGTGCATATATGCACCCTCAAAAAGAGCACACAGAAGTTGTTTTAGGCACCAGTAAAAATGAACAGTAATATTAAGTATCTTTAATTAGAGCATTTTCGTAATTGTTTAGGTAAAGGTAACTTTGTTTTAAAAAGTGGTGCCAACCAAATAAAAAATGTGTTAAAGCCGGTTAGAAGGGTTAAGTTTCTGCTGAATTTTACTAATCGGTTTAGTTATTTTAATTAATCTCGATCATAATATTTAACATTGTACATCAGCTGCTTGAGAATAGCCAGATTAACTGGATACGAATTGCTCGCCGCTGCATAAAGAGCCGATGTACAACAGAGTTATGAAAAATCGTTATTACAGAGCCCCCTTTTGGTGGAATATTTCCAAATTCAAGGAGAACTTGCTTTTATAGCCAAAAACATATATGCATGAAATTTGGTTCAATGCTATACCTATTTCGATGGTACAGTAATGAAAATGATATAAAAATCGCTATTACAGTACCCTTTTCAACGGAATATTTGCAAATTCAAGGAGGACCTGCTGGCCATAGCCAAAAAACATACACAAAAAATTTGGTTCAATTCTAAGGATAACTTTATACACTTTTCAAAGATTCACTTTTCGAACAGACACACATACGCGCGGACATACGGACGGATAGACAGAAATTTTGTATAAACATTTTTTTCGGTATCTGTGACCCCTAAAGCGTGTAAATCCGTCAAAAACCGGAAGTCGAATAAAATGTCGATTGCAGCACTTTCTTCTTCAGATAGAAGAAAGGAAAAATTGAATATAATGATTCTGTGATAAATATTGTACTTTTCCGATAAGGAAATATCGAACATTTTGTTCATTTTTTATAGACAAATAGGATCGTGATATTTTTTATGCTAAAAAATTATAATTTGCTAAGATATATGCTTATATTTTCGCACATGATGCTTATGCTTATGTTAATATGCTTTTATAAAATATATGCATCTTGTTTAATTTAGTTAAATAAATATGTTTACAAACAATTAGAACCTACTTTTTAAATCTTTCAACTATTGGGCCTTTATACAATTAACAACTATAGATGCAACAAACGGGTCACATATTTTAAATAATTAATTTTTTTTTTTAACTGATATTTTATATACTGAAGAAAGTATGTCTTTTGTCATGGATTGATAAACAATATACATATTTATAAACTTCTATTGAAAGAAAAGGTATTTTTCTATAGGTTAATGTGCCTGCCTACGTACGGAGCAATTTTTTCCAAAAAAGCTATTTAATTATTTTTTAAACTTATTTTTCTAAGATTAGGACTAGAAAATGTGAGAAAAGTAAAAAATATTTCATTCATTGATAAAATTTTGGTAAATGGAGGAATTTATAGTGAAATTTGGCCGGAAACGCAAAACTCTCTAAAGGAAATTCTACTGTATATATCTTAATTTCCTTTTTACACTTCATATTTATGACATTGGTGAAGGCAATGAACTAAAATCTAAGAGATTCTTTAAGTATTTCAAAACTTACAGCATATCGCACCTGTTTACATGTTAATTTTCATAAAATTCATCGATGTCATTCCACAAAAACATCCATAAAACAAAAAATATTTATTCTAAATTTAAATCTTTAGTTCATTGATTTCACCATAGTGTAAATAACATATATTTTAAATTTCATAGTAATCTTCCAATAACTTTTGCAGAAATCATGTTTTGCGTATGGAATTTTCACCGAAAATTACATTTTCCAAAAAATGCATTTAAAGTTTAGATTTACGTTTTACTACAAGAATTTACAGTAATATGCATCTAAATTTCATAGAGCATATTATTTACATTTCTTATTATTAAACAAATGCATTCAAACTCGCGAAATTTCTCCAAACATACGACGCTTTAAAAGCAATTTAAAAATTTAAAAATTTTAAATTTTAAAGCCCTTTAAACAGCACTTCCGGTTTGAGTGACAGCTGTTGAGTAGTTTTGAAACCGCTATAACTCCGGATGTATTAGTCGTACAATAAAAACAAATGCAGCTTTGGAAAGGTAAAAATTTGGTCTTTAATAAAATAAAATAAAATAAATTCGACAATTTTGGTCGAAAATTGCATTTTCAACGCAGTCAGATACCTTAAAACAAAAAGATATTTTATAGTGTCAGCTACTGGTATATTGCATGATTTTGAAAAATGCTTTTACAATGTTTCAGTCAAATATAGCATTATAGTTATATTACTATCTTATGTTATTGCATTCGCGACTGCGGTTATAAGTATATATTATATATACTCTTGGAAAATAATCGAACTAAGTTCAGTTTGAATGTTGGTTTAAAAATGTAAAAAAAAGTAAAAATATAAAATAAACTTACATAATGCTATCTTTTAAAATCTCTTTTATAAAGTTTTAGTTCCAAGCAATACTATTTTATTAAAAACAACAAACTTTGCTGTAAGTTATTGTTATTATACCCTATTTCGTTTTATTTGTGTTTATTATCTCTAATTCTAACCCTTACTTTTTAAAATAGTGATCATTTTTATATTGTTTTTATTTTCTTAGCTGCAGACGAAAACTCTGATGTAGATGAATCTGGAATCGTATTTTCTGCTTCATGTGATTCGACTCCTACTTCGACTTTAACAAAAAAGAATGTTGTTGAACGTGGAATGACAGAAGCAGCGAGCAACGAAACATTAACTGCTGCTGAAGACGATGACTTGTCTGCATATATAATACCTCCCCCACCAAGCTCAACAAAAACAGTCGAAGAACAGAACAGAGTTCTAGCGCGGTTCAGGCAAGTTGCTGAAGAGGTTTGCCGTATGATGGCTCATAGCAACGAGCCAGGGAGTAAATATTCAGAATCCATGAACTCTGTCAGCAAGTTCTGTACCATACCAAGGAGGCATGAAGAAGCACATAGACCTTCGCTGTCTTCTCTCGCATCATTAGTGACACCTGTTAGAGAAACACATACGAAACTTGGTTCTGGGTTTTTCCCAGGTAATGGTGAAGCATCAGGAAGCAGTTCGAAAAATTCCAGTAAGGACAATGGGTTAGACGAAGATGAAGAAACTAGTGGTTACAGACCGCAACCACCTCCAAGATTTAAAAGAAATTCTATACCTGCTGATTTTGGTCATAGTAACCACATGACAAATATGAGTAGTGAAGGAAGTCAGAAAAACTCAGGGAATCATAGTGATCTTTATTCAAGAGCATCGCCATCTAATACATCGGATCATACTAGTCAGGTAAATTCCTTCTCCTTCTTGAAATTGGCATTTATTAAGAATAAACTGTTACTCACTAACAAAGTGGACTCGTGCAGATTTTCGCCATTAGCTTACTCAGGCACATTTAGGTTACAGTCAGGTCACAATTTATAGAAAACGAGCAATTTGTTGGAACTAATTAAATGGTGTAAACTGTTCGTAGGCAAGAAATCAATAACCTCTAACAATTTAACAAATAAACAGTAATAAATCCAAATAATTTTTTACTGATTATCGACAACAATTTACAGTAAACTAGTAATTCTTTAATGCTTTTTGGCTGTTTATTAAATGATCAAAATTATCAACAGGCAAGTATTTACACTATTTATATCGATGTCAAAATGACACCTTTTAAACGATTTCGATTTATGGTTATTTTCTTTGTAATTTTTTATAAAGGTACAAATATAATAATTAATATATTTAAACAGATAAATATAAAGTAATGATAATTAGATAGATAAAAACAATGATAAATAATTTTTAGTGCATTAAAGACTTATTTTTATAGTTTAAAGCTTAAAAATTTACAAATAAAAGACACATAGATCAAAACTTTAAAGGTGTCATTTCACACCAGTAGAAATTATGTTAATAAATTCTAACAATCAACAGCTAAATAATAATAAAAGTTATTAAAATCTAACACATCACCAAATACAATTTACTATAATTCACAAGTTATTTAGAGCTAGCTAATAGTTTATTAAAGGGTTGAAAACATTAGTTGGTAACTATCAATAAGCTCTAACTATGAGTAGTTAAATATTAACAAAACTGTATAGACTCTTGAAGATTTTCGCCTAAAAGTTACAGTAAATTCAATAATTCAATAGAGCTAATTAGCAATTTATTAATCGTTCATAACTAGGCAATTATAAATATAAACTCTCAAATTCCTCCCCTTCCCTCTCTTCTTTTAGGAGACATTAATATAAAGAGGAGTTTGTGGAACTAAGTTGTTTTGAAAGAAAGTAATAGAAAAATGCTTCATTATTTTCTTCAGTTGTGAATATTTTTTTAAACCGTTCTTGCATTATAAACTTCACAATAAGATAATGGTCAGAAGCTTTTATACGTAAGTTCACAAAAATTTCTTATCCTTTTGATTACGGCCAGTGACTGCCAACTATTTTTATATTCAGCCGTGCCACAATTTGCGAAAAAAAATCTTTTTGGTAGATTGCTTTGAAAATACCCTAATGTAAGTGTATGGCAGAAATGAGTACTCACAAAGTGGTTTTATAGAATAACAAAATAGTCGCTGGGACGCCATATGTCCCAGCCCCGTAAGCAAAGGGTTAAATTAAGAGTGGAGGCGAGATATATATTATTTTTTCTCCATGGGATTTATTAATTTATTAATATTTGCTTATTAGCCATTTCGCGACAAGCATCCTTTAAAGAATTTGTAATCTTTGTACACTGTTTTTAGTTCATTTATTTACTTTAAAGAAAATTTTCCCAAATTTGATTGCAACTTCGACTTCGAATACCTTCTGAAAAGAGGCCCCTGTATCTACTCCACACATCCCCGGGATCAGAACTGATGAGAAATGACAGTTAGCAACAACTATTTGACAATATTCATGCAGATATTTTACTAATACACTTTCAAAGAAAAGCTCTAAGTAATAATAGATAAAATACAGACAAATTGAACGGCCTTTTGTGGGCTAAACTTATCATAATAACCTATTATTTGTATATTGTTCTAGGAATGTATGGTTAATTGTTCAAACAAACTTGGGCATATTCAAATTTTTAAATCAGTCTATATAAACAATTTTCAAAATCTTCTCATATTTTTTTTAAAATATGTATGATAAAAAAATGATAAACAATACATGACTTTTGTAAAAAGTATTTTATAAATTTCTGTTTTGCTAAAAGTTCTGAAAAAAATAATTATGATAGTAAAATAGTGTTTTTATCCGTTATTACATCAGACTGTTGCATATCTTATACTATAAAAAATTGCAGACATTTTCTTAAGAAGAGAAGTTAACAAAAATTTATATGCCGACTGACTAAACTTTCCTCCTATCTTCAATAACCTTTAAAAGAAGTACCAAATCACTAACATTCTAAAATCAATATTTTTTTCCAGAATTAAGACATTCGTCTTTTCCGAAATGTATGCACAGCAAGAGAAACCGTAGATTTCATAAATGTTTTCGAAAACTTTGGAAACTTATTGGTTTCTGAAATTTTTTATTGGTCCTTCACCTGAAGATATTGACAAGGTATTTGGAAGCACGAATAACACTAAAAGCGGGTTTACGGACCGCAACCTGAGTTACATGAAGCGTTCAGAGACCGATATCACGTGACTTTTTGCGGGTTACCCGTAGAGTTCAGAGCCGGAAATTACCCAGGCTTCGGGTAACCCACATTACCTACAGAATTTTGTTGGGTAAAGTGACAACGTGGTTGGGAAATCTGGTTTGTTTCTCATTTTATAGCTAAACTGTGACTGTTAACCGGAATATTTCAGTTTTGATTCGTTTTTTCGCGCAGTTTTGGTTAATTAGCGCATAAATCTTACAAAATATAAAAATAAGCTCAAAATTTGAACATACCATATTTCTCACCAAATGAATGCCTTTCCGATTCAGCCTAAAATGATTAGCAAAATCTCTATTAGACATTGTTCTGACAGTATTTTTCACATAAAGACTGTATGAACACTTTCCCTTCTAAGAAGAGTGTTAATTGGGAAAATGTCATCATTTTCCTCATTTTAGGAATAAGCAAAAAAATATTTTCGCTATCAAAAATTCAGCTCCTGCAATGTTTGTAAATCTAAATAAAAACACCCACAACTTTACCTAAAAGCGTTCAAGGGCGTTTTAACCCAACCTTACACTGAGAAATCAATATAACGCCATTCTTCAATTTTCCGAGTAACCCGTTTTTCCGTCTCTGAACGCTCCCTAAAATTCCATTAAATTTCCGCAATTTTTTCTCCTATACCAGGAATATTTCTTACATTTTTTTCACAGTTCAGGCAAAAGAAAAGTGGACGGCTTATTCTAAATGTTTTTTTTAAATAATTTTGTTACGTCCAATGAAATAACATATTCAAAGAATAGAACTCATACGTTATATAACGTTTTACTATTAAACAACCGAGTGTTTTACCAAACCATAGGTCATATATATATTAATTAATTAAATTAAATCAGTTTCCAAACATAATTTAAGTAATGAATCTAAAATTTTAATTTTCAATATATAAAGTATATTTATCATGCTAATTTTGCCAACTTTGTTGACATGCCAAAATAGCCTGTAAAACTTTTCACAAGTAGTTCTGCCTTTATTGGAAGAATGATTAATGAAGTCAAATTAGATTAATCTTCCAATTCTCTTTTGCTGAATTTGTAATAGGTTATCCAAAGGCATTCTGACATCTAATTTTCTAAAACTGCCGCACTGACCTATTTAAAATAGCCTCAAAAATTAACTAATTCCTCTGGGTAAAAATTATTAATTAGTTACTTCGAAACCTGTAATTTAAAGAATGTTTTTCCTTTACCATGCAGCAAATTATAAGTAATTGTTAAATAATATAGTGTTAATTTATTTTTGTTTGAGAGCATTGATATTTTCGAATCTAATATGAGTTTAAGCACAATTTTTATGAAAAACAATGCTTTTAAAGTTAATATTCTTTTACGTATTATCATAGTGAGAAACAAAACGAGAAAAGGTTACAACAATAAATGTCTCAGGCAAATAAAAGAATAAATTACAACGACTTCGAAGACCTTTTCTTCTGTCTATGCGCTGAGTAGGTTGTAGAAATTAGCATGGGTTGCGAGTCCATTAACTGTAGAAAAAAAGAAAAAATGCGGGGGAACTAAAATAAATGTTCTTGAACTCATAAAAATGTAGTCGTTGGGAGGGGGGGGGGCGGCACCGTAATACTTACTCATCATGGATATACATAATACAAAATATGAAAGTAAAACACGTGTAAACTATTTATAAAATGCATTGCAATTCCAAAATAAAATTTAACCGTATATTTAAATATTTTCAATACGTAGTAATGCTCTATTACTGAATTCCGGGTACCACTTGATTATCCCGTCGACCAATTTCGACAAATTATATAAATCGCCAAACTACTAGCAAAATTATAAACAAATATATAAACAATTATAAAACAAATAAATTAGAAAAATATTAATAGAAATACAAATAAAACGTCGAATTAAAAACCACGTGGTGACGCGACAAACACGTGTAACGTGTTTAATGTCAAGTGCATGTGACATTTACGATAAGTCATTATTGGCATTTAACCTTATAGTTTGGCGATAGTTTTTTGGCGTACGGGATAATCGTGTAGTATCAAATTGCGTAAAAGAAACATCCTTATAGCTTCAAAAATGATAATCATATTAACTAACAGTTTACTGCATCGGATTAAGTGTCTCATTTCCGATTAAAATATATCTTTGAATTGAAATTTGAATGAAATACAGGGTCATGAAAAATCGAAGAGTGTGAAAAATATGATTAAAAATATATCGGCAACTAACTATCCGGTCGACTTCATTCTTTATGCACAATTTTTGTTTTTGTTTTTATTGACTTTTATAGTCACTCCTTAAAATTAACAATTACGAAAAATTTTATGTACCTTTTATCTGAACGAATATTTCGAGAGTCCAAAAAAAAATAGTTCCGGATAATCGAGGATACTGATAATCAATAGGCTTCTTCCCATAATTACATACTAAGTACGCACCAAATTTCAAGTCTCTATCTCGTTTTTTTCAGGAGATAGAACGTTTACAGACACACACACACAAACATACGGATTTTTTTCTTCTTCTAAAAATAGGTTTTTTTGGAATCTCCAGTGTCTGAAACGTGTAAATCCGTCAAAAAAAATGTCGATTTTTAAAACGATTGCAAGACTTACCCTATACTACGTATGATGGGTAAGTAATAACGATAAAAAAAAAAAAAATTAAAGACAAAAAGTAATTTAAAGATGGAGTGCTTTAATAATTACCCTCCAACAGCCGAAGTTTTCCAGGTTGAGGTCAGATCATTCAGCCTTTAAAAAAGCTCTCTGCCTCGCCATAATAGGCCCACAACGGCTGAAAAAAGGATATTCTTGTGGTGGCAAGGTTTGGGAAAAATTAAATAGCTATCTAAATACCTAACACATTACGAGCGAGACAGATACTAATAACTTTTTTATACTATATATTGATTGGTGCTGAAACTACCTCTTGCACAAAAACTTTTTTTTACAGAGAGACATATAATTCAAATCATTTGAATAACTTTTAGTATAATAAGCTTTCAATTTATAAGTGTTTTTGGAAGTTTTTTTCATGTTTTATCATCAATCTTTATTTTCTTATTTTTTGTCTTTTTCGTTTTATCATCAAAACGAAAAAGACAGGCTACCGCGGTGCATCCCACGTGTCTTTTTTTAAAGACCGCTAAAGTGACGTGATGCTCTTTTTCGCACACTTTCATTAGTGCATTCGAGCATTACGTAACTCCAGCGGTCCGTAAAAAAAGATACGTGGAATGCACTCCGGTAGCCTTTGCACTGCGGTCTTTCTCGTTAGCCTCGGATAAATCTCTGCTCGTAACCTCTTAACACTAGAATGGCTTTGGCGGTCATTTTGACCGATACCTTATACAAATATTTCGATTCGAACCAGATATTTCTTTCTAAAATAAGTTAAATATGTAGTACAGAGAAATAAGTCAAATAAATAAGGTAAATACGTTCTAAATAAAAATTCTGGTTTGAAATATTTTTGTAACATTTGAGTAAAAGTTTCGGCCGTTCTAATGTTAATATGCTCCAAGCATGTGCTAGTGTTAATGTGCTAGGAGTCGAGATCAGCTAAGGTTTATGTAAATTTAATTTTGATATTGTATTAAAAAAAAAAATGTCTCAGCTATCGTATTAAAATATAAATATAAATCATACACTTAAAAACTGAACGTAATACATTTGTCATTTGATTAGAATAATAGAAAAGTAATGTATAATAAATCATATATTAATTAATGAGTTTTCACACTTGAATTCTTTTGATTCGAAATATAATTCTTAAATTTCATTAAAAAAATTTAAATCCATAGGAAACAAAATGCTGAAAAATGAAATTGATGTTATTTAAAAAGTGCCTGTCAGAATTAAGAAACATGCATGCTAATAAATTCTATGGGTAATTAAATTATTCCAAAGTGCCGCAAAATTTAACGTACAATGATGTATCCTGATAAGCCAGCATCCAAAATAATTGCAGCGTAATATTTTAGATATGCAGCTAATAAATATATGATAAAATTATGCACAGCGTTCGTACGCCTCAGAGTGTTGGAATACCAGATTTTTCGTAAAGTAATGGTTATCCTATTTAAACACAGAATTTCTTGAATTACTATCAAAACCCTGATATTACTTTACAAAAATATTGGTATTGAAATCCCCTGAGGCGTGCGAACTTTCATGCATCGCTCGCACCTGATGCATATTTATTTTTTTAATTATTAAAATGAATGCACACATAATATATTTTATATATTTTTTCCCCTTACAACATTTTTCTTTTTTCAGAATGGTTCCAGTCCCAATGGGCGCCATGATAAAAAAGAATCTCAAGATGCAGTTGCGCCTATGTTAAACGGATACAATGGAGGCCCACACTCATACATTTACAATGGTTACATGCATAAAGAAGTAAATGGTCATGACAATGATTTCTACGTCAATGGAGAATACAACGGCTATGAATCCAGCGAGTTCCAACCAGCACGTTTAGAGAATTCCATACAGGAATGTCAAGTGTGTGTTGGTTCAAAAAATGGAATGGTAAATGGTTGCGTCTGTAAAAAACTCAATAGGTTCCTTAGCTATCACCAATCTTTACCTAGGAAAGCATTCAGTGCTAAATTACAGCAAATCAATGGTGATGTTGTGACTGAGAACGGTTTCAACAAAGGAATTAAAACTTCGAAAGCCTTTGAAACTGCTCAGCAAGAAATAGCAGATATGATTGAAAATCTAGACTTAGCCTGCAAGTCCCGCCTACAGGAATGTTCAGAATGCCTGCCTAAGGCTAAAGATACTAATTTAGTTAAAGTACGTGATACACTAATCTATGAGTCTAGGCAATTCGTCACAGCTTCTAAACTTTTTGTAAAAAGCATCACAGAGTCTTCGGATAAGATGGAGGAACATTTACAGTCGTGTATTGCCCTGTTGGACCGTATTTTTGCAGTGAGTGAACTTGTAGTTATGGAAATGACATTGCCATCCCAAATAAATAGCTTAGTAGAAAAATTAAAAGAAATGGCTGTAGCTTACTCAAGAACTGTTCAGGCAGCGCATTCTGCTGCGACAGGTGAAATACCAAATTCAAACATGGCAGGTCTAATGCACCAAGCAACTTCTCTAGCTACATCTCTAACTGTATTAATGAGGACTTTAAGAACATTTGGTCCTTGAGATTATTAGTGTCTAAGTCATTTAAGTTTATTATTTTTTATACGATAAACATTTTTTTATCTATGCAATGCAACCCTAGGGCATCACTTTTGGGAACAACATGTGCTCCCGCTATGCAAATTGTACAGTTAATGCTCAGAATGCATAAGCGGCAGATTCTTATATCTGCTAACGCTCTGAGTACACAGTGTAGAGAATATGTTTTCGGATGAGAATTTTAGATCTCATTTCTTTAATATAATTTTACAATAAATAATTTTTCCATGCATTTATGTAAGATGAGTTTATAAAGCACAGTTGTCAATGGTGCCGTAGCTAGGGATTGGCCAACAAGGTTAACGACAGTGATAAATCTCAAAGATAAAATCGTGAAACCAAAATAATGTGTTGGGAAGGCTGGCTTGAAAGTTTAGTCTTTCCGTTGATGACGATATTCCTAGCTGCGGCGCTTACTATTATTGGGTGTAGTATATATATATATCATTGATATAAAATATATATTTATGTATAAATTTATTTTTAAAAGTGAGATTTGTTTTTAAAGTATTTGTTTCTTGATCAGTAAAAATATTATAAAACTTTCAATTGGAAAGAAATTAGTAATTATGTATCTTATGATTAATTTTTAAATTAATTTATAAAATATATTATATAAACAAATTAGTATCAAATTCTTAAATTATAAGCATATATTTTATTGTGTGCATCTTAAAATTGTAGAATATTTAAATGCTCACAGTCTGAAAAACAGTGATTAAAAAATATTGGGAAAAAATGGCAGTTGCCTTTAAAAGTTTTATGTTAATATGAAGAGCAACTACAATTGATTATGGAATCCCTTTGCTATAAGATGTCATAGATTTTCCATTAATTTTCCTGATGTTAATTTTGTTAAAATACATCCAATAATTTTCTTATGTCTTTACTTATCTTATGATTAAAGCCATTTTGTTGATATCAATGAAAATGTAACGTAAACAGCACTTCTTTAATTTTAAATCAGGAATAAATATGGGAAAAGCAGAATTCTATCTTTTCTGTAAATCAATAATTCAATGACAAAATTTAGGAAAGTACATCCAAGTATTGCTTTATAAAAAAAAATAAAGAATTTTAATTTGTGATCACTTATATAAAAGTAATTTTTATTATGTGAGCTTTGTGTGCGCAAAAGTCATTGAAATGATTCTAAGAAATTGTTTTAACTACGAAACTCTCCGAAATGTAAAAAGAAAATCATTCATATGTTAAACATTACATTAATTGTCTATTTTAAATGAATTTTCATAATTCAGTCCAGTGTATTACGTCGAACTTCTGTCATTGTTGTAAAAATTTCATGCTTATGATTATTGAAGACAAAATTAGATTTTACGCAATTGTAAACGAGAATGCTAACTAAAACTGTTAGGTATAAATATATTTTCTGGTAATTAAATTATAGCATGCACTCATTACGTATTTTAAATACCGTTCTATGTGAATCTATTAGCATTTTTAGACACAGCTTTGAAAAATTATATTTTTACTGAATATATTCACTTATATATAAAAGAAAATCATCATTATATATATGTATCATATTGACACAAATTATGTATAATACACATATAATTGTAAGATTTTAGCTTCTGTAGAATTTCGTTTACTGTATAAGCATAGTAAAGCTACAGATACATATCTCATCAAACGAGTACGAAATGGAATTATTGAAATACACTGTTTTGTCGACAGTTCTCTGTGGTGCTTTATGGTTACATTCTTAGTTTTCAGTCATAAAATGTTAGTAAGCCTCACTGAATCAATGAATGAACGTTTAAAAATTTGCATTTTATAGTTAAAAGTAGGTAAACGTTTCCCTTGAAACTCTTACCTAAGATATTGAAGTAAATCACATACCTGCCAAGTGCCAACCTTACTATATTCTTCCATAAAATTTGGGTTAATTTGACTAAGGTTAAACATGTTTAAGAAATGATATTAAACAAGTTTCACGTAGAAAGATGAAATTAAATAACTGATAATACATCTAAAACATTTTCCGGTTACAAACCCATTTAACCTGGTTTAAATTAACTCACACTTTACGGAAGTTAAGCCGGAGGTTGGCAAGTATGGATCATAGTCGTTAGTTTAGCGCATTATAAGATATACTTTACAATGCAAAATAAATAATAGTAATAAACAAAATGCTGATATTATGTAGAAGTACTTTTATCTGGGTCGTCAGTAAAAATATTTTTACTTTATCAGGGTTACTCCAAACGAAAGTGTACTTTAATTTCTTCCACTATTTTCAAACAATAATATTGGCGTTAGATTTTTATTTGTAAAATCCCCAAAGAATATTATTAAAAAACAGGGCTAGACAAAGCAGTAAAAAAAAATAAAAATCGTTTGTGGTAAATAATTTTATGGCAAATAATCTATTTCCTTTGTGTGTGTGTTTTACGAACATCCTACTAATCAATATTGACCCAATACTACTCAATATTCCATTCATTGGAAAAAATTCCAATGTAATGCCAATGATGTTTAAGTATAAGCTTTACTTTGAAAATATTTACTTTTGAAAAAAATAAATAAATAAAAAAGGAAAAATGTTTCAGAAACAATCGATGTACGGTGAAAATATTTGCAATGAAATGGCAATATTGCGTCATTGCTCGTTTTTGAATTGACGCGTATTTCTTACTTACATTGGTACAATATTATTAAAATGTAAACATCTGAATAATGGGCAGTTTCGTCAAGATATAGTGAATATTGCTCCAATATTTTATTTATTTATTGTATATATATATATATATATATATATGTATGTATGTATATCTGATTCGACTAAAAAACAATTTCCCCTGCAAAACAAAAGATTTTTTACTAACGTCCAAGCTAATACTTTACTTTCTATTAAATCTCAACATTATATTTTTAACATCCTCTGTTATGATGTAGAAAACAGACATCTAAGCTTGTACGTTTTTACATTCCTCTACACAATACTATTCACTATTATATTAAGATTCTGAATACATTATTCCAAAATTTTTTTGTTCTGTGATGTATGAGAATTACTTAATACAAACTTTTGCTTGTACAGATGTTTTCTTTATAAGAATTTATTATTTTAATCTAACTATTTGGAAGTATTGAAAATCAAAATTCCATTCCAATATGACAAATGAAAAAAAAAAAATGTTTAATATAGCTAAATGTGCTACATTTTCCCTCACAATAACTTAAAGTATAATTGGAAAGCATACTATGGTGGAAGTGAACAAATTAAGTTATTATTTGTTATAGGTGAACAGGTGATATTCAGTAGCAGTGCTATTCCACTCCCTGTATATGAGTAAATGTAACAAGTAGTAGTATTAAATATAAAAACATTATGTTTTAAAATTCTGGTGTAAGTATATATTTTTTAATTCGTCCTGTTATTTTTATCTCAAATCAAAAAATGCCAAAATTGGTTACTGTAATTCAGTTTAAAATATAATTATAAACGTTTTATTTATTAACAGAAATTTTTTAAATTAATATTATAACTCCAGTAATTGTGTTTTTCTTTTGTAAAAATTCAGACAGGAATTTTGGTTTAAAAACGTTCAAATAGCATTGAATTTTTCCAAATTTAAATTACTAAACAAGCAGTAAGTTGCCAAATTTTTACTAACCAGATTTTTTTACCGTTATTGCGCAGGTTGTGAGGAATATAAAACGATCATTTTATCGGAAAATATATTAATGTATTATATTTATAAGCCTAACATTTGCTCAAATTGAACGAGAAATCAGTAAGCACCACGAATCATTCACTGTGAAAATGGACTTACTACGTTTTAATATAAAAGAAGTAATATGTACAGCATTTTTGTAAGGGCACACGGCGAGCAATAAATGACTTCAGCCTACCCCAAGACGAGGTCAGTATATTTGTACATTACAGTAGATACACTTTGAAATATCATTTTTATTATTTTTTGATGTAGTAAGTGTACTTTGATAACTACAAAAAAAGATGATGTAAATAGCACTATCTTGAGTGATATTTAATCAGCATGTATCACTCATGGCTTGTACAACGTAACTTTTAGAGTATTAGTGGGAAAAAAATGATATTTATGACAAGAATTCTGTTACTGTATGGAGCGAACCTACGGTAATTTGTATGTTTGAGTATGTACCGCTATTTATGTGATGGTGATATGATATAAGAATGAAGAGCATTTTTAATCTGGAATGTAAAGTAAAAACAATTAATGTAAGTTCAATAAACTTTTAAAATGTGAAGTGTTTCTGGTTATCTTTATTACTATTGACTTATGTTTATACACAAACAATTATTTCCTTTTCCTTTCAAAGTTTTGAACGCAAACTGAACTTCTAAATAATGTGACTATTTTTCTAGTCTAGTTTCACGTTAAAATGACTTAGAAACACGCTTAAGTGCCTACACTAGTCTTGAAAAGAAACATTGAAGCTAATGTTAATCCTGCGGAAACGTTGTTTCAGATTTTTCGCTCGCATTTTATATTTTTAAATGATGTTTTTTGCATAGGATACCCGAGGTCTGTTTCTTTTATTGTGCTCTTGCACTTTTTATACAGTAGCGCTCAAAAGTATTTTGAAAACCTTATATTCTCTCTTATTTTATTTAATATAAAAATGTAAAAAAGAATATATTCCCTATAATTGAGAACACTATGACTGCAGTTATTCAAATGTATAAAGATTCAACTTGTTTGTTTACATTCGGCGCCACCGAAGAAATATGACTCCTCCTTAGCTCAAAAGTATTTTGACAATTAGTTTGCATTTAATTGTTGAAAGTGCCAGTGGTACTAAAGCTTCGATTACTGTTTATATTGACTTATTGTGATTATTTTAAAATGCCGAAATGTAAAAAATATTGACGTGATTCTAGAAAAGCCGCTGTAAATGCACTTAAGAAAGGTAGACTGCAAGCAGAATTAACTCGTTCTTTTAACGTGTCTCGGCAACTTGTTATTACATGGAATAAAGTTTTTAATAAACATATATACATCGAAAATAAGCCTCGAAGTGGCCATCCGAAAAAAACAACTTGCAATGTTGACTGTATTATAAAAATGATATCTACAAGTTGTTGTCGTAAGTCCGCTGTAATAATAAAAAACGAATTAAAAGAAAATTACGGCATAGACATACACGTTTCATCAGTCAAACGACGCCTAAACCTCTATCGTTTACATGGCAGAAGACCAGCAAAAACACGTTTGTTATCTACTAAGATTAGGAAGGCTAGAGTTGCATTTGTAAAACGGCATAACGCTGTCAGGGGCAAAGCAATTCCATTGCTAAAGTGTTGAAATTAATGATTGACACCGGAATTTTGGTTAAAAAAATTCGGTTTATTATGTGTGTGAAATATAGCTTTTTTCGTATTTAAAAAAATTTTTGTTTTCAAATTCCGGTGTCAATCATTAATTTCAACACTTTCGCAATGGAATTGCTTTGCCCCTGAAAGTGTTATGTCGTTTTACAAATGCAACTCTAGCCTTCCTATTCTTAGTAGTTAACAAACGTGTTTTTGCTGGTCTTCTGCCATGTAAACCATAGAGGTTTAGGCGCTGTTTGACTGATGAAATTTGTGTGTCTATGCCGTAATTTTCTTTCAATTCTTTTTTATTATTACAGCGGACTTACGAAAATTACTTGTAGATATCATTTTTTATAATACAGTCAACATTACAAGTTGTTTATTTTTTCGGATAGCCGCTTTAAGACTTATTTTCGATGTATTTCTGTTTATTAAAAACTTTATTCCATGTAATAACAAGTTGCCGAGACACGTTAAAAGAACGAGCTAATTCTGCTTGCAGTCTACCTTTCTTAAGCGCATTTACAGCGGCTTTTTTAGAATCACTTCAATAATTTTTTCATTTCGGTATTTAAAAATAATCACAATAAATCAATAACACTAATCGAAGCTATAGCGCCACTGACACCTTCAACAATTAAATGCAAACCAATTGTCAAAATACTTTTGAGCTAAGGAGGAGTCATATTTCTTCGGTGGCGCCGAATGTAAACAAAGAAGTTGAAACATGATACATTTGAGTAACTGCCGACATAGTGTTCTCAATTATAGGGAATATATTTTCTTTTACATTTTTATATTAAATAAAATAAGAGAGAATATAAGGTTGTCAAAATACTTTTGAGCGCTACTGTATTGTAGTTTCAGTATTTTTATGTGAAGATATTTTCACTTTTGGAACCGGTTCGGAAAATGAAACAATCCTTATAAAACTGTACAAATGGAACAAAATTGAAAAAGTACAAACGGACTATAAAAAATATCACCCTCGTGTATCCTATGCAAAATAAAAATAAAAATAAAAATAAAAATATTAAAATGCCAGCGAGAAACCTGTAAACAACGCTGCCATAGGATTAACATTAGCGTTCGAATTTCTCGGCACGACTAGTGTAGGCTCTTAGTAGCTAGTCAGGCAAAAATAATTTCAAGTTAATATTAAACCTTTTAATATTTCTCGTTTGCATATAAATATTTTTACTTTTTTTGCATGTGGCAGATAAGGTCGTTGTCTACTGTTGTTCTTTTGTAATTTTTCGATTTTGGTTGCAGATGTATTCATGAGGTCACTGTTACCTTCGAACCAGTTCTGAAAGTGAAAGTGATCTCGTTAAAATATCTGCTGTCAAAATCTAAAAGTACAAAAATACCTGGTTAGAGATCCTATACTTTGAAAAAATACCATTAAAAAATATTGAAATGCAGACGAGAAATTTGAAAACTACGCTTCCTTTGATTTAAAATGTGTTTGCATGTGTCTTCGACTTTAAAGAGCCTAACTTAAACCAATGGGGGTGTGCTTTATTTTTTTCTCGTTTGCATTTTAATACTTTTGCAAAGGATATCTGAAAACAATATCTAGTATTGAATCTTTGGGCGTTTTCGAATTTGGTTGCAATTTGAAGTCCACCGAAGTGGGGGTTGCTTTGGGGCCTATAGCTACAATTGCTGTCGCCTCGAATGATCCTTTATTTTACACACAGAGATAATTACACATTTTTTTTTTTTTTTTTTTTTTTTTTTTTTACATAACAATTTCGTCAACATACAAGGACGAGATAGCGCAATGAAATTTATAACACCAGAGACATACAGCCGGGAGCTCTACAAAGAGTGTGCAACGGAACCAGCGGAAGTCGAACCCACAGACTTTCCTACGCTCTCAAGCGATTAGCGGCGTGGTGCTTTAACCACTCGGCCATGGAGGCCCCTGGTTACAGTTTTCTTCTGAATACACTTTCGATTTCGACGAAGCATTGGTTGGTTGTTTCAAAATTGAAAGTCATCGCAGAATGAAATTCTAATCAAAACGGAAGAAAGAACAAAGTTACAACGCTAGTCATCGACTTCAGATATCCTATGCAAAACTGATCATTTTAATTATTGAAATGAAAACGAGAAATTTAGGTTGCGAATATCGACGAGTGACTTAAGTGGATTCTTAATTTCACTTGATAAAAGTAATGCTGACGCCCTCTTTTAACCTCTTCGGCCCCTAGGTCTCCATACGGGGACCTCTGTTCTTTTCCCTATAAAAACTAAAATGTCCGCTTATTTTTACATTTTCACATCACTTCTTAATAGCTGAATGTTTTTTTTTTTTTTTTTTTGCATTCAAAGCAAACGAATAAATGGCAGCATCTAAGCTGATTCCCACATAAAATAAATGTTATTTTCATCTGAGTTTGCAAAATGCCTAAAAATGCCCGAAAGACAGTATACCCCAAAAAGTATTTAACTTAAATCTTTTTCAATAAAAAATTTTCAGGATTTTTAGATTATTTACTTGTTTAAAGCTCTTAAATTTGTGATTGCGTTAATTTAAGTTAATGGTTATTAAACTGATGTTTTTAAGGGGCTTTGTAGTTTAAGATCCGTATTTTTGAACCTAAATTACTAAGCACCTAAAAGATCAATTACAGAAAATATATTGTTTCTGTCATTTACGATGTCATTTTGTTTAAAAAAAAAAACAATTTATAAGCATTTGAATTATTATTTTAGCTTCGGAACTGAAGAGGTTAAACGTAAAAGAAATTTGGAATGTCTATTCAATATACTACTAGTAAAATATGTTGCATTAAAAAATCAGTCAAAAAGCCAAAAGCAATCTAGTGTTTAAAAACATAAGCCATTTCACTCAAAATAAACAGTAACAATTTTAAAGATGTAGAAATGTTTTTGTTAAAATTAGACATAACCGCTCACTTTAATCCGAAGATTACAAACAAACAAATTTCGCAAACATACAGTTATTCTTTTCTAGTGCATTTTCATGTAAAAACAGCTTTAAAGAAACACGTTTTCCGTAAATTATTTTGAGGGGCACAAGACCTTTAGACTGTAAAAAAACGAGTTTTGTTTTTTGTTTTATTTTGAATCTTTAAGCATTCCTAAAGAATATGCAATAAACTGAATTCAAAAATCTGCATTTTTTTCCGAGTTATAATCATGTATAGACCGTCAGTGTAACTGAAAGTAAGTGGATATTGAAAATTTAAGATGCGTTTTCTCATATTGGTAAATTTTGAGGTGGCACGCACTATTGCTTCAAAATATATAAGCTACAATTTAAAAAATATAACCACTTATGCAATTCTTCATAGTCTACATGCTAAAACTAAAAGAATTGATATTTATTATTATTATTTTGCACTCGAAAAAGTTTGTTTTTTTAAATTTTGTGTTAAAATTTAATTTTAAACAATACTTTATTTATTTATTTATTTTTAATTCATAAGTAAGTGTGTTACGATACTAGTCTGGTCAAAAATCGTTTTCTATATGCATAATTTGCAGTTTTATCATGCGTGGAGAACTTAATGATTTTCATTCACGTATTAGTAACTCGAATTTTTAAATTTAAAATTTAAATATTATATCTGTATATACAACATTTATTTTCTGTGTAATATACTTAACCCTTTTGTGCCTTAATTTTTGTCTACTCAAATGCATTGGTAAATCACTTTTAAAATGTTACAAAGTGAACTGGAATAATACGAAAAAAAAATAGGCTAAAAATTTTTCGTATTTATTTGATAAAATGTAAACATACTAAATATAGAAATATGCATAATATTTGTAATAATATAATATCCATAATTATATGTTTTGTTTATATTTATATAAAAAAAGCTTTTAAATTGTATATTATACACTATAATTAGTATTTTCAAGAATTACTAAAGAAAATATGTGTATTTCTTTGCAGAGACTAATAACATTATAAGTATTATCAATAATAAACTAAGAATAATCGTATTTGAGGTTTAAAAACAATTTGTTTCATAATCATCTTGGAAAGCACTTTACATAAATAACTGTCCCCTAAATGACTAATAAAAATATGTGCCCATTCGTGCCTATAGTACCTTATATTTTGTACATTACAAAAATGCGTAAAAAATAGGCTTCGTTATATAATTTTACTATTTAAAAAAATACGAATTTCAAAGAAGTCTGCAAGCTAAGATTATGAGTTATTTATTTGAATGCTTGGTATAAAAAAGTACAAACTTACTTTTTACATTTTGCCACCTTGACAAATGAAAAATCTATAAACTCCGAAAAAGGCCTTCATTTTAAACAAATAAATGTCCATCTTATACTGTCATCTTTCGGTAACAGATAAAGACATTTATAGATAATTATTTCATACAATTTTCATGTTATAAAGAATAAGAAAATTATACAAATTTATTAAAAATTGAAGCATCCCAGAAATGGGACGCTCGGCATAAATGAGTTAAGAATATGTACTTTAGGCATAAAGGAGAAAAAATATTTTAATAATTGCATGTTATTTGAGTTTTGGTACTTTAAATATGGTGATGTTTCTGATCGTTTAAACAAACTCAAAAATCCTGTACCCCCTTAAATAAACACATTTTTCGTAACTTAACTGGTTAAATTAATGCCCACGCCATTTATTAAACGTAAAATAACATTGGAGGTATGTTCCTCGGCATAAGAATGCGAAGCGTTTCAAATCTGGAATGTAAAAATAATTAACGCAAAATCATTAAGCTTTTGCATTTTGACAGTAATTTTAATTACACGCATTACCGTCATCAGCGAGTGTCTGTTTCTCTATGACTATTCAAAAGAAAGAAAAGTTTACTGTTTCATAAATGTAAACATTATAGGAGTTTAGATTGATTAAAATATCAACAATTTTTTATATGACAATACTCTCACACTTAGGTGAAAGCACAATAAATTTGATGTCAAAAACCATTTTTTTTTCTATGTGCAATTCATGTTCTATGTACCAATTTGAATCATTAACGCATATACGCGTGCATTTCAGGAGTTTCTTTTTTATTCAGAATTCCAGATTTCCCACTGAAAATTCTGGAGAGTTATTTTTGCTTTGTTTAATGACAGGTGTTTTGTGATTGGATAATGTATGCATTCATTTTATAATCCGCTTGTCATCCTTATTTGTGATGATGCTTTTCCTCCTCTCTGAAAAAAGCGAAAGAAAGAATCACGTTAAGGGGACTCGAGACTCTTAAAGCTTTAAAATTTTCGAAATTTTAATTTTCTTAGATGTTAAACTCCTATCTTTACTGAACATTTTGATGTAATTGCTTCCTTGAAATTCTCATTAGAACATAAGTTATGGCTTTTAGAATTATACCCGCTCAGTAGCTGAAGAGGTGTTTCCGAAACCTCGAAGTCATTTTTCTCCAAATGACGTTTTTGGGCATAACGCGCAGAATATCTCAAAAACTTCTGAATATTTTTCATGAAATTTTTAAAACATATGTTTCATGTTAGACTGTATAAACTGAACCTAAAATTTCCTTTTTATTGTTCAAAAAAATATTTTTTTTAGGTGATTATATTGTTGAAATTTTCTAAATTTTGCATTAGCTAAATACAACATTGTATTAAAAATATAAAAATGCTTTAAATACAAATTTATTTAAGTTCAGGGTAATTATTACAGTGTTAAGTATAAGTAGGCACCAAAATTTCCATTCTAGTTACAGAATTTATTTTGTAATCCTGCGCATAAGCTGTTATGCCGATTTTCTTCTCGTCGAATGTCTGGCAGTTTGGAGCCCCTTGTAAATGCTAATTATGCATCTTGCAATTTTTTAAGTACATGGAATGAAAGAGCATACAGTAACACCTCCCTAAAGCGACCACGTTCCGTTCCAATAAAAATGGGTCGCTCCGAGAGGTGGTCTCTTAATGGAGGTCATGTATAAATCTAGATTTTCATTGTTGAAAATAGGTAACAATTAATGTTACTAAAATTTATTTTTCATATTAGGAAAAAATATAAAAATTTAATTTTCAAAACAAAAGTTAATTACATAAGTTAATTGCTGCAGAGTTTAAAAAAAAAAGAATACATTGACGTTTGCTTTGATTTTACGGTTTTATCTTTTATAACTTTTATTTCCCAGTCCTTTCGAAGTTCAGTCAATAAATGCAATTTTTTCTGGACGGGAACAAACAATTACGATTTCATTAATTTATCTATTTCTTTTAGAGTTCCCCTACAGAATAGGGCAGGGGAGTTTATTAACCATCATTTTTAATTTGACATCAGAGTTAAATTCATAGCCTAAAAAGACACAAAAGGGTTTAAACACTTAAAAATTACCAGGATAAAAAATAATCTAAACTTAGTTTAGAAGTTTGATGAATAGTGCGATCTCTGGAATTATTTTTCTAATAAAACCTTCCTCAAGCGACCAGGAAAAACGGAATTTTCTTCAAAGAAATGGGTCGCTCATGGAGGGAGTTCATCTGGAATGGTCTCTGAATGGAGGTAAAATTAGTATTGAGCCTATGGGAATAAATTTCGTTCCATGAAAAAATGGTCATTCAGGGAGGTGGTCGTTTAATGGAGGTGGCCGCACAGGGAAGTTTCACTGTATATATTTCATCCCAATTAAAATTGTGTTTTAAAATGAAATGCATTTTAAGATATTAAATGTTGAAAGTTTTTTTTTTTTCGTTTTTTCCAATTTTAAAAGTACTGAGACCCCTTAAACACATACTTGAGGGCATTCTGATTCACAATTTATTGTTTAGCATTTTCCCCTCTGGCACTCTATTTATTATCACGCTGTATTTTTTATATCGTCCTAAGTGTTTGGCATCGGATGTAGTTCCCCTTCTTATCATCTTTTTTCTAGTTTTCATATGTTTTATAAATGTTTAAGACCTACCTGTTTAATTGTTTGTATTTATATCCTCTTCAGACCCAATATAACATAACAATTGATTTTCTTCAGAAATTTCTATAACTTGCTCTCTCAATCATTGTAAATTGCAATCAATATTTTTTTCATTGTCAAGAGGGTTACTTGTGGGGCAAGTATCACATGTGATACTTTTGGGGCAAAGTACAATAAAATAAAAACATTAAGAATACAAAGATTATGCTTAAATTGTATTTTATTTCTACAATTTACACAATTTTGGTACATGAAGGATATCTTTATTTTTCATGAAATGGTTTCAAACAGTTTCTTGACCAATTGAAGCACAGAAATGCCTGGCAGCTGGAACAGCACACTGTGGTTAGATCATTGCATTTTGATCTTATACATTTCTCTTTGTATCCTTTAACATTGGAGAATTACGTGGCATACAAGCATGTTTCCTCCACTTCGCTGCATGTTCAGAATCATCAATGGATTCGTCAGATGATCTAATAGAGGAAAATCGTCTTTGGGATTCTTTGACCCAAAAATATGTGCAATGTGGATTAACTCACATAAATGTCAGAAATGCAAGCTAAAAAATAATTTAAAAATGTTCGAATAAAATATGACCAGATACCATTGGAACCCAAAGTATAACATGTGATTAACCCTTTATCTACTGACGGTACTTATAAGTACCAGTAAAATAACTTGTTATAAAATTCATATAATACATCGAATTACTGTAATGAAGTTTAAAATGAATTATAGATACATTACTTTATCTTGTTTCCAAAGCATTATTGGTTAAACAAAACAAAATTTTTTTTTAAAGGATGATTTCTTTTGCCTTTGTATCTTTTCAACTTTCTTGCCATTGAGGTGAGGGAGGGGAGGATTTTTCAATTGCGAAATATTTCTATATTTATATTGTAAGAGCATTATATTTGTACATTTCCTAATTCTACAAAATGCTAGGTAAAATATTGAAAATAAAAGATTTGAGTGGGGTTATAAATATTGCACAAAATCCCTATTAATTCAAATTTAATTAAACCTTCTAAGTCGTTCAGTCCTTCTAAAATCCTTCTAAAATTTATTAAATGATTACTTAAATCTTCTAATGGAGTTTAAACAATTCACGAAAAATGCTTTAGAAGATAAAATTTTCATGAATTCATAATTCAGTAGATAAAGGGTTAAACTAGATTAATTTTAACAAAATTATTCAAATTGGTAAATAAATCATAAGAGTTCTAATTTCCCAACTGTGCGAAAAATGTCCAGGCCACGATTCGAACCGGGGATTTGCAGCTTCAGCCAAGAGTACCCTTGTTCGAATCCTGGTACGGACATTTGAGGCGTTCAGAAGACATTCTGACTAACTCCATTTTAACCCCTTGAGGGACACCGGTATATATTATATACCACCTACGACTAATGAAGTTTTACACAAGAAAAATTTTATTAAATTTTACTTTTCTAACTTTGGTGGAAAAAAGGCGTAAAATTGCTTTTATTTATTTTGAAATAGAATTTTTCAAAGATTCCGGTGTGAGTTCATTACAGGAACACAATCACTTGCCCCTCAAGATGTTAAGTGGCGTTTTTTTAAACAAGGGAATATTGAAAATTTTCTATATATTTATACAGTGATAAAAAGTTACTCTTGACTAAAAGAAAATTAATGAGTTTAATCAAAATATCCCGAGAAAAAATATTATATAGGTACAATATTTTTATAGTTACAATAACTTTAACTGTTTATACTGAACATTTTCATTTGATGGTGTTAATCGATTTGTCCACGGAACGGCTCATTTTTCTCCGAGTTAGAAAATAAGAACTCGTATGATTTATTTACCAATTGGAATAATTGACGCTTTAGTGCTGCAATCTTCATTAATTTTTAAATAACTGCAATTTTTAATCGAATAACGATTTTAACGGAATGCATTCAATGTTGTGCATTTTGAATGTGCATAAAGATGTTGACATACACACGCACTAGAGATCTGCACGGGCCGGGCCCGGGTCGGGCCTGGGTCATACTTTTTATTGAAAGTTAGAGCGGGCCGGGCCAAGACTACTCTTTACGGGCCGGGCCGGGATCGGGCCTTACTTTTTTTCCTGCAGGTTCGGCCGGGTCGGGCCTAACTTATTTTTTTCTGCACAGACCCGGATACTGGATTCATTCCTAATTTTCACGGCCCAAAATTTTCATACCTAGTTTTGACCCAGACCGTATAAAAATCATTGTCTCGGCGTGGCCTGGTCCGTTCAAAGGTCAGTAAAATTAGGCTTGGCACAATTTTTTTTTTTTCAAAAAATGCATACATTTTTAAATCGCCACTATTCTACCATTAAACATTCAAATTCATTCTTTTTAATAGCAGATTTCTACATTTATTAAAATGTAGTTAAATTAAAATATAGTAAAAAGTGTAAAAAAGAACCTGTCTATGACTGAATCTTCTTTTTAAAGTGAAAAACGTGTTGATCCATGCAAAATTAATATACTACTACATAAGAAAAGAATATATAATACATTTACACTTGCTAAGAAGGGAACTTGTCTATAACGCATTTTTTCTTTCTTTTCTACGCAGTTCAGTCTTAGATTTTACTGTATAGCATTTTTCAGATTTTTAACACTTTAATACATAGAATATGGATTGACAATATTAATAATAACTGAAACATTTACATACAAGAAATAGAGATTCATTAAAAAAATAAATATCGCACCCTGCGGCACTTCTATAAAAATGAAGATTATAAAAATGAAAAGAAAAGTTAGGATAAATATTTTTGGCTTGAACTCCTCGTACGAGAATACCAATGCTTTTTACCAAATCGACGTTAAAATGAATGTTTCCTAGAAAACTCACACGGGCCGGGCCGGGCTCGGGCCGAGATTTTAACATTTTTTCGTGCCGGATCGGGGTCGGGCCGAACTTTTAACTTTTTTGCCGGGCCGGGGCGCCTGAAAATGTCGGCCCGTGCAGACCTCTAACACGCACACACACACATATATATAAATGGAGTTAAAAATAAAGAGGAGGAGACTTATAGTGTAGAGTCTGCCAGTTGCCAGTGAAGTAACTGAGGAAGTTGTGACAAGATGGCGGCTGATTTTTTGCTTCGTAATAAGAGTTTCTGATTACCGCCGAAATAAACATCAACCAGAAAAATTTGAAATAAAAATTTAGGCTTATTTTAGCGGCTTATTTATGAAAATTCTCTCACGAATATGGCTAAAATTTCTATTAATTTTTACTGGTGGGAGTTGGCCTGGGTATAATCTCTTTCACTGACACTGACAGGAGGTTCTATAGGTTGTGACAATATGGCGGAAACATAGAGCCTGACTACTGTCGAAATAAACTTCCACCAGTAAAACTAAATGTCTCTTTTTGGCCATAAGTATGTCTGGAATTCTGTATTAATAAAGCGTTTAGATAAGGAGAAAATTTCTGCTCAATTTTACTGGTGAAAGTTCTTTCTGGCGGAAATGAGCATTGCAAATAAGGTTACAGTTGAAACTTCACCATTTAGTTGATATGTCAATTCCTTTTCATTCATAGTTCCTTTATATATATATAATTTATTTCAAAATTAATGAAAAATTATCGCATGAAAGGCGCTATAGCAGCACATATCAAATGCAATAAAACATACTTCACCATTTCAAAATGCCAAAACACCATAACTCCAAAAAGAAGGTGTATATCTGCAATTTTTTTTAAAACTATAAAATACTTAAAAACACAAGAAAGACAGGTAAAAAACAGAAACAGTCTGTTCTTCTTCAGTGGGAGACAGACAAAAAACTAACTGCACCCCCACTTTTAAAATTTGCAGGTTTCTGAACACACGTCCATCCCGCATTCAATACTAAAAAACTATTGTCATTTCATTATCCAAATTCCATAAAAAACTAAAATAACTCAAATTAAAACAAAAAAAGCATAATATTAACAATACAAAAATTATCATACAAAAACAAAAAAGCTTTAATAAAAAGGTCTTTTATAAAAATACTTAAAAATTGCCATTAAAATAAAAACAAAAGAAATTAACTTGACATGCATGAATGCAGAAGAAACGTGCGCCCCACCCCAAACTTGCAAAATAAAATTTCTCAAAACATGAAAAACAGTAATACCTGTATAATGTTCCTCATCCGTCAACAATAAACAAATAATTTTTCTTCCGAAGCCATTGTCAAATACTAGAGTTCCAAGTCTGCAACTTTCCTTCGTTTCAATTCATCAATACACACCCGTTCTTTTAGCAAGACTTTAGGATGCATACGCCATATAGAAAGTTCTGGAAGGCTGCAATCACATGTTCATGCCGCTAGTCCACATCGTTGCCATTCACTTTTTAAAACTGTCTTTAAATAATATTTCAAAAACTTTATAGGGTAGTTGTTATTATAAAATAAATTAGTCAATAACTTAAAAATCTGTTTATAAAAATTATTATCTCTGCCACAAATTTTATTGAAGCGTATTAACTGATTAATTTTTTACTAGAAGCATGCCACATTGGTTTTCTAATTTGCATAAAAAAAATTACATAAATATTATAATTAATCAGTTAATACGCTTCAATAAAATTTGTGGCAGGGATAATAATTTTTATAAACAGATTTTTAAGTTATTGGCTAATTTATTTTATAATAACAACTACCCTATAATGTTTTTGAAATATTATTTAAAGACAGTTTTTGTTAGAAAAATTTGTGAGTCTAACAGTTTTTGGCGTGAATCCACACGCTCCTCACTAATTCATATACTATAAACGCAAACTGCGCGATGCCTCATCACAACAATAAAAGAATAATTAAAGGCCTTACCTTCTATGTATAGATATCCGTTTTTCAGCTCGCGGTTAGTCAGGGCGTCTAAGAATTATGGAGTATCTCGTATCATCATATATTCGTTTATCCTTACTCCTTCAGGTCACAGTGCATCAGGCTTAAAAAAGGAATCACGTAACAGACGGTGTATTGTGTGTGTGCTCCATTGAAACTACTCATATAGTAGGAAAGGAAAAAAGGAGAAGTTTAATTAGAGATACTAAGAAAGAGATTGCATTTTGTACGTCTTCACTTGCGTGAGGACGTTTTAAAAGTGAATATTACATATGTTTTTCTGCGCGTGTTACATCATTAAAATTCATAACCATATGGATGTATTTTCGGCACTTTGAGGTAATCAACCAATTTTACATAATTGGATATTTATGAAAGTTACAAGGAAGTAAAGTCTGATAAAATAGTGTTCAGTGTAACAGTCAATTATAATGTTTATAAGTTTATAACGCGAACCAGAATAGAACATAAGTGCTTGCGAGTCTGGTTAAAATATATCTCACATAAGGCGAAGAAAGATGAAGAGATGCAGTTTCTCTGGATTTTACATCTGTCGACTACTAAGTGTTTCTTTTTCATTATGAACTCTAATGATGTTTTTCTGCAGTAGAAAGAGGGAGAAAATGGGTATCCAAAAATCTTGATAAGGGGATTATATGAATATATCTTCTATCAGTTTTAAAAAGTGAATGGCAACGATGTGGACTAGCGGCATGAACATGTGATTGCAGCCTTCCAGAACTTTCTACATGGCGTATGCATCCTAAAGCCTTGCTAAAAGAACGGGTGTGTATTGATGAATTGAAACGAAGGAAAGTTGCAGACTTGGAACTCTAGTATTTGACAATGGCTTCGGAAGAAAAATTATTTGTTTATTGTTAACGGATGAGGAACATTATACAGGTATTACTGTTTTTAATGTTTTGAGAAATTTTATTTTGCAGGTTTGGGGGGGGGGAGGGGGCGCACGTTTCTTCTGCATTCATGCATGTCAAGTTAATTTCTCTTGTTTTTATTTTAATGGCAATTTTTAAGTATTTTTATAAAAGACCTTTTTATTAAAGCTTTTTTGTTTTTGTATGATAATTTTTGTATTGTTAATATTATGCTTTTTTGTTTTAATTTGAGTTATTTTAGTTTTTTATGGAATTTGGATAATGAAATGACAATAGTTTTTCAGTATTGAATGCGGGATGGACGTGTGTTCAGAAACCTGCAAATTTTAAAAGTGGGGGTGGAGTTAGTTTTTTTCTGTCCTCCCACTGAAGAAGAACAGACTGTTTTTGTTTTTTACCTGTCTGAAACAAAAAAAAAAAAAAAAAAAAAAAAAATGCAGATATATACCTTCTTTTTGGAGTTATGGTGTTTTGGCATTTTTAAATGATGAAGTATATATATATATATATATATGTGTGTGTGTGTGTGTGTGTGTTAAAACAAATAATTTCAAAACGAATCTGTTTTTTATTTTAATCTTAATTCATTGTATTTAAAATATACTGCTAATAGTCATTAAAAAGTGAGTTATTTAGACACCTTTTTGGAATTTGATAGAGAGGGTTTCGTTACTGGTGTATGTGATAAAGAGAATAGTTTGAGTTTTGATACTTTGAAAATTTTGAATTGGTTGGTGAAATGTTCGAATATTATGGTATCGGCATTTCGTAGAGTTATCCTCCGAGATTTATTAATGGTTTAATTTATGATTTTAGCAAAAGTAAAAGTTATCGATGTGAGTTATACCACTGTTCGATTCTAGAGGTGTTTCGATTAGACACAATGGGAATTTATTGTTAGGTTTACAATTCATATCTTTTCTATTTTTAAGTTAGTTTTTCTGGTTGTTTTTGGTTTTGAGAGGTGAGGGGGCACGTCGTGCACGTAATTATAGATTAACCCCGCAGTGCTTGTGGTAAGCCAAGCCGCCTGTCTCCTTTTTTTTATTTAGTTGTTTTTATAAGATTTTTCTTTAGTTAATATTTTCTGTTTGTTCATTAGTTAATGGTGTGTTTTTAGTTTAGTTATAGTCATTTATTTGGTTTTAAATTTATGGAATTTTGAGTCGTCTTAGTTTATATATATATATATATATATATATATACATATAAAGACCTACAAATGAAAATAATAGGTATTCTGTTGTTAAGAAGAAAAAAAGTTCAAAGTTTTTTTCATAAGTGGACTACTTTTATCGTAAGTCTAATGCCATTTTTAGGGTGATTGAAAACAATAATTTAACTGTGTTTAAAAGAAAACAAATGCAAGGTCTAATTCATAATTATTTAAAATTTATAATAAAAAGAAATTAAAGAAAGTTAAGCTAATATTAGAAAAATACGTGATATTTCACTGAAAATATGCTATATACGATTACACTGCTTCCAAACAATTTTTTGTTGTTTGTTAAAAGCACACAAGTCATTGCATGCTTCACACTTCTGATTTTGTTCATAGAAAAAAAAAGCTTCAGGCAATTTTAAAAGTGTATTTATACATCCTCATAATATATAAATCTTTAAAGGGTCTCGAGACTCTTAAAATTGGAAAAAAAATAAATGTAAAAGTCCATTTTCAACATTTAATACCTCAAAATGTATACGATTTTAAAACATAATTTTTATTCAGACGAAAGATATAAGTATGCTCTTACATTTCATGCATTTAAAAAATTGCAAGATGCAGAATTAGCTTTTATAGGGGGCTTCAAACTGTCAGACATTTGACGAGCAGAAAATTGGCATAGCAGCTTTCGCGCAGGATTACAAAATAAATATTGCAACTAGAATGAAAATTTTGGTACTCACTTATATTCATATTCTAATAATTACCTTGAACCTAAATAAATTTGTATTTAAAGCATTTTTATATTTTTAATACAAAGTTGTATTTAGCTAATACAAAATTTTCAAAAGTATAATTACCTAAAAAATATGTATATTTGAACATTCAGAAGTTTTGGAGATATTGTGCGCGTTATGCTCAAAAACCTCACTTGGAGAAAAATGACTTCAAAGTTTACGAAACGTCGCTTCAGCTACTGAGCGGGTATAATTCTAAAAGCCATAACTTCTGTTCTAATGGAAATTTCAAGTAAAAAAATTACATCAAAATGTTCAGTGAAGATAAGAGCGTAACATCTAAAAAGATTAAAATTTCGAAAAGTTTGAAGCATTAAGAGTCCTGAGACCCCTTAAAATAGAGCCTTTAATTTAGTAAAATATAATACCAAAGCCCCATATGTGTCTAATACTTTTTACAGTTTTCCAGAATGCATTTTCTTTTCATATTTAGATGCATTTTTTACAAAAGTTATTACAGATAAAAAAAATAAAATTTCTCATGTTTGTATAACTAATTTGCTTGTAATTACTAAATAGTAGATTTTTAGAGATACATGTAAAATTGTAAAAATTTAAAACATCATGGAAATGTGTAATAGCCTTTTTTTATACTATTGATTTGAACTGTATGTGTGCATCATTATTAGGTAGATTTCGTATGAAATACTACCTATTGGGATCGTTCCTATGTTGGAATTTCTGAAAAATTTTTGCAGATCTACACCGATCATGACCCCTAGAACCCAAAACCACCCTCAGTAAAAAACTTTATATATATATCTATCTATCTATCTATCTATCTATCTATCTATCTATCTATCTATATATATCACTTTCTTCTGGACACGATAACTTTTGTAATTCTGCACCAATCTCTTCCAAACTGATACATAAAATCAATGGGCATAAAATCTCGGTCAAGTTCGTTAATGGGCAAAATCGGACCAAGGGGAGGGAAATAGGGAGGGGTTTTGTGAAAACAGAAAACCCCCCATAACTTCTTAATTTTTGTACATATCAAATCAGTTTAAAGTTTTTATTACTTCTAAAAATAGGGCCAAAAATTTATGTATCACAGATTTTTGATAAAGTTAAAAATGGGCTCAAGGGGCGCAAAAAATAGGGTTTTTGGGAGAAAAAAATTCATAACTTCGTCAATTCTCAAGATATCAAATTCAATTAATTTTATTATAAATCTCCTTAACATTATCTAAAACTTTTATATTCACAAGTTTTTGATAGGAGCAATTCGTACCGCAAAAAAAAATTAAAAACGAAAACAAAAAGGGCGTTTGAAGAAGAAAAAAATCCATAACTTCGTCAATTCTGAAGATATCAAATCCAATTAATTTTATCATGAATCTCCTTAATATTATCTACAACTTTTATATTCACAAGTTTTGGATAGGACCAATTCGTACCGCAAAAAAAATTAAAAACGAAAACAAAAAGGGGGTTTGAAGAAGAAAAAAATCCATAACTCCGTCAATTCAAAAGATATAAAATCCCCATGAATTTATCATATATCTTCTTAATATTGTCTACAACATCTATATAGACAAGTTTTGGATAGGACCAATTCTTAGAGCAAAAACAAATTAAAAATACATACCGGTTGAAGTAAAAAATGATCTTAATAAGGGTGTATTCAAATCCAAACTGCTTATTTTCTGACTCATTTTACAATTCATTTTTGCTCTAAAAGTCTTCCAATTGGTACGTTTTCTTACTCAGAAACTATATAATGTACCGTAATGGTCGATTTTCTGATAAGGGCAGAATATATTTTTTTAAATGCTGTTAAAAAGGGCATTTTGAACCGAATTTACCGAAGCGGATTGTGTTGGAAAAATCATTGTATTAAGGATGCGCTTAAATCCAAACTGCTTATTTTCTGACTGGTTTTTAAATTCATTTTTGCTCTCAAACGCATTTAATTGGTAGATTCGCTTATTCAGAAACTATATAATGTACCGTAATAATCGATTTTTAGATAGAGGCAGAATATATTTCAAAAAATGATGTTAAAGTGGGCATTTTGAACGGAATTTCCCGAAGCGATTGTGTTAGAAACGAAAAATATTGTCCTTCTGAGAAAACAATTGTTTATATATCAAGTTTTAATTAATTGAACAAAAAATAAAAACACAGGTCGCTTATAAATCTCTTCAAAAATCACGTCAGCAATTTTCATATTTTTTAAAATTAAAAATGAATCTGGAATTATGCCAGAAAATTTCGAGTTGTTGAGCATGGAAAAGTATTTTTTTTAATACCGCCCTAACATGGTTCTGATAAAACCAGCTATTATATGAAAATGAAATAAAAACTCGTGAAGAGCGGCCAGATAAAATTGTTAAAGTGGATTTATCTATAATCATGAGTTAGTTTTTGTTTGTGAAATTAGTATATTTGACTTCGAAATCTACCTCTGCCTGTAGGCCGGGCCGGCAGGGATTTTTTAGATTTTTCTTAACGTTGTCGCTATGCCTTCAAATCCCATGAGTTGCTCAATGTAAAAATCAAAATAGTAAGCTTAATTTTCAATAAAATATCCGGTAGACTTAAACTAATTTTAGTTATATTTCTTTTATTGTTTTTGTTCTGTATTTATAATCACTGTTTCCATAATTACTATACGAGGGAGTTATTGGAAAAATACACTTTGAAAAAATAGAATAACTTAGTTTTTACTCAAATTGAAGAAAAAATATTCTTGCTTTATTACCAACATTACTCTTTAAAATGTTTCTATATCATCAAACCAAATAAATGCTTGATGTAAAAATCATTATTATGTTCCGTAAAAATACAGCAGTAATGAAAAATATTGCTAAAATCTTTCACATTCTCAAACTGTTATGATAATTAATTTAGTTGTAATTTTTACCCACTTAAAATTATTCACGGCAAAAATCATATTTCTCCTTCGATTTTTAGAATAAATGCATTATATCATCAGCAACATTTACTGATTCGTGTGATAAATCACACCAATCAGTGAAAGAAACTACTGTTGTATCACATTGGTGTATTTTGGAGAAGAATCTCCTATTGCTTCATTTTTATGTATTAATTAACTGCAAAAAATAAACGCTACCGACTTAGTGGATTTATTGAGTTTTTTGGGGAAATTCCATATTAGTCGAGATTTATTTTATTTATTAAAAAAAAAAGGCCGTTTCATTTATTGCTAACAGTGGAAGGAGTGCGTGAGTAAATGTAAAATATTTGTGAGTATGTATGGTATTTACTATGAATAGTTGTAGTAATACGCACGTAATTATGAAAGATACTTATACGTAAAAAAATTATGTATCTACGTATTAAGTACGAAAGATAACTTAAAATTTAATCCATTCGTATCCAATTTTTTTTTTTAGTGGAGGGCGGGGGGGGGGGGGAGAAGTTGCGTTTACATTAACATTGTAAAAGTAGCTATCCGAATCACAAAAGTTAAGATTTACTGAAATTGAAAGAATATGTCCTTTACTGAAATCTAACGAATACGCTTACTATGCATACTATTCATATGACGATAGGTTACGATATAAATTTTTAAGACGTTCGGAAAATGCTGTATTACAACATAATTAAACAGATATAAGATAAATTTATATAAAAAAGTACAAATAAATGTACCATCGCTGCTTAAATGTGCGGACAACATTATATAAAAACATTGAAAATACATTAAAAGTACTTTAAAACCAAAACATTTTCAACGGAACTTATGCGACCGTTATCAATGGGGAACTAAAAGTTGTTGTGTCTCTTTGCCCTTCTAGATTCGCCCGAAAGAGACCATTCTACTTCAAGGATGGTATAGAATATAACGTGGCAGGGAAAAATACCACCCTTGAAGTAGAATGGTCTCTTCCGGGCGAATCTAGAAGACGCAAAGAGACACAACAACTTTTAGTTCTACACTAATGACGGCCGAGTAAGTTCGGTTGAAAGCGTTTTGGTTTTAAAGGACTTTTAATGTAAGTTAAATGTTTTTATATTATGTTGTCTCACTTGCCTTTATTCGCAAACCGTTTACGATTAAATCGCATCATACATGTCATTAGACTCGAAAGATGATCTTATTTTAGAATATGAAAACAATTTTTGAAATATAGATGTTATCTGCAGGAAGAAAAACCGTTTGCGGAGTATTTTAAGGATGCTTCTGTGTTACAAACATAATGAAATTGATATGAATTTATGAGGTGCATTAAAAGACGCTTTCTGTAGGGGGTGCAAAATATTTATCATTCATTTACAGGGTCACACAAAAAAGTCAAGTTTTATTATGGTCTACGGCGGAAAAAACTACTCGCAGCGTATTTTAACTACGGAGCACGTTTTAAACATGATGAAATTGATGTACATCACTGGCGGTTTACTACAAGAGGCTTACAATAGAATATGCATAGTATTTAATTTCATTTACAGGGACATGTAAAAGATTTCGAATACAATACTGTATACGAAGTATTGTCTACTAAGGATGATTGCTGAAAGCGCATTTTCAACTATGGTATGTTTTTAAGTAAATATTTGCATACTACGAGGGCTGTTGTTTAAGTAAGGGCCGTTTGAAAATAAAAACTAAATGAAAGAAAATTTTCAAAAACAAAATTTATTTTCCGATTCTACATACATTTTTCTATTTTTCAACATAGATGCCAAATTTGTTTAAACACTTATTATAACTTATAACTAGATTTAGAAAACCCTCTTCATAGAAACTTGACGCCTGCTCCGATAACCAAAAGGTCACAGCCGTTTTAACGTCTTCGTCATCCTTGTAGTGATTGTCACCCAGATGATGTTTCAGATAGCGGAAAAGATGGAAATCGCTCGGCACAAGGTCGAGGCTGCAGGGGGGGGGGGGGGGGGGTGTCCAAAACTTCCCAGCAAATGTCCAACAAAGCTATGGTCAGAGATGGGGTGTGAGGTCTTGCATTGTCATGGGGTAGCAAAATTCCCTCTGTCAGCATGCTGCGTCTTATGTTTTGAATTGCTTTGCGACAAAAAACGTATCACTGACCGTACCTGCACGGGGCGGGCGATTCGAAAATCTTGAACATTTTAAAGACACAGAACAGACCGTACAGGCTATCTACACAGCTGCAACTGAACCCAGTTGTTCCCAAGGAATGCCGGGACACGACGCAAGCACTCATTGCGGCGCGCGCGCCACCTATTAGTGTGTACAACAAAACGGCCCTTACTTAAAAAACAGCCCTCGTATATGCGTTTATGAATTCTATAGATCATATATATGACCATGCAAAACAATTTGTAAGAATTGCTGAGAATGAGCGTAAATTCTATGTTTTTTATTTTTATTTTATTTATTTATTTATTTATTTGTCTTATGCATTTTTAAGCTCAGCTATGTTTAAAAAGACATATTTGTAAAATATAAATATAATAATATGCAATGCTATGCAAAGAACTGAATACAATCACACCTATGGATGATAACTTCTAGAAGTGCGATTTTAGTAGTTTTAAACTTATGTTTGCCTGAATAAAATTTCATCTTAGCATGTGGTGTGTATAAAAATTTGTTACTGACGTACAGGGCTGAACAAAAGAATTCAAGAGATTTTAATTCGTAGAGATTGCGAAAAGTGAATTTTCAACTGTATTATGTGTTTTGCTAATATACTAAGTTTTAGCATACTACGTAGTATATCTATATATACAAATCTGTAGATTATATTTAGAGCTTCTGGTTTTGAAATGTGTTATACGTTTTCTAAAATGTTTACTAAAAATCATTTTTTACCTTTTTGAATGGCAATGCTTTGCTAAATTTTTCTGGAAGTGTTGGAAAGTGTTCTTTAATCTATACTTTGATGCATGATTTTACTTTCTTTTTTATTATTAATGGGTTTGAATAAGGTGTCTGCTTCTATATTAACATTTCTGAAAAAAAAGTCTCTGTGTCTGTAAACTAAATAAATTGTTTGCTGTAAAAATCAAATTATTGCACTTTAGTTATAAATAAAAAATGCAACAATTGCGGAAAGCGTTTCTAAACTCTCTCACAACCTCCAAGCGTTACGATAATCCGTTTAGTTGCATTTTTTCCTTGCATTTATTTAAGGTGAAATTAGATTTCCCCTCCAATGCTCTGAATAAATAAATTATACCATCGATGACACTTACAATTTTTTTTCAACCATTTGGAAATGGTTGTTGTTTTCAGTCGAGGATGGGGCCAAATGATGCTCGCATTTTATTTTTTTTAACGAAATTCAACGATGTTCTTTACTTTTAGAAAATTTTTATTTGAATAGGTAATGAAAAGGCATAAAATCGTTAAAAATTGTTTGAATAGGTAATCGAAAGGCATAAAATCGTTAAAAATTGAAAAAGTTACAAAATGGGTAGGCGCACATTATCAGATATGAAAAAATCCAAAGCCAAAGAGCGACGCTGAAATGAAAATTGTCTTGCAAAGCAAAAATTGAGGTCTTCAACTCATTATTTAGGGCATGAAAATCGAGGTCTTCAACTGATTATGTAGCCCCTGAAAATCGATTACAGAATAAAAGACGAACGCGAAAAAGGAAACAATCTAATGTTTAATCGATTGATAGTAAAAGGCCATGTGTCGAGGGGCTCCAATCCACTAGCCACTGTGTTTTACAATCGGTCGATTCTAACCGGGAAAAACTGAGCTCCACGTTAGGTAATTTGTCGGTGGAACTGCTTTCGATTTGTAAACTGTTTTTCTTCTCGAAACGGGACTTGGAGAGTTTATCGATGAAGGTTTTGGTCGTCTGAAGTTTGATATTTGCGATCTGTAGTTGAAGAGGATGCGACGGAATTTGGTGTACGAAATAAATTCCAAATGGTCGTTGTAATCCATTAAATTACATTTTTTTTTTCTTTTAGTTGTTGTAGTTGAGAGATACAATATGAAAATTTTCAGAAATGTATTGACAACTAATATTTGTCTAGTTTAATAGATTACAGCTATTAGTATTAAATATGAGAAGTGTTTTTTATTAGATGCGTTCGTAGTTATATAAGTACGTAGCACACATAGTCGCCGTCTGGTCCGACCGTCCGTCTGTTTGTCTGCTCGTCTGTCCGCATATGACTACGTAAAAACTACCCAACCGAATGGTTCGAATTTAAACATATATAATATTTGCAGAATTTTGTCGAGTCATTTCAAATTTTGTGAAAATCGAATCAAAACTGAAAAAGGTATTAATAAAAGTTTTCTCCGTTCTATTAAATCTTATCATACGTAATTAATTCAATGATATCTCATGATAGGTAATGATTCTAGGTTGTCTTGGTGAAAGTATTGTCTCCTTTATTTTTCCATACTAAAAATATTGTAGCTATCGTACAACACAAATACATATCTTTCTCTAAGTTCCAAAAATGAAATTATAACAATTATTCTTCAAATCGTGCAAAAATACTTATTGACAAGAAAAGCAGATGACAGCATTTGCAAAAAAATGATGCATCAATTTCTGGGCAAATCGTAAATAATCTAAAAGTATATTTTTCCTAACTTTAAATAAATAATAATTCAAAGCGTGCATCTTTAAATCATTCAAAATAATCCAATATAAACCGCAAAACGCGTAATTTTCGAAATAAATTTGAATACACAAAAATATAATAATTTTTTCTAATAGTCTTAAAATGGATTAACTTGTTTATTAATTTTTAAGAAAGCATAGAACTTAAATAATAGTCTTTTTTTCTCTATTAACAAACTGCTGTTTCTTTTATTTTTTTATACTTAAAATATTATACCTATCAGACTGCACAGAATAGATATTTATTTCCTGCAAAACAAATTACAACAAATTTATTTCCTGCAAATCAAATTACAACAAATTTATTTCATGCAAAACAAATTACAACAAATTTATTTCATGCAAAACAAATTACAGCAAATTTATCTCCTGCAAAACAATTTTCAACAAATTCATTTCCTGCAAAACAAATTACAGCAAATTTATTTCTTACAAAACAAATTACAACAAATTTATTTCTTGCAAAACAAATTACAACAAATTTATTTCCTGCAGAAACTCTTTCCAAAAGCAGAAGAGAAAAATATTCTAAAAATAAATTAAAGTTCACAGCATGATGTTGTTTTATAGGCGAATGGCGTCACGCGTAGTAAAAATGTTTATATATATCTTGTTTGGAAATAGTGGATGGTGAAATCTTTTGGTAACATTTCTTCAGAGAAACGTTCAACTCTACTTATAATATTAACTTTGTTTGATTGCCTTGTTATTGTACATGTACATTTAATTACGCTTTTTTATATTATTATATAAGTGTGTTGAGGCCCGCCCAACGTCGCAAATATATATTTGCGGCCCTCGAGAAAAAAGGTTGAGTATGCTGACCTAATAGGTTTAGAAAGTTTCAGTTAAAACAATGAAATGAGAAAGAGAGTTTCTTCATTAGTCACTGATGAAAGTTTTACCATGGAAGTACATTTCTCCGTATAAAATATATGTAAGTGTATAAGATGAATTTAACTACGTAAGAAGATAAGATAGATGTAATAGATAATAATCAGACATATAATTTGCATATACGCAAATACGTAACATGTAGTAGCAAACAGTAGTCGGAAATCGCGCACTACAGGTAGCGAAACAACGGTAGTAGCTACTTTTTCTAATAGTTTCTAGTATACCGCGATAATTTTTTAACAATACAGTGTAGATTATAGCGCGATTAAAAAAAAAACAATTTAACAAATTACAACGACCATTTGGAAAATGATTTTTTCAAAGACTAAAATTTAAGACATAAAAAATCGAACGGAGTTGATCATATATTACGTACGCCATGAATTAAACATTAACATTCCTGGACCCATCATGAACAAATTTTAAAAGAATTTTCAGTTTTACAATTTTCGGTACTGCAAATTTCTAAACTTCTACGGAACTGGTCATACGTTACGTACGTCATGGATTAAACATTAATATTCCTGGACCAATTTTAAATGAAATTTCATTTTTAAACTTCTAAACATCCCATAATATTACTTTTTACACCGTCGTATAGAGAAAAAAATGTACGTTTAAATTCAATTTGTTTGAAAGCTGTATCTCAATTTGTTTCTGAGTTATTAATTTTTTTTGTAGCTTTTATTACTTTTTTTGTCATAGTGGCAACAGAAGTATCCATCTCTGTTGAAAGTAAAGGGGAAATAGAGATTACTGTATAGACCAATCAGAAAACGAATAAAATGCGTGATTCAACTAATAAAACGCTTCAGATATGTTTTTGATTTCCTACCCTGACCGAGGACAATAACCGTTTTTCCAAATGGTTAAAAAAAAAAGAGATAAATATGTAGGGAGCAATGATACTACTTTTATGCTACTTCAGGAACAGGAAAATGGGATATAACATTCTACAAATCAGATGATCATAACTTGTTTCATATTGTACAAAATGCGTTGCACAATGTGTGCAACAATTTGTGAATCTCAGTTACAGTGTTCCGCATAAAAACACAGTTTTTTACATTGACACTTGCTGATAAAAACAAGTGCTAAACCTCAAAAGTAATTAATGTTCATGCTGACAACACTTGCTAATTAGGTCTCTGTATTTATTCATTAGGTCTTCATGCTTTATTGCGAGATTTCTTATCAGGAATTGCTTTATTGTTTTATGTTTATTTGTTTCTTGTTTTAGAGTTATTTTTCTGTACTATTCTAAATTGTAAAATTAGATAACTGAATATAATTAATTCTCAACAGAACTCAATACAATTAACATATTAAGAGAAGAGTTGCGTAAACAACAAACGAAAAAAAACAAGTAGAAAACAAATATATTATTAAATACATGAATGAAAGGTAATTTTATGCTCCTATACAATAATTACTATTTAATAATAGTAAATAAAATGTTATGGTTCTGCATAACTATGTTATAGAAGAGTAGTATCTTGTTACATCACTCGTTTGGATACACAGCTCTGTTTTTGTTCCTCCTGAAAAAATAAGTTGTAGTTTAACTGCTGTTTTTTCCAACTGTAATTATATGTTGCTCGTATTACGCATATTTCTCTTAATTACTCTAAGAAAATTCTAATGTGTATATAAACAAACATTCTGGAGACGAAAATAACGTTTTTTTTATATGTTATCTTTTTCGTTTTTATATCTTTCGGTTATATCGTAATTACTTGATTGTATCACGGTAGACGCGATAAAACGAGGAGGGTCATATTATTGAACCCGTGTCCTCAGTTCCAGATGCACATTGAATCCTTTGAGAAAAGTCTGAAAGTAGCGATGTAGTGATATTTTTACCCGATTGCCTGTAAGGGTTATGTGTTTGACGCGTATCTGGGTATGTGGGTTTTTTATATCCTTGAAACATCCCAACGGCTGGATGGATTTTAATGAATGGGGTCTTTATCGATTTGTCTTAACCGTCCGATGGTCATAGGCTAGATTTTGTTTTCATAAATTAAAAATGGCTGCCGTAAAATACAAAATGGCGGTAGAGACGAAAAAAAAATTTTTTCGCACCCTATTGAGCGGCATATCATTGGATAGGTCTTTGAAAATGAAGACGTTGTTTCCTAGACTATTTTAGTCAGAAGCTCCGGTTAAATATTACACAACCTGAAAGTTGTGTAGGTACGATTTCTATCTTTACTGTAACTCTAACCTTCATAGACATCTATAGGCCTCATCAAAACAGTGCTTATAGGTATGAACTAACAATTAAACACTCCTTAAAAGTCATCATTACAAGTAAATAAAAAAATAGGTAAGTAATATAAACAAGTAATATAAACAAGCAATATCATTAAAAAAAAATTAAGTCAATTCCTACTTAGGTCAATAAGAGAATTTTCTTCTTTTCTCTTGAGTGGCGCTTAAAATGCCTTAATCATGAAGAGGGCTCTCTCGGAAAAAGATGTTTGTAGTCGATGCATTTTAAAACAAGTAGTTGTAGTTGTAGTTGTAGACAACTACATTTTTCATATAAAGTAGTTGAAATTATAGCTCTCTATATTTGAAAAGTAGATTTTTTGACCGTTACATGCAAGAGAGAGTTTAATTAAGAAAAAAATATGTGTTGGAATGGAGATATGTATGGAGTATTCAACAGGGACATAATTTTAGTAGTCGGATGTGCCATTCCCAAAACTTTCTTTTATCTTAAATTTTCTTCTATCTTTTCCTCAAAATTCGCTTATATTACGCATATTTCTCTTAATTTCGCTAAGAAAATTGTAATATGTATATCGCAGTGCCAAAATTAAATGACAATCTATGCCAATCATGGGGATTCTAAAGGTTGAATTGCGTGCATTTAAAAAAGAGATAAAAGCATCGCATCTTTCAAACAAATCATTGAATTTTCGTCACCCACCCTCTTAAATGTTTCCACTACCCAAAGAGCATAAAAGGACAATTGTCACGCAGCATCCATTCAAGCCTAATAAGGATCTATTTACGTGAAAGGGTAACAGAGTATGGAGTTTGGTGAAATTCTGTGTATTAGCTCTCGATATATGACAATAGCTAAGACAATGAAATTCCTGAAAAATTCAGCATAACAGCGCCACCTGTTGGGCGATTTACAGCAGAACCCAATCAACAACAACTTATTTCAAAGTCTAACTGAATCTGAAGTTTGATGAAAATCCGTGCATTTGTTCTTGAGATAGAAATATTGTGGAAATCTTAAAATTGCAGCGTAGCAGCGCCATCTGTAGGGAGATAATTATAAGCACCAACTTATATCAAGGTCTAACAGAATCTAAAGTTTTATTAAATTCTGTGCATTAGTTTTTGAGATAGAGCGGCCACAAATCTTGTGTCACAGACAGACATTTTTTAAAAACAGTTAAATCATATTCAGGATCTTCTAAAACGTACACATCTGTTGAAAAGCGGAAGTTGATATTTTTCCCGCATCCAATATTTTCTTCTTGTAAAGACAGAAGAAAGTAAAAATTGTAAAATATTTACCAATATTCACAAACTCAAAATAAAATCTGCAAATCAGGCAGTTTCTTTTTTCTGTTCTTATAATGACTATTTAATAATTCGTCTACAAAATTGTAAGAAACTAACAGATTCCGGCAAAAATGAAAATGCTAATTAATTACACTAACCGAGTTGGAAAGCAAGTCTGCTTCATTAGAAACATTTCTTTTAAGATATTCACCGTCAGAAAAAAAAATGACTGAGATAAAAATCAAATTATTAAGCTCAGTTATCAATAGAAACATTCGCGGGAAACATTTCTGAATTTTCTTACATCTTTTAACCGTTACAATAATCAGTTTAGCACTATTTTTTTCCTCATGTTCATTCAAGGCGAAACTAGATTATCCTCTTCGGTGCTTTGAATAAATAAATTATACCATCGATGGCACTTACTGATTTTTTCCTTCTATTTAATGTATTCGAGCGACATAATAAGATATAGTATTATAGAAAAGCATTTGCAATTGATAATTTCGGAATTTCGCTTGTAAATTTTAAAGTGCGCTGATTATTTTTTGCTTAATAACTTCACCTTATTTGTAATTGTTCCTGTAACGTAATCTGCTATTATTTAAAAAATATAATGCATTTTTTTTTCTATTTTATTTTGTATGTGTTTTGTTTCAAAATGCCGCTTTTGAATTTGATTTCGTATGTTATCTGGAGATAAATAGGAGTTAGATTAATAAAAAATAGATTTATCTTGTATTTAAAATAATACTGAATAGCGGACCACTGTGCCCGCTGGGTGGACCAGTGTGCTCCACTTCCAGGGCACACTGGTCCACTTTACGAGTGTATAAAAATAATTTTTTCTGTGAAAAATGTATTCGATACCATGTTCTGAAAAAATTCTGAGGCATGTAAAATGTATAAGTAACATTCAAATAGCAAAAAAAAAAAAAAAAAAAAAAAAAAAAATGTAAACTGCAAAAGTAGTCCACTGTGCCCCAGTCTCCCCTAAATATAAAAAGTCATTGCTATCTGTGATTAACCCCGGAAGGCGGAAGCAATCAGGAATTACCCTGATAATCGAGTAATACCTGATCATTTCAAAATTTAAATTAATCAAAATCCTATGTAAGACATAAATATGTCATAAGAACCATGTGGAAAAGTGCTAGATTCATGTCAAAATAAACTTTCATGAGATAACTAATTTTCATTTTTTAGTTATACTTGTGAAATCTGCAGCTTTGCATGCATAGTTGTTGAAATAGGTCAAATATTGTTTGTTTCAAAATTGTCGTGCACCTGCTAATAGTAGAAGGAAATTATACTGTTACAAGCGATTTAAATTTTACTAACTAAAGTCACTTTTACAGGAACTGCATAGGTGAACAGACTTGAATTAATAAGAAAATCAAATTAATAAGAAAAATCTTTAGTGATTTGAAACATGCATTGGAGTATAATAAATTTAATATAAATATATAGTAAAACTACAGAGTGCATGAAATTAGGTAACAACACAGATAAATTTTTCTTACTGTAAACTTTACTTAGCAGAAGTGGGTAATTTTTACATAAAATCGATTAAATTGAAAAAACACAAAGCTCTCATAATAAAACAAAACAAGGTCATGAAACAGAAAATTATTATTTTCTTAATTTTTGTATTATTTTAAGATATTATGCAAGGTACAAGCAATACAGTTTTTAAAAAGTGTACTGAAACCTGGTGAGAACAAAAGAAAGAAAGAAAACACTTTCATCAATTGGAATTGAAATATTCCTAACATATATTTATTTTGTTCAGATATTCAAGAATTAAGATTTTGGACTTTGTACTATATATCATTAGAAAACTAATGATTTAAATTTAATTATAACAACTTAGTATTACATTGTTTTCAAAAAAAATTCTTCATACACGTTTTCCTCATAACGAGTCAAGTTGAAATCATTTATTATGGACCAATTGGGGGTATTTTTTTAGACACCTTATAACATAAATAGAAAAACAAATAAAAGTTTGCAAACAAATACTCCTTTGCAACAAATCCATGTTTTTTCTACTATTATTCTACTAATATTTTTTCATAAAGTTGTGACCATCTTTTTGTGATACCCTGTATACAAATGTAAATAGTACCTGGTACGAAATTTATGCATGCATACAATACGTATGAAGTTTAGCACTAACCACTTATGCATTATTCGCGAATAATTTCTACCGATAGATAAAAGGGGGGTCCCAGAATGGTGCTTGCTCCGAGGACCTAGATAAACAAAGCCGGGTCCTGACTACACAGAAAAGTAAATTTATAATTATGTAACAATAATTTTATTTATTGTTATTTTTAATTAAACGTTAAAAGTTATATAAAAACACACAAAATTTTTGAGAATTCGGAAGGGGGGGGGGCATAAATTGTTTACAGTCATTGTAAAAATAAAGAGATTCAGACACATCATTCCCATATCCGTAATTGTCATGTATAAGCATGCACTGTGTAACAAATATTATAAAATGAATTTTTATTAAGAGTTTAAGATTAAAAAACACCAATAAATTAGTATGTATATTGATCGGGCTTTAAAAGAAATAAACAAGATAACAATGTTATGCATCCATAGAAATTATGATGAAAGTTTCTAGTACATTTAAATTTTTAAGTATGAAAATATCTATAAAAATACATAAATTTTAGTATCAAATTAAAGCCCAATCAATTCTGCCTACAGAATAATCAGAGTTATACTATTCTCACGACCAGTGTTTTCTAATAAAAGTCGATCATTAAAAGTCACTCTAATGAGAGAAAACAGAACAAATTAAAAAGATAGGAAGGTGTGACAAGTTATAAATTACATAATAATTAAGCTTGTAATTAAGACTTTTGGCTGAAAATGCCTTAGCATGATTAGTATCCAAGAAACTCAGTCTGACACAAATTTCAGCTATCTGGTGCCAGTATTTCCGAGTAAATAAAGTCAGAAGTTTTAATCGAAATTATTGAATAGCAAGTTAGCTGTTTTTATACACCAATTTTGTTATGCTAGTTGTAAATTTAATTTTTTTAAACTTTTTTTGCACAGTGCTGCCCCCTAGCGAGCGGATTTTTGAAAATAGTGGTTTTAATATTTCTGAGGCAGACAATTTGTATCGATTGTAATTGGACTTGGATAACTTTGATTTTTGAATGAATTTCAAGGATGTTGATCGGAATTAATTTAGAATATAAAATAAAAATGTTAATTAGGTATAATTTTTAATTTGAATAATAGACGTAAAAGCTTGAAAATGAATGTTAGAATGATTTGATTATGAAATATTTGTAAGAATTTAGCGAAAATAATAGATTGTTTTCTTTTCAAACTGAGTTTTGATTTTATTTAAGGTTTAGGATTCATTAATTTAATCTTAAATATGATTTTTAAAGGATGTTGCAATACCTTAAAAAGGTTGCGATAGAACAATTTGTGGTTTATTTTTCAGGGTGATGTAATACTTTTAGAGATTGCAACCAGTAAATAATATGTCGTTTTGTTTTTCAAAATGAGTTTTGATGTTATTCGAGATTATTGATTCATTAATTTAATCTAAATTAGGATTTTTTAGGGGTGATGCAATATTTTTAGAGGTTTCATAAATTTGAAAGCTGTTTTATTCATTCTGTGGAGAAAGGGATTTAATAATAGTATTTAATAATAATTAGGTAGATCGTTTTAGTGTGATTAGTAGATATAGAATTAAAAAAAATGTATATTATATGTTGTCCGATTTAGTAAAATTAACTTCTATGTATACTTAGAACAGGGTAAACAACTTGGTATTTGTTTCTGTTTAATACTAAAATTAACACTTCAACAATAAATAAAATAAATTTAACAGTCACGTAATTAGACTATATGGTTGAACACTTTGACAGTTGTCTGCACTGGTATTAAGAATATATATCTGTCTTAAGAGAAAATAGTATTCTGTCTTACGCGAGCAATTAAATATGAATTATGCTTGAAAAAAAAAAATGAATGTGATTGGTTTTAACAATTCGAAATTCAATAATATGAGATCTGTTTGTAATATTTTTTAAGTAGAATTCGAGTTATATTTAAAAACGTATCAAAAAATTTAATCAGTTAGCTCATTTATATTAATTTTCATAGTTTAGTAGACCGTGTATATAATTAAAAATTATTATTTATTATTAAATTTAATGTAGGATCGTAATATAACACACAGAATTTATTGATGTATTGAAATTATTATATGTATTTTTTTAAATGCAGTTGATGTATTGAAATTATTATATGTATTTTTTAAAATGCAGATGATCTCTTAGTTGAATTTTATATTATTTAATTTTTTTTTCTGTTTAGTATACTTACATGTATATACGTATAAAATGTTTAGAAAGTTTCGTTAATATTTTTAAAGTAAAATTTATTTTGTTATAAAATTCCATAAAAAATTTAAATTATCTGAGTTATGTAGTTCCATTTAATTAATTTTCATGTCTTAGTAGTTTAAGTATATAATTTAAAATTATTGTTTATCGTTAAACTTAAAAATTTGTTGTAATTATATTTTTCTGAATTTAAAGTTATTCAGTTTAGAGTATTTATATATATATATTCGAAATTGGTATTATATGTCGAACAGTAATATTTTTGTGAAACTGTATATTGATTTATTTGGATAAAAAAACACACAAAATTTACTAACATAATAAAATAATCATATGTATTTTTAAACTTTTGAATTGCTAGTTGGATTTTATATTATTAATCAGTTGTATTTTCATATCTTTTTATTGAATATACTTGTATGTATACAGTTTTTAGGAATTTTCACTTGAATTGGAAATATATAATTCAACGTATAAAACATTTGTTATTGATATGCAAGGAAATCATGACTCTATGCATGAGAGTTTTGAAAAATATATTGAGAACAGTTTTAAAGTACAACTATTTCTGTTTGGATAAAACATTTTTAATCGTTAATTTCTAAAATCAACTATAAAAGTCACTAGTATTAGACTTTGGTAAAGGCCTTTTAATAATATCAATTGTATATAAGTATATAATAATGTTAATTGTATATAAGCATTTGAAAGGGAAATTTAATTACATCAAGAATAAATTATAAGTCTTCGGGTTTAATGATCTCTTAGAGTGTTACTAATAGGGAAAAAATATTTTTGTAATTTGATGATTTTATTCTTTCGTTTGCTCGCCAAATGAATTATTTCGTCGTGATTTGGCGATTTTGATCTTTTATTTTCTCACTAAGTAGAATATTTCGCCGCCAGATTGAGATTGGTGGAGCGGGGGAGGTTCAGGATATAAATAGGAGGCGGAAAATCAGACTTCCATCATTTGATGATTAATTTTGGTAGTGATAAGACGTGTCTTTAATTGGTCTTGCTTTTTTCTGATTCGGTTTGTTTGAAAAGACTGCTTTTTTGTTTTTTAATTGTTGATTTCTTTGAAGTGTTTTTTATTTCTTTTTATTCTACTATGGATGTTATCATACCTATTGATGAGATTATGCCTTTGGAAAGTTCTACATCTATGAAGAAATTTTTAACCTGTTTGACTTGTGGTAAAGATTTTACGTGCACATCCAACTTGAATCAGCATATGAAGATACATTCTGGTGAGAAGCTGTACACTTGTGAAGTTTGCCGGAAAACTTTTGGACGGAGATCTAACTTATAAAGACATTTGAAGACCCATAGCAATGTTAGATCATTAGAAGATAATGGATTTTCTGAAGAATCCTCGTTGAAAAGTAGTTTATCTTCAAATACTATTAATATCAACATAACACCTAAAGAATCTGTTTCTGTAAAGAAGATGCCTGTATGCCCTACGTGTAATAAGAGATTTTTATCTACTTCTAATTTGAATCGGCATTTGAAGATTCATTTAGGTGATAAGTTTCATATCTGTGACATGTGTAAAAAATCTTTTACAAGGAAATCAGACTTGTTAAGACATTTAAAAACTCATAACACTGATGATCAGTCTAAGTTTAAGTGTGATAAGTGTGAGTATGTTTTTACACGGAAGGATAACTTGAAGCATCATCTTAGATCACATGAAAGTTCAAAATTCCCTTGTCGTGAATGTAATAAAATGTTCGGACGAAATTTTGAGCTTAAACAACATATACGTACTGAACACTCCCGTACACCTCTTGTAAGTGTGAAACGTAAAACAAGTTTCTCTAATGTAAAGTCTAAAAAACTAAAGCAAAACCAATCTGATGTACTTAATGTGTTTAAAACTCTCATGCTTTACCCTGATGAGCGTGAAGAAAGTGATATAGCAGTGTTTCATACCCACTTACGAGCTGAACTACAAGAGCGTTTAATGAGTGAAATTCATGAAAAGGGGCTGTTAAATGGTATATGGTGATTAAAATATCTCTTGAACGTATGACTGACAATCAAGAGATAGAGGAGATTCAACCTTATTTTCGAAGCCAGTGTTTTACTGAACTTACTGAAGATAATATTTCGCAACATATTGAAGAAGGATTTTCAAAAATAACTAAATCCTTTGAAGAATTTATACAAAGAGGGTCTGGATGGAAACTTAGAAAAATTCATCATTTAGAACTCAAGATTGCTAAATATCATCCCCTTGCTGCAAGTTCTTATATAGCCTTATCTAAGAAATTATATGACAAAAAAGCAGTGCTCAATATAAAAATTGAAGACAATAAGTGTTTGGTTTGGTGCCTTTTGGCATTTAAACTGAACTTAGATTTTACAAAAAAGCCTGAGCGAGTTTCTCATTATATCCCTTATGAAAATGAGATTAAGCTAGGAGAGGTGAAATATCCTGTTTCACTCCACAAGATACCTATTATTGAAAAGCTTAATGATTTACGGATTAATGTGTTTGGATATGATGAGGATGAAGTTTGTCCTCTGTATATTTCTGAAAAGCAGAATGTAGATGTTATCAATTTGTTATTAATCGGTGATGGTGAAAAGCAACATTATTGTTTAATTAGAAATTTTTCAAGACTTTTGGGTGATCTCACCAAACATGATGGAGTATGTTATTATTGCTATAGATGTTTACATCGCTTTTCAAGACAAGATCTTTTGAATAAACATGATGAATATTGTCGCCAACATATAGCACAGTCTATAAAGCTACCTAGTGAAAACGATAACGTACTCAAGTTTTCTGGTATTCATCTCCAACATCCTATTCCCTATACCATTTATGCAGATTTTGAGAGTCTACTTATACCTATTGCACCAGGCGCACCCTCTTCTAAACCATCCTATACTGAAAAAACAACATATCATTTTCCTTGTGGGTACGCTTATGTCGTTGTTGGACCCGATGGAAGATGTATGGAGAAAGCGAAAGTGTATAGTGGTAAAGACTGTGTGGATCATTTTTTAAAACAAATGATGAAAGAAAAAGATATTTTAGTACGGGAGTTATTGAACATAGAGCCTATGAAACTTTCACCTTTGCAAGAAAAAGCTTTTCAAGAAGCAAAATTTTGTCATATTTGTAAACAGCCATTAGATTCAGAACGCACACGTGATCATGATCACATCTCTGGAGTGTATCGAGGAGCAGCACATGTAGCATGTAATCTCAATTTTAAAGCAATGTAAAACAATCCCTGTCATATTCCATAATCTGAAAAACTATGATGGACATCATTTAATGAGTAAGATCGGGAAATTTAAAGATCATGAAATTGATGTTATTGCCTCCACTATGGAAAATTATATAACCTTTAAGTTAAGAAAGTCAACAAGTCCTATACAGATGGTCTTTATAGATTCCTTTCAATTTTTACCAGCGTCATTAGAAAAGCTCGTTGAAAACCTTCGATCTGACCAATTTACCATTCTAAAAGAAAATTTCTTAAAAAATACTAATTTAGATCTGTTGATGAGAAAAGGGGTCTACCCTTATGACCATTTCACTTCCTTTGAAAAATTTAATGAGAAGGAACTTCCTCCACCTTCTGCATTTTTTAATAGCTTAACTGACGAGTCTATAGACGAGGAAGATTATAAACACGCCCAGAAGGTTTGGAAAACCTTTAATATCCAATCCCTAGGAGAATATCACGACCTATATGTCAAGACAGATGTTGTGCTACTTGCTGATGTATTCCAAAATTTTAGGAAATTATGTCAGCAATACTATGATATTGATTGTGCACATTTGTTTACCGCCCCTTCACTCTCCTGGCAAGCTTGTTTGAAAATGTCCGAAACACCTCTAGAGTTACTTACTGATATCGATAGGTTGCTTTTGATCGAGAATGGGATACGTGGTGGTATCAGTATGATTAGTCATAGATATGCCAGAGCGAACATACCTAATACACCTGATTTTGATAAAAATGATGCACCCAGCTACATTATGTACTGGGATGCAAATAATTTGTATGGATGGGCTATGTCGCAATTCTTACCTTTTGGTGGTTTTGAATGGTGTACAACAAATCATATTACGGAAGAGTGGATTTTATCTCTACTTGATGATTCTGATATTGGATACATTTTCGAGGTTGACTTAGAATATTCTGAAGAACTTCATCCATTTCATAACGATTACCCACTTGTCCCTGAAAGGTTCACAGTTAGTGAAGACATGCTTTCTCCTTACGCCAAGTCCCTTCTCAATAATCAACCATTTAAAGGAACACCTAAACTTATCCTAAATTTAAATGATAAGCAGAATTATATCACTCATTATCGTAATCTTAAATTTTATTTACAACTTGGATTAAAACTTAAAGCTGTTCATAAAGTCCTTAAATTTAAACAGACACCTTGGCTCCAGAAATTTTTAATTTTAATACTGAAAAAAGAAAAAAGGCCAAATCCACCTTTGAAAAAAGACTTTTTTAAATTAATGAATAACTCTGTTTTTGGAAAAACCATGGAGAATTTGCGAAAAAGGAGAAATATTGTGCTTTGTAATAATGAAAAAAGAGCTAAAAAATTAGTAGCCTCGCCTACATTTAAGTCATTTAAAACATTTGATGAAGATCTAACTGCTGTTGAAAGGATGAAATCTAGCATACTCATGAATCGACCGATTTATGTCGGGTTTGCAATATTAGAACTCTCTAAATTACTTATGTATGACTTTCACTATAATTTTATAAGGAAAACATATAAAGATGATGCAAAGCTATTATTCACCGATACGGACTCACTGTGCTATCATATTAAAACAAAAAATATTTTTGATGATATGGAACATCATGCAAGCTTGTTCGATTTCTCAGACTATCCAAAGCATCATTCGCTCTACTCAGATATCAATAAGAAGGTGATCGGCAAATTTAAAGATGAACTAAAAGGCAATCTAGCCCTTGAGTTTGTCGGATTGAAATCAAAAATGTACTCTCTGAAATCTTCCATAGAAGAGAAGAAACGAGCGAAGGGTGTGTCTAAACACGTCGTCGAGAACCATCCCCTAGTAGCAAAATGTATATGGCCATTGAATGGCTTCTTATCGAAGTCCGATGACACGATAAGTGGCCGATTATCGCATTGTCATCGGAGAGGGATGAATTTCATCGGCAATTACTCAGAAATGTCTCATCCGCCTGAGATCTATGGATGACCGTAATCTTATGAATTTTAGAAAAATATATGATGAAACACCGAGGAGTACGATTTGATAACGATGAAAATGCGATGACTTTTAGATGAGTTATCAAGCAAATTTTGATTAGAAAGCGATGAATTATAGATTGGTTGGTTGGGTGTATAAATGAAACCGATTTCAGAATATTTATTTTCGAAATATACATACATTAAAATTTTAAGCGTCAAAAATGTAAATACATTCTTTTAATTTCTATTAGCTTTACTACAATCGTTTGAAACGAAATATTTAAACAAAATTATCCAAATTTTATTTTTATTTTTTGAAGGAGGGGGAGGGGTGAGCTGAGTTAGAAAGAGTTCCATATTTTTTTATTTCTGAACAAATACTACTCCTTCATTTAAATAATCCTATTAAATTCTATTATTTATCCTCTTCCTAAAGCCTTTTATTTTAAATCAATTAAGTTTGCTTCTTTTCAACAAACTGATTTAAAAAAAAATCAAATGCATTTTTTAAGTATTAATATTCGGCTAACAATTACCACTCTTATTGTTTATCATTATGTTTGATAGAAATATTTTAAAAGAATTTTATTAATTCTAAATTATTGTTCTGCTTTGATAAGTTTTTGCCCCTTAAATTTTTCATTATAAAATATGAAAGGTTATTTCTTTCATTTTATTAGACTTTAAAAGACGAAAAATTCAATTGGGCCTTCTTCTACCAAGGTACATGAATAATTCAGTAAGTTATACTATTGTATAAACACTCATAACTCAAAAGAGTATATATTTTTAATTAAGCATATTTATTGGAAAGGGGGGGGGGGGTTGGTGGGATTCAGGTGTCTAATTAGGTAGAATTTCGGTCTGTTCAGAGATCCTTGACAAGAGGCGTACAAAAGCAAAAGGCATCACACCCTCCTCGTTTAAATAAAGACCATTTTTTATCACACGAACTGTCCAAACACATACCCATATTTGGCAATAAACCGTTTTTCCCAAAAATAAATACTTTGAACCAGAAAATTTATTTAATTAAATGTGCCTTGCCTCTATTTAGTAGTGATTTGAAATATACTTTATTTCATTAAATAAATTTCTGGTTTAAAGTTTTTTTCTTCTTTCACTACGTGGGAAGGTGGTAATAAGTATACTTATTACAATTTTTTTGTTAAATATTTGATAATTCATATCTGTAAAGTGCAAAAAAATAAAACTCTTGAAGAAGCACACTGTAATAACAGATTATATTTCTAAAACAAATGTATGAATTAGGTTCAGCTTTGCAAGTCCCATTTTTAAGTCAAATCAATTTCATTCAACCCCTTGAGAGGCAAGTGATTGCGTTCCTGTAATGTTGAATTCACACCGGTATCTTTGAAAAATTCCGTTTCAAAATAAAGAAAAGTAATTTTACAAGTTTTTTCCATCAAAGTTACAAAAATAAAATTTATTTAAAAGTTTCCGGTGCAAATCTAGATTAAACTTAGGTGGGATAAAATATATCCCATCGTCCCTCAAGGGTTAATATTCACAACTTTCACACCTACGGTTAATTTCTTTTCTATTAGTCTTATGTCATGCTGATACTTCACGATTGTATTGTCTGTGAAAACCCTAACTGTAGGGAAGGTAGGGGATTTCCCCCTCTGAAATATTTGTATCTTAATATGATTTAAGAAAAATTGACAGAAAAACTATTTAAATTAATATTTTACTAATTATTGATCAATCTAATTGTCAAATGTATTTGAAAATAACTTTTTGAGACTTTCTGATAATTTTTTTCCCACAACACTTCTGTTATGATTTTTTTCATTCAAAACATTTACATAAATTTATATTTATTATGGAATTGGGCTTCATTAAGCAGCACAGGATCAACATTCTCTGGAAGTGTAGGAAAAAATATTTTCAACACCTAGACTTATGCATCCCCATAGGTCACAATAGTTGAATGCGGACAAATCCACACAAAGTGGAATAAGCTAAGGCTTTAATGCTCGTATCTCTTGATGGAAATGTTCTATCATAAAATACAGAATAAAGGAAAGTAAAAAATCCGAATTAGAAACCAAGTAGCACGGATTGTTGCCCATCTTTGACTGTTTGTAGAAACTGTTGTGAAATAGTATGGTTGACAGCCAACAATAAGAAAACAGTGGTACCTCTAATTTGGAGCGTATTTGAGCAAGGTTCTGGCCCGCTAACAGTTCGACCGCGTTAGGCATTTGTTGGCGAATGGTTTATTGGCCAATGGTACAACAAGGCGGGCATTTCATATTCAAGGCAAACGGGAAAAAATAATTAAACAGCAATTATCCATAATTGGCCAAACCATTTTGTGTTATTTGGGAAGACCTTTAAAGAATTTAAATTATTGTAATCAAAAACCAGATTTTTTTTTTTTTTGGGGGGGGGGGGGATGTTCAAATTTTCAATCATTTCCATTTGAAAAAAACTTTTCAATAAAATATTTATTAAAGCTTTAAAATTTAATGTTTCAAATATTATTTTAGATATGAATGAAAGAAGTAATTGTTTTAATGTCTTAAAATTTTAACTATAGTGTTTGCTTTCGTTTGATAAAGAATTTCTGTTTTACAATAAATGAAAAAAAAAAAAAATAAATGTTCGTTCACTAAATCAATGTATATTTAGGACATTGGAGTGGTAAATCCCACTGCTATAAATAAGAAACGATCCTTTATTTTACAGCTTTTGTTTTGGGATGCTACACTGCTAGTGCAGCTGCACTTTTTTCCACTTTCTAGAGTATATTTTGTATTCAGGTAGAAACAAGTTGAAGCACAGAAACACAAATTTTTGAACTCTTCCATCTTCCCTAAAGACTGCTTCTAAGATTATTTACAAATGTGAATAGTTTCCGATAAAATATAAAGATGGCGTATAAAATCATAATGTTCTTTTACAATTTATATTGAATTATTAATTTTTTTCTTTAATGTAAATTTTCAGCTACTGTATTCACTAACTAACATGCTTATTGTATAATAATTTCAGATAGTAATAGATTTTTATTGGATTTTTTGTAAAACACATTATATTACTAGTTTTGTTAAACAAAACAGAATCATTCTTTTTATTATACTTAAATTCATTTGAATGCACCAACTAATAAATGAACAAGCTGGAACAAATAAGACACTCTTTACTTATTGCTATGAGCTTCACTGTTTATAATTATCACTCATCACTGACTCAAGAAGTGAATGCTAATTATGAAGCAAGCAAGGCATATATGACTAAATTTTGAAGACGCTTTTCATGTGTTCATTAAAAGTTGCAGACTTAATAGTAATAGAAAATGTTTAATTTGACACCGCAGAAGTGTTTCGAATACTCTTTGAGAAAGTTCAAGTAGTATAAATGATGACCGTTTTCAAAAATCATTATAACAGATAAATCGAGGTATTTATACCTACAATATTTTTTAATTGGATGAGATTGTATAGTTAGAAAATCATTCTGTATCGTAGTAATTACATTTTATTTTATATGATAATAAAAAGTTTTGGTGAGATTCACAGAGCCAAGTTGGGCCACACGTATAATTATACGTAAATTAGTTAATAATTCTGTATATTTATGTATGTTTTAATTACTTAGAAAAATGAACATTTTCCTTTTCGTTTTCGGCTAAAAATAGGTAGATTACCGAAATTCGGTTAGGGTCATAAAAACCTGTTTCGGTCGATCCTTAGTTTAAATGATGATCCACTCATAAAAAGCAACTGGCTCGTTTTAATCGTGTTTTCGTTTTAGCCGTGACATATTAAACGAGTTAGAATACACATACAGTCAATCCATTTTAAGTGGTCCAGAAAATCATTTATTTGTTGCTTGACCATTTTTAAAAAATCTGAATTTTTTTGTACAACAACCCTAACATGATGGAAGTTCAAAATTACTATTATTTTAATTTTATTAATTTTCATTTGTGCATGGCGGCCATCTTTGTTTCATCGTCTGCAGCAATTTTCTCACAAGAAGGGTTTACGAAATTGTAAATAATTCATCGTTTATTTCTCGAATTCAAGTGCGGATTAAAGCAATTTGTACAGAATACATTGGGCTAAAAATTTGGTAATAGAGTAGTTTCCTAAAATAAATCCTTATTCTTGGAATTTAAGAATAAAGTTTCAGTTATTTTTCAAAATTTGTCTGTTTAGAAAAGGAAATTTTTCTAGCAAGGAAAACTGTGAACATGACATCATTTTTTTAAAAAAATAGGCCAAAAGTACTTGTACTCACACGCCAAGTTCCAGATCTGGGACTTGCTTTCTCTTCGCTAAAAAAAAAATCCCAATTTTTTCAAAAATGTCAAAAATTGCACTTTTCAGGCTTTGATATCTCTGGTGGGGCACGAGATAAAAATTTGAAGTTCTGGTTTCTGACAGTATTGTATGGTAGTGCTATGCACAAGAAATTTCAGGATGGAGATTTGACTACAAGCGGAGATATGGCAAGGGCAACATGTCATGCCAAACTATTGTTTTGTTGTAGTCACAGCTAAGTATTTATCTCAGAGTGTCACTTAAATTTATGTTTTTGATTATCTTTAAATAATAGTGACAGAAAATAAAGCCCTCTGCAAAGCTTAGCAATTAATTGAAAAAATAATTATGCCTACGGCCATACATTTTGTATGGTTTCAGTAATTTTTGGTGTAAGTAATTTTAGTAACTAAAAGAAACCTCAGCACTTTTACATAAAGAAAAAAAATATTTTTATACAAGACCTAAGAAACAGAATAGGGAAAGAGAAAAGCTGTTGATGTTGTCATACTTGTTGAGACATGATCAAACGTGTCAAAACATATTCTTGCTTGTTGGTTTAAAAACCACGATTTTGATATTTCTGAAAATTTTATTTGTAGGAACCAAGTCTTGTCATCTTTTGATAACTTGATTGAAGATCTTGACCCTGCTGGCTCATAGAAATAAACATTGAAATCACTATGTGCAAGTCTCACTTCATTAATAATTCCTAGGTTACTTCTTATGCAAAAATGTCATTTTTCTGCAGTATAAATTTTGAAAGGGCTTTGGATATCTTTACTTTCTGAAACTTACTTGAGGCTGATGGATGGCCACATCGTATAATGTTTCATTTGCAGGAACATACTTATGGTAGGAACAAGTTTCAGGGACTGGCAAGCAGCATTAAAATTGTGGTTTTGTAAACCAAAAAGCAGGAATGTGTTTTGACACGTTTGATCATGTCTCAAAAGTAAGCCAACATTAACAGCTTTTCTCCTCTCCTATTCTGTTTTTGCCTCAGGTCTTGTATAAAAATATTTTTTTCTTTATGTAAAAGTGCTGAGGTTTCTTTTAGTTACTAAAATTACAGCAAAAATTACTGAAACCATACAAAATGTAGGCCTCAGGCATAATTAATTTTTAAATTAATTGCTAAGCTTTGCAAAAGGCTTTATTTTCTGTTACTATTATTTAAAGATAATAAAAAATATAAATTTAAGTGACACTCTGAGATAAATACTTAGCTGTGACTACAACAAAACAATAGTTTGGCAGTATTTTTTTGACATGTTGCAATTGCCATAGCTCAGCTTGTAGTCAAATCTCCATCCTGAAATTTCTTGTGCATAACACTACCATACAATACTCTCAGAAACGAGAACTTCAGATTTTTATCTCGTGCCCCACCAGTGATATCAAAGCCTCAAAAGTGCGTTTTTTGGCATTTTTGAAAAATTTGGGATCTGTAAGTCTCAGATCTGTAACTTAGCGTGTGATACAAGTACTTACGGACTATTTGTAAAAAAAAAAAATATGTCATGTTGACAGTTTTCCTTGCTAGAAATATTTCCTCTTGTAAACGGACAAATTTTGAAAAAAAAAAAAAAAAAACTGAAACTTTATGCTTAAATTTCGCAAATAAGCAATTAGTTTCGGATACTACTCTATTACTAAATTTTTAGCCCAATGTATTCTGTACAAATTGCTTCAATCCGCACTTAAATTGGAGATATAAACGATGAATTATTTTCAATTCCGTAAACTCTTCATGTGAGAAAATTGCTGCGGGTGATGAAACAAAGATGGCCGCCATGCACAAACAAACATTAATAAATTTAAAATAATAGTCATTTTGAACTTCCATCATGTCTTCCATCATGATTTTTAAAAAATGGTCGACCAACCAGTGTTGGACCACTTGAAATGTTTTGACCCGGTATATATGTATAAATACTAGCAGCCTTTACCCAGTACACAGTCGGTTTCTCTAAAAGAATCTTGAATCAAACGAAATATACACTCGTTTCCAAAAATTAAGGAAAAACAACAAAAGTAGCTATTACCCAAAATGTTACAAGTAAATTTAATAAAACTGGGACACAATTTATAACACATAATAAGGTATAAAATAATATTAAAAGAAATTAATAGACGATTGTGGTGTTTCAGAAATTAATACAATTATAAAATAAACAAAATAAATGTCGCAGTTGGGTATAGGAAAATTACCTTTAACATGGAGTATGGTCAGCTCTAGAAGCAATACGGAACGCGCAGCGAAGTATGATACTGTTAAGTATGCGATCGAGAAGTTTGCTGGGAAGTGCGAGCCATTTCTCTTGTAAAGCAGTTGTGAGCGTGGCAAGGGTCTGAGGAGGGAGATTAAGAGCAGAGACACATCTTCCTAAAGCATCCCAAAGACGCTCAATGGGATTCAAGTTCAGTGACCGCGCTGGACATTCCATGCTCTTAATTGTTTGGTGCTGAAGATAATCTTCTACGATGTGAACCCTGTCCGGTCTAGCGTTATCGTCCTCTAACAGGAAATCTTTACCTATTGCACAGGCATAAGGGTGCCCATAAGCATCAAGAATGTCATCTCTATAGACGCGAGCTTTCACAGTTCCACGTGGAAAGACATGGGGGTCTGTACGCCCGCCCAAAGAGATATCAACCCAAACACAGACACTGCCTCCTTCATACGAATATCTTTTACGAATGTTTGATGGATGATGATAGCATGTTCCCTGTTCTCTCCAAATCAAACAATGCCTACTATCACTTTGGATGCTAAACTGGACCTCATTTGTGACGAAAACACGCCTCCATTGATCAGCCGTCCAGTGGGCATGTTGACGTGCCCAACTTAAACATTCCCTCCGGAAACACGAGGTGAGCGACACAAAAATATCCGGTCGCATCGCGTACAGAGCACATTCATGAAGCTTTCTACGCACAGTAGACGTTGATACCAATCTTCCAGTGACTGTAGCAAGGACGGATTTAAGATGAGAGGGGGTTGCTGTTCTATTCCTTCGTACACATAACCGCAAATATCGGTCATCGATGTTTGTCGTAGCTCTTGCTCGTCCTTCACTGAACCTTTTGGAGGCCGAACCAGTGGTTTGAAAGTGTTGCTAAAGCCTATGAGCAACAGAAAGACTCACATTTAGCCATCTGGCCACCTCTGTCTGGCTTTGGCCTACATCCAATCTTCCAATAACTCTATATCGCAGTTATGCGGACAAATGGTACCTCAAGGTCATACTAATGAATTGGCTATCTCAGATTTCTTATTTCATAATAACAGCGACACCAGCAGCCGTACTCTCTAGCATGCATTTTTATGCTCCGTACAGATGACGCAATGCGATTGCAGCGCCACTAATTTGCATTTTGTAATTTTAATCAGCATCTTTTAGTTAACAACATATCCAAATTTCATAGGGATAGGTTAATTTTTGAACGAATTATCGCTCTTTTTGGGATTTTTCCTTAATTTTTGGAAACCAGTGTATTTAGCAAAGATGAAATGAAAAAAAAAAACTTTATTTTAAATATCTAATCAAATATCCATACTTGTTGTTTTATTCGTATAATCTTAATTTATCCAATTCAAATTCGATGTTGGCTACATAATATACAAAAGAGCTCTAAAATCACTAAAGTACCTGTTTTCAACAATTTTTTAGAAGGTTTGTTACCTTGAATTTCCCGTTTCCACCTAAACCTGCTGCTGAGATACGGCAAAATGTACTAAAATTTTCGACCACCCCCTTAGCCCCTTCTTTTGTTTGTTGTAACAAGTAATATCAAGTATAAAAAGTCTATACTTAGAAATCCAAACAATTTCATTGAATTTACTTTTTATTTGTTTGTGAAAAGGTAGGGAAATTGAACAGTTTTCTAGTATTTTTGATCGGTTTAAGGGAGCCCCCTTAAGCTCAATTTGTTACACTTATTACTATATATACAAATACACACACATATAGGGGAGAGTAGCCATATTTGGACCGCCACTTTAATTGGACCGTTGCCATTCTGCCGTCAATTACAGGAAGAGACACAATCTACTGCTAAAATCAAACTCATCAGAATGACGTCATTTATGATTAGAGGAAGCACCCGCCTACTACTTGCTGTTTTCAGGCAATTTAAAAAAATCTAAAGCTAGCTGTTTTGATCTATTTTTTTCCTACTAAACGTAAGTGAATACTTTAAAACCACGGTAAGTTGTTATGTTTTCATATACATGTCTAAATTCACCTGTTTATTGCACATATTTTTCACGCGGATTTGTTTGATTTCGTTTTTGTTCGTAGTATTGAGATTATCTGTTTTAAAATATGGCGCAGTTGCCTTAATTGGCCCAATTTAAGTTGCTTAAATTGGACCAAATCTACGATCATAAATTTGAAAAATAAGTAATGAATTTCGAGGGCGGTAGGCTTCTGCACTGTATATATATTTTTTATTATCATTATTTTTTTTATTACTACCTCCGTGTAATTGTTTTTTTTTTTTTTTTTTTTTTTTTTTTTGTATATCTGGATCAATTTTTTTATACAGGTTAGGCCTATATAAACATAAAAATATTTTTACATGTTTATGCAATAAATTTTGTTTGCAATTTCTTTTACTTCGTATGTATTTATATTTGTTTTCTTTGAATTCTTTATTCCTATGGTGTATTTGATTTACAGGGTTGAATTCAAACATTTCCCTCCTGGAGGACATTTGCGATTCCGTGAAAGGAGGGGGGGGGGAGGGAAGATTTTTTACAGTCTAGAGGATGGAATTACACTTTTTTTGCCAAAAAAAAAAACCGCATAAAATCTTAAACTTCCGGTGGGAGTGGTTATTTCAAAGCTCCGGGGACCTGGATTCAACATTGTTTGAATATATAATGTTTGCGTTTGATAACTCTTAGCGTATTTTTTTTTCAATAGAGCATATTTCTTAAACATTTTTTTCAATATAATATTGAAAATGCGGAAAACGACACAGACAAACTGTCTGAAAGAAAAACACCCGTGACCGCAAAAGCTGTTAAAGGTATGGGAAACGAAACGGAGAGCGTAAGTTGGGAAGAAATTATTCTGCAAGAAGGCTGCAGCTACAAATCCCCCCCCCCCCCAAAAAAAAAATATAGCCAAAAATCATTAGAAATGCTATCTCCCTTGCTAAATTCAGTTAACCCTTTGAGCTCTGCGGGTGACTTTTCACCCACATAAAATCAAAATCTTTTAATTTCCTTCAAAATGGCTCAATTTTAAAAGCGAAAACTGAATTTTGCAGATTTTATTTGTCTTCTTTAAATCTAGATAGCAGCACTACTCTCTACCAATATCTAGTTGGTTTTTAATACTATATTAAAAACACTCCAATTTTGAAGGTTTAGATATTTTGTATTTTTCAAGAATTATAAAGTAATATTTTTCAAAGGAGACAACTTTTTTTTCTCTTGGAGACATCAAACATTTAAAAATAATTACATGCAAATTACTAAACTGAAAATTTAAATAATTACAGGGGATAGAAATAAGTAAAGGTAGAATTTTCTACCACCAGAGCTCTAAGGGGTATAAAAATGTGATTTGTCACTAGGTGGCAGCACTTCAAATTGCATACTAGATGATGTTTCAGAACCCAAATTTAGATGCTTATCATTTAATTCCAAGGAATCTAAATTTGTGTTTAATTCAGCAGATTGACGAGTTTATTATGTTTTAAATATTTCTAAACAAAAATTAAATATTTTTAACATCTGTTTCATCTATAAATTTGATATATTTTTGATTAGTTTGTATTTTTATATTATGATTTTAAAATTTTGAATTTTCTCATTTAATAATTTTTTTAAATATTTTAATAGTCTTAGAATTTGTCTAAACAATCTAACTGCTTAAAATATGTTGAAATTTTTGCAATTATAGTGATTTTAGAATAACTTTGAGATGTCATTTCTTGTATTTGCGTGTTGAAATAAATGCCCTAGAGCTCTGATGGTGGAAAAACTTCCCACGTCCCCCAGCCTAAAGGAGGTATTTAAAAAAAATTTTAATCACATAGTTCAATTTCAGATAGTCCACTAATCATATTTTAAGTGTTTTTGTAGCATATTTTTAAAATTTTAATAACCCGGAGCTCAAAGGATTAAATCAAAGTACAGAGGGATCCAAAAAACAGGTGTGTTAACATCTTTGCCGTATAAAGTAAACCTTAAAGTGAAAAAGAAAAAACCGACGACAAAAAAGAATTTATTTTGTTTCATTGTTTCATTAATCGCAAACTTTGCTTTTAATAAAATTAGCCCCTAGTCATTAAAAAAACCTGATATTATTTGGTCCAACTTAGACGACCAGTTGCTGAATTTGGACCACTTTTTACAAATTTTTCAAATTAAAATAAAATTTAAGATTTTCAAAAAGAAATTGATCTAAAGATTTATTTAGTTAGTAGATGAACAGATGTACCTTGTAGCGACCCTTGTAGCGATGTTTTGCAGACATTCCAAAAATTAAGTGAGTTACAACTGAAAATAAGTGAAGTGGTCCGAATTCGGCTACTCTCCCCTATGTTTGCTAACTTGAATTCCATGTTCCTAGCTAAAATGACTGCTGACATATGGCCGAAATGTTCTAAAATTTTCCTCTCTTCATTTAACCCCGTTAGGGTGGTTGGGATGGGGGATTTCTAAGATCGCTGAAACACTTTCTTAATTATTCTTTTAGTAGATTAATTTTCTGTAATTTCATGCTCCTACCTAAAACGGCTCCTAAGATATAGCCAAATTTTCAAACATTTTCTACCCCCTTTTTTAATCCCAAGATGGGGTAATTTCTCAAATTGCTGAAATATCTGTTTAATTACATTTTAGTAGATTTATTTTCTGAACTTTCACGCTGCTACTTAAAACGACTGCTGAAACATGACATGATGTCCGAAAATTTTCGACCGCGTTTTAACTGCCCTAAATAGAAATTTCAAAAATCGCTGAAATAAGTGATTAATTACTTTTTTAGTAGATTTGTTTTCTGCACCTACCTAAAACTGCTTCTGGGATAGGGCCAAATATTCGAAAAACTTTTACTCCCCCACTTTACGACCTTAGGGGGGGATTTCTAAAATCACTGATATAATTTTTTTCATTATTCTTTTAGAAGATTTATTTTCTGGGATTTCACGCTCCTACCTAAACCAACCGCTAAGATATGGTCAAATGTTCTGAAATTTTTGACCCTCCTTTAACAACCCAAGGGGGGGGGGATTTCTAAAATTGCCGAAATACGGGTTTAATAATTTTTTTCTGCAATTTCAGGTTAATACCTAATGCGGCTGTAAGATATAAGCGAAATGACCTAAATCTTTCGATTACCACTTTAACCCGAGTATTGGGGGGGGGGGGGGAGAATTTAGGATTCCTTAGATCGCTGACATACATGTTTAATTACTTTTTTAGTAGATTCGTTTTCTGGAATTTCACGCTCCTGCCTAAAACTGCTGTTGAGATATGCCAAATGTTCTAAAATTTTAGATCCTTCTTTTATCCCTCTTAAGGAAGGAATTTTCAAAAATCCTTTCTTTTTGCTTGCCTATGTCATAACAGCATCCAAATTTCGTGATCCTAACTTTAGTCATTTCAGCTCTGCGTAAATGAGTCTCTAAGTCAATCAGTCAGGAATCTTCCTCTTTATTATAATAGTATAAATATGTGGAAATTGAATCTAGACAAAATTTAATTTTTAACTAAGTTATATTTAAAGTTAAGGTATTTACAAAACATTTACAAAGAAAAGTGTCGTTATATTAATTACATCACAATTCTGCGAAAACAATCACAGCACATTCTCATAACGCACACATCATCGTTCTACTCCGTCGTTCAAGTCTATTTCGTTCAGTTCGTCCTTTTTCCCCGCTCACAAAGAGCGTCTTCCGTTCTGAAGTCTGTCCCTCGAACGCATGCGCGCTGTAAGTTCGTCAGGAAAGGAAACAGGGTGAAGCCACTTTGATCGGCAGTTACGAAAAATGTTGATGGCGCTGTAAGCAGTAGACACTTACTACACCAGGAGGCACGCAGGTGGCGCTCTGGAAGCTATTAAAGGCACTTGGGATACTAAAAAGGCTTTCCCACCGATATAGGGGAGAGTAGCCGAATTTGGACCACTTCACTTATTTTCAGGTATAACTCACTTAATTTTTGGAATATCTGCAAAACATCACTACACGGGATCAATCTATTCATCTACTAACTAAATAAATCTTTAGATCAATTTCTTTTTGAAAATTTTAAATTTTATTTTAATTTGAAAAATTTGTAAAAAGTGGTCCAAATTCAGCAACTGGTCGTCTAAGTTGGACACCCCAGTCTCCTAAGTTGGACCGAACAATATCAGGTTGTTTTAATGACTAGGGAATATAACTAGTTTTATTAAAAGCAAAGTTTGCGATTAATGAAACAATGAATCAAAATAAATTCTTTTTTGTCGTCGGTTTTTTCTTTGTCACTTTAAAGTTTACTTTATACGGCAAATATGTTAACACACCTGTTTTTTGGCTCGCTCTGTACTTTGATTTAACTGAATTTAGCAAGAGAGATAGCATTTCTAATGATTTTTTGGCTTTTTTTTTTTTTGGGGGGGGGGGGGGATTTGTAGCTGCAGCCTTCTTGCAGAATAATTTCTTCCCAACTTACGCTCTCTGTTTCGTTTCCTATACCTTTAACAGCTTTTGCTGTCACGGGTATTTTTCTTCCAGACACTTTGTCTGTGTCGTTTACTGCATTTTCAACATTATATTAAAAAAAAAAAATGTTTCAAAAATATGCTCTATTGAAACAAAAAATACGCTACGAGTTATCAAACGCAAACATTATATATTCAAACAATGTTGAATCCAGGTCCCCCCCCCCCCCATCCCCCAGGAGCCTTGAAATAACCACTCCCACCGGAAGGTTTAAGATTTTATGCGGGGTTTTTTTTTTGGCAAAAAAAGTGTAATTCCATCCTCTAGAACTGTAAAAAATCTTCCCTCCCCACCCCCCCCCCCTCCTTTCACGGAATCGCAAATGTCCTCCAGGAGGAAAATGTTTGAATTCAACCCTGTAAACCAAATACGCCGTAGGAATAAAGAATTCAAAGAAAACAAATATAAATACATACAAAGTAAAAGAAATTGCAAACAAAATTTATTGCATAAACATGCAAAAATATTTTTATGTTTATATAGGCCTAACCTGTATAAAAAAATTAATCCAGATATACAAAAAAAAAAAAAGAAAGAAAGAAAAAGAAAAACCAACTACATGGAGGTAGTAATTAAAAAAATATATACAGTGCAGAAAGCGTACCGCCCTCGAAATTCATTACTTACTTTTCAAATTTATGATCGTAGATTTGGTCCAATTTAAGGAACTTAAATTGGGCCAATTAAGGCAACTGCGCCACAATTTAAAACAGATAATCTCAAGACTAAGAACAAAAAAGAAATCAAACAAATCCGCGTGAAAAACATGTGCAATAAACAGGTAAATTTAGACATGTATATGAAAACATAACAACTTACCTTAGTTTTAAAGTATTCACTTACGTTTAGTAGGAAAAAAATAGATGAAAACAGCTAGCTTTAGGTTTTTTTAAATTGCCTGAAAACAGCACGTAGTAGGCGGGTGCTTCTTCTAATCATAAATGACATCATTCTGATGAGTATGATTTTAGCAGTAGATGGTGTCTCTTCCTGTAATTAACGGCATAATGGCAACGGTCCAATTAAAGCGGCGGTCCAAATATGGCTACTCTCCCCTATATGTGTGTGTATTTGTATATATAGTAATAAGTGTAACAAATTAATTTTAAGGGGCAGTTCCCTTTTAACCGATCAAATATGCTAGAAAACTGCTCAATTTCCATACCTTTTCACAAACAAATGAAAAGTAAATTCAATGAAATTGTTTGGATTTCTAAGTATACACTTGTTATACTTGATATTACTTGTTACAACAAACAAAAGATATTTTTGCAAAATACTTAAATTAATTATTAAATCTTAATCAAGTAACCTACCGTTTTGTTGTTTTCGGGGCGGAGCCCCCCTGAACCCCCCGTGATTTCATTAAATTTACATATGTAACAGTTTATTCATTGTGCTAGCGGTTATCGTAAATCTTAGATTGATTTTTAGCCTTATTTTTTAATACCGGTGAACAGAAGAAAATTTACATTGACGCAATTATATTAAAAGTTTAGGTTTTATGAACGAAAAAGTAATTTCCTTTTAAAAATAAAATAACTTTAATTCATACTTTATGAGATGAGGATGCATTAGGAAGTAACACTCGTCAAAAAACATTTTTACAGCAATCTAGTTAATGTTTGTCATTTAAGAATGAAAATATTTATTTCCCGATAAAATGACGTCATTTTCAACAGAGATAATTTTTCGGTGCATAATTTTGACATTTACTATCTATTCGCTTTTCAAAAGTTTTTTCTTATTGAAATTTTTAATTAAAAATTAAACATGTCTGTTAGCCGTGTGCAGACGATAAACCGTGAGATATTGGTAACTTTTTTTTTAATATTAAGAATTAATATCATAACACAAGGCCCTTTTATTTCAACCTCAAAGCATATTCGCTTTGTTTTTAATATATGAGGTAAAAATCACCTTATTTTCGTATTTTCGTTTTATTTCCAATATGAAGACGTATATTCATGTCTATAGTTTATTTCATTTTCCTCTTGTACATGAAAATCTTTCAAATCAAAGTTAACTGTTTAGGGTAAATTATTATTGCGGGATTTGATTTTCCTGGTAATGGTAAAAAAAAAGAGTTAAATTTTATAGAAAAATGTCAATTTATTCTTTATGAAAATAATGAACTTTTTAATTTAAAAGAAATGTATTTGAACAAAATAAATAGAACATAGTCTGCCTTTATGTCTGGCGTAAAATCCATCTATATTTTGCAAAGACAAAAAGGTTTGTTTGTAAAAAAAAAAAAAAAAAAAATCATCCATTTTTGACGTTTATTTGACTTCAAACAATTACACATACTTTCACATCTGCGATATTTTTAGGCGTAGTTGCGTTGCTAGGCAACAGTTAAAAAAATTAAAACAATGAAATGTGTACATTCTAAAGAAGAAAATTTATAAAAGAAAATATTTTATGTTATTGGAACGCGTATATATAATCCCTCCATAAGTTATACACCGAATTTAAAAACTCTGACAAATGCATAGAAAAAATTTCAAACTAATATGAACACTGTGTGATTCCAATTAGGAAATTTCATCATCCATAATTTACCATTTAAATCCTTCAATCATATGGGTCATTTCCTTTTAACAAATAAAAATGGAAAAATCGTCTGAATTGCCATAAAAAAGCATTATTGTGAAAAATAAAATATCCTATATTTTCCGAACGAATGAACCAAATTTAACCAAAAACTATACAGCTAGGTCCGGGTACCTCATCAACATGCCCAGTGAATTTCAAGTTAATCGGATGCTTTTTGCGGCAGTTATCGCGGAACAGACAGACAGACTAACAGACCGACTAACAGACTGACTAACAGACAGACTAACAGACAGACTAACAGACAGACTAACAGACAGACTAACGGAAACCAAAACATTTCGTATCTCCACAGTAAGCCTTCACGGACGTTTCGGCAATTACGAACGCACCTAAAAATGAATCATCAACTGCGAAATCCTATACAAATATTTAACGGTATTTTAACGATTATTATTATTCAATAAAGGTGGCATATTTATAAACTATAAGAAAAAAAGTCGAAAGTATTTTTAAAAAGATTATAATAAATATATTTTTGCCTTTAATTAAAGACGCACTCTCAGAAACACTTTTAAGCTAACTCTAACGTTACTTGTATCACGAACCAGTAGTTTTCACCTTTTCAATGAGAAAATAACTCGGTTCAACTATAGCGACAAAAACGATAGCAGAGAGGCGAACAAATGTTTACTTTGAAGCCACGATATAATGTCCCCCTTAGTTTCTATTTATTTCTACCCCAAATCAACAAAGATCATGGTAGGTTGATTTCTGAAGAATCAAGAGATGAAAGAAAATGGATCAAATCGTTTGGAATCGGTGGACTACTTCAAACTAATCGATTTATCTTCGAATAAACGAGATTAGTTTCCCTCTGCTTTTCAAAATGTAGATTATTTCCTGAAAAACATGAGATGAAAGGAAATTGATAGCGTAATTTGTAACCTATACAGTTTATATAAAATTTAATCGATTTATTTTCAAATAAATTATCCTAATTTATTATTCTGTTTAACAAAAAGCATTTATTTTCTTCTTTTTTATGTCATTTAAATTAAATAAATATATTGCATATTTATAAAAATTTTACACAAAAGAATTTCCTATAAATTTGTGTTTATGACATGAAAATAGCTCAATTTATTCTATAATGTTGAAGTTGTATTTTTCGTTGGAGATATTTTAATTATAATGTAATTTTTGCTGCTTTTTGATTATAGAGGATGTGGCATTTTTTATAAATCTTGCTGAAATTTGGGCGGCTGAAAGTGGGATTTTTTGTCAAATGATATAGCAAACAGCCATGAAAACAAACCTGACAAATTTTTATGCTTATTTATGTACGTATAATATCATCATCATATATATTAAAACGTAAATGCATATCTATAAGATCGCGATCAGTAAGAGCAATATTGACACATTTGCGCATGCGTCAATTCGAAAAACCTCTTTAACTTAGAGGAATATTGAGCGAGTCCTTGCTAGCGCAGCGGTCAAAAGCAGCAGTTTAGCTCTGAACTTTAGCAGTTTAGCTCTTAGCCTTTTTGTACAGGACATGAGTTCGAGCATAACGCCCAGCAAAATGATTTCTGCAATATTTTTGGCGATGATTTTCAATAATGACATGTTTTATTAGCAGGAGAAGTTGTATGATTTTTATTTTGTTATTATTATTATTTGAATGCTTTATAATTAAATACAATTTAATACGCTACAATATTTAAGAAAATCATTTTTTATTTAAAATATTTTGCATGTAATAATTAATTTGCATTAATTAAATAAATTGAGCAGATGTACAATTTTTGTTATATTTTCTGACGATTATCAAGTGTTAATTGTTGTGTGGCAGAAAGAAAAGATTGCCATTCTTTTCCGTAAAAAAGAAAACGGAAAGAAAGAAAAAAAATATTCATATAAGAATTATAAAAGAAATTACTTTGCTATCCATGGTTTAATATTTGGGCAATTCCATATGTGACGGAATGACATTTTGAGTTGTAGAATTAAAGTTAAAGCAATTATCCTGAAGCTATTTTCAAACAGAAATTGATTTTTCAATTTGCACATGACTGTAATTGATTAAAAGATTTAAAAAAATCTGAAACAATTTTTATCTCACAGGCTATCAAAGCCTGAGAGTTTATGTGCCCGCCGCGCGCCGGTTCTGTCATGTATGTACGTATGTACGTACGTAACGCTATAACTTTTGATAGAAATATCCGATTTCCTTCAAATTTTTTTTCCAGGTTCATTCAGATAAGGCGCTTCTCTTATTAGTTTTTGGGGTTCATTAATTAAGGATAAAGGGGGAAAAGGGGGCTAGTCCCCCCCCCCTTAATTTAGATAAATGAGTTTTTCATGCAGAAATGTTCAATTTGTTCCAAATTTTGTATACCGATTTATTATGCTAAGGAGCTTCCCTGATTAGATTTGGAAGCTCATTACTTAAATATAAAGGGGGGGCTAGCCCCCCCCCCCCTTAATTTAGATAAATGGTTTTTTCATGTAGAATTATTCGATTTGCCCCAAATTTGGTATACCGGTTTGTTATGTTAAGGAGCTGCCTTGATTAGATTTGGAGGTTCATTAGTTAAGCATAAATGGGGGACAGGGGCTAGTTCGCACTCTAATTTAGATAAATGGATTTTTCAAATAGAATTATTCGATTTGCTTCAAAATTGATGTACCAGTTTATTCCGAAATGGCTTTCTTCATTTGATTTGAAGGTTCATTGGTATATATAAAAATAAGTATAAAAGAGGAAAGGGGGGCATGTGACCCCTCCCCTTAATTGGGATAAATGGGTTTTCATGCAGAATTATCTAATTTAGTTTAATTTTTTTTCTAGGTTCATTCTGATAAGGAGCTTTTCTGATTAGATTTGAAAGTTCATGGGTTCAGCATAAAGGGAGAAATGGGGTAGCTAATACCCCCTTAATTTATCGAAATGGTTTTTTTCATGCAGAATTATCTGATTTGCTTCAAATTTGTTTGCCAGTTTATTATGTTAAAGAGCTTCCTGATTAGACTTGAAGGTTCTTTGGTTAAGTATAAAGGGGGGAAACGGGGGCTAATCCTTTTATTTATTTTTTGAGGGGCAATATTCTTTGAAATATGAGTATAATATACAATTAGTGTGAATAGCTTGTGAGCTCAATGCCATCAGTTTAACTGGGCAATTTTCCCTTTCTTTTTACATATTTTATTATTTCATTTTTGAGTAATTTCTTATTGTGTGACGGAATGACATTTTTGTAAACATGACTCTAACCTGTTACTTAAAACTGGAAAATTTTGTTAATTAGGAAAACATTCAGTTTTTAAACTTATACGTATCTTAAATATCATCTATAAGCAGTATAAAATTATAACTTAGAGCAACCTATCTGTACTAGGGTTGCAGTTATTAACTGTCATTTGACATGAATGACTGAAAGTTTCTTAAACGTTTATTAAAAAATATTGAATAAACTAAATAAATCTCACAATTATTTTATTATCCAGAGTGATCGTAAGAAATTACATCACATAACTATTTACATTTGATAGCTTTTTCAAAAACATATTGAGCACGATTACCTACTATTTAAGATGTCGGCTAAATACATAGAGGTGTCAAATCTATTTTATCAACTATACATCTGTCTTCTTTCTCTGGAAATGTAAATGCAAGTTTTTATTGTCCTGTTTCTTCAACTTCAGCTCTTCAGTTTCTGAATTGCTTTCTGCAACAGTTATTTGTGCAAGGTATTGTCGTTTACTTCTTTTCCCATAATATGTGGCCAAGCAAAATGAGCCCACAGCATAATCTTTATTACAGGCTACTATTTCTGACTGAATAAAGTTCCCTTTTTTCAAATCATTTGTTTCGAATTCATTTGAGTTTGAAAATAATTTGATTTTTACTAAATATTTATTCAGAACACTTAGATGGTGTATATCTCTTGTGCCTGGAATTGCTACTGTAACAAGTGATCAGCTGGCTTCATTTACTTTTGCTTTAGCTTCAATACTCTGACTGGATAAGTACAAAACATTGATTACTTGTTGTTTTGATTTAATGAAACCATAACATTCTTCTGCAGTTTGAATGTTTGGGGTACTTTCAGCAAGTAGTAACCTTCTGAATTTGCTATTCAATTGGGCACCTATTCCATCAATCGCTCCTTTTCCATGACCACTTGCAAAGAAATTACATTCTAGTTTTTCTAAAGAAAATTCTTCATGCAAAACGTTACTGAAGTGAAAGTATGTTTTTGTTTAAATTGGCTGGATGAACCATCTGAAAATTTATTATTTTCTTAATCTGTAGATGAGAAGACTTTATTTCATTAAATTGTTAGCCGAAAGCATGATTCTGCAGTATATTTATCATGGGAAAGCTCGTCAGATATAATTGCGACAATTTATATGGCAAAGAAACACTGTTTTGACATTCCGTCAAAAATCATTGTCATACCGTAACAGGAAAATTGTCATTCTGTCACACTATTTATTGTGAAATCATTATATTATTAGTAAAAACTAAACATATTACATAAATAGCCATTAGATACTTGCTTTAAATTAAAAAATTAATAAGATCGATGTAATAGTAAAATCTATTCATCGTTGTCCGGTCATCCAAGGCTGTCGCATAGATGGCTGGTGACTTCCCCAACATCGTTTATTAGTGAGAAATTGCAGACTCAGGCATCGGCCCGAGTAGCTCAGTGGTTAGAGCAGCAGTCTTGTATACTGTGGTCCCGGGTTCGATTCCTGGCTCTGGCTAATTTTTCACTTCAGTTGAGTTCATTGTATTTATTGTATGTATGTCTGTATAATATTTATACATACCTTTAACTGTTGAATGCAGGCGTTATTTATGTGTATGTGTGTTTTAATATATATTGTAGTATGAGTGTTTTATTATAATTATCGTAGATCGATGTAATAGTAAAATCTATTCATCGTTGTCCGGTCATCCAAGGCTGTCGCACAGATGGCTGGTGACTTACCCAACATGGTTTATTAGTGAGAAATTGCAGACTCAGGCATCGGCCCGAGTAGGTCAGTGGTTAGAGCAGCAGTCTTGTATACTGTGGTCCCGGGTTGGATTCCTGGCTCTGGCTAATTTTTCACTCCAGTTGGGTTCATTGTATTTATTGTATGTATGTCTGTATAATATTTATATATACCTTTAACTGTTGAATGCAGGCGTTATTTATGTGTGTTTTAATATATATTGTAGTATGAGTGTTTTATTATAATTATCGTAGATCGATGTAATAGTAAAATCTATTCATCGTTGTCCGGTCATCCAAGGCTGTCGCATAGATGGCTGGTGACTTCCCCAACATGGTTTATTAGTGAGAAATTGCAGACTCAGGCATCGGCCCGAGTAGCTCAGTGGTTAGAGCAGCAGTCTTGTATACTGTGGTCCCGGGTTCGAGTCCTGGCTCTGGCTAATTTTTCACTCCAGTTGGGTTCATTGTATTTATTGTATGTATGTCAGTATAATATTTATATATACCTTTAACTGTTGAATGCAGGCGTTATTTATGTGTGTATGTCTGTTTTAATATATATTGTAGTATGAGTGTTTTATTATAATTATCGTAGATCGATGTAATAGTAAAATCTATTCATCGTTGTCCGGTCATCCAAGGCTGTCGCATAGATGGCTGGTGACTTCCCCAACATGGTTTATTAGTGAGAAATTGCAGACTCAGGCATCGGCCCGAGTAGCTCAGTGGTTAGAGCAGCAGTCTTGTATACTGTGGTCCCGGGTTCGAGTCCTGGCTCTGGCTAATTTTTCACTCCAGTTGGGTTCATTGTATTTATTGTATGTATGTCTGTATAATATTTATATATACCTTTAACTGTTGAATGCAGGCGTTATTTATGTGTGTATGTCTGTTTTAATATATATTGTAGTATGAGTGTTTTATTATAATTATCGTAGATCGATGTAATAGTAAAATCTATTCATCGTTGTCCGGTCATCCAAGGCTGTCGCATAGATGGCTGGTGACTTCCCCAACATGGTTTATTAGTGAGAAATTGCAGACTCAGGCATCGGCCCGAGTAGCTCAGTGGTTAGAGCAGCAGTCTTGTATACTGTGGTCCCGGGTTCGAGTCCTGGCTCTGGCTAATTTTTCACTCCAGTTGGGTTCATTGTATTTATTGTATGTATGTCTGTATAATATTTATATATACCTTTAACAATTATATTATTTTTACAAGTGTTCTTCAAGAATACTATTTGTACACAACTGCAAGCATTTTACGTTTCAGCCATGTTGCTTATTTGGACTGATATCAGTTGCAACTAAAATAAAAGTTTTGAATCTAATACATTAATTTGAAAACTTCGAAAATATTTCACTATATTTTTAAACTTAATTTATAAAAATTATTTAAAAAAAATTTTTGATCAAAGTTGACACTTGTAAGGAATTTCCCATTTACAAAATAAATAAAACTGTAAAATAAAATTCTAGTAAAAAATTTTTATATTATAAATCATTAGTTGCATGAAGTTTCAAATTTAGGTTTTAGAGAATGAGACTGATAAAATTAAAATTCATGGCAGCTTTTAATGGTTGTGCAGTTTAAAATAAATAAATAAATAAAAATAAATATTGTTATTTTTTCAAAAAAAAAAAATAAATAAAATAAAATAAAAATAAAAATAAAAAAGAAAATGAAAGAAGAAAGAAGAAAAACAATACCGCAGTAAGTAAAAATAAATGCTTTACCCAGTATCTTTAGGTAAATTTCTAATAAAAAGCAAGCGTAATTGGTTGCAAATTATAAACTTAAAGTTCTTTCACTTCATTGAATCTTTTAGACTGATAGCGCTCTCTATCGCCTTAAAGAAATAGCGATCACTTATGCAATATAGAAATTTGTCACGATTTTAATAATTAATTTAAAAGCAACTAATTTAAAATTCAAGAATTTTTCTAATGAAACATTTAAATTATTTGCCGTCAAATCTTGACGTGCACTATCTAGTATATACACTGGTTATCAAAAATTAAGGAAAAGTCACAAAATGCCAATTTTTAAATACGGGAATACTCAAAAGGAAGTGATATAATTCGAATAATTACTATACCTGCAGAACAGCTAGTCCATATAACATCTCATTCAGGTCACACATGGTCACAAGAGTCACAGTCACTACGGCGAAACAAAAAATAGGAAATTTCATACGTCTCTTTTATGAGTCTCAAATGACTACTATATGTGACTCCACTGACAGGTCACTGTGACTGCTGCTTTGTGGCGAGTCACCAGGTGACTTTACAATGTCATTTCATTGAGACTCTCGTGTGACTCTCATCTGGAGACTCAATTTCAAACTCATTGTGAACGTTGCATTATGATAAATCACCAAATAATGTCAAATTAAAGTCACATGGTGACTTTTCACCACTTTTCACAGTGGTGACTATACAGTAGGGTTTCGTCACCATTTGAAAAAGTCATGTGACAGAAAGTCACCATGTGACTTTAATGTGACATTATTTGGTGATTTATCATAATGCAACGTGCACAATGACTTTGAAATTGAATCTCCAGATGAGAGTCACACAAGAGTCTCAATGAAACGACATTGCAAAGTCACCTGGTGACTCGCCACAAAGCAGCAGTCACAGTGACCTGTCAGTGGAGTCACATATAGTAGTCATTTGACTCATAAAAGAGACGTATGGAATTTCCTATTTTTTGTTTCGCCGTAGTGACTGTGACTCTTGTGACCATGTGTGACCTGAATGAGATGTTATATGGACTAGCTGTTCTGCAGAGATAGTAATTATTCAAATTATATAACTTCCTTTTGAGAATTCGCGTATTTAAAAATTAGCATTTTGTGACTTTTCCTTAATTTTTGATAACCAGTGTATATATATATATATATATATATGTATAATTATTATTGTTTTTATATACAAATTACTTTTGTTTGTATAAATATAGATAAATAACTTCTTTATATTAAGTAAATTGTATAAATATTGAAAAAAAAAATGCTTGTATATATAAAACTTTGCCGTCAAATCCGACTGAGATGCTCCCATCCCGAACCGATAGTCACGTGATCTGAAGTTACTATCATCCTCTTTCTTTATTGATCTTTTTAGGCAGTTTTGATTCGTTGCACTTCGCTTCCTCATTGGCTGACGAAGTTAGCCGTCAAATCCTTGCCGTTTTCTTTTCAAAATTCATTATTTTTTGTGCCAGCTTCTATTTTTATTAACGTTTTCGATTCCTATCCTTTTTATTTTTGGATTTATCTGATTTATATATATATATATAAAAATGTATGGCTCTGGGGCCTTTTCCATCTTTCCCCACGATCCCTGGCTAACTCTACCATCCCAATGCTCTAGAATTCGTAAGGAATTCAATACTGCTTAAACACCGAAGCACTCTGACTCATTCGATTCTTCAAATCCGATAGAGATAAACAGAAGCATAGCGACTCCGGTAGGTACTCTTGATGAACTGCATTGGTACATTGGTACATATATAAAACAGTCAGTAGGTTATTAGAAAATATGTTGTTAAATTTCCTTCGCCCGCCCGGGCCAGTTTCTCTATTTCACCGAGGCCCCTATACTGGAAAAGTGTCTAAATTTTCCCTCCATCTTTTGTAAGTAGTAGAGTTGTCTCTGCCTAAGGTCTTATGGATTAGTATCAATGACAACACGCATTGTCTGAAAATATAAGCTGATGCCATAATTCGATTACATAATGTCAAAGATTTATTAATTTGCAATTAGCCATCGCCCCCTGAGTACTAGGCCTGAGTGATGACACAAAAATGGGGGCTATTGTAAGCCGATTTTTTTCAGCGTTTGCACGGTTCCTTGAATTTGAATATCAATAATTTAAAAAAAATTCCGCTCTATTTTTCTGAGATTCAATAAGTCACAAAAACTTTTGAAAAATGCTGATGTCAGCTATTTCCTATTCGTGTAATTATACCGAAGGCATATGCTGCATTCTGCTTTTCTTGATATATGGTTTTCTGAACAAATGGAAAATCTTTGCTGGTCTTGGAAGTGAGCCGCAACGTCGTCTAAGCTGAGGCATCTGTGGCAGCATTGTAAGGTTACTTACATAGTTTCTTATTGGGAACTCATTGAACCCCAGACAGACCATTCTTCTTTTAATCCTTCACTGCACCGCGTGCCATATCAGGCACATATCTATAAACATTACGTTATTAATTATGTGCCATGACTTTATCGGGCATGACCGCTATCCCTTATCAGAAACAATCCAAAGTATGGAATAATACTTATTTTCTCCATGTTAGATGTGTACACTAGACAACAAATTAGAATTTATTTTTTGGAAACATAAAAAATTTCGATCAAACTATTAACGGTAAAATTTGGAATTCATTATTTTTACTGAATATTTAAAAATATTAATATAAAAGAAGATGCAAAGTGTTAGACAGACAAAATTGATTAATTTAAGCCCATTTATATGCAAAATATTGCAATATAATATTTAAAACCGTAATTTTGTATGTATGGCACACACCATAAAATATCAAATTTTAACTGAAAATTAAAAATGTAATTTTTTTACTATTTTTCCCATTATTAGGCCGATGTATAGATGTAAAATAATTATTCTTTGGAAACATAAGAAATTTCGATCAAACTATTAACGGCAAAATTTGGAATTCATTATTTTTACTGAATATTTAAAAATATTAATATAAAAGAAGATGCAAAGTGTTAGACAGACAAAATTGATTATTTTAAGCCCATTTATATGCAAAATATTGCAATATAATATTTAAAACCGTAATTTTGTATGTATGGCACACACTATAAAATATCAAATTTTAACTGAAAATTTAAAATTTAATTTTTTTACTATTTTTCCCATTATTAGGCCGATGTATAGATGTAAAATAAATTTCTTCATAAAGATAGAAAAGTTCGTGCAGTGGAGGGTTAAGAAGGTTGGCTGCAAGTGGTTGATGTAGTGTAACTGCAATGTGCATTTAGTCGTTTCTCGCTCTCACGGGCTTCATAATTTTCAGTCTTCCCTCCGACTAGAAAACATCCCCAAGTGTCAGTTCCGGAATTTGACGAGAGTGGTATTTTTCAAAAACTCTTGCCACGAGGATCAAGAAAAGTACAGGAACTATACTTCCGGATCCAATAGTTCCCGAGATACTGACACTTTTTTGTTTCGGGTGGAGAAATATAAAAAAGGGAAAACATCATGAAATTTATCTAAAGTTATCGGAGGCAGGGAATTTGTTTAATAATTTAACCTGGTTTTTCTCGATGCTTCACAATAGTGCTATCCTGATATTGTTTAGATGGAATGGTCGAACAGATAAAAATTTAAGCATCGAAAAACTAGGTTCTGCTATCAGCCAGTCCTTCTCCCAGCTGTATCAACAAAATACCTTCAACCGCTGAATGTTTACTTCTTCCAAGACAATACAAATACTTGGTAAAGAAAATAGGCGAATATTCAAAAACCCACCGAAGTATTTGCAGTGATGTTAACATTATTACTTTAAAAAGTATATTAAAAATACATCATTTGGCCTACAATCAAAACGAACTGCTATATAAACTATACGTAACTTTAACTAATTTCAATGAACTGTGTCAATGTGCTTTCCAAAAGGCTTGAATGCGAATCACGGATCTAGTCTTTCCATTAGTAAAATATGTATGCTTCACTCTTACTAAACGCATCTGCGCTGACTGTCAAACAACAATGCCTTCATCGTTTGGGTCTGGTGTTAGAAAAACTTGTGCTTTCAACATCTTTACGCGGAAAAACACCATCACGATTAATTATAAGACAAAATCCCTGCCTGCGACAGCTTTTGAAAGCTTTTGACAGCTTTTGTCAGCGACAGCTTTTGAAAGCTTTTGACAGCTTTTGTCAGCGACAGCTTTTCTCCTTTCTTTATTTCTCTTCTACTGAAACAGAAAAGGGTTCATATTTCGTGCGTTATTGGATTCGGGACCATAGTTCCAATACATTCTTGATCCTCTTGACAAAAGATTTCGAACGATACCATGCTCGTCAAAATTCAGAAATGGCAGGTGGGTCGTTCCTTAGTGAGTGGATTGTCTTCTTTATTCCTAGAATTCCTAGAGAGATATTCACATTTTTAAATACTGACGGGGAGAAAATATTATAATATTTTATAAAACTGTCTAATTAACGGTCAATTTTTTTTTTCAAGTGAACCTATTTAATGTTAAAATTAACTTAGTTTTTCTACCTGGACAATCATTTAATGAAATTATATTACGTTAGCATATAAATTAAAATACAGGGTGTTCATAAAAAAAACTTCCCCGATCAATGAACCCCTAGCGGTCTAACCGCTCAACCAATCGAGAAGAAACTTTAGATAGACCTATTTGAAGATATGTGCTCTAGATCGTACTGATTTAAAACAATATAGCTCTCACGGTTATGGTTACAGTGAAAAAATGTCGAAAATTTCGAATGGCAACACCCATTCCTCAGCGCATTGAAAAACTATAAATGGCTTTGGAAGGATACACGTACGATGAAAATTGTCGGCGTAAAACACAAAAAAGACCATTGCAAGGAGCGAAGTAGTGGCTACAAGACGTGTTTTTCAGTAGCCGATTTTTTTTTTCACTTGTGAATTGAGTAATGTTGTAAGATTTGCTTTAAAATGTGTTTTTGAGTTGTATTTGTGCACACATAGTGAAAATAAAAATGTAATAATTTGTGTTAGAGTGCTGAATACTACGTTACATAGGAACTGATTAGGATTAATTGCCACAATATTACACAGGCAATTTTAGTCATACGTGTATCGGTCCAATACCATTTATGGTTTTTCAATGTGCTGAAGAATTTGCGCAGGAAAAAAAAGGGTGTTGTCATTCGAAAAATTCGAAATTTTTTCACTGTAACCGTAACCGTAAGAGATCTATTGTTTTAAATCATCACGTTCTCGAACGCATACCTTCAAATAACTAAATCTGAAATTTCCTTTCAATTGGTTGAGTGGTTAGGTCTCTGGGGGTACATATATCGGGGAAGTTTTTTATGACCCCCCTGTATATACAGGGTGATTATAATTAAAGTTTAATTTTCAAAATGCTGTAAAAAAAGAGGCACTGGTCAGAATGACTTCAAATTTGAAATGAATAAGCTGGAAGAAGGGGGAAACGGTATGGCATAAGAAGAAAAATGTTCCAAAGTGTCTCAATAGATGGCGCTATAAGCGGCAGAATGAAAGTGGATTCGGCGTCAAGTGACATTTAACCGAAATACGACGGTTTTGTCATGAGTTGCACAGTAAACCAACCGTACTGTTCAATGTGCATGAGTGTTTCGGTTGTTTTACGGAAAAAATGACTTCCAAATCAGTCAACAATTGTGGTACTGTTAGTGGAAAGTCCATCCACCACTGCAAGGTCGTACCACATTAGATGGAAAAAATCGGTTTTTAATTGTCCTTGGGCCAAAAACCGCATAAAAAACACATAATGATTCCTTTTTTAATTGCCATTTGGCCAAAAACCGCATAAAAAGCACATAATGATTCGGTTTTTAATTGTCCTTGTGCCAAAAAACACATAAAAATCACTTAATGATTCAGTTTTTAATTGTCCTTGGGCCAAAAAAACGCATAAAAAGCGAATAATGATTCTGTTTTTAATTATTGCTAGACATGCGATGAGACAACCGATAACAATTATCGATTTCAACTTGTGGCGGACAATGGTGCACAGCATATGGAACCTGTCTGCCGCATGTCTAGCAATAATTAAAAACAGAATCATTATTCGCTTTTTATGCGGTTGTTGGCCCAAGGAAAATTAAAAACCGATTTTTCCCATCCAATGTGGTACGACCTTACCGTGGTGGATGGACATTTCCACTAACAGTACCACAATTGTTGACTGATTTGGAAGTCATTTTTTCCGTAAAACAACCGAAACACTCATGCACATTGAACAGTACGGTTGTTTTACTGTGCAACTCATGACAAAACCGTCGTATTTCGATTAAAAATGTCACTTGACGCCGAATCCACTTTCGTTATGCCGCTTACAGCGCCATCTATTGATACACTTTGGAACTCTTTTTTCTTATGCCATAACGTTTCCCCCTTCTTTCAGTATATTCATTTCAAATTTGAAGTCATTCTGACCAGTGGTTCTTTTTTTTACAGCATTTTGAAAGTTAAACTTTAATTATAATCACCCTGTATATCATCGCCATATTGCAAAACTTAAAGGCATCAGCTTTCGACAGATAGAAATTCAAAAACCAATGCTACTAAGGTCTACTGTGTAGCATCCAATTATATGCCATTGCTCCATTGAGACTTAAAGAAGCAACCTTTGCATCTTTATCAGACATCTTGGAAGATAATATAGTATTGGTTTAAAGTTAAATTTGAAATATGGATATCTTAAAAAGACGAGTGAGATTTCAAACTTAGGATGAAAACGTTAGTTTCAACAGCTAATGATACAAATTACAAACAGCTGAAGACGCAAATAACTTAAACACACCATATCAATTTGATTTGTGATATTAATTATTTCAGAAAAAATGGCCTTTATTTTTCTCGAATCATTTTCTCAAACTTTTTCCTAATTTCTGCCGTTTGTCCTCGTTGAACATTAATAAATTGTTTGTTATTGCTCTTGTTAGTTAGATTTGAATGCTTCTTTAGCAAAACATTCTAAACAACCTACAGTGTTAAAACACTATACTTAAAAATAAGTAAATTGTACTAATTATTGAGCACTTCCCGATCTTAAAATAGCTCCGAGTACTTAACTCTTCAATTTGGAAAACGCATGTATTCATTTTTTTGAGTACATACAGGGACTCGAAAATAAGTATGTATAGAAATACACATACACTACAAGGGAAAAATAAAGCGAACTTACAAAGAACCGACAAATCACCATTTTTAATTATGGTAATTTTGAATTTCGAAGAACTACAATCTTTGGAGTAAAGAACAACGAATTTACTATTTTAATTCTTGAAGTTTTGTGTATGAGCTACCCCGTGATTTGAACCCGAGTCCTCTAGGGGTGGAGATCAGTATTGTATTGACTGTGCTATAAGAGCAGTTACCAGCTGCTTCCAAATGACACCTTTTATGAATCAGCAAAGGAAGATCTCTAACAGAAGAGATGAATTTTCCCTTTCTTAAATATTCTAATTTCTAATAAAACAATTTGTAAACAAAAATTTTTTTAAACATTTCTAATGAAATTGTAAATAAATTTGAAAAGTGTGTATTATAAATTAAAAATTATAACAAACATAGGCATATCTTTAAATAAAAGCTTGGAAATCCCTACTGTCAATACGGTATAAGAAAAGAGTTTATCAGAAAACTCATATTTTTGAGCACATAGGATTTAAACATGAATATTAAGACTTAAAAATACAAAATATATGTATTCATTTCTGCATACATTTATAAATCAAGTGTATAAGTATACACAACTTCAAAATATCATGCACTCGTTTCTAAATTAATTGTACTTAAAAAAATCGAGTACAAAGAAATTTTCATTTTTTAAGTCGATTAATGCTCCTTTTTGAAGCAATTGTACTTAAAAATATGAGTACATAGAAATGCTCATTTTTAAGTAGATTATTTTAAACAATGTACTTCTTTTTGAACCAATTGTACTTTAAAAAATACGAGTACATGGAAGTTCTCATTTTTAAGTAAATTATTTTTGAGAGTGTAGGCGAGGTTATCAGAAAATAAGACATAACCTTATGGGAATGCCTCTGAAAAATGAAATTATTCTTATCTTTCTCTTAAACTTAAAAGTGATAGAAGATATATTCATATAATCCCCTTATCAAGAGTTTTGGATACCCATTTTCTCCCTCTTTCTACTGCAGAAAAACATCATTAGAGTTCATAGCGAAAAAGAAACACTTAGTAGTCGACAGATGTAGTATGCACAGAAACTGCATCTCTTCATCTTTCTTCGCCTTATGTGAGATATGTTTTAAACCAGACTCGCAAGCACTTATGTTCTATTCTGGTTCGCGTTATAAACTTATAAACATTATAATTGACTGTTACACTGAACACTATTTTATCAGACTTTACTTCCTTGTAACTTTCATAAATATCCAATTATGTATAATTGGTTGATTACCTCAAAGTGCCGAAAATACATCCATATGGTTATCAATTTTAATGATGTAACACGCGCGGAAAAACATATGTAATATTCACTTTTAAAACGTCCTCACACAAGTGAAGACGTACAAAATGTAATCTCTTTCTTAGTATCTCTAATTAAACTTCTCCTTTTTCCTTTCCTACAATATGAGTAGTTTCAATGAAGTACAGACACAATAAACCGTCTGTTACATGATTCCTATTTTAAGCCTGATGCACTGAGACCTGAAGGAGTAAAGATATACGAATATATGATGATACGGGATACTCCATAATTCTTAGACGCCCTGACTAACCGCGAGCTGAAAAACGGATATCTATACATAGAAGGTAAGGCCTTTAATTATTCTTTTATTGTTGTGATGAGGCATCGCGCAGTTTGCGTTTATAGTATATGAATTAGTGAGGAGCGTGTGGATTCACCCCAAAAACTGTTAGACTCACAAATTTTTCTAACATATTTTGATTATGAGACTGATTTAATGTCTCATTTAGTAAATTAAACAAATATAGATATCCATTTAAGCAAATTAAGCCAGATAAATAAATCTGGTAGTCAGGTGAAGGAAAAAGTATCTAATTGACTTAAAGGAAAGAAAAATTATGGCTTACGCAAAAGATAGTGCAGCCATTGAAAAACTTAACGCCAATAACTATTCTTGTTGGCGGTTTAAATTAGAAATGCTTTAATTAGAGAGGAGCTATTTGATGTCATTACCGATCAAGCTCCAGACCCTTTGACTGAAAATTGGAATAAGAAAGACAGGAAAGCACGGGCACTAATCAATCTCAGTATTGAAGATGGGCAGATAATTAACATCAAACATTTAAACACGGCTCGAGAGACTTGGGACACTTTGAAAAATATTCACGAACGGTCCAATCTCTCAAGCAAATTGCACCTCCTTCGAAAATTGTATAGCACAAAGCTAAACGAAGGAGGGAACTTAATCGCACACATCACGAAATTAATGGAACTTATCGACAAATTAGCTGCGATCGGAGAAAATGTTACCGACTCTCATATATCTGCACTCTTTTTGTGCTCATTACCGCCGTCATATGACACATTGATTACGGCGTTAGAGTCGAGAAATGAAGATGAATTGACGCCCAGCTTTATTAAAAGCAAATTATTTGATGAGTATACTCGTAGAGTTGAAAATTCCGAAAACTCGGAACATAGTACTAAAGCATACAAGGCTCGAGAAAAATTAGTTAACACAGACCGCAAGAGAGGTAACAAATTTTGTTCCTATTGCAAAATGAAGAACCATTCGTACAACGATTGTTGGTTCCTGAAACGGAAAAATAATAATAATCCAGTACAAAATAATAAATTTTACAAAAATAAAAATCACACCACCTCTCTATGTTTTGAAGAAAATGCCCCGGCCAAAACCGCGAAACCGCAAGATACAAGACAGATAGGAAATGAAAATAAAAATGTTGCGTTGTTAATTGAACGACCCGCAAATAAACAAACTTTTATTATCGATAGCGGAAGCTCTAGCCATATTGCCAACTCCAAAGAAATGTTTTCAAATATGACTAGCGACACAGAAACTAACGTAACAGTCGCGAATGGCAATAAACTAATTTCATATGGCTCAGGGGAAATTGTAATTCACACAGGAAAAAACAACAGGCAGATTATACTTCGTGACGTACTGTTTGTGCCTGAAATCGAAACTAACCTGCTGTCAGTAAGCAGGGCAACGAAAAACGGATGTCAAGTTAAATTTGAAAAAGATACATGCGACATTATACATAACGATGAAGTAATTCTTCAAGGTAGATTAAAGAACAATTTATATGAAGTACAAGTAAACAATGATAATCAATTTGAAAGCAATCATGTAAACATTACGCATAAGTGTTCAAACACAAAATGTATTGAGTTGTGGCACAGGCGGTTAGGCCACAGAAGCTACGAAACAATTAAAACCATTGTACAAAAACAACTAGTGAACGGAATTACCATAAACAACTGCCGACACGACAAAGAATGTGAGGTATGCATAAAGTCCAAAACCAACGACGCCCCATTTCCCAAATCGGGTGCACATAGAGCCACGAAAAGGCTAGAATTAATCCACAGTGACGTATGTGGGCCGATAAATACACCCACCATAGGGGGAAAGCGGTACTTCATAACATTCATTGACGACTATTCCAAATTTTGTGTTATCTACTTAATGTCGAAAAAGAGCGAAGCATATGAAAAATTGAGGGAATACATCTCAACCGTCAAAAATAAGTTTGGAAAATTCCCAACCGCCATCAGATCCGACAATGGCGGGGAATATGTCAACGATGAATTAGAAAACTATCTTAAATGTAACGGAATCGAACACCAGCTCACCGTACCATACTGTCCAAGTCAAAATGGCATTGCTGAGAGGAAAAACAGGACACTGTTAGACATGACTAGAAGCATGTTAAGCGAAGCGAACCTCCCACATAAATTATGGGGAGAAGCAATCTGCACCGCAAATCATTTGCAGAATCGCTTGCCTTCCAAATCTATTAGCACTACGCCATATGAGCTTTGGCTAAACAGAAAACCAAATTTAAGATATCTTAAAGTATTCGGCTGTACTGCGTACGCATACATCCACAAATCAAAACGCGGCAAATTAGATGATAAAGCAGAGAAAGGCATTTTCGTAGGTTACGACAACCGATCGAAAGCGTACAGAATATTTACTAGTGACGAAAGAGTCATTTTAGCTAGAACCGTAAAATTCGCGGAAAATAACATGGGTAATATAAATGCTGATGAAAGTTCAAACACGAATGAGTTAATGTCAGAAACAAACAAACACACACGACAGACTGACACAAGCGTAATCAAATTTGATCTAACACAAAACCAAAATTCTTCAGATACACCATCCGCGTCTCAACATACACAACAATTGAGAAGATCTGAAAGGCATAATAGAGGCGTGCCACCGGACAGGTTTGCCTATGCAGTCCGGCATGATCCGGTATATGAACCGAAAGTTTGGCACGACATGCTAAACATTGAAAACCCACAAGAAAAAATGAATTGGATTGAAGCGACACGCGACGAAATAAACTCGCTTATGAAAAATGAAACATGGTCTTTGGTAAAACCACCACAGGGAGCCAAAGTAATTGGATCCAAATGGACCTACAAGGCTAAATATGATGAATCTGGGAAAGTAAAGCGTTACAAGGCGAGATTAGTAGCTCAGGGATTTAAACAAAAATACGGGGACGACTTTGACGAGACTTACGCCCCAGTAGTATCCCACACCACCTTAAGATGTTTCCTCACTGCCGCAGCCTATCATAACATTAGTGTCAGGCACATCGACATAAAAACCGCGTTCCTGCACGGAGACCTAGAAGAAGAGGTATACATGTCACAACCGGAAGGGTACGTGAACACAAACGAACCCGATAAAGTCTGTAAACTTCGAAAGGCCATATACGGGCTTAAACAGGCAGCCCGGGCCTGGTACACAAAAATTACTGAATCTCTTAGAGAACTAAATTTTATGCAAAGCAAGGCAGACACCTGCCTATTTACACAAGGACAGGGGGAAAATATAGTCTACGTAGTTGTGTACGTAGATGACATTCTCATAGCGGGAAACAATGCGCAAATTGAAGAAGTAATAAATAAGTTAAAAACACAATATACACTTGAAGATTTGGGGGAAATTAGTAATTATCTTGGGATAAAAATTAAGAAAACACATAACGGCTTTAACCTTAACCAAACAACAAAAATAATGGAAATCGTTAAAAGGTTTGACTTAGAGGAATCAAAACCTTACGGAACACCCATGGAAACGGGCTTCTTAAGATCAGAAAAGGATAAAGATCCAATGCCAAACAACATAAATTATTGTAAAGCGATAGGCGCGTTATTATACATTGCAACTATAAATAGGCCAGACATACTACTGGCTGTAAATGTTCTTAGCAGAAAGAACGAAAATCCGTCGGAAAAAGACTGGAAAGGTGTTAAACGACTGATCAGGTACCTCTGCCACACAAAGGACCTAAATCTCATAATCAGCACTGAATGTACACCAATTTTGGAAGTGTACACCGATGCCGATTGGGCCGGTGATACGCAAACACGAAGATCAACATCAGGGAATTTATTCCTTCTTGGGAAAAATCCGATACAATGGATAACCAAACGCCAAACTTGCATTGCGCAATCGTCAGCAGAAGCTGAATACGTAGCCGCAGCAAACGCTGCACAAGAACTTGTGTGGATAATAAAACTTTTACAAGATTTGAATTTACCACAAAACCTACCCGTAATTGTATATGAAGATAACATATCCTGCATAAAAATGATAGAATCTGAAAAATACACCAACAAGACAAAACACATCGATCTAAAATATCACATGATTAAGTATATGAAAGAAAATGGTACCATAGAATTACGTTATTGTCCGAGCAAATCTATGCTGGCAGACATTTTGACGAAGCCAGAACCCAAGCCTGAATTTCAAGAGAACAGAGACAAATTAAAATTACAGATCAATCTTGATTAGGGGCTTAAGGGGGAACTTGATAGAAGATATATTCATATAATCCCCTTATCAAGAGTTTTGGATACCCATTTTCTCCCTCTTTCTACTGCAGAAAAACATCATTAGAGTTCATAGCGAAAAAGAAACACTTAGTAGTCGACAGATGTAATATGCACAGAAACTGCATCTCTTCATCTTTCTTCGCCTTATGTGAGATATGTTTTAAACCAGACTCGCAAGCACTTATGTTCTATTCTGGTTCGCGTTATAAACTTATAAACATTATAATTGACTGTTACACTGAACACTATTTTATCAGACTTTACTTCCTTGTAACTTTCATAAATATCCAATTATGTATAATTGGTTGATTACCTCAAAGTGCCGAAAATACATCCATATGGTTATCAATTTTAATGATGTAACACGCGCGGAAAAACATATGTAATATTCACTTTTAAAACGTCCTCACACAAGTGAAGACGTACAAAATGTAATCTCTTTCTTAGTATCTCTAATTAAACTTCTCCTTTTTCCTTTCCTACAATATGAGTAGTTTCAATGAAGTACAGACACAATAAACCGTCTGTTACATGATTCCTATTTTAAGCCTGATGCACTGAGACCTGAAGGAGTAAAGATATACGAATATATGATGATACGGGATACTCCATAATTCTTAGACGCCCTGACTAACCGCGAGCTGAAAAACGGATATCTATACATAGAAGGTAAGGCCTTTAATTATTCTTTTATTGTTGTGATGAGGCATCGCGCAGTTTGCGTTTATAGTATATGAATTAGTGAGGAGCGTGTGGATTCACCCCAAAAACTGTTAGACTCACAAATTTTTCTAACAAAAAGAAAAAATAACTGCCCACGAATATTTTCGTTTGTTACAGATTATTTATTAAAACATCCAACTAATGATGTAAATTTATTAAACACACTAGAATAATTTGATCCGTGATATTTATTCTATCAAAATCAAGAAACTTCAACTTTGTCTAATCATTTTCACTAATGTAGCAAAACCATTTATCTTTAAATAACTGATACTGTTATTCACACTATTTTTCCACTTGGAAAAAATCTCCTTAGGACTATTTAAGTGCACTTAAGTAATATAAAACAAACGTACAGTTGGATAATACATCACTAGAGGTTATATTTCTTTTCCTTTTATTCTTTTTTCTCTTTCCTTCTCCTGATCTCGCGATCTGTTCCGTTGTGTTATTGGATTGATCAGCCCAATCAATGCGAAAAAAAGAATAATCGCTACACCAGATTTATCCCTTTCAAACTGATCGAAAATCCTTTATTTTCATTAAATATTTTTTTCTGTGTGTTTTCTGTTTCATCCAGAAGCTCAGTTTTTCTACTTACAAGTAACTTAGTTTTCCTACTTTGACGGTATTTTATCGGAATTATATTACATTAGCATATAAAATTAAATATATATATATATATATATCATCGCCATATTGCAAAAACTTAAAATCTCTTGGTATCGGCTTTTTTAAAGTCTACTATGAAACATCCAATTATATGTCCTTGCTGTGTTGAGATTTAAAGAAGTAACCTTTGTATTAGATGTAAATTTCCAACTGGGCGAAAAAATTCCGGACCAGGATTCGAACCAGGGATCTCCTGGCTGAAGCCGCCAGTGCTCTACCATCTGAGATATCCCGGACGAATCTGGTGGAACTTTTTCACCCAGCTAACCTTAATGATTATAGCATCTGGTCTGAACCTGGTACAGCTCAACATTTGAGCTGAACCAGGTCCGCAGGTTCAGCGTAACGTAAACTTACGCTGGAAACGTAAGTTTACGTTTCCAGCGATTTCTGGAGTTCCATTACCTGAGATTTATTCTGTTGAGCTGAGCCAGGTTTCAGACCAGATGCTATAATCATTAGGGTTAGCTGGGGGAAAAGGTTCCACCAGATTCGCCCGGGATATCTCAGATGGTAGAGCACTGGCTGCTTCAGCCAGGAGATCCCTGGTTCGAATCCTGGTCCGGACATTTTTCGCCCAGTTGGAAATTTACATCTAATATGATTTATTTACCAATTAGAATAATTGTGTAAAAATTAATCTAGTGTAAGTAACCTTTGCTTCTTTATCAGTCATCTTGGAAGATATGATAGCATTGGTTTAAATTTGAAATCTAGATATCTTAAAAAGGCGAGTTAGATTTTAATCTTCGAATGAAAACGTTAGTTGCAACAGTTAAAGAGGCAACTTACAAACACCTGAAGACGCAAATTTCTTAAACACACCATAATAATTGGATTCGTGATAATAATGCTGTCAGAAGCAACGGCCTTTACTTTTCTTGAATCATTTTCTCAAACTTTTTTCTTGTTACTTCCAGTATTATTCCTTATTGAACTTTATTAAATTATTTGTTATTGCTCTTGTTAATTAGATTTGAATGTTTCTTTGGCCGAACATTATATAACTTAGAAGAGGTTATCAGAAAAAATAAGACATACCTTAATGAAATGCCTCTGAAAAATAGAATAATTTTTATCATTCTCTTAAACCTAAAAAAAAAAAAAAAAAAAAAGAAGGTTTCCATTATTTTTGTTTGTTTCAGATTACTTATTAAAAAATCAAGCTGAAGATACATCCAACTAAAGATGTAAATTTATTGAATACACCAGAATAATTCGATAGTCATATTTATTCTGTCAAAATCAAGAAACTTCATTGTTATCTAATCATTTTCAATACTATATCAAAACCATCTATCTTTAAATAACTGATAATGTTATTCACACTATTTTTCCGCTTGAAAAAAGTCTTTAAGTGCCCTTAAGTAAATATAAAACAAACGCACATTTGGATAATACGCACTAGATGTTATATTCCTGTTCCTTTCATTCTTTTTTCTTTTTTCTTTTCCTGATTTCGCGGTCTGTTCCGTTGTATTGTCGGATTCATCAGCCCATCAATAAGAAGAAAAGAATAATCTCGACAGCAGCTTTATCTCTTTTAAACTGATCTATAAGTGTATGAAAATGGATCAAATGTTTGTGATTTATGCTAAATTGTCTTGACAAATACTAAAGAAGTTGAAGTTTATTAGTTTACTTTTTATCTCAGGACAGATGGTTGACTTTCTTGTACTACAATAATTTTATTCATGCTGGTTTCTAACATTTGGAATACTCAGTTGGGGGAAAAAAGGGCCGATCTGTTTTATTATTTCTTCTCTAAGAATATTAACGGATATTTACATTACATGTATATATAGCTATTCCAATAAACTTAATAGAAAAGCACTATTGTGCAAACTGTGTTTCTATGGCAATATCTCTGTCAATATTGGAAATACTTGCATGATCTGATGTTGCTTCGGCACTTGGATGTTTACTTTTTTCAATATTCCACTAATACTTATGAAGAGTTATTACACCATTTCATGTCAAACTTTCAATGTAATGATAATATTTCTGCATTTTTTTGAATTTCTATATAAATATTTCAAACATAATGTCAATATTTATCTAACATCCGTATTTTATTGAAAATACTTCTGAGGAATGCAATATTAGGGCATTATTAAGCTAAATATAACCAGTATTAGTTTGCCATTGCATTAACAGTGTCTGTCATCATGACCATATATGAATCGTCATATCTTTTTATTATTGCACGCATAAAGAATACATTATAACACATATTTTTTTTTATTTGTTCGTTTGTTTGTGTGCGTTTGAATAGCTTTTATTAACAGCAAGAAAGAAAAATTATGCATTAAGCATAGATTATGAAACACTTTCCAACTCTTCTTGTATGCTTTAACTTAACTTCGTTATTTAGGGAAATAAGGTAAATAAGACAGCTAAGTAAACATTTTAGAAAATGCATAAAACTTTTAAAAAACTGATTTTAGCAGTCACCGTCCATAGCCAAATATTTATTCCAATTCTTTTAAACAGCCCTGTATTTGATCTGTAGACTGATATATATATATATACTATACAATCGGAAAATTTAGTTTAGCAAGAAACCGCATAACAGGTTGAAAATTCTTTTTCAGCAATTTATACTAACAGATGGAATCATACTTGAATACTTTTGTTCGCTCCTGTAGTTTACCTATTACCTTTATCATACGCCACTATTTAGTTGAAATTTAATTCAAACTAAAACACGCTTAAAACCACTGAAATCACATTTCCAGAAATTATCATTCATAGACGGCCATGCATCCAATTTTTTGCGTGACTCTGTATATCATTTTATCAATATTCTGCAAACATTTCTTAGTATACTAAATGCAGTTCAGCTTAAAAATGCACAACTCATTTAAAAAACACCTTTAAGCAATTTACACTCATACTGAATAACCCTTACGAATTCTTTTGTGTAGCCATGTATATGAACTATAGTATTTATACACATCATATAGTATGCACAAATATAATGAAACGTAAAAGCATGTATCATAATTAAAAATGTATTGCCAGCAATAATCTCTAATATACAATACTTCGGATACAATATACTATCTGAAATCCTTTGTGTGTCCCCGTAAATGCTATGCACTTCGTATTATACATGAAATAACTTATATTAAACCTCAGCGATGTATATTATTTAATTTTATATTAAATAATTTAACATAATTAAAATACGCCGCAAACAATCCCCCCTCCCACCTATATCATTATGTAACGGAATTCTCATGTGTGGCCCTGTAAATGAATAATAACTATTCTTTGTACCGCATGAAAGAATTGGATACATGGCCGTATATAAATGATAATTTCTGGAAATGAGATTTCAGTAGTTTTAAGAATGTTTTAGTTTGAATTAAATAGTGGCGTGTAATAAAGGTACTAGGTAAACTACAGGAAGTGAACAAAAGTATTCAAGTATGTTTCCATCTATTAGTATAAATTGTTGAAAGAGAAATTTCAACCTGTTATGCGTTTTCTTGCTAAACTAAATTTTCCCATTTAGTATACATATCAATCTACAGATCAAATACAGGGCTGTTCAAAAGAATTGGAATATATACGTGGCTATGGACGGTAACTGCTGAAATCAGCTTTTCAAATCTTTTATCTGTTTTCTAAAATGTTTACTTAGCTATCTTATTTATCTTATTTCCCTAAATAATGAAGTTTTGTTAAAGATTTCTGGAAGTATTGGAAAGTTTTTCATAATCTATGCCGTATTATTTTTTTTTCTTGTTTATTATCGAAAAGTGTATAACGTTACGCTTAGAACTGAAGCAAATTTTGTGTATATGTTTTTGACTATGGTTGACAGATCCAAGTTAAAAATGGGGTCATAAGCCCTGAAGGGGAGCGCTGTGTTAAGGATTTTCACGATTTTTTGCCGTTTAAGTCAACAAGTAATGAATATTTTTTGACGAAATTTTATATTTTGGTGCAATATCATATGCCGTGGTTTCCATAAAACTGTGGAAAAAATTGGTCTGAAAGTGTCAGTGTGATAGCGAATCTGGTTCGATTTTCAGAATTCTTTCTGTAGCTTTTGAAAAAAAAAATCCTATTAAATCACCTAATTATCCAATCTAGGTTTCATTTGCATATTTGTAATAAAGAAAATTTTTTACTTTTTTCATGTACTACTCGTTGATTAGACTTCATAAGGAATCTTTTTTACTCCCCCTCCCCCAACGGTTTAAAAAATATATTGAAAACAAAACTTGAAGTGTAACCAAAAAATAAATAACATATATGTTATCTACTTATTTTTAACACTTTCGGACGTAGTTGAAAATTGTCTACGATTTCGCTCTGTCTGTCTGTCTGTATGTCTGTCCACGCTCTAACTCACAGAAATATACACCGATTTTCATGTAATTCAAGTATGTTAATGATGTTTACTATAGCGTGTTCGGTATTGAATAAGAAGCGTGTAGCATAAATAGTTCATTTACAGGGGCACTCAAAATAATTCTGTTACATTATGGTCAATGAGTAAAAATCATTTGCAGCGTATTTTAATGGCATTACGCTATTTCAAATGTATTTAAATTGATATAAATCACTGAATTTCACTGCAAGAGGATTACGATAGAATAGGTCATTCATAGCATTTATCGTTCATTTGCAGGGACACACAAAAGAAATCGGTTACAGTACAGTCTTTGAGCAATAATTGCTGGAAGTGCCTTTTAAAATTCGGTATGCGTTTTTAAACATAACTCATTTTTTGCGTGTTACTCGTTTTGTATAAATTCTTTACCTCGCATACAGGGCTGCACAAAAGAATTCACGTACCATTCTTTTTATTAGCGGAAATTGCTGAAGGGGAATTTTCAACTGTGAAACATGTTCCTAACTGAAATAAATTTTTGCATGCATGTACATTGAAACCTCTTTGTGCGACCACCTCCCTGAACGACCATTTTTTCATGGAACGAAACTTATTCCCATAGGCTTAATACTAATTTCACCTCCATTCAGAGACCATCCCAGTTGAACTCCCTCCGTGAGCGACCCATTTCTTTGAAGAAAATGAAACAAATTCCATTTTTTCCTAGTCGCTTGAAGAAGGTTTTATTTGAAAAATAATTCCGGAGAGCGCATTATTCATCAAACTTCTAAACTAAGTTTAGAATCTTTTTTAATAAATTCCGGTAACTTTTAAATGTTTAAACCCCTTTGTTCCTTTTTAGGCAATGAATTTAACTCTGATGACAAATTAGGAATGAAGGTCAATAAACACCCCTGCTTCATTCTGTCAGAAAATTCTCAAAGAAATAAATAAATTAATGAAATCATCATTATTTGTACCCGTCCAAAAAAAAAAAAAAAATTGCATTAACTTGCTCAACTTCGGAAGGACTTGGAAATAAAAGTTATAAAAGATACGGTAAAATCAAAGCAAACATCAATGTATTCATTTTTTTTTTTAACTCTGCGGTAATTAACTTATGTAATTAACTTTTACTTTGATGCTTAATTTCTTTTTCTTAATGTGAAAAATAAATTTTAGTAACATTAATTGTTACATTTTTTTAACAATTAAAATCTAGATTTAAACATGACCTCCATTAAGCGACCACCTCTCGAAACGATCAGTTTTTATTGGAACGTAACGTGGTCGCTTTAGGGAGGTTTTACTGTAGTTAATAGATACATATCTATATATCATATACAGGGCTGTTCAAAGCATCCGGATAATTTTCCGACTGTAGATGGGATTTGCTGAAATTAGGTTTTCAAATGTGTTATGCGTTTCCAAATGGTTCAATTAGACACCCTATTTCAACTTACTAAACGGTGAAGTTTTAGTCTAATATCAGACGAAAGTCTTTTTACCCGACTGAAAAGAAGGTTTACGTGTTTCACGTGTATCTGTGCATGTGGATTTCTTTATACCCTCGAAACATCCCAACGGCTGGATGGATTTTAATGAATAAGGTCACTATCAATTCGTCGTAACGGCCCGATGGTTATAGGCTAGGTTTTGTTTTTTTTAATTAAAAATGGCGGTAGAGACAAAAAAAATTATGCTCCTTATTGAGTGGCATATTATTGGATAGGTCTTTCAAAATGAAGACTATGTTTCATTGACTATTTTACAGTCAGAAGCTCCGTTAAAATATTATACAACCTGAAATTTGTGCAGGTAGGATCTCTAGCTTTACTGAAACTCTAACCATCATAGACATCTATGATGGTATGTGGATTTCTTTATACCCTCAAAACATCCCAACGGCTAGATGGATTTTAATGAATGAGATCTCTATCGATTCGTCTTAACCTTCCGATGGTTATAGTCTCTGTTTTGTTTTTATAAATTCAAAATGAAGGTCGTAACATATAACATGGCGGTAGAGACGGAAAAAAAAACATTACGCACCACAGTGGCATATCATTGGATAGGTCTTTCAAAATGAAGACGATGTTTCATTGACTATTTTACAGTCAGAAGCTCCGTTTAAATATTACACAACCTGGAAGTTGTGCAGGTAAGATCGCTGGCTTTACTGCAACTCTAACGTTCATAAACATCTATAGACCTCATCAAAACAGTGTTTATAGATAGGAACTAACAATTACACACGATTTAAAAGTCATCATTACAAGTAAATAAAAAAATAGGTAAGTAATATAAACAAGTAATATAAACAAGCAATATAATTAAAAAAAAATTAAGTCAATTCCTTCTTTGGTCAATAAGAGAATTTTCTTCTTTTCTCACGAGTGGCGCTTAAAATGCCTTAATCAAGAAGAGGGCTCTCTCGGTCTGAAAATACCGTGATCAAGAAGAGGGCTCTCTCGATTATTGAAAATGAATTAATTTAATTTAATTAATGAATTAATACTTAAAAAAATTGGATTAACACAAGTTTCATCCACTACAAATTTTAAAAAATTTATTTGAGCTTGATTGGATGAATAATAAGTATTTTATTAACGATTGAAAATTTGAACAAAATATATATAGCGAAAGTGTGAGCTAATAGTAGAAATTGAAAAAAATAGTTTGACATTGATGAGAAATAATTAGTTCGATTTTTACGCAGTCGAGTAATTTTTTTTAATTTAATTGTTTATTGCAGGCTTTGTTCCCTACATGTCATCCCTACACAATGCTTAGCATTGTGTAGGGATGACATTTAGGGAAAAAAAGCATCCAAAAAGACGCTCGTCTGACATTAGCCTTAACAACATGTATAATAATCACTTATAAACAAATTGAGCTATGCTTCAAAAAGTGATAAAATATCTTTATTTAGATTGACGAACGTTTAATCGCACAATAAATTATTCTGCTATTTTTATCCATCACGATTTTATTTACCATCCATTATCGGGAATCAATAGAGATATTTTTACGCAACGAGAATATTTGTAATGATTCAGTGTCCCTTGAGTTACCTAAAATTTGCAAAGAGATGCTATGCAATTTTAGTAATAATAGTAAAAATTAATCCAAACTCACAAATATCCAATTTCATTTTATTTTATGTTTGCACTGATTTTCATTATGCATGATGCCTCGTGACATTGTTTACCAAGTTATTGTTTTAAATTTTGGGAAAATATTTCTATTTTGAATTATTTTGAAAATGTCGCCGTTTGTGCGATGAAAGGTTCGCCAATCTATTTAAAGATATTTTATCACTTTTTATAACATTATTTAGCTTAATCCGATGAAGTTTTGTTACATTATTCTGAATGTGTTGGAAAGTGTTTCCTAATCTATGCTTGACGCGGGATTTTTCTTTTTTGTTTGTTTCTAAAATGCGTAGTTAAAGAATTTATGCTTTTGAATTACAGTCAATTGGGGTAACTTTGGCCCAAATTCGGATAACATTGGCCCACATTTACGAAACTTAGGTTCATGTTGCCATGGTGGAACCTTGGCGAATTACTTACAATGAGCTTTCAACCTCACGCTAGTGCTGCTACCTTTATTTTGAGGCCAAAACCTTGCCGATAACTAAAGTGATGCAGCACATTTAATCTTTTTTACTTTCTTCTATCTTTACAAGAAGAAAGTATTGGATTCATGAAAATTTTCGAATTCCGGTTTTCGACGGATTTACACGTTTTAGAGGTCAGAGAACCCGAAAAACATGTTTTTACAAAATGTCTGTCTGTGACTCTGTGAGTCTGTGTCTGTCTGTCTGTGTGTATGTGACACAAATTTTGTGGTCGCTCTATCTCAAGAACTAATGCACGGAATTTAATAAAAATTGATACTCAGTTAGTCCCTAATACAAATGGATGCTGATTAGTTTTTGGTGCAAATCGCTCAACAGATGGCGCTGCTATGCTGCATTTTGTATGATTTCCGAAATGGCTCTATCTCAAGAACTAATGCACGGATTTTCATAAAACTTCAGATTATGTTAGTTCTTGATAAGACTTGATGCTGATTACATGTTGGTGCAAATCCTCAACAGGTGGCGCTGCTATGCTGCATTTTTTACAATTGCCGCAGTGGCTCTATCTCAAGAATTAATGCACGGATTTTCATCAAACTTCAGATTCAGTTAATCCTTGACATGAATTGAAGTTTTGTACAGTTTGGTGTAAATCGCTCAACAGGTGGCGCTGTTATGCTGCATTTGTCATGATTTGCGCAATAGCTCTATCTTAGGAACTAATGCACGGATTTTCCCCGAACTTCATATTCAGTTAGACATTGACACATGTGGATGATAATTAGGATCTGGTGTAAATCACCCAATAGGTGGCGCTGCTATGCTGCATTTTGATGGATTTACACGATTTCATGGACAGTAATATCTCAAGAACTAATGCACGGAATTTCATCTTTTTAGAATCCTCATGATGAGCATAGATGCACTGTGATAATGAATTTTGAAGTATTGACAAGTATGAGATAGAAGAAAGTTTTGTGATGGCCACAACATACTAGTTCTCTTTTGGGCCAATGTTACCCTTATGAGTCAAAGTTACCCCAATTGACTGTACTAATGTACATGAGAAGAAACTTTTGGGATTGGCCTATCCAACTAGTATATTTTAATTTATAGCAGACTTCTCTGATTTTTTAAGATGAATATTTTTATTTAAATATAGTGGTACACTGGATATGAATTTATTTGTTAAATATTCAATTTTAATTGATTGAATATTTGCGTCACTGCGCAGTATATGGTTAAAGTTTTAATTAACTTGGTATTTTTTTAGGTTTAATACAGATTTCTTCGATCATAAATAACTATATGACAATATTTATCCAACCACTTTCCCATTACTGTCTTTATTGGGGAGTTGAATAACCCTGTATCTACTTTTCATAGAAAATAAATTGACTTTTTTAGATTCTTTCAGTATTTTATGGCGTTTTGTTGCATTCATATATTTTTTAAATGTATCTACAGTATATGATATTCAGTTCTATTCTAAAATAAAAAATATATACTCATCAGAATGAAAAGATTACCTTTTAATAGGAGAATCATAAAACTTAATACCAAAGTTAGTATTTAATAAAATACGAGGTTTTTTAAACAACTTAACATCGAATTTATTATTTCATAAAATGCGAGGTTTTATCATTATTATTATTGTTTTCTTGGAAAAGTTAAAAGTAAAATACGTTTGATGTTAGTAAAAATGTTGCGACATCATTAGTTACATTTAAGGTACAGTCAGGGGAGAAAAAGTAAACACCACCTAGTATCTCTGCAATTAACTATAATAGAAGAAAATTACTGGTTGGTATCAAACAATCCAAACAATTGGAAATAAAGTCTACTTTTAAATTATGTATATAAAATTTGCTTAGATGGCCATCTATTAATCAAATCTAGACCAAACTTTGTTTTTTTTTTTTTTTCAATGAAAAACCCAATTTCGACAATATTATTTTAAATCTTTGGTTCAAGCTATGCCAAGAAACGAAATTTCAAGACATTTGGATGATAAGTTTTTGAATTATAAACCTTCAAAATTTAGAACTTCTAATCTTATATTACAATTTTATATAATTATTAATATTTCCTGAAATTATAATGTTAATGTGATTTTTTTTTGTGGTTATAATACTAAAAAACCCAAACATTGAATTTGTAATTTAAAAAAAATTCTAATATGAATTATGAATTATGAAATTAATATTCGAAAAAAATATGAATTGCAACCAACAATGTTTTCGTTAGATTTATATTTATTATGTCTTGCTTTAAGGAAATTCTCAATTTCAAATTTTTATTCCAAGCTGCTTTCGAATTATGATTAAAAAACGTAAAATGATGGTTTAAGGGAACGTCTATGATGTGCAGTAAAGCATAATAAAATATATGTATATATTACTAATTTTAGTGGAACATTCGAGTTGGCAATAGTCGAAACATATTAAGAGAGTGAAATGGTACTATTGGCAAGAAATAATTCATTAATAGAAGTGACATTGTTATTCTGCAGCATTTCAAAAATTGAGTACGGAACTTCAATTTTCATACAATCTCCTAAAATAGACTCATTTTAAAATAATTTATTTCTCTGAAACTAATCGTACGAATTTAAAATTTGGATTTAGGCTAATTGAAGGTCGTAGAATTTATTTATGATGTCAAACTTGGGTATTGCAATTGTTCAGATTTTTATTAATATCTCCTGAAATTATAATCCTAAAATGCTAATTTTTTGTATGGTTATAATACTAAAAATCCCAAACATAAATATAATGAATTTCTAATTTTAAAATTTTTATAACATGAATTATGAAATTCAGGGGACAGTTTACCTCAAAATTGGTCACAATATATAATTTTTTTTTAAATATTAAATGTAATCCTGTTTAATTGTGAACATTTTGACACCTCATTTTTACCCATACGGCAATTATATCGAGCGAAATTGTAAATTTTGTTAATACACTCAGCGCAATTATTCACACAAATTAAAAGTTTAAATGGCTTTTTCTCCATGTTCATATTTTCTTCACTTTCATGTTTTAAAAAAAGCAAAGGCTTTTCTTGTATTTGAGATAGAAATTTAAACTTTTTTGTGCATATTCTTTATTGTATATGGGATAAATCTGCGCATGGAATTAGCCTTCGGGTTTTGTTTTGTTTTTATATAAATAAAAAATGTATGAAGACTTGTTAGATGTCATCGTTTTACACTATATAGATCAGTAAATGAATTATATTAAATGTAATATTAGATGTATCTGTAATGTGTAATGCACATTTGAAAATTTTTTTAAAAATGCACAAAAATATCAATATTTAAAAAAGTAGTAGGGATTTTTAAAAAATAAAAATTTTTAATTAAATATGCAGCTTAAGTTTTTTTTTCAATATATGTACTTTTAGTTGAACATTGAAATGATGTGAGTTCACCATTTGAACCGTATTTTTTAAAATAAACAAATTGTTGAAAACGTAAATTTTCCCCTTAATATTCGAAAACAAATTTTGAATCGCAAACTGCAATTTTTTTTATAGAGTTATATTTATTATGTTCTGCTTTATGCAAATTCTCAATTTAAAAATTTTATTCCAAGTTGTTTTCGAATTATGTTTAAATAACGTCAAAATGATGATTTCAGCGAAAGTCTGTGATGTTCAGAAAAGCATAATTTGAAAAAATATATATATATTTTACTCATTTTATTGAAACTTTTAGGCTGGCAATAGTGGAAACATATTAAGCGATTGAAAGTGTCATATTGGCATGAAATAATACATTAATAGAAGTGGCATAGTCATTCTATAGCATTTTAATAATCGAGTGTCGAACTTCAATTTTGACACAGTCCTAAAATATGCTTATTTTAAAATAATTAATTTCTCTGCAACTAATCCTACGAATTAATATATATATATATATATATTTAAGCTAATGAAAGGGTGTAAAATTTATATTTATGGTGTCAAATATGGCTTTTGCTATTGAAAAAGAGATAGTTTGGGTTCGTTTTGATATGTAGTTGGTTCCATAAACAAATTTTATATACATCATTTAAAAGTAGTCTTTATTTCCAATAGTTTGGTACCAATAACTTTCTTCTACAGTAATTTGTTACAGAGTAGTAGGGGGTGTTTACTTTTTTTCCACGGCTGTACATTCATTGGAATAAAGAAAGAGAAGAAAATATAAATTGAAGAAAAAGATTAGGCTCGATAGTTTACACTGAGGAAACAAAGTAATATTAGTATCCAGATCGGAAATAGTATTTAAAATTTAATTTTATATTATGTGTAGTAAAATGCTCGAAATGTTAAATGTAAAATTATACGTTCTATTTATAACAGTCACTTTACAGCCGCCATGACATTTCTTTATAAAGTACAAACTAAGAAAAATCATAGCTGATATAGCTTTTCTATTATTATTACGACAGTATTAATAAATATATTTTACCATTCTAAAGGTTAACAAATTTCCCTCTGTTTGAAACCTTTTTATTATTGTCGAATTCTGCGGAAAAAGTGAAAATCATGTTATCATTAAAAAATAGTATAATGCTCATTCCATAAACCGTTAGAGATAAAGTTTTGAAAATTGTGCATTTCCCTATTTTTCTGGAAAATATCTTGACTTCTTTATTCAATATTGAAATGATATATGTCGGTGAAAGTAGATATTGTTTTTTTGTTTTTTTTAGTGCAATGAAAAAAATATTTTTGGAATAAACATTTGAGGAAATAGAATCTTAGAAACATTTTGTCTGAAAAAATATTTATATTTGTTCTTTGTTTGGGAAGGATATAACTGAATTTGCACCATAAAAAATTGCATATAGAAACTTCCAGGGAAAATAAAATATTTTACTTAAAGTTATTGGTGAATGATTTTTTCCAACAAATGTTATCTGATTTCCTCCATTTTTTCTATTTTGAATATTTGTTTCAAAGTGGCTTTCTGTGCACTATACTATTTTTCAGAAAATAAGAACTAAATCTAGACTGAAATATACAGGGCAATTCTAAATTATCTGATAAATTGTTTTTAGTGCGCTATAAATTCTTATTAAAAAGAAATATGGAATTTATTACACCAATGGGATTACTCAATTATAATCTGAGCCATACGCACAATAAATTTCTTTTCGATATTCTATTTCCTTAAAATCTCGTCACTGAAAAACACTGAAAAACGCTGAAAACAATATAAAGTTTACTCAGTAAACCATTATAAAGAATGATCTTAAAAGAGTGCATTTCGCTATCTTTTTCTGTTTTTTTTTTCTCTTTTAAATTCAAATAAGGAAGTGCAAGTATGTATTGAATATGTAAAATGATACTGTGCATTTATTAGGGTCGCATTGACTCCCATGTCACTCGCGGAATAATGCCCCCTCCCCCTCCGACTCACACACACTCATTAAAGTAGGTTGGGATAGAGGTAAACCCGAGTCAGAGAGCGGAATATCCACCAGAAAAATTTAAAAACTAAACTCAATATGTTTAACACATCAACTAGCGTGTTTGATAGAGTTCAGAAGGTGGAGCAATGTATAGCTTAAAACACATACTTGCGGGCATTCTGAATTCAAAATTGCACTATTTGCTTTTGGCACTCTATATTTCAGTTTTAAAAGTTATCTTCTCTTGTTGGTGTCATCTTGGCATCGGTTGGCATTATGTTTGGCATCGCTTATAGTTCACCTTCTTATTACTTGTGAGTTTTCTATTTGTTTTATATATACTGTAAGTAATAGCTCTACTGTAAATAACAGCTCATTTAATTGTTTATGTTGAAAGTAATCACACTTACTCTTTGACGTATGTTGCTTATAACCGTAACTGTATAATTATATTAGTGTACACTGTTTGGCATAGCGAACGTTGTGTTAAGATATGTCATGTAGCAGTGATTTAACTAATTTTAACCCTAGAACTACCGAAAATTTTACTCAAGTTTTATAAAAACATTCTACACCAGAATTTTTACTTAAAACTATTTAATTTGTTTATTTAACTTATTATTGTCTGATTTATAAATTTAGTTTGTTTTGAAGAAATTTCTGGTTTGAATAAATATTTTGAATGTACATGTCGGGTCCATTGGACCCTTCTGGTAGACAGAGGGTTAAATGAAACTTTACTTATGTTTATTATCGACCTCTGATGCAATTATTAACTTAACAGTTTATAATTTATTTAAAAAAAGAAAGAATATTGTATGGTTCTGGAGGCTAACTACACCCCCTCCTCCTTTCCCTCAGTCTTTGCTTATTGATATAGACCATTCCCAATGCTCAGGAATTTATTCGCAAACTCCATCCTTGCCAAACTTTTCTACGCACCAAGATCAACCGTTCCCAGATCTTCGACGGAAGCAGACGCCAGCATTGCGACTTGCGTAGGTATATCAAGAATTTTGCATGGGTACAGTCATGGAAAAAAAAGTAAACACCCCCTACTAACTCTGCAACAAATTATTGTATAGAAGAATACAGGTACCAAACGACTGGAAATAAAGTCTACTTTTAAATGATGCATTAAAACACATAAATTAACGTCTGAAATCCATTTTAAATTATTAAAGGTACGCATATATTAAGACCGACTATAAATACAATTAAATACAATAAACCCAACTGAAGTGAAAAAGATTCGTGTCCCCAGGTTCGTATCCTGGCCCCGGCTCACAATTTTCTTTCCCAGTTGATTTTATTGTATTTAGTTGTATTTATAGTCTGTCTTAACCCTAGATCTACCGGGAATTTTATTCAAGTTTTAATAAAACGTTCTACACCAGAATTTTTATTTAAAACTATTTAACTTATTTATTTACCTTATTTTTGTCTGGTTTATATACTTAGTTTATTTTAAAGAAATTTCTGGTTTGAATGAATATTTTGTATGTACCTGTCGGGTCCAATGGACCCGTCTGGTAGACGGAGGGTTAATATATGTGTACTGTAACGACCGAAAAGTCCCGCAGCCTGTTTTGTTTCGTAAGTTGCGAAACTGGTTTTGTCCAGCGGTTGTCCCTGAATCGCAGCCTAGAGTCAGATCTTGTCCACGGATCGCAGCCTAGAGTCAGATATTGTCCACGGATCGCAGCCTAGAGTCAGATCTTGTCCATGGATCGCCGCCTGGGTTTCGGAGACTCATCAGCCGTCCTCTCGTATCAGAGAGAATCTTTTTCGATATACGAAAAGAGAGCTGAAGATGTTGGGTGAGAGGTCAAGTGAAATGAAGAGAGCTAGTCGCTTGTGAGATGAAGAGGCAGTTTGGGAAGATTTTGGCGGATTGTAGACGAACTGAATTGTGGAAGTCAAGGGACTTTTTTTTTTTTTTTTTTTTTGTAGCCGGGGAGCGAGTGTGGACATGGTGGTTTTATTGACTGTGTTTTTAAAGTGATGGCTTTTTAGAGATGTGCTGAAAAGTAGTACCTTTTGTTTAAGAGTGGCGATGTGTTTTTAATGGTTGAAGAGATTTTATTTTGAAATATAAACTGTTAAATAAAGTTAACAATCGATGTTAAATTGTCGTTTATTTAGTGCTATCAAAGAACCAGACGACATCGTTACAGTATAGAGTGATATGTATTAATTGGAGCTTCTACCGAGATTGTTTTCGGTAACGTGAAGAAAAAAAGAAAAAGGTATGTCATTCTCCTTTCCTCCATTACAGTACAGTGTGCCATTAGTGTTTTTAGTTTTAGATATTTATAATTTGGGAAGTTGAATTCATTTTGGTAAAATTTTGTACCAAACTGGCCTCCGGTATTACATTTATATACGCTTTCGCAAATGCCAGCCGGTATTTTATATGTTTATTCAGAAACTCTAAATTTTGGATTTATAATTGTAATGAAAAAAAAATGTATTTTATGGATTCAGTAAAATTTTGAAACTTGAGATATCTATGAACTAAAGTGATTAAAACCAAACTGGTTTAATGGTTGAATGAAATCAAACTGATTTCAGGTTAATCTTGTTCTGTATTTAAAAAAAATATAGTGTTTAAAGCCAAACTGGTTTAATGGTTGGAAGAAATCAAACTGATTTTAAGGTAATTGCGTTTTGTACGGGGAAAAATATAGTGTTTAAAACCAAACTGGTTTAATAGATGGATGAAATCAAACTGATTTTGAGTTAATTGTGTTCATATTGTGTAAAAGTATAGAATTGCTAATACCAAACTGGTGAATTTATTAATTGATTTGAATTTGTGTAAAAAGTGGTTTAAGTGGTTTGTGATTTCAGAAATTGAAATATACTCTTAAAGTTTTATTGAACTGGTGCATTTTTTTTTTTTTTTAAGAATTGGTATATTTATGATTGAACATATGTGTTTTGGATATTTAAAGTTAATTATTTGCTTTAAAAATGTACTTATGCATTAATTTGGTGATTTTTATTATTCTGAGTACATAAATTTTGATAGCGTACGGATTTAACTTCGGTTAGTTGGTTGGTTGTCCGTTGCTCTGAATGAGTGTTTGAACTGCGTATTAGAGTGCAGAAATTGAATTTTAAGATGGCATATTTTGGAAAAAGCCGAAAAGAGGATCTGAAAGTTGTAGCAGTGGAATTAAGGGAGGGAATTAACGATGATATGCGAATCATTGATTTACGTGAACTAATAACGAAAAGTGTTAATTATGATGAAGATTTTGTAAGGGAAATGCTTTTGACAGTTGTAAATGAAAGAATTAAGCGAGAAGAGGTGGAGGAGAGAGAGAGGGTTGAGAAAGAGAAAGAGAGGGCAGAGAAAGTGAGGTCGGCTGAAAGAGAGTTTCAATTAGAAAAACAGAAATTGGAGTTACAATTAAGGAATAATAAGAGCCCTGACGATTCGGTTAAATCTAGTATAGGTTTTGAATCAAGAGTGGAGATTCAGAAATTGATGCCGAAATTTGATGTGAAGGAAGATGATATCAGTTTGTTTTTGAAACTTTTTGAGCGACAAAAAGTGGATTCCCCCCGAAAAGTGGGTTACTCAATTAATTGGTGTTTTACCGTCTGAAATTTCACAATTGATAGCTCGTGAACCGGTGGAAAATGCTAGTGAATATCAATATGTTAAGACAGTATTACTGAAGCGGTTTAAATTGAATCCAGAAAAGTTTTGTCAGAACTTTGTAAAAACTCAAAAAGCAACCGATAGTACTTGGCATGACTTTTACTATAAGATAAAAATTATTTAGAGGGTTGGTTGAATGGATTGAAGATAGAGACTTATGATCAATTAAAAGACTTAATGATTGTTGATCAAATAAAAAAAAAAGGGCACCGCCTGAATTTGAGGATAGATTTTTGGATCACTGGACAACTATAATTTCGCCAGTTGATCTTGTGGCTGGGATTGAAAAGTTTGAAGATGTAAGGAGGTGTGTTCGTAACAAAGATTCGATGCGTTATGAGAATCGAAGTGAGAAAAAACCATGGCATTCGAAACCGTGGAAAGGAAATAACCAGAGAAATGAACGTGTGCAAGATGTCGAGGATAAGGAAAACTATTTTAATGGTCGGAAGCCTGAACCAATTTTGATAGAAGAAGACATTTTTGTTGTTTTGAATGTGGGGATTCAAATCATTTTAGGCCTCAGTGTCCTAGACTTAAAAATAAAATTGAAACAGGAACTGTAAATCATGTTCGAAATAGAGCTGATGATGAATTTTTTGCACCGTACATCAGTTCTGGAAGGATAAATGGGATTCGTATTCCAATTTTAAGAGACACTGGAGCAACAGTCGATATTGTGTGTCAAAGGTATGTTTCGCCTGAAAGTATGACAGGAAAATATGTGTGGGTGCAGCATTTGTTGAACCACCGAACGACACGTTTGCCTATGGCCGAAGTTGAAATTGAATGTGAATTGGGTCATGTTAAAAGTAAGGCAGCAGTTATTAGAAATGGTCTAAATCCGAAGAGATATATTCTTGGAAATAGAACTGCTGCATTGTTAAAAGAGAACTTTCAGTTTTTAAGTGATAGTGGAAAGAACAGAGGAACTGTGAATGCAATAGTGACAAAAGCACAGTGGCGAAAACCGCTTGCTGAAAAGAGAGATTTAGTAACTTTGGAAGAGAAGAAATTAGAATTTTCGGAAGAGACAGAGGTTGATGGAGAAGTTGAAAAAGGTCTTCCGGATGTAAAAGTTAAACTTGTGGAAGAAAAACTATTGGTTAAAGAGGATGTCAAAGAGATGGAGAGGGAAGTGAATTTGCCTACAGCTCTTGATTATACGGATGCAATTTTGTTGGACCTGGTGTGTCTGTTTAAAGAAGGATTTGGGAGCGGACAGATAAAATCAAGTATTGGTGGTGTTGATAAGGCAAAGGAAGAGGAATTGGTGAATGGTCAAGAAAAGAAATTGGAATTGATTGCAAAATTGAAGGAGGAGAGATATGAGAGTTCTGATGTAGATTGTAAAGTTTTGCCGAAGGTTTTGTAAACTGAAACTCTTTTGGATTTGATGAAGGTGGATTCGAATAGATTTGCTGAGGAGCAACAGAAGAGTAAAGAATTGGCTCCATTGGTTACATTGGCCAAAAAGACTGAAACAGAATTCAAAGAATTTGGAATAGTTAAGGAAATAGAGTTGGAAAAAACTTGTGATGTTTACCAGAGAGCTGGAAACCCTAAAGACAAGAAAAACGCTCCATTGGCTTTGGTATCCATGGTATCTGAAAAAATTAGCGGGATAAATGTAGATGCTTGCGGAACTTTACCGGTCACATCAAATGAAAATAAGTATTTGATTACAGCTATGTGTATTGAATCTAGCTACCCAGATGCAGTGCCAGTGGTGAATGCTGAATCGACGTTTATATTTGGTGTAATATTGCAGATATTCAGTCGAATGATGTTTCCAAGGGAAATATAGATTGAACAGGAACTCTCATTAATGAGTAACCTGACTGTAGAGTTTTTCCAGAGATTTGGAATTAAAACTGTGTTGAACATGTCTACTTGTAGACCGAAAAGGCTGGCTGTACAATGTAGGAGACCGAGCAACAGTGTTAAAAGATTATCAGAAGTAACAGATGTTGTTAATTTCCAAAGGAAAAGGGTAGAAATGAAATAGAGAAAAAAAAGAATGAGGAATCATAAGAAAAGAAGAAAATTTCAAAATACAGACACTCTCAACCGGCCCCATACCCATAGCCATACTTATACATTGAGTGCTATTTATTAAGTTGTATATATTAAAGTGGTATTATTAAAGGAAAAAAAAGTGTATATATTATGTTTATTTATTGTCAGTATTAGAAAAATATAGAAATAATTTTGAACTATTAAGTTATGATTTAATGTTCAATATTTGTAATTGTATGATTATGTATTGAAGTTGTTTTGTCAGTAAGAAAAAAATGCTAAATATTTTTGCTTTGTATCACGTTAAGTTTACGTAAAGAAAAAAAACTGTTGATTGTATCGATATTTTAAGAAAAATTAATTTGCTTATAAGTTTGTCTGAAGTTATAGGAAATTTTGTGTGTATTGAATTGTGGTAAATTAGAGTAACCTTTATATAGTGTAATTTAAGCATTTGTATTATTACTGGCATGTTGTGAATTGCTTTATTTTTTTTTGTTTCAAAATTGCTAGTAGCTCTAAAATTTAAAGAATCTTGTTTAGGGCGGCACATTGCTGTGATGGATTGGGAAAGGGCGAAGAGACATGTTTGTGACAAAATTACCAAGTTGTTCCGGAACATTTTGGAAAAGAAAAAATTTGGTGTTCAGTGGAACTTGTCGCAACTGTTTACCTGTCCATGACCCCGTTTGGACATGTCGAAAATTTGGAGGGGGAGGAGTCTGTAACGACCGAAAAACCCCGAAGCCTATTTTGTTTCGTAAGTTGCGAAACTGGTTTTGTCCAGCGGTTGTCCCTGAATCGCAGCCTAGAGTCAGATCTTGTCCACGGATCGCAGCCTAGAGTCAGCTCTTGTCCACGGATCACAGCCTAGAGTCAGATCTTGTCCACGGATCGCAGCCTAGAGTCAGATCTTGTCCACGGATCACAGCCTAGAGTCAGATCTTGTCCACGGATCGCAGCCTGAGTCAGATCTTGTCCATGGATCGCCGCCTGGGTTTCGGAGACTGATCAGCCGTGCTCTCGTATCGGAGAGAAATTTTTTCGATATGCGGAAAGAGAGCGGAAGATGTTGGGTGAGAGGTCAAGTGAAATGAAGAGAGCTAGTCGCTTGTGAGATGAAGAGGCAGTTTGGGAAGATTTTGGCGGATTTTAGACGAACTGAATTGTGGAAGGCAAGAGACGTTTTTTTTTCTCTTTTTTTGTAGCCAGGGAAGGAGTGTGGACATGGTGGTTTTATTGGCTGTGTTTTTAAAGTGATGGCTTTTCAGCGATGTGCTGAAAAGTAGTACCTTTTGTTTAAAAGTGGCGATGTGTTTCTAATGGTTGAAGAGATTGTATTTTGAAATATAAACTGTTAAATAAAGTTAATAATCGATGTTAAATTGTCGTTTATTTAGTGCTACCAAAGAACCAGACGACATCGTTACGGTACCTTTAATAATTTAAAAAATGTATATAAAATTTGCTTAAGTGTCATCTACATATCAAAACGAACCCAAACATTGATTTTTTTTTCTATGGCAGTACCGAAGTTTGACATCATAAATAAATTCTATACCCTTCAATTAGCATAAAAACAAATTTTCATGAAATTCGTACGATTAGTTTCAGAGAAATTAATTATTTTAAAATTAGCCTATTTTGGGGCTGTATCCAGATTGAAGTTCGGTACTCGATTGTTGAAACGCTACAGAATGACTATGTCACTTCTATTAATGTATTATTTATTAACAGTGTGAACATTTCATTTGCTTAATATGTTTCGACAATTGCCTGTCCAAATTCTTCAATAAAATGAGCAAAATATATATTTTCTTCAAATTACGCTTTCCTGAACATTATAGACGGACCCTTAAACAATCATTTTAAAGTTTTTTAATCATAATTCGAAAACCACTTGGAAGAAAAATTCGAAATTGAGAATTCGCATAAACAGGACATAATAAATATAAATCTATCACAAAAATTATACGTTACATTTCGTATTTTTTCGGATATTAAATTCATAATTCATATTATAAAATTTTTTAAATTATAAATTCAATGTGTTTATGGTTGAATTTTTTGATATTCTAACCACACATAAAATTATCTTATGAGGATTATAATATCAGGAGATATTAATAAAAATATGAAAATGTAATTTAACATTAGAAGCTCTAAATTTTGAATGTTTATAATTCAAAAACTTATCGTCCAAATGACGTGAAATTTCGTTTCTAGCCATAGTTTGAACCGAAGATTTAAAATATGTTGTCAATATCGGGTGTTGCCATTGAAAAAACAAAGTTTGGTCTGGTTTGATTTCTAGATGGCCCCCTAAGAAAATTTTATATACATCATTTAAAAGTAGACTTTATTTCCAGTCGTTCGGTATCCGTAACTCTTTTCTATTATAATTAGTTGCAGAGATAGTAGGGGGTGTTTACTTTCTTTTTTCCACGACTGTTCATTGGATAAGGTTTAGGCGTTTAATATATCAGACGAACGATATGAATTCGAACTCACTTATAGTTCTCAAATCCACATAGCATATATAAAATTGAAATTGCATTTCTAATGCAATTATAAAACATCTATCTCTTGGAGTAAAAAATTAATAATGCAGCCTGAAAAATGTCGTGCCCGTAAAAAAAATGCATATTTGTTTTTTGGCTCAGAAGGATATAACTGAATTTGCATAAACAAGAAAAAATTACAAAAAGAAAATATTTTAGATATTTCGAGATATTTTTCTCTAAATTTAGAATAAAAAATGATTTATTTTTCCTTAGCGCTAAAGGTTACTTGATTTTCCTCAGTTTTTTCTCTTTTGAATATTTTTTTTTCCAAGAGGTTTTCTAGAATTTTTCGGTTTTCCTGAGAATACAAATACATTTAGGTTGTAATATACTGAGGAATTCTAAAATACCTAATAAAAATGCTCTAAATGTGCTATAAATTTCCATTTTTTATATAATGTATTAGTTTATGCGGTTATGAACCTAACATTGTGCACAACAAATTTCTCTTAAAAAGCAAAGACTTCTTTATCTTTGAAACAGAATAAAATTTTTATTTAGTAAGATATAAGAAATAATGTTTTTAAAAATATGCATTACTCTATTTTATCTGTAAAAAATTGAATTCCTTATTCAATATATAAAATGACATATACAGGTGAAAGAATTTTTTTGCGCAATAAAAATAATTTTCTTTTTTATGTGAAAAATTTACTGAATAGAGTCTTCAAAACTTCGAACCTGAAATAAAAAGGTATATACAACAGGACCAGCATCTAACGAGGAACTCGGGACACAGTAAAATGCTCGTTAAATCCAATCGCTCGCTAAATCCGAATCTAAGTTAGTAGCATGTACATAAAAAAAATCAACTTACAAGAATTGATGTCTAATAATCTTTATTGAGAAGTTGAAAAATATTCATACAAAGTGGATTGTTTGACTTTACAAAATTTCGCTTCATTTGATTTTATTCGTAAAACAATGCATTAAATTTTGCCTCATGAGTATTTTTCATTGATACAAAAACACTGTTTAAGATTTTTATTGGCTCTGCAGCACAATCACGTGTTGGTATTTTGAGTACAGTTTCTTCTGCCGAGTGACTATCAGTTACATTTTCCTGCTCCTGAGTTTTTACCACTTCCACGATAATATCCTCAGTGGAAAGTATGCCTAACATTAAGACACCGAACATTATTATACTCATCGATGTATAAAACATTGTTAAACTGCTCAATATTATTTTGTTGTAACCAGGCTGAGAGTAGCAAGTCATCTTCATCTTCAAATTCAACATCACTTATGTCAATCCATCCAGATTTCCTATAACAGTTTTGCATACAGAATTGACTCACACTTCCCCGTGCATCTGTCATCAGGTGTATAGTGTCAAGAACAGAAATTTTAAGATCCCGATCTTTTTTATTTCTCTTTGACATCACCAGAATCAATTGCTTTCTATAATAGCACTTGAAGCTGCCAATAACACCCTGGTCGAGTGGCTGTATAGGTTGAATCAGGCGATAAAAAACTAGCTTTATGTTTTTTTAAATTGCTGACCTGCTGGTAAGCAGGACAATTATCAGCGATAAGTACAATCTTTCTTTTCTGTTTTTGAAGTACCTTATCCCACTCATGCAAATAGGGTAAAAATAATTCTGAAGTCATCCAGGATTTTTTGTTCGATCTGTTAATCACTGGTAGGCTTTTACCCCTTTAAAAAAGCATCTTTGATTTGCAGATTTACCGACATTAAAAAGTTTTTTCTTGTCTGTGCGGGACATGTTGCAACACATTAACACAGTTAAGCGATTTTTCATCAATTTACCTCCTATACATTTTCTCCCTTTAAATTTCATCTTTTGATAAAGCGTTAGATTGCAAAAGACGCCGGTCTCATCGTCATTCTAAATGTTATCTTCAGCATAATTTTCACGTACATCTTTCCATGCGCAATCTAACCAGTCTTTCACATCCTTTTCATTCACACTGAAGACTTCGCCAATAATTTTTCCTGAACAAATGTTGTGACGTTGCTTGAAACGATGTAGCCATCCGTTAGAGCATGAAAAATCTATGTAGTCTAATTCAATTGCTTCCATCCAAGAATCGATACCTGCTTCTGATGGTTGCACCTGTTGTTGGATAACTTTAAGATTTTTTACCCCGAAAGAAATGGGGGGAATTCTAGAAAAACTGTTCCTTTCTTTCTTTCTTTTTTTAATCATAATTGCTATAAATATTTCATACTTCCATAATTATTTCGCCGTTAAATCCAACGAAAGTAAAAAAAATGGCTCGCTAAAAGCGTATACTTCAATACATTTATAAACATTATATCAAATAAAAGATTCCAATTTCCTTGCTAAATCCGGAATCTCGTTAAACGCCGACTCGCTATAAACGGGCTCGACTGTATATATATAAAGGGTGGTTCAGAACTATATGTCAAAAATGTAAACGCAAGTAATGGGGACCTAAATAAGCAGATTTTGTATAGGAATGTGAGTGCAGAAATGCAGAGCTGAGGCAGTAGAGGGCGCTGTGGAGTTCAGCGGATAAAAGCACTTCACTGGCTGGAATAATCATTCTCCGCATGGATTTCGAGCAACATGCGTTGTTACACGAATGCGGAGCTTGCTGACATGCATTTCATGTATGGTTTGCGCAAAGAAATGCAGCGGTTGCTCAGAGGATGTACATGGAACGATTCCCGCATAGCAATCTGCTGGATCACCGAATATTTGAGCGTTCTCATGGGGAGTTGTGCGCGAGTAGATCGTTTTATGCTTCAAGACGTGATACGGGCACTGGAAGATATCGCAGAATTCTTGCTGTGAAAGAATCAGTATTACGCACAGCAGAGGATAGTCCTTCGACAAGCTCAAAAGCTGTTGGACGTGCGTTGGATGTGAAACATTCCCTTACTTAGCCCATACATAAAATGTATAATGGTTTCAACAGGCTCGAGAGCTGTTAGATGGGCAGTGTGTGTAAGCCATACCCTTCTGCAGCCCCATACATAAAAAACATGTCGGCAAGCTCTGTATTGGTGTAATGATGCATGTTGCTCAAAATGGGAATGGCGATTCAGGTCAGCGAAGCCTGCTAAACTCAACAGCGCCCTCTACTGCCACAACGCTGCATTTCTGCACCCACATTCCTATACGAAATCTGCTTACTTAGGCCCCCTCTACCTGCCTTTACATTTTTGACATTTCTGAACCACCCTGTATTGAGGGAACGATATGCAAAATAAAAAATGTACATATAGAATAAATGAACATATTTTAAAGGAGCTATTTCTAGACTTTTTCCCCTGAAATTAAGAACGAATGTGATTTTTTCTTTTTACCACTAAATTTATTTGATTTTTCTCCTTTATTTCTCTTTTAATTATTAGTTTCAGGACGCTTTCTGTAATTTTTTTGTTCCGAAAACTTTCTGTTTTAAAAAAAATACGAAACATGTTTATGTTGCAATATATAGGGGAATTCTAACATATCTAGTAAAATTGCTGTAAATGTGCACTAAATTTCTGTCCTCTACATAATTTATAACATTTACAGAATTATGAATCCAACATTATGCACAACGTATTTTTCTTCACTATCCAGTTTCGTTAAAAATTAAAACCTCCTTATCATTAAAAAAATAATAAAATTTTTATTCTGTAAATCATTAGAAATAATGTTTTTAAAAGTGTGCACATTTTTTCTGGAAAAAATTTCAATTCCTTATTCAATAGATAAAATGAAAAATACTGGCGAACTCATTTTTTAATGCAATGAAAATACTTTTTTTCGTTTCGGGGTGAAAAAGTGACGGAATAGAGCCTGCAAAACTTCAAACGTGAAACAAAAATGTGTATTATATTTTTGGAGAGTAGGTGGGAGAAGGATATAAAAGAATTTGCATCATAAAAAATGTACATGTACAAGCTCCCTGTTTGAGAAAATATTTTAGAGAAACAATTTTTAGGCTTTTTTTCTCTTATAAAATATTTTAAGATTTTTTTCTTCCACAAAATACTATTTGATTTTCCTCCATTTTCCTCTTTTCAATATTTGTTTCACGGCTGTTTTTATTTTATGTTTTATGTTCCGAAACTTTTCTGCTTTTTTAGAATATAAAATAAATTTAGTAGCCAATATATTCAACAAAGTCCGTGACTAAGAAGATTTTGCCCCCAGGATATTTTCGTTGGTTGGGAGCGTCGCGATAATTTTTTAAATACGAGTATTTCAGATTCTACATCTTTTAAGGGGAATTCTACTTATTTAGCCTAAAATTCACGTGATTTTTACGATTTTTTTTTTTTGTGTGTGTGTGTGTGGGGGGGGGGGGGGGTGACTACAAAGAAAATATATACCACCTTCGGACTTATGCATTACATTTATTGGTATTTTGCTTACATATTTCAATTCTTGTGCGTAAAAAATACTGATAATAACTAGAAAACAGGAATTCTGATTTTTCAGTATTTAGTGTTGCCCCCACTGAAAAAAAATATATATGTATAGAAATATAGGTAATAAAAAACATATTTCAGTTTTAAGACTTAAAACACACGCTTTTATTTTATATAAAATGACGTCATTCGCATCCGCTGAAGAATTCCTCATTTACGATCCAGTCTTAAACAATGTCTGCAGTAAAGTATTCATAGGACGTCACTATCGCTGAATAATACACAAATTTAAAAAAAATAATAACAGATGTTATCACTCAAGAACTCGGCAAAAAAAAAAAAAAAAAAAAAAAAAAAAATATATATATATATATATATATATGGTTTTCTAAATTAACACAAAAGAATTATACATAAATTAGATTATTACTGACATACATAGATAAAAAAAAAATTAAAACATAATTAAAAGTAGACGCTTGGCTATTTCCATAGTTCTCACCAGTACTCGAACAGAGTCACAAAACATGCAAGAGCTGCAACAATTGAAAAGAGTTAAAATTACAGGATAGCATAATCCGCTGGAACCTGGGTAGCTTCGTTAATTGGCGATTCAGCCAAAACAGTCATCCAACCCTTAAGAAAGACACGACTAATGCATTGTGACCCTGTTCGAGTACTGATGAGGGCTATGGAAGTAGCAGAAACGTCTACCTTTAATTATGTTTTAAGTATTTTTAATATTTTTATCTCTGTGTGTCTGTAGTCACATAATTTATTATGTATAATTAATAGTTATCCAGACGTAATTATGTGTGTATTTTTAAATAACATAAAGGAAGTTTCATCAAAGTATCATTCAAAATTCCGTCAATATCCCTCAGTTTTTCAAGAATTAAAAAATTCTACGCTTTATAAAAATGAACTTTATGAACAAGTTATTCACGAATTAATGTTCTTCAAAGTAAAACGGAAATTTAGCATGCATAATTTAATAGAATGTTTTCTATTTAATCCTATGTTCAGATTTACTTCTCTCTTTTTTTTTTTTTTTTTTTTTTCAATGAATTTAAATGATGGGTAATGTCCTGAAATAATTACCACTTTTAGATTAAAAGAGAACAGCTAAAACAATCCCCCTCCTTTAGTTGCCTTAAAGTCATCGCGACTGTAGATAAACTATCTAAGTTTCTCAAATTACTTTTAACTAGCGCAATAAACCCAGTTGAAAACGTAGCAAATGTGTGTCAAATGCATAGTTAGCTCAATTGAAGTCCATATCTTTCCTTCTAAATACATTTTAAATAATTGGAATATTACCAAGAATTTCGCTATTTAATAGAAAAAAAAACTTTTATGATATCGTGCAGCAAATTTATTAGATTTTTACCTCTTTAAAAGAACTGAAATTACTTTTTATTTTCAGGTGTTGAATAATTGTATGTTTTATGCAGCCGCTTTATTTTAAAAATGAAAACGAAGATACGGTGCAATCAAGTCAAAAACAGCTCATTAGTAAATTTTTTGTGGCAGAAATTGAACTCATAGAGGTATTTTAGATATTAAAAAAAACATGAAAATATTAATTTTTTTTTGTCCTTAGATTATTTGTTAGTTATAAATCCTAATGCTTTTTGTATTTTCTTAGATGAAATATTGTTTGCTTAAAAATTAACATGATTTAAAAATTTGCCTCAAATGTTTCAGTTTCTGAAGAAGTCGTCGAAAATAAGTAGTCGGGCCTCGTTATCCCGACATCCGGTTTTCACGTCACTCCGCTTATTACGTCAGTTTTTCAAAGTCCCGATTTTCTTTGTATGTTTTTAATGTAAATAAACTCCGGATTTTACGTCGTTGAATAGTTTTCAACTCCGGATATCCGACGGTTTAGAAAAATTGTCAATTTTTCATAATCCATCTTATAAGCACAGAAACTTAGCGGTAAGAAATGTCTTAGCCAAAGTTTTCACAAAAGTGTCTAAAATACCCATCGAGATAAATGAGAAATTTTACTTCAATCCTTTATCTGAAAAATAAACTCACACACTATGAATGACCCACTTAAGCTCGAGATAGACGTATCAGTCTACTCGCGGTCTTTTTGTTCTGGTCAGGCGGCGCTTTCTTGTGGTTTCATGGAGTTTCTCTTCCGACTAAAACCGAAGCATTGCATTGCATTGAAACGATCAGAAATTATCTAACATCAATTTCTGAAACAACAAATATTTATTACAATTCATTGTATAATATTGAAAAAAGAATTGTAAGAAGCACCTCTAGGGATAAGCAAACCTTAATTCGTCAATATTTCATGTAACAATAAAAAAAACAAGTCGTCACAAATCTGACTTTTATTCTTTTCAGTTTTGTTTTTGCGTTTATTTTCTTTAATAATAATGTTTTATTGCTTAAAACTGCAAGAACAGATATGAATTCAAAATTATCTTAAATTAATAAAAAATACAGCTTTTTATAAACATATTTTTCTTCAACTCCGGTTATCGCGACACTCCGTATATGACGACATTTTTTTTTCTGGTAATTACAGTGTCGGGATAACGAGGTTCGATTGTATTTTTGCCCAACGATTCAATCGCATCTATAGCAGATTCATAGCATACAATAAAACATCCATTCACGCACTCAATTCGCTAAGCTTCTGCAAAGCGACGCAATAATACTATAGTGCTATTACACCAAATTACATGTACTTTAATCATGGAAATGACAGTAATAATAATAATATTAATAATAATAATAATAAGACGGCAAGCAGGCAATTTACTTTCTGCATTCTTAACCCAACAACGGAAAGAAAACTGGCAGAAATAAAAAAAAAAACTATTTTAAGAACTAATGCTAAGTGGTTATTTATTGAGCACATACGCACATCTGAACAAAAAGCCTGCATTTTTGGAACGCTTTCCGTTTACCCGGTTTCACAACAGTTAAAAGGAAATCTATTACATTAAATCTATTACATGAATTAATTATTCACATACTTATAGACACCGATGACAAGTCAAAAGATTATAAAACTAGTCCGAGATGCCAATAGCAAAATTTTCTTTTATCTCATACATGTTAATACAATTCGCTATTACAGTGCCAAAATTAAGAGCCATTATTTTGAAAATCAGACAAGTGCGATTGTTGTATTTTTTGTTTTGCTTGATATTTTTTTATGTTGAAGTAGATCACATTTAATGAATAATGTGCAATTTTGAAGCCTTGAAAAAATTTTCCCTTCCCTGTAGAAAATGTCAAAGTTCAAGGTTGTTACAGTCATTTTTCATGAAAAGTGAAATGCGAGTATGTTTGCAGTGCTAAAGCTTGGGAAAGCAACGCCATCCCAAAATTCTTTTGTGATGAAATATTAGTATAACACTACCTGCTTAGTAGACTGTATTCGTTTCCATGGGGCATTGTTATTTTACATTGTTATGTTGCCTCAAAATGGAATGAAAATGACGTTTTTGTCCGTTTTCCGCACGTATTTTCTTATTTAAGCAATAGTACCCCAAACTTTTTCTTATAGAATATCAAAGTGTACTACTACGACAAGCTAAATAATATAAAACTTTACCGGAATATTGCTGCTGTTAGCAGGAATAGTCTGTTAAATATTCAAAAATTTCAAAATATGCATCATTTCAATTAGTCTTTTCTCAAAATAGCATCACGGTTCAATAAAACAAAATATATCAAGTAGTAGTTGGAAGTATGTTCAAACACATGGAATAGAAAAAAAAGTGGGGCCTCGTATTAATCATCACAAAACATCACAAATCAATTGTGATGTCATCAACGACATCACAAAAGAATTTTGGGATGTCGTTGCTTTCCCAAGCTTTAGCACTGCAAACATACTCGCATTTCACTTTTCATGAAAAATGGCGGAGACAACCTTGAACTTTGAAATTTTTTACAGTGAAGGGAAAAATTTTCAGGGCTTCAAAATTGCACATTATTCATTAAATGTGATCTACTTCCACATAAAAAAAAATCAAGCGAAACAAAAAATACAACTATCGCACTTGTCTGATTTTTAAAATAATGGCTCTTAAATATCAATATATACCCATCAGGAGGATTCTAAAGTTACAAATTCGTTGAATGTTTAGCGGAGAGGAGGATTTAGAAAGGAGATATACACATCTCATTTCTCAAACAAATTTCGGTATTCACCGTTTTAGATGTCTGCAATCGAATTTTCTAATCCAAACAGCATAAAAGCGACACCTGTTGAAAAGTATACACATGCCTAATAAGGGTATATTTATGTGAAAGTTTAACAGAATATGAAGGTTAATTAAACTCCGCACATTCCTTTTTGAGATATAGCTATCATGAAAATCCTGAAAAATGCAGCATAGAAGCACTGCCTGTTGTGCGATTTACACCAAATCCTAATCAGCAACACCTTATGTCAAAGTCTAACTGAATCTGAAGCAGCGTTCAAAATCCTTGGTCCGCTGGTCCGAGACCACTAAAAATTCAGTCGGACCACTAATTCAAAAAATTTAGTGGTCCGCAGGACCAGTAACTTTTTTCCCTCTCTGACAGGTAAACCCAAATTTTACCGTCCCTGAGAAAACAGCAACCAAACACAAATCACAGAATTTTATTTTATTTTGAAAAAAAAGAATAAATAAATAAAAAATTGCATTAAAACTTAGTTGAAATAAATAATCGCAATAAAATACATAATTAATAATTTTATAGTTTTTTTATGTACTATTTATTTAATTTTTAGGAAATTATCATTTTACATTTTATTTAGCCGGAAATTTTGGGTAACTGAAAAGAAGTTTGGTTTATAATCTAGGAGAAAAAAAAGGGGGGGGGGGTACACTCAAAGGGTTAAAGGTACTTAATAGAATTTCATGTAGTAGGCCAGTGACGATGTCTGCGGAGCAGTAAACTCTGATGTTTACTGGTCCCTCGGACCAGTGACTTTTTTTTTTAATCAATTCTACCGCTGTGAAGTCTGATAAAAATCCGTGCATTAAATCTTAAAATATGGCTATTGCAGAAATCGTAAAACATGCAGCATAGCAGCGTCACCTGTGAGGAGATTTACACCAAAAAACAATCATCGCCAATTTATAGCATGGTGTATAAAGTGTTACTAACTGAGTATACCCCTGAGTAAAGTGTTACTAACTGGGTGTATTAACTGAGTATAAAGTGTTATTAAATTCAGTACATTTTTTCTTGAGGTAGTGTGCCCACAAAATTTTGGTCACAGACTGATATTTTCTAAAAACAGTCAAATCGTGTTTGGGACCTTCTAAAACGTGTAAATCCGTCGAAAACCGGAAGTCGAAATTTTCCACGAATCCATACTTTATTCTTATAAAGATAGAAGAAAGTAGAAGAAGAAGACCTAAAATGATGGGAGTAATATTTCAAAATAAAGTAAATAAATCTATAAATATTTGATCATCTAAGACAATTTAATAGAAAACATTTTCATTAAAAAAATATTTCTAGTCGAGTTCGGTTAGATAAGAATAACCTAATTCACACAAAAATTAGAATCCACTAGTTAACATGCTGGCCACAAAATGAGCGCCTGGGGTTCGAAACCAATGCAGTCTGGGCAAGATAACTGTGCAAGGTTTTTAGTGTTTTACTTCTACGAGAACGAAAATATGGATTTACTTTTCCTTCAAAAGTTATCTCTGAAAGCAGTTCTCCTATAGCAATAGAGCCAAAATGGATCGATGCTTAAAAAAAAATTCAAAATCCAACCCCCCGCCGCACAAAAATTCTCTTTGCTTTAAAGTTAATGTAACAAACATCCATTTTAGATATTAAATTGAATTAGGCTAAAAATATACATTTGATTTTTTTTTCCTATATCATAGGCGAAATGCGCGATAACTTTGGGGTTTTATTTTTGTGTTAGATGTGTTCTACTCAAATCTGATTGCTCTGAAAGAGTAATCTTAAAAATAAATCGTAAAGAAAATAACAATCTGTACACAAACTTCTTTAATGAGAATTCTGCTTTATCCGATTTCCAAAACCTTATAAATTCTAGGAAATAATGACTAGAGATGACAAATATTACTTATCTATATATCTGGTCAAAAATATCGATTTCTTTTTAGATTTTTATCGTTTATGAAAATTTTCTGTATATATAGATATATCGTTTATTTTTAATTTGATGTATCGATACTTCTTACAAATTATGATTTAGTTGTGATAATCAACTTGCTTTAACAATTTTACACATATTTCTAAACACAAATAATTAAATGGATTTTGTTTTAAATATTTTTATTGATTTAGTCATTCAATTTGGCTATAAATTTTAATTAATATAAAAATATTTCTTACACACACAGTCCGAAAATACCCCATCATAATTTGCATTATTTCTGATTAAACATCATTTATATGCATATAACTTATTATCAGGGTTCGTACGCATCAAGGGATTCAGGCGATTTTAGACGTTTTAGTACCAGAAATTTCAAAAGTACTGATCGCTATATCTGAAGATAGAATTTTTTTTCATTAAGGGGGTCCGGAACACAAAAATCTTCAATTTTTCAAAAATTTTTTTATTGGATTAAAAATTTCTCTGTCGTTTTCTGCTTAAAATGACGTTTAAATCATGTTTCTATCTTAATTAGAACAGGAAATATTAATTTTTTCGTTTTGGTTTGTTTTTAAAATCTATCTTTCAAGCTATGGTTGTCAAGGAAACGAATTCTTGTGAAATTGCGTTTATCTTCATGATGGGGTTTTTCACCATTACTCATACTTAAATTGTTATAAATCAAAAACCGTTACAGATAAATGGTCCAAACTTGGAACATGTCTTTTTCAATAGATTTACTTTGATTTAGATTCAACAAATTAAAAAGAAAAAATTACTTTTGAAAATATGATTTTTTTTAAAGTTATATTATTTTTTTCTAATTTTTACTTTAAATTAATTTTATTTAAATTAATATTTTTTTAAATGCTGAGTCTAAATTGAAACTTATGTATTTCTGATTATTTAAATGAAAAAAAAATTGAAATTCTATACATAATATTTCGAGTTATAACGATTTAAAACTGCCCCACTTTTTTAACAAAATTTAAAATTTAAAATTTTTTTTTTTTAAATTACGAGAAGTTTTATCATGCGATTTTGTTTACAAATGATATGGTTAACCATCATAAAAAATTTCAAAATTTTAACTCAATAAATAAAATTTTTTTGGAAATATGTCTTAAACATGGCAAACATTACTTAACGAAAATTCTGGTAAAAGGTGCTTGAAAGTCATTGAAGGGTACAAACCCTGACTATTGAGCACTTATTGTTATTTTCTCGACCTTTTCCTATAAATATATATATATATATATCCTATAAATTTATCTTTTGTTTTTTTGTAACTTTTCTAAAGAAAAATGAAATTTATCAATAACCTAAACAAGTAAATAAAATAAAGTATTCCATTTGTTAATATAATTATATTCCATACAAATAAAATCAAAATTTTCAACAAATCTTTGTTTTTAAAAGTGAGGCAATCTTATTGGCGCATACCAAAACCACGATTCTTTTCAGCTAACATTATTGCACATTAGGGTGGAGCGAAGAAAATTAATTTTTTTAAATCAAAAACTGGTAGAAGCCAAAAGTTGCCTTTATGCTAGTACATCATCTACGTGCAATATTACCGCTGAAAAAAAAAATGACTTGAGTCTGTGCTTTTGGTCCAAAAGTCAAAATTTTGGGTAAAATTTGACATTTTTTCAAAAAAATTAAAACATTTTTATAGAAATGGTTATTATTTAAAAGTGTTATTTAAACCTTTATTATTAATGACTTAACATATTTAAACGATAAATCGATATCTTTGTTCTGTATAACTGGAGCAAAACTGACAACTTTTGGTGGAAAAAGGCGTTGCCACTCTGTTGTGTCATACAACTAATTGTTTAGAATATAGCTCTTAGCTATAGTTGCATTCAAAACTACCCAAGAGGTAACACGTGGAGATGACTGCATTTCTTGTCATAACAGTGCATAGCTCGACCACCCTACCATCTGAACACAATGTTTTATTTATACATTGAAATTGTGATTTTTTATCACTAACAGGCATAAGTTTTCTATGTATCAACCTAGTACATCTCTTCTTTGTATCCACAGACTTTGGATGCTGCTGGTGTGATTTCCTTCACGTATTTTTCTACTGCTTGTGTGAGAGAAGGAAAACAGTGTAATGCAGTGCGGATGATATTAATGTCAGCCATCTATTATCAGCCATCTATTCAGCCATCTATTAGCTTTACCAAGATTGCACTCGATAAATGCATATTGATTAGGGGTTCTGTTACCACAACACTTTTATTGGATTTATATAATTATCCGCTTCAAAGTTCATTATCGATATTTCAGATTTGAGTATGCCATCATTTAATCTCATCTTTCGACTATTATGTGCTGAGCACCTAGCTGTTTAATGCGATGGCGATCGTCAGAGAGCATTGAAATCAGATTTTCCTCTGCGTATGCAAAGCAACCATTGTTCTAAATAACCTTTTTTTAGTATTTGCTTTATTCCGTTTTGTGTGCTGTTTAGTAGCCAAGCAACTTTCCATGAGTTTTTAGATCCCTTTTTTAGCTGTGGATTATATTTGATTGTAAACTATCTTCTAGACAAACTTGGATTACATAGTGCATTTTGAGTGAACGTAGAGACTCTAATGGACAGTGAGTGCTCATTTAAAGGCGGATAATTCTGTTCGTCGCTGCAATCCATTCTGCGAGGTACATGTTCAGAATAAACCATTACAATTGATCATATGCCATCTCGAAGTTCAGTGTATTTCCTCTTCATCATTTATTAGACAAGATCGTTGGCAAAAATTAGATTCTAACCCACAGGTATTCGCCGGACCAATAGGAAAATCTTTGTCCATGTGCCATTCCCTTCTTATTTCAATTTTTGAAGCCATAGAGACTAATTTTCAAACATTATTTCCTGAAATCGAGAAAAGGGTGCTCAGCAAATACCAGAAATACTTACTAGATATTTGTAAAGTTATTTCATCAAGATATTGCTCAGAAGAACTAGCTAATAGGAACCCAAGAAACTTGTCCTATGCAAGATGGCTACAAAGGTGAATGAAATTATTCGCCTTTATATAAGCACTGATTGACCATCAGAGTCTGTAGGTTCACTCACGAAGTATGTAATCCAAGTTTATGCCGCAGGATAGTTGACACCAAATGTAATTCATATCTTAAAAATTTATCTAAAAACTTATGGGAAATTACTCGGCTACTAAACACTACAGAAAATGGAAAAAAACAAATACTAAAAAAAATTATTTAGTACAATGGTTGCTTTTCACATCGAGAGCAAATTCTTATTGCAATGCTCTCTGACGATTGCCATCAGATTAAACAACAAGCTTATCAGCATATACAAAATGCAAGAGGTAGAGTAAATGATGGCATACTCGAAGATGAAATACCTAAATATTGTAGAATGCTGTAGGAACAGAACTCCCAATCACTATGCAGTACCTGGATGCAATTTTGGTGAAGATACTAGACGGCTGAATAGATTCCATTAATTCCACTGCATTACTCTCCTTACTTTATCATACACAAGAAGTAGAAATATATGCGAAGGAGTGTCACAACAGAATCACCCAATGTCTGTGGATACAAAGAACAGATGTACTAGGTTGATACATAGAAAACTTATGCCAGTATTTGATAAAAAATCACAATTCAATGTATAAATAAAATATTGTGCTCAGATGGAAGGGTGGTCGAACTATGCACTGTTGTGTCATGAAATGCAGTCACTCCACGTGGTACCTCCTGGGTAGTTTTGAAAGCAACCACGTAAAAGCTGTATTCTAAACAACAATTAGTTGTATGACGCAACAGAGTGGCAACGCCTTTTTTTACCAAAAGTTGTCAGTTTTGCTCCAGTTATACAGAACAAAGATATCGTTTTATCGTTTAAATATGTTAAGTCATTAATAATAAAGGCTTAAATAACACTTTTTAATAATAACCAGCTCTATAGGACTTTTTTACCTTTTTTGAAAAAAAGTCAAATTTTACCCAAAATTTAGATTTTTGGACCAAAAGCACAGACTCAAGCTATTTTTTTTCAGCGGTAATATTGCACGCAGATGATGCACTAGTATAAAGGCAACTTTTGGCAACTACCCGTTTTTGATTAAAAAAAAATTATTTTTTTTCGCTCCACCCTATTTGCACATTAAATTTCCATTAAATAACACCATAAAAGTATAAAATAAGTCTGTTGCGTTTGAAAATAGACGAAAAACATTTTTACGAATATTTTTAAACCCATTCAAATACAAACCATCTAATATCTAGCAGCAGCGACAACATCAACAACAGCATCATCAATAACAACAACAATACAACGTCATCATCATCATCAACAACAACAGCATAATCAATAACAACAATAAACATCATTAACAGCTACAACAACTAGCAGTTGTTCACGGTACGTCGATCGGGGTGCCCGGGCGCAGGGAGGTAACCCTCATAGAGGAGGTCTTATAGAAGCAAGGAATTGCGAAATAATTTAATTATTTCGCACTTTTATGGTTCAAAACAGGTGCAACCAAAGACTAAATTTTTCCAAACGATGGTTCTCGTAATAGGAATATATGTCTATATTCACTCAGACAAAATCCAAAACATTCATCACAAAAATCACGTGGTCTGCTTTAGCCCGAACATTAGCAAATTTTTTGCCCTATCTTCGCTTGCTTGACCCACAAAAAATCTGTGGTGGACATGACCATTTCTTTGAGTTTCTTTGTTTCTGTTTTCACTTGTTTTGGTAGGTTGATTTGCGTGAACAGCTCGATCGGAGATTTAAAGTTTTTAAACTTGTTTATGATTGTATATTTTAAAGGCGTAAGAACAAAGAAACAATGTAAATCATTAAAAAAAAGAGAGAGAGAAACAAATAATTATGACATTCAATATCATTTTAGTATAAACAAACGTACCGCCGTCGTAACATACTAAAAAGAAAATAAATACATTGTAACAATATTTGGTTCAATATCAAAAGTGTTTGGAAAATACATTTTTTTTATATCTTTCAAAAAATGAATTCTCATATAATATTTTTCACTATGAGTTTTACAGGGTTGGGTTGGGTTGATTTTTGATGGCCAATTATCTACTCGAGGGATATAGGGCGAGGGGGGGGGGGGGGGTAGTGCCCTTCGTGGGAGTCTTTCTAGGGGAATCTAACCCGTATTTACGCAATGAGTTTTATAGCTTTACCTGACTTTCTTTAAAAACAAAATGAATTAATTTTGATTATATTTTACTGAATGAAACTTTAAATATTAAAAAGCACTGCAATGTAAAATATTTATCGGGAGATAGATCATTTTATCGTATTTAAATAGGTATTTTATTTTATGAATATAAATAAATGTAATTGTTATTAATATCAAAATTAACTTTTATTAAAAATATTTTATGGATTTATCGTTGAATATATAAAGTATCCGATAACACATTTTTAAACAAAGAAAAACATTCTGAAATAGAATATTTAAATAAATATTTTATTTTTAAAATAAAAATAAATCTTTGACTGTTATTAACATCAAAATTTACTTTTATTAAAAATATTTTGTGCATTTATCATTAAAAATATAAAGTAGCCGATAAAACATTTTTAAATCAAAAAGTAGAAATAAATTCTGAAATAGAATATTTAAATAAATATTTTATTTTTAAAATTAAAATAAATCTTTAATTGTTTTTAAAACCGAAATTTATTTTTATTAAAAATATTTTATGCATTTAACACTGAAAATGTAAAATAACCGATAAAAAATTTTTAAATCAAAAAGTACAAAAAAAAATAAATAAATCTGAAATAGAATATGTAAATAAGTATTTTTTTAAAATAAATCTTTAATTGTTATTAACATCAAAATTTACTTTTATTAAAAATATTTTGTGCATTTATCACTGAAAATAAAAAGCAACCGATAAAACATTTTAAAATAAATAAGTTCAAAAAAAAAAAATGAAATGGAACCTTTAACCGATAAAACATGTTTAAAAAAAGAAAAATAAATAAAATATAACATTTTAACTGATAGAATTTTTTTAAAATAATGATATGGAAGTAAAGTTCTAAATAAAAGCAAGACGTGGGATTCGAACCCATACTATTTAGTTTTAAGTGCAATGCTCTAAAACTCCATAATATTTTAACCGATAATAGACTATAACATTTATCGATTACGGTACATTGTTATATGAATAATCAATATTTTGAAGTATAAAATTTTAACCGACAGAATTTTTTAAAATAATGACATGGAAGAAAATTCTTAAATAAAAGCAAGACGTGGGATTTCGACCCATACCAGTTAGTTTTAAGTTCAATGCTCTAACCATTCAATCACCAAACACATACCCGTGATACAGCGCCTAGAAGATACAGTGTGGAAAACGGCTACAAAATAGTGCTAAAAAATTGAATCCCATAAATGTACAACGATGCTGAATAACAAGATGTCGATCGTAGCGCCATCGTAGTGTTTTAAAAACGATAGTCATTCTAAAAGAGACTCTTTAACCTATTTCACGTCATTCCTTAACTAAATTAGCTTATAACAGACTAAAATATCTTATATTTATAGTTTCCGATATTTAACATTCAATAATTTTTGAAAACACAGTGTTTATATAGAAAAGAGTTACGAGATGGCGCTCGTATCAGCATATTGCCGCTGAGCATTGTTGGAGATTTATGGGATACAAGTTTTTAGCACTTTTTAAAGCATTATAGGAATAGCCGTTTTCCACACTGTATCTTCTAGGCGCTGTACCCGGGATGTAGCGTCTAGAATACATAGTGTGGAAATCGGCTATCCCAGTAGTACTCAAAAAGGTGCTAAAATGTTTTATCCCTTAAATTTCAAACGATGCTGAAATCCAAGGAACCGATCGCAGCGACATCGGCAGGATTTTTTCTAAAACTTTGGTTTAGACGCTGTTATAGTACAATGTGTCCATTGAAATTTGAAAATATAACGCAAATGTCGCTGCGATCGGTTCATTGGATTTCAGCATCATTGCACATTTAAGGGATACAATTTTTTAGCGCTGTTTGGATTGTAGATTTCTACTCTATTTATTCTAGGTGCTGTACCCGGGAGTGACAAAACGTTACAATAAGGAGACAAATCCGAACTGAGTATTTAGCTCTCAAGTTGTAGCTGTAACTGTATGTTTAAAAAAAAATCCCACTCCACATGTCCCAGTCTCTTTTGCGCCCGGGCGACGTGGTCATCGTACAGGAAGAACTTCATAGTATCACATTCAAAATCAGCGGCTCAATTGCTTATTTTATTGTAATTTTACTCCTCATGAATTTTCTTTCTAAAGAATATTTTACTAGTCTAATTTCCGTAATCCTATTGATGATTATTGGTTTGTCAACGTTCTTAATAAATAAGCATCCTTTCAAATAATTCTACTCTTTAATGCTTATAATTATCTGCAATTAAATGTGCTCCATTAATAAGAATGATGCATTCTCTTGCTTTCCTTGTTGATACAGTAATAAAGGATTTAATCGTAAATGACACTGAAAAATCCTGATTATCCAACTGAATTATATGCACATTTATTTTTTTTCTTGTATGAGATAATGTAATTTAAAAAATATATAGTGTTTGCATCAAATACTTGACTTAAAACAAATTACCTTTTACAAAAAACTCGAAATGTTTTTATTTGTTACTAAATTGCTGCTTAATCTATTTTGTATAGATTTAATATTAATTGTTTTACAAGTAAAGAAATGTGTATTTTACTTATGTTCTTTCTGACCGAACTTCATAAAAAACACTTACAGCTCTCTAAAGTTCCAATGTTTAAAATAATAATAATAACAATAGCTTTAATGTAACGCTAAATATATAAAAAATTTTACTCAAATTTTATAAAAAATATTTACACCAGGATTTGCATTTAAAACTGCTTGACTTTTTTATTCAAATTATATCTGTGTATTATATATTTTGCTTATTTTTTTAAGAAATTTCTTGTTCGAATCAAAATAAATTTAATTTCGTAAAGGTATGATTTGTTGTTAGTACATTTAGTGCTAAGGACGCCAAAATTTTAGAAAATACAGAGGAACACTTATTTTTCTTTTTTAGAAAAAAAGAAATTTTGTAATAGTAATTTAAATTGCATTTCTAAATTCTAATGTATTTTGCCACCTATTTCTTCATAACAATACTTTCTTGTATACATTTTTAGTTAGTAATAGTTAGACACCAGAAACAATTATATGAAATCTGGTTGGTTGGTTGGTTGATTTTAATGACCGATTATCTACACTAGGGATATAGGCCCAAATATATAAAATCTGAACTAGTGTGAACTATTTACTATTTATGTTTCTATTTGAATTTTTTAAATTTCAAGCAACTAATTAAATGTAAAAAATCACTTACCTGTTCATTAAATCTGTTTCGCCAATACACAAGACTACCGTCGGTTTAGTATAGGTTTCGTGACACGAAATCAAATACTTTTGGTGTAAAGCTTTGAAACTATAACTGTTAAAAATTTCTGTAAAAAGACAGAAAAAAAAAGCAATTTAACAAATTACAACGACCATTTAGAAAATGATTTTTTCGAAGACTAAAATTTAAGACATAAAAAATCGCACGGAGTTGATCATACATTACGTACGCCATGCATTAAACATTAATAGTGTTATTACACGTAAAAATTGCAAGCGACAAAAATCGCCTGCAACCCGTCAGATTTTTTAAAACTTACGTATTATCCATCTGAAACTTACGTATTATCGAAGCATTTCATTGGCTGTTCGGGAAAAGGCTTTTCCATCGTAGAAATCTGACGACCCATTTTAAATGAAATTTCATTCTTAAACTTCTAAACATCCCACAATATTACATTTACACCGTCGTATAGAGAAAAAAAAATGTACTTTTAAATGCAATTTGTTTTAAAGCTGTATCTCAATTTGCTTCTGAGTTATTTTTTTTTTGTAGTTTTTATTACATTTTTGTCATAGTGGCAACAGAGGTATTCATCTCTGTTGAAAGTAAAGGATATTACAGATTACTGTATAGACCAATCAGAAAACTAGTAAAATGCAGATTAAACCAATAAAAAGCTTCAGATATGCTTTTGATTTCCTACCCTGACGAGGACAATAACCATTTTTCCAAATGGTTAAAAAAAATGTACTTTTAAATTCAATTTGTTTGAAAGCTGTATCTCAATTTGTTTCTGAGTTATTAATTTTTTTTTGTATTTTTTATTACTTTTTTGTCATAGTGGCAACACTCTGTTGTCCATCTCTGTTGAAAGTATAGGGAAATACAGATTACTGTATAAACCAATCGGAAAACGAATAAAATGATGATTAAACCAATAAAAAACTTCAGATATGCTTTTGATTTCCTACCCTGACGAGGACAATAACCATTTTTCCAAATGGTTGAGAAAGAAAGAAAGAAAGAAAAAGAAAACGAGATTCTCTGTAAATTTACAATAGTTCTCGGTAAAATGCATTCGATTGAGTTTCTCGGTCACCATTTTACAGATATTTAACTTTTCTTATACAAAATTCCCTGTAAGGGATTTCCGTTTCTTTATTTAAAGATACTTTTATCTTTGTCACAACATATAATTTAAAATACACACTTTGAAAATTCTTTTACAATTTTATTAGAAATATTAAAAAAGAAAATATTGTTTAAAAATTGTTTTATTAAAAAAAATAGATCATTTTAGAAAGGGAAAATTCGTCTTTGCGGAGTTAGTTCTTTTTTTTTTTTTTTAGCTCCCGGAATGCTATTTCTTTCTCCCAGCTTATTTTGTCTCCAAAAATAACGGTACCTTACAGACGCTAGCCGTAACACAAAGCATTACGATTAAATACTGTTTAGCAATTTTTTTAACTTCTACGCATCGCACATTTTAAACTTTTATACCGTCGTACTGAAAAAAAAAGTTCTTTTAAATGCATTTTGTTTGAAAACTGTATCTCCATTTATTCTTGAAATATTAATTTTTTTGTAGTTTTTAGCAACATTTGTTTCATTTTGGCAACTCAAGTACTCCATTTCTGTAGAAAGTAAAGAAAAAATAGTTGAAAAATAGCAATTATATCTTTTTGTTGCCACTTTCTCATAAAAACTGAAAAAAAGTAATTAAAATACGTGCTATTTTGAAAAAATATTAGTGAATTGCTTTCTTTTTGCTGCATCTGTGTATTATTCTGAGATAGTGACGTCCTACACATACTTTATTGTAGATGTTTATGATTGGATCGTAAATGAGGAATTCTTCAGCGGATTCGGACAACTTCGTTTTATATAAAATAAAATCGTGTGTTTTAAGTCTTAAAACTGAGCTACAGTAGAGTCCCGATTATCCGAGTTCCCCTTAACCGAGTGTCCGCTTTCACCGAGTTATTTTCTTTTGATGGACTGATGGCTTCTATTATTATGAAACAGCCATTATGAATGAAGTGTTAGGTGAAGATGAAAGAGCAGTCGTAAAAAGTTAGACCTCTGGTTTTCTGGTCAGAATGGGAAAAAAAATGGCCATCATTTTTTTATGGCCATTTTCTTTTCCCCCATTCTGACCAGAAAATCAGACGTCTAACTTTTTACGGCTGCTCTTTCATCTTCACCTAACACTTTATTTATAATAGCTGTTTCATAATAATAGAAGCCATCAGCCCATCAAAAGAAAATGAAATAATGGAAATGTCGGGAGCGACACAAAATTCTTAAAAAACAAAATTCCTGTTCTCTAGTTTTTTTTTTTTTTTTTTTTTTTATCGACAATTACGTTGCAAGTTGATTCATTCACCATGTGCATGAAGTTTGGTAATCAGAAAAGATATCATTTGCCGGCAATAGTGACAGCTCCTGTAGCACTGTTAGTTATGTTCGAGTCTTAAATCCATAGGTCTCGAGATCAAATCACGGGCCGGCTCGAAATAAATCCAGCAAAAATCAAATTGTACAACAGTTCAAATTCACTCGGGGAACTCCAGTTCTTCGAAGTTCAAGGATTCGAGAAATTCGAAAAATAATTTAAATTATTATAATTAAAAATAAACGAACTACATAAATTTGCAGAGTCTACTGATGTAAATTACCTGTTAAAATAATTTCTCTCTTATTTAACAGAGTCTCTGCTTTTCACATTTCTATAATTTTACATAACTTATTATAACCGATTACCAGTAGATTCTCTGTAAATTCACAAAAAGTTGGCAATAGAAGAATATAGCCTATTAAATTAAAGCAAAGGGATTTTAATCTCAATGTCAGGCAAACTACACTAGATAGCACATACTTTTGAAAGGTTTTATTATTATGTCAATATTAAAAGTACTATTAAGGAAGGTTTTAATAAAACGTATTTTAACTATATATATATATATATATATATATATATATATATGAATGAAGGATTCTCAATGTAGGATACTGACATGCATTAAAACAGAAACTTTTACGCATTTTCAGATTAAATCGCTTCGGTTCCCGTTCTCTAAAGAATTTAAATTAGGTAAATTATCTTAAGAAAATTATCCCATTTGCGTTTAAAGAGAACTCTTATAACAATTTACCATTTTAAACTATAAGTTGCCGAAAGCTATCACGACTGCAGATAAACTATCTGAATTTCTCAAATTACATTCAACTAACGCTATTAACCCAGTTAAAAGTTTAGTAAATCTATTTCTAATGTTTAGTAGCGCAATTAAAAACGATAACTGTTTTGTCAAATTCTTTTTTTTTTTTTTACAAATTATACGAATTTTAGCATGAAATTCCTTACATAATAGAAAGAAATCTTTTGTGATGTTTCACGTGGAGACTGTTAGATATTTTTCTTTTTAAAATTTGCATTTTTTTTTCTTCGGATGTTTCAATTTTTTTTATGCAAAAAATTTGGATAAACCGGATTTACACAAATCGTCACCAACTAAGGAGCAGAAATATTAAATTTTCAATTAATTCATTAATTAGTCCATAGTTTTTTTTTTTCAATCGAATTTATACTTTTGGAATAGACCATTTTCTTCTGATGGACTGATGGCTTCCATTATTATGAAACAGCTATTATAAATGAAGTGTTAAGGGAAGACGAAAGAGCAGCCGTAAAAGTTAGAACTCTGATTTTCTGGTCAGAATGGGGAAGTAACGACCATAATTAAAAAAAAAAAAATGGCCATTTTTTCCCCCATTTTGACCAACAAATCAGATTTCTAACTTTTTACGACTGCCCTTTTACAAAAAAAAAATATGGCTATTTCCCCCCCCCCCCCCCCGCCCCCATTCTGAGCAGAAAATCAGAGTTCTAATTCTTTACAGCTGCTCTTTCATCTTCGCCCAATACTTCATTTATAATAACTGTTTTAATAGAAGCCATCAGTACATCAGAAGAAAATAACTCGGTTAAGCGGGACTCGGATAATCGGGACTCTACTGTAGTACAGAACATATTTCAGCTTTAAGACTTAAAACACACGCTTTTATTTTATATAAAATGGCGTCATTCCCATCCAAAGGAAAAATTCTTCATTTACGATCTAGTCTTAAACAACATCTACAGTAAAGTATGCATAGGACGTCACATCCGCTAAATAATACAAAAATTAAAAAAAAAAAAAAAAAAAAAAAGAGATTTCGTCATTCAAGAAACTCGACCCAAAAAAAAAAAAAAAAAAAAAAAAAAAAAAATCGCCTATCTAATTATTCATATGCTTTCCTTTGTTTGTAATATTAATACAGATACTTAAAATTAAATTTAGTTCATGCTTTATCAGAAATCATTCATTTATGTTTTTTCAAAGTACATTTTTTTCAGTTGTTGTAGGAAAATGGCAACAAAAATATATAATTGTTATTTTCCAGCTATTTTTTCTTTACTCTCTACAGAAATGGAGTACTTGCGTTGCCAAAATTAAACAAACAATGCTGAAAACTACTAAAAAATTATTATCTCTAAAATAAACTGAGATGCAGTTTTCAAACAAGTTGCATTAAAAAGTCCTTTTTTTCTCCGATACGACCGACGGTCTAAAAATTGAAAATGTGCGATGCTTAGAAGTTTAAAAAATAGCAGTAGAGTATTTAAGAGTACAATGATGCATCTGCTTTGTTTTACGGCTGGCTTATACAAGGGAACTTTATTTTTTGGAGAAGACATTTTATTGGCCTGGAGAAAGAAATAGCATACCTGGGCTAATAAAAAATTATTATTATTAATAAAAATTTTGAACTCTTAAGAATGTAGTACAGTTGGTGCGATAAAAAAATTTCTAAAATCACGATCGTACGAGCGTTAAATGTTGAGCCGTGCAAATAACTGCACTGCTAAAAAACTGCAGCAAATTGTCCAGCAATTCAAGCGTTTTTAAAGATTACGGTTACTTTGCCATACCATTAAGTGTTTCTGACCATGTTATTGCCCATATCACGGTCAGAATAAAGTTTAATTAAGGTTATGTAACCGTTTTCTATAAAAACGGTCGAATTGCCGGCCAGTTTGCGGCAGATTTTTAACAGTGTGCGAACTCAAAACTTTAAACTTAATTATCTCCAAACATTCTTTTATGAAATTAAAAATTGGACGGTTGCACCATGAGATATATTAAAAATTATATATTAAAAACAAATACACTATGTTAAAAGTTACACACATTAAAATACAATCAACATAAACGTTTCATTTCGCATCTGCGAACGTCTTCAGGATGTTATAATACACATAAATCTAAAATTTAAAAAATGGATATAAACGTCTCAAGGTCTTAATGAAACTTGACTGGAGCGCGCACCAAACGCCTTCAAGCTGCCAAGGCAACCAAAAGGAGTAAACAATCCCAGCGATGGAAAAAGGTGGGGGGTAAATGGAACTTACTCCAAAAATGGTTTATAACATATTATGCCATATTTTATGTATGCTGTAGGATAAATTATCGTTACAGGTTTGTTGTCCAAGCTTAATAATCCTAACGGACTCTAAACTTTTGTTGACATAAGGATTCGTGCACGGGATTATGATTCTGGCTTCATCAAAGACAACTCTGCTACCGTCATTAGCAAAACAAAATCTTGAGAGGGCTGTATTTAGTTTCGATTGTGAAATGTTTCTCTCGTGCTCTTTTAATCTTTCTGAAAATTTTCTTTTTGTTTCACCGACGTAAACAAATCTTTCTTTATTTGGGAGGGTAATTGGAATTTCATACACACTGACTTTTTGATGATTCAAGATTTTATCTATATTATGACTAAGAATTTTAATCAGGTATGGGGGGGGGGGAACTACTAATTTTATATTGAAGGCTTGAAGAATCTGCTTTAATTTTTCAAATAAAATGGGGACATCATGCATACTCCTGTATTTGATAGGTAAACTATTAACAAATCGCTGGTCTGACTGGGAGGGTTGGGTATTAAAGTGCCAAATAATCTGATCAATCTGTTTTTGGTATCAGTTTCATTTAGCCCCCCACCCCCTTTTCCATCGCTGGGATGGTTTACTCATTTTGGTTGCCTTGGACAGCTTGGTGACGTTTGGTGCACCCTCCAGTCAAGATTCATCAAGGACTTTGAGACGTTTGCATCCATTTTTTACATTTTAGATTTATGTGTATTATAACATCCTGAAGACGTTCGCAGATGCGAAATGAAACATTGATGTGGATTGTATTTTCCTGTGTTTACCTTTTAGCATAGTGTATTTGTTTTTAACACATAATTTGTCATTCTTTTATCAGCATTTTTTCCACGATACCTTTGAACAAGTTTACAGATTTATATATTTTGTATTTTTTTAAATATAGAAAAGGAAATATTCTACAAACTATATCTGAAAAAGAAGGAAAACGAACACTGTTAAAAATTTTCAGCAAGCTGTCCAGTCAATCGACCCTTTTTACAGAAAACGGTTACATAACCGTAATTTAACGCTATTATAACCATTTTAATGCCCATGATGAGAATAGAATTCAATTACGGTTATGAAACTGTTTTCTATAAAAACGATCGAATGACTGGACAATTTGCTGTAAATGTTTAACAGTGAAGAATTATAGTAGAAATTGAAATAAATTTTTATAAAGTTAGTTTTTTTTTAAATATTTTTTATTTTTTATTTTTTAGGCATAATTCAAAGACAATGCTACTAGAAAATGTTTGATTAATATTTTACTGTTAGTTCAAAAATCATTCTAGCGCTTTATTTTTTAAATTTACAAATGAATCTCGATTTTTCATAAGGGTAATTATAGTGTTTTTTTAATTAATTATTAATAGCATAGTCATGGTAATTTTTTAAAACAATTTCCTAAATATTAGATTTAACGCTGAAGTCACGTTCCTCATAAAGAAAAAGTCGCGTTTTAAAGTAAACACAAGCAAATAATTGTATTGAAATTTCTCATTTTCTGTATTAAACATAATTAGCAGCCAAAACGCAATTTCTGTCTTCTACAAAATCATAAAGGAATAACAATGATACGTTTATAGATATATTAAAATGTAGGTGTTTGTGCATTTGCTTTATGTAGAAGTTGAAAATAATTACCAGGCGATGAATATAAAATTCTATTAACAGAGTTACAATTTCCTGAATGGACACAGGAATGCGTGATTATTAAGTTTAGATTGTAACAATAGCCAGTGTTGATATGCCCGGATGCGAGGGTAGATTTCCCAGCAAAACAAGGTGCATAACAGATGTTGAATTACATCTGAGCATCTCCACTGAAGATCAGTCTGAACAAGGAAGTGTCCTTGAAAAATGTTCTTGATATTAACCCTCTCGCTGCGTAGTTGTTTTATCAAAATGCCTTAAAAAAAATTGCGTACTTAACCCTTCGCGAGCGTCTTTTAAGAATTTTTATTCTTTTGTCACCGGTTCTTCAAAACAAAATTTTTTGTCTAATTTAATCGGGAAAGTGCTCCGATTAAATAAGGCAAAATTTACAATGAAAAAATAACTGTTGGGAATAATCAAGGAGGGTTAATTAGACGGAAAAAATGCATCCCCGGTGAAAACTAGTGTTGCGCAAATTTTGCAACTTTTACGTTGCCTGAGGAAATCTCGGGTTGCGCAGCGAGAGGTTTAATAACTGATGACAGATACACTTAAAGGGAGTTATTTCACAGATAAAAAAACATAATGTTTTTAAATAGCTATTTATAGCAACACAGGAAATGAGATATGAGTTACGATTGATAAATGTTGTTTTCTAAATTATAGCTCCTGATGAATTATGGTAGTTGAAATTATGCTGTTTAATGATGAATTATTTATAAATTTTAGGTTAAAGTTATGAACTGCTTAGATGAATAATGTTTATCTAAACGATAACTATAATAGAATATTACAAATCGCCATCTATTTCAAATGTAACTTATAAATTGAGTATCAAGACAAGACATTGAGTACAAACATTGAGTACTAATTAAAAAAAAAATAGTAAATTGAACAATTAAACTAAATAGTAGTACAGTAACATTTATTGATATTAAATATTGGAATTTTATTAGAGACCAACAGAAATGATACACTGGCATTATCAAATGGAATTTTTTACAGAAAGGCATCAAATAACTACACAAGTAGAAATATAAATGACGATACACTAAGAAAATGCGTAGTTTCAGTAATAAACTTAGCGCATAAAAATTAAGAAGTTTGGTAGCATTGAAAAAAATTTATCTAATCAGTATTATATATATACAACTATATAAGATACCTTTGGTGTTTCAGAAAGAATTGTAGCAATTCAAAGGGAAATTATAGTACAGTCGTGGAAAAAAAAAAAGTAAACAACCCCTACTAACTCATCAACAAGTTATCGTAGAAGAAAGTTACCGGTACCGAACGATTGGAAATAAAGTCTACTTTTAAATGGTATATATAAATTTTGCTTAGGGGGCCATCTACATATTAAAACAAACCATAAATTCATTTTTTTCAATGGCAATACCCAATTCTGACAGCATAAATGAACTCTACACCTTTCAATTAGCCTAAAAACCAATTTGTATGCAATTCGTACCATAAGTTTCCGAGAAATTAATTATTATAAAACGTGCGTATTTTAAGGGCTGTATCCAAATTGAAGTTCCGCAGTCGATTGTTAACCGAGAGAGCCTCCTTCTTGATCAAGGCACCTTAAGCAGTCAATGAAGCCTGTTAGACAACGGGACAGCAGAAGAAATTTCAAAACATCTACTCACTTCTATCATAGACGGCCCCTTAAACCATCATTTTGTCGTTTTTTAAGCATAATTTGAAAACTATTTGGAAGAAAAATGTGAAATTTCGGATTTTCATAAAGCAGGACTTAATAAATCTAAATCCATTAAAAAAATTGTAGGTTACAGCTCATAATTTTTTCGAATATTAATTTCATAATTCATAATTCATATCATAAAATTATAAAAATTGCAAATTCAGCGTATTTATGTTTGGGCACATTAGCATTATTGCTACACAAAAAATTAGCACATCAGGAGCATAATTTCAGGAGATATAAATAATATATGAAAATGTAATTTAACATTAGAAGCACTAAATTTTGAATGTTTATAATTCTAAAACTTATCATTCAAATGACTTGAAATTTGGTGTCTGGGCATAGTTTGAACTGAAGATTTGAAATATCTCGTTAAAATTGAGTATTGCCATTGAAAAAAATGAGGTTTGGGTTCGTTTTAATATGTAGATGGCCCCCTAAGCAAATTTTATATACGTCATTTAAAAGTAGACTTTATTTCCAATCGTTCGGTACCAGTAACTTTTTTCTATGATAATTTGTTGAAGGGTGTTTACTTTTTTTTCCCACGACTGTACATAAAATATTTTCAGCTTTGTCATCTGTGAAAAATCAATTGTAAACTCGCTGAAGGGTGTAGAGTTCATTTATGCTGTCAGAATTGTGTACTGCTATTGAAAAAAACAATGTTATGGTTCGTTTTAATATGTAGATGGCCCCCTAAGAAAATTTTACATACATCATTTAAAAGTAGACTTTATTTCCAATCATTCGGTACCAGTAACTTCCGTCTACGATAATTTGTTGAAGAGTTAGTAGGGGGTGTTTACTTTTTTTTTTCCACGACTGTACATCTTTACAACAGACATTCATAATGACTTGCGCACTAGCAGCATAGTAATTTGAATGCTAATATATAACCATTATAGAATATTACAAATCATTATCTATTTCAAATATAATTTATAAATTGAGTATTAGGACATTATACAAACATTGAGTAATAATTGAAAAAAAAATAGTAAATTGAACAATTAAACTAAATAGTAGTACAGTAACAGTTACTGATATTAAATATCGGAATTTTATTAGTAACTGACAGAGATGATAAACTTGCAGCATCAAATGGAATTTCTTACAGAAAGGCATCAAATAACTACATAAGTAGAAATATATATATACTAGCATATTACCCCCGTCAAAAATGACGGAATATTGATATGCGTTTCACTTTCATAAGACATCTTACAAACAAGCACCATGAAGATTTTATTGTTGAAAGGTTTCTATTGTAGAGAAGTACATTTTAAAAATCCCAAATGATTTCTACTTATACAAATGATGAAGGTTTTTTTTAAATCAATATTCAATTTCTGAAATAGTTCAATGAAGAAATAGTTCAATGAAGAAATAGTTCTGAAATAGTTTTCAATCTATATCCCATTCTAATCTTCAGAATTAAGAGCCTACTTCAGTCACCCGAAAAGACCCGTTTGCTAATGCTATTCCTATGGAAGAAATTTATAAAGATATCTCGGTCGCATTTCAATATTTTTAGATGATTTTTTTGCAGTGGTCGATCCGTAAAAAGGCCGTTTTTTACTTTTTCGATTTTCATTGGGGATTTTTTTCAAGAAGATGCTTTCATTTTAGGAACCGGTTCTGAAAATGAAAGTGTCCTGATTAAAAATACCTGTAAACGAAATTAAAAAAGTATAAAACGTCCTGCATACAGATCGTCCTCAGCTAGCCACGGCAAAAAAGCTCATCTACGAATATTTAAATGCGACCGAGATATCTTTATAAATTTATTCCATAGGAATAGCATTTGCGAACGGATCTTTTCGGGTGACTGAAGTAGGCTCTTAAGAAATGTAAAATCAGTGAAAATTACGTCATGTTGACACAATCACATCAATTTTCCTCCTTGTTTTTATTAATGTAAAAATACATTTCGAGCTAAGTATAACACCACCAGCTCAAAATTTTGAAACATACTTTATATACGTACTTTTCTGCAATATATTAAAATAAAAACATATTTTCTATTTAGTTATAATGAAAAAAAACTAATAAAGTCATAATGCATAAAAGTAAAATAAACACAATAAACAAAAAAGCCAAGTGTCTGAATATTTTTCATTATTTTTCTTTTATCTGAAACAATGGAAGTAATGCGATATCCACCATTTCGAAGAAATTTTATGAAAAACTTTTAAAATTAAAATTACAATATAAAAATGGGATTACTTTTTTAAATAACTATTGTGGGCACATCTACAAATGAACAGCTTTCACTTAAAAAGCAATCATTCATTTAAAATTAGCAAAATTGGTTCAGTAGAAAACTCAGGGCAGATTACTATAAAAACAGCCTTTGTGTTTTAAATACAGGGTGTCCCAAAAAGGAGTACCTATTTTTAAAAATGAATAATTAACAAACGAATAGGGTTAATAAAAAATTCTTGCAGGAAACGAATGTGTGAAGTCTGGAATTTTGTTTAGAACGCGTTATTATAATAGTTCAAATAGTTCTGACCGACAGATGGCACTACAGCACATTTTGGTGGCTATAGGAACAAACAGAGCATGCGTGAAGACCAGACAGAAGTAGAGATGGGGGGCCTCGGTGGCCGAGCGGTTAGGACACCGCGCTGCCAGCCGCCAAGCATTGAGAGAACGGCAGAGGTCTGCGAGTTCGACTCTCGCTGGCTCCATTGCACACTCTTTGTGGAGCTCCCGGATGTAATTTCTCTGTGTTGTAAATTTCATTGTGCTATCTCGTCTCTGTATATTGACGATGACTTATAAGCGGACCTAGATGTCAAGCACACAAGTTAGATGTATGTATTAACAACAATAAAATAAAGTAGAGATGGTCAGTGAAAGTCCAATAGTAACCATTTCAAGGGAAGCAGCAGTTGTCGTTGCGTAAATTCTTCAAAATGGTGTATTTCTTGGCCATATAGCCACCAAAATGTGCTGAAGCGCCATTTGTCGGTCAGATTTTGAACTATTATAATAAAGTTTTCTAAACAAAATTCCAGACTTCACACATCCCTTTCCTGCAAGAATTTTTTTAATAACTCTATTCGTTTGTTAATTATTCATTTTTAAAAATAGGTACTGCTTTTTGCGACACCCTGTGTATAGATGGCAGAGCTCACCCCGGAATGGTTACCTACACTTGGATTTTATATCAATACTCGTGTATAAGTCGAAGAATTTTAGACAAAATTTAGGTGTTGAGATTCGGGAGTCAACTTAAAAAAAAAAAAAAAAAAAAAAAATCGTAGATAATCGGCGAATGGGTATGTCTTTTAAGTAATCATATAGGGCTCTAGGTTGGAGAGAGATAAAAGCGGACAGTGCTCATTTTCCTTTGATTTCTTTTTGATTGACAAAAAAGCTCAACAATAATGTCACTGTAATTATTTTTACCCGACTGACAAGAAGGGTTATGTGTTTCACGCGTATCTGGGTATGTGGATTTCTTTATACCCTTAAAACATCCCAACGGCTAGATTGATTTTAATGAATGAGATCTCTATCGATTCGTCTTAACCTTCCGATGGTTATAGTCTCTGTTTTGTTTTTATAAATTCAAAATGAAGGTCGTAACATATAACATGGCGGTAGAGACGAAAAAAAAAACATTACGCACCACATTGAGTGGCATATCATTGGATAGGTCTTTCAAAATGAAGACGATGTTTCATTGACTATTTTACAGTCAGAAGCTCCGTTTAAATATTACACAACCTGGAAGTTGTGCAGGTAAGATCGCTGGCTTTACTGCAACTCATAACCAACTTCATAAACATCTATAGACCTCATCAAAATGTTTATAGATAGGAACTAACAATCAAACACAACTTAAAAGTCATCAATACGAGTAAATAAAAAAATAGGTAAGTAATATAAAAATTAGTTTCACATAGATGAGAAATAATTGATTAGTTCGCTTTTTACGCAGCCGGGTTTTTTGATTTTTTACATTTAATTTTTATTCATTCATTTTTTCTCGAGACAGAAAGATTAACGGAATTATAGGGCGATATAAAGGCGATATAGTGGCATTTCTTTCAACATTTTAATCCCTTTTTTAAAAAGAGTTCAACTTCAGAATGCTTCTAGACATCTCTCCTAAAAGTCCTATAATACAAAGAAGTAATATATGTTATCAATCTAAGAAGTTGTTTACCTTTCTAAATAAGGCTTGAATAGATTTTTAAATTTTTTTCGTTCTTTTTAATTATTATTAAATTGATGTGATTAGATTTCAAAATAGTTTAAACTTTTTAAGTATCATTAAATTGATGGAAATAGATTTCAAAATAAACTCCTTCAGTTTTACCTAATTATACAGTTTTAAAGCGTTGAGTTTTTTTTTAAAACAGTCTGATTAGAAATGAAAAAAAAAAAAATCTAATTTAATGAAAATTTATGATTATTTTTTAATCCTCTATTACAAATCATTTTTCAACGTATACTACCGTAAATGTGATTCGACTTACACAAGAAAATTCAATTTTTTTTTTTCCAGAATTTTGCTTAAGAATTGGGGGTTTTACTTATACACGAGTATATACGGTAGTTTAGTTTGAGTGTTTCTTATTAATGTTGTTTATCCAAAATTTGAAAATATAAATATTTGCTGAATTATTTTAAATACACGACAACAGTTACAACATCGCATGTCAAAAAAGCTCACAAAAGCAGCTTTTTTTCTCGGGAACTTCTGAAGCGATTGATTTCATAAATTTTAAAAATCGTTTTTGAAGTAAATAAAATAAAAGTTGTTAGTTCGATAAGATATAAAATTGAAATATACAAATTAAAAAAAAAAGAAATCGCATGTGAATTACCTTTTTCTTCGGAAACAGTGTTAATTTCAAGACATTTTTCTCCGGAAGGGATTTCTGCACTTCCTCGGAGGGGGGGGGGGGGGGGGGGCTGGAATACCGGAAGAAAATTTAAACTTTTAGACCATTAAGTAGTATAACATCCCAAATCCTTCTAGAGGGGTAGGGGACATTCGAGCCAGTCACGTATTCCACATTGCTGAAAACATTACTTTTTTTAATAGTCTTGACGCAGTATATAAAATTGAGCGTCTGATAAGAAATAAACATAAAAAATACAACAGATATACAATTTTGTAAACTAATCTATATTTTTAAAGATGCATAACAACTGCATTTATTATTCCTATTTCTTTCTGAACAGTCAATTTATTAGCTATTGCCAAAATTATCTTTAAAAAGTCTTGTCAGCTTTTACATAACTGTTTTCGCCTCCTTAAGTAATATATCTTTTGACAAGAGACTCTTTAGAAGATGAAAATAAATATAATAAAGTAATGACAATTCTTCATATTCTATTATATAGAATTTACCAATAATATGAGAATTCTACCTAAAACTTTTTGATAAATACTATTTTGCCGTTTCATATCAATGACCGCTGTAACCTGAATAATTTTAGAATCGCAGAAATCTGCTAATAAATAGGCTTAAGAAACTAACGCTACTAAGAAGTAGTCTAATTCAAAAACAATGTCCTCTATTCACCATGAAGTATATATTTTTTACTTCTGTGAGTGAATTTTTAATAGTCTTGACGCAGTATATAAAATTGAGCGTCTGATAAGAAATAAACATAAAAAATACAACAGATATACAATTTTGTAAACTAATCTATATTTTTAAAGATGCATAACAACTGCATTTATTATTCCTATTTCTTTCTGAACAGTCAATTTATTAGCTATTGCCAAAATTATCTTTAAAAAGTCTTGTCAGCTTTTACATAACTGTTTTCGCCTCCTTAAGTAATATATCTTTTGACAAGAGACTCTTTAGAAGATGAAAATAAATATAATAAAGTAATGACAATTCTTCATATTCTATTATATAGAATTTACCAATAATATGAGAATTCTACCTAAAACTTTTTGATAAATACTATTTTGCCGTTTCATATCAATGACCGCTGTAACCTGAATAATTTTAGAATCGCAGAAATCTGCTAATAAATAGGCTTAAGAAACTAACGCTACTAAGAAGTAGTCTAATTCAAAAACAATGTCCTCTATTCACCATGAAGTATATATTTTTTACTTCTGTGAGTGAAATAAAATTTCCAGTTTTGTTTTGGAAATTTTAAAACAAGCTTTTATTTTAATTTGGTTCTTGTTGAACTTTCCTTCAAAGATAATTACACTAAGTTTATATTTTAGTTATCATACAGATGCTTGATTTAACTCTAAACTGTCAAAGTCGCGTTTTCTTAATAAACACAAACAAATAATTACTTTGACATTTTCTCATTTTCTGGATAAAATATCGTTAGTAAGTAAAATCTCGATTTTTTATTTTAACACCGTCATTAGTAACTTAATAAATAAATAAATAAATATATAAATAAAATAAAAACCAATTTATTTGATTGAAAATTTTTTAAGCATCATTAAGATTGTGATGAGTATTTACAGTGAATTGTTCCTTTTAAATAGTTCTCCTTACTAGCATTATAGAGCTTTTCCCGGTTTAGAAATATCTTCGTACTTTCATTTAATAATGTCCAGGAATGAATTAAAATAGCTGGTAATTAACCCTGAGTGTTTCTTGTTGACGTCGCCTACATTGCGTTTGAAGATTTAAAAATTTGTCGAAATATTTCAAGTAATATTTCATTGTTAAGCGAGAATAAATAAGTTTTTTATATCGTCCATTAACTTTTAAAATAAAAATAACGCCTGGCACCTTATAAAAAGGTCATTATTATTATCTCTTAATGTACTTAGTTTTTGGTATCGCGTTTTTTTTTTTTTTTTTTTTTTTTTTTTTTTTAAAGAAGAATTTACTCTTATTTGAAGAGCTTACTGGAAGAAAAGGTTATGATACATTTTTGAAAAAATTCTTTTATTTTATGGATGAAAGCGTTACGAGGTATATCATATGTTAAAACTAAAATACTGAATACTGAAATTCTACTTAGCATTGTAGATATGAAACAGTATATTATTATTATCTCTTAATGTACTTATATTTTAGTTTTTGGTATCGCGTTTTTTTTTTTTTTTTTTTTTTTTTTTTTTTTTAAAGAAGAATTCACTCTTATTTGAAGAGCTTACAGGAAGAACATGTTATGATACATTTTTCAAAAAATTCTTTTATTTTATGGATGAAAGCGTTACGAGGTATATCATATGTTAAAACTAAAATACTGAATACTAAAATTCTACTTAGCATTGTAGATATGAAACAGTATATTATTATTATCTCTAATGTACTTATTTTTTAGTTTTTGGTATCGCGTTTTTTTTTTAAAGAAGAATTCACTCTTATTTGAAGAGCTTACTGAAGAACATGTTATGATACATTTTTCAAAAAATTCTTTTATTTTATGGATGAAAGCGTTACGAGGTATATCATATGTTAAAACTAAAATACTGAATACTAAAATTCTACTTAGCATTGTAGATATGAAACAGTATATTATTATTATCTCTTAATGTACTTATTTTTTAGTTTTTGGTATCTCGTTTTTTTTAAAGAAGAATTCACTCTTATTTGAAGAGCTTACTCGAAGATAATGTTATGATACATTTTTCAAAAAATTCTTTTATTTTATGGATGAAAGCGTTACGAGGTATATCATATGTTAAAACTAAAATACTGAATACTAAAATTCTACTTAGCATTGTAGATATGAAACAGTATATTATTATTATCTCTTAATGTACTTATTTTTTAGTTTTTGGTATCGCGTTTTTTTTTTAAAGAAGAATTCACTCTTATTTGAAGAGCTTACTGGAAGAACATAAGAACATGTTATGATTCATTTTTCAAAATATTCTTTTATTTTATGGATGAAAGCGTTACGAGGTATATCATATGTTAAAACTAAAATACTGAATACTAAAATTATACTTAGCATTGTAAATATGAAACAGTATATTATTATTATCTCTTAATGTACTTATTTTTTAGTTTTTGGTATCGCGTTTTTTTTTTAAAGAAGAATTCACTCTTATTTGAAGAGCTTACTGGAAGAACATGTTATGATTCATTTTTCAAAAAATTCTTTTATTTTATGGATGAAAGCGTTACGAGGTATATCATATGTTAAAACTAAAATACTGAATACTAAAATTATACTTAGCATTGTAAATATGAAACAGTATATTATTATTATCTCTTAATGTACTTATTTTTTAGTTTTTGGTATCGCGGTTTTTTTTAAAGAAGAATTCACTCTTATTTGGAGAGCTTACTGGAAGAACATGTTATGATACATTTTTCAAAAAATTCTTTTATTTTATGGATGAAAGCGTTACGAGGTATATCATATGTTAAAACTAAAATACTGAATACTAAAATTCTACTTAGCATTGTAGATATGAAACAGTGTATTATTATTATCTCTTAATGTACTTATTGTTTAGTTTTTGGTATCGCGTTTTTTTTAAAAAGAAGAATTCACTCTTATTTGAAGAGCTTACTTGAAGAACATGTTATGATTCATTTTTCAAAAAATTCTTTTATTTTATGGATGAAAGCGTTACGAGGTATATCATATGTCAAAACTAAAATACTGAATACTAAAATTCTACTTAGCATTGTAGATATGAAACAGTATATTATTATTATCTCTTAATGTACTTATTTTTTAATTTTTGGTATCGCGGTTTTTTTTTAAAGAAGAATTCACTCTTATTTGAAGAGCTTACTGGAAGAACATGTTATGATACATTTTTCAAAAAATTCTTTTATTTTATGGATGAAAGCGTTACGAGGTATATCATATGTTAAAACTAAAATACTGAACTCTAAAATTCTATTTAGCATTGTAGATATGAAGCAGTATATTATTATTATCTCTTAATGTACTTATTTTTTACTTTTTAATATCGCGTTTTTTTTTTAAAAGAAGAATTCACTCTTATTTGAAGAGCTTACTGGAAGAACATGTTATGATTCATTTTTCAAAAAATTCTTTTATTTTATGGATGAAAGCGTTACGAGGTATATCATATGTTAAAACTAAAATACTGAATACTAAAATTATACTTAGCATTGTAAATATGAAACAGTATATTATTATTATCTCTTAATGTACTTATTTTTTAGTTTTTGGTATCGCGTTTTTTTTTTAAAGAAGAATTCACTCTTATTTGAAGAGCTTACTGGAAGAACATGTTATGATTCATTTTTCAAAAAATTCTTTTATTTTATGGATGAAAGCGTTACGAGGTATATCATATGTTAAAACTAAAATACTGAATACTAAAATTATACTTAGCATTGTAAATATGAAACAGTATATTATTATTATCTCTTAATGTACTTATTTTTTAGTTTTTGGTATCGCGGTTTTTTTTAAAGAAGAATTCACTCTTATTTGAAGAGCTTACTGGAAGAACATGTTATGATACATTTTTCAAAAAATTCTTTTATTTTATGGATGAAAGCGTTACGAGGTATATCACATGTTAAAACTAAAATACTGAATACTAAAATTCTAACTTAGCATTGTAGATATGAAACAGTATACAGAGAACCTCTTTTATCCAAAACTTCTTTAACCGAAACTCTCGGTTAACCATAATCGATTTTTAAAGCTTTTTTTTTTTTTTTTTTTTTGGTATTATCACATTCTCTGTGTGCAAAATCCATTTTGAATATAAACTATCATATTCCTTGTGTGAAAGCGGTCCTTTCCGAACCACGAGTACGTATAAGGGGCATTCTCACAATCTTTTGACTTTTGAGGAAAAAAATCTGGCGAAATTAAACTTGCTAAAATAACATTTTAATCTGATAGACTAATGCTATAATGATTCAAAATAAAGAAAAAAATGGGCAGCAGCGAAAAAAAAAATTAATTAACTGAGGTTTAAGTTAAACTTGCGAGTTTTATTTTACCGAGTATTTACCATTTTGCCACTATAACTTTTAATTTTCTTCTCATTTTTTACTTATAATGAATTTGCATAGTACCCACAGAACATTCAAATAAGAAATAATGACAATGTAGTATTTTAAGTGCAAAATTTTGGTATAACATTGTCTTAAAGGGGCGTTAAAGAAGGGACGGTAATGTAAAAAAGGGGGGATGGTATAGGGAAAAAGGGACAAAATGGGAAAAAAGGAACAAAATGGGGAAAAAAGGGACAAAATGGGGAAAAAGGGACGGTAAGGATGGAACAGCAATGAAACTTACCACCTATTTTAGGCAGATCATGTTAAGACTAAGTGGTAGCGAAAATGTTCATTGATTTTTAGAAACAGTTATTTACATTGGATTAAATAAAAAATAATAATTAATTTACCTCGAAAATTGCAGGATTAAACCTTGCGGACGGTAAGACTACCAATAAAGCCACGGTGCTTGAAATTGATATTTAAATGCTTATTTATATTCTGCAGTAAATTTCCTGTCAAAGAATTTTAGATATTCTTTCTCTAGCATACTTCTGCATGAGCAAAAACTTGAAAAAAATTCCGTCGCTGCATCTGAAGTGATTTTCTGTATCATTTTAGAAGAGGCATGGTAAAAAATCTAAAACCCAGGGACAGAGTTCAAAAAATAATATCAACCCTAAAAATGTGTGCAGGTTAATTTTTAGCTACATATTTATATAAAACAATAGTTCCAGTTTCAGAAAAAAATTACATCGAATTATTTTTATTAAAAAATTTTATCCAGACAGCTCCAAACTTCAAAATCAACATCAGGAGCACGGGACGGTAGAAGAGTTTTCCATGTGTTTGGACCCCCAACATCGTCCAAAACTTATTTATCTCGTTAATATTGTTGTGCAATCATGCATTGGGATGTTCCCAAGGATATGAAATAAAAAAAAAAAAAAAAACACAAAAAGTGTATTAAATAAAAAATTACTATTCAGGGACATGAAAGTTAAAAGATTGTGAGAATGCCTCATAAATATTTTCGATCCCCTTTCTTTAAATCTAACTTGAGCTCCCGTAAGCTGCGGAGTGGAACGAAGAAAACGAACATATTAGCAATTCTGAAGTTTTGAATGTTTTGCCAAAGGTTTTACTTGGATGGAGCAGCAGTAAGACTGAGACTGGTGAACTAATAATATTTAAAATTCGTGATAAAACTGCAAGACAAAGGCAATCGAAAGTGCGACAAAGAAAAGACTGTTTCAAACCCTTGGGGAAAATATAAAAGGTACTTAATTTCAAAATAAAAATTCAAGTAATTTATTCTTCCTTCTATTTTGCTAACGTTATTAAGCACTTGTTATCATAATAATAAATAGCGCATATATTTCTTCTTAATCTTAAAATTAAAGCATTCTCGATTATCCGAAAATTTCGATTTTCCGAAAGATGGTAGGTCCCAATTACTTTGGATAATCGAGGTTCTACTGTATTTTAAAATTTAATATATTTATATTTAATAATTTAAATGGTGAAAATCAGTTCTAACATTTAATAATTAAATGCTAATTAAAATTATTTTCTAGGAGAATTTAGTATCAGCTATTAACATTCAAACATATTCTACTAAGAAGGAATTGAATAAATAACTAAATTCCAAGAAAGAACTTTCATTTCAATTTTCTCGAATTCTGAATTTTGTTATATAACATCTTTTTCCACTCAGGTCTACATTTATCATTATCATTATCATTAAATTCAACTTTAATGTTTTTATCATATTTAAATTGAAATGTATTTAAGTAATGATATAACTTTAAACACTCATTTATTAAAAAGCAGTAAACCAACGTTTAAAATGCACAAATAATGCGTGAAAAGCAGCAAACAGCTGTTTCGAATCTACAGCGAGATTCTTCTTCAGTGCAAGATAGGGAAAAAAGAACAGCGTGCTAGAAAAAGCAAGGCTGAGCAAAATGATAGACAGAGACGCGCTGCCTTATATACCCTATGCGGGTAGCGAAAGCGCCAGAAACAACCAATGAGAGAGAAAGCAGTGGAAACGACTGGGTGGACAAGTAGCGACATCTACCGGAGAAGGAGAGAAAAAGAAACCAAAAAAGAAGAAATTAAATTAATGCTTTCCAAATACTTGGAAAATCTGGAGTACTAGATAAGTCATTCACTAAAGAGTGAGTATCCCCCTAACCAGAAATTCGCTGCTTTTAATACTTTTGTTTTTCGGGCTACCAATATTTGTTCCACTCCTCAGTTACTTAGTGCTGAACTTAATTATCTCAAAGCTATTGCTGTTGATCGTGGTTATTCCTCTAATATTATTGATTCTATTTATAAGAAACTGACGAAACCCGTCCATTCTGAAAAGCATTCTAATTCCAACTCTAATACTTCAGTTGTGTTACCATTTTTTCCTAAAATCAGTCAGCAAGTTGCTAAAATCTTAAGAAGGTTTGATTTTAATGTTATTTTTTCTCCTGCTAGTAAAATCACTTTTTCAAATCTCAAACACCCCGTTGATCGTCTATATAACTGGGGTATTTACCAAATCACTTGCCAGTGTGGCCTTTCTTATATTGGCCAGACTAAACGTGCTCTTAGATTTTGTTTAAAAGAGCATGAAGGTTATGTTAAAAATCAGGAGCTCAAACGTTCTTCTATTGCTCAACATTCTTAGTCTTTTTAACATAGGTTCGATTTTCCCTCAGCCACCATTATCCAAAAATGTTCTTCTAACCTTGATCTTGATTTTTGGGAAGCTTACCACATCATTAAAAATTCTCACTCTTTAGTCAATGACTTATCTAGTACTCCAGATTTTCCAAGTATTTGGAAAGCATTAATTTAATTTCCTCTTGTTTGGTTTCTTTTTCTCTCCTTCTCCGGTAGATGTCGCTACTTGTCCACCCAGTCGTTTCCACTGCTTCTCTCTCATTGGTTGTTTCTGGCGCTTTCGCTACCCGCATAGGGTATATAAGGCAGCGCGTCTCTGTCTATCATTTTGCTCAGCCTTTCTTTTTCTAGCACGCTGTTATTTTTTCCCTATCTTGCACTGAAGAAGAATCTCGCTGTAGATTCGAAACAGCTGTTTGCTGCTTTTCACGCATTATTTGTGCATTTTAAACGTTGGTTTACTGCTTTTTAATATTCCTGCACAAAAGCTTTAATTTCTACTCATTTATTATTATACTTTTATCTAGAAGAAATTTTCAATAATAATTTAAACATTTTTGGCATAGTTTTTAATAATTATTTCTACACTACACGCCCTCTTAACCACGACAACCCTTCTAGAGGCTGAAAGGTTCTGCTATTCTGGATTCGAACCCAATTGTGCTAGTCGACCTAATCGTTCATCGAACCTTGCGTAAATACAATTAGGATCCCTTAGAAAGGCCCACCATAAGGAACACCTCCGCCTTTCGGGCCTACATCCCTCGAGTAGATAATAGGCCTTTATAAACAACACCAATACCACCATAACATCGTAACAATGAGTAAAGTCGTCTTCAACGAGAAAACCTTTCATGTCAACTCACTCTGTTCGGAACTTTTAGTTTAAATATTGGTAACAATGTATCTGTAAACAGTGAAATCGTCGTATGTATTGCCACTGTTGTTTTTAAATCATTCTGTAAGAAAAAAAACTTAATTTTGCATTAATCATAATTTTATTTTCGTAAAGATAATATCTACCCTATATATATAAAATCCTAATGAAACGAATTTATGAAACGAATATATGAAACGCCTGAAATGTATCGATTATATGAATCGACTGATTAAACAACTGATTTAGTTTCACGGCGATTTCTCCTAAAATATGGAATACTTTGCGATGAAATTAACACCAAAAATCCGTATTGATCCACAGATCTCAAAACTGGTATTAGAATTTTTAAATTCGAATTAGTTTTCGAAATATTAATTTTTTTCTAATTTTAAATACATTTTTTCTAATGATGGCAACTCAAATTTTAATCATAACAGAAATTTTTTTTTCATAATTCAGAAAAGGTTACTATTTTAAATTAATTTGGCGACAGTTGGGCCTCCTTTAAATCTATGCTAAGAATAATGCTTTTTTTTGTATTTCGTTATCATTTTATTAAATACAAAACTTTCATTTAAAAATGAAACATTTAAATTGATGGCTTTCATTTCTTTCTTTTTTTTTTTTTTTTTTTTTTTTTTTAACAAAACGAAAAGAAAAATATTAGACACAGATGTCATATACGCACCGGGGTACCTAATTGGCGCACAAATGGCATTATTTTGATAGACATGGTAACCCGGCTATTGTTGTTTATTTAATAATAAATGTATATTTACTTTTATTTCTTTTTTTAAATTTATATAAATTATTTTGTTCTATAGTAATTAATTATTTTTTTGCTATTTCCTTTTGAAAATAATAGAAAATAATTAAAAAATACGGTACAATGTAGTAGTTATTCCGTCACCCAATTTCGCAAATTATATAAATCGCCAAACCACTCACCAAATTGTACAGATTGACAAAATTTTTATTTTAAATAACGAAAGAACAAATAAATTAGTATAACATTAATAAATATAAAAATAAAACGTCGAAATAAAAATCACTTGATGACGTAAGCACGTGTAACTTGCTAAAAGTCAAGTGAATGTGACATTTACGATCAATCATTATTGACATTTAATCTCTTAATTCGCGATAGATTTTTTGTCGACAGGATAACTAAGTAGTACCAAAAATACATATGTAACTGGTATTCGAAAACGAGGCTTTCGCCAAATTTTCGTAAAAAAAAAAAAAAAAAATCGTGCCAAATTTGCGGTGCGTATATGACATCTGGCGAAATATTAAATTATGTAACAAACCATGACATTTAATTTCAACTTCAAATCAATGTTTTAATTTACCACTCGAACAATTAAAAAAAAATGCTAACTGGCGAGTTGAAAAAAAGATACTGGCGAGATTTGCACCCGGCTTTTTTTTCTTTCGGCACAGATGACATATACAGCCCCATATTGGCGCGATTTTTTTTCGGACGCCAATGTCATATACGCAACGGGTACTTAATTGGCGCCAAAGTATCGTTATTTTGCTTGATATGGTAAGCCGGATGTTGTTGTTTATGTTGTTGATGCGTTCCCCAAACTGGCGTTGGAAAAAAATCGCGCCAATATGGGGCGCGTATATGACATTTGTTCCAAACTTTCATATGAAAGGCGAAGGGATCAGATCGTATTTGTTTATGGCATTTGATGACTTGAACTATTATAATATAGATGAAATGATGGGGATAGAATAATATTTGGCGACTTATCACCTGTGCCTGGATAACATTAAAGTATCAAAATGGCACCTAGAGTATAAAAAGCAAAGTGTTCCGCCCGGAACTGTTGATGATAGTCACATGATTTAGGCTATTGTTATAGAGATTGTTTTAAAATATCGGTTGACAAAGACTCTGAATGCTTAATTCATTTTATTTTAGCTTCTTTTCAAATGTTTAACTGATCCTCTTTAATCAAAAACAAAAACAACCATTGGATGTCTTAACAGCAAATGATTCTCCATTAAACTTTTGCAATCAAAGGGAATTGAATGCAAACCCGTTTACAGGGAGATCTGCACAGCTTTTTCAGTATAATTTAATCTCCTCTAATATTTTTAAAACCCATTAGATTTTTAGATTTTCAGATTCTGCGGCGTCTGAACGGGGGTTGGCGAGCGTAGCTTGCAGGGTGCAGAGCCCCCTAGTTTTTGTTATAAAGATATACTTACCCTTAAAATATTATGAAAGTAGAAATCTGAAACAGTCTGGTATTTTAAGCAAACATGTATCTAATATGTAACATCTAATCTGATATCTAATCTGAGACGAAAAAAAAAAAAAAAAAGCTATTTTGACAACAGCGATACAATTTTGAACATGCATGGTGGTGAAAAGTTTTCAATAGGATAAGCCAAGACTAGAACCGACTGCGGATACTTTTCATACAAATGATCCACATCTATGTAGTCTAGAGAAATTTGCATCTTGGCTATTGGTAAAAGTTTGAAAGGTACTGGTTATTAGTCCTCTAAAAGTACCAACTTGTAAAATTTCTTGGGGATCACAGAATTTAACTCTCTAATGGACCAAACTTCATAAATTTCATACTTAAGAAAACTTGGCACATTATCAATAAAACAAACTCTTTATAATGAGGAACGACCAGTATTATGGATCAAAAACTCATTGTGGATTTATTGGATACTATACCGCAGTATCTTTCGGTGTGTTTTTTTTTTTTTTTTTCATTGGTGAGAACAGAAGGTAATACTTCTAAAGAGTAATTCTCCTAAATGGTGAAAATATTCACAGAAAAAAGTTTAGGTATATTGCAGATTACAATTTGTTGAACGAAGTAACGTAAACTTTGTTTCAAAAATTTTTTCAACGCAAACATGAAATATGAAATCTCCTATCTCCATTGATATTATCATCCTTTCATTCGATGGTAGCAGCAGGTTTTTTTAGTGGCATTTGTTTACATCTTTCTTACGTCGTTGCAGCAGTTACGTGAAGGTAGCTGCAGTTCGAAAAGAGCAAGATGGGCGATGCGATCGAACGATTTGAGTGAATACATGACGCTATGTGGCCTAATGACATATAGGATTGCCAGTTTGGGCTTTCTTTAAATTCCGAAATTTCGTATTCATACCAGAAAACCCTATAATATTCTTTTCTTTATCTAACGACAATCATTTAGTGATTGCTTGAATTAAAAATTCTTTTTTTCAGAATTTCTAATATGAATATATATATATATATATATTTTTTTTTTTTTAACTACAAAAGGCCAAACTGTCAACCCTGCTTCAAGAATGTACAAGAACTTGCTTAGTTTTATAAAAACGTATAATAACCGACTTTTAAATAGTTTTTTTCTGATACAGTCTTCGTTAAACGGAATGCTGACTTGCGTTTATTGAGCCAAGTTATGCTGTCAATATCTATATATGTGTTTGCTGATGTTTTTTTTTTCTACTAGATATCAATAAATGATTTTCTAAAGCAAACACAATATTTTCAGGAAAAAACTTTTTATGCGTTAATGATTACGGAAACTGTATTTTCGTAAATTTAAGTTGTTAGATAAATAGTTATATAATTAGAAAGTTAAAAAATATTTCTGTTACATTAACATATAGTAGGCTTTATTAAATCCTCAACTCCGCACACAGTTTTATTATGTAACCAGTGTTTCTTAAAAACATACAATGGCCGTATTAATATAACTAAATATTAAATTCTATAAAAGAAATTAATTAATATTAACAAATATGATATTAATTAATAACTCATAGTTTTATTAACCAAAAGAACAATATTTTGGTGTATTTTTTACGATAAATTACACGTAGCAGCGTTGCCAATTTAACTTCCTTTTATATTCAGAAATATCGAATTCAAACCAGAAAATAAAGACTAGTGTATCTAGCGCAAATTCCAGCCTATAATCAGCAGATCAAACAATCATGTTATGACACAGAATTTTTATTTAATAATTGAAGTTAAATACTTACTGCGATTTAATAAGTTACATCTTATGAAATAAAAACTTCTTCATCATGGGCGGTAAGTCCCATACACTCATCATGGACATATCTGCCGCAAGTGATGCATAGCCACATGCCTGCAACAGCATCAATACTGCATAAGAAGCAGTACCAGCTCTCCTTTGTTGAGGAAGTCATACCGCTGAAGATTCACTTGCTGTATTTTCAACGTGGAGATTCCATATTGGGAATCGGGCATAGTTTTACTAAATGTTGTAATAAATAAACAAAGAAAACATTTTAAAGCAATATATGCAATAGCAATCAAAAATATGTTTTATCAGCTTTCTATAACACTCCACTTTTCATATTTAAAGTAATTTTACCATATTTAATAAGAATTTAAACTTACCTATATCTACTATCAGCACACCACGAATCAACAAGTTTCCTTCCAAATGGCGAACAGCGGGCTTTTTTGCACTTTCCAGGCTTAATTATCTTTTCAACTACTTTTCTTCACGGGCATGCAGTGCCATCTCTCGATCAAAATTGTTACTTTTACAGATATTAGGTGTGTCCAGTCTATATTGGGTACAGGTATCTTATGAAATGGAAATTTTTATATAAAAATGTAGACAAAACTAACCAGTAGTCAACGTCTGGACACAAGAAATCAAGAATGCGTTTTCATGATTAGGAGGAATTAAATAAAAGTATAATTTCCGAGATGCATAATTTACATTATTTTATTTTACTGGTGAAATTAGTTCCTTCTTTTTGATTAAAAAAAAAAAAAAAAAAATCTAACTTTCTTTTATAGTTCATAGAAATAATTTTGAAAGAATAAAAAACATTTTTCAAAAAGATATTCCAAAATCCTCAAATATTTAGGTCCTAAACTAAGCATATTTGAAAGAATGCACTGCAGTGTGTCCCACTTAGAATGTAGGCCGGGCAAAGTTGGTTTTAGAAAAAAGAAATTACAAGAGGAAATGAAGGAAAACAATTATATATCATATCCGTATGTTTAAGAAACGGTGTTGTCACAGGAAGTGTTTTAGACGCCCTTTCCGAGCTTCCAATCATAGATGAACATGAAGTTGCATCTTTCTGAGAGTAGCTCACTCTATATCAATTGAAGAAAGTTTTTGTCTGCATGTGGTGTCTTTTTGTTTGATTGTTGTCGATGGCTGAAGAAATCTATCGCACACAGATGTCTGCAACATTTTGTTCCGGATAGACGCAAACGGTTTCGAATGTACCTTATTCTTAGGTTTTTGATTTTTTGTTATTTTATAGTGAACGGAATTCATGTATTTTTCCGATTTTCCAAATCCACCGTGGATTTCGACCCACTTATGAAAGCACTCCAAATTCAGTCTTTATGTACGATATAGTAAATTGTATGCTCTTTTCCATAAAGCTTATTGGGAATTTACATAGCAAGTTTTAAAACATTTTTAAGTCTCGCTTTTTAAAAAAATCAAATTTTTGAAAAGGTCCAAAATGAGAAGTTTGTTCTTTGTCAACCAATTTCTATTTATACCTTATTCCTCTAATCCTATATTTTATATCCCTAAAATTGCTTTCGAAATCGATTGAAATAATTTAAAAACATGAAATTGTTTTTTAAAAATCAAATATTAAAGAAAGCAAAGTCATTGATTTTTACTTTAAAACGCAGCAAAGATACACAGATAAAAGTATCAGTGCTGGTTCCCTAAATAACCCCCCTTTATCGCCAAAAACCGCTACTATGAAAATGCAGATGACAACGCAATCGGGAACTACTTTTTTTCCCAATTTAATTCGAGCGTGGAAAGAAGTGAATAGGGATTTTATGTTTAGCACGTGGCTACCCAACCTGGCACCTGCAGGATACAGGAAATTTTTTACAAAAGTCTCTGCCCTGTTTAGTCGGAGATATTCTGAGCTTAAGTAAGGTAAATATTACTGTAAGAAATTTTTGGTATCTTATGAGCGCCAAGTTTGACTGCTCTGTTCTCGAAGTGTTCCCCCCCCCCCCCCCAACATATTCACACCTCGAGAACTCCACATTGACCCTCCTCTCCGGAGCCGCAGAAAGCCTCCAAGGGGAAAATGTTTGAATGTAACAGTATATGTAGGTATATATCAAGTTATTCTCCTAGGCCTGGGTGACGCCGGGTGGGTCAGCTAGTTACTGATACCGGCGGCGGAACTATCTCTTTTTTATTACTACTATTTTCTTTCGAAAATATAAATGCTATGAATGACCTACTCTATAGTACTCATCTTGTAGTGAAATTCAGCTATTTGTATCAATTGAATATATTTGAAATAGCGTAATGTCATTAAAATATACTGCAAACGATTTTACCCCATTGACCATAATGTAATGGAATTCTTTTGAGTGTCCTTATAAATGAACTATTAAATCTACTCACTTCATATTCAATACCGAACATACCATGCTAAACATCATTAACATATATCAATTGCATGAACAACGGAGTCTATTTACTGGCGTTAGAGCATGGACAGACAGACAGGCATACAGACAAACCGAATTCATAAACACTTTTCAACTATGTTGGAAAGTGTTCAAAATTACGAATAGGAATAATCAATGATTCTGACCACTTTATACATTACGTATACGCGACGCTAAATGCAAATATACAGGTATGATGGCTTTTTTTTTTTTTTTTTTTTTTTTTTTTTTTTTTTTTTTTTTTTTGTATTTCCTCTTGTATGTTTTTCTAAAATCAGCATTCCTTGTAGAAACCCAGTGTTTATTTAAAAGAGTACGCTATAAAACAACATTAGCCGGTATTTTTGACTAAAAATGCTGGTTTGCACAAATATATAGGACGATAATCCGCGTTTTTATAGATAAATTTATAGTGTATGAGTGAATAGTTTATTTCGAGAACAAAATCTCCTACATTCTTCTACCTCTGAGCAAAAGAAGAGAATCTTCCTTTCTCTTCCTTGATAAAAGCACAGCTGTTTCACCTTTGATCAGAATTGTTTACACTCGGTTACTCAACTACGATTATTCCAGGAACAAAGCCTTTAGGAAACCATTCCTTTTCTTTTCCAGTTTTTATTTTATCTAAAAGGCACTCTTTTTCTATTAAAACATTTTGTTCTCTTGTATTTTATTCAATTCATAGGCATTCATGAAATAACAAGAATTTATTTTAGGTAGCTTTCATTACAAAAAGCTACCTATTGCAGCCGTTCGGAGGAAAGCGATTTCAAAAAATTTTGGTATATTTTCATCTATCATGACCCCAAGACCCCGAAACCCCCCTCCGTTCAAAATTGACATTTATATATATATATCTGACCTTTGTCACACTGTAACTCTCGTATTTATGAACCGATTTGGATGTAATTCGGTGTGTACATAGTACAAACCAATGTCTCGACCGAGTTCGTTGGCCAGCTTCATCCGCCATTTTGTTTCAAAATGGCGGCCATTTAAAATTTAAAAAAAGAAAATTAAAATTTGAAAAGTAGTACCAAAAAATTTAAAATGGAAAAATATTTTTTCTTATGTATTTGACCTTTATACAAAGATTCCGGAGCAGTTTTTATTTCGTCTATATCTTAAAAAATGGCTGAGTTATAGCATTTTAGGTAGCTTTCATTACAAAAAGCTACCTATTGCAGCCGTTCGGAGGAAAGCGATTTCAAAAAATTTTGGTATATTTTCATCGATCATGAGCCCCAGACCCCGAAACCACCCTCCGTTCAAAATTGATATATATATATATATCTGACCTATGTCACACTGTAACTCTCGTATTTATGAACCGATTTGGATATAATTCGGTATGTACATAGTACATACCAATGTCTCGACCGAGTTCGTTGGCCAGCTTCATCCGCCATTTTGTTTCAAAATGGCGGCCATTTAAAATTTTTTTAAAAATTTAAAATTTGAAAAGTGGTACCAAAAAATTGCAAATGGAAAAATATTTTTTTCTTATGTATTTGACCTTTAAACAAAGATTTCGGAGCAGTTTTTGTTTCGTCTATATCTTAAAAAATGACACAGTTATAGCATTTTGAATTTCTAGCGTGGCTGACATTTTAAAACGTCCTGAATTTTGTCACGCGATAAAAGGCGTATATATGAACCAATTTGGATGCAACTTCGTTTATACATAGTACATACCAATGTCTCGACCGAGTTCGTTGGCCAGCTTTATCCGCCATCTTGTTTAAAAATGGCGGCCATTTAAATTTTTAAGAAAAATTTAAATTTGAAATGTGGTACCAGAAAAATGAAAATTGAAAAAATATTTTTTTCTTATGTGTTTGACCTTGATAAAAAGATTCGGGAACAGTTTTTTTTCGTCTATATCTTAAAAAGTGGCTGAGTTATAGCATTTTGAATTTCTAGCGTGGCTGACATTTTCAAACGTCCGGAATTTTGTCACTTGATAAAAGGCGTATTTATGAACCGATTTGGATGTACCTTGGTGTGTACATAGTACATACAAATATCTCGACCGAGTTCGTTGGCCAGCTTCATCCGCCATCTTGTTTCAAAATGGCGGCCATTTAAAAAAATTTAAAAATTTAAAATTTAAAATGAGATACCAAAAAATTGAAAATTGAAAAATATTTATTTTTGTATGTGTTTGACCTTACTACAAAGATTCCGGAACAGTTTTTGTTTCGTCTATATCTAAAAAAATGGCTGAGTTATAGCATTTCGAATTTCTATTGTGGCTGACATTTTAAAACGACCTGATTTTTGTCACGCGATAACAGGCGTATTTATGAGCCGATTTGGATGTAACTTGGTCTGTACATAGTACATGCAAATGTCTCGACCGAGTTCGTTGGCCAGCTTCATTCGCCATCTTGTTTCAAAAGGGTTGCCAATAAAAAAAAAAAATTTAAAATTTAAAATTTGGTATTAAAAAACTGGAAAATGAAAAAGATTTTTTATGTGTTTTGCCTTGATACAAAGATTCCGGAGCAGTTTTTGTTTCTGAAAATTTGTTCTTTTGTTTATTTCTTAAAAATGATGGTTGAATTATAGCACTTTGAATTTCTAGCATGGCTAACATTTTGAAACAATCTTTTATTTGTCACGCGATAACACACGTATTCGCCTATTTCGATGTAAGAAGGCATGTGGATAGTATATATCAATATCTCAACCAAGTTCGCTGGTCAGCTTCATCAGCGATCTTGTTTCAAAATGGCGGTCATTAAATTAAAAAAAAATATATTTATAGTGAGGTGCAAAAAAAAAATTTGAAATTGAAAAAGGTTTCTTTCTTAAGTATTTGACCTTGATATAAGGATTCAGGAGCATTTTTTGTTTGTCTTTATCTTAAAAAATGGCTCAGATGTAGCAGTTTCAATTTCTAATGTGGGTGACATTTTGAAAAAACTGATTTTTTGCCTGCGACAGCACTTGTATATATCAACCGATTCCGATGTAAGTGAGAATGTGCACAGCAATTACTAAGGTCTCGACCAAGTTCACTGGTTAGCCTTATCCACCATGTTGTCTTAAAATGGCAGGCACTTTAAGAAATCGCCGAATTTGGCAGCGAAATATAAGTTACTTTAAATAAAAGCAGCTTGGATAAAGCTGACAAATTTCGTGAAATTCTCATTCATAATGATTTAGTATTGATAAAAATTAGTATTGAATCTCCTATATTCGGTTTTCACTAAATTGAGCTTCGTGTGTTTGAATAATATAAGTTGGTTTTTTTAAAATAAGGAATATGAAAGCTACCTCTTCCTCCCGGCACTGGCCGGAAGGACTTTTTTGAATTTCTAGCGTGGCTGACATTTTGAAACGTCCTGAATTTTGTCACGCGATAAAAGGCGTATTTATGAGCCGATTTGGATGTAACTTCGTTTATACATAGTACATACCAATGTCTCGACCGAGCTCGTTGGCCAGCTTCATCCGCCATCTTGTTTAGAAATGGCGGCCATTTAAATTTTTAAGAAAAATTTTAATTTGAAATGTGGTACCAAAAAATTGAAAATTGAAAAAATATTTTTTTGTTATGTGTTTGACCTTGATAAAAAGATTCGGGAGCAGTTTTTGTTTCGTCTATATCTTAAAAAATGGCTGAGTTATAGCATTTTGAATTTCTAGCGTGGTTGGCATTTTGAAACGTCCTGATATTTGTCATGTGATAACGGGCGTATTTATGAAGCGATTTGAATGCACCTTGATGTGTACATAGTACATACAAATATCTCGACCGAGTTCGTTGTCCAGCTTCATCCGCCATCTTGTTTCAAAATGGCGGCCATTTAAAAAATTTAAAATTTAAAATGAGATACCAAAAAACTGGAAAATGAAAAAGATTTTTTTTTTTGTATGTGTTTGATCTTAATACAAAGATTCCGGAACAGTTTTTGTTTCGTCTATATCTAAAAAAATGGCTGAGTTATAGCATTTTGAATTTCTATTGTGGCTGACATTTTAAAATGACCTGATTTTTGTCACGCGATAACAGGCGTATTTATGAACCGATTTGGATGTAACTTGGTCTGTACATAGTACATACCAATGTCTCGACCGAGTTCGTTGGCCAGCTTCATTCGTCATCTTGTTTCAAAAGGGTTGCCATTAAAAAAAAAATAAATAAATAAATAAAAAAATAAAATAAATTTTAAAATGAGGTATTAAAAAATTGGAAAAGGAAAAAAGTTTTTTTTTTGTATTTGGCCTTGATACAAAGATTCCGGAGCAGTTTTTGTTTCTGAAGATTTGTTCTTTTGTTTATATCTTAAAAAATGGTTGAATTATAGCACTTTGAATTTCTAGCATGGCTAACATTTTGAAACGATCTTGTATTTGTCACGCGATAACACACGTATTCGCCTATTTCGATGTAAGAAGGCATGTGGGTAGTATACATCAATATCTCGACCAAGTTCGCTGGCCAGCTTCATCAGCCATCTTGTTTCAAAATGGCGGCCATTAAATTAAAAAAAATTATATTTAAAGTGAGGTGCAAAAAAATTAGATATTGAAAAAGGCTTTTTTCTTAAGTATTTGACCTCTATATAAGGATTCAGGAGCATTTTTTGTTTGTCTTTATCTTAAAAAAATGGCTCAGATATAGCAATTTCAATGTCTAATGTGGGTGACATTTTGAAAAATCTGATTTTTTGCCTGCGACAGCACTCGTATATATCAATCGATTCCGATGTGAGTGAGCATGTGCACAGCAATTACTAAGGTCTCGACCAAGTCCACTGGTTAGTCTCTCATCCACCATGTTGTCTTAAAATGGCAGGCACTTTAAGAAATCCCCGAATTTGGCAGTCAAATATAAGTTACTTTAAATAAAAGCAGCTTGGATAAAGCTGACTAATTTCGTGAAATTCTCATTCATAATGGTTTAGTATTGATAAAAATTAGTATTGAATCTCTTATATTCGGTTTCCACTAAATTGAGCTTCGTGTGTTTGAATAATATAAGTTGGCTTTTTTAAAATAAGGAATATGAAAGCTACCTCTTCCTCCCGGCACTGGCCAAAAGGACTTTCTAAATTTAGTATTCTAAAAATTACACCAATAAAAATGTTTTATTGAATTACAAATATTACTGATTTCTTGGAATGAGTTTCATCTACGTTAATAGCTTATTGTTTGTGAAATACTTATTTTCGAGTCTCCGAATAAAAAAATATATATATATATATATATATACATAAAAAATTTCATTGGTAAAATGTTTTAATAAACAAAAAAATTTAGTCGTAATGCCCTCATAATCCATTCCACTATTTTTAAATTATTATATGAATTTTACACGATAAACAAAAAAGACACTTTTTAGAAAAAAAAATTCTTTTTCTTTTTACAAAATAACAGATTTTATATAGATTTTTTTTAAGTATAAAGAGAAATAGACAAAAAAAAAAAAAAAAACTAGACAAAGTGTGAGGAACTCATCTTTACTACTCTTCCATAATTATAGAATATTCGGGTTGCTTTCTATGATCTGGAGGGCGTCACAGACTGTTTTCCAAATATTTCACTGCTAATTTATAAGTATTTTATATTTTTTGCAATTTTTTAATAACTTTTCTGGAAGGAACTGATTTTCTGAATTTGCTGATAAATTGATCTACGACGAAATAAAATTCATTACGAAAAATCTTTTCGAAGAAATAAATAAGCCCATTTCCCAAATATGAATACATATTTTATAAACAACTTGTATCTCTTTCCTGACATTACTGTTTGTCATAGTAGTATAGTGAATTCAGAAAGCAAAATATAATAATTTTTTTTAACTTTTTTGATCTGATAAATAATATCAAAATTAAACTTTTTAAATTTATTATATTCAATTTGTGGTATATTAGTGTAGTTAGAGATAATTATTCTTATAAACGACAATCCAACTAAAGTTGTTGAATCTTTGTGTTATAGAATATTTTTGGCCATTTACCGCACTAACAAACTTTAATTTAATCTATTCATAATACAGTAAAAGCTCTTTAATCCGGCATTCAACGGTTAGGCTCATTCTATAATCCTACACCGATCGAGCCGCTAACGTTCGTATTTCTTCGGGTTGATATGGGGCGGAAACAGGATTTTGATGCATTAAGTACAATTATAAAATTTGCCAACAAAAGTTACCACCCTGAAGAACTCATAAATTTGTGTATAATCTGTAACAACTTTTTGAAGAAGAAATCAGAATCATGAAAGCAATGTGGTGTCAGAGACTTTTTTTAACTGTAACGCTCACGTTAGTTGCTTATACATGCAATTTAACTTAGAGTCCATATTACACAATTTGAATTTAATTTTGTACTTTTTCTTTAAACACGACAATTGTTAGAAAGACGAAATGCAGTATAGTATTTTGTCCGATATTTATATCGTTTGTACAGGCTCGTAATGCGCATAAACACATAAAACAAATATTGGCTCAAACAAATATTGGATAATCCGGTAAAATCTCTAATTCGGCACGGCCATGGTCCCGAACGTGCCGGATTAAAGGACCTCTACTGTATTAACTTTCTAAACTTTCTTTATTAACTTTCTATTTTAAAGCATACTTATTTTTCTTTCGGAAGCTGATATAAATTACCATATTTAAAGGAACCTGTTTTCCCCACTTTTCTTAAGTTATTGGATATCATAAAAATTTTAAAATACGAAATTAATCCGAAAGTATAATATTTATTTTGTGAATATTAAGAGATAAATGTTTAAAACAAATCTGTATTTTTCTATTTTTTCTCCAAAATTATTCATATGTTATTGAATATATTAAATGTAACAGGTGGGACAGAACAGTTGTTTGATTTAAATAAATATTTTTAAAAAAATCTCTTTTTGGAATACAAATTTGGGGGAATAAAGGAGAACTTACAAACACCTCCTGCTTGAAACAAAAACATTTGTATTTGTTTTTTGTATGGGAAGGATATAACTGAATTTGCATAGCAAAATACATGCCGAGAGAAGCTTTTGGGGAAAAGAAAAGATCACAGAAAAAGATTCTAGACTATATTTGCTTTTCTAAAATTATTTTTAATCGAAAACTATTTTCAACCATTAATTTTTCTCCATTTATTTCTCTTAAATATTTCTTTTAATAAGGTTTCGAATTGTAATTTTGTGTGTGGTGGTTTAGTTGTTTTCATATTTTCGAGATAAAGTAACTTTTGTTTTTCAATATTGTAATAAAAGAGCAGTAAAAGTAAATAAATTCTTCTGATTTTTTTTAAATAACGTGCAATAAATTTAGCAAATAATACACAGGTGGTTCGAATTAGAGTCGGTTGAACCCGACCCGAAACTGAAAACTCCATTTGAATTCAACCAGCATCTAGACCCGAACACGATAAATAAAAAATTTCATCGACCCACAAGCCGACCAAATAACTTTCGTTTACTCATAACCCGAAATATTTTAACAGTAACACTACACACAACCCGATATAAAAAAAAGAAATCAATTCACGTTTTAATGGAATTATTAAGCCTTCAATTATATCTAATACTAATTTTATCATTTATGCAGAAAAATAAAAGTATCTTAATTCTTTAATATTCAAATATAATAAAACACCTGAATAGTGAACACCTCGGTGATCATTGGATCGTTGAAGAGAGACATGTATTTGTATATGGTCGGGTTGTTCCTACTTTTTTTCGCGTTCGATTGACAAATCTTCTTTTAGGAGGTACTAAAAATTCTAAATTTTTTTCACTTTAGAATATTTCTTGTGGGTTAAATTTAAGTTCTTACAGAGATGAGGTTGTTGGGGTTTTTTTCCGAAACGTTTGAGCAGAACTATGTATTCAGAACACGTTATGTTCATGAACATACCGGGCGTCCCAAAAAAGACTGATTGGTTTTAAAATTTAATAACTTGCTAACAATGACAGACATTTAAAAAATTCTTGCTGGGAGGGTTGTGTATGATGTCAGGAGTTTTTTACTGTGCTTCTCGATTTTAGATCGAATTACATACAATAGATGGCGCTGAGAGCAATAGGGGTTTAGTCGAGGCTGAGGCTGACATCAGTCAGCGAAGGAAGGAGATTAAGGCTATGGAGTGGGTCTTATTCGCCAATACAATCTTGCTCTTAGGAGTCGATTCTGAACTTTTGTTAGCGTCAATGTGATAGAACAGACAAATATTATTTTCATGGAAACGATTTTTTTGAAATCGAAATGCGTAACAACAACGTTCAAAATACCGTTTTTTATAAACTTTTTGCATTCCAAGAAAGTTCAGATTTTTTTTAAAATTGGGTATCTTTGTATCGATCAAATTTATCCATTTTAAGACTTTCCAAAATAGTTGAAAAGTCTTTATGGTCTCGGTTTGTCTGGTTTGTCTGTCTGGTCGTTTGGCTGCTCTCTAACGATGTACATATATTCTGATTTCCATGCAATTGATATAGTTTATTGAGGTTTACAATGGCATGTTCGGTATTGAAAATGAAATGTGTTTCAATTATTTTTCATTTACAGAGACACTCAAAAGAATTCCCTTATATTACGGTCTATTGAGAAAAATCGTTTACGGTGTATTTGAATGATTTTACACTATTTCAAACGTATCGAAATTCACATGAATCACTGACGTACACTAAAAATATGTAGAATAGAGTGTGGAATATTCATTGTCTATTTCCAGGCAAACATAAAAGAATTCAGTTACAGTATTGTCTATTGACAACAGATGCTGGAAGTGGGTTTTCAAATTCGGTACGTTCTTTAAATTGTAACTAATTTTTTACATATTACTTGATGCGTATAAATTCGATGATAGATCATATCCATTACTGAACAATATGCTTTTGTTTTTATAATGCTTTCATTTAAGCGGTAGTAATCAACACTATAAATATTCTTTGTTGTAAAGTATAAACCATTTCCAAGATTTTTTTCTCAACGTGCATTAAAATCTACTGACAAACTTCCTTAAAAGATCTAAAATTTCGTACAATTTAAGAAAAGTTATGAAATTTTTAACAACAACAAATTTCTAAATCTCTTCACCTAGTTTTAAAATATGATGCATAAATGTAAACTCGTCTACAAACTCGAATATTGCTTTCTAAATTCATGCCCAATTCGCTGTCGCTATATCGAAGAATTTGTTATTTCCATGGCAACATTTCTGTGAAATCATATCGACTGAGTTCATAATCGGGCTCTAAGAGCAAATATTGGCGAATGAGACCCACTCCATAGCCTTAATTTATTTCCCGTGCATCAAGGCTGACTGACTTCAGTTTCGGCCTCGGCCGAACGGCCAATGCCCTCAGTGCCATCTATTGTTTGTATTTCGGACTAAAATCGAGAATCACGTTGAAAAACTCCTAACATCATACATGACTCTCCTGCAAGATTTTGTTTTAATTATCTCTCACCGTTTGCAAGTTATTGAATTTTAAAATCAGTCAGTCTGTTTTGGGTCACCCGGTAAATGCTTATTTGAGTATGAATCAAAATACATATATGTATTCAATTTGCAGGACAGGTAAAATATATATGAGAAATGTTATCACAGATTTTTAATTCATTATGGTACAGTTAAGAAATTTGTTTTTCTTCTTTTGACAAAATGTTTCCAATGTTTCCTTTATGATATACGCACAAAAAAAAAAAAAAAAAAAAAAAAAAAAAAAAACATGTATGTATTTGTGATAGTTTATGTACACACGTGCACATGTTACGTGTGTGTAAATTCAGATTTTTTTTTTTTAGTGTTATGCATAGAAAAAGCGAACTCTAATTAGAAGTGCCCGTTATGGCGGTTTTATTGTCTATCTATTTATCACCTAAAAATATTTTAGAAATTCTTTTGAAAAATCAGGTCAATTCCAACCCGATCCGTAAGGGTGAAAACCCAACAGAAACCAACCGGAACTCGGAACAATTAAAGTCAACCAGAGCCGAAACCGATCGCAGCACAAAAATAAAAGCCCACCCTATACGAACGCGACTCGCCATGACATAAAAAAAGAAAAAAAAATTGCCAACCTGGCCCGACGCGAATCGCGAACGGAGGTAATCAGGCACTGTAGAACCGGTTACAGTTGATGCTTGACCATTATATGTCAATTCCTCTTCATTAATAATTCTACGTACTCAAATTGTTTAAAGCTCAGACTTTTAAACTAAGCCAAACTTTTAAGTAAACATATTTTTAGCTTTGCACGCAGGATAAAAGCTTGCAGAGTTCATTCACATGGGCTATTCTTAAAAAATACATATAAGAGAAGTTATCGAACTTATCGATGAGAATCGTCATGGAACTCCAAGCATGTGAACAAAAATACTAGATCCAAGTTTACTAGAACCTTGGATATTTAATACAAAAAAAATGTACTTTAAGGGGTCTCAGGACTCTTAAAGCTTTAAAATTTTCGAAATTTTAATTTTTTTAGATCTTAAACTCCTATCTTTTCTGAACATTTTGATATAATTGTTTCCTTGAAATTCCTATTAGAACTGAAGTTATGGCTTTTACATATATACACGTTCAATAGCTGAAGCGTCGTTTCGGAAACTTTGAAGCCATTTTTCTCCAAATGACGTTTTTGGGCATAACGCGCACGATATCTCAAAAACTTATGAATATTTTTTCATGAAATTTTCAAAACATATGTTTCATGTTAGTCTACATAACCTGAACCTAAAATTTCCTTTTTATTCTTTAAAACAATATTTTTTTAGGTGATTATACTGTTGAAATTTTCTTAATTTTGCATTAGCTAAATACAACTTTGTATTAAAAATATAAAAAAGCTTTAAATAAATATTTATTTAGGTTCAGGGTAATTATTGTAATATGAAGTGTAAGTAGGTACTAAAATTCTCATTCTAGTTGCAATACTTATTTTGTAATCGTGCGCGTAAGCTGTTATGCCGATTTTTTGCTCGAAAAATGTCTAACAGTTTGGAGCCCCCTGTAAATGCTAATTCTGCATCTTATAAATTTTTAAATACATGACATGAAAGAACGTACTTATATATTTTATTCCAATTAAAATTGTGTCTTAAAATCAAATACATTTTAAGATATTAAATGTTGAAAATGGTCCTTTTTTTTTTCATTTTTTCCAATTTTAAGAGTCCTGAGACCCCTTAAAGTGATTTATCTCAAAATGACATTTTTCAGAACTGCACGCAGGATATTTCTGGAACTGCTTGATATTTTTAGACGTTATAAATTAACCATGTATCTTATGACTTATCATAAATATGTTTATTGTTCCACTTACAAAAAATTATGCACACAAAAACTCCGAAAGAACAATCTGTAATACATTCAACTTTATTTCTAAAAGATAAATTTTGATAAAATAGCCTTAAAATATAAATATAATATGTAAATCCATAAAGATTCCGTGTAGAAATATTAAATGGTTCAAGAGATCGTGCGCGTAAGAGAGCACAATTAAAAAAATACTTTTTCAACATTTTAAGATAAAAGACTTTAAAGTATTGCTTACATAGATCACCTGATATGTTTCTAATCATAACTAGCGCAATTATAAGAAATTTTTTTTATGCAGTTCGTTTCAAAATGCCACGAATGAAGCTCATTCATTTGCATGTTCCTCGGAAAATTGCATTTTCTAACAGTTTTCTAATTTAGTATTTTAAATAAAGTTTTAAACTTCGAAATTTTTATGGCATTAATTCTCACATTTTCTCGAAAACATTGTTTGATGCAATTTAATTAGTGTGGGCAAGCAAGAAAATGAAGGTAGGAAGACTTACATAGCAATGTTATTTCAATACTGCAGTGCAAATTTTGTAATACATGTGATATTAAATATAGTTTGCCTGATACAACAGTGTAAAAGATATGGCATGTTCAAATTAATAATAATATAAAAAAATTAATAGATTTTTTCAAGAGTCTGTCTCTGAGTATTTGTTAATAAAAATCTGTTTGCTTAATTCTTGTCTTTTGTTATAGGTTAAAGGCAACAATTACTATAGGACCCATTTTTTTCAGCATGAAAAAGATATTTTAACGATATTTTCAACTTATCTTTACTTTCGAAGACATATCGCTCACCCGCAAGAAAAGTGAAACATCTCGCAAAAATTCATCTTGCGTTTTATTCCATTAATAGGTATGTTATAGGTGCTTCTGGCTACACAACAAGTTTAATAAGTGTAGGTATATACGGAAAATCCTTTATTACGCTATATGTCCATTTGTGGTAACAGAAGAGGTGTGGATTGTGTGAGGAGGTAAAATTACCCAACTCTCGTCTTCTTTCTCAAGGATTTTATTCTTTTATGCACGTTTTTATTTCTTAATGCAGTGTTAAGTGCTATAATTTCATATTACAGTAAAATCATGCAAATTTTCTTTTGCCTCTCCTGTAAAATTTACTTTTGTCGAGATGGGTAATTTTTCCTTCCGGCTGAGCGATATTATGTCATTCCAAGAAGTCCATGAGCACCATCTACATCCAAAAAAAACTGAGTTTCGCGTTACATGATTAATAGCTTAACTGTCAGTACCTTCAATGCAACCCATCAAATAGCAGCGTACTTCCCACGATATCACCACTTTATATACAAAGAAAAATTGTTTTGATGAATATTTCCCTAAAATAACTTCATTATTGTTACAATTATGAATGAAATTTTGAGTTCAGCTTGTCGTGAGACATTCTGTAATTCAGTCTAGATAGATGGATTGCGACACTGGTTTCATAGAAAAACTAGTCAGATGTCGCAATCCCAAAACTTTCTTCTATCGCATACATGTTAATACTTCTTGAAAAATGCAGCATATCAGCACCACCTGTTAGATGATTTACACCAAAATCTAATTAACAACAACTTGACAACTTCTAACTGAATCTGAAGTTTGATGAAAATCCGTGCATTAGTGTTTTAGATAGCTATTTTAGATAGTTATTGCGGAAATTGTAAAAAATTCTGCATAGTAACGCTATCTGTTGGGCGATTTACCACAAAAACTAATTAGGACTAATTATACCAGAAAGTAACTGAACCTGAAGCTTGATGAAAATTCATGCATTAGTTCTTGAGATATAGCTATTGCGGAAATCGTTATAAATGCATCTCAGCAGCGCCACCGATTGGGTGATTTTCACCAAAAATTATTCAGGACCAGTTTACATCAAGGTTTAACTGAATCTAAAGTTTTGTGAAATTCCGTGCATTAGTTCTTGAGATAGAGCGCCCACAAAATTTTTATCACATGCAGTCTCACAGAGTGACAAAGAGGGTGATAGAGATACAGACAGACATTTTCTAAAAACCATCAAATCGTATTCAGGACATTCTAAAACGTAGAAATCCGCCGAAAACCGGAAGTCAAAGATATTCACGAATCCAATACTTTCTTCTTGTAAAGATAGAAGATAGTAAAAAGGTTATCTTAGCTCTTAATTTAAACTCTCCAAGTTAGTTACGTTAGCTTGTTATTTTCTAACAGTTACATTTGTTCCAATGAAACGTAAAAATGCTGTTGTTACACGGCGTAAAAATTTTATTATCGTTCAGATTCGATATTCAAGAATATTTAATTTTATTTTTTCTATCTTTATGTAAATTTCTTACATCAAAATTCAGTCATCGACTATTTTCGAAAACTTTTACAATTTTGGAACTTTACTTAGATACAAAATATTTTAAAAGTACTTTTTCAAGCTTTCTAACCTGTAATGTCTCCCTTTAAAGCTATATGTGCTCTAAAGCAGAAGAGAATATAAAACTACCATAAACAAACAAATAAAACATTTTTCAGAGAAATCGGTGCATTTTCTTTTACATTTTTCATTGGATTACTTTCGAAACTGTTCAAGAAATTTCATATTTCTGTTATATTCTGTCTGCCATAAAAGCTTTCTCTTGCTTCCCGTGATATTTTTCTTTCTAGCAATATTTCACCACAAAAAAATGATTTAATAGTTTTGTAAGGTGTTTCATGAGAAAATATCTCACTCTTACAGCCATTTTATTTTTCGGTTTTATTTAAAGATTATGGCTGACTTTTGGAGTAATCAAGGGAGATTTTGCATAAGTCAATAATAAAATTTTATAATCAGTAAAATTTTATAATTTATTAAAATTAGTCCGAATTTTTGTAACATACAGAAAGGCTCGAAAACTACTACATTTTTAAATCTTATCAACTATTCACTTAGCTAATACATTTAAATTTATACTTTGGATTTAGAATCTGGAGGCTTTGGAATTTTACCATGAATACGCACACATTCTAAACAAATACAATATATTTACATTATCTCACTTTTATAGCTATATTATTTTAAAATTTTATTTAAAGATTATGGCTGACTTTTGGAATAAGAAAAGAAAATTTTACATAAGTCAATAATATAATTTTATAATAGGTAAAATTTTATAATTTATTAAAAATAGTCCACATTTCTGTAATATACAGAGAGGCTCAAAAACTACTAAATTCTTTAAATGTGATTAACTGTTGTCTCAGTTAATATATTTAAATTTAAACTTTGGATTTAAAATCTGGAGACTTTGAAATTTTACCATGAATACGTACACGGTTTAACAAATACAATGCAACTTCAGGGCGCTGCTACAGGCTACTATATTTCTAACTTATTCGCACCACTATATATATATATATATATAAATATATATAACATATTTTATAATATACTCCTCTTTGAAATGTTCTCGAACTGTTTGTCAATAAATTTTGTTTTCAGAAAGTGATGTGAGGTAGAATTAAAAAAAATAGTTGCCCGTGGCAGCTCTGTACAACCCTATATTTATACTTTTCAAGGAAGGTAACACAAAAAGTGTAATTTGCGGCAAATTACAATCCAATTCCTCTTTTACACCGAATGGGGCAACTTCTATCTGTATTTTTAAAAACCATATCGCCTTATGTAGGAAAAATTCTGCCTTTAAATGTAAAATTTTCTATACTAAAACACTCTGGTGAATTTTTGCCCCTGCAGTAATCTGGCCCTGTTTACACATTTTGAGGGAAGTATAAAAGGTGTAAATTGAGTGAATAGATGAAATCTGGGAACGTAAGAGAGGCATTATGCTGCTTTAGCAATTGTAAAAATTTATTTTCATTATCTTTCAATCGCACAGTTATAGAATCAACCAGTTATGGAATACAATACTCCTTGTACCATAGTGTTTTACGAGTTTCATTACGAAAGTAAATTAATGGTTTATTATACGAATACTATAACAAGTCTGAAATTGTACGTCAAGGCGTGGCAAATGACGTGCATTCGTACTGTAACTAGTTTTATAAATTTTCAGATCTTGTTGTAATAACTGTTGCAATCTTACGCAAAAATGCACGACTACAAAATTTATTACGACTCTATATATTAAATACAGTAATACAGAAATAATAAGACTCCATATTAACACTCGAACTACCGCGAGCCGTTATTTTGACGACTGCCATATAAATATGTTTCGGTTCAAACCAGAAATTTGATTATGGAATAAATTTAAAAGATGCAAAGAAGAAAATGTTAAATAATAAAGTTAAACTGTTTTAAATCAAACTCTGGTATGAAATATTTTTATAAAACTTGATTCAAATTGCAGGCAGATCTAGTGTTAAATAGTACGTCATCACCATGGCAACCGAGAATAGTTACATATTATGGAATATCATGGATTTAATTATGTATGATACAATTTAATAGAATGACGAAAACTTTTATTTATATCTTTTTAAGTTTTGATTCGATTTTCATAAAATTTGAAATGACTCTACAAAATTCTGCAACGATTACATGTATATTAAATTTCAAACCATTCGGTTGGGTAGTTTTTGCGCTGTTGTATGCGGACAGACGGACGGACCAGGCGGCGACTTAAGTGTTACGTATTTATATAATTACGAACGAATCTAATAAGAATGCAGACTGAACTGTACTAGCTATTGAAAACGCTGTAAATAATAATATATTGGAAACATTTTATGTATTCATATTAAAAAAGTATACGTGACATAATTCACATTTTTAAAAGTGAAAGTCTTGGTGTTCACGTACAAAACATACTCACCAATTCTATCCATTGAACCAATTCTGTCGCTTTCTACGGAGACAGTAGATGTATCCAAATTTTTTAGTGCTCCTTTAAAATATAGTAAACATTGTATAACGCCTATTTTTAAAATATAAAATTGCATTGTGCACTGTAACAATAAATCCAAATATCTCGGCTATCCTACGGATGTTAGATCCTGAAGAAACAACCAGGTAGACAGCATACTAACATGTATTTTTTTCATTCTTAGAAAACTTACATTGACCACAAAATACGTGGCTTTCGATTAAAAAAAATATTTTAATGTTAGTGCATACGTTCAAATCTTGAATATAAGGTAAGTCAGGGATAGTTTCCCACATTAACCCTTAAATGCATAGTGATGTAAATATCCATCACCTTTTTATTTAATTTTTAATACATAAATTAAGTTCTTACAATCACTATATTTATATAGAAATATTAATCCTCTAAAAGTTACAAAAATATGCTACTAAATAAAGTTAAAAATCTATCTTAAGATTTCTGGTGTCTAATCCTTAATATAAAAATAAAAAACACAATTCTAAAAGAATAATTCATGCAGTTAAGGGTTAAGCCCACCCGCCTAATTTTTCCTTTTTTATAGTAATGATTTTTGTAGTGCGCATTTTTACCTATGTACTTTAAACTTTATGTAGAACTTGATAAAAAAATGTTACTGTATTATAAATACCAGACATAATGGGATTTTTTTAAAAAATAATAATCAGTGATGTTGGTCATGAGAACATACAAAGAAAGCGTAATTTACTTTTTTGGTGAGTATAACTTTTATTTGAAGAAATGAATCGCTCTAACTCCGTAGTCACCTCAGAGTTAGACGCAATCACTTGATCGGAATAGATACTACAGCCAGTAGCTCTAGAAGTAGGAAGAAATATAGCTGCAACGCATAAACATAACACATTATTGGATCACTGTTTCAACAGCATTCACTAAATATTTCAGAAAAATCTCTAATAAATACATTATATCTCATCTGCTGCTATTTCTATCTTATCAAAACATACAAGGAAAGCCAAACTTACTTTTATGGTGAGTATAAGTTTTATTTGAAGAAATAAATCGCTCTAACTCCGTGGTCACCTCAGAGTTAGACGCAACCACTTGATCGGAATAGATACTACAGCCAGTAGCTCTAGAAGTAGGAAGAAATATAGCTGCAACGCATAAACTAACACATTATTGGATAACTGTTTCAACAGCATTCACTAAATATTTCAGAAAAGTCACTAATAAATACATTATATCACATCTGCTGCTATTTCTATCTTATGAGAACATACAAGGAAAGCCAAACCTACCTTTTTGATGAGTATAACTGTTATTTGAAAAAATAAATCGCTTTAACTCCGTCTACTAGGGTTTTTAATAACGATTGAGCATAGAAGAACGTCTCTTGCTCCGTCACATTTCCGACAGCTGAAATACAGTGACTGGAGCAACTAACCCTATAGCATGCACTGTAAAAAAATTATGTAACGTTACTCCTTAAAATTGGTGTCAACCTTGCTGCCTCCATTTTATCAAGTAATTTAACCAATATAACAGGTGTTACATTACACTAATGTGTAATATTACATCAGTTATATCAGTGTAAATTAGACCTTTACCATATAAATTAAATTACTCCATCAAATTGGAGGCAGCATGTTGCCACCGATTTTATGGAGTATCGTTACATAATTTTTTTACAGTGTGAGGCATACATCTTAGATTTACCCTACATTAAAAAATAGAATATTCTTTCTTTATCGCTTGTTAAAAAATTATAAAACCTTTACAGTTCTTCATATCTGTTATTATATATTTGCCTTTTTGTCAGAAAATATACATCACTGTCATTTTCAAAATTTACAAAATGAAATAAATAAATAACGCGATGCACTCGTGTAGTTAAAAAGAATATTAGATTTAATTTTAAATATGTATTTATTCATAAAGCATCTGGAGAAATTTGCATAAAATAAGAAAAAAAAAATGTTACGGCTAAATAACTTTCGGGAATCAACAGAATTTCTTTAAAAAGGAAAAAATAAACTGTTGTGACCGTTAAAGTTCTTCGAGAAATCGATTGGAAAAAAAGGTGTCCGAATCGATAGACGATGGCTCGTTGAGTTTAAGTAAGGGACGGCCGTTTTAGAAGTGTTGCTTTAAAATGCATTCTAGGTTAGTAGGTTATCAAAACTTTTAATTCAATTTTATTGACCTTTTCATTTCATGTAGAATGTATCACTATTGGGATCACAGTAATAAATATAAATACCTGCCGGCTCGGCCTAATTTCACCAAAAAAAATTAAATCAAGATTAGAGATAAACACAGTTTAACAATTTTATCTGGCCGTTTTTGACGAGTTTTTAAATTCATATTTCTGAGATTTGAAGAAATAATTTCTGAGAGTGAGTTTTATAAAATAACTCTTCTTCAACCATTCTCTCAATAAAACGTCATTTCTCCCATTCCTTCAAATGAGTTCTCAACGTCGTGTTCCACCGTCAACACAATGGCAATTTTATCAAATTTATGAATTTTTAGATAGCGAAGGTGAATACCATTGTTGAACTACGTGATAACGTTGACCTTGAGTTTTCAACCAATTACCTTTTATTGGACTTCACTTAACCCCTTCAAGGGTGGTTCATTTTTGGATCACCTAAATTTAATCCCTAAATGGCACATTGACACCAGAATTTTGGTTTGAAAATTTTCTTTTTATTACGCGCGAGAAGAAATGCTTTTACTTACTTTCAAATAAATTTGTTTGTAATTTCCGGTGTCATTCATTCATTTCAGTATTTTACTACTAGGAGTTTGACCCTGACCCTGAAAGGGTTAATACAATAACTCTAAAGAACCTTTTAGCATGTATTAGCTTAGTTTGACAATTATAAGTGATTTTCTTATATAATTTTTTAAATAATTAAACATAAATAATTCACTTCTTATTATTAATAAAATACATTACCAGGGAAATTTAGCGAGCAGCTATAAAGAGGCAATTTATGTTATTTATTTTAAATGAAGTCCAAATAAGGATAATACCTTGGGAACTAAAGGTCAACGTTATCACGTGTAGTCTAATATTCGCCATCAGAAGTTTGCAAAAAATATGCAATTCGTAAAATTTTGGTTTATGGTGGGTGGAACGTGTCATTGAGAAGGCATCGGATGGATTGTGAGAAATGGTGTTTAATTGGGAAAATGGATTGAGGATAGTAAGCCGGTAAAGCTGTAAAGATTTGATTTCCGTCAGCCATCCACAGAGCTTATAAAACTGTCTATATATCTCTAAAATATATCTTTTATAATACTTTTTTTTCAGAAATATGATATTTTACATTTTGAAGATATGTCAAGCGTGACTCAATCTCAATAAAAACTTTGCAAAAGTTACATGTTTTTCGTTGTAGAATCATTCAAGTTACATAAGTTTTTAGACTAGTTCCTTCAATTGGAGGTTCTACTTATTTGGCTCAAAAATTGTGGTTATCTCTTTTTTGCATTCTTTGAAGTAGTTAGATTATTTTCCTAACACGATTGTGTGATAATCCAATTCCTTAGAACTTTTTTCTCCTTGTTGAGTGTAACTCCCGTCGCTCGCTGAAGGTTACCCCGCTCGTTGGACGCAACGCTATAGTAACATTTTAAAATTGTGTTTCTTGAATGCATGTTTTCCAAACTGGAAGATTATTTTCTTTGAAAAGTATTCGAATGATTTCCTTAATTTTTGTTTAAAAAATAAAGATAATCTTTTTTGCCGGAGCTTATACCTACGAAAATTATAATTTTTATTGAATGCAAAAAAAATGGTCTTTTTTTTGTTCAAACGATCACCAGGTGATATCTTTTTTCTTTGTAGCAGTAAAAAATCGTAAGACATGAGGTGAATTTCGGGCTAGAGAAGTGGAACTTCCTTTTAATTGTTCGCGCCTGTGCATTGCCGATTCAAGCGCTCGAATATGCCATCTGGTGGAGAAAAGATATAATTTCAAGAACAACACATGCAAGCACATTGCACTACATATGAGGGACTCACAACCATAGTAGACCAAGTCCACTTTGAAAAAAAAAAACTGAGATAGCCGATTTAGAAGGTGCATGACATCTGTTTTATCCATTCCCACAGTGAACCAAATCGGTTTTCAAATACGTTGTCATGTATGCCATTTGTTTACAGACTTGGCTTACTGTGAGACTGGATAAAACAGATTTTATGCACTTTTTAATTGGACTATCTTCTTTTTGTTCAAAATGGACTTGGCCTACTATGGTTGTGAGCCCCTCATATATTTTTTATTTATTCAGGAGGATTATTTTTTTGAACAGTTTCAGATTTCATGTGATATTTGCTTTTGTGTTATATTACAAAGTAAAAATTTTCCAAATTTGAATATATAAAACTTTGAAATACATATACAACAATGAATGATTTCAGCGGCATTTTAGCATTAGTTAAGAGGGCAGTTTTCTTATACCACCGGCTGCGATCAACGCCAATGTAGCCTTAGTACAGCGTCTAGAATACCTAGTGTGGAAATATGATATCCAAACAGTGCTAAAAATTTGTATCGATTAAATGTGCGACGATACTGCTAAAATCACAAATGTCGATCGCAGCGACATCTGCGGCATTTTTGTATTACATTGTATACACTAGCAATATCTTGTAGTTGTAGAAAATATCCTGCAGATGTCGCTGCGATCTTCATATTTCAGCAGCATCGTTGCACATTTAAGGGATACAATATTTTAGCGCTTTTTTAAGTATTACAGGTATAGCCGATTTCCACACTATATATTCTAGGCGCTATAGCATTAGACACTCATATATTAAAATGCTTGCGGTGTTTCAGTAAAGAAAAAGTATACTTGATACGACGAATCCTTTGAGCTTAAAACCTTTCCTGGTGTACTATACTTGTAGCGTAAAAGTTACCGTCAAACGCTTTAAGCGGTTGTTGAGAAAATTGAAGACATGCATACACACACACATACATAAAGGCCAAAATAGAATTATTTTTTTTTAGTGGCTTAAAAAGATTTGCTAAAAATCTGGAACAATGAATTTTGAAATCAATTTTATTAAATTATTTATCATAGAACTCAAATAAACTGCTTATTTGTTCTCCATTGATAAACTGTTGAAGGAGTTTAATATTTTAAAATATAATATATCTGTTTTCTATTATTTATCGCTTAGGTGTTTATTGCATATTGATTTTAACTTCTCTTAGACTGTTTTGCAGTTTTCTGCCCAATAACTGAAAAAAGGTCAGTATAAAATTGAAGTTAATGACGTAAAGATGATATTAGGAAAAGATAAACCTTGCTCTTAAAAGTTTCTTTTTTCCGTTATTTATTTTAGATTAAAAATGTAAACAGGATTAATCGTCTTTTGGTGAATAAAATGGAAACTATACATACAGTAAAATCTCACTTTTACTCTTTCAAAGGAAGGTAACAGAAAAATAATAAATTTCGATAAATTACAGTAACACCCCAAGAAAAAATTCCGCTAATATTTTATATTAGAAATTTTTGTCCTATTTAGCACAAAATATTCTGCTTCTGCGTTTAAATTAGGCGAAAAGTTCCAAACTAAAATACTTTGCTCCTGCCATATTCTGGCCTTTGTGACACATTTGAAGGCAATGTTTTAAAAGTCTATAGATTATGTTTAGAAAAACCCTTTTTACATGCTATAACAAATAATTTTAAAAAAATGCAATTTAACTAATTATAACGACCATTTGGAAAATTATTTTTTCAAAGACTAAAATTTAAGACGTTAAAAATCGCACGGAGTTGATCATACATTACGTACGACATGGATTACATTTTTTGGTACTGTAAATTTTTAAACTTCTACGGAGCTGGTCATACATTACGTACGCCATGCATTAGACATTAATATTCCTGAACCAATTTTAAATGAAATTTCATTCTTAAACTTCTAAACATCCCTCAATATTACTTTTTACACCGTCGTATAGAGAAAAAATGTACTTTTAAATGCAATTTGTTTGAAAGCTGCATCTCAATTTGCTTCTGAGTTATTATTATTTTTTTTTGTAGTTTTTATTACTTTTTTGTCATAGTGGCAACGGAAGTATCCATCTCTGTTGAAAGTAAAGGGAAAATACAGATTACTGTATAGACCAATCAGAAAACGAATAAAATGTGGATTTAACAAATAAAACGCTTCAGATATGCTTTTGATTTCCTACCCTGACAGAGGACAATAACCATTTTTCCAAATGGTTAGCAATAAGAATTCTTTTCTTTTACAACTAAAACATACCGAGATATAGTATTTTAAATTTTATATATTTTCATCGTTTTCTGGTACTAAAAACGGAAAACAGATTTTTTAGCGCCATAAAACACTGGAAATTTATTAAATTCGTTCAAAAGTAGTTAATGTCATTATTTTTGAGTACACGTGAATTATTTAATTAAATGTAATGCAAGGAGATGAAATAAAGGTTTATTTGTATTATACAAACAAAAATAAGGCTCGAAGTAAGTAACTTCTATGATCACAACGGCGCCAAATAAATAAATAAATAAATAAGGACATTGTAGTCTGGGCTTAAAATGAGGACGTACGCACATACAGCCTGGTATTTCAAATAGCAGAGTTCATGACATACTGAGGTACGTCGTGGTGCTTAAGGGGCCGCTACACTGAAACTCCGCGATCGCGAAATCCCATGTTAACCTATGGGAAAATTTTGAAGCGCGATTACTCATTACCTAAGATAATTATTAAAATACCGTTTTCACCATCAGAAAGTAAAAGTCAGATACCGATGATGTGCGTTTTTAAGAATTGTCTATGTAACTTTTAAGTATTTTTAAGAAGATGGTAAAATTTAATCAAATGGAAATTTCAAAGTTTATACGGATTTTTATGTATTAAAATTTACAGCGATAATTTTTAAAAACTCACATCGTCGGCACCTGACGTCTACTTTTCGCTGGTTAAAACGGTATTTTAATAATTATAGTCGGTAATAAGTAATCGCGCTTCAAAGTTTTCCCATACGCTAACATGGGATTTCGCGATCGAGAAGTTTCAGTGCAGCGGAGCCTTAAGAGGTTAATCTAAATTATCAATTAGAATTTTCAACAGACAGCAATAAGGAGTTAATTTTTCATGCCAAAGTTTTATTTATCATTTGTTCAGTTTCACATCGCTACGGATAAAATGAACTTCCTAAATTTTGTCAAATTATGACGTCTAAATACAGATTTTTTACAAAGGTAAATTCGTATGCTTTGCAATTTTGTATTCGGAAATCGGGAATAATTATGAGAAGTACGAAATTTTCTGTTTATTACGAATGTGAAAAAAGTACCTTTTAGTCAATAATTTTTTTTTTTTAAAGTTCTTAAATTATTTCTTACATGCTCTAAATGATTATTCTAACATCGAGTAAATATTTTTCAAATCAGAGATGGTAAGTAACAAAGCTTAAAGAATAATTTATAAAAGCAAAGTTTCTTCTGCTGCCACTGATTATCGGAAACATTTTCGAGTAGCTTTTAACCCCTTGAGGGGCGGTGGGATATAAATCCCATTTAATTTTAAATGTGAAATGCCAGATTAATACTGGAATTTTGAATGAAAATTTTAATTTTATTAAGTTGTGAAATGCCACATTGACACTGGAATTTTGGAATGAAAATTTTAATTTTATTAAGTACATGAAGAAAAGCTTTTACCTATTATGAAATAAATTTATTTCTGAATTCTGGGGTCATTCAATCATTTCAGCCTTTTACTAATAAAAGTTCTTTGCCCCTGAAAGGGATAAGGTGATTTAATCAGTTTTCTCAAACCGAAATATCGGTTTTAAGGATACTATGAATTTGCAATTAACCATTTTTAACTGCGTAATGGAATTTATATATGCAGGGGTAGCAAAATAATATTAATTTTAATGTCAATATTAATGCTGCTAATTTATCATGTTTGTCTACAAAACATATTTGTTGAACATGAAAACATTTTAGAAGTAAATTTCCAACTGGGTGAAAAATGTCCGGACCAGGATTCGAACCCGGGACCTCCTGGCTGAAGCCGCCAGTGCTCTGCCATCTGAGCTATCCCGGACGATTCTGGTCGAACTTTTTCACCCAGCTAACCTTGATGATTACAGCATCTGGTCTGAAACCTGGTTCAGCTCAACAGAATAAATCTCAGGTAATGGAACTCCAGAAATCGCTGGATACGAAATTACACTAGATTAATATTAACACAATTATTGTGTTAATATTAATCTAATGAAAACATTTACTTGAAAATGGATAGCATCTGAAAAATCTATATTCTGGAGGGAGAAAACTCATTAATACATCATTTGCATCAGTAATTGACTAGACCTTCTACTGTGGAGCAAAGTAATTTTTTTTGTTTTTCATTTTTTTCTGAAGAGTATATTTGGAAATTTTGAATGTTTATTCTGATACATGAAGATTAGGACTAGGCTATAAAATATGTATATTATATGAAGTTCGGTAACATTTTAATAATAATTAGATAAATGTCAAAAATTGGCCCACTACTGGTGGTTTTACCTTAAATGTTTCTTTATGTCTAGAAAATGTATTGTTTCCTGAAGCTTCTAAAGATATAGAAAGTGGGTATTGCGGAAAAGGTTAGTGTATGCATCCGTTCGTTGTTAAATTATATTTTCCTAGATTAAAAGACGTGTGTCTTCTTTTACAGTGTCGTCACCATATTTAATCGCAGAACATTTAACATTTTTCTGTGCATAAATAAGGCGAGAAATTCTGTTAAAATTGTGGAAAATTGCTACACATCCTATATAATATTACATCACGTTGCTTTATTTTAACAGATATACATACGTAAATTCTACAGAAATAAAACACAAGGTTGTTTTTTTAACTTTGATTTTCGATAATAAGTAAAATTTAATCTTCCTGCGTTGCTAAAAATTTGACTCGTCATTTCATCAAAATACGTTCTGTGTATAGTTACATAAAACAGAAAACAATTATTTTTCATCAAAATTTCTATTACCACCTTCAAAGTAGACCTCATTGAGTTTAACGTAACCATATCAGCACAGGATCCAATCTTCCATACTTTTTAGGTAGGTAAATTGGGGTGACGAATTTGACTCAAAGATTTTTCCTCGATGTGGTACTTTTAGCTTCGTAAGCAGGAAAAAGACACGCGAGGCCATACCAAGCGAGTACGGCACTTGGTCGATGACATTAGCAGCGTGTTTGGCCAAAACCTCTTGAAAAAATAGCTCTTTCGAAACCAGTTGTGCGGCGACGCGCTTCAAGCTCAAAATATTCGTCATAATATTAACGCGCTTAAAAGGTATGTGAGATATTTTGAGCCAACTGTCTAAGACTCATACGATGATTTTCAAAAATCAGTTTCTTGACTTTATTGGTGTTTGATTCGTTCATAGACGTTGAAGGCCGACCAGAACAAGCTAAATTCAATACCACTTCTCTGCCCTCTATGAATGCGTTATACAATTCATATGTCTGTATTTTGGACATGCACGGTTCATCGTACCTCTTTTGCAACATTTTGAGTATTTCGATACAAGAAATTTTGTTTGAAACTCAAAGTTTAAGGCAACCTCTTTGTTCAACAAATTTTTCGATTCTATAAATCGCAGAGGACTCTAAAGTGGACCTGAAAAAAAATGTTGTGTCAACATACTAATTAACAGATGGAGCTAAATTTCCGCATTGTAACTCGTCACAGTGGTCCTAAATTACAGAAAAAGACATTATCGTGATATCTTTCTTTTATGCGCGTTTTTTAAATAATAAATTCCCGGAACTTTTTACACAGAATGTATGTTGCCAAAAACAGTTATCACCATAATATCGCTCACCCGCAAGAAAAGTGACATATCTCGCAAAAATTCATTTTCCCTTTTTTACACTACATGTCGATTTGTGACCGCAGAAGGAGGGGTGGATTATGTGGGTAAGTAAAATTACCCAACCCTCCAAACCTCATCCTACGTCTTCATTCTTTAGGGTTTTATGCTTTTATGCACACTTTTATTCTGAATGCAGAGCTAAGTGCTGCAATTTCATCTTATATTAAAATTATGGAAATTTTCTTTTGCCTCTCCTGTGAAATTTACTTTTGTTGAGATGTGTCACTTTTCTTGCGGGTCAGCGATATGATGAGGCGTTATTCCAACATTTATTCGACCTGTTGAATGTAGATTAAACCACGTACTACTAAAGTATTAGAAGAACTGATAAAATATATGCGAGTATCTTTTGCAAACACGGTTTAATCAGACTTGGATCTCTGTGATATCCGAAACACTCTACGCACAGAGATAGTGAACTGAGATTCGAACCTGAGACCTCTTGATTTATAGTTATTGTTCTATACAGTTCTAACAGTGTCTTTGTAACACTGTTAACAAAGACAAATGTTTCTTAATCTACGAAAATATAATGTAACTGTCCGACTACTCTTTGACAACTGTTTGACATCTGTTTGTTATTAATTGTTGGCGTGAAAGTATTAGTTTCCCCTCACGAGAACACATTGCGATTATGGCCCAGGTGAGTCGGAACTCGCTGAATCTAAGTTAGTGCAAAGAATGTGAAAGAATCACTATATTGTGAATTAAACATTTATTAAATACTTTACACTTTGATCAACATTAAGTACTTGTGACAATTAGAATCGTTCACTAAACAAGACATAATTTATAACCTATCACGTAAAATATTACATTAAGTATTAACTCTTTTAAAAGGAATGCCTCGTTATGGAATACTGTAATAGGGTACATATAGCCCACTCACCTTTTAAATCCATGCTCATCGTTGGGGACAGGTATATCATCCAGTGAATATTGTCAACACAAAACCAAAGTTCGCGTTCTGCCTAAAAACTTTTAAGAACCCAAATTCCTGCCGCTGCTCCGAAAAACATCATTTTCTGAATCCCCCTTCTTCTCTCCTGCTCACCTCTTTTTTCTCTTTCGCCCCCTCTTAATTTTCATCTGTTTCCCCTTTGCAATCCAATCCTGTGTAGCTCTGCATTTTATTGAATGTTCTCGTACAATATATATTTTCCTATTCGCCTGAGCCCCCCTTTCCTTTCTATTCCTAAATTTCTTCGTTTAATTATTTTCTCCGCCTTGTGAGGGGCGCATACATTTACGCACCTGTGAATTTTCTTTTCCCGCCAAAATTCCTGACGACTAACCCATACACATCTGGGCATATCCATAATACATCATGCCCATTTTCTTTTTCTAAAAACGTGACCATCCCTGCTGACCAGTATGTAGCGGTCAGAATGGTTGCAATTTATTGCGTCCGTATTCTGCTTTCACATTCTCTCCCTTTTATTTTATTCCTATATATCTCGACTACTATAACGCCCGTTCGTTACTTATATCTTATAGAAATGCATCTCTTTCCGTGACTTTCTGCATGCAGGTGTTGCGTTGAACATTTTTGAAAGCGTGGAATTTCAAGGAGTGTATGTCTACTATTCACTAATACTTTTGTAACTATTATTCCTTTTCCTTTTCCTCTCTTTCAAAAATTCCTTTTCATGTATATTTTGAACCCTAGAGAGAAAACTGAACTCGGCTCTTCGACATAACCATCTATAAAAATATATAATAACCACTTCCAGGTTACGCACGTATCTGAAAAGCGTTCTTTATCTTTAGAGGCCTAAAGAAGCACTAAATTGTAGAAATTTAAAGAAACATTTATAAAAGCACGGTTTCTTTTGCGCTACGAATTTCCAGAAATGTTTCTAAGTAATTTTTACAGTATATTAATGAATTTTCTCTAATTGGTTTTTTGGGATGGTATCAGTTCTCAATTAAACATTTTCAGCTGAGTAACTGAATTTTAAAAAAATGTTAATGTTAATGCTAGTGTTGTTACTTCACTAATTCGGTCGATAAAATTGAATATGACTTTAGAATATTTTATTAGGTTTAATTTTGTAAGATAAAGTGCTATTGTTATATGAACTTATGTAAAAAAAACCTATACGGTATGAATATATGAGATAGTGTCAGAATTAGCATTACTTTTAATCCACTAAATGTGCTAGTTAAATATAATTAAGTTATAATTATAATATATATTATATTATAACACTTCACAAAAATATGTAGAAATCCATAATTTTCCGTTGAAATTTCAACATATTTCATTGACACATAGCTAGCTCAGCATTTTAAATGTCGTATTTGTTTTTCCCATGCCCGAATTATATACTATTTTTGTATAAGAATCATTTTCGCTGTTTTTACTTTCATTTTTCTAAAGAAGAAGGTTTTGTAATCGAAACTTTTTTCGACGGATTTACATGTTTTAGGGGGTCAGAGATCCATAAAAACATGCTTATACAAAATGTCGGCCTGTCCTTCTGTGTGTCCGTATGTATGTATGTATGTTCGCTTTGTATTACCGAAAAGTGTATGAAGTTACGCATAGAATTGAACCAAATTTTCTGTGTATGTTTTTAGCTATGTCCGCACATGTGCTAATGTGCATACAGCTGATGTACAACAGAATAACAGAAAATATTGATTTTATATAATATGATGATCGAGATTAACTCGATTTCCTCCGATTAGTAAAAAAAGCAGAAGCTTAAGATAAAAATCAAAGTTGGTGTAGTTCTGAGAAAATAACACTGAAGGATTAACTTGTGTAGCAACCTTTTGAAATACAGTCAAACCACGCTACAGTGAACCCTTAAGGGACCGAAATTTCGGTTCACTACAATCAGGAGTTCACTATATCCTTCCGCAAACAATTTTAACTAAATGATTCCGAACTCTTCCCTCGAATACACATTATTTAAATAAATGACCAATGAAATGAAATACAAAATGACTAAAAAATAATAACAAAAAACGTGTTAACTTACTTTTATTATTTATCTAAATTTAATCCTCTATCTAATCCCTTATCTAAATCTAAATCTAAAATCCATCTAATTTTTTTTATGAGCAGAAATTATTAATTGCCTTTTTTTCCACATGTTACAAAGACAAACTGTAGATTTGGATAATTTATAACCCCTGTAGATATCAAATTGATTTCATCCATTTTCAATTTTTCTTATTATGCCCATTTTATCTTGAATGGAGAAGTTTTACGTTTACTACTCGCCATAGTTTAAATTTACTTCTTTAACTGAACTGAAAGTAAAAACGGGGTGAAAGGGGGGCTATTTCAACGCCGATCCGTGTCCGTCTTTTTGACAAATAATGAGTAAGCATTCGTACCTGTCTCCCCAGAATTTCCGGGAACGGATATTGCACCCATTGACCTCTTAAAGGTGCAACATCTGCCGGGGGTGACTTTGTTCAGAAAAGGTGAGGGAGATAAAAGAGGCAAACAAGATCGCTACATTCCAGTCTATGGATGATTTTAAAAATTGACATATGTATTTATTTTGAAGTAGAAATTTCAAAATTATTTTTAAAAAAAATGAAAAAAAAAATCAGTCAATGACAGAAAAAAGTTTATTGTATCCAACCTTCGCATTTATTTGGATTCCTTATATACACAAAAAATAACATTATACGTGTATAGCACGGCACGGGACAAAACATTTCGTTCATTATACACGGGGGTTCATTTTAAGCCGTGTTCACTATAGTGGGGTTTCACTGTATTAATATATTTGAAGTATAAAACATGAAGAAGAAAGTTTTGGGATTGGTACACCCGTCTAGTTTCTAGTGCAATCAGGCGGATCTCATCGCACTCTAAAGTGGAATATTCAGAGTTCATAAAATATTTCTTTATTCGATTTGCTGTTGAGTTGTTCCTCATTTGGTGTTAGCTGAATTACTTTCGTTAAACCCTGCGGTATTTTTGAAAGATAAGACTACCGTGATACTATCGTTTTTTTTATTACTTTACACCATAGAACACTTTAACTTTGAACTAAAATTTTTAACACTGTAATTATCAACATATTCGTGAAAAGAACATAGGTTAAAGAACGAAAAAGTTTATAAATGCGGTAAACGCATAAAATTTAATTAAATGTCTGAAAACTTTTATTGTGAATGTTCTCTTTCGTTAACGTATTCAATGAGAATAGAAATTAAAATTAGGATTAAAGTTATCATAGTTTATTTAAAAATTAATTCTAATGCCAAGCACTCTTTTATCCTCTTTTAAATTTCGAAAACATGTTTCAAAGTTTCCCATTTAAAATTCTAATCTTTAAATGTAATGCTCGTTATATTGTTAGAAAACACTTTATGCTTGTCGAGCATTCACGCCAGTGCTGGATCTTGATTGCAGTGCGTATTTAAAAGTCAGCTAGAGTTACAATAATTTAGAATACGTTTTAAATTGGGGCAATAGTTGGCTACATAGAAAAACAATTTTTTTATCCTTTCAATGGGAATAATTTTAAGAGAGGATAGAAGTTCCATGTTTGTTATTCATAGATTTATTTTGTTTAATTATGACATTAAAGGTAATCTTTAAATGTCTTTAATAATAATCTTTAAATGTAATGCTCGTTAGATTGTTGGAAAACATTTTATGCTTGGCGAAAATTCACGACAGTGGTGGACCTTGATTGTAGCCCGTATTTAAAAGTCAGCTAGAGTTACAATAATTTAAAATGCTTTCGAAATTAGGACAGTAGTTGGCTACATAGAAAAACATTTTTTTTTTTCCTTTCATTGGGTGCAATTTTAAGAGAAGATGGAAGTTCTATGTCTGTTATTCATTGATTTATTTTGTTTAATTATGACATTAAATGTAATCTTTAAATGTCTTTAATAATAATCTTTAAATGTAATGCTCGTTAGATTGTTGGAAAACATTTTATGCTTGGCGAAAATTCACGACAGTGGTGGACCTTGATTGTAGCCCGTATTTAAAAGTCAGTTAGAGTTACAATCATTTAAAATGCTTTCGAAATTAGGACAGTAGTTGGCTACATGGAAAAACATTTATTTTTCCTTTCATTGGGTACAATTTTAAGAGAGGATGGAAGTTCCACGACTGGTATTCAATGATTTATTTGTGTTTAACTGCGACAAATTTTGTATCTTTCCAGAGTAGTGAAAAATCAATACCAAACCGAAACTATTCTAATGTGTTCAAAAAGCATAATAATACTCGAAGGAAAAATAAAACTTTGTTTTACAGAAAATACTGACACCTTAACTAATAATAATAATAAAGAAACCGTCTATTTTACTGAAAAAAAATATTTCGAACTGTTTTATACAGTGTCATACTTTTAAAAAAATGAAAGTTAGTAATAGTAGAACCAGATTTTTCAATAAAATGACATGTTTCATTTCACTATTTAATTGTCGTCTAGGACGCCAGTATTTTTTTTTTGTAAATTTTAAGTGGGTTTTGTGTATGTTTATAGGGTTTTTTCACACCAGTTTTTATAAAAGCTCCTAAAATATTTTGCCCATGGACCCGCGCATTACTATTTATTTATAGTGTTTCTGAATGAGATTAAAAGGTTTTGGTTTTATCGTTAAAAATAATTTTCGCTCCCAACATTTTCTCTCATACCATTAAATAGAAGAACATCCCTGCAATTTCTTGAAAATGTCATCGAATATTTCAGAATTGTCCTTCGAAAAATTTTCTAATTAAAGCTAATCTTCGAATTCTCAACGCAAACACATAAAAATAATTTGTATGTATTTTCATACATTTTATATATCGCATAATTTTGTCAATTACTCTTTTGATTACGTGCATTACAAAATTGGAAATGCTATTATTTATTTATTTTTCATGCGAAATGCAACTGATTATTATTTTTGGTATAACCCTTATTGCCAAATCTGGCGGGTTCTTTCACTGTAAAAAAAAATCTGTAAAGTTACTAAACTTTTTCTAGGAAACTGGGATTCCAAGAAATTTTCATGTAACAGCAACAAGAAAAATTCCTGTAACAGCGTCTGTTACAGGAATTTTTCTTGTTGCCGTTACATGAAAATTTCTTGGAATCCCAGTTTCCTAGAAAAACTTTAGTAACTTTACAGATTTTTTTTTACAGTGTTGTTCAAAAATTTCTTATTCTTATTACAATGCTTGAACATATATTTTTGCTTTATGTAATGATAATTATTCCATTGTAACACCTTAGCGACGAGCGTCACGTATACGTGGCGCATTAAATGGCAAGAACCCCTGATTATTCCCACCAGAAATTTTTAATAGAAAATTTTGCCTTATTTAATCAAACCATTTGTTCGATTTAAATGGGCATATTATTTTATTAAAAGAAAAATTATATAAGTGGTAAAATATTTCTGTAAAGGACGTTTGTTACAAATGGGTTCTAATAAAGAATAAAAATAAACAAGATCACGAAAGATGTATTATGTTTTCACGCTATTTTTAATAAGAAAAATTCCATAATGGGACTCTATTTATCATTGAAATATCTAGTTAGTAACTGTAACGCATTTTAATAATATAACTTGAAATATATTTTAATAAAATAATTTATGTTTAGTATACTTAGTATCTGTGCTTAAAAATGTTATAAGACCCTTACAGTTTCACCATTCCAGTTGTTTTGCTTTTTACGCTTTATTAAAGCACGTGAGCGTTGTTTAAACTCTTTCCCAGATTTGTTTTAAGACTTGTGGAATTTTTAATTACAATCTCTTCCTCTCTCCTCATTTTGAGTTTGTAGGCTAAAGTTTCTTTTAAAAAATGTCAAAAATGAATTAAGAGCGGCGGAATTCATATGAATTTTAATTTATGTTCATTTTCAGGGTTTTCTTTGCAAAATTTTACGTTGTTTTAATATAATAAATTTATATTATTTAAAATAATCTTTTTTTATAAAGTTAGTTTCTTTTACAGTGTTAAATAAGGCAAATTATGCAATATTTTATATACTTTTGACATTAAACACTGATTTGTTGCATATAATTTTTTTTCGGCATTGTATTGTAAACATATTGTAAACATTGTACTGTACATACACTGTAAAAAAAATCTGTAAATTTACTAAAAATTTTCTAGAAAACTCATATTTCTAGATCTTTTTATGCAGTGGCAACAACAGGAATCCATACCATATACACTTTTGCCCCATAAATCAAAAAATCTGTAAGGTTACTAAGAATTTTTTAGGAAACTGGGATTCCTAGAACTTTTCATGTAACTGCAACTGGGTTACAGATAAAATTTTTGTAAGATTGCTGTAATTTCAATAGATTCTTTTGTAAAGCTACAGATTTCTGTAGCTTTACAAAACTAGATTTTTAGATTTACAACTTTTTTTGTACAGTGTACAGATAAAATTTTAGTAAGCATACTCTATTGTTACATCTGTAAAATTACAGATTTTGTTTTTACAGTGTATTTAAAGCATTTAAACCATCTGTGCTAAGTTGTTTCTAAAAGTATTAGACTTTATGAAAAAAATATTGTCTATTTTAATGATTTAAAAAAATTGTTTTTTAACAGCATCATTTGTACCAGGCTGCACTTTTATTAAGAAAGTAGATATGAACAAGTCGGAAATCAATCCTCAAAAGGTACGATATGCAATTAATATTTAAAATAAGTCGGAAATTGCACGTCAAACGTGGAAAATGAGGTGCGTTCGTACTATAACTAGTTTGATCAATATTAAGATTTTTGTGCAATTGCCGTTAAACACTTATGCAAAAAAGCATGAATACAAAAATTATTACGATTATATATATTAAATTGAGTAATACAGAAATAATAGGAGTACATTTTAAAGAAGACATAATCATCATGGCAACCTAGAATCGTTTCCATTGGCAAACTAGACATTTCAAATTTAAGCTAGAAACCTCACAGCTAATAAAACTTTTTTTCTAGAATTAGTCTCTTTTTTCAATAATTTTATATAGGTCGTTGAAACATTATTTACTCTCCACATTTCGTCAGATATACACAACTTGGTCGTCGAAAGCCAAATGAAAGTTGAAATAAACGTAGACAAACAATAATTATCTCAAAACGCTAACATGGACGTTTTAAATACTCAGTAATAAAGGCGCGTAAAATAGTGCCTAATTTTAAAACTAGAAAAACATTTTTTATTTGAATGTGATGTTTAAATAGGTAGATATATAGACATTGAATTTTGGCCCTCGATCAAAACTCGAGATGTTTTTTTCCCCGATAGCTTCAAAAGTGTTTTTCTTCTCTCTCTGATGTATTAATTGCTTTAGGCATCTATACTTACTGTATGTTTGATTTGTTGTTTATTTGAATATATTATTCATTTTCTCACACATAAGTAAATTAAGCTAATATAATGCATTTCACTTATTTGAATTTGATTTTTCTATATAAGGTTTTTTAACAGCATCATATTTTTTATATGCTTTGTTTTTGATCTTTGAATATTTATATAGGTCAAATTCACGATGTGGCTGTAATCACTTGTTATCGAAGAAATATAATTATTTTAATAATTAAAATACAATGTCCTATCTCTTTCGTAAGGAGATTTCATTTACTTTTATTGAAAAATAATTTTATTTTTCTCATAACTTTCTTTCACTTTTTGCAATACATAGAGGGAATAAAACTTAAATTTTCAAGTCAAATTTAATTCTTTCTTCTATTATAGGTAAGATTTCTGCTTCATATTTAATACCTCCTTAAGCTCTAAGTAAAAAAAAAAAAAAAAAAAAAAAAAAAATCCTATTTTAGCGTTTTCTTAAATTTCATCTTTAATTGAGTTATTTCGTATAGTGTTTGTTTTTACTGCTTTTTCGATTCAATTTATCGAACTAAGGACTTGGATTAATTTTTAAGTGGGATTTTCCAAGAATGACTTAATGAACAACAATAATAATAACACAAATTTTATTTTAAAAGTATGATTCTTTATATGAAATATTTCTGTTTTTTTTTTTTATTTAACTGATTAGAAGTTTTTTAAAATCTCGATTCACCTGAAGACAGACATTTATTCTGAAAAAAAACTTTGTTTTTTTATTTATGCACTGTACTACTTTATTTGAAGGGATTTATGGTAATATTTATTTAAATCTAATTACTTAAATCAAGGGTTTAAATCAAGAATAAAACATATGGTTCTTCTCAAAGTGGAACGAGCAAACGTTAGTTCTTATCAATAAATTTCTTCGGATTTAAGTATTTCAAATAACTTACATTAAAAAAAAGTTATAAATAAGAAATATATATTTTTCTATTAATTTAATTCGACCTGTGTGAAAATAAATTTTTAAACATTTGAAATTTTGTGTAAAGCTGACTATTTATTCCAGTAAATATTACGAAAATCACTTTTATGATGAACAAAATTTATGATGATAATAATAATAACAATTAAATTAAAGATGAACATATTTGTCATGCCACAAGTATAATTTATTGTATCTGGATGTTTTCGGGATTTGTACTTATAATTTATATTTTAACTTTATAGTTCAATCATTTTTTACGTAGAAGGAATTTAAACCACAATCCCCTGAGTACTAGTTCTACGGACTGAATCAAAAATGGCGTAGGCAGGTTTTTAAAAAGTGTTGTGAAGTCCATTGAACTTGACGGCAAGTATTTCCGGGGAGAAACCTTTCCCTGTTTTTTAAACACATTCTAACACGGTTGAAAAATATTTATAATTTCGGTTTGTTTATCCGTCTGTCTGTCGGTCGTCTCCCGACCTCTAACTCGCATAAATATAGCCCGATTGCCTGAAATTGATATATCTTATTGGGATTTACTGTGGCATCTTCGGTATTGAAAATGAAGTGTGTAGCTTTTTTGGTTCATTTACAGGGCCACCCAAAAGAATTTCGTTACATTATAGTCTATGAGAAAAAATCGTTTGCCGTGTATTTTAATGATATTACATTATTTAAAAACAATAATAATAATTGATATATACCCCTGAGGTGTGCTACAAACTTCTTACTATAGAATATGGGGTGCATAGAACATATCGATCATTTACAGGGCAGTGTTCTCGCTGGCTTTTGATCAACATTAACGATTTGGCGAATAAGAAATGATAAACAGTAGCCAAATGAAAATAAATGTTAGCAAAGTAGATTCGGTGTGAAACACTGAAAAATCTATGGTTAATCCCTTATTGCATCCATTTTTTGAATATGTTCTAAAATAACCTAATTTTTTGTAATTACTTAAAAAATAGAAATTCAACTATCCATTACAGAAACTATTTTAACTAAACCCGTTCTAAATGCCTCCTAAATGTGTTAATGTTTCATGCATTCTTTTAGTTGTCTGAATTAAAGTTAAAAATAGCTATGTTTGATTTTCCGTTGTGAAAACATACACTATGCTATGAGATTTCGACCGATAAAAAAAAATTGACCGATCAATGATACTTTACGTGCAACTAATAAATAGTATGGTTAATTTCAACACCACATTCCAGCAAAACTTTTCAATATTTGGCACTTGTTGAGAGTAATTTTTTTAATGTTTTTACCAGAGCGACGCCGCCGCATTGACAGTGATTAACTGATAAATACCTATCGCATATTCCTTTTTTGTTTTTGGCTATTGCTAAACTGAATTGATATTGAGTCAATATCTCTATAAATAGAGCAATGTAAATGGCACTGTGTAATTGAACATGTAAAGCTACATCAAAGTTCAGAAACGCAGATAAGTCTCGAGTGTGCTGGCACAAACACAAACAGAGCAGAAATTGAGTACTCGCAATTTGGCGAGTCCCGTTGTTAGTTTACTCGCCAAATGAAACATTTTGTCGCGATTTGGCGCAATTGCGAGCGGCAGCGAGAACCCATTTACGGTGACACAGAAAAGAATTTGCCTATAGAAGAAAATGAGCAATAATTGAACTATTGAAGCCCACTTACAATAATTTCTGGAAGGGATTTTTCAATTTTGGTATGCGTTTCTAAATTTAAATATTTTTTAAATATTACTTGATGTGTATAAATTCTATGTATCATATACAGGGTAGCAAAAGTTCTCAATAACATTCTTTTTGTCGGAAACTGCTGTTTGGAAATTTTCAACGGTGCTATGCGTTTTACTGAATTAACTTTTTGCTTAGTATGAAGTATGCATACATAGCTGTAGATCATATGCAGGCTGCAGAAAAATAAATCGCATATTTTTACGCCTATTCATGTTAATAGCATAAATCGGGTTTGCAAATACGTTATGCGTTCTCCAAATTGTTCATTTAGACATCCTCTTTCACCATAGTAAATTGTGATATTTTGTTACATTATCCTGAATGCGTTGGAAAAGTTTCATAATCTATGCTGTACGCATGATTTTTCGTTCTCGTTTGCGTTTGCGTAAGCTCAAGAATACTGTCAGAAAGTACTGGTAGTCATATTGAAAGCACGATACAAACTCTGAAAATAAACCTCCTAAAGACAGCCGCCATTTTTGAATCAGTGTGTAAGCATAGTTTTCAGAGGGATGTGTTTTATATGCATTTCTAGTGCTATGTTAACCCTTAAATGCCGGGTGTTGCTTTTCGGCAACATACCCAATTTAGGCTTCTAAAATACTATTAAATAATATTGAAGCTAATGTTGCCAATAAAATACATTCTGAAAATGTTATTAAATTGATTTTCAACATGTAGATGGCAACATTTGTGCTGTTTAAGAATAAAGATAGATTTATTTTTTCAATTGTTGCTACTTGTTCTTTTTGTTTTGTTTGGAAGCTTGCGAAATACTCTATTTTGTTCTGCAGTAAGCAAGTAAAATTTATTTCTTATTATAGTTCCTAAAATTCTTGTGTGTTTAATATTATAGAATTTTATCAAGGAAAATTATTTTTTCAATTAAAGACCAGTATTGCCGATTAGTAACAAACTTTTTTTTAGCCGTAAACCATATTTAAAACAAAATATGATTTTTTTAAGTATTTTTCCCATGATTTATTTAAAAAATGAAAGCCGAAAAACATTATTACAAGGATTTTTGAATAGTCAGGCATTTAAGGGTTAATTATTCATCAAAACTGATAAAGCTTTTAGGATTGGATGGGGATACAGGCTTTGAAGGAATATTATTTAAATACACCACTAAAATTATCATTTTTTTTTATATAAAAAATGCATTGAAGTAAAAATAAAGATTGATATAAATGATTAATCGATAGTTATATACTACTTAATTATTTTCCCGTTTGGAGGAAAAATGTATTCTACGTTAATTAGTAATTATTTATTTTTCCTTAATCTGTTTTTTTTTTTTCATAAAAGAACTTCGGCTTTAAAAAATGAGTTTAACACATTAAAATCAAAAACAAATCTTTATCATTAATTATATCAAGAAGGATTATTAGTTTTTTTTTCTTTTTTATATGCATAGACTTTTTTTCAAGAATTCGTTAAAAATATTCTCAATGACAGTTGGTTTAATTAAAGACCGCATAAACATGAATGATTAAACTTTAATAATAATTTATTTGATGTTATTCATGTTAATTTTATTAATTATTCATTGAAATAAATACGCTTTTTAAATTGGCTAATCTGTTACATTTACAAAATGAGATAACATTTTCAGCTTTTTTTTTTATTGTAAGAAACCTTCTCAAGCAAAAAAGAGCTTTAGAAGTAATTGCGATTTTTTTTTGTTACTTTGTCTTTAATATTATTTCTCTTCACTAGGTTTAATTATTTTTGCGTGAAAATTTGGTAAAACGGAGATGAAGAAATATTTAATGTAACAATATTATCATTTTTACGAAAACCAAGTCCTCCAAACGAAGCTCATTTAAGATTAAAAATTTTTTGGTAACTAGAAAAAGAATGAAAGCTAACAAATTTAAATTAGGTAAGACTGCTATTGAAAGTTTTATCAGAATGAAAGATAATTGCAGTATTTTCATAAAATCAGTACCTGATCATAATAGTAAATATTTTATGTCATAGAAATGTTTTAATATTTTTATGAAGAATCCAACAATACAGTCCAAAATAATTAAAAGGGCTTATAAAAATATTTTCCTTATTAAAGTAAATCTAGTTGAAAATTTGTATAAAAAAGAGTCTTTATAAAAACTTTAAACTGCTGATTTTCCTTAATAATTTTTTGTATAAATGATAAACTCAATTAATTTAATACAGTTATATTGTGTTAAATAAAGAATATAAATAATATTTAATATGTAACTTAAGTAATGACTAATAACTGAAATACAAGGAAACTAGATAGAAATCTCCAAAGCTTGATGGCACTAAACTTGGTGGTATCACAGGAGAAAATTTCATAACCACTTAAAAATGTTAGATAATTCTATAGAATTATTAAATAAGCAAAAAAGTCTTCTCGATTTAAATCCGGGATGTGTACTCTGACAATTTCTCTCCCTTTTCCATCTGCCAGTTTTCCATTTATAGGCACAATACGGATAAATTGTACACGATTGTCATTACCCAAAATCGGTGTGTGCACATTCATATACACAATACGCTTTTCCACCTACTGATTGGATGACATGATTTTGTCATTATAGTGTATATAAAAGCATTCTGCGAGAAATCGATGTCACATAATGACAATCATGTAACGGTTATCGGTGTAGTGTCAGTAAATGGAAAACCCATCCTAAGTTCTTTATAGTCACTGTAAAAAAAAAAAAAAAAAAAAAACTGTCAAATTGACAGGAAAAAACTGTCAATTTTGGCGCCAGTAGAAAAGTAATTTTTCATTAAAACGGTTTTTTTTTTTTTTTTTTTGTAAAAAATACAGATTTTTTCTTCAAAACAATTTTTTTCGGTAAAAAATACAATTCTTTTCTGTAGAAATTAAAGATTTTTTTTTTTTTTTTACAGTGCTGAGGTGCATACAGATATGCACCAAGCAAAAGGCACCACATGCATAAATATATATCCTAAAATTACCTTCCTCGATACGACATTGTAAGTTTTGTTAAGATTTGGTTGTATTTGAATCTTTAGAGCGCTTTCCCATTAACCGACACGATACTGATAAATCGTACACGATTGTTGTTATCCATCATAGATTTCATGCAAAATGCATTCATAGATACTATGACATTAAAATCATCACCGATTCAGAAGATGGAAAAGCGCACAGTTGACCTGAATACATTTTGTATGCACCGAAGTCGGATAACAACAATCGTGTACGATTTATCGGCGTCGTGTCGGTAAATGGAATAGAGATCTTAAGTTCTTAGAAATGGAAATGCAGATATGCTTTATTCATACCGTGCTACATGTATGAATGCATATACTAAAATTAACATTTTAAAACTAGATTAAAATAACACGATACATTACAAATAATAAAAAGCCCTCCTCCTTTTAAATCCAGTCTGAGACTGGCACGTACTCAATTTCTCTGATTTATCTCATCTGACTCCATTTTCTGTCACGACTCTCATAAATTGTACACGTTTCTCATTATGTAACGTCGTTGCGCACAAAATGCATTCATGTACATCTGCTTTTTCGCTTTTGGATTCGATCATCGTTTTATCATTATAATATACATAAATGCATTTTGCAAGTAATCCATCTCAGATAAAGACATATGAGTACGATACGTCGGTGTCGTCTTTAATGGAAAAGCGATCTTAACCCCTTGAGGAGCAAGCAAAAATATCTCTAAATATTGAATTCTCACCGGAATATTCGAAAAATTTTATTTTAAATAAGAGAGAGCAATTTTTCAACGATTATCCTCCAAAGTTAAAAATATAAAATTTAGTAAATTTTTTCTGGCGAGAATCTTGTTTAAATTAGGTGGGATATATTTCATCCCACCGCCCCTCAAGGGGTTAAGTTCTTTGAATTGAAGTGCACCGCTCTTCATGTATAAATATATCTACTAAAATGTATTACCATATAACAGAAGCCAAACTTTTTTATACAGGGTGATCGTATTCATGGTACAAACTTTAAGGGTGGTACAGGACTCTCTAACAATCATTTATTGTATAGGAATGTATGGGCACAAGTGACGCGGTGAGGCGCAAACGCACGAAATAAGACAAGAAAGGAATATTTATTGTCAGCGACATTGGCAAGTGCTATGTTTTCGATAAGTGTTCCAACTTGCGTAATCAGTGTTAATACATGCCTGGCAGAGTCGATAGAGAGTTTTGGAGTACAGATTCAAAGATTCCAGGTGTTTCACTCATACGTTTCGTAACAACGGATATTCGAGCGACGAGATCCTCCCGGATTTACATAAATGCGCACCCCCAATCCATCGTATCCCAAAAGTGGCATCCAGGTGATTGCGCACAACAGTGCTGAAATGAGCAGGCACCCCATCTTGCTAAAACCACAGTTGCTTGCGAATGGCAATCATAACATCTTGAAGTACACTCTAAAATTCAGAGGAATGAAAAGTTAACTCTTTGAAAGAATGACAGGCATTTTCACACTTTTTGGAGTAAATTTTATAAAAATATACTCCTTAAAAAGTGGAATTTCCCATTCCATTGAAATCAGTGAAATATTTCACTCCATTATCAAGAGTGAAATATGTCACTTCGTTGTCGAGAGTGAAATATCTCACTCCGCTGACGAGAGTGAAAGCCTGGCATTATACACTTAAAAAAAAATTCCGTTCAAATTTGAACCAATATATGGAGTAAAATAATCAAAAGCACCAAAATATGTCACTTCTTAATTTTCAAAAACTCCATTTCATAATGTAATCTTGGAAATTACGTACTAAAACGCTCTCCTTTTCAAGAGTGAATAGTCACTCCTTTGAAAGACTGGCTATTCACTCTAAACAGGAGTGAGTATTGTATGAGTACTGCTCATCAGCCAATTTGAACAGACTTGTCTACGACGCTTTTTTAAGATAGGAGAAAGACGTCCGCAATTTATGAATTAAAATATACGGATATTATTAAAGTAATTATTTATGGAACTTTTTATTTTGATGTAAAATTTAATGTAATCAATTCATAAAGGACACAGAATGATAAAACATTCTCAAAGAGCATTCGAAACATTTTTGCGGTTTCAAACTAAATTTTTTCTATCACTGTTAAGTCTACAGTTTTTACCGAGTGCGGGAAAATTTGATTGCCTCAAATTTGAGCCGTATATGCATTGATTGCATTGTAATTTTTACTCCGTCTTGAGACTGTCATACTGATAATTATACACAGTGAAGTTCATAGTATTAAATAAAGAGTGTCTAATTTGAACCGATTCAACATAAATGAACGGGTAATATTGAAAATTTCCGAAGAAAGAAATGAGATTTATTGAATATGGATAGTTCCAGGCGAGTTTCGGTCCGGCCGAATTTTTGCCAGAAACAAATTTTTGGCTTAACTCAGATTTTGGGACGAAAACGAAAGCGAATTTTCTGTTGATCTAGATTTGTATATATTCGTATTACTCCTCAACTAATCAGAACAGGAAGTCTACGACCCTTTTTTTAAGGTAAGAGAAAGGCGTCCGTCATTTTATGATTAAAATATAGGGATATCATTAAAGTGAATTTTTATGGAACGTAAATGTAAGTCTTATTTAATTTTAATATTTTACTTCTATAGATTTGTATATTATGATTATAAGTTAAATAGTTTTATGTTATATAGAAAATAGATTGAGCTGCAATTGTTTTCCTTTGAGATTTGTCAAAAGTGTGTTGAGATAGTGTGCTGTTGGATTTTTTTCGATTTCTTACTGTTTTCTGATTATAAAAACTTACAGTATTTACCGTTATTATTGTTGTTGTTGTTTAATAGTGCAATTATTAAATGCTAATTATTATTTTTAGCGTTGTTCAAATTTGTATACTTATTTTTTTAATTGTATGCAAGCATTTTTCTGCTGTTTATGATTTTAATCAAAGCATTTAATTATACACATTCTTAATCTGTTATTAAATTTTCTTCTATTGTAAACTCATTTTCTAAGTTTATGATACACGTAATTATTGGCACGAAAAATAAAACATGGTATTTAACCCCCTGACCGCCGAGCAAAAGGGTAAAATTGTAATGTTGTTTTCTCTTCAATTTAGTTTTAAATGATAAAAAAATATGTTTTTTTCCAACATGATATAAATATTTTTATTATGTATAGGTATATAAGCCATGACAGTATTAATCTTAACGCTATTTGTTAAAACTGGATTATATCTGTATAATTATATTACGAAGGCATTTCGAAAAGTAAAGGTACACCGTGCCGGAGGAAAAGAAAAGTTTTGGCAAGCAAGTTGGCAAGACAGGTGTTAACCTTGAACCGTTAGTTTTCTCCTTGCGGTCGTTCGGCATTTTAACGTTGATTCTGGTTGGAGTAGGTCGTGTTTAAAATGGTTCCGCCGATTCAGAATCCCGCCAAATGCGAAATGCGCTCCGTTATACGTTTTCTTCATGCAAGGGGTCAGCGACCAGCGGGTATTCACAAAGAAATTGTTTCTGTTTATGGGAACATTATGAATCGACAAAATGTAACGAAATGGTGTCGTCATTTCTCTGAAGGTAGGACCGATGTTCATGACGAACAAAGAACAGGTCGGCCACCTGTGATCTCTGATGCCCTTCTTCAGAGAACGGAGGAAGCAATTCGTGCGAATAGACGTCTCCTGTTACCTGAAGTCACATCTTGGAGGAAAATCACTCCACGACGATGATGAGATCAAAGATGAAGTTGAAATGTGGTTCCGACAACAGGCGGAAACCTTCTATGACTGTGGGATACAAAAGCTTGTGCCCCGACTTAACAAATGTTTGGATAACGGGGGTGATTATGCCGAAAAATAATAAATAAACCAGTTAATAAGATGTAACTTACGTTTTCTAAATAAATGTTTTTTTAAGGAATGCGAGCCATTGTATCTTTACTTTTCGAAATGCCCTCGTAATTTGAATAAAGCTTCCATTGCAGTGAAACCTACAGCTTAGTGAACGTATATAACAGTCCGCGGCTGTGAGAAGGTTAAGCATTGAAACAAAGTGTTTTTTATGCCTGATAGGAAGTTTATAGATTAAACTGCTTTAGTATATATACACTGCTCAAAACAATTAAAGAATATTGCTGTTTTAGGTGGATTTTGTATCTGGTAAACTGTTTAGCTGATTGATACATGGTCGACAGACATAGTAGGTTATATGAGAATAAATTACACATGTTTGGCAGAAAAAAATGCATTTTATTGCGCATTTGTGTACTAAAGGAAAAAAACACAATTTGTGCATATGATAAAAAAAGAATAAGAAAAGGTGTTTTCTTCAAAGAAAATAATTTTCAGTAGGGGGTATGGTTTCCACGGGCGGCCAGCAACGTTGAACACCTTTGAGGCATGGGCTCAATGAGGCTATTAATGACGGGATGGGGTATTCTGCCCCACTCTTTCAGAAGAGCCCTTTCCAGTTCTTGGAGAGTTTGTGGGGGTTGTTGGCGGCCAGAAACTCGTCTTCCTAGAGCGTCCCAAACGTGCTCTATTGGATTCATGTCTGGAGAACACGCTGGCCATTCCATTCGAACGATTCCTTCCTCGAAAAGGAAATCCTCCACCAGGTTTGCACGATGTGGCCTGCAGTTATCGTCCATTAAAATGAAGTTATCTCCGATTGCTGCAGCGTAAGGGACTACAATAGGTCAGAGGATCTCATCCCTATATCGGCGACCAGTCAGAGCTCCATCTCGAATGATGTAGAGGTCAGTGCGCCCGTCAATGGAGATGCCACCATACACCAACACTCCTCCACCGCCAAATCTGACACTTTCGTGCGCGAACGCAGGATTATTCCTACTGCCACGGTCCCTCCAGATGAAAATACGCCTATTATCTGGATGCACAGAAAAACGGGACTCGTCAGAAAACAGAATATTGCTCCATTCATTTCTCCTCCAGTTGACATGCTCGGTTGTCCACTCCCTGCGGTCGCGACGATGCCTTGATGTTAATCTAACACATACCATCGGTCGGCGAGCATACAGGCCTACAGCATGGAGCCAGTTTCGGACAGTCTGAGTTGAAATCGTGGTGCCTGTAGCCGAGCGAAGGTGTTGTTGGAGAAGAGTAGCTTTCATGGTTCGGTGTCTCCGAGCTGTTAACGCTAAATACCGATCTTCATTGGGCGTTGTTGCCCGTCTACGACCTTGCCCTGGTCCTCGGCCTGCATATCCACTCTCCAAAAAACGGTTCCAGATCCTGGAAATGACACTTTGTGACACTCCAATGGCTTGCGCTACTTCGGCTTGAGTTTGGCCCCCTTCTAACCTACCAACAATTCTCAAAGCTTCTGAATCTGTCAAATGACTTCGCTGAGACATCGTACTCATCGAAACAAAGCAATCACTGAATGCCGATCATCCTTGTCTTCATTCTCTTTTATCCAGTTGAAAGTCAAATTTCATTCGCTGCCGCTGAAGCGACGTTTTTGACGTCGAACTCAAAATTTGCATACTCCACAGTTTGAAAACCAGAAAAATTTGCATTTGTGATTCTCTTCTTCTATTTTCGGCAAAAAAAATTTCGTTTATATCTTTATTTTATATAAAACTTCAAATATCCTTTAATTGTTTTGAGCAGTGTATTTTTTAAAGTTCATAATATCACTTATCTAGCGTTAGATTGAATATATTTTAAAGAGATAGATAACTACTTTTTAAATTAAAAGTGTTTTACAAACGGTAAGTACAGTACATATGCAGTCATTTCTTTTCTTTTTATATTTTCTTATTTTTTCTATTTCCTAAATCAATATTTTCCTATAAAACATACGAAATCTATTTAGCTCATATTCACAATGTACAACATATACGGGAATAAAAAATAAAAATTAAATATGGCTTTTCATGTCGTTCCATAAATAATCGTTGCCTTAATATTCGTTTTTCAGCAATAGTGGAAGAAAATTAGAAATCATGATTAAGTTAAGGAATATGTTTAAAAGAAAAATGTAAACATATTCCAGAGAATATAATAAATCTACACTACATGTTCATATTTAATAAAACAATGACAAACCACAACACATAAAAAAAACTTACACATTCTTAATATTTAGATCAAGCTTAGAACTTATTTAAAAAATATGGGAGTTAATTGTGTTTTTAGCGGAAAAATTAAAAAAAATTAGAACAATAGCGTTCTGCAAAATAGCGGAACACTGAAGCTTACTCTACTGAAAAGTAAGCTAAGAAGATAATATTTTATATTTAAAACAAAAATTAAAATGAAATCACACGTTGTTGACCTATTATACAATTATTAATCAAACTTTAAAAGTAACTAAAATATAGTAAATAATAACGCTTGATTAGATTTAAATTCATTAGCAATGAATACGTACCGAGATCTAAATATTTAAAACTTACACATGAAAAAAAGAACACAATTATCGTCCATCACGGGAATTATTAAAATACTAAATACAACTTAACGGGTATCTGAAAAGAAAGAAACAATATTAACTGATTAAGATTTCGGTTAATTACTTGCCCTTATGGACATTTTAAAACTATCATATATTTATTGGGCATGCCATGAAATAAAACACAAAGGACAAGATTGGAATAAAATAGCTGTTTATTTTTGTCAGAAATCTAATTTAATTTACATGTAATTTTAATTGAATGTTTCCTTAAAAGTTCAATTAGTGTTATAAACTGTGAATTAAATAAATATTGCCAGTAAAGTTTTTCATTCCAATCTTAATAACTTTTGTATCTATTTTCATTGCATGCTGTAAAAGGTATGATTCTTTTAAAATTACCATAAAAGCAACATAAAAAAATATTCATTCCATAAAAAATGAACATTCACTCCTAGGAAAGAGTGACTATTCACTCTTATCACCCTTTCTCCTTTAGCAAGAGGGAATGCACTCCTCCGAAAGACTGATTATCCAATTCTGTTTAGAATGAATATTCACTTCACAGGAGTGACTATTCACTCTTTCAAAGAGTCAGCGATTCCACTTTTACTCAGAGTAAATTGTCACTCTAAAGAGGTTGGGTATATTTTGACTCTGCGATAGAGTGACTATTCACTCCTTTTTATTTAGAGTGTAGTTCTGGTAAAACGTCTTCAGAAAAATACGATAACAACTGCCTGTCTTAGCGTGGTGGACCAGTCCTTTTAACTACCCCGATGTTCCGGATTATCGACCCTCCATTACTTCTTACGGGGACGTCTGAAGAGTCCTGTTTATGTTTATGCGACTCCAGTTGACTGTATTGAAGATATCGTCGATCGAAAATCTGTTGGTTCTGCTCGCGTGCGTAAAATACCTTGCATCTTTGGAAAAGTACGCCAATCACCCCACCAACGCTGACAAGCAATATTACTGTTGGGGGACGCAATTTTGAATACTTATTATAAACATTGTACTTGCCAACGAAGCTGAGAGTAAACACTTTGCCTTTCCTTTCATGTCTTATTTCTTGTATCTGCGCCTTACCACGTCATTTGCGCCGATACACTCCTATACAATAAATAACTGTTACAGTGTCCTGTACCAACCCTTAATGTTTGTACCATAAATTCGGCATCCATTAGTATAAACAACTATTGAAAGCGATATTTAAAAAATATATAAATAAACAAATGATTTGTTAAATATTTTCAGATTTAAATAGTTAAATACTTTTAAATAGTTTCAGAGCGTCGTGTATTCGGCCAAACATCGAGTAGAAAGAAAAATAAATCAAAGAAGTTGTAACGATAAAACACTCGTGCACACATAAAAACGAGATTGGAGGCAAAACTCAAAAAATAAGAAAACAAACGCAAATGCTTACATAGACACACACATATACACACGTGCAGTTAGATACAAAATTTCTGCCCTGCTTGAAAAAACATGCATTTTCGAGCATGTAAGTTCGTATATTTTTGAAATTTACTTTAATTTTAAATTTAATAAATCATGTACATCGTTTAAAAGAACTTTTATATATAATTCAAAACTTTTCAATGTTTTAAGGCAGCTGCACTAATAAGCAAAAAGAACAACAAATAGAAAAATAAAAATAAAATAAATGGATTCTTCAATGCATTATTGCTGTTTCTGATATCAATGTATTTATCGTAAATGATTACTGCTTGCTGTAACAATGCTTGATATTAAGAATGTAAAGTTTATGCAATAATTCATACTTCATATTTTATAATTTTAATCTATCATTCGTTGATTTTAGAAATTATTTGTAGTTTACAAAAATATAGAAAACATGTACTAGCAGAAGTTATAAGCTACCGGTAAACGTCTAACCCAATCACGCCCGTCGGCCCAATCGTTCGGAGTTTTCCGTGGTTTTCTTCGAACTTTGGATTTCCTTGCGTAAATACGAGTTAGGTTCCCCTAGAAAGACTCCCACGGAGGGAACTCACCTTCGGGCCCATATCTCTAGTATAGATAATTGTCCGTCATAAACAAGACCAGCACCGCACCACACCTAGTAAACTTCCGTAATATGTGGGTTAATTTGACCCAGTTTAACAACGTTTTGAACAGGAAAATCTATTTAATAAATCTATAATTAATTCCAGCTTTCTATAAGAAAGTATTTAATTTCATTTGTTTAAAAAAAAATTACTGCGAACGTATTAAACCTTCGTTAAACTGATCCACATATTATGGAAGATTAGTGAAAACTTGGCATCTCTGTATTAGTACTACATTTCCTTAATATTTTTCAAGTGCAGGATATTTTCAATAGTATTATTTTAAATCTTTTTTTTTTCTCCATAAAACTATTTTCATATTTTTACTCCGGCGTTTGATGTATTCCTCTTTTATAGTACACCGTTTTCTGATATTATAATAAATTGATAGTTATTTTTCTGTTTAATTTCAATATTTCATTCTTCGCTTTGCATACGACCCCTAAAAGCCAGCTCAAATTTTTAGATGAAGTAACCCTCTTTGGTGATACCCCTATTAGGCGATATCGGCTAAAGGTGGTTTCGCCGTAAAAAAGGCATAGCACCCTGAATTTGATCTCGAATTATTTTAATTCATTTTTTAACTGATCCCTCAATGAAAGACAAAATCAAGTGCAAACTTTGAAATTTAATAACTGTGTCAATTTTTGTAGTACAGATGTCAAACGTTTTGAGTTATATCTGTTATGATATGTGTAAACTTTTATTAAATATAATTATAGGGACTGGGGGATCGTATAAAAAGTTAGATTTCGTAATTTTTATAAAATTTATTTTCTACTTTAAATAATACCACAACATGAATATTTACCTCATTTGAAACGTTTTTGTAATTGGAACTATACGTCTACGACCACCGTTTGAGAAATTAAAGGTTGGCGATAGATAACATATTGCACCCTGTATTTAAAAATCTTCATCTGCTGAAAATGTGGTATTAGCGGAGTGCATAGTCAAAATTTGGCTAAATATCGAGTGCCAAATAATAAGTACAGCTCTATTTTTAAGCATTAACAACCTAAATTTATGGCAGTGGTTTATGAAAGCATGAATTTAACATATTTAAACAATAATTAAAGACACGACTTGCAAAAGTCTCAAAACTGCAAAATGCTTGGACTAAAACTTTCGAAAACTGTTCATACTGCATAGCTGCCAACTTGTACGGATTTTTCTTACCACTAAAATTTAATAGAAAATTTTGACTTATTTAAACGTTGAAATTGCTTGAATTTCGGTGATTCAATTAGCTAAAATTTTCTATTAAATTTTAGTGGTATGAAAAATCCGTACAAGTTGGCAGCTATGATACTGTTGTTCGAACGTCAGGATAATATGTTACTTCTGCCGAAATTTGGGGCTGACTTATATACGAGAATATACATATACGATACATTAATTGCTTGAAAATCTGGAGGCCATGACATAATATGGATTTATACATACGCATTTCCGAACTATTAATTATTATTATTTTTTTTTAATCACTATCAATACCTGCCATCATATAAAGAAAATATTATTCGGACATACTGGTAGATATTTTGATTGAGAAATCGTTAAAATACCAAATGGTTGGTACAGCTCTACTTTTAATCATTAACAACTTAAATTAATGCAGTGGTTTATGAAATTATGAATTTAAAATATCTAGCAAATAAATAAATAGATTGCAAAATTCATCTTTAAAAAAATTAAAGTTACACTATGTGTAAAATACTTAAAAGATGACAAATTACTTTAATTCATCTTAGTACTTTCAGCTATAAACATACATTCGTCAGAGAATATAAAAACGAGAATACAAATATAAGACGTTAATAACATTATTTTTGTATTCTCTGACGAAGGCTTCTTATATAGCTGAAAGTACTAAGATGAATTAAAATAATTTAACATCATTTTAAATATTTTTTGTCTTCTTTTAAGTATTTTACACATAGAGTAACTTTAACTAAGACACGACTTGCAAAAGTCTAAAAACAGCAAAGTACTTGGAACCAAACTGTGTGTCACTAAAACTTTCGAAAAATGTTCATACTGTTGTTCGAACGTCAGGATATTATGTTACTTCTGCCGAAATTTGGAGTTGACTTATACTAGAATATACATATATGGTACACTAATTGCTGGCAAATCTGGAGCCATGACATAATTTGGATAAATACATACCGACTTTCTGAACAATTATTTTCGTTTTTTTGTAATTACTATCAATACCTACCATTATATAAAGAAAAGATTACTATTCGAAAACACTTTTAGGTATTTTGAATGAAAAAACGCTAAAGTGACAATACGGATTACAGTCTATGCTACACCCTGGCCCCCCAAAATGATAACGCTATACATTTTAATTGCAAAATAGCTTTAGATAAAATCAAAATCAGAATTTCCCTTGAAAATTATGTCCTCCATCAATTTATGTTGAATAATATGCTTAGGGAGCCATCTTTCAATTGAAGTTGTACCAAATTTCAGCATATTAAATTCGAATACCCAATTTCGGCAACACATTTGAATTCTTTTGTAAATTGTACATTTATATACCAAACAGGGAGTCGTTTCGGTCAATAGTTTATTATGAAGAAATGATTATTAAGTTTGGAACTCCTAATATTAAATTTAATTTTAATCATTGCAAACACATTGCAATATCGGTATTTTTTAAAGCATAACTCAAAAACTACTAGGTAGAATGAGCCGTAATTTTGATTGGTATATTTAAAGTTCCTAAAAATCAATTTCTGTTTTTTTTTTTTTTTTTTTTTTTTTTTCTAAATCATAGGACACATTATATATTCTTCCTAAAATTAACTTCAAAATGTATGATTTTTCGAAATTAATTTTAAGAAAAAAATATGAATTAAAACCTATAATTTTTTTAATCAGAAATTTATTTTTAGAAACGTCGAATGTTGGAATCTAAAATTACACTTAATTCCGTCAAGCAGTTAGTGAGTTATTCTTCAAAAGGTGCCCTTATTGCAATCTGTTTTGCAACGTTTCAAAATGAATTTAGCATTAGGAATTTCAAACATTAAATCTGCACAATTCCTAAACTACTTCCATGGAAGGCTCTTACTAAAAGTCATCAAAGAATCCGAAGCTGCTGTCAAAATGGGGTGTTCGTATTAAAAATTTAAAAGTATGCTACAATATAGCATGAAGACGTCTAACTAAGCTTATTTATTAACATAAATTTAAATAAGACAGTTTTCAATAGAATGGATATTTTTATATTTCTCTGTGGCAATTTCAGCGATTAAAATTCACGGTGTGTATTTTGGTTTTGATCAGGGAATACATAGTGCTACATTATGTTTTTAAAATACTCACCATATCGTGAAAAGTTTTTTTGCAGGGACAGGTAGAGATTTTTGACACTGTTTTTAGAATTTCTAAAAATATCTAGGAAAAACCCGAATCGTCTCGAGGCTCTTGGTTTCCATATTTTCATTTGCTAACGAGTCAATTTAGAACTCATTTTGCAATGACCAATTCAGTAATAGGTTATATTACCCATACCTCTAAGCAAAACACATTTGTTTTTGTTCGATAGTAATGTTCTTATGCTAGTTGTAGCTCTTTTACGAGTTCCAGTTTTCTATCATTTATCTTTTTACCCGACTGCCAAGAAGGGTTATGTGTTTGACACGTATCTGGGTATGAGGATTTTTTTATACACTCGAAACACCCCAACGGCTGGATGGATTTTAATGAATGAGGTCTCCATCGGTTTGTATTAACGTCCGATGGCGATAGGCTAGGTTTTGTTTTCATAAATTCAGAATGGCGTCCGTAAAATACAAGAGTAGAGAAGAAAATTTTCTTTAAGCACCTTATTGAATGGCATATCATTGGATAGGACTTTCAAAATGAAGACGATATTTTCTAGACTATTTTACAATCAGAAGCTCTGTTTAAATATTACACAGCCTGAAAGTTGTGCAGGTAGGATCTCTAGCTTAACTGTAATCCTAACCTTCATAGACATGTATAGGCCTCATCAAAACAGTATTTATAGATAAGAACTAACAATTAAACACAACTTAAAAGACATCAACACAAGTAAATAAAAAAAATAGGTAAGTAATATAAAAAATAATTTCACATTGATGAGAAATTATTAATTAGTTCGCTTTTTACGCAGTCGGGTTTTTTGATTTTTTTAAATTTAATTTTTACTTGTTTGTTCTTCTTTTCGTTCTGCTTTTTTATTCTGTTTCTCTTTTGTTTTGTTCCTGTTCTTTTATTTTTTCGGTTCTTTTGTTCGTTTGTATATCGTTCTTCTATTTATCATTGCTTAATTTGAAGTGTACAGCTGTTATCCATTGTTTTAAGTGACATTTTGTTGCTATTGTTTTGTGTCTCAAAAAAGATAAATAATAAAAAGAACTGGAACTCATAAAAGAGCTACAACCAGCATAAGAATATTACTATCAAACAAAAACAAATGTTTTATTGCATGGAGGTATGCGTAAAGGCGCATATGTGAAAGAAGGATACTGATAAATAAAAGATTAAACAAGGGGTATGAAATAGAAGAAAGGTCGGGAATCACTGTATTAGAATGTTTTAAGAAGAAAGGTTTGTGGTTGATACATCATACTACTTTAGAGATATTAATCAAATAATATTATACATTTAAAAAAAAATAAAACGTTTATAACCCTAATTTTATTAAACCCTGAATTTCAAGTAAGAAATCATATTTACAATGCAAGTGTGTAGAAGACCAAACAACTTCTTATAATGGGAGTATAGATTTTGAGTGAGAGCATTTTTTCCAATAGTTACCTGTGTGCGTGAAAGCGACAGCTATCCTTAATTTTTCTTTTAATTTCTCAAGTGTATTTATGTCTTTCGGAATCTGCGGTCGTGGTTTTCACTGTAGTTTTTTGCTAATTAGAATATGCTGGCCAATCTGGTGAGTGTAAAAGTGGTATTGAAATTTGGCGTCGCCGGATTTGGGTCAAGTCACGTCTCAGTGATGAACACATGACCAGTGCTCCGGTCTTTCCTGATTTGAAGTTCGCCACGTATCCTAAGCAATTTGGAGTCTAGAGCCACCTGAGGAAATCTCCATCTTTGGTAAGAAAATATTTTCGCAATAATTCAGTAAAGGACTGCGGCGACCACAGCTAGAATTTAAGGATATTTACAAAACTTTGCTGAATGTTTGAGTTTACAGATTACTTCCAGCCATATCAATGTTCGACTTCGAAGCCAGTTTGAATATCGTTTGAGCAGTTAGCCCTCTATATGTAAGTTAATTTTAGACTTAGTAATTTTTACATTTTGATATTTCTGAGAGTTGTTTTAAGGATTAGAGTGTTTTTAGTTCAGAGCAGTGTGGGCAAAATTTAGACGTTCCATGACAGTCCTTCCTTATTTTGATTTAAATAAACAGTATTTTAAATTACCTCTATTACTACGTAGCGACCCTTATGAGACTGTCACGATTTAAACGGAATTTCCAAAAATTACATTTTGTAGGTTACATGATTTTTTATGCAAATTGTTATTTGTCAAAAGTAAATTGTTTTTTCAAGGTTATGTTTCTAATTTCGAAGTAAATGGAATGAAAGTGGCATAAATCTGGCAATCTTATAAAGAATAGTTTAGTTTTTGAATTAAATTGAATGCTTTATAAGGAAAAATGTCACTTTTAACCGATAAACTACATTACTTTTAGCGTCTTTGTGAAACGTTTGAACCGCCATCTTTTAAAAGTAATTAATTGAAAATGGCATATGCTCTTTCTTTAAACTCAATTTTTCTGAACAGGTCCCAATAATTGCCATCCAAATGCAAAGAGTTTAAATCTTCCTCCTTAATTGAATATAAAACTAAAAGAATTGCGAGGCCTAAATGTCAATAATAATGCGTTATGCGTACACTTGATGTTAGATATTTTTCACTTATAACTAATTGATTAAAGCACAGTATACAAATTTAAAAGTAGGTGAATCATGATCATGATATTTAGCAAGATGATGAAACGTCAGATCATATTCAAAGTTCACATCAAATATACAGTGATACCACCTCTAATAAATGCCAAATGCAAGTTTGGCGATACTTGGTGACATTTTGGCGACATTTACCTAAAAAAATTGGCTTTCACAATCTGAATTTTTTTTCCAAAAATTCTCAATGTGGGCAGAGATATATGATTCAACCAATCAGCGTACGTAGCACGTTCTCGAAAACAGAATTCAACCAATCAGGGCACATAGAACTTTCTCTCAAAATTCCACACCTATATAAAGAGGTGCTTTGGTCGAAGCCTAAAGTCTGTGAAGTTTGACAGCAATAGTACAGCGAAGATTTATTGTTATATCGAGTTAACATAAAACTAATTTAAACCGAGCATAGCTCGGTCTTCCGCACTTGTGTTTATATAAAGTTTAAAAAGCAAAAGTTTCGTAATAGTCCAGGCAATAGAGAATTTTACCTAGCAAAATTAATGGTAGTTCTGGAAATCGGCTTACTTTATGTTTTTTGGGTCGCTGAATCCGAATTTGTAACTTCCCACCAAAATTTCCCCCTGCAACTCCCCCAAATGTTGGTAAAAATCCCCCCAAAAAAAGGTTTTATTAAAAAAAAACAATTTTTTTTATTGTTTTAGGGGAAAAGTATCTAGAAATTCAGAAAGTAGACAAAATTTGCAACAAATTAGATGACATTATGACTTATGATGAACGGGAAGGGGGGATCTGCCTCGGAACATGTGCGCGGTGCTGCGTGGACTAAGTTCCGCAATTCCAATTAACCACTCACACGTTTACATTCGCCCTCCCATCTCCCTTCCGAACTTTCCTTATAAGGTTTACTTTAAGTTATTTGGGTGGCTGAATCCGAATTTTTAACTTACCTCCAAAATACCCCCCCCCCCCCCGAACCCCCCAGCAAAATAGTTGTTACTAACTTAAATTTCTTATTGATTTAGGGGAAAAGCATTACGAAATTCAGAAACTAGACAAAATTTGCAACAAATAGGATGTATGACATTATGACGTAGGATAAACGGGGAGAGAGGGGGCTGCCTTGGAAAATTCCCCGCGCGCTTTTTTCAAAAACCAAATTTTTTCAAAATATCAATTTTTTGGGGGGTTGCCGGGTGAAATTTTTGTGGGAAATTACAAATTCGGATTCAGCGACCCAAAAAATATAAAGTGAGTCGAAATCCAGAACTAGTATTAATTTTTCAAGGTAAAATCCCCTATTGCCTGGACTTATGTATCGCCGCAGTGCATGTTCAGAGGCAGCCCTCCCCCTCCCGTTCATCCTACGTCATAATGTCATGTATCCTATTTGTTGCAAATTTTGTCTGGTTTCTGAATTTCGTAATGCTTTTCCCCTAAAACAATAAGAAATTTAAGTTAAAAACGACTATTTGGGGGGGGGGGGAGTTCGGGGGAGGGAATTTGGGGGGGGGGGGAGTTAAAAATTCGGATTCAGCGACCCCAAAAACTTATAAACCTTATAGAGGAAGTTCGTAGGGGAGATGGGAGGGTGGATTTAAACGTGTGAGTGGTTAAGTGGAGTTGCGCAACTTAGTTCACGCAGCACTGCGCGCATGTTCCGAGGCAGATCCCCCCTTCCCCTTCATCCTAAGTCATAATGTCATTTATCTAATTCATTGCAAATTTTGTCTACTTTCTGAATTTCTAGATACTTTTTCCCTAAAACAATAAAAAAATTGGTTTTTTTTTTATAAAAACCTTTTTGGGGGGCATTTTACCAAAATTTGGGAGGGTTGCCGGGGGAAATTTTGGTGGGAAGTTAAAAATTCGGATTCAACGACCCAAAAAACATATAGTAAGCCTTTTTACAGAACTACCATGAATTTTGCTAGGTAGAGCCCCTATACGGTCTCTATTGCCTGGACTATAACGGGTCTTATATATTTCATCAAAACTTTTAAAAGGCAGTATTATATTTTAAAAGATTATAGTTTGTTATGTGTCACAGGCTCTTACATTTGCAATTTACATCTAAATTTTTTATTACTTGTTTTTAAATATTATAAATGCTTCCACCACCTCTTCTCATCTATCTTCAAAGCACGTTAGGGCTCTCTCTCTCAGAGCTTGTTTTATAACCTATACAATTTTTAATTATAAATTGTTTCCCATACCTCATTCTCGCTCTTCGAGCTGCCAGCTTCCTATAAACAAAGTGAAAAGTGAATTAATATAAGAAGGCAAGAGATAGCTCACCTTTTAATTTATGTAATGTTTTAGTTTTTCCGTGAACGATTATGGTGTTTTAGCTTAATGAATATGCTGGTTAAATTTTTCATATGTTTATGTTTACTTATAGTCTGTAATATGATAAATTATTCAATATTTTATTTGTATACCAGAATAAGAGAGTTTTTTACAGTTATCAATGTAGTTCTCTGTATAAAAAAAAAATTACGCTGTTTAAACTTTAGGTTATCAATACTTTTAAATTGTTATATTTTAAAGATGTCATTGTTATTATAAAAATATATTAATGTTTTGGAAGTATTGCATAATTACTGCAATTATGTTTAGTAAGTTTACTGCAGTTAAGTTTTCGGATTTTTCCAGTGAATGAAATATATTCGGAACAGAAATTATATTTAATAATTTAAATAAAACAGAAATCATACAGCCAAATACAAAAAAAACTCATTTAAATAAACAAATTTTTGGTTCAAAGAATGGAATTATGAATAATGAGGAGGGAAAATAAATGTCTAGCAGTTGCGAATGAATCAGCTTGGTAATACAGTACTACCCGACTTCGTTCCCTTGACTTACGTCACTTCGTATTTACGTCGTCTGGCCTGAAAAAAATTTCTTAATTAAAACGCACTTTAAACTTTTTTAACGACTTTTGGAAGAAATTTAGAATCTCAGATACAGTCACACACTGTAAAAAAAACGACATTTTTACAGTACAAAGTACTGTTCATCTCGCGCACAAACTCGATCACAGTGAATGTGCTGTATCTTTATTTGGTTTCCTGACTATATTAACATGGAAAATACAGTAGTTGCGCAAAATTAACAGCCCAATGTGCTGGCAATTTGGACGCCAGCAGTTTGTGCTCTAAAAAAAATGCGTCCAAATTGCCAGCACATTGTGCTGTTAATTTTACGCAAATACTGTATTTTCCATGTTAATATAGTCAGGAAACCAAAGAAAGATACAGCACATTCACTGTGATCGAGTTTGTTCTGTCAAATCTACAGTGGTTTTTTTACAGTGCAGTAATAGGAGATTCATGGGGTGAAGTTCAGCAAAAAACAATGAGAGATGCTTGGAAAAGAATGTGCCCCTTTTCCTTAGCAGAGACTAAGAAAACATCTGAAAATTGTGATTATGTATCTCTCTTAAGTAATGAAATGTTCGAAAATTGAAAAGAATTGAAGTTAGAGATGGGTGCTGAAGATGTTGTTGAATTGATAAATTCTTCTGATCCGGAATTAACCATCGACGAACTTGTGGAATTAAAGAAACAAAGTACTGTCGAAGAAATAGATGAAGATTTTGAGCTTAAGGGGAAGATTTTGACGGTTTCAAATTTAACTGAAGGACTAAAACTTATTGAAGCTGGAATAACGGTTCTTGAAAATATTGATTCAGACGATCAAAGTGTAGCAACCTCTAGAAAAACCTTAGAAAACTCACTTTGCTGTTACAAAGGGTTCTAAGAGAGAATAAAAGAAAAATTTGTCGGTTCAAACTTCATTGCCAGATTTTTTCACATTCTCAAAGACTCGAACGCGGAAGCTAAAATAATAATAAATTGTAAGTTAACAACTTATTGATTTATTCCAAATTATTGTATTGCAAGAGCATTTTTTGCTAATGTTAAATGTATGTAACATAATCCCTAAATACAATAGAATATGTTCATTTCATTTTGGTGAAATTTTATTACATTTTTTTTTTTTTTTTGCTCATCTAAATGTATCCCGACTTACGTCGATTTCGATTTACGTCGTTAGTCTTGTAACGAATTGCTGGCGTAAGCCGAGATATTACTGTACGTTAGAATAACCTATTAATTCTGTAACTCATTACCAAAGCCTAGACATGTTTTATAACATTTACCTTCTTAGGGATTTTTAAATATTTTTATTTCTTTTTAAAGATATTTATTTATTACTGCAATTGTTTCGCCGAATATCTTAAGGTCTTTTCCCGTTATATTTTTTTATACTTCGCTTTTTATAATATAACTAAATAACTTTAATCTTGTGATAAACATTTTAAGATAACTAAAGTTATGCCATTTCATATGCTTATCATAACTATACATTCTGATAATATTTTAAAAGATAAGTTTCATAATGGACCCTATTAATTTATGTGACGTTTAGCCATTTATTACTTTGAATCAATCTTGATGGCATATGTTTTTTTACATAATTTCATGTTTATAATTTACGCATAATTTTTTATACGTTTTTTTTTTAAAACTAATATAAAAATTTCTAAATCTTCCATATCTTCCACATCTTTTATTGCATTATTTCATATTTATAATTTATGTCCAAAATTTTATGTGTTTGCTTTAAAGCAATGTAAAAGCTTCTAGATCTTACACATATTCTGTTCTCACATATAATTTAACAGAGCGTAAACTCTGTTTGACACTTCCTCTCTCAGTGTTTGTTTAATGAGCTATGTAAATTTTAATTATAACCTATTCGCCTTACCTCATTCTGACTAGGCGAAATCTAGTTTCCCTTAAACACTATAAAAAATGAATAACAATAAAAAGTTGAAAGTCAGCTGAACTTTTATTTCTGTAATTTTTAATTTTTCCAGTGAAAGTTACTGTATTTTACATTTAAAAAATTGTGTGTTAATTTTTTCATATGTTTACATTTACTCATAAGCTGTAACATATCTCTAACGTGATAAATTATTTAATAATTTATATATACTTTTGAACAAGGCATTTTTATTGCCTAACACTTTGTTTCTCTGCGTAAAAAGAAATTTTATACTATAATAAAACACTCATACTACAATATATATTAAAACACACATACACACATAAATAACGCCTGCATTCAACAGTTAAAGGTATATATAAATATTTTACAGACATACATACAACAATTTTTGGCTTTCGTATAGATGGCTGGTGACTTCCCCAACATTGTTTATTAGTGAGAAATTGCAGACTCAGGCATCGGCCGGAGTAGCTCAGTGGTTAGAGCGACTGCCTGGAATGCAGTGGTCCCGCGTTCGATTCCTGGCTCTGGCTAATTTTTCACTCCAGTTGTATTTATTGTATGTATGTCTGTAAAATATTTATATATACCTTTAACTGTTGAATGCAGGCGTTATTTATGTGTGTATGTGTGTTTTAATATATATTGTAGTATGAGTGTTTTATTATAATTATCGTAGATCGATGTAATAGTAAAATCTATTCATCGTTGTCCTGTCATCCTTGGCTTTCGTATAGAGGGCTGGTGACTTCCCCAACATGGTTTATTAGTGAAAAATTGCAGACTCAGGCATCGGCCGGTGTAGCTCAGTGGTTAGAGCGACTGCCTGGAATGCAGTGGTCCCGGGTTCGATTCCTGGCTCTGGCTAATTTTTCACTCCCGTTGGGTTTATTGTATTTATTGTATGTATGTCTGTAAAATATTTATATATACCTTTAGAAATTTTATACTGTTTAATCAACAAATCACCAAGACTCGTTTATAATAGTTTGTTATTATATATTTTTTATAATGAATATGTAAAGTACTTTAATGTATTTCATGTGTTTCATAATTACTACAATTTTGTTTTTATTATTTAAACATATTATTATTTTTTTAACATTTAATTATTTACTATTCGAATTTTATATGAAAATATAAGTAAACTAGAAAACCCCGCGACTTTGCTCGCGTAATAGTTGAAATATGCCAAGTGATATTTGCATGAATATTTTTTATTAGAAGAACACTTTTTGGAATAATTAAAAAATTACAAATTAAACCACAGTTTGAATAAACTTCATTATAAAAGTGCAAAAGACACAAATGAGATTTTAATTAATAAGAAGAACTAAAAATAATTCCAAATGAATTAAAATTTAGAAAGTATTTTCAGATTTTTATGCTTATTTAATACGCTCATTTCAGTATTCATTTGAAGTTTTGAATTTTTTAGAAAATATCTTAACACATTTACATCTTAAAATTAACCATCATGTCAAATTCCAAACTCCTTGTCTAACAGTCTACCACCTCTCTGGTGTTAGTGGCAGCAACATAAAATGTCGGAACAGAGTTGAAATAGAATGTCTCGAAAAATGTTGAAATAGAGACTGTCACCATTAATTTTCCAACAACACTAACCTTCAAAGCGGTTGGTATTTCCTAATATTCCATAGAAAACGGAATTTATATATTTTTAAAGGCTTTCTTGTTGTTCCTGCCAACCAGGTGGTAGTGACACCGGCATAAAATATAGCCCGTATAGGATCAGGGACTATCACTCTTGATTCGCAATTGATAACTTCTGTAATCGGTTTATTATTTCCTGAGATTCCATAGAAATCGTAATTTAGGACTCTTAGAATGCTTTTCGCTCATTCCCTTCGCTTCACTCCTTTTTAATTTTGAATTTATTTTCGACTGTTCTTAGAGGACATTTATATTTTATAAGTAACTACCGTGCTATATTTAAAGTTTCTAGCCTCTTCAGTACCGCAGAAATCGCAACTTAGAAAGTTTTAATGTAGCCTATGTAAGAGCAAGGGTTGTATATATCATTTTGACACCATTATTTTTTAAATCAGTTTGATACTTCCAGAAATTGCGTACAAATCGCCATTTAGAACGTTTATTAGAACGCTTTTCGCGTATTTTCACCCTTTTTTAATTTCGATTTTTTTTAAAGAAATGTCCTTAGAGACCATTAGTATCTTATAAGTAACTACCATTCCAAATTTCATGTTTCTACGCCCTTCAGTAACACAAAAATCACATTTTTAGAACGTTTTTTGCTCCTGCACTCCCTTTTGGCCAGTGGCACGGACATAAGATATAGCCTATGTTCCAAGTTTGACTAACACCATCATTTTGATACCATTACTTTCGGAATCGGTTCGGTAGTTCCAGAGCTTACCTCCTACAAATAAACAATTTTTACATCTTTATTATAATAATATAGATAACTTTATTTTATAACAAATGTATTAAGATAAATAAAGCCACAATAAATGCATATTTAAATAATGTTTCTAAAGCAATAATTTAGTAACAGACCCTGTTTATTTAGTAATATTTAGTCATTAATTATTATGTTTAGTAATTTTCATTAACTTATGTATGTTTCGTAATATCATTTTATACTTTCAATTCATGTCTAAATTGTTTATATGTATTTGTCTTAAAGAACATATCATAAAAGCCACCATACCTTCTGTTTCTATATACATTAAAAGCATTAAGTTATGTTAAGTTAAGCACCCTCGCAGATTGCTTGTTTTAAAATCTATGTAATTTTTAATTGTGACCTGCTCTCCATGCTTTATTTTGACTGAGCATAATGGAGCTTCCTATAAACAATGTCAAAAAGTGAATTATATGTGAATAGAATTTCAGGATGCTTAAATTATTTAATTTTTGTTTTATTCTGCGAAAAATTTTAACGTTCTAGCTTAATGAATTTACATGTTAAATTTTTCATAAGTTTACTTTTACTTCTAATCAGAAAAATGATAAATCATCAAATGTTTTATGTGTATTCTAGTAAAGAGGCTTTTACAGTAAACATTTCAGTACCTTGCAATAAAAGAAAATTTAACTATGTTTATGTTAGCCTATTAGTTTTAAGCTACAAATCTAAAAATGACATATTTTAGTCATGAACTATAAAATAACTTCTCACACTGAGGCATTTTTTATATTGCATAATTACTGCAATTTTATTTTTAAATATCTTAAATTATTTTAACTATCTATTCTTTCTATTTCACTTTTATGTATGAAAGTATAAATATATACTTTTATTGATATGATATATGTATAAAGGTAAATAAAGACACAATAAATATATATAAAGGTAAAGTTTAAAAAAAAAAAGAAATTTAATATTTAGATATTTTTTATCGAAAGAAATAATTGTCTTTTTTAATGCCCGTGTTATACTTACATATTATACTATACCATATTTTCAGGCATCATTACCATAGTAGAGAGCTATCACAGTATAGACATTTTTTCCATTATATGTTACGAGGTGGAACTCGCCGAATTTCGACGAAAGAAAATGTTTACAAAGGAACTGTTGCATCAAATTTATAATACATCAACAACAATAATTAGAATAAAAAATCCATCTTACACTTGTTAATTTAACTCTCCAAAGATATATTTTAACCTAAGAATAAAAAAATACTTTTTACATAAACTTCAACTGTTAAAATTATTGAAAAATTAAACTTAATTCATATACGTCATCAGTAAAATATGATCAAGATAAGTAATTTTGATTAAGTTATTAATTGATGCTTGGTATTATGGAATGAAAAATCCGCAAAAATGATTTCACTTTGACATAATCATAGAATTTTTCTACCTTCACATCTAAACCAAATCAAGTAATTTTTCACGTTTCACATCCATATTAACCATTTAAAAACATTTTAATGCGCAATAAGTTATTAATAAATATATTTTCAAGCTTGAAGTCACGTTTGTTAACTATTACAACTTTTCATGTTAAAATTTCCACTCGTCATTTGAGGTCTTAGTATAATCTCTGTACCTGCGCGTAAAAATTCCAGAAATTTATAACTTTTAGACGTATTCAAGGAGAAATATCTCGTTTTATCAAATACAATTATCGTTTACTTTTAAATATGACGTCATTTTCAGTCGCTGAAATATTTTGCCTATTGACTCAAACTCAATATCAGCGAAATGAAAAAATAGTGAAATATAACAGCATCATCAGGGAAATTGTGTCTTTTTTAAAGCGTAACGTCATTTTCTGTTCAAATTTGTAAAAATATATTTTTAATTGTAATGAGAAAATGGCATCAGTAAGAATATAATCAATAAAGATAACTAATCCACTTTTAATAGAAATGAAGTACTTCAGTTGCCACGATTAGAAAATTGGTATTAAAAACTATAAAAAAATTAATATCTCAAAAATAAATTGAGATAGAGCTTTCAAACAAATTGCATTTAAAAGTGCATTTTTTTCTGCGTACGACGGTGTAAACATTTAAAATGTGGAATGTTTAGAAGTTTAAAAATTTGCTGTAGCAAAAATTGCAAAAGCGAAATTTCATTTCAAATTTCAAAGTGTTGCCATTCGCAGAATGACGTATGCGTTACGCACAGATATGTTTGTCCTTTATAATATAGACGAGTTGGAACCCGTCGAAATTCGACGTACTAAAATGTTTGAAAGGAACTGTCAGATCGAATTTATAATAAACCTACAAAAATAATTACAAAAAAAAAATCATCTTACATTGGTTCTCCAACTCTTAGAACAAATAATATTTTTAACCTAAAATTACCAGAATATTATTTCTTTAAACTTCAACTGCTTAAATTATTGAAAAATTAAACTGTATTAGATTACATAATCAGGATGAGTAATTATGATGAACTTATCGATGGAGTTCTTATGTTTGTTTTTACGGGATGAAAATCAGTAAAAAGGATTTCGCTTTGTCACATCATAAAATTTTCTTCCATAAAATCGAAATTGTACGTTATTTTCACATTCTCATAATTTACATACGCACCACTCAAATTCACAATTTGAAAGTATTTTAACGCGCAACAGATTATTAATGAATGTATTTCCAAACTTAAAGTCACGTTTGTCCGATAAAACTTTTCATGTGAACATTCGCACAAACTTAAAGTTCTAATCAAGACTCCCTTATCATAATATGATGAGGAAGTCTTGGTTACGCGCGAAAAAAAAAATCCGAAATTTGCCTTTAGTTGTCACAGTATTGGCAATTTATAGTATTGGTCAAATAATTAGTTTTATCAGTCATTAGTTTTATAAAGTCTTGGTACCCGCGAAAAAAAAAAAAAAAAAAAAAAAAATCCGAAATTTCCTTTAGTTGTCATAGTATTGGCAATTTATAGTATTGGTCAAATAATTAGTTTTATCAAAAAAAAAAAAAAAAAAAAATGATCGTTTTGTTTTAAATATATCATTTTTACTCACCGAATCATTTTGCCGAGCGCCTCAAACTCATTTATCAGCGTAATGTAAAAATATTAAGATGTAGCTGATTTATGAAGATGAATGCGTGTTTTTTTTAATGTCTGACATCATTTTCTGTTCAAAAATTATAAAAAAGTTACTTTTATTTGTAATGTAAAAATGGCATCATTAAGGATATAATGAATAAAAATAACAAACCATGAATATTTTCCCTTTACTTTAATGGAGTACTTCAGTTGCCACGATTACAAAATTTGTATAAAAAACTACAAAAAAATTAATATCTCAAAAACAAATTGAGATACAGATTTCAAATAAACTGCATTTAAAAGCACATTTTTTTCCCTGAACGAAGGTGTAAAAATTGAAAATGTACCATGTTTAGAAGCTTAAAAATTTGCAGTAGAGGAAATTGCAAAACCGAAATTTCATTTCAAATTTCAAAGTGCTGCCATTCGCAAAATGACGTATGCGTTACGCACAGATATGTTTGTCCTTTATAATATAGATAGTCTAAGAGTTAGCAACGTTTTCGTCACCTGATTTTATCAAGGCTCATTTTTCTATATGTTCTTCGGATTTATGGTGTAGTACGTTTGCGGGCAGTCTGGCAGCCAGGAGACGTTGCGTTTACCTGCGGAAAGAGGGGTTATGTAGGTCAAAAAACTTCAAAATTACGTCATTTTATCAAAGCTCATTTTTCTATATGTTTTTCCGATTTATGGTGTAGTACGTTTGCGGGCAGTCTGGCAGTCGGGAGACGTTGCGTTTACCTGCGGGAGAAGGGGTTATGCAGGTCAAAAAACTTCAAAATTACGTCCTTTTAGCATGATTTTTGTTCATAACATGTGTTTCTACTAACTATTTGTGACATTAATCCATTATTACCAGACGTTACCAATGTCGTTAAGACCTTGCCAGATCCACATTTATAGGTAACATATTACTCTTTGGTTAACAGACAACCTATAATTAATTTTCCAGACACAAATTCGGTTGCAAAGTTAATGTCGGACGGCTTTAAATATGGCAACTAAAGTGCCTGTTTCAGAAGTGTTTTACAGTTTCAAAATTATAAGTCATCTTTACGTCAATTTATCAAGTTTAAAAATAACAAGATATTAAACTTAGTCTAGCAGGATACCTATAATTAATTTGCCAGACCCAAATTCGGTTGCAAAGTTAATGCCAGACGGCTTTAAATATGGCAACGAAAGTGCCTAAATCTAAAATATTAAGTATATAAATCTCATTGAGAAGTCATATTAAGAAAAAAAAATAATTAGCACATTACGTCATCAAGTATAAATAAATTTATAATCAAATGTTTATTCCGGTAAAATCACGCATGAAAAATTAAACAAAACATCAACGGAAATGATGCCACACACAATGTAAAATGCTGAATTAAATAATTTATGATTAAGCTACTGCTGCATTCTATCAGAATTTGGCATTACCAATTGATTTAATCGCTACACAGTCACCACTGTTGACGGTATTACAAATTGTTAATCCTAAAATAATTTTAAATAAAAAAGAAAAGTGCCCAGTTAAACTGGCATTGAGCTCACTGTCTATTCATACTAATTCTACATTATGCTCTCATTTCAAAGAATAATGCGCCTCGAAAAAAGAAATCGACAAAAAAAAAATGCAAAACGATAAAAAATAAAATCATTTTTTTTTTTTTTTTTTTTAGAATACAAACCAAAATAGTTCCAATGAGAAAATCGAACATCCAAAACTAATCAGGGAAGCTCCTTATCAGAATAAACTCGTGTACCAAATTTGAAGCAAATAGAATAATTCTGCATGATATACAATTTAGCTAAATTAAGGGGGGATAAGCTCTCTGTTACCCCCTTTATACATAACCAATGAATCTCCAAATCTAATCAGGGAACAGCCTTATCAGAATAAACTTGTATACTAAGTTTAAAGCAATTTGGTTAATTCTGCATGAAAAACTCATTCATCTAAAATAAAGGGGAGGGGGATTAGATCCCCAATCCCCCTTTTTATAGTTAACCAATGAACTTCCAAATCTAATCAGGAAAACGCCTTATCAGAATAAAGCAGTATATCAAATTTGAAGTAAATCGCATAATTTTGCATGAAAAACCAAATTATCTAAATTAAGTGGGGATTTAGCCCCCTTTCACACTATTAACGCTTTCAGGGGCAAAGCACTTTCATAGTTAAAATCTTGAAATACATGATTGACACCGGAATTTGCAAACTAATCTTTTTTTAAATAAGGAAAATCTATATTTCACAAATATAATAAACCTAAAATTTTTTACCAAAATTCTGGTGCCAATGTGGCGTTTTGGATATAAAATTAAGTGGTTTCATAAACGTACCACCGCCTCCCAAAGGGTTAGGCTTAACCAATGAAACCCCAAAACTAATCAGTTAAGCGCCTTATCAGAATGAACCTATATACAAAATTTGGAGGAAATCGGATATTTCTATCAAGAGTTATGCATTTAAGTTCATACATACGTACATACAGAACCTGCGGGCACATTAGCTCTCAGGTTTTGATAGCCTGTGAGCTAATAAAAATGCCATTGTTGTTTCGTTAACTGTAGACTGTGTGATATTACGTATTTTAATATATCTGGTCGGTTTTATTCATATGCTTAAAATAAATAATTGATATTAACAGAGTCATGTTCAAAGTTTAAGTTAATTTGTATTCTATTTACTTTTTTATGTTTATTTTGTGTAATAGCTTTAACATTTAGTGTAGAAAAATTTATTTACCCAACTTTCTGTCTATACAAATGCTGGTTTATTCTGAAAAAAAAAATCACGTATTTTTTCTTTAAGAATTATAAGTAGTAGGTATTGTTTGGCCCTGTTTACATAATTAGAAAAACTTCTTTAAAATTCATAACCTTTCAAATTGAATTTCATGCTTGAATGCTTTGTTACTTTTTCTAGACTATTTTTTACTTTAATGTAAAACTAGTAATTTAATAGAAAAAAAAATATATCAAATTTAGTATAATATATTTAGTGTAAGAAAGAAAAGGAAATTGCTTTTATTAAATTTCCATTTGGAAGATAACATTGTAGCTGAGTAATTCGCACGTAAATATGTTTCAAACTTGAGTAAACTTGCCTCATAATATTTACTATAGATTTATACTATGAAAGCTATAATAACGGACTTAATTTACTATGATAAAGCAAAAACTGACAAATATGTTTGGATAATTTTTCATAAATGCGTAGATGCTACATTCGAGTTTTTTTTTTTTTTTTTTTTTTTTTTTTTTTTAATCAAATAAGCAGATTTTGAACAAGAAAGTTTTCTTTGAGGTATGAAATCTAATAAACACCACATAAAAACAACTTACATAATTTTAATAAATTATTTTTTCGTGAAGTGTATTGTTTTTGGACTTCAAAATACCCAAAAGTTTGCTAGCTGTGCAAGTAAATGTGCTTTCAATGCAATTCTTTTAATGTAAGTTTTTTGTTCGAAAAGAGTTTCTGTCTAAAAATTATCTGGTAGGAATAAAAATGTACAAATCTAAATGTTTATATTTCATATTTTTTATACTACCTAACATCACCTCAACATCTAAAGATTTGAAAAAGGCGTTTACTAATACCATTGAAATTCGTTCGAGAAAAAGCATCTGTAAATGTTTACTCTGATGTATTTAAAAATAAACGAAATAAAAGCAGGTTGGGGATAACAAATAAAACATCGAAACTGTCTGGGGAAGATATACAGGGTGTTTCAAAAATCTCTTGACATTTTCCTGAAAAGTGCTTTTAATAAAGAACTTGCTAGTACAAATAAGAAGTACAAGGTATAATCAACGCATTTCAATGTGATTGCTTCAAGTCCAAGCATAGGCTCCACCTTTCTTGGGTGGCGGGAAAGACATCTGTATACATATGTGGTGTTATTTGTGCTGCTGCACCAGTTATTCGTTGTTTTAGTTGTTCATTTCTGTAGACCTTCACTGCGTACACCTTCGACTTCATGAACTCCTCAAAAAAAAAAAAAAAAAAAAAATGTCTAGGGCTATAAGTCGGGAGAGCGGCCATTGAAGACGGGTTTTGAACTCTTTTAATGTTTCGTTCACAAATTTAAATGAAGCTACTATAATTCCTTTCAATATAAGTCTTCGAATAAAAAGTATTTTTTCAGGAAGGAGAATTCCGAAAATTTATATGTTTTAAGCTATAATTCAATAAGGACACGCACCCTCTAAAGTTCTTTCCCAAAATATCTTTCTTTTTAAATGCATTAATGCTTCGAACATTCATTTTAAAACATTTTCACCGGAAAAAACAGATGAAATTTATTTTATATATTTAAAAAATAAATAACAGCACAGAACATAGAAATCTATTTATTTATAAATAAAATAAAATATCAAATCAAAAAAGACCTGAAAAAAATAATCAATGAACAACAGCAGAAAATTTTCTTTTCTTTTCAATCTTTTTATGATTAAAAAGGGAAATAAAAAATGTTCTTTTTATATCTATAAAAAGAATTTTTAAAATATTAAAAGAATATTTTTCAAATAAGAAATGTTCAGCATATCCTTTTACGTCTCATATTAGAGTCACAAAACGGAAATCGACTTAAATTCTTTGGTTAAAAATAGAACAATAGAATGAATGTGATTACTTTTTCGCAAGATAAGGCTGTTTTCTTTTTCTTTCACTGTGTTTTGTAACAAATTAAAAGTATATTAAGCTCTGTACGAATCGGATCTAGTGAAACTGATAATAAAAGATGGATTATTAAATATTTTTTCCAAATCTGGTAAGTGATATAGCAAGAACTAATAAATGGTTTCATACAGTTTACTTTTATTTAGATTAATAAAGTAGGCTATTCACATAAATATCCTTAAAAATTTTACTTTTTCCTATAACGAATTTGATAAATTTAAATAAAAGAAGTAAGTTTTACAAAAAAAAAATAAAATAAAATAAAATAAAGCCGATTTCAAGGGACTTTTTACTACCTTCTTGTTATCTGGCAACCCTATTATTTATATCTGCGCTTATTTATGCGCTTACATTTATGCGCTTACTATACATCATGCGCTTATTTATATTTGAGTTAATCTTTATTTGTGGCTTTGAGCCAACACGCTACAAAGCTTAGAGTAGATTCTATTAAAATTTATAACTTGTACATTTTTTTATGTACACCGTGTATATTGTTTATCAATACTTAGATTCCTATAGTATTTATTATTCTCTACATTTTTAACATTCGTATAATTTTGGCCTGGCGTGTAATTTTGTATATACAGTATTCAAAATTGGTATACATAGGTCATTATGTACGAAACCTAAACTTATGTAAAATAAAATAAAGGACAAGAAACTAGAGCTGCGGAGTCGGTGGGAAAAATGAACGACTCCGGCTCCAGGAATTTTAACAGATCTGGCTCCGACTCTTTCGCTCAAAAATGGTCCTAACTCGGACTCGGACTCCGACTCCGACTCCGCAGTCTTGCAAGAAACAGAGAGACACAAAAATATATCTTGTTTAGATCCTGAAAAAATTGAAGCGGGACCACCAGCAAAAAGAGTATGAACGTTGCAGCATCCGTTCGAAAGTTATGCTTGCACATACTTAAAAAAGATACAGAGGAATTGTATAATTTACTTTAACCCTTTATGGTCCGACGGTACTTTAAAGTGCCATTAAAATAACTTGTTATAAAATTCATATAATACATCGAGTATTAGTAATACAGTTCAGAATGAGTTATAGATAGTTTACTTTATCTTGTTCTAAAAGCAGTATTGGTTGCGCAAACAAAAATATTTTTAAAAGCATAATTTCTTTTGCCTTTGCATCTTTTCAGCTTTCTTGACTTTGAAAAATTCGGGGGAGGGGGGGAGTTCAGTTCTGAAATATTTCTGTATTTCTTTTGTAAGAACATTATATTTGTACATGTCCTAATTCCACAGAACACAAAAAAAAATAAATACTTTAAATAAAAGATTTGAGTGGAGTTATAAATATTGCACAAAATCCCTATAAATTCAAATTTAATTAATTAATTATAATTGGCAAAATCTTTCTAAAATATATTATACTAGAAAGGTAGCCCGTCAAAAATGACGGAAATTTAGATATAAAGATATATACAACTCATGTGCAAAAATATGAGTTTTCTCTTTTGTTCCGCAGTGATAGATGAAAATAACACATTTTAAGAACGAAAGACATTTATGAAAAACTGTGTACAGTAGAAGACCACTAATCTGCACAGTTTGGTTCCAAATGCTATGCAGATTTGAGGCTCTTTGCGGTCATGTCTATTCAATCTTTGTTTACATTTTTTTTAAATTCATATATTGGACAATTTAGATTGTTAAGACTTAAAAATAAATAAATTACGCACTTGAAGTAAGGTAAAAACTATTAAATTATCGTATACAATTTCATAAAATGGTATTATATGGTATTATACGTGTGTGCTTCACGATCTTGGTTATGACTTTGGCGAAATTGGCTGCAACTTGTCATAATTCTAATAGTGTGGACCTCGGACCTCTATAACAAAAAAGTAACCAGATTTTAGTAAAATTTTCTGATATAAAATAGTTTTCAAAAACTTGTGTAAAATTGCAGGCCGTTCTCATGTTATGCCAGTCCTAGGAATAATATTTCTAACACTGAAGAGTTTCCATGTATATGTGGAATTTAGAAAAGCTTCTCCAAAACAAAGTCCCTGAAATGACATTGTAATTCCTCTAACTTCAAAGTTTAATAGGGCCCTGATGTTGTTTACTGAAATCTAATAAATACAGTTATTTTGAATATTACAACAGAATTAAACAGCTAAACTTATATAACTTAAACTCGCTCTTACTTCCCGATGTTATTTTTTAGTATTAAGAAAGAAAATTATTTAAATTTTTCAAATCATGCACATTTATAATTTTTTTCCGTCTTTAATAGCTAAATAATGAAAAAATAGGCATTTGTTTTGAGCTCATAAATATTACAATAAAATAATGTAACTAAGAGACATTGCAAAATTAAATCTTTCTGATTTCAAACCATAAACAAATGATACCGCCACCATTTTACCTACTATGACGTCATTAGAATATTGTCCATTAATTGTTGGAGAACTTACTTTGTGAATGATTATCTCAATGATTTAATATTTTTTACTGTTCGCGATGAATGAATCACTTGTCTTTGTTTAGGTTTATGGAATGAGATATAAAGCCGTGAACCTAATTTCAACTGAAGTTATCCAAGGATATATGTATTTTTAATCGAAATTAAAAACAATGCTTTGATCTCGAAATAAAAAGTTTTAGTTTGTATAATTGGTTATTTCTGTTAATTATTTATTTAGGTACTTTTCCATTATAGCGCATTTTTTTAAAAAAGCTTCGCGTAATTCGGGCATCAGAAAGTGAGATATGTTGCCAAAATATATAAACAGCTATGAAAACAAATCTAATGAATTTTTATTTTCGTTTATATATGCACTTATATACATAAAAAAATCGTTTCTAAATATATATAATATTTTTTTATATACAAATTACGGCACAGATTTCAGATATGAACCGGGATACCTAACTGGCGCTAAAATGGTGTTATTTTGCCTGCTATGGTAACTCGGCTGTTGTTTTTTATTTATTAATAAATTGTTTATTTACTTTTATTTTCTGTTTTTAAATTATATAAACTGTTTTGTTCTATAGTTATTATTCAAACTTTTATTTACTTATAGTTATTTCCTTTTCAAAATGATAGCAAACAATTTTAAAATATATAAGTAACTGGTATTCGAAAGCAACATTTCTGCCGAATTGGCGTCAGAGAAAAATAACGCCAACACCGATGCGTATATGACATCTGTGCAAAAATTACTTATGTTTCTTTATAAAAATGGGTAAATAGCTTTTTTTACATTAAATAAATTGTATACATATGCAAAAAATTGCTTGTGAGTATGAAGCAGTAAATAGGTTGTCAGAAAATATGTTGGCAAACTTCTTTCTCACCAAACTTCTTTCTCGCCAAGAAACTTTTCTCCGAAGTATTGTACATAAGCAATGATTGCTAGAAATGCGTTTTTAATTATGATATGCGCTTTTATGTTTCACTACATTTATGCATACTATATCGTGTGTATAAATGTTACAGTTCAGATGCAGGGCTACACAAAAGAATTCGTAAGGGTTACTGAGTATGAGAAAAAATTGCTTAAAGGTGGTTTTTAAAGGAGTTATGCAGCTTTACGCTGAACTGCATTTAGTTTACTAAGAAATGTTTGTAGAATATAGATAAAATGATATACAGGGTCACGCAAAGAATTGGATACATAACCGTCTATGGATGATAATATCTGGAAATGTGATTTCAGTAGCTTTAAGAGTAGTTTAAATTAAATTTTAGCTAAATAGTGGCATGTAATAACGGTATTATTGGCTATGGACGGTAAGTGCTGAAATCAATTTTTAAAATTTTTTATGCGTTTTCTAAAATGTTTACTTAGTTATCTTATTTACCTTATTTCCCTAAATAACGAAGTTTTGTTAAAGCATTCAGGATGTGTTGGAAATTGTTTCATATTCTATGCTTAACGCATGATTTTTCTTTCTTCTTTAGTCTTATTTTGCATTTATTTTATTCTTAATTTTTTAGTCTTATACTGCTTTAAAGAAACTTTGGCACAGTTGTCATATATACCCCATATTGGAGCGATTGTTTTCAAACGCTAATTTGGCGAAAACATCAACAGCATAAACAACAACATCCGGGTTACCATATCAAGCAAAATAACGACACTTTGGCGACAGTTAAGTACCCGTTGTGTATATGGCATTGGCGTCAGAAAAAAATAGTGCCAACATGGGGCGTATATGACATCTGTGCCGAAACTTTAATATTTAATGTTTAAACTCTTCGCTCCACTCACCTTGCATATAGTATAAACTATAACACAGATAGCGCAAAATAATAGACAGTTTGATACTTTTCCACTGTAGGGGCTTTGGCGTTTTTTAAAAAAAGCTTGGTGTAATTTGGGCATCAGAAAGTGAGATTTGGGTACTTTTTCGTTATACGGATACCATTGTCGCCAAGCGTAATAGTTGGCGCAAAATGAAAATCACGTGAATTGAGGCATTTGAAAAATAAAAGAAAAAATATTGTCGATACTAAAGTGAGCATTTAAAAAATATAACAATAGAAAATTCCAGACTTTTACGAACTATTTCATTAAATCACAAATATATACATAAAATAATTGAACAAATAACTGTTATAAAATAAAGCAATAAAATAAAACTCATATTAAACTGCTGGCATAAAATTACAAATACCTTTTAGCATTTTGAAATAATTGGCGCATTAGCATACATTTTGGCATGGTGTCCGTATAACGGAAAAATATTGAGATTTGTTGTCAAATCATATAAACAGCTATGAAAACAAACTTGATGAGCGTTTTTGTCTTTTTTTATATGTTTATTTTATCTGTATATTATTCATGTTTTTATGTACAAATTACATCTGTTTCTGTATAAAATTAGAGAAACGGCTTTTTTATGTTAAATAAATCATATAAATATCGAAAAAAAAATGCGTGTGTATATAAAATGAAACAGTGTGGATAGGTTCCCGGAAAGTATGTAGCCAAATTTCCTTTTTCGCCAAGGCACCTATACTGGAAAAGTACCTTAGGTACTTTTCCAGTATAGGTACTTTTCTAGTACTTTTAGGTACTGTAGCACATTAAAATCGCGCAGTTAGGAGCTCATACAGTACAGCGTCGTCTATTGGCGGTTATTTTATTAGTAGCATCGGGAGGAAGATGTAAAGATGTACTTTAAATTCTCACCCATAGATTTTGAAAAAATATCTTAAAAGAGCGGAGTTCAAATTAAATTTTGGTGACCTCCTTTATGAAAGATTAATGGTTTTAAATGGGAATTCGCCAAATCAGTCAGCTATAGCCAAGCTGGCCAACATTTGGCGCTACTGTGGTAACCATGCATTAGTATTTTTCAACAATTATTCATTTCAATGAGGCGGTACTACCGGAATCGTGAGGGACACACAGAGACTTGGATTTTATATAAATAGATGATTGTCTAAACCTTCTAATGTAGTTTCAAAAATTCAAGAAAAATGCTTTAGAAGATGAAATTTTCATGAATTCATAATTATGGTCATGAAGGGTTAATAGAAATTGTTTTAAAGCTATATTCTCCTGAATTTATTAAAAAATGTTTCATGAAAAAAAAAAATTAAATGAAAAAGAAAGTAAATGAATAAAGAGTTGTTTGAGGTTATTTGCTAATTTTCCAAATTACCAACAAATAAAATTATTTTATGCTATTCTTTGAGAGCAAATGAAAGAAAGAAGTGTTGATTATAAAGCGTTTAAGAAAAATGGAACAATTTTAGCTTGAAATTCAGAATTACTGCATAAACTTTTAAAAATAATTTCTATAATTTATTTTTTTCTGTTAACATATGCAGAAATTTACATCAGTTATGTTTTTTGTTTCATATTAAATTTGCTATAATTTACGGTTGCTTTTAAAGCACATTGTAAAAGAAATCTGTTGAGTACATATAAATATAAAAAAATAATAAATACTCAAGATATCAATAGGAAATCGTTCAAAAAAAATCTTTTTTTCTGTTATTATTATTATTATTATTATTATTATTATTATTATTATTATTATTATTACTAACATTGAAAATAAGTATATTATTAATTTTCACTTTGTTTTTTTTTAAGGATTTTTTAAATTCCAACTATATATATATTTTTAATGATATATTTTGAAACAATGTGTTTGCAGTATCAATTTTTGCCTTTTACAAATGTCTTTATGAATCTTTAATATTATGACTATGTCATATCACTTTATTAAGAATTTAAAAAATAAAATAGAATATCCTGCATGATGAGAAAAAGAAATCAGTTGCTATTTTTTAACGATTGGGGAATCGAAACATTAACCAAGACTACATCCTAGGAACATCAGATACATATTCTACTTTTATTTTAAATGCGGTTAGATAAGGAATTTATCAAATAGAAAAACGTATTGGATGAAAAAAAAATAAAAAGGTAAATTGAGAACTTCTCTTTCCAGTTAGAAACGATTTCTAAAACAAAGATAAAATAATAGTTTTCTTTTCTTAAATGGAATTTGATAAAATGTACCCGCTCAGATATTGGCAAAAGCATTAATTTCACAAGCTGTGTTTTTATCTTATATTGGTTTGTTATTTTCAGTTTTCCGATTGCAACTGTGTTTCAGTTTGTAAAATGTCTCTCTTTTTTTCTTTAAATTGAATGAGAATTTTTCTGATCGTCGGACGCACCAATCATTTAGAGACTAATTACAATTACAATCAGAAAAAATTTAATTATTTAAACTGAAGAGAAAGCTGTAATTCTACTAAAAAAGCTATAGCGACGACACAAGTGGAAAACATTTTTTTAACCCTCTGAGGGGCAAGCAATTCTGTTTCGGCAATGTTGAATTCACACCGGAAAATTTTAAAAATTTTGTTTCAAAATAAGGAAAAGCAATTTTTCAGCCCCCCCCCCCTTTTTTTTTCACCAAAGTTATAAAAATAAAACTTAATTAAATATTTCTGGAGGAAATCTTAATTAAATTTAGGTGGTATATAATACATACCACCGCCCGTCAAGGGGTCAATGAAGGATCGGGGAAGGAAGTCTCCAAACGTCGTATATGATCGTTAAAAAACAGAGCATTTCTAACAACATAATCTTTTATGTGAAACTACTCTTTTGCAGTCTGTTGACGATTTCATAACAATATTAAACATCAGTTATGATAAAATGGTTTCTTTTTTAACTGACGAAGCCCCAGCGATGATGGGCAAAGGAAAAGGATTAGTGAAAAGAATCAGGGATAAAAATACTGGTCTACTATCTTATCAATGCATAATTCACCCGACAACCTTTTGTGGAAAACTTAGTGCTACTCCGGAATAAGTCATGAACTACTTGGTCAAGTTGATCAATTTTATGAGGTCTCGTACTGCTTTTCAGCAGCGACAATTCAAGGAGTTTCTATCTGAATGTAATTCAATGTATTCTGATTTACTGAAACACAGCAACTTTCGTTGGCTAAGTAAAGATCAAGTTATTGAAAGTTTCTAGCAAAAAAAAGACCAAGTAACCTCAATCTTAGTCAACTTGGATACACAAGGCAAGGAGCACTTGGAGCTCCTATGAAACGAAGACAACATTGTAGCTGCGGCTTGTACCTGAAAGACATTCTGAAATAAAAGAAAATAAGTTAAAGAAAATAATATAATGAAATTTATATATATTTATATATTTATATATTGAAATTTACGTCAGAAACTCAATGGTCTGCAATGATTCCTTGTCATTTCAAATCCCAAATATTTGGATTGAATTGTTAGATAATTTGAAAATAAAATAGGGCAACGTGAAACATGTTAAAATATTACGCGCGTGATTTTTATTTATTTATTTTTAAATTTCATTTGTAATAGTTTATTGTCATTTTCCATCTTCGTGTTTATTTGTTTTTCTGATGATGATTGAGTAAATTCAATCGAAACATGTCAAATTATTAAGATCTTTTAATGTATTTTATTAACGTTTGACGTCCTTTTTAGCAATTAAATGTTTAATATATATTTTGAGTGTGTTTTTGGAATATATATTTCTGAAATAAAGAAAATAAGTTAAAACTGGTGTGAATGAATAAGAACAAAGAATCTTCTTAAAACGCCATCAAAATTTTTGATGGTGTTTTAAGAAGATTCTTTGTTCTTCTTCACATTCTGAAATATTTAAATGCGCTCAACACTGAGTTACAAGGAAATGGGAAATTAATATGTGATCTGATACAAAGTGTGTCTGCATTTCGCCGCATTTCGCCGGATATCTTTGAAAAAGATATTGCAAATGAAGCATTTATTCACTTCCCAACAATTATTGGACATAAAAAGAAGAATTCCGAAATACACACTGCAGTGTTCCTAAGTTATATGTCAGATCGTGTGAAGGAGTTAGAAGAAAAATTCCAAGACCATGCAGGGGTAGATAATTTGTCTCGATTCTTAACTTGCCTTATGGAAGTTGCTTCAGTTGGAGAATAGACGTAGTTCAGTCTTGAAAAACCTTTACTTTAAACGAATATAATTGATTTGCAAGAAGATATTTCCTTGCAAATGTATAAAATTGCATATCCCCTGAAGAATTTTGGGATGAAAATGTCTCAGGAAAGTACGAAAATAGGAAAAAACTAGCTATTAACCTGACTACTATGTTTGGCTTCACATATGTATGCGAAGAAATGAAAACTCCAAAATGAATTTTTTAAAGAACAAATATCGTTCGAGATTAACGGACACCCAACTTGAAGACGCTCTTCACATTAGCTGTTCATTACGTGGATCAAACTATAAAAAGCTGGCTCAAGAACGCAAGTGTAATTTTTCCCATTAATTTTTCAATGAATACATCACATTTCTATTTTATTATGTATATGTAAAAATTCTCAAAACGTATACCTGTGTATGTAGTAATTTTTCAGAACGAATACCAGACTTATATATTTTATATTATATGTATGTGTATGTTAAAATGAAAATTTAAAAGTAATAAGTACTTATATTACTTACCTGTTAGGTAGCTTTCATTACAAAAAGCTACCTATTGCAGCCGTTCGGAGGAAAGCGATTTCAAAAAATTTTGGTATATTTTCATCGATCATGACCCCCAGACCCCGATACCACCCTCCATTCAAAATTGATATATATATATATCTGACCTATGTCACACTGTAACTCTCGTATTTATGAACCGATTTGGATGTAATTCGGTATGTACATAGTACACACCAATGTCTCGACCGAGTTCGTTGGCCAGCTTCATCCGCCATTTTGTTTCAAAATGGCGGCCATTTAAACTTTTTTTAAAAATTTAAAATTTGAAATGTGGTACCAAAAAATTGAAAATGGAAAAATATTTTTTTCTTATGTATTTGACCTTTATACAAAGACTCCGGAGCAATTTTTGTTTCGTCTATATCTTAAAAAATGGCTGAGTTATAGCATTTTGAATTTCTAGCGTGGCTGACATTTTGAAACGTCCTGAATTTTGTCACGCGATAAAAGGCGTATTTATGAACCGATTTGGATGTAACTTCGTTTATACATAGTACATACCAATGTCTCGACCGAGTTCGTTGTCCAGCATCATCCGCCATCTTGTTTAAAAATGGCGGTCATTTAAATTTTTAAGAAAAATTTAAATTTGAAATGTGGTACCAAAAAATTGAAAATTGAAAAAATATTTTTTTCTTATGTGTTTGACCTTGATAAAAAGATTCGGGAGCAGTTTTTGTTTCGTCTATATCTTAAAAAATGGCTGAGTTATAGCATTTTGAATTTCTAGCATGGCTGACATTTTGAAGTGTCCTGATTTTTGTCACGTGATAACAGATGTATTTATGAACCGATTTGGATGTAATTCGGTGTGTACATAGTACACACCAATGTCTCGACCGAGTTCGTTGGCCAGCTTCATCCGCCATCTTGTTTCAAAATGGCGGCCATTTAAAAAAAAATTTTAATTTAAAATTTAAAATGAGATACCAAAAAATTGGAAAATGAAAAAGATTTTCTTCGTATGTGTTTGACCGTAATACAGAGATTTTGGAACAGGTTTTGTTTTGTCTATATCTAAAAAAATGGCTGAGTTATAGCATTTTGAATTTCTATTGTGGCTGACATTTTAAAACGACCTGATTTTTGTCACGCGATAACAGGCGTATTTATGAACCGATTTGGATGTAACTTGATCTGTACATAGTACATACCAATGTCTCGACCGAGTTCGTTGGCCAGCTTCATTCGCCATCTTGTTTCAAAAGGGTTGCCATTTTTAAAAAAGTAATTTAAAATTTAAAATAAAGCATTAAAAAATTGGAAAATGAAAAAAAAAATTTTTTGTGTGTTTGGCCTTTATACAAAGATTCTAGAGCAGTTTTTGTTTCTGAAAATTTGTTCTTTTGTTTATATCTTAAAAAATATTGAATTATAGCACTTTAAATTTCTAGCATGGCTAACACTTTGAAACGATCTTGTATTTGTCACGCGATAACACACGTATTCGCCTATTTCGATGGAAGAAGGCATGTAGATAGCATACATCAATATCTCAACCAAGTTCGCTGACCCGCTTCATCAGCCATCTTGTTTCAAAATGGCGGCCATTAAATTAAATAAAAGTATATTTAAAGTGAGGAGCAAAAAAAAAAAAAAAAAAAAAAAAATAGAAATTGAAAAAGGTTTCTTTCATAAGTATTTGACCTTGATATAAGCATTCACGAGCATTTTTTGTTCGTCTTTATCTTAAAAAATGGCTCAGATATAGCAGTTTCAATTTCTAATGTGGGTGACATTTTGAAAAACTTATTTTTTGCCTGCGACAGCACTCGTATATATCAACCAATTCCGATGTGGGTGAGCATGTGCACAGCCATTACTAAGGTCTCGACCAAGTTCACTGATTAGCCTCATCCACCATGTTGTCTTAAAATGGCAGAAACTTTAAGAAATCGCCGAATTTGGCAGCCAAATATAAGTTAGTTTAAATAAAAGCAGCTTGGATAAAGCTGACTAATTTCGCGAAATTCTCATTCATAATGATTTAGTATTGATAAAAATTAATATTGAATCTCCTATATTCGGTTTCCACTAAATTGAGCTTCGTGTGTTTGAATAATATAAGTTGGCTTTTTTAAAATAAGGAAAATGAAAGCAACCTCTTCCTCATGGCACTGGCCGGAAGGACTTTTTTTTCTCTGAACCTCGATAAAAATTTTAAAAAGTATTCAGATCCCACTTACAAGTTACTTGTCCACCCATGCGCTAAAGATTCATGGCAGAAAGGGCGTAGGTAGGGGCGTAGGAAACGCCGCGCTCCGCGAATTCTGCGGCGGTCAGACCATAAGCCGGGTCTCTAACGGGAGACAGGAAGAAAAGAAAAAAAAAAATGAAAAATTGAAACTGGACAAATTTAAAAGTGAAATTGGTAAGTTTCACACCAGCTTAATGTTCATACGAAATTTGAAGAGAGCGGCTCTTCCGCGGGTCCCTACCTACGTCCAATAAGCCGAGACTCTACCGGAAGCCCTGAAAAAAATAAAATAAAAATGAATCCGTTCCAAGATTAAAAGGGAAATTGATTAAACTTCACACATCGAAAAGCGGGAAAGGTAGGACCAGGGACCCTGAAGATATCGGCGACCGCAGTGGCTTCGATCTTAATAAACGCTAAAGAGTAACTTACATCGAGTAGCTTATAAATTCTTCTTTCAAACTTATAAATTGGCTTCTCAGGTTTTTAAAGATAAAGAGTGCTTTTCGGAATCTTGGGTAACTCGAAGAGGTTATTGTATATTTTAAGTTTTATGTTAAGAAAGTTTGATTTTTCGTCTATTAAGAAACGTTTGTCTTTTTTTCTTTTTTTCTTTCTTTCTTTTTTTTTTCTTTTTTCAATGTGCAAAAATACTCTGACAGGGTACAGGGTACAGTACACAGGGTTCGTACGGGTCATGCATTTTGCAAGAAAAGTTGCCAGTATTTTTTAATAGAAATACAAATCTAAGTTCGACGGGCAAAGTTTCGCCTTCTTTTAAGGAGAGATTTTCTATGAGACAACACTGGTGTCAAAGAAGTTTCTGGTTTACGAAATTCCATGAGGCGTACGAACCCTGCGCTCAGGTATTTTTGAAGGCCATTCAATCTATTGGGTCGTTCGGAAAGTCGTGTCCGTTCGGAAAAATCAATTCGTACCGCAAAATTCTGCCCTGTAATTATTAGACATTAGATATCGGAATCAATGTCTAATAATTGAATGATAGAATTTTCCTGTACGAATTGATTTTCCCAAACGGACACGACTTTCCGAACAACCCAATAAGGTAATTTATAAGTTATGTCATTTTCCATGACTAGGGATAATTACATACTACACAAATAACAATCCTTTTTTCAGCAAACGAAAGTAGTAGTGATCATCTATAACTGTAATCCGAAACAACTATCGGTACTAAAATGTTTTGTATATACGTAGTGGAGGGGTGGTATTGTAACTTTTTCTGACGATTGAGATCAATCAGCAAAACTTTTGGTCTTGATAATGAATGAGAATTCGTAGTAAGTAAAAGCAATATCAATTTATATGAATTTAATATTTTTAAACAAAAGTATAGTTTTTTTTAAAAAATCACATTTAATAAATTAGATTTTCGGTACGGTAGATCATAATTTCAATTTTTGTTTATTATTTTGGAACTATTATCATATTATACACTCTCAGAAATACTGTCCTCAATTCACGGAAATTGTCCGGGCAACAGCGCTGCCCGTATATTTCTGTTAGTTTAAGAATATCTCTTTCGCTTTTTTTCCGTTACAGGAAGTAAAATATACGTCAATAAGAAAGTGGTTATAAAAATTAACCGCTGACTATGGAATCCAACCAGGTACCTTACTGTTATGAGCCGTTCATTTAACCGTTCGGCTTCGGCTCTTCGGCAGTGGCATAGTGTGAAGTAAATATATGATGTTTCCTTCATATGGGTATCGCTTGATTAATTTCTTTAGAAAGCTGGGAATTTTGAAGTTAATTTGATTAGAACATTAATGAGATTGTGGTTGGAGTATTAACACTCTAGTATTAATATAGAATAAAAATAAAAATTATAAATATTTTTATGTAGATATTTAGATTTTTTCAATTTTAGAATATATTTTAAATGTGAATATTTTTTTTTTATAACTTTGAAAATTAAATTGTGAATACTTTTAAACGAATGAGAAAATTTTTAGTTTTTCATAAAAAAAAATAATCTCGAATTTTAGTATTAAGTAGAGCAAATATGCATACGATCTGAAATTAACGTAATTCCCTCTTCTTTTTCAGACTTTCGGGAAGACTTCACGGATAAAACATGGTTTCTAGGAGTACGGAAATTATTCATTTAAAAATGAGGAATAATTTGTATAAAGACGAGTTTTTCTGACTGTCTACATATATTTTTAAGGAAGGATTATTACTTTTTATTCATTGAACAATAAGCAATGAAACATTATGAAAGTACAATAGATTTACATACATTCGTCATTTAAACTCAAAATTTTCTTCACAATAAATACTTTAATACTAAAATTATAGTAATTGCGGAAATGGCAAATTAAAATTTAGCGCAATATAAAGTAATTTAAAACATCCTTTTTAAGTTTTAAACATGCTGTAATAAAATGTAAAAAAAAGAGTAATAATTAAAAAAGATATATACATAAGTAAAGTTTTGTTTCTAAAAGTTGATTTCCGACAAATCTTAATGTTCAATTTTTAAAGAACGTTATATATATATATATATATATATATAATGACGAAATCACAAATATATGAACAAATTGGTAAAATTCTAAAGATGAATAAGATATGAACATCGGAATCCAGTATGTAAAATAAGAAACTAGGAATAACCTACAGAATCATCAGGGGAGCTTGAAGGTTTAATTCATAGTGAAGATGCTATGGTAGAGCGAAAGCCCCCCCCCCCCATACTTTTATTTGTTGAAGAGATCTGTAACATGTAAGGCCGGTTCGTATGTATTTGTACACAACGTTCTCGCAAACCCATTATTGGGTTCCAATCCTGAAAATGTAGGAGAAAAGATAGAAAAGGCTTCACATTTTAAGATGTGTATTTCTTTACGATCCATCAAAAGCTTCAGCAGGGGTGGCCCATTAAAACAGCAAAAGTTTTTTACATGTTCAGAGTTGCGAATCCAATCGCAAGAGAGACAACATAATCAAGCAATACAGTTTTACTACATTGTCATGTAAAAATCTACAATTCGCCAATATGGTAAAAAGAGGCGCAATCATTGGCGAGACTAGTGCCAAACAAAATTAAGAATTATATAATAACATTTTGAGAATTTATTGCCTCACCCCAGAGAAAAATAGAGTAATATTATTTTCAATAAATCCTTTAAACAACCGTTCTAATATTAATATTGACACCGAACATACATTGTCTGTTCGATTAATGATTTTGGCTTCATTTCAAGGATAAACACATTTGCTTAAAGATATGAACTTCACCTTTAAATGATACAAGTAAACAAAATAATATTACTGGGAAATTACAGCTATAATTTATTCCTAGAGTGAAAAGAATTAACAAGTTAGCTATCTAGTGTTATACCTTTAAATTTATGGCCAACTGATTTTGCAGAGTAACGGATAAAAAAATCCCTGCCGGCCCGGCCTACAGGCGGAGGTAGATTTCGAAGTTAAGTACACTAATTTCACAAACAAAAACCAAATCATGATTAGAGATAAACCCACTTTAACAATTTTATCTGGCCGCTTTTGACGAGTTTTTATTTCATTTTTATATAATAACTGGTTTTATCAGAATCATGTTAGGGCGGTATTCAAAAAAATACTTTTCCATGCTCAACAACTCGAAATTTTCTGGCATAACTCCAGATTCATTTTTAATAGGAAAAACATGAAACTTGTTGACGTGATTTTTGAAGAGATTTATAAGCGACCTGTGTTTTTAATTTTCGTTCAATTAATTAAAACTTGATATATAAACAATTATTTTCTCAGTAAGACAATATTTTTCGTTTCTAACACAATCGCTTCGGGAAATTCCGTTCAAAATGCCCACTTTGACATCATTTTTTGAAATATATTCTGCCCCTGTCGAAAAATCGATCATTACGGTACATTATACAGTTTCTGAATAAGCGAATCTACCAATTGGATGCATTTGAGAGCAAAATGAATTTAAAAATGAGTCAGAAAATAAGCAGTTTGGATTTGAATACTCCCTTAATACGATGATTTTCCCAACACAATCCTCTTCGGGAAATTCGGTTCAAAAGGCCCATTTTAACAGCATGTTTTAAAATATATTCTGCCTCTATCAAAAAATTGACCATTACGGTACATTATATAGTTTCTGAGTAAGAAAAGGTACCAATTGGAAGCTTTTGAGAGTAAAAATGAATTGTAAAATGAGTCAGAAAATAAGCAGTTTGGATTTGAATACACCCTTACTAAGATGAATTTTTTCTTCAACCGCTATGTATTTTTAATTTGTTTTTGCTGTAAGAATTGGTCCTTTCCAAAACTTGTCGATATAGATGTTGTAGACAATATTAAGAAGATATATGATAAATTCTTGAGGATTTTATATCTTTTGAATTGATGGAGTTATGGATCTTTTTCTTCTTCAAACGCCCTTTTTGTTTTCGTTTTTAATTTTTTTTGCGGTACGAATTGGTCCTATCAAAAACTTGTAAATATAAAAGTTGTAGATAATATTAAGGAGATTCATTATAAAATTAATTGGATTTGATATCTTGTGAATTGACGAAGTTATGAATTTTTTTCTCCCAAAAACCCTATTTTTTGCGCTCCTTGAGACCATTTGTAACTGTATCAAAAATCTGTGATACATAAATTTTTGCACTATTTTTAGAAGTAATAAAAACTTTAAACTGATTCGATATGTACAAAATTTAAGAAGTTATGGGGTTTTTTCGGTTTTCACAAAACCCCTCCCTATTTCCATCCCCTTGGTCCGATTTTGCCCATTAACGAACTTGACTGAGATTTTATGTCCCTTGATTTTATGTATCAGTTTGGAAGAGATTGGTGCAGAATTGTGGAAGTTATCGTGTCCAGAAGAAAGTGATATATATAGATAGATAGATAGATAAAGTTTTTTACTGAGGGTGGTTTTGGGCTCTATGGGTCATGATCGGTGTAGATCTGCAAAAATTTTTCAGAAATTCCAACATAGGAATGGTGCCAATAGGTAGTATTTCATACGAAATCTACCTAATAAAATTTATGATAGCTATAATCAATATCATAGAGTCTTAACTGAATGTTACAAACAAAAGATTTAAAACGTAACGATGGTGTAATCAACTTCTTTTAATATTTAATATGTAACAGCTAAAAGTTATTACTGACAGATGTACATAAATATTTGCGTTACAAGAGGAAATGTTACATTCACAAATATGAAATAAATTATAGCGCGATCAATAATTATTATAGTAGTAAATTTACGAATAAATTGAAAACTACCTTAAACTGAAAAAGTGATTTACGATAAGGATAAAATGCATCTTAGGGAAAATTAAGAGTTTAATTAAAAGAAACGAAATAATTTAGTAACTAATGTACTTCTTAAGTTCTACAAAATCCAATTATATGTGATCTACATCACAGATGCGTTATTTAATCCAAATTTGTCGGCATTAAGCCTAAAATGACACATATATATCTATTTTAATCCATTTCCTTTTTATCTTATGTTATTTCTATCTTTTTTTCTGGATTTATTGAGTACGGTAGCTCAAATTTTAATTTTTTTAGCTTGTTAGAGCTAATGGAAGGATGAAACCGTACAAGTTTTTTGTGGAACTCAAGGTACTTTGGGTCTCATGACTTTGCCTTGGTTCATTAAATATTTTCCTTTTTCTAATGTTTACTAAATTTTCAAATCCTTGTCTCACCTGTTATGATGATCTGTTTCAAAGAATTTTATAAAGGTTAATACATCATTTTTAATTTCCATAAAATTCGTTTATAATTTATATATTCACAATTGATGATATTTGTATTGGTATTTGTGATTGGTATTGATGATATTTGTATTTGTAATGGTTATATATATATATATATATATATATATATATATATATATATACGGGCTGTTTAATAGCCTCTGCTTATTAACCTGTAGAAGACCCTTTAATTGCCTTCCAAGAGGACTTTAAGGAATCGACTGGGAGCGGAGACTTAATGTCCAATCCGCACCTTCCACCGGTGCAGCCTGTTAGTACTGTTGCCTTGTGCATGGGGAACGAATGCGGATGGACTTCCTCCAACCCGCTTGGCCAGCGTGGAGGAATTTGGCCATCTACCCTCCTTATTTTACCATGAATTCACAAAGCAAATCACGGCCCTTAATTCTCGGCGGTCTGCATGTTCCTCGTTACGGCAGCGATCAGAAAGACATGAAGACAGAGGGTGCTAAGAATCACCGGATTCGACTTTGCTGCCATAAGTTAATGACCTTGGCTACGTATAATGGACGATCCCTATCTTCGGAAAGTCGTTTACAAGAACTTGAAGAAAAACTGGAAAGAATCAACTGGGGCATCCTAGGATTATGTAAAGTAAGAAGAAAAGGAAAAGAGAAGATAGGTCTTGCCAGTGAACATGTATTACACTAAAGAGGCACAGAAGATGGAAGAACAAGCGATGTAGGATTTCCGATTCATAAAAGGTGAAAAAATCACATCGTAGAATATGATAGTGCATCAGATAGAGTTGCAAGGTAAGTAATACAGGTGTTCAGAAGATACAAGCTGCAAATTACCCAAGATTATGCACCAACAGTAAGCTATACTGATGATGAAGTTGGGGATTTCTATGAAGATGTAGCTTCAATGCATCAAAAGGGAAAATGCTACATAAAATTAATAATGGGAGACTGGAATGCTAGAATTGGAGGAAAAGAGAAAGGTGAGTTATCAATAGGAAATCATGGATATGGGTAGCGTAATGAAAGAGGAAACATATTGATTGAGTTTGTAGAACGTGAACAGTTGTATATCATGAATTCATTTTTCAAGAAAAAGACACAAAGAAAATGGGCATGGCGTTGTGCAAATGGCTGAACAAGTGAAATCGACTACATCTTAACAAACAGAAAGCATCTTATTCAGGATTGCAGCGTTCTCAATAACTTCAATACAGGAAGCGATCACAGGTTGGTTAGTTGCAAACTGCTGTTAAATAGTAAAGTGGAAAGAATGAAGCTTTTGCAACACTCAAAGAAATCAATCGATATAATAAACCTCCAGAAACATAAAGAATAATTCCATTTGGAACTTAAAAACCGTTTCCAAGTACTTCAATTAACTTTAGAAGAAGAGCAAGATGTTACAGTAGTGAACAAGAAACTAACCAATACTCTACAAGATGTTGCAAAGAAGATAGCCGGCGATGCACAAGTAAAGCAGACAAAGAAAATAGCAAAAGAAACAAGAAGATTGATGAAGAAACGCAGATAATTTAAAATGAAGAAAAACGATCCTAAATCAAGAGTTGAATACGCTAAATTATGTAAAACGGTAAGAAAATGTTACAGAAGATAGAAAATTTAACTGTGATCTTGTCAAGAAAGTTCTAGAAGATAACAAAAGTTTAAAATCAGCTAGGCGCAACCTGTGTATTGGAAGAAAAGGTATTTTTGCACTAAAGAGGGCAGATGGAACAATCACCAAAATCAATAAAGAAATAGTACACATTGTCGAAAAATTCTATAACGATCTATATAAATGTGAAGATCAAACGGAAATCAACCTACGTGAACGACGAGAGAATTTAACAGAAACCAAAGCGATAATCCCAGTGATGACAGACGAAGTTTTACAGGCCATTAGATTTATGAAAAAAAGGTAAATGCCCTGGCGAAGATGGAATTATAATCGACCTTATCAAAGAAGCAGGAGAAGAATTTGCAAAAATGCTATCCTTATTGTTTTCCAAATGTCTCGAGAAGTCAAATGTACCAGAAGATTGGAATAATGCTGTGATGGTGGTACTTTACAAGAAAGGAGAGACGGAAAACATTAAAAACTACCGTCCGATCAGCTTACTATCAGTGATTTATAAAATTTTCACCAAAGTGTTAACGACAAGACTTGAATCAGTTCTAGACTCAGCTCAACCTAGAGAACAAGCAGAATTCCGAATTGAATTCAGCACAATGGATCATATCCAAACGGTTAGGGAACTCATAGAAAAACATAAGGAATATAATTTAGCTCTCTGCCTTTCCTTTATTGATTATGAAAAAGCATTTGATTCGGTCTGCACATCGGCAGTAGTAGAATCTCTGGAGGACATTGGTATAGACAAACCTCACATCAATATCATAAAGAAGATTTACAAGAAAACAACAGCAACCATCCGCTTGGACAAAGGAAAAGCAAAGATCAAGCTTGGAAGAGGGGTAAGACAAGGAGATACCATTTCGCCTAAGCTTTTTACTGCTGTCTTAGAAAATATTTTCAAGAAGCTGGATTGGGAAAACAAATGGATTAGAATTAATGAGGAATGTTTAAGTCATCTCCGATTCGCTGACGACATTCTAATTTTCTGTAACAGTCCTGAAGAATTGGAAAATATGCTAAAAGATTTGACAGAAGCTAACGTTAATGTGGGATTAAAAATAAACATGGAAAGACTAAGGCGATGTTCAATTCATTTGCATCAAAAAAGAATATCGTCTCCAACAACACTGAAATTAAAGAAGTGCAAAGTTATGTGTACCTTGGGCAGGAAATATCATCGGATAATAGTATTTCATTCATGATATATCATGAATGAAATCAATAAAAGAATAAGAAATGGATGGCGTGCTTTTGGGAAGATTAAGATTATTCTGAAGAGTAACATGCCTGTTTGTTTAATAAGAAAGGTATTTAACCAATGTGTTTGCCTGTGCTAACTTATGGAGCAGAAACATGGACGCTAACAAAACGGATGGTACAAAGATTACAAACAACACAGAGAAGTATGGAAAGATATATGCTAGGTATAACTAGAAGAGAGAGAAAAAGAATAACCTGGATAAGAAGTCAGATGAAAGTTTTTGACATCATTGAAGGAATTAAACGGCTAAAATGGAAATTGATTGGGCACACTGCAAGAAGACAAGACAATAGATGGAGCAAAAACACCCTTCAGTGGTATCCCAGAGATGTAAAACGGCCAATAAGATGACCTCAAGTAGGATGAAGTGATGAAATCAGAAAAGTAGCCGATGTAAATTGGATGACTAAAGCACTAGACAGAAAACATTAGAAAAATCTGGAGGAGACCTACATCCAGCAGTGGATTGAAAACGGTTGATGATGAAGATATATATATATATATATATATATATATATATACATTTTTTGTGGGGGGGGGAGAGGGCTGCGATGTATCACCATTGAAAAATAGAACATAAAGCTGTTTACAAATGTTGTCAACTTTGTGGTTGGTGCATATCGACGATTCAAGTTTAATTTTAATAACATTGCATCATTAATTTAGATTACTGTCTATTGTTAACTTCCAATCTTATCAACGAAACTTACATAATGATATTTAAAAGATTCTTCTTCGTAATTTTTTGGCGCTCAAAAACGTGATAGTGTGTCTTAATTATGATTTCTGTATAAAAATTATAATTCATCTCGTTACTAAATGCACGATTTTTCGCGCAGTTGGAAAAACTGAATTCGTATAAAATATTACAATTAAATTTACATGATAAAAATTGAAAATTAAATAAAAACCCCTGTTAATAACTCTTTTTTAAAAAATTCTAGCTATCTTAAAAGGTTGTATTAAAAAAATATATATATTTCCTTAAATTTTTTTTCTAGTAATATTCTCTTACAATTCAAGAAAAAGTATGATTAAATAAATTTTTACTAGAAAAAAGAATTTTTAACTATTCCAAGGAAATATTATATTTGTTCAATTTATATATTTAAAAAAACAAAAACAAGAACTAGCTAAACATTTTTTTAAAGTTTATATTGAAACAAAATTATTTTTTTTAGGAAAGACAATTTTGTTAATTTTGTCCTTTATCCTTTTTAAAAATATCATATGTGAATTTAAAAGAAATTATTCCTACCTTTTTTTTATTTTTCTGTATAAGAAGAAAAAGCAAAAACTTACGATAACGCGATGTTTCGCCACATCATAATTTCTTTTAAATTTATCCTTTTTTTTATGATAATCTTTCATATTTTTTACCTGGGTTTGTCAACTGCTAACTTGAATGAGGAATTTTTTAATTAATGTTCTGTTACTTTAAATCCAAAAAATGACTTTCCGTTTTTAAGATTTCCTTCACTGAAATAAATGGAGCAGTATGGATGTTTTTCATAGCGCTTATTTTTATTCATTTATACAAATGCTTTGTTAAGCTTTGTTAAATGCTTTAATTAAACGTGTATTTCTTATATGGGATTGTCATATGAAATCTACTTGTTTCCAATCTTTAAATAAAACTTTTGGCTCAAACTTTGGTTTATTTTAACAGTAGTCTCCCTGGAGAGTTGGCAATTTTTAACTCAATTGACTGTAAGTATGGAATTGTTTTTGTTTCTACAAAAGTGTCCCTTGATTCATATGATTTCAACCTTCGAAATAAGCACTTTTCAAAATGCGGTTTTCTAACAAAATGTTTTGAGTCAAGACATCCTGATATGTTATCTAATTTCATTAATAAATGGCATACACATCGCATACTTCCAATAATAAATTGTGTAAATAAACGGCTGCAGGAATTCTTTCGAATTTAATTTAAACTTTGAAATTCGATATTATCAACAAGTGAACATTAAGTTAATAACTGAATACTCTGTAAACAACATTCAATTAAAAAAAAATTTTAAATAATTTCCAGAATATACTAGTATCGGACATAGATATAGAGATAGAATATAGAGATATTGAAACAGTTCCTAAAGGTACTACTGGGAATTTATCATCACCTTTTGACGCATTACCGGATTTATTTTATATTTTGTGAATTTGAAAGAATAATACTTTTCATATATAGAGCATGTAGCGATGCTGATAAGTTCATGGCTTTCATTAGAAAGTAGATAGCTAAAGTTAAGAAATAAAACATTTGTTCAATATATTCTGCAATGAGACTGGTGCACTTGTTATGTCGTTATTGCAGCTTTTCAGGAGCTTCCAAATGGAGGATATTCCAAATATGGGTTCGAGGCTGAAAAAAGTCACGTGATACCGGTAATTTACCCAAATAACTCCTAACTGATAAGAAGGGAAGATACTACTGCTTTGACTCATGAACTGTTTCATTGGCTAGCGGGGATTTACATTACACGTCTATGGAGCCTTCCCTTCTTTACCCTAGATGTTTTTACCTTGACCACTGATCAAAACGTAGATGGAATATCCTCCATTAAAATCATTTGATTGGTCTCGAAACCAGTTCTCAATAGCCTCTTTAACATCTTCAATATCCTCAAAGTGATAGCCCTTAAGGTGTTTCTTCAGGTTTGTAAACTAATAGTCTGAGAAGCTAGATCTGGTGAGTAAAAGAGATGATTGTCCAGATGGAAGACCAGGGTCCTCGATTTGCAGCCACAACGTTGGACGTGTGAGCAGGTGCATTGTCATGCAATAAAAGTATACTTTTAGTCAAATTCCCTCGGTGTTTATTCTTGATTCCCTCCTTCAACTGATCCAGCAGCTGAGCAAAATATTGTCCGTTTATACTACACCCCTGAAAAAGGTAGTCCACCAACAGAATTCTGCCTTTGCCTCTGAAAATTGACATAATGACCTTTTTGCCGATTTCTGTGTGCCAAACTTCTTCGGCCTCGGGGACCCGCTGTGGTGTCTTCTTTTGACTGTTCCTTGTTTTGCGTATCATAGATGTAAAGCCAGATTTCATCCTCAGTCACTAACAGAGCCAAAAAGTCCTGTTCAGTTTCGAAAACGTCCAAAACCGCTTTGGATGTTTAAACTCGGTTCTTCCGTTGACCATTGTTCAAACATTTGGACACACACTTCTCTGAAAGCCTGCACATGTTTAGGATCGCGTTAATAATATACCCTACACGCTCCCGGGTGATATCCAGTATCTCGGTTATTTTTTTGGGGAATGTTCGTCGGCCCTCAAAGATAACCTCATGGACAGTATTGCATGTTGCAGTGTCAGTTGCGGTGTGAGAGTGCCCCCTTCCAGCTCATCATCAACGGAGAAATAGCCAGTGCTGAAACAATATATCCAAGTTTTCTGAGTGCTGTAGGAAGGCCACTTCTCTAGAAGTGTTTCTGACATCTCAGTATGAATGCACTTTGCTGACTTTCCCTGTGGAAATAAAAACTTCTTGACGCCTCCCAACTCCAAAGACGTGAAACTTTCTCATGCTTCTGCCATCTCAGTTTTCACTTACAACGGAAAAAAATCTAATAATCAGAAACATCTGATATTTTTATAGCTAGATAGTAAGATTTTAAACTTTCAAATCAGCCTAAACTTGTTTTTCTATTTCAACTATGAGTAATCAAAGCCAGGAACTTATCAGCATCCCCTTAGGTGTGGTGGTGTTCTGTTATGGCCGGTTTTGATCGCCAAGGATGTAGGCCCGGAGAAGGTGGGATTGTTTCCTCTTTGGGAGTATTTTTACTGGATCCGGAAAGATTCGAAGGGAAAATTTTCGAAGGGAGAGTTTCAAATAATAAATCATTTTATTCCTTTCACTTGCTCTGATTTACATTAAATCATTTTTAATGTGTTTAATTTGTCACTATAATCCATTAACCCACACATGTAACTTGTGTCTTTTTATCCTATATATATCTTAATTTATTTTTGAAATAAATAAATTTTCAAGATTTAGTCATTTTACTGTCGTTCAACAAATATCAATCAGATTATTCCTTTTAGTTTTTAGCTACATTACTGAATATGTATGTAAATATATATATTTATAAATTAATTTTTTAACTTTCAAATAAATTTATGAGATTCCTTCTCAATAAAACATATATATAATGGTGTTTGATGAAAAATAATAAACAGATATAAGACAGTAATTTAGAAACTCTATTTACAATGTAAATAACGATCCAAAGAAAAGTCGTTTTTATTTACTTCTTTTATAAAATAAAATAAATAATACATTAATTGTAAAAAATTACACAATGAGACCAAATCACACAGTTTTAATCTGAATTTTAAATAGTTATGATAGGAATTTCTGATTATTTTCGAGAATTTTAACTGTATTAATATTTTGATTTAAAAGCACTTAACTCAGCATTTCATTTTAATTTTAAATTATGAGAATTCTAATACTTTCACAATAGCAAGGAGACACTCTGGGTATATTTTTATCGAATGATACTTGAGATAATACTATAAGATTTGAATTTTGCTATGTATAAGTAATTTCTAAAACATCCGACACACTTTTTCTGTTTCCTATAATATTGATTTCTGAATTTAAATTTCAGCCTTTACTTTTTTCTATTAAAAAAAAGGGAAAATTCATTTCTGAGTTAAAAAATTCTAAAAAAAAATTAAACATGTGAAGTACTTTTTTATTATAGAATGTTTTTGAAATGTTTGAAGCACTATTTTTTTATTTAAAGAAGTGGCGAAAACGTTTTTATAAAATGAAGTAGCTGAGTGAAAATTCAGCTTATAAAATTATTTTTCGTCAAAATTTACATACAAAATTCAGAATACAGGGATGGGATGACAGGGATGACCGCCCCGGGAACCCAGCTTTCGCTTTAGAGTATAAGTGCAATCCCGGGGGGAGACTCAAATCCACTGCATATGGTAAGATACATTAACAATGACAATATTTTAAAAACAGTTAATAACATACAGAAAAATAAATTCAGTTTGCTGTTTTTGACTCTGAAACTCACAAGGAGTGTCATCAGTACATACATTGACAGCAATTGCACTATGTTGTATACATGCATAAACAATTACAAGACATGTTTTTTGAATATTAGAGCTCAAGAACTTTAAGTGAAATGCATATGCTGATAAATATAATGAAAATACTAAATAAACAAACCATAGGAAATAAGACAAATATTTACATTATGTACAAAACAGGGGCTCCTGTCTGAAATGGGAGCTAAAAACAATGAGTTTGCTCAGCTAGCTCAGAAAGGGAGGGGATTGGTAAATATAAATTCGTTGTCTTCTAAAAATTTCATACAATCCGCTATACGTTGCAGGAGAACTGGACGGTCGAGCAGGTAAGATAGCCAGTCAGGCAGTGTCATCTGTTGTGGCTTTTTAACGTGATAGTGGGACGTTAAGAGGCCACACTAGTCACGGCTTGAAGTTCGAACGTTAATGATAAGTCTATGGGAGAAATATTTTCAAATATCTTGCTTGATTTTTAATATTTTTAAATGATTTTTTTTGCACAGGATAGCTGAGGACTATCTGTTTCCGGGATATTTTTTACTTTTCCGATTTTCGTTGTAGTTTAATTCTCAGGATCCTGTCAATTTAGGATCCAGTGAAATTCGAGGTGTTGTGTCCTTTTTAGTCTTATAACATTCATATCAGCAAAATTCAGGAAAATTTTAAAAATAACAACGAAAATATAGAGTTTAAGCTTTCCAATAACATGCTTTCAATAGTTCTACTACAATTAGGCTGAGCAAAATTTGCAAAGATTTTGATGAATAATGTGTCAAAAACGGCCTCGTAATGTTATGCTCTCCGCCTCTACCAAGACGATGAAAACCACGCCTATTAAAAATATGATTGGCTAGTATCCAAACACTTTAGCAAATGGAAACGATTTAATTGTGATTGGATTATTGTATCGTGTTAAAATAGATCACTCCTATTTCAAACCTTGCATTTATTTTTTTCTACGATTATTGTTTAATTTCAACAAAATACTCTTGAAAGAATGAAATATTTCAAATTCTATATTTCTATGAATAACGAAGGAAAATATGCATTTCGTTTGTATATATACAATTTCTGAACGGTACAGTGGGAGGTACAACTTTTACCAAGTTACCAGGGGATGCAGATAGTTTATTAAGTAAAACGGTAAAAAAAATAGACGCGTTCTTTTTAAAGTATTTTTTAAGTTAAAATAGTTAACAAATAATAAAATTACGAAGTCATAATTTGCTAAAACATGTTTGTGGCCTGGCCAGGAGACACGGTTTCAAGTCTCCCATTCTTGTATATGCATAAAATATTCGTCAATTTAACATTTTAAGTTCGAAAAAGTTTTTTTTTTATTAAAAATCAGTAGGATTTATAGTTAGAAAGTTTTAAAGATTGTAAACTTTAAAATTATAGATCAACTTGTTCAAAACTTTGAAGAAATATTTTTAATATTCATTACTTTAATATTTATTATTTTTAATGGAACAGTACACCTTTAACAATCGCAGAACGAAATTTGTCCTGTGTAACACATCTTTTTTTAAGAGCCCACTTCAGAAACGAGAAGAAAGTAAAACGTTAATGTTAAGTCTATGGGGGCGTTATTTTAAAATTTCTCGCTTTGATTTTAAAATTATTGAATGAAGTTTTTTGCATAGGATAGCTGATGACGCTCTACAACCAGGCAAGCTTTTACTGGGTTCGTACACATTTCTTTAAATAAAAATCAAGTATTTTTAAGGACTTTCAAGGACCAAAACCAAAAAAAATTAAGGACCTTCAAATTAAATAAACTAATAAATTATAACATGCATTTTTTAATAAAGGGTTTCTTTCATTTTTGTAAAAGTTTTAAATATTCAAATGGATGGGAAGGGGGGGGGGGGAATTTCACCATGTGGCAGTAGAAATTTGGAAAATTTTAAAATAACATACAGCAGAAGAAAAAACTAGTCAGATGTGCCAATCCCAAAACTTTCTTCTATCTAATACATGTTAATACTACAAATTCATTATCAGAGTGCCAAAATTAAATGGTCTATGCCCCTAATAAGCATTCTAAAGATATGAAATTACGTGCATTAGTTCTTGAGATACAACTATTGTTAAAACCGTGCAAATCCTGCAAAATATAGCATAGCAGCGACACCTGTAGGGTGATTTACACCAAAACCTAATCAGCAACAACTTATGTAAACATCTAACTGAATCTGAAGTTTGATGAAAATCCGTGCATTAGTTGTTGCGATATAGCTATTACAGAAATCGTGAAAAATGCAGCATAGCAGCGCCATCTGTTAGGGGATTAACACCAAACCATAATCAGCACCTATAATTAGCAAGGTATACCTGAATCTGAAGTTTGATGAAAATTCGTGATTTAGTTCTTGAGATATAGCTATGGCGTAAATCATGAAAAATGCAGCATAGCAGCACCACCTGTTGGGCGATTTACATCAAAAACTAATCAACACTAATTTATATCGAGGGTCAACTGAATATAAATTTTTATTAAGTTTTGTGCATTAGTTCTTGAGATACACCACCCACAAAATTTGTGTCACATACAGACAAACAGAGTCACAGACTCATTTTGTAAAAACATGTTTTTCAGGATATCTAACCCCTAAAACGTGTAAATCGGTCGAAAATTTTCCCGAATCAAATACTTTCTTATTGTAAAGATAAACAAAGAGGAGAAACATAATTTTCTTTAATTATTGGGGGGGGGGGGGTAGTTTAACAGACTTATAATTAACTTAAAGACTTGGAGGGGGGGGGGAATAAAACTGTATGATCGATTATTTATTGTTACAATAAATTAACTAATGGAGCAGAAAAAGTTTTAAAAAAAGCAATGATTTTTAAGATTTTAAACTTTATAAGTTGAGGGGGCAAAGGGACAAGCACATTTTTTTTTAATTTTTTAGGGAGGGAGTTTATTAGATGACTTATTTATTTACCTTACGAAAAATTTACAAGAAAAGTTTTTTTTTCGCTATGACAAAATTCGCGTGTTTCTCGCGATCTTTTGGCGAAATTTGCGTATTTTTGGAGATCTTTTGACGAAACTTGGGTATTTTTGGCAATCTTTTCACGAAATATGCGTATTTTTCGCGATCTTTTGACAAAATTCGCGTATTTTTCGCGATCTTTTAACGAAATTCGCGTTTTTTCACAATCTTTTGACCCCGTTTTGTTCGTTTATTGACTAAGTCAGCTATCCTTTGACAAAATGCACATTTTTTTCGCGATCCTTTGACGAAATTGACGTGTTATTTGCGCTATTTTGACGAAATTCTTGTGTTTTTCGCGATATTTTAACGAAATTCGTGTGTTTTTTGCGACCTTTTGATGAAATTTACGGGGTTTTTTCGCCATTTTTTAACAAAATTATCGTTTTTACGATCTTTTGACCGAGTTTTGTTCGTTTTTGACGAAATTAGCGATCCTTTGACAAAATTCACGTTTTTCCGTGATCATTTGACAAACACAGGGATGAAAGTACACTAAAGCCGTTTTGTAGCAGCAAAAATCGAATTTTGGAGCAGTAAAATCTATTTTTGTAGCAGCAAAAATCTGATTTTGTAGCAATAAAAACTGTTTTTGGCGCAAATTGAAATTCTAATGCTAATAAAAAGAAAATTGCGTATTTTCGCGATCTTTTGATGAAATTTGCATATTTCTTGCGATCTTTTATCGAAATTAGCGTATTTCTCGCGATCTTTTGGCGAAATTAGCGTATTTTTCGCGATCGTTTGACAAAATTCGCGTATATTTCGCGATGTTTTGACAAAATTCGCGTATTTTTTGCGATCCTTTGTTGAAATCAGCGTGCTGTTCGCTATTTTTTGACGAAATTAGCGTGGTTGTTTTTAATCTTTTGATAAAATTTACGATTTTATGTGACCTTTTGATGAAATTTGTGAAGTTTTTCGAATTTTTTAACGAAATTTGCGTTTTTTCACAATCTTTTGACCCCGTTTAATTCGTTTTTAGAAGTAACTGGTAATCCTTTGACAAAATTAACGGGTTTTTTTCGCTATAACAAAATTCGCATGTTTTTCGCGATCGTTTGACGAAATTCGCGTGTTTCTCGCGATCTTTTGACGAATTTGCGTATTTTTCGCGATCTTTTGGCGAAATTCGCGTATTTTTCGCGATCTTATAGCGAAATTCGTGTATTTTTCGCGATCTTTTGACGAAATTAGCGTGGGTTTTTTTTAATCTTTTGACAAAATTTGCGGTTTTTTGTGACCTTTTGATGAAATTTGTGGGTTTTTTCAAGATCTTTTAACGAAATTTGCTTTTTTTCACAACCTTTTGACCCCGTTTTGTTCATTTTTAGAAGTAATTGGTAATCTTTTGACAAAATTAACGTAATTTTTTTTTCTTTTTTTTTGCTATGACAAAATTCGCATGGTTTTCGCGATCGTTTGACAAAATTCGCGCGTTTCTCGCGATCTTTTGACGAAATTTGCGTATTTTGGCAATTTTTTGACGAAATTTGCGTATTTTTGGCAATCTTTTGACGAAATTTGCGTATTTTTCGCGATCTTTTGACAAAATTCACGTATTTTTCGCGATCTTTTAACGAAATTCGCGTTTTTTCACAATCTTTTGACCCCGTTTTGTTCGTTTTTTTACGAAGTCAGCTATCCTTTGACAAAATGCACGTTTTTTTCGCGATCATTTGACGAAATTCGCGTGTTATTCGCGATATTTTGACGAAATTCTTGTGTTTTTCGCGATTTTTTGACGAAATTTGCGTGTTTTTCGCGATCATTTGACGAAATTTATGGGTTTTTGCGACCTTTGATGAAATTTGCGCGTTTTTTTCGCCATCTTTTAACAAAATTATCGTTTTTACGATCTTTTGACCGCGTTTTGTTCGTTTTTGACGAAATTAGCGATCCTTTGACAAAATTCACGTTTTTTTTTGTGATCATTTGACAAACATCACTTGTTTTTCGAGATCTTTTGACCGCGGTTTTTTGCTTTTTTTTGACGCAATTGGCGGCATAGAAAAAATTGATTTTTTTTTTTTTTTTTTTTGTTTCTCGGATCGACGAAATCCTGCTAAATTTCATCTTGGCACTAAGTACGTTTTGGTGTAGGTTTGGCGCAAAATGGAAAAAAAATAGCTCTTTTGTAGCAGCTTTGCGCAAATTTTGGCTTCGTCTGGCGCAGGTCTTACATCCCTGAGAGTAGAAAAAGGTTAAAAAAATGAAGTTTTTAAATTTGATATTACAAAGGGGAAAGTAAAATTTCAGAAGGGGAGGCAAGGCGGGATTAAGATTTTTTTTTTTAAATCAGAAATTAAAAGAAATGCAGAAGAGTTTCACCTTTGATTAAGAATTAATATGAGAGTAAAATTAAGCACTTTTAAGGACTTTTTTCCGATTTTGCATGAAAATAAGTACTTTTAAGCACCAAAAATTTCCTTTGAAAAATGTAAGCACTTTTAAGGACTTTCAAGGACCGTACGAACCCTGTTTTACTTTTTAGATTTTGGTTATATTATTTTTAATATATATATATTAGGTTAGTTTCAATTTCAGAACAGATTCACCTCGGTTCCGAAAGTAAAGGTAATTTTTTTTTTAATATCTGAAACCAAAATCGAAAGGGTAAAAACTAGCCCGGTTGTAGATCATCCTCAGCCATCCTATGCAAAAAAAATCATTTAAAAATATTAAAAAGGAAGTTAAATATTTGAAAATAACTGTCCCATATACTTAACGTTAGAGCTTACATTTTGTTCTCGTAACAAATGCGAATTCTCAAAGGTAACATAAAGATATTCTTTGTAACTTCAAGGAAACGCTAAAATTTATCATTAACTTTAATAATGTAAAACTAAAAATAATGAGATGTAAGGTCAAATATAGCATTTTATAAAAGTCTGCTAGCTAGAAAATTTATTTTGTAATACGTATTATTTTATAATAATTTATACTTCACTTATATGGACATTCAAAAGTTTTCTTTTATATTATGGCCTATGTGGGAAAAATAATTTGCGACGTATTTTAATGATGTAAAACAATTTTAAACATAAAATTTATGCACCTTATTGAAGTGCACAGGTACGTGTACAGGGGAATTCAAAAGTGGATTTCGTTATATTATGGACTATGAAGAAAAAAACGTTTGCGGCGTATTTTAATAACGTTTCTCTGTTGCAACATAATGAAATTGATATGAATTTATAAGGTGAAAAAAAATGCTTTCTGAAGGGGTTGCAAAGCATCTATCACTCATTTACAGGGTCACAGAAAAGAGTTCATCTTTATTACAGAAAAAACTGCTTGCAGCATGTGTTGTAGCTATGTTTCACGATTTTAAACAAGATGGAACTAATATACCTTACTGAGGTTTACTACAAGATGCTTACATTAAAACATGATGTGCATCACATTTTATTTCATTTACAGGGGCACATAAAAGATATTGGATACAATGATGTATATGAGTATTGTCTATTAGTGATGATTGCTGAAAGTGAGTTTTCAGCTATGATATACATTTTTAACTAAATTTCTGCATACTTGATTAATCTATAGACAGGGGCGTGCCTAGCGGGGGGGTGTTGGGGGTGTAACACCCCCCCACTTATTTGGAAGAGTTGGTAAAATTTAGAATAGTCGGAAAGTTAAGAACACACCCTGCAAAAAATCCCCTCTCCTGTCGTCAGCATCATTTCAATTCTCTGTTGTCCGTCATTTAAAGGGGGAAAGAAATAACTTCTCACGGAAGATTGTGTATGATTCTGTGTGGGAGGGAGGGGTTGTCAGAGAGCGGAGGTGATAGATAGAGAGAGAGAGAATCGCGTTTCTGAGAATTTGAGACTTTCGGGAAAGGAGGGGGAGGAGGGGTTGTTGCAATCTCTATTGTAAGTTTTCCCATGTAGCATCTTTAATTGCTCCCTTCTGCTATGGACTGATTCTTAGAATTTGGTGACCTCTTGGCTCTGGATTTGGCGCTAGTTATTTGAGGTTGTTGCATTTAAAAGACGAAGTCACGGACACAGAAGAAGAGCGATTTGCGAAAGTTTGTTTTTCGCATGATGGCGAATAATTCAGTGAAAAGTTTGTGCACACACTGTGATCGTGTACACACACATTTCACAGAAAAAAATAAATTTATATCGCCATATAAGAATATTTCATCCGAATGAAAACATCAACCTCCAGAAAGGAAAACGGATTCAATGTACAATATGTAGATATTTCTGCATTTCTATTAGAGGCCTGCATAGTCACCCATAGCATACACACCCGATATCTCTCATCTGGACCAGCTCTCAATTGTAATCCGATACGTGACCCAGTTTCACCCAGAAGAAAGGTTGTTAAAACTAAAAGATTATCTAGCTAAAACAGACGAAGGAATGGCTAAGCTTATTTCTGAAATTCTACAGTCAGTTGGAATATCGCTTTCCCAAGCTCGTGCACAGTCTTACGACACCACGTCATCTATGTCCGGTGCATTTTAGGCTATCAATCAAAACTTTCAGAAATAGCTGGTAGATCTATTTTATACATACCCTGCCTCGCGCATAAAGTGGATTTATGTGTTGAACATGCGTGCAAAGAAAGCAATATAATAAAATTGTTCTACGACAGTATTCAGGATCTCTATAACTTTTTTTAACTGAGTACAAAGCGATTCGGCATACTGACAGAGAAAATAGAAGTTCTTCAGAAGAGTCTTACTTTGAAATTTTTGTCAAAGACAAGATGGACTATGCGAGCGTATTCAGTCAGAGCTATTTTATCGTCCTATGATGCCCTCATCCATACTCTGCAAATTATTTCTGAAGACATGAAGGTTGACAAGGATGCTCGAGCTAAGGCGGCAGGGTTAAGAAGCAAAATGATGTCATACGATTTCATTGTTTCTTTACTTGGAATGAAAACAATTATGTTTCAGACCAAGTTAGCAACAGAGCAATTGCAACGTGACGACCTGAACATTTTAGAGGGAACCGACATAATGCAGAAAACTTACGAAAGCATTCAGAAACTCCGGAATGATCACACGTCGGCAATAATGAACATCATTAAGGAAGCTGACAACATCTGCGAGATACATGGAATAAATCAAGATTATGAGTTCAATTTGCGGCATAGGCGACGGAGGCCTCCATCGAAGATCGACGAAAATCCTAAAACTGCAGTTCTATTTACACGAGAGAATTATTTTAAAGCAGAAATTTTGAAGGTGGTAGATCGGCTTACAACTGCATTTGTAGACATTCATAAGTTGGTATTTGAGAAAGTTAAACCACTAGCCTGTCTCCTTCCATCTAGGATCAAGTATAGCTCTACCGAGGACATTTCTAAACTATGTCAACTATCTCCTGGTGATCTCAAAGATGTAGATAACTTGGAATGTGAAATTGATCTCATGTCTTCAGAAATAGCTAGTTCTGAATCGGATACAATTGGCGCAGCAGCACAAAAATTTGTGGGGAAGGCTCATTTGTATCCTAACCTTTCTTTGGCCTACAAGTTGGCCTTAATTATTACAGTAACTGTAGCAAGTAATAAAAGAAGTTTCAGCAGGTTAAAGTTAGTAAAAAATTACTTGCGTACCACCATGTCGGAAGAGCGACTGGACTAACTAATGCTATTAACCTGTGAAACAGACATAACTGACATGTTGGATTTAGACAGTGTAGCTGGAAAATGGGCTATTCTGAAGGATAGGCAGGTGATAATTTAAAAATGTAGAAGGATAATTTTTAGTCTCTTATACTAATATATATCTTATTTTTAGCAAGCAAGATTTGTCTTTTTTATGTATTTTAAAATTTATACACTTACATTACACAACAGCATGCGGTTTTATTTATAGAAACATAAATTCCGAAGTACTTCAAAATCCAAAATTGTTACTTTTGAGAACTGGTTAATGTACAGTACATCCAACCACATTTCCTTTTAAATCGTAAGCAGAATCCTAATTAATAACAGGATTCTGAACTCTACTTATATAGTAAAATAATTTTTAAAAAAATTACACATATTGAACAACAACATTTAATTTCGACTGTGGTTAAGGAGAATGCAGGTGAACACTTAAGACTTTTAGTAATTTTTATAAATTCACAGTATTGTAGAACAGTTGACTCCGTCGCTGAGAGGGGGGGGGGGGGGGGGTATCACAAAGTCTTTCTCACCCCCGATCTTGCAGTCGGCAAAATTCAGTTCACACCCCCCCCACTAAAACAGCCTTCGGCACGCCCCTGTCTATAGACTATATATAGGGCTACACAAAAGAACTAGGAAGAATTGTTGCGAATGAGAGTGAATTGATTAATTTTATTTTCAAGTTCAACTATATTTAGAAAGATATGTTTGGAAAATTCAAATATAATAATATACAAGTCTGTTCAAAGAATTCGATGCATGCACGCCTATTTCAGACACGGGAAGAAATGAAAACGCTAATTTTAAGCCCTTGGGGGCGTCATTTTCAAATTTCTCGCTTTGATTTTAATATATTTGAATGATTTTTTTTGCATAGGATTGCTGAGGATGATCGACAACCAGCCTAGTTTTTACTTTTTCGATTTTGGTTATAGTTTTTTTTATGTTAGGATAGTTTAAATTTCAGAACGGATTCCAACCGGTTATGAAAGTAAAAGTAATTAAAAAAAAATGTATCTGAAACCAAAATTGAAAAAATAAAAACTAGCCCGGTTATCGAGCGTTCTCAGCTATCTTATGAAAAAAATTCATTTTAAAATATTAAAAAGGAAGCGAGATATTTGAAAGTAACTCTCCCATAGACTTAACATCAGCGCTTTCATTTTTTCCTAGTTACTAGTGTGGGTTCTCAAATGTAACGTAAAGGAACTGTTTGTAACGTTTAGGAAATGCGAAAATTTATCATTAACTATAAGAATGTAAATCTAAAAATAATGAGACTGTAAGGTAAAATATCGCAATTTATAAAAGTCTGTCAGCTGGCAAATTTATTTTGCAATGCGTAACTGTAACAGAATCCTGGTTTAAACGGAATATCTTCATGATTCCCCTAAAAATATCTTACAATTGTATCTGTAAAGACGGAAACAACCCACCTAAAACGGTATTTCGTACACATTGTTTATGTTTCCGTCTTAGCACGTTTTGTAGTGTCATGTTTTTAGTTGAGGGGGTCGAATTTTAATTATTACCAGGCCCCGCGTTTTTCTCTAAGCCCTCTATATTTTCTATTTGTATATCCAACACAAAACGTTTGGATGGGTACTGTTTGTTTAGCACTCTCCAACATAGTTGAAAAATGTTTATGAGTGGGGCTTGACTGCTCGTCTGTCAGTACTCTAACTAGCGTACATATACTCGGATTGTGATATAATAGAAATACGTTGTTGATGTTTATCATGTCATAAATGACATTGATAATGAAGCGTGTAATAATTTATACTTCACTTACATAGATATTGAAAAGCATTCTTTTATATTATGGCCTATGTGGGAAAAATCATTTGCGGTGTATTTTAATGATGTAAAAAAATTTAAACATAAAATTTATGCACCTTATTGAAGTGCACAGATACGTGTACAGGGGAATTCAAAAGTACATTTCATTATATTATGGACTATGAAGAAAAAACGTTTGCGGCGTATTTTAATAATGTTTCTCTGTTGCAAACATAACGAAATGGATGTGAATTTATTAGGTGCACTGAAACATGCTTTTTAAGGGGGTTACAAAGCATTTATCATTCATTTACAGGATCACAGAAAAGAATTCAGTTTTATTACAGAAAAAACTGCTCGCAGCGTGTTTTAATTCTGTTTCAATATTTTAAACAAGATGAAATTCGTATACGTTACTGAGGTTTACTACAAGATGCTTACATTAGAATATGATGTGAATCACATTTTATTTCATTTACAGGGGCACATAAAAGTTGCTAGATACAATACTGTATACGAAGTATTGTCTATTAGGGACGATTGCTAAAAGTGAGTTTTCAGCTATGATATCCCTTTTTAACTAAATTTCTGCATCCTAGATTATATATATGATTTCTATAGAGCATGTATAGGGCTACGCAAAAGAACTAGGAAGAATTGCTGATAATGAGAGTGAATTGCTTTTTTTTAAATTAAATTCTACATTTTCACGTTCAACTATATTTAGAAAGATGTGTTTGTAAAATATAAATATAATAATATACAAGGCTATTCAAAGAACTGGATGCATGCGCACGCGTATGAATAATAATTTCTGGAAGTACGATTTCAGTTGTTTACAGCATGTTTATACTGCAATAATTTTGATCTTACCATTACCATGTGGCGTGTATATAAACTTGTTCGGATGCAAGGGCTGTACAAAATAATGCAAATATACTGCCGTTAATTGGTAGGAATTGCTGAAAGTTTACTTTCATCTGCATTATTCGTTTTCTTATTATATTAAATTTTATCATATTTTTCATGCCGTTAAAACAAGCCTAAGAACATCCATTGATGACTTTATCATTTTCATTTTTCAGTAATTTGAACAATTTAAATTTACTAAGATTTAACAAAAACTTAGTTAATATAACAAACAAAAACACAACAACATACAAACAAATATAACACATAAAGTAACAAACAACAACAACAAACATAAACAAACTAACATAAACAGAGGATAAACAAAAAGTTAGTAAGTATTAAAGAATGTTTACTTTGAAAGTTTTGATCAATTTGTTTGAAAATTTAAAGGAATATTGTTAATATTTATTACTTTTAATATTTATTATTTTTAACGAAAAAGTACACCTTTAACAGCCGCAGAAAATGCGAAATTTGTCCTGTATTACACATCTTTCTTTAAGAGCCCACTTCAGACACGGGAATAAATAAAAACGCTAATTTTAAGTCTATGGGGGCGTTAATTTCAAATTTCTCGCTTTATTTTAATAGATTTTTTTTTTGTTTTTTCTGCATTGGATAGCTGAGGACGATCGAAAACCAGAATAGTTTTTACTTTTTCGATTTTGTTTTTAATTTTTTTTAATATTAGGATAGTATCAATTTCAGAACGGATTCCAACCGGTTCCGAAAGAAAAAGTAATTTTTTTTTAAATATCTGAAACCAAAATCGAAAAAGTATATGTTAGCCCGGTTATAGATCCTCCTCAACTATCCTATGAAAAAAAAAATTCATTTTAAAATATTAAAGAGTAAGCGAGATATTTGAAAATAACGCTCCCGTAGACTTAACATTAGTGCTTACATTTTTTTGCCGTTTCTAATGTGGGTTCTCAAATGTAACGTAAAGGTAGTTTTTCTAACGGTAAGAAAACGCGAAAATTTATCATTAACTATAATAATGTAAAACTAAAAAAAGACTGTAAGGTAAAATATAATCTTTTATAAAATCTGCTAGCTAGCAAATTTATTTTCTAATACGCAGCTGTAACGGAATCCTGGTTTAAACAGAATATTTCCCTGATTCCCCTTAATATATCTTATACAGTAGAGCGCCGATTATCCTAACAAGTCGGGACCGAACCTAGTTCGAATAAGCGAAAGTTCGGATAAATGGACAGACAATTTAAGGGGTGTTTCTCACTATACTAATACCTTCACACTTTATCCAGGCTTAGGACTGGTAGCGCCAGTTAGTGCTAGCGTGTTTAAAAACTGTCTTTTTGTTTACTTTTTTATCATTTAAAATTTTCTTTTTCTCTTTTTATCATTTTCTGAACTCCAGAGATTATAATTTAAACAAAATAGCTTTCGATTGTTGCTTGCTTCAAATAAGACGTTCTTTCCAATGTTGCCATATCTCGAATTCTTCTTAAATACGTTATTTGAATAGGATCAGAGTTCTTCTGCCATTCAAGCCATTTCATAGCTGTTTCCAAACACTCAAAGGCTTCGTTATGCGATGGATTTGGGTCATTTTCAGGTCATTCGTTTTCATTTCTTCAATTTATTTTACATCTTAAATCTCATCAACAATCTCATCATCATTAAAAAAATTTTTTTTGAGAGAAATAGGTTGTTCGGATAAAAAATTTTTTGAGAGAAATAGGTTGTTCGTATAATTGGAAGTTCGGTTAACTGGAGTTCGGATAATCGGCGCTCTACTGTAATTGTATCTTCAAAGACGGAAACTGCCCATCTGAAACGGTAATTCGCACCTATTGCTTGTGTTTCCGTCTTACCAGGTTATATAGTGTCAATTAATACCAGGTCCCGCTTTTTTCTCTACAACCTCTATATTTTCTATATGTATATCCAACACAAAACGTTTGGACGGGTACTCATATTTTTAACACATTACAACATAGTTGGAAAATGTTTATGAATTGGTTTCACTGCCCGTCTGTCCGTGGTCTAACTAGCGTACATATACTTGAATTGTGATGTAATTGAAATACGTTGTTGAAGTTTATATCATGGGATACATGGCACTGATAATAAAGCGCGTAATCATTTATACTTCACTTACATGGACTTTCAAAAGTATTCTTTTATATTATGACCTATGTGGGAAAAATCATTTGCGGTGTATTTTAATGATGTAAAACAGTTTAAACATAAAATTTATACACCTTATTGAAGTGCACAGGTACGTGTACAGGGGAATTCAAAAGTACATTTCGTTATATTATGAACTATGAAGAAAAAACCTTTGCGGCGTATTTTAATGTTTCTCTGTTACGAACATAATGCAATTGATATGAATTTATGAGGTGCAATAAAACATACTTCCTGAAGGGGTTGCAAAGCATTTTTCATTCATTTACAGGGTCACAGAAAAGAGTTCAGTTTCATTACAGAAAAAACTGCTTGTAGCGTGTTTTAGTTATGTTTTACTATTTTAAACAAGATGGAATTCATATATGTTACTGAGGTTTATTGCAAGATGCTTACATTAGAAGATGATTTTGATCACATTTTATTTCATTTACAGGGGCACATAAAAGATGTTGGATAAAATACTGTACATGGATTATTGTCTATTATGGATGACTGTTGAAATTGAGTTTTCAGCTATGATTTACGTTTTCAACTAAATTTCTGCATACAAGGTTATATATTTAAATTCTATACATCATGTATAGTAGGGTGGGTCGAAAAAAACGAAATTTTTATAATCGAAGTGTAATAGCGCGGAAAAGTTGCCTTTTGTAATACAGAATAAATTTCTAAAATATTACATCGATCGGTTAATATCTTTTACCGCCACAAGGGGGCCAAAATTTCAAAAAATCACAAAAGACATGTTTTTTTTTATCATTTTTTTTAAATTATCCAAACATACCAATACAATTTTTAATAGAACGCAATAACCACATGAAGATATGAGAAATGTCCCGGTAAATATTCATTATGATGAAATCAGATCTTTATTTGCCGCAAAAGACCATATTTTTTGTAAAAATTTCAAAAATTTCAATTTTTCATTTTTTTTTTAAATTTTTATAATTTCTATAATATGTCTAGAAATAAATAATTTTACTTTATATCTATTAATATATCATAATTTTTTATAACTATTTGTAATAGACTTGAAAATAAAGTTAATCATTCATTTTTCTTGATGATCGGTTCATCTACTGATGTTTTACTTCATAACAGCCAATTCATGCCACAAAAATTATATAAAATGAGCAAAATGTTTTAGTATTTTATGAATTAAAATATAGAGACGTTTAACCGAAACGGGTTAAATGAATTTAAAATGAAGAAGAATTTAATGTAAATGAATTTTATAATATAACTTGCTTTCAGATGAAGCCATTATTTCTCGAGAGGACAAAACTGATCAGATGTGATCCTCCCTCTGTTCTAGTAAACAAACTTTATCAGTGCTTCAATGAATAATTTCATGCATCTTTCTAGTGATTGAGTGGGACAAGGAAAGTTATAATATCTGGTATCTTTAATCGAACATTTTTAACTCACCAGCGTTTTTAGTCGATAAAGAAACCATAACAGGTGGTTCCGTTAGTTTCCAGTTTTGTCAGTAGACTAAAGCCATACAATTTTAAGCTTCAGTGTTGAAGTCTGCTATGATAAAGTGACGGATGGCACTATTCTAGTCCACAAAACTTCGTGCTTTTGCAATTTTCTTCATGGCTGGGGCCCTGATGTTCTCCTCTTCATATGCTATCATTCCAAAGAGGCTATTTGTATGATTTGCGAAATAGTCATCTCGTGAAAATACAGGAACTATAATCTTTCGTAGATTATCTGTCAAGTAACGTAAGTTACTAACTATAGTGCACAGATTCTGGAAAACATGAGTGATTCATTTTAATTCTGAACCAACTGATGCAGTACATTTTCAGGATGTACTCAAAGAGTATGACAAGTTAAGAAGAGGGTTTCTTTGTTCCAACGTAGAGTCTCAAAATTCGAATAGCAGTAATGATCCACCTTGCGTGAAATATTTGTCCAGGGACTCAGCAAAAAAGGTCAATTGTATACACGCGTGTTGAAAGTGCTTGCAATATTTCAGACATATACTTCTGGTCAGTTGACAAATCATCTTTATCAACAGCTAGGTGATCAGATTAAATTGACTTAAATTTTGCAATTGGTAATAATTCGCAAATCGCAAGAGATCAACCAATTGGGCCACAATATGATAGATAACCTGTTTTTTGTCATCAAGATGTTTGAAAAGATGTCACAGTGGAAGCTCATTGAAGTGAGTTCAAGGAAGCCAATAAAGTGGTTTTTTAAAAGTTGTTCTCAACTAATCCTACTATAACACCACCTTTGCATCCTGTTTTGAAGACAATTCCGCGAAATTCAACTGCAATTATTATTCCAGTCGGGATTTCATTTTTCTTCAAAAAATCTATAATGTCATTGCATATAGAAGTCGCCTTGCCAGACGATGGCGTCAAATGACGAAAATAATTCAGACCTGTTTCTAGTACAAAGAGATATGTTCCTCCTTGACTTCGCAAAGATGAAACTTTGCCACCTCTTTAACCTGGCAGATATTTCTATCTTTAGGGCCCTCAAAGTATAGAGTAAAAGGAGTACATTACAAAAAAAAAAAAAAAAAAAAAAAAAAAAAAAAAAAAAAACGAACAAAGTAAAACGTGGCCCTCTAGCAGCGAGAAATTAATTTTACGTGCAGGCAGCTGCAGGTGTTTCTATCATTGAGCAATTTTTTTTTTATAGAATTACAGTGATCATGGTTAACAATGTGCATGAAATTAATAACATAAAATGCCTTTCCCAGCCTATTAGAAATGTAAAAAATCTGAAAACATTACAAAAGTTATGAAAATTGAAAAAATGGAAAACTTTAATTTTTAACATTTTTTAGAAATTTTGGCCCTGGTGTGGCGGTAAAAGCAACGATGTCACAAAAATGAAATGTTAATGTTACATTACTAATATCTTGGCGTGGCTATTGCGTTCTATTAGAAATTGAATAAGTATGTTTGGATAATTTAAAAAAAAATTGCTAAAAGTATGTTTTTTATGATTTTTTCGAAATTTGGACCCCTTGCGGCGGTAAAAGATATTAACCAATCGGTGTAATATTTTACGTATTTTATCTTTTTTACAAAAGGCAACTTTTCCGCGCTATTACGTTTCGATTATAAATATTTCGGTTTTTTCGACCCACCCTAATGTATAGGGCTACGCAAAAGAACTAGGAAGAATTGCTGAGAATGAGAGTGAATTGCTTTTTTTTTTTTTTTTTAAATTAGATCCTACATTTTCAAGTTCAACTATATTTAGAACGATGTGTTTGGAAAATATAAATATAATAATATACAAGGCTATCCAGAGAATTGAATGCATGCACGCCATGGATGATAATTTCTGGAAGTGCGATTTAAGTAGTTTTAAGCATGTTTATATTGGAATAAATTTTATCTTAACATGTGGCGTGTATAAAAACTTGTTGCTAATGTAAGGGCTGTACAAAAAAATGCAAATATATTTCCGTTAATTGGTAGAAATTCCTGAAAGTTGATTTTCATCTGCATTATTTGTTTTCTTATTATATTAATTTTTAGCATATTTTTCATGCCGTTAAAACATGCCTAAGAACTTTCATTGATGACTTTATCATTTTAATTTTTCATAATTTGAACAATTTAAATTTACTAAGATTTAACACGAACTTAAAATTCGTAAGTTTTAAAGATTGTTAACTTTAAAAGGGTTGATGAATTTGTTCGAAACTTTAAAAAAATAATTTAATATTTATTATTTTTAATATTTGTAATTTTTAAGGGGACAGTACACCTTTAAAAGTCGCAGAAAATGCGAAATTTGTCCTGTATAACACATCTTAATTTAAGAGCACACTTCAGACACGGGAAGAAATGAAAATGCTAATTTTAGTCTATGGGGGCGTTATTTCCAAATTTCTCGCTTTGATTTTAATATTTTTGAATGATTTGTTTTTGCATAGGATAGCTGAGGACGATCGACAACCAGGCTAGGTTTTACTTTTTCGATTTTAGTTATAGTTTTTTTTTGGGGGGGGGGGATAGCTTCAATTTCAGAAACGATTCCACCGGTTCCGAAAGTAAATGTAATTTTTTTTTAAATATCTGAAACCAAAAATCGAAAAAGTAAAAAACAGCCCGGTTGTAGATCGTCCTCAGCAATCCTATGCAAAAAAATTCATTTTAAAATATTATAAAGAAAGCGAGATATTTGAAAATAACGCTCCCACAGACTTAACATTAGCGCTTACATTTTTCCCCCGTTACTAGGTTACAAAGGTAACGGAAAAACATTTTTTGTAACGGTAAGGAAACGCGAAAATTTATCATTAACTATAATAATGTAAATCTGAAAATAATGAGACTGTAAGGTTAAATATTACATTTTATAAATGTCTGAACAGTGAACAGCAGCGCAGTTCCAGGGGCTACCTATTTGAAGATCAAATCCACGCCCTGTCGATGAGTTGGTATATAGCACATCATAGCAAAAACAGGAAATGTTAGTCTAAGTGTAGTGAAACACTACTGTGATAGAGAGTGTCGATAACTCCCAGCAATACTGCCGAGAATCAAGCACAGAATGAGAGAAAAAGAGAGAGGAAAGTCTACTAGCTAACAAATTTATTTTCTGATATGCAGCTGTAACGGAATCCTGGTTTAAACGGACTTTGTTCATTATTTCCCTAAAAATACCTGGCAAGTGTATCTGCAAAGACGCAAATAACCAATCTAAAACGGTATTTCGTATCTATTGTTTATGTTTCCGTCTTACCAGGTTTTATAGTGTCATGTTTTTAGCATGAGGGGGTCGAATTTTAATTACAACTAGGACCATTTTTCATGAACTCCGCCTTTTCTTTTTTGGAGGGAAAATAAAATTTGATGTCGATACGAGTGTGTTTCGAAAGGTTATCAGCCCGACAAAGAAAATAGAAATATTTTGACAATATTTCATTTTTTTAACGTAAGTTCCTTACAACTTATAAAATTTAAACCAACGAGTTTCCGACTTTTTATTATCTTTAGTATAATAAGCCTTATCTATCTTTGGAAATGAAGTGGTGGTCTCTGCTTTAACCCCATATTTTGAAGTGAATTTCCGACTACTGAGCCATTTCTCCAGGCTTGGGAAGAGGAAATAATCGCTGGGAGCAAAATCCGGTGCATGTGGAAGTACTACAGAGCGTAGGTGATTGACTTTCGTAGCGAAAACTACAGGCATGTGTGCAAGAACAATGCTGTGGTTTACGAACACCTTCTTTTTGCTCAGGTATGGAAATTTTGTCGGAATAAGCACTCTTCAATTGGTCCTGTAGAGAAGAATAACACTGTCCGGTGACGATTCTGCCTTTTTGTCGGTGGTCTATGATCACCACATCTTGTGAATTCCTGAAACTTTTTCCAGCAGGTGGAACCGTTTTCACTTTCTTTGGTGCAATTTCAGCTGCTCTTTCACATTGTTTAGATTGCTCTTTCATCACTGAAGAATAATGGCGAATTCATGTTTCATCCACCGTTATAAAACATTGACGAAAATCAGCCGATTGTTTAAGTTTTCTAACTTAACTCGAAATCACCATAGTCCACATTACTAAAGGCCATCTGCACTACCTTCATTAAAAAAAAACCCAGTGAAGATGGAGAAACTCAAAAAATGCTAAAGAAAGGAGGGGTGGTGAATAAGGAGACCAAACTCACGAGGTTTAATTTGATTATGTTAATAAATGAAATGTTTTCACGAAGGAATTTTCTGCAGAAAGTCCACCCAAATCAGCATTTCATTGCAAATTATATATCTCATAAAATCATAATAGAACCTCCACTTTTGAGCTTGCCAAATTCGATCTATAAGCAATATTCTAACGGAGGCAAATCAAGCAAATTTCTACCACTTATTTTAAAATGTTATTATTGTCTTAATTAACTGAAGTTATTAAATAGGATAAAAAAATGTAACAATTTTTAATAGAAGTATGCCTACTTCATCCTCGTGAAGTCGGAACCTACGGTTCGATCCAGCACGTTTCGGCCTGAAATTTTTTCTATAAGCGAGGCTCTATGATTGAATACGAGTCATAATTGATTGTATCAGTTTCTAAGCCTTTGTTGTCTAAAAATTTGAATGTACAGGTCTCCTCGGATGGAAATTACTTGTTCCCGGAACCGAACAGTACAATTAGCAGTACAAACAAATTACGTATTATGAAGCTAAAATTTTGGCCCGACTCAATTTCTACAGAATATGTCGATATTTTTAAAACAACATTATTCTACATTGTGCAAAAACCAGATTTACGCATAGTTTTTATTTTCAGATTATATTCGTAATTCAAGGAATATAAGGAATAATAACAATATTAATATTTATTTAGACTACATTGATGACTACTTCGAAGAGGCCTTTTAATCAAAGCAAAAGTCAGTTTCTTACCCACAGAAGATTTTTCTTCGCATTCAGTGAGACAAGAAAATTGTTTATTAATAGATGTTACTTGGAAACTATAGCATTAGTTTGCAGAAATACTGTTTATAATTAAGTGAATTAAATCAAGCAATCCGCTAGAAGCAGCTTCAAATAATCAACAATTAGGCATTGTTTTCCAACAAGACCACACGTATCTTTGCCCACTGTAGACACAAAATATTATAATTGAGATGAAATGTTTCAATCCAAGAACCATTCTCCAAAACTTGCATCGTCGAATGACCGTTTATTTAGATCACTTCAAAACATTTTGAGGATAAGATATTTTATTTTTTGGAAGATTTGAGAAAATACATCGATTCTTTAGCCAGATGAGCTCTAATTATGTAACTGCTAGGAATTGAAATTTTCACGAAATACATTTTCTTTAATTTCCATCAACAATATGCAACAAACTTTTACATCAGTCCCAAAAATCTGAATTTGGTTACGGATTCTTCTCTGGTCTTTATCTATGAATTTTAATAACACTCCATCTTTACTTTCAATTTACATTGGTATCCTGGTTAAAGATTGCCTTAGTTAACATTTTTATTTCATGATGTATTTGTAATGGCACACACTTTCGTTTACTAAAATTCATTATTCAATGACAGAGTTTTATCAAATGAGTAGAGAGGAAATTAAGGCTCACAAAGCAATAGTTAGTAAATTTGTCATTAGCTTTTCAAGAATTATACGAGAAGGATAATACCGTCATCAACCAGTCTGTCACTTTGAAAGACTGCGTTATTTACATAGAAAATGTCAGTAGGACATTTTTAACAAACTGATAAAAACATTTTATGGGAACAAATGAATGATAGCTTAACATTGTCTTGATCGGCAAGTTCAAGTAGAGGCTGCAAATTAAAACCACTGCTAATTTACCAAATTAATTTATAAACTAATAAAAACAGTTTCTGAGCGACAACGAATGATAGCTTAACACAATCTTGATCGGCAAGTTCAAGTAGAGACTATAAACTAAAAGCACTGCTAATTTACCAAATTCCGATATAGGATTGGTAAATTAGTGGTAATATAAATACATAATAAGTAATAATATAATAATACATCCTTTACAATATAAATAAAAAATAGATTGGTAAAGGATATTACGGCAACTCTTCCTGATTATTAACTTGGAAATAGAGGAAGAAGATGGAGAATTTCTGGAGATATCTGACAGTGAGATTGCAACTGACAAGGTAAAAAAAAATTCTATCAGCAATGTGGGGAAAATAAAATTATAACTTAATCTAAAGGTAAAGATGGAGAGAAAAATAAATTTATTTCCTCTGACTTCTGATAAAGAAAAAGAATGCTTTGGTAAAATTGGAAGAAGTTCGAAATTTTGCTTTGAAATGGAATTCTAAGGAATTCATTATCAGAATTACATATCAATGTAATGAAAAATCCATGCAGTTTTCAGAGAAAATAAAAACAGTCTTTCTCAAACAATTATATAAAAAAAAAAAAAAATTACAGCTGTATTTGTTACAAAAAACTCCAAATTGAGACTAATGAATTAAAAAATGTTTTTATACACTATCTAGGTATAAAAACACAGAATGTTTTTGTGCCTGTCCACAGATTCCTAAAAAATGATACAAGATTTCACAGGAAGGGATTTGTTCGACGGGTGGCAATTGCACAGACTATCAGCTCATCAAGTTCAAGGCTGAAATTTTAGGATTATATAGAACTTAATAAGCATATTAAAATGCAAATGGTCTGCCAAGTCATATCTTGATAGAAAACACCTGCACACCGGAGTTTACTATTTGATCGATTGGTTTATCATTGTATTTTCCTGCACCCAAATGTAAGAAAGCATTGAAGGTGGGTGCATGAAAACACAATGATAAACCTGCAGATCAACCACTAAATTGAGGTTCTGCAGATGGTTTCCACCAAGATACGACTTAGCAGACCAATGCATATAACTTTTATATAAAATAAACAGTCAAGTATGAGTATTACTCGCGCTCAGGGGGTTCCGTACAATAAATATATGAATTATTAACTGTATTATTTAAAAGAGTAATTAACCTTTGTAAAAACTTATACAACGTAGAGTTGGGTATAGCTGAATATATTAAAAAAGTAAGAATGAGTATACCACAAAAGTTCAAAGAGATATGAAGCCCAAATAAAATTAAATATTGCTATTTTGTATAACTCTTTTTTTTAATCTTATCTTAATCTACATATGATGAACTTAATTCGGTACTGACAATAAAAGTACTGCATATTTAAATTTCATTTGGCATTTCATAAAACTAAATTCAACATAGTAATATTTTTCTTTTTACAGTGTAGCTGAAACAAAACCCTTGTTCAAAGTTTAAACTTGGCGTTGTACTAAGCGCGCTTCGAAAGGAGGTCGCAAAGATGCAACTCGACTTTGTCCGTGCCGCGTTTTTCCAGATAGGTTTTTAATTAACTTTTAAAGACACGGGAGGTGTATTGAGAGATCCACTCAACGCAAATTAGTCGCGAATCCCATAGTATTTATGTGATTAATTCTAATTAAATTGGTCTGTTTTTAACAATTTGACCCTTACTGCTTTTATACTGCTACTGGGTATTGCATTACACAAATATATCATTAAAAGTTGTTATCTAGTATTTAAAAACCGATGGCATATAGAGTACGCCACGTATGCCAGTATGTATGTCCAAACTACCCGTGTCTTTATGTGTTAAGGCTCCTGCCCCTGCCGGCGAAGGCACTCACATGTTAATCGTATGGGGAAGGATTTTTCTAATATCTCTTTTGCATTTCGACATTTTTAAATATTTTTTTAGGCATTGGATAGCCGAGATCCGTCTATACATCGCACCTTTCTTTATTTTTTCGATTTTGGTTGAAGATATTTTTTTAAATGACACTTTTATTTTAAGAACCGGTTTTGAAAGTGAAAGTAACTTTATAAAAAATATCTGCGACCAAAATCGAAAAAGTAAAAAAGGTGCGATTTAGAGACAGACTTCGGCTGTCCAATGCAAAAAAAAAAAAAAAAAAAAAAAAAAAATGTCGAAATGCAAATGAGATATTAGAAAAATCCCTTTCCATAGGATTAGCATTAGCTCGTGAGTGTCTTCGCCGGCAGGGACAGGAGTCTTAATATCTCGGCGAATTACCGACGATTTTTTTTTCGAAAATGATTATAAACAATGCTTTTATACTTTTGATACGTTAGGTACCTTTAGTGCTCCTCGATACCTTTGCTGAATGTCCGCATATAGAAATCTGTGTGTAACAGAAAAATGCGCTTTTATGAAAAACTATGCGACCTAGGATAATCGCTATAATTTTCCTGCAAGGCTTAAATTAACCACTACTACCTCCAATTTTTTTTTTCATAATTTTAGTTTCAGTAGATTTGGAAATAGATGGGGGGGGGGAGGGGGGGACATATTTTTGCGCTACATTTCCGACGATATATCTGAAAATATAATACCTAAAATTAAAAGGAATATTTTTGAGTTCGGCGTTACGTAATCTTTTAACGGATATCCCGCACGATATACAAAGGAAATATTTTTTTTTTCAAATAACCTAATTAGCCCCTCTACGTTTTTTCCCACATATATTTGTGAATGTTTAATAATCTGTAAATATGTGGGTTAACAGTCTTTATTACATCCCCAATTTGAACTTTTCACGTTCCATAGTTTACGAGTAAAATGGCTGTGACAGACGGACACAGGAGTGATCTTATGTTTCCGTTTTTAATTCCGATTTTACTCAATTCCGTTTTTACTTTTTAAGTACGGAACCCTAAAAATCACGATTATTGCAACTGAGAAATAAAAAAAACATAAGATGAATTATTGACGATAAATAAAACAAGAAAGGAAAACCATGTGCCTAGTATGGATTATGAACCTTTTCCTACATTTTTAGTTTAGTTAGAAAAACATAACACGTTTGAAAATACAGATTTATTAATTCCTAACAATAGACGGAAACGTACTTCAATTGTTTTGTGAAGCCCTGTACGTTCCTTATAAATTTTTATACACGCCACATACTGAGCTGAAATTTAATTCAAAAATAAATACGCTGAAAATTACTGAAATCACACTTCTAAGGCTAATGTCAGACGGACGTCTTTTTGCACTCTTTTTTCCTTCCGTTTTATCCTTACACAATGCCGCTAGTATTGTGTAGGGATAATACGTAAGGAAAAAAGCGTGCAAAAAGACGTCCGTCTGACATTAGCCTCAGAATTGCTATCCATGGACGGCCATGTACCTAGTTTTTTGCCATAGCCCTATATACTTATATCCTACAATGTCATTTAGCAGACAAGACATTTAGCAGACAGCAATTAGGCGACAGGATATTTAGCCGACATGACAGTTAGTCGACAGCGACAGTTAGCCGACTAGACAGTTAGCCAACAGAGGACAATTATTCGATATGGACATTCATCCGACAGGACATTTAGCCAACGAGCAAATACCAGATAAGGGAATTATCCGACATGAAATTTAGCTGACACGTACATTTTGCCAAAAGAATTTAGAAGACTCGGTCTTACATCAACAATGTAAACCTCAGTAACTCGTCATCATCATAAATCAGCTTTTATATTGTTTCAGCGTTTTTGTTTATGATATACACTTAAACATCGAAATTTCGTCACCCTCATAAAGTAATTTTTTTCTTCAATCACTGTTATTCTATAAAGCTTTTCAATTAAACATCAATAACTAACATTCGTAATATTCTTTTGTTCATTCGAACAAAATTATATACAAAAATAACTTTTTCTACAAAAAATATTGTTTGAAATGCGGTTTTTAGATGGATCCCTCCGATAAATATTGTTTACTTATGTTTAAGTCTTAGACTCTCGATAGCTCATTATACTCATTAATTAAGGAATTTATAAAATAAAACGGAAATAATTCATTTTAATTATTCATTATACCTCAATAACTCGTCATTCTCTTAAACTGCCATTATATTTTACAAATACAGTTATATTTATAACATACACAAAAAATTCGATAACTCGGGGAGGAGCCAATAATTTTTTTAATGACGTTTTCTACAATAAATATCGTTTAAAATGCGGTTTTTTGACGGATCCCTTCCATAAATATTGTTTAATAAACATAAGAATTTAAAAGAAAGGGGTGCGTGAATTCCGGGAACAAAAGACAGGACCCACGGTGTGGCAATTTTTAAACTTGTTTCGTATCTGTCACGTGATATATCATCGGAAAGTCCTCGGACCACTCTTTCATATTGTGACCCTTTCTTCTCACCTCCCCCTATTCGCCACCCCTCCAAGAGGGCATTTTTCATTTTTTCGAGATCGTAGAATTTTCATAATTTTAGATCCGATTTTTTACGAAGACCTACAAAAATACTTTTATAATACTATATACAAATTTCAAAGAGGTGGGGCACTTTTATATCTTTTGCCGCCACCCCTCATGTGATATATAGTTGGAAAGGCAGTGTGACACCCAAATTTCATAATATATACCGCTCCCTCCCAGTTTGCTCCCCTGAGCCACTTTTCTAACTTTTACCGACACCCCTTACGTGATATATCTTTGGAAAGCCCTGTGACCTCTTATACATATTATGCATCTTCCGTGCGTCTTCTGCACTTTTCCCCGGGCGGCACTTTCTAAATTTTGTTGACATCCCTCTTATGATATATCATTTGTCTAATACTGGTTCCCCTCTCTGATATGAGATGTATACTCCTAGATCATAGATAACTAGTTCTTTTTAACACAAAACTAAGTTTATTTATAAAAATGCAGAAGGACAGTACAGATATTCGGCGAGGACAAGACGATAATACTCACACGAAGTATATGAATTATATCCAGTGGAACACACTACAATATTCCACAATTATACACTTTGTGCTATTACACCATTTGGCTTCACCTACAATACAAACTTTTTACATACCAGTGCCCGTAGCACCTGTGTAATTTTATATCTAACTTTTGGTTTTTCAAAAACTCCGCCGGTACACATGCACGACTTAAAAGCCTCCACCCTTCACTCTCTAAAAAGGAAATCTCCTTCCCTTCCCTCCTACGCTCGCACGTCACGTGAGTCACATAGCCAAAGGGGCGCCAGCACTGGCTAAAGAAATGCTATCCAGACATCATAGTTTGGAAGACCTGTGACCACTTATTCATGTTATGCGCCTCCCGCACCCCAGACACAATTTCCCACCCAATGGGAAGCACTTTTCTAAATTTAGCCAACACGCCTCATGAGACTTATCGTTGCAAAGCCCTGTGACCATTTATATTATGCATATCTCGTGCCCCTCCTCCACTTTGCCCCCGGTGGATACTTTTCTAAATTTTTCCGACAGCCCTCGTATGACATATCATTGGAAAGGACTGTGATCACTTATTGATGTTATGCACCTCCCGCACCCCCCCCCCCTTTGCCCTCACAGTGGGAGGCAGTTTTCTAGATTATGCCGACACCCGTCATGGGCCATATCGTTTAGAAAGCCCTGTGACCACTATTTCATATTATGCAGTTTCCGTGTCTCTCCCACCTCTTTGGCTCCCGGGCGGGACAATTTTCAAAATTTTGCCGTTACTCCTCATATGTATAGCGGGCGCGCGTGCTGCAAAGTAAGTAACAGTGATAGTAATTATAACGTAACCGTAACCTAACTGTTCCATAAACGTAACCTAAACGTATCCAAGCCGTAACCTAACTGTTACTTAATAACCTAACAGTAACCTAACCGTAACATAACTGTAATCAAATTATCACCTAACCGTAACCTAACTGTAACGTAACTGTAACCTATTTGTAGCCTAATTGTAACGTAACAGTAACCTAACTGCAACATAACCGTAACCTAAGGTAGGCCGCGCACTGACGCAACACGAGCAACATGAAATACGATTTAGGAGAAAAAAATATTGAAACAAAGAAGAAAGCTGTTTCAAACATGTTTTAAAGCTGTTTTTCTCCGAAGTCAACCAAAATGTTCCATGGGTCGCCTCAGTGTGCTACCGGCCTAATTGTAACCTAAACGTTTCCTAATTGCGACATAACCGAAATCTAAATGTCACGTAACCTTGACCTAACTCTAAACTTACTGTAAACTAACGTTAACCAAATTATAACCAAACCTAACTGTAACTTAACTGTAGCATAGCCGTAACGTTACCATGACCTATCTGCAGGGGCGTGCCGAAGGCTGTTTTAGTGGGGGGGGGTGAACTGAATTTTGCCGACTGCAAGATCGGGGGGGGGGGGGGTGAGAAAGGCTTTGTGATAGCCCCCCCCCCCCCTCAGTGACGGAGTCAACTGTTCTACAATACTGTGAATTTATAAAAATCACTAAATGTCTTAAGTGTTCACCTGCATTCTCCTTAACCACAGTCGAAATTAAATGCTGTTATTCAGTATGTGTAATATATTTTAAATTATTTTATTATATAAGTAGAGTTGAGAATCCTGATATTAATTAGGATTCTGCTTACGATTTAAAAGGAAATGTGTACGGATGTACCGTACATTAACCTGTTCTCAAAAGTAACAATTTAAGAATGTTGAAGTACTTCGAAATTTATGTTTCTATAAATAAAACCTCATGCTGTTGTGAAATGTAAGTGTATAAATTTTAAAATACATAAAAAAGACAAATCTTGCTTGCTAAAAATAAGATATATATTAGTATAAGAGACTAAAAATTATCCTTCTGCATTTTTAAATTATCTTCCACCTATCCTTCAGATTATCCCATTTTCCAGCTACACTGTCTAAATCCAACATGTCAGTTATGTCTGTTTCACAGGTTAATAGCATTAGTTCGTCCAGTCGCTCTTCCCACATGGTGATATGCAAGTAATTTTTTACTAACTTTAACCTGCTGAAACTTCTTTCATTACATGCCAATGTTACTGGAATAATAAAGGCCAACTTGTAGGCCAAAAAAAGGTTAGGATACAAATGAGCCTTCCCCACAAGTTTTTGCGCTGCTGCGCCAATTGTATCCGATTCAGAACTAGCTATTTCTGAGGAAATGAGATCAATTTCACATTCCAAGTTATCTACATCTTTGAGATCATCAGGGAATAATTGACATAATTTAGAAATGTCCTCGGTAGAGCTTGATGGAAGGAGACATGCCAGTGGTTTAACTTTCTCAAATACCGACTTAGGAATGTCTCCAAATGCAGTTGTAAGACAATCTACCACCTTTAAAATTTCTGCTTTAAAATAATTCTGTCGTGTAAATAGAACTGCAGTTTCCAGGATTTTCGTCGATCTTCGATGGAGGCCTCCGTCACCTGTGCCGCAAATTGAACTCATAATCTTGATTTATTCCATGTGTCTCACATATGTTATCAGCTTCCTTAATGATGTTCATTATTGCCGCCGCGTCATCATTCCGGAGTTTCTGAATGCTTTCGTAAGTTTTCTGCATTATGACGGTTCTCTCTAAAATGTTCAGGTCTTCACTTTGTCTTGAACATAATTGTTTTCATTGCAAGTAAAGAAACATTGAAATCGTATGATATCATTTTGCTTCTTGACCCTGCCATCTTAGTTCGAGCATCCTTGTCAACCTTCATGTCTTCAGAAATAATTTGCAGAGTATGGATGAGGGCATCATAGGACGATAAAATATATCTGACTGAATCCGCTCACATAGTCCATCTTGTCTTCGACAAAGATTTCAAGGCAAGACTCTTCTGAAGAACTTCAATTTTCTCTCTCAGTATGCCGAATCGCCTTGTACTCAGTGAAAAGAAGTTATAGAGATCCTGAATACCGTCGTAGAAATATTTTATTATATTGCTTTCTTCGCACGCCAGTTCAACACATAAATTCACTTTATGCGCGAGGCAGGGTATGTATAAGATAGATCTACAAGCTATTTCTGAAGTGTTTTGATTGCCAGTCTAAAATGCGGCCGGACATTGATGACGTGGTGTCGTAAGACTGTGCATGAGCTTGGGAAAGCGATATTCCAACTGACTGTAGAAGGGGGGGGGTGGGGGGAGAGGGGCTATACAGGAGCCTTTTCAAAAGATAATTTTACATCTGGATGATCTGTTTGAATATGACTATGCAGGCCTCTAATAGAAATGTAGAAATATCTACATATTGTACATTGAATCCGTTGCCCATTCCGGAGGTCGATGTTTTCATTCGGATGAAATTTTCTTATATGGCGATATAAATTTATTTTTTTCTGTGAAATGTGTGTGTACGCGATCACAGTGTGTGCATAAAATTTTCACTGAATTACCCGCCATCATGCGACAAAAACAAACTTTTGCAAATCGCTCTTCTTCTATGTCCGTGAATTCATCTTTTAAATGCAGCAACCTGAAATAACTAGCGCCAAATCCAAAGCCAAGAGGTCACCAAATTCTAAGAATCAGTCCATAGCAGAAGGGAACAATTAAAGATGCTTCAGAGCATATTTTAAGGAATTTTCACTGGGCGACAAACGGTTTAGTCTGTTGTACCAAATAAATGTTCATAAGTCAAACTTTACCCCTGATAAAAGCAAACCAAATAATAAGAATATTGACTGGCTGACAAAATTTTACATCTTATTTGTTATGTCTATTGTACTTCTCCTGCTGCTGGTTAGTAAACTACAAAATCGTCATTGAAACATGTAAACCACCTTATTTATAGTTAGGTAAAATTAAAGAGGCTACATTTTCGTTTCATACAAGTTTTTAATTGTTATGTTATTAATGGACCAAACATAACATCTAACCTACCAAATTCGTATGCCTAATTAAAACTTTATGTAAAAAAATTATCATTTAAATTCACGTTAAAATATTGCTTACCTTTTATTAGTTTGTACACTTTGCTTTTGTTCATAACCATAATATATCAGACTAATTAGGTAATTGGAGCAAAGAATAAATTCTGAAATTCAAAAACAAATTTGACTTGAATCATTAAATAGTTCGTGAAATAGTACCTTAACTATAGTTTTAGACCCAATGTTGAACTAATCAAGAAAACATACTTTCCTCTTGATGGATGAAAATCATCAAATTTAAAAATAATATAAAATTATTATGTTAAGTTTTATAACATGTTTCCAAAATGTAAACTGAATAATAATTGTAGTGGTTAAACATATTTTGACTTTTACAAATTACTATATTTTGCAAAGACTGGAACTAAACAAGGAATCAGATTTTATTTTTTATGTTTTAAAAAATCAAACTGTACCAATAAAATATTTCCAAAATGCTACAATAACAGTTACAATGGTTTAAAATTTTAATACAAAGGACTGTCCAGAGTTGTATAATATAGACGCACGCCGTGCGCGGAAAAATTTCCGCAAAATTCGGAACTTTGCTGAAATTTTTAAAAAGGAAAACGTAATTTTTATTCTTGTAACTTTTTTTTAAATATAGAAAAATTAAAAATATTCCCCAATTTTTTGTACGATTTATTTATTGTTTGGCAGGGGTGATCAGGCATTCGGTCCCGAAAATTAAAAAAAAATCAGCCATCAGTCCGAAAATTCAGACATACAAAAATGGGTGTACATCAATTGCGCCTACGGTGGGAGGAGATCATAAATTGCGCCTACAGCTTCGGCCCCTTCTGTATGAACTGCGCTCGAAGGGGTGAGATAAGCAATCCATCATTTTATTGAGGGTTGCCTTAAAGAGTTCTTTTTCCCAAAAAAGTCTTCTGGATGCAAATCCGGTCATGGTAAATCTTGGCGACAATAATCACAATACTTAAGGTCTGTATTCATCTAGCATTGCATTATATCTTATGAGATATTCAACGTAATGAATACAAATAAAATATTACTAGAGGATACTTACTAATATTTACTACGAAAGAAGGGGACTTCTCATTTAAATGGCGCGGTGCAAACTGCCGCCCCAAATTTTGTTAGCTCTTTCAAGGTATTTCAAGAAATATCTAATGTTAATTTTTAAAAAAACACACCATTGTTAAGAAAATTTTTATTTTGACTTGTAACATTTGGATAAAAAGTGTTTTTCCTTTTTCAATGACAAAAAATGCTGAAAATACATAAAATTGAAGTTATCAAAACTCGGTAAGTTTTATTTGTACAAAAATGAAACTTTTATTGTTTAATTATTAGTACTCGAAGAAAGTTTTACTAAATATATAGTATTTAAATCCCGTAAAAAAAATTAAATTTCTGTAACTTTTAAAAATAACATTTTATATATATATATATACAGTAGAAACCCGGTTATCCGAAAAATTCCTCAAAGTCCTTTTTAAATGTGAAAAATTTTATTGCCAACACTATTTTGGCCGATGTCAAATGACAACTTTTAACATATTTTGATTTATGATTAATATTTGATTTGTAAGTTTTAGATCACACAATTCCGAATCATTTTTAGTACATTGAAGAGTTGTTTTAATACTTATTACCTTTAAAAATTAAAAGGAAAATAAATAAAAATCAAAACTTTGAAAGGTGTTATTGGATGTGGGTAGAAATAGTGTTAAAAAAGCATGTTCTTTATGAAAATAATAAACAGAGTCAACTTACTTTTTTTTTTCAATTGCGTAATTTCGGGCACTTTATTAGATAGACACGTACGACACTTCATCTTTTTTTACAAAATATGTTGTGATTTTCTTTTGTTTTTTAACTTTGCATCGTTTCAATGCTGCTTTATCAAGCCACCTTTTAAACAGGACCGAAACTAGCCTTTTTTGCACCCGGGGCAAACATGGATTTTGCCACCCCGCCCCCCTCCCCTCTCTTCCGGAAAGTATATTTACAAAGAGAATTTTACTAATTTTCTAATAGCCGACTTATTTTAAAATTTAAAATATGTAATCATAATATATGTAATACTGAACTATGCAATCTACAATGACGCGTCCAAGGGGGAGGTCACGGGGGTCATGACCCCCCTCTGAACACCAACAAAAATACTCTAAAGACCATTTTTTAAATGAAATATACAGTAGAGTCCCGATTATCCGAGTCCCGTTTAACCAAGTTTCCGCCTTAACCGAGTTATTTTCTTCTGATGGGCTGATGGCTTTCATTATTATGAAACAGCCATCATAAAGGAAGTGTTAGGTGAAGATGAAAGAGCAGCCGTAAAAAGTTAGAACTCGGATTTTCTGGTCAGAATGTGGGGGGTAAAATGCCCATATACATTTTTTTTTTTTAAATTATGGCCATTTTTCTTTCCCATTCTGACCAGAAAATCGGACTTCTAACTTTTTACGACTGCTCTTTTATCTTCACCTAACACTTCATTTATAATGGCTGTTTCATAATAATGGAAGCCATCAGTCCATCAGAAGAAAATGATCCATTCCAAAGACTAACGAAAAGCACAAACATCCATTATATAAATTGAGCATTTATGTGCTTAAAGGCTTAATCTTCAGAAAAGACAGACAGAGAAACAGCAGTATAGCAGTAACATTACAACTTTGCTGCTATTGCTGCATTCTTTTTCTTTCTTAAAAAAAATTTTTCTTTTCTAATAAAGGCTCTCATTATGGAGCCACGAAACAGTTGTATGCTAAAAATTTTGACTGGTAATACTTTTCTTTACGTTGGTTTTACATATAATGTATTTATTTAACACAATGAGTTCTATATGCATGTTATTAGTTTATACTCTTGGAAGAATTTGATGTAGAATCCCCTCCTCCCTTACCTTATTTTGCGCTAATGATGTTTAAAACGGAATATTTTATTTATTTTAATCGAAAATCTATTGAATGGTTAAATAATAATAAAAAAAAGATTAAAAATGTATTCATTTTTGCAAGAACTATAGGTAGTAATATAAAATAAATGTTTATTCTCTGGTGGGAAAATTTTTGGCAAAATATTGGCGTCCGAAAAAAATCGCGAGATAACCTGTAACTGATAATCATAAACATCATTTCCAAAGCTATTATGATTTTTAATATACAGTGAAAATTCTTATTTTCGAAAGATAAAAATAATGGACTTGAACTTTTCATAATTATTTTCCTCAAATAATACCAAATCTGTCAGCAGCATATTTAAATTAACAAGATTATTACTATATATAAGTTGTAGTGTTACTATTATTATTACTAGTATTATTTTTTAAATGAAGCAGAATGGGAAATGGTCTAATTTAGGATTATTTTAAAAATCATTAATATGTTAAATTTTTCTATCACAGCATAATTCTCATCCATTCATGTATTTATATTCTCTTTCAGATACCAAATAACTAATTCATCAGTTTTACTTAAAAATTTGGCCTTTAAAAGTCAGCAAAAATTTAATTTAAAAATATTTTGAGGATCAAAATCATAAAGTCAACTATAATCTATTATTTAAAGTGTATTTTTCTTTTATAGGAAGTCATCTATTATTAAAAAAAGGATATTTTATCTTTATAGATAAACTAGCAAACCCCGCGGCTTTGCTCGCGTAATATTAGAAATATACCAGGTGATATTTATATGTCTAATTTTTATTAAAAGGTACTAACTAAATTTTTATTTTATTAAAAGGTAATATTTTATTTTATTAAAAGATACTTATTACTTTTAGGAATAATTCAAAAATTAGTATTTAAAACACAGTTTGACTAAACATCATTATTACACTTCATTAGGCAGAAATTAGACTTAAATTAATAAAGCGAAATAAATGATAATTTAGAAAATATTTTGAAATTTTTATGCTCAATTAATACGCTCATTTCAGTATTCATTTGAAGTTTTGAATTTTTTAGAAACAATCTTCTTACATCTTAAAATTAACCATCATGTCAAAGTCCAAGTCCCACCTCCTCTCTCAACATGAAGGGCTATGTTGAAATATGAACTGTCACCATTAATTTGCCAACATTAATTTTGAAATCTGTTTGTTATTTCCTAATATTCCACAGAAACGTAATTTAAAAATCTTTTAAAGGCGTTTTTTAGAACGTTTGTTGTTCCTGTGAACCCCAGATGGTAGAATCATTGGCATTAAATATAGCCTGTGTAGTATCAGAGACTGTTACCATTGATTCCCAAATATTACTTTTATAATCTGTTTATACTCCCTAAAATTGCATAAAAATCATAATTTAGGACTTTTTTAGAATGATTTTCGCACCTCCCCTTCTCTTCACCCCTTTTTAATTCGAATGTACATTTGACTGTCCTTCGAGGGCATTTATATTTTATAAGTAACTACCATGCCATATTTAAAGTTTCTTGCCTTTTCAGTATCACAGAAATCGCAATTTAGAAAAATTTTTTGCTCCTGCAACCCTCTGGTGGTAGTAGCACAGACATAAAATATAGCTTATGTTTGAGCAGGTTCTCTCGCCAACAATTTGTCACCATTATTTTTGAAATCGGTTTGGTATTTGATAAGATTGTATAAATATTGTAATTTAGAACGCTTTTCGCTCACTTAATCTTTTTAAATTTGGAATTTTCTTTCGACTGTTCTTAGAAAGCAGTTGCATCTTCTAAGTAAATATCATGCCATATTTCGAAGTGTTAGATCCCTCAGTTCTGCAAAAAACGCAAATTAAAACCTGTTTTGCTCTTGCAACCCCAAGATGGTAGTGACAGCAACATAAAATATAGCTTATGTTTGAGCAGAGACTGTCACCATTGATTTGCAACCATTACTTTTGAAATAGGTTTGATATTTCCTGAGATATAGTAGAAATCGCAATTTAGGACGTTTTTAGAACGCTTTTCGTGCACCTTCACCCCTTTTTTAATTTCCAATTTTTTCGAAACTGTTCTTAAAGATCATTTATATCTAATAAATATGTACCTTGGCTAATTTCAAGTTGCTAGCCCCTACCGATCACAAAAATCGAAATTTAGAATTTTTTTTTTTTTTTTTGCTCCTGCAACCTCTAGGTGATAGTGAGAACCGACATGAAATAGCGTCTATGTTAGAGCAGAGGCTGTCAGCATCAATTTCCTACCATTACTTTTAAAATCAGTTTGATTCTTCCTGACATATTGCTGAAAAATCGGCATTTAGAACGCTTTTAGAACACTTTTCGCGCATTTTTACCCCTTTTAAGTATCAAATTTTTAAAGAAATGTTCTTAGAGATCATTTATATCTAATAAATATATACCATGCAAAATTTCACGAGTCTAGGTTCTTCCATAATTCAAAAATCGCATTTTCAGAACGTTTTTTGCTCCTGCACCCCCTTTGGGGTAGTAGCACCGACATAAAATGTAGCCTATGTTGGGGCAAGGGTTATCACCATCATTTTGATACCTTTATTTTTTAAATGGGTTTGGTATTTCCTAAGATTATGTACAAACAACCATTTAGAACGTTTTTTAGAACGCTTTTTGTGCATTTTCACCACTTTTAAATTTCGAATTGCTTAAGAACTGTTGTTAGAAATCCTTTATATCTAATAAGAAATATTTCAAATTTCATATTTGTAGGTGCTTCAGTAACGCAAAAATCGCATTTTTAGAAAGTTTTTTGCTCCTGCACCCCCTTTGGGGTAGTAGCACCGACATAAAATATAGCCTATGTTGGAGCAAGGGTTGTCACCATCATTTTGACAGCATTATTTTTTAAATCGGTTTGGTATTTCTTGTAATTGTGTAGAAATCACCATTTAGAACGTTTTTTTTGGAACGATTTTCGCGCATTTTCGCGCCTTTTAAATTTCAAATTGCTTAAAAACTGTTGTTAGAAATCATTTATATCTAATAAGTAACTAATATTTTAAATTTCATATTTATAGGCCCTTCAGTAACGCATAAATCGCATTTTTAGAAAGTCTTTTGCTCCTGAACCCCCTTCGGGTTAGTGGCACCGACATAAAATATAGCCTATGTTGGAGCAAGGGTTTTCACCATCATTTTGACGCCATTATTTTTTAAATCGGTTTGGTATTTCCTGAGATTGTGTAGAAACCACCATTTAGAACGTTTTTTAAAACGCTTTTCGCGCATTTTCGCCCCTTTTAAATTTCAAATTGCTTAAAAACTGTTGTTAGAAATCATTTATATCTAATAAGTAACTAATATTTTAAATTTCATATTTGTAGGCCCTTCAGTAACGCATAAATCGCATTTTTAGAAAGTCTTTTGCTCCTGAACCCCCTTCGGGTTAGTGGCACCGACATAAAATATAGCCTATGTTGGAGCAAGGGTTTTCACCATCATTTTGACGCCATTATTTTTTAAATCGGTTTGGTATTTCCTGAGATTGTGTAGAAACCACCATTTAGAACGTTTTTTAAAACGCTTTTCGCGCATTTTCACCCCTTTTAAATTTCGAATTGCTTAAGAACTGTTCTTAGAAATCCTTTATATCTAATAAGTAGCTAATATATCAAATCATATTTCCAGGCCCTTCAGTAACGCATAAATCCCATTTTTAGAACGTTTTTTGCTCCTGCACCCCTTTGGGGTAGTGGCACCGACATAAAATATAGCCTGTCTTGGAGCAAGGTTTGTCACCATCATTTTGACACCATTATTTTTTAAATCGGTTTGGTATTTCCTGAGATTGTGTAGAAACCACCATTTAGAACGTTTTTTAGAACGCTTTTTGTGCATTTTCACCCCTTTTAAATTTCGAATTGTTTAAGAACTGTTCTTAGACATCATTTATATCTAATAAGTAGCTAATATTTCAAATTTCATATTTCTAGGTCCTTCAGTAACGCAAAAATCGCATTTTTAGAACGTTTTTTGCTCCTGCACCCCCTTTGGGGTTGTGGCACAGACATAAAATATAACCTATGTTCTAAGTTGGGCTAACACCATCATTTTGATACCATTACTTTTGGAATCGGTTCGGTAGTTCCAGAGCTTACCTTCTACAAATAAACAATTTTTACCTCTTTATAATATTAGTATAGATGAAACCTTGAAATTATATTTTGAGAAGATGCGTTGATTTAATGCGAAATTAGGAAATCATAATCTAATGTGTGAAATTACTATATTTGGAGAAGATGTGTTGATTTAATAAGAAATTAGAAAATCATAATCTTATGTGTATAAAGGTTTTTTTTAGATTTAAGGGTGTTGCAAAGAGTTTCCCTCAAAATTTTCTAACTTACAAACTTGCTTTTAAACGTAAAAGCATGTTACTAGCAGACATGACTATTGAATGGATTTAGAATCTATTAATCTTTCATTTTCAGATAACTGAATTACATGTTGAATTATAAGCAATTGTTGTTTGATAAAAATTTATCGGACTGTCACGCTTGGAAATTCAGTTTAGAACGCATTGTGGAAATACAGTTCAAATGCTAAATGCTTTTAACAGCATTTTGTAAAAGATTGCCTTTAATGAAAATTGGAAAAACCGTTCAATTTCACAGATTCTAAATAACAGATAGGTCACTCTCATGTAAATACAAACAAATATGAATTCTAGAAAGTAACCATTTTGCATTTGAAAACAGTCTTAAAACTGCTCTCAAATTCAAAGAAACTATTTTCTGACACATTTCTGAATGCTTGAAAACACATTAACTTAGAAGATGTTCTTATTAAGAAACTATGTAATCGAATGACTTTTCCATTTTGTGGAAAAAGCAGATAATTTTACAGAAAATACTGTAAAAGTTGGCGTTTTGAACCAAATTCACGAAGCAGCAGTGCGAGAAAGTATAAAAACTTCTCTTCACATAACAAGAATGGGTTATAACTGTTTAAGTAATTTATTTATCTGGAAATGGAATACGCTATTCAATTAAAAATCGCTTAGGCTTGTTAATTTTATTTCTTTAAGTATAAAAATGAATCGGACAATGTGTAACAAAATTTTGTGTTGCGAGCAGGGAATTTGTGAAGTACCTTAAGCTGTTCTTAACTGCTCTGCTCAACAAGCGCAAAACGTTTTGACACAGTTACAAATTCATTTTTAACGGAAAGGTATAAAATGGGACAGCCTGGCCATGGAAGCGATTTGGAATGGAACTGTTTTTTCCATTTTTTGATCCATCCATTACTTATTGAGTTAGAAGCGAATTTGATTACGTGACAAACACATTTTTCGCCCGCTCATGAGGGCTCTTTCCTCCTTCGCGAGGAAATTCGGTTCCAAACGTCCACTTGGACACTCTTTCCTGAAAGATCTATTGCGTTTGCAAAAAAAAAAAAAAAAAAAAAAAAAAAAAAAGGAAAAAATAGCTCAATGACATAGTTTCTGAACAACAACACCAGCTATTTTCATGCATTTTCGAACAAAAATAAATTAAAAATTATGTCAGAAAGTTGCCCTTTTGGATTTGAGAACACCCTTAAGGAATTAAGTTTCTTTACACCACTTTTGATGCATATTTTTCAAATGATAATGCACTTCTCAGTTTTGAATTCATGAGAATTTTGCTCTTCTTCTTCTTATTATTAATTTATTAGCCTGTGCATAAGAGAATCGTGCGTGATTATAATAATTATATATTCAGTAAAAATTAAACTTTATCAAGAAATACATATTTAAGTTTTACTTATAAAACATCGTGCAACCGCTTTGGAATTTTAAAATTTACTTTAGAACTTGGAAAAAATTAAGTTTTGAAAGAAAATAAAAAATGATTATTTACATACTAAATAAGTTATTCTAAATAAAACTTACTCTAAATAAGTTAATAATAATAATAGTAAAAACAATAATATTAAGAGCAATAAAAGAAATACAAATTAGTGTTCATAGGAATATTTCAGCAGCAAGAAAGTCTTCCATTTAGAATGTTGTTCTTTTTCCTCAGCATCTTTCTTTCAAAATACTACAGATAATAATATTAAAGTGAATTTATTTCTAGCATATTAATTGAATTATGAAATATCTGTATATAAATGTTAATAATGTTTAAGGTTCTTGAAGAATCTTAGAATGAAACATTTAAGGCAAAGTGAATGAGATATTAGTTTAAACCTTACGAAAATATTTGTTTCCATACATAATTGGCCCATGTCAAATATTATATTATTGAACGAAAAATAATATGCTTGGAGAAAAAAATGGCATTATTAGGTAACAAGTTTTATTTCTTCATAAAATTTTCTCTTCTAAAGTAATTTAAAAAAATTCTTCAACGTTTAAATTTCTTATGTAAATATTTGAAATTGATGATGATTTGTAATGTTCTATAATGGTTATATATGGATTTTTTTATCATCATACTTTTATTTATTTCCTTTTTTTTTCAATTAGTGCATATTATATTAACGGAATATACATTTTTATAGTGTCGATTTTTCTGTAATTTAATAGTTATTATTAACAACAACAACAACAAAAAAATTATTATACACATACATAAAATATATGTATTATATGTGTATAAGTTTTTTGCGAGTTTAAGAAAAGCATTATTGATAGCCGAAATTATCCATAAAGCGCCCAATTTAGCAAATCAACGCCAACAGAAAAGAGTCTTTCTAACAAAAAAAGCTGTCACTTCGTGCCCATAAGTATCAGAGAGGGGGTTGACAATGATATCCGGTCCAACGTGACGCCGAGCGCAGTTCATACAGGGGGAGGCAAAGAAGGATCGGCATCGGCGCAGTTAGCCGGTCTCCACAAAAATATCACTGAAATATATTGCGAATTTCAACAAATGGTTGTCGAACGAAAAAACAATTTCATCAATCGTACTCAGAAAAAATCACCAATTTCGTCAAAACATCGAAAAAAAAGCGAATTTCGCCAAAGGACCGCGGAAAAACGCGAATTTCGTCAAAAGGATCGTAAAAAAGGATAATTTCGTCAAAGAATAGCAAAATTTTATGTATAATTTATTTACTGTTTGCCAGGGGTGACTCTGTTCCGAAAATTTAAGGCATTCGGCTCCGAAAATTAAAAAAAAAAAAAAAAAATCAGCCATCAGTCCGAAAATTCACACATAAAAAAATATCACTGAAAAATATTGCGAATTTCAACAAATAGTCGTAAAAAAAAAAAACATTTTTGTTAATCGTTCGCAGGAAAAATCACCAATTTCGTCATTAAGCAACGAGAAAAAAACGCGAATTTCGTCAAAGGACCGCGGAAAAAAGCGAATTTCTTTAAAGAATCGTAAAAAAAAAGATAATTTCGTCAAAGAAGTTCAGAAATAACGCAAATTTCGTGAAAGGAGCGCAGGAAAATAAAACAAATTTCGCAAAAACGTAGTGGAAAAAGGCCGAATTCTGTCAAAGGATCGCGAAAAAACGCAAATTTCGTAAAAGAACCACTGAAAAAAACTAATTCCGACAAAGGATCGCAAAAAACAACACGAATTTCATCAAAAGGCCGCGGAAAAGCGCAAATTTCGTCAAAGGAGCGGAGGAAAAAAACGAATTTCGTAAAAGCATAGCGGAAAAAGCGCGAATTTCGTTAAAGGATTGCGAGGAAAAAAACAGATTTCGTCAAAGGGTCGCGGTAAAAACTCATCGGTCTCTTTAATGATGATATCTATGAGTGGACCGTGGACCTCTCCCTACAAAATGTGATTCAGTTGTTTCAGAAGCAATGTCACACTATTTCTGTGAACAGAGTAACTAGCATTTTGTACGAAGAGGTCACAATATTAAGGATTGGGCTGTTTCTAAAAGCATTGACAAAATAATTGATAAGAATTCACCCTTCTTACCATGGATTTTTAGGTTTATTATTTTTTAACCAAAATAATTATTCTTTAATTAATATTAATTAATTTTTAATTTAAATGGTAATTATTTTAAAACTGCTGTTTTTAATTAATATCGTCAAAATAATAAAACACGTTATTTTATTAAATGTTAAATTAATTTGCAGAAAGTTTTTGACCCAATATTTATTAGCACAGAAAGTTTTTGGCTTTATACAAGTCTGAGACTGTCTTATGTAAATAGTAGAATTAAGCAAGAGAAAACGATTTTGTTCATGTATTAAAATTTTTAAATTTTATTAATTATTTATAATGTTTTCAAAATCCTACAATAATAATTATATTCGTTAAGTTATTTTACAAGTAACTGCCTTTAGCAAAGCATTTTTTGACAAACTCATGTTTCACATAGGTTTCTTTATCTGGAAGTATTCTACTTTTACTTTGCTCTTTAGGAACCTTGCAATAACAGGTCTTGGATCATAAAAAGTTGTTCCAATTCCATTAAGAGAAATGAACATCCTTGAGTTTAAGACTTCTTTTTATACTAGTTCCGACTGTTTTTTGGATTTAAGTGTTGTATGTATGGACAGTGCCATCGCTAAGACTTTTTATTTGTGGAGGAGAGAACCTTAAATTGCCAAGTCAAATTTCAGTATTTGCCAACTCGTTTTATAATTTTGCCAACTTACAGTTAGAAAACGTAATATAGTTCTTATTTGTTAAAAGTTTAATACTACTCCCAATTAGTTTTGTAATTTTTACCAAGTCTATCAGAAATAGAAAATACATTATAGTTTTTATTAAAGTTAAAAAAAAAATTGCCAACTAAGTTTGTAAATTTGCCAAGTGTAATAACATTCGCGAATGTTTGGGAGGGGGGAGGTTCCCCCCCCCATCCCCCCTTAGCGAGGCCCCTGTGTATGGACACAACTCCATGTGCCAACAACTTTGTGTGCCAACAGTGTGTGGTGTCAAAGAAACATATGACAGCACCAATTTGTTTAAAACAGAGTGAGGTTGAGATGCCTTAAAGTAGAAATAGTCTTGCTGTCGATGAGAAGGACGCAGATTTTCAGCTGCGCACAAAGCCATCACATCATCATTAAAATAGGCGACTTCGTCTTTACCAAAAAAGTTCTCAATATCAAGGTGGTCTGCACTAGCAACCTCTGTTGGTCTTCGTGAATTTAACAAAGCATCTATCCTATAGGAGATGCTCACTTCATCCTCTCCCAATCTTTGAGAAACAAATTACTTACAACTCAATATAGTTTCTTTTCTTACTGCAGACCCGCATTTCTTGGTAGAAACTAACGAGTTGTTTTTACATCTGAGAGGATTTTCTTCAATTTACTAATCACTTTTAGATTCCTAAGTGCCTTCATTTATTTCCATCAACTTTTCTTTGTATCCCTCAGGACTTACCCATATTTGATAAGCGTAATACCCATCCTTGATAAGCGTAATACCCATCTTTGATAAGCGTCAAAGAATTTGTAAAAAATTTTCTTTGACAAATTCTATATCAATTCTTTATCAGGCAGTGTAATGAAAGACCTTTGACTGTCTGTCTCCAGTTTTTTAAAGTGTATCAGAACATCTAGCATTAAAAAAGGCAGATGTTGTTCACTTTTTAAAAAATCTATTTATAATCGAATGAACCAGCGAGTAGAAGTTTATTCAGTTTTTGATGGGTAGGGTTGATGGTTCACAATGTTTTTGCGTGAGAGGGAAATTGTGCCGTACGGCTTTTGCCAAGTTTTTTAAGTGTTTCAAAAACTCTGCTTCAAAATATGCAGAGAAACAACAAGCACTTTGATTTTCTGTTCCAGATATTTCTTCAAGCGCTTTAACGCGTAGAGCAGAAACTCGATAAAATGTTGCTTGATGATTCAAGCGCTTTAAAACGTAGAGCAGAAACTCGATAAAATGATTCCAACTCCGACACAGTTAAGTCGGACCTGAGAAAAGCATCAAACGCAAAGTTAGTCTTTACCCAAGTACCGTTTCATAAGAACACAGAGACCGCTGTATTTTCCTTTACCCACTTATAGTTAAGCCTGTCAACTTATTTTTTTGCGATATCCTCAGTGCAAGAGTTATCTAATACAACCTTGACAAAATCCACGAGATCTGCTGCTCCTTGCTTACTGAATTTACATTGTCCTAGAAAAACTCATTGTATGTCCTGTTCTTTTGAAAAAAAATCGTGCTCTAACAAATTTCTTAACAACTCCATATTTCTCAACAGAACCATCTACTCGGATAGCAAAACAAACAGCATTTTGTAACAGTGATAAGGTGCTTTATTTTACTGCTATGACATCTGTGGCCATCGTTATCATCTTCTGAGTCAAAGAGTCAGCTTATGTTATTCGCCAGTTTAAAAATAAGTTGCCGGCACCATACCCTGTCACTGGGCGACAATATCGCGGTACTAGGCGACACTAGTGTCGCCTACTTTATATGTTATTTTATGCTCTGACATGGGAAAACTTACAATAGAGATTGCAACAACCACCCCCTCCCCCTTCCTTTCACGAAAGTCTCAAATTCTCAGAAACGCGATTCTCTCTCTATATCTATCACCTCCACTATCTGGCAATCCCTCCCTTCTACATAGAATCATACACAATCTTCCTTGAAAAGTTCTTTCTTTTCCCCTTTAAAGATGGACAACAGAGAATTGAAATGATACTGACGACGGGAGAGGGTACTTTTTGCAAGGTGTGTTCTTAACCTTCTCACTGCCGCAAACTGATATATCCGTTAACTAAGCTGCAGGTTTCACTGCAATGGAAGCATTATTTAAATTAATATAATTATACAGACATAATCCAGTTTAAAAAAGTAAGGTTATGAGTAATACCTTCAAGGCTTATATACCTATAGTTAATAAAAAAATTTATATCATGTTGGAAAAAACATCTTTTTTTTATTATTAAAAACATAATTAAAGAGAAAACAGCATTACAATTTTGCCCTTTTACTCAGCGGTCAGGGGGTTAACTTTCCGACTATTCTAAATTTTACCAACTCTTCCAAATAAGTGGGGGGGTGTTACACCCCCAACACCCCCCCGCTAGGCACGCCCCTGCCTATCTGTAACCTAACCGTAATCTAAATATCCCCTAACCGTTACCTAACTGTAACATAATCATAACGTAACTGTAGCCTATCCTTAACTTAACCGTGACTTAACTCTAACTTAACTCTAACCTAACCTTAACCTAATTATAACCTAAGAGTAACCTAACTCTAGCGTAACTGTAACCTATCCGGAACATAATCGTAACCTAAGCATAACCTAACAGTAACGTAAATGTAACTTAACGTAACCTATCTGTAATCTAAATGTAACTTAAGTGTAACGTAACCGTAACCTAAGTGTAGCCTAATTATAAAGTAACCGTAACGTAACTGAAACCTAAAAGTAACCTAATTGTAGCCTAAATGTAACCTAACTGGGACGTAGCCGTAATTTAACTGTAACTAACGTTTACCTAATTATAAGCTAATTGTATGCTAACTGTAATGTAACTGTAACATAACTTTACCATGACCAAGCTGTAAGCTAAGCGTAATCTAATTATCACCTAAACGTAACCTAATTATAACCTATCAGGTACCTAACCATAATCCAAGAGTAACTAATCGCAACTGTATCCTAACTGTAACCAAACTGCAAATTAACTGTAACATAACGGGAGGTGCATAATATGAAAAAGTGATCAAAGGGCTGCCCAGTCTAATGATATATCACTTAAGGGATGTCGGAAACGTCAGAAAAATACATCCAGTGATACAATTTGAGGGAGAGGGAACGGGAGGTACATAATATGAAAGGGTGATCAAAGGGCTCCAATGCGATATATCTCATGAGGGGTGTCGAAAAATGTTAGAAAAGTGCGGCTAAATATTCTATCGGCTAAATGTCCCGTCGGCTAATCGTCTTGTCTTTTAAATGTCCTGTCGGCTAATCGTCTTTTTGGCTAAATGTCCTCCTGGCTAATTGCCACGTTCGGCCAGTTGCCCCGTCGGCCAATTGTCTGTATTGCTAAAATTATTACTATATGTCCGTTTCGGTCAATTGTCCTGTATGCTGTGTGTAAATTTCAGCTAATTGTGTTGTCGGCTGTATGTACGTATCAGCTTAATGCACGTGTCAGCTAACTGCTATCTGCTAAATGTCTTCACGGCTATTTGGTTGCCGGCTGAATGTCTGCGGCCGGCTGTCTAGCCGGCCGCAGACATTCAGCCGGCAACCGGTTAAACATCTCTTAGTATACTAAATGTAGTTGAGCTTGAAAATGCATAACTCAAATTAAAAAAACACTTTTAAGTAATTCATGATTATTCTCGGTAATACTCACGAAATCTTTTTTGTAGCGTCTATGCAATTCATATACACCACCTATGTGCCAGTGCAAGAAAATTAGTTTAACTTAACTTATACCATAACTTATCATAAATAAAACATATCATAATTTAAAACTCACTTTCAGCAATCATCCCTAATGTTTCCCTGTAAATGAACGATAAATGCGATGTACGCCATATTCTTATCCAAACATCTTGCAGTAAAACCATCAGAAATTTCATTATGTTTGAAGTAGTGTAGCATAATTCAAATACGTTGCGAACAGCTTTTCTACGAAGAACTTTAAAAAACCGAACTCTTTTGTATGACTCTTTTGTGTAGTAACCTTCTTCCAGTGCACCTTAATTATGTAAATGAATTTCATTATGTATAAATTTGTTTAACGCTATTAAAACACATCACCAAATGGTTTTTCCACATAGACCATATGTAACAAAATACTTTTGAGTGACCCTGCAATGGGTTCCTGTTAGTCCTTAAAGATGTTTAAATTTTTCAAAAGTAATTTTTGGTTCATAAAAGTACATTTTTTTATGCAAAATCTGCAAAAAGTGCCTTAAAAGTTCTTAATTTTGCTCTTGTATTGTTTTGTAATCAAGGGTAAAACTCTTCCCAATTTCTTTGAAATTCTGATTTAAAAAAATAATAATGTAAATCACCCTTTGCCTCCCCTTCTTCCAAAATTTTGCTTCCCCTTTTGCCCCCCTTAAAGTATCAAGGTTTAAAATCTTTAAAACTCCTTAATTTTTTCTTTAATTTTCTGTTTTATTTGTTACTTCAAAGTAACAATGAATAATCAGTCATAAATTTCATTATCAATTTATTTCACCGCATTCATTTCATTAAAAGTTCTTGTAAATTGCTCCTTCTGAAAATGTCATTTCTTCCTTTTGTTTCTTCCCCCACAGTACCCATATTTTAAAATAGAAACCCTTTAAAACTCTTTCATTTTTTAAAAATCTTTTCTGCTCAATATGCCACTTTATTTTAACAATAAGCAAACGATAATAAAAATTTCTCTCCGCCCCCCCCCCCAACTGAAATTGGTATTTCCCCCTCGCCTTTCTCTCTTACCAAGCATCTGAAATTTAAAGTTCTTAAAACTTTTTCGTTTATTATTTTTTTTAACCTATTTATAAATATTTTCTAAGGTAAATAAATAATAAGTCATCCAATAAACTTCCGCCACCCACCAAAAAAGAATAATTCTGCTTATTCCTCTTTTTTCTTACAGGTCACAAAATTTAAACCTTAAAAATCATTGATTTTTCTAAAACATTTTGTACTCTATCTGTTAATTTATTGATATCATAAATAATCAGTCATATAACTATACTCCTCCCCAATCAAAATTGACGTTTGCTTTGTCGCTCTCCTTACCAAGCACACAAAATTTACTCTTTTTTTGTCCGATTTGTTATTCTTTAGTAAGGTAAATAAATAAGTCATCTAATAAAATGCCCCCTCCCTTGTTTCCTTCTTTCGCTTATCTAAGTTTAAAATCTTTGAAAATCTTATTTTAATACATTTTCAGCTTTATCTGTTTCATATTGAACAATAAATAATCGATTATATAATTTCTTCCACCCGCATATAAAATCGACATTTTCTTTCCTCCACCATTATTTCCATGCACACAAAATTTAAAGTCTCTAAAACTCTTAATTTCAATGTTTTTGTCCTGTATGTAAATCTTTAATAAGTTACATAATCAGTCATCTATTAAACTCCCCCCCCCCCAAAAAAAAAAAAATCTTTTTCTTCCCTTGTCTTACCCTCAACTCATAAAGTTAAAAAAATCTAATTTAAAGTCTTTAAAACTTTTTAATTTATACTTTTTTGGTCCTAATTATAAATCTTTGCTATCTATAGTAGTAACTAAATCTTTTCAACTATGTACGAAAGTGTTAACAATAAAGCGATAGGTAGACATTTAATTGTGCATAAAAAACATTTTAACTGTATTTTTCAAAGCAAAATGTCTTTGGAGAGATATTTCTAAGGAAAATATTATGGTTTCTCGTCAACTTGCAAGTAAATTCTCAAAACCTTCCGAAATCATTTCATTCCGACTAGCTCAGAAAGAACCACCACACTTAGATACCAAAGGTACCTGAGTTATCGACTGAACCGAGTATATCCATAAACAAAAAAGAAAAATCATGCGTCAACGTCGACACTTTCCAACACTTCCAGAACATTGTAACAAAACTTCGCCGTTTAATAAAGTAAAGAAGATATCGAACTAAACAGTTATAAAACGTATGATACATTTCAAAACCAGATTTCAACAATTGCGTCCATAACCCGGAAGGTACTGCAATTCTTTTGTGCAGCTCTGTATATATTTTTGTTCTGCATATATTTGTACAGATTCTACATACTTTGTTGAAATTTAGTTTTGTAAGAAAATACATAAAAAGTTGAAAATTCACCTTCGGCAATTTCTACCAATAGGCGGAAACATGCTTGATTTCTTTTGTGCTGCCCTGTATATAGCATACAGATTTTTATACACGTCAAATACTAAGCTGAAATCTAATTCAAGCAAAAACATGCCTAAAATTACTGAAATCACACTTCCAGGAATTATTTTCCATAGGCGTCCATGTATCCAGTTTTTTGAATATCCCTGTATAGGATTTTATTTGTATGATACAAACATCTCTTAGCATACTAAATGTAGTTGAGCTTGTGCATTTGTAACTAAAAAACCAAACACCTTTAAGCAATTCATATTTATTCTCAGTAATGGTTAGGAATTCTTTTGTGTAGTCCTGTATAGGGTCTGTAAAATTTATGCGCACCATGTAGTACGCAAAATTTAGTTAATCTTAAAAGCGCATTCTATAATTGAAAAATGCACTTTCAGCATTAAATTTTAATAGCTAACACGTCGGATACAGTATTGTATCAAAACATTTTATGTGTACCTGTAAATGAACGCTAAATGAAATGCAGACCATATTTGAATGCAAGCATCTTATAGTAAATCGAAATAATGTGTATCTATTTCGTCATGTTTGAAATAATGTAACGTAATCGAAATACGCTACAGTTTTTCCTCGTAGACCATATACAAGCAAGCTCTTTTGTCTGACCCCGTAAATAATTGTTAAATGCTCATGTTGTACAGAAAGTAGGCTTAGGACACCTCAGAAATTCATATCAATTTCATTGTCTTTGTGACAGAGTAATATCAATCAAATACGCCGCAAACGATATTTCTTCATGGGGTATAACATAACGGATTACTTTTGAGTCCCCTATACTCATACTTTAAGCGTTACACATAACATAGTCTATAGTAACCGTCTTAAAGTGTATCTCAGTGTACATAAATTTAACTATGTTTAAGAATGTGTAACACTATTAAAATACACCCTAAAGGATCCCCCCCCCCCCATAGACCATAATTTAACGGAATACTTTTGAGTGCATTTGTAAATGAACCATGTATGATACATACTTCATTTTGAATACCGAACATACCATGATGATTTTGAATATCGTATATCAATTACATGGCAATCCGACTACATTTACGCTAGTTAGAGCACGGACGGACAAACTCAATCCATAAACACTTTTCAACTTTCTTGGGAAGTGTTAAAAATGGAAAAATGTAATGAAAATAAAAGTATTTTAGTGTTATTTAGATTACGAACCGCTACAAAAAACATTCTTATTTGACCGCATCATTTAAAAAATATTTAGTGCTCAGAAACCCCCTTCCCCCCCCCACACACACCTGAATTTACTCCTGTGCACTTAAAATTTCAAATTGTTAAAACTTCTTTATGTTTTATAACATTCTTGTAAAAATAATCCATAATCTAAATTTTCTTCTGCCTGAAAATTTCACTAAAATTTTTGCCATCCTTCTTTCTGCTAACATCACACAAAGTTTTTAATATTTGGAAAACTTTATTTTTTCTGTCGCATATTTTAGTGCTAACAACAATAAATTGTGTACTATATCTATAAATGACTACGCTGGGATTTAGATTTATACCCCCTCTACAGATGTACAGTACAAAATATACAGTTTATTTGTTTAACTTTTCCTCTCCTAATTTTATGAACATCTTATTTTTAACCTTCAATGTTATTTAGCTTTTATAAATCTCATAAATTTTATGTTCTAAAAAGAATTCGCACAAAAGATAGTTATTTTAGAATATTTGTACCTGATATATTTCCCCCCTCATTCAATATCTCCCCCTTGATTTTAAATGTAATTGCCTTATGTGAAATAAAATAGTTTTTATACTGCACTAATTTCAATTTTATGTTTGTAAAAGCTGTAAAATAAACCTAAAAAAAAAAAAAAAAAAAAAAAAAATTGAAAGTCAAATCGTTTTAATTTTTGCACTTTTATCATAAACAGATTAAAATTCTTTTTACGGCTTTTACCGTTATCGAGTCTCCACAAAACAGTGGGCTTTGATCTACGCCTGTAAAGCGAAGACAATTGAAAAAAAAAAATCCTTTACACCTGAAACCTACTGGAAATTATCACATGTAGCGCTCAGCCGAAGTGGGGTGGGGGTTGGAATCGTGCCAGATAATTGGCCATTTGCTGATTGGAAGAGATCGCTTGTCAATCATTTGAATCTGGACCATCCTTTCAATTCAGTTGAAATGCCAGCGGCCATCTTGTTTTATTTTCAGCCGTGACTAGGGTGGCCTCTTAATGTGCAATGTAAAATATAGTGTAATGATGTTGATAAGGATCCACAAATGCAAAGAGGTGAGTCCCGTTTATTTATGGTATATAAGTGTTGTTGGAAGGGTCCGTGATTTGTGAGAAAGAGATACAGGTATCTGTTACTTATGAAAATGTTTTGTGAGACCTTAGGTATGAAGTCACGCGTGTATTGACCCACCTGCACTGTAGACCAACGTTGTTGCCATCGGTGTAGCATTTGTTTTTAGGTGCGTTCGTAATTATATAAATACGTAGCACCTATAGTCGTCGTTCAGTCCGTCCGTCCGTCCGTCCGTCCGTCCGTCCGTCTGTCTGTCTGTCCGCATGTAACAGAGCAGAAACTACCCAACCGAATCGTCTGAAATTTTAAGTATATGATTGTTGCAACATTTTGTCGAGCCATTTCAAATTTTATGAAAATCGGATGTATAGTTTAATTACAGGGACAGTCAAAAGTTTTTCTTTACATTACGGCCAATGGGAAAAATTATTGCAAGTGCATTTTAATGATGTTACAGCATTCCGAATGGTCTGAAATTTTAAATATATAGCTGTTGCAAAATTTTGTCGAGCCATTTCAAATTTTATGAAAATCGAATGTATAGTTTAATTACAGGGACAGTCAAAAGTGTTCCGTTACATTACGGGGAATGGGAAAAATTTATTGGAAGTGCATTTTAATGATGTTACAGACTAGGCACCTTATGAAGTTCAAAAAATTATACATTTAGTACAATATGGGGTGCAAAAAATAATTATAAAACTAGTTATAGTACGAACGCACCTCATTTGCCACGTTTGACGAGCAATTTCCAACTTGTTTGAGTTCTAATTTCAATGTTGATTGCGGGAATGGAAGAAATGTTAGTGGTAAAGTTAAATCATCGACTGCCGACCTCGCCAGCTGATCAGTCAGTTCGTTAATAAAAAACAAGTTTTCAGTTTAGATTATTAAAGTTACAATTCGAAAAGCCCCATCTGAATATATTTTAAAACATCCTGATTGCCCCTAGCACTTTAGTAAAACAGTCGTAAATTTATGTTATTACTGCATTTTATGTTCTCAAAGCTCGAAGAAAATTTTAGCGTTGGTAATGTCTTAAATGCGTGATCAAGTGGAAGAATAAAGCTAAAAGAGAATAATTTAAACGATATTTTGTGGAAATGTTAAAGTGTTAAAATAATCTTTTAAAGGGTTACTTTAAAATAAATAAATGCGAAAGTTTAGACGCCATAGATGTGTTCATATATGTATATATAGAGAGACAATCATAGTTTACGTGTTAAGAAATTAAATCTCATAACTTTTCAATCGTTTATTTCTAATTTTTTTAAGACCTATAAGCAGTCATTCTGGAAAACTTCCTGGTGTAGAGTTAAAATGTATAAAATCTTTTTCACGGCACTTTTGCTTTTTTTAATTCATAGAATTTAGAAAGCAATGTTTATATTTTAAATGGTATGTGATTTCAGGAATTAAGCTATTACTAAATGGAAAACGTTTAAACACTTTAGAAGCCATTTAACCCTTTAGTGCGCAGCTTTGCGTATATGAAAAAGAACAGTTTGAATTTAATAGATTTTTTTATTAGTATATACCTAATTCACACCAGAAAATTAAAATAGCAAGATTTGCTTAAGTTAATAACAGACATTCCGTATTTAAATAAAGCGAAATTAACCATTAAAACTTTCTGGTGTAAAGTCAGATTCTCTGAACTACGTAATTTCTAGAACGTGTTCTATCATGGGCATTAAAGGGTTAAAGGTTAAGGTTTATAAAATAAATAAGTATATAAAATAAGGTATTTGGAGACATACTTATTAAAATATTTACTAATTTACAATATTTTAGCGTAAAACAGCCACACCACAGTAGTTTTTACTTATATTGCAGATGTGCAGCAGAAGAAAAAGTTGACGTATTATATGAAAAATGTATCTCTGATTTTTTTCATTATTTTTCCTGCGTAATAAACCTTTCAGAGAATCATATATAACTTTTTCGAAACAAAATAAAAAATCGCGCATTTAAGGGTTAAATAATAAAATGGCGTGAGTAATAAATGCTATTTTACTTAACAGCAAGTTTTTAAATCTTAAAAAACTTCAAATAAAATGCCTGCAAAAGTTTCTTCATAATATGCTTCATAATATGCTAGAAATATTTTAAAATTGATTTTACTTTTTGCTTACTTTTATCATTTATTATATGTATGCTGTAAGGTGATTGAAAATAAGAGTACAGCCTCATATATATATTTTTTTTCAAAATGGATTTACTTTCAGTAGATGCTAGGAAGAAATCTATTGGCAAGTAAAGTCAAAATTCATGTTTTTGGTGAATATAATACAACGAAAATTCATTTCAATCACTACTTAGAAACTAAACCTTTTCTGTTCAATATTTTGAGGACATCATTCAACGGATATACTAATAATGTTCGAATGAATAAGTTTTAAAATTCCTTTCTAACTTTTTCTACTTTTTTTAAATACAATCTAAATTAAAATATTGTATAACAGTTAAGTTTTTTTTCAAACATACATTGTCCCTGAGTTATTTTCACGCGATAAATCATTACAGTATAATAAATATTTATTCACATATAATAATTCATGTTTTTTTGTCATTCTTTTTAAAATAATTAAAAAACGGATCCATCTGGATTTTCTCCTTATCACTTAAAATGCTACTTACGGAATAAAATGTAAAACTTAACACGCATGAATTTTAAAGAATTTATATTTATGTATTCAATCTATATTTAAATTCGGGTAGTTTTTAGTAAAAGGTATTTAAGAAAGTACCGACAGTTAACAGAAAAATTTTCAAACCTTCATCTATATATTCCCTTTGAACTGCTCTTCTTTATTTACCTATTATATATTTGACACATACACAGAAAATGAAGTATCAGGAAGTAATTAGTTTTAAGGATATGGAAATTTCGGAATATTATTTTTACAAAAGATGATTTGTTTAAGATAATTGCTAAATAATCCATTGCTCCCACGAAGACGTTTTTTGTGGAATTATTAAACTTTAATTAGAATTTTCAAAGATCCATATTTTTGCATTCGAACATCATTTAATTTTACATGCTTGTAAAGAGCATTTCTGAAATTTAATCACTGACGAAAAAAAAAATCCAATTATCTAATAACTTATTCTGAACCCATTTTCTTCATTTCTCTAATGCAGCGATTTGCAAACTTCTTCTTACGTGACGCATATTAAAGTTTCAATTTTTTTCTTGACCCACTAACTTACAAGGAAGGTCTCCATACGGGCATATTACGAAAAGTCAGAAAAAATTATAGAATTTCGTCTCATGAGGATAGATATGTGTATAAAAAAATTTCGGCGGAAACTCGATAGAGTGTCCGTAAAAAAATTATGAAAATTTCGTTATTTGGCGATTTACCGCCGGTTGGCGATGGAAAAAAAACTTTTTTATGTCAAATACTGTTTAAGGGGAAAATGTTTCATGTTGAACTTGTTTAAATAAGTTTAATTTATATAACTTTAGTTTTGTCAGTTTTAGTTTGTTTTAGCTATAGTTTTGTAATATATATATATTTATAATGAAAGTTAACTATGAAATTTTATGAATTACAACAAAATTTAAATTAATTAAAATTGTTTTAATCTCAAAAGTAAGCCCACTTGAGCAGTGTCGATTCAACTTTGTTGATAAAAACAAAAACTTCTCCGATATTCAAATGTATAACTGCAGCACTTCACTGTAAAAAAAAAGCGGACAAACAAAACGGAGATTCTACTGGGAATCTAGACACCAGTACTATGTCTGTATTTTTACGGAAAATTTTCCCCATAAATTAATGAAAAATTTCCATTTTTAATCAGAAAAATGGAAAAGTTTCCGTAATTTATGGGGAAAAATTTCCGTAAAAATACGGAAATGGTACTGACGTCTAGCTTGCCAGTAGAATCTCCGTTTTTTTTTTTTTTTTTTTTTTTACAGTGTTTATCTGGCCTTTATTTTGAAATACGCTTAAATATATGAATTTTTTTTTTATATGTAAAATTATTTTTACAAGAAAAAAGTCAAATAACTGCAGCAACAAGCAACATAAAAATGTAATACAAAAAATATATTTATTAAACTCCAAAATACCATTTACACGCCTTCTAAAAATGAATTAACAAGCAATTTTCAGATGCGTTAAAATCGTTTGTTGTTGGCGAGGAAAAGTGCTGCTCGTCAAATTGCGTGACGCTTTCATCTTTTCGCTTGAAATACTTGAAAGTATTTTATTTTTTTACAGACTTTCTACTGTAATTCCGCCGCTAAATTTGACTGATCCTTTATTACATAATAAGTAGTTTAATTAGCATTTTTTTTTTTCAAAATGTTCTGAGTGTGCCCGGTAAGGAGACATTCCTTGTTAATTACAAGTTTTATTTAGCTTCGTTTATGCATGTAAATATGAAATTTTGTTGTCGATTTTTTCACTCACTTCCTGATGTGCTAGGGTTCTCGATGGCAATACAATATTTTAATATCTTCTGAATCTAACATCTAATTGAATTTTGGCACCCCCTGTTTAGATGACCGCAATCAAAACTGAAGAACAATCTATTCCTAGCATGAGGATAGTTTCTTTGAGTTCAGTGCACATGAACTGGAGATATAAGCTTAACACAAATTGAACAAATCGTTGTTTTTTTCCAAAAACTGATCAGCAGCAGCTCACATAAGGATGCAACTTCCTATGTAATTTCATCCTATTCTGCGCAGTAGTTTCTTGAGTTAAAGACCCACAAGTTCTGCGTTCGACAATCCGATATAGGCAGACAGACAAAAACTCACGAGTAGCACATATTTTCTAGAAACAGTCAAATAGTGTTCAGGACCTTCTAAAATGTATATATGCTTCAAAAACAGAAATCAAAAATTTTCCCGACTCTAATACTTTCTTCTTGTTTAGGCAGAAGAAAGTAAAAAGTGAACATCGGCACAAAGTTTGCACACAAGGAAACAAAAATAGGTAATAATATTACTATAGTGGAGTTATGAAAACCTTTTTACAGTCTAATTATTAAAATAATATTTTATTAATGAAGGTTATAGAAAAATTGAGTTAAAAAATCAATTTATGGAATTGTTTTTCATCGACGGAAGAGTCTGTGTCGGAATTAAAAGTTTAGCTTCTCAAGACGCTTTCAACTAAGTGATTAATAATACTCTTTTCACACAGTTATTTTCTTAAACTTAAATTTACACTATGTGCAAAAGTACTTAAAAGATGAGACAATATTAAAAAGATGTTAAATTATTTTAATACCTTAGTACTTTCAACTATTAAAAAAAAAAAAAAAAAAAAAAACATAGTCTTCGTCAGAGAGTTATAAGAAGTACAATTGTTATTGACGTCTAATTTTCAAAATTCACGTAGATGGTGACAAAAGGAGTGAAAGTGGAAGTTAATTTTTAGATCCGGAAAACATTGGGAAAATAAAACATAGATATAAGGAAGTGTTTTCCGGATCTAAAAATTAATTTAAATTTAAAACGTGAATTTTGAAAATTAGACGTCAATAACAATTGTATTTCTTATATTTCTCTGACGAAGACTATGTTGTTGTTTTTTTATAGTTTAAAGTACTAAGGTATTAAAATAATTTAACATCTTTTTAATATTGTCTCATCTTTTAAGTAGTTTTGCACATAGTGTGCACAAAGTTTAAGTTTAACTTTTTAAAGATGAATTAAGCATTTCTATTTATTTAGTTATTTTCTTTTACCTTTTCACGATGTTTTGCTTTTAAGCTTCTAACTTATTAAAGGTATATACACATATTCTACAGACATGCATACAATAAATACAATAAACCCAACTGGAGTGAAAAATTAGCCAGAATGTGATCCCAGGTTTGATTCCTGGCTCTAGTTTATTTTTCACTCCAGTTGGGTTAATTGTATTTATTGTAAGTATGACTGTAGACTATTTGAATATACCTTAACAGTTGAATGCAAGCGTTATTTATGTATGTATGAGTGTTTTAATACACACACACACACATATATATGTATATATATCGTAAATCGATGGGATAGTAATTCTATTCATCATTGTCTTGTCATCCAAGGCTGTCTGATAGATGGCTGATGACATTCTCCAACATGGTTTATTAGTAAAAATTTGCAGACCCAGGTATCGCCCGGAGTGGTTCAGTGGTAGAGCAACAGCCTAGTGCGCTGTGATCCCAGATTCGATTTCTGGCTCTGGGTAATATTTCACTCCAGTTGGGTTGTATTTATTGTAAGTATGATTGTAGAATATTTGTATATCTTAAATAGTTGAATGTAGGCGTTATTTATGTGTGTATGTGTGTTTTAATTATATATATAAAATTCATATATTCATTAATATACAATTAGTACTTTACTTACATGATCTTTTAAAACAAATTAACACATGCGTAAACAAAATTACAAAAAAATATATAAAATAAAAAATATATATATAAAAAATTAAAAATTGTAAAATAATATAAAAAAATTATTATAGGATGGATGGGTGAGTAGATGTTAGAGTACGGAGGATGGTGGTGTTGTCTGGATAATACGCAATGGTTAATTAAAAAAATGGGGCTTATGTATTATTACTATATTTTTGATACGTATTTTATAAGGATGTTGATTTGATATTTTATATGTAATTGGTGACTTTCATTAATATTATATTTAGCTTAATTATTGTTTTATCTTATTTACAATCATTTGTTATTAAATTTTAATTTACTCAGGACAATATCATATTAATTACTAATAGTCTGCCATTTTTATGGCGTTTAATATACATATAAGTATATTTAATGTAAATAAAGTTATACCGTATGTATTAAAATGGGGTAATTATTTTTATTATTATTCCTCTATTGTTTTTAATATTGATCTATTTTCACTTTGTGTTATAAAATTTATTATCGGTTTAATGTGTTTGAATGTCCCACACTCATACTTATAGGATTTTTATGACTGTATGAAAATAATCCACGCACTATATTTGAGATTTTTAGGTAATGGGAATTTAAGTATCTGCTAATCTTCTATGTACCTCCATATGTTATATTTGTTTGGTTTTGCTGTTAATAAAAAATTTTTACATTCTTAGGATTTCAAATGTTTATCTTGTGACATTTGAATAAAAATACTACTAGATGGCAGCACCAAAATTTGTCTTTTGACAATAAGATATAACTTTTGTCTTTTGCAACTCTTTTTCAGTTATAAATTACTACACCAGGTGGATTTTTAAGCTAAATTTTGACGATATTGTTATATAGTTATTAATTAATTTAATAGTGCATTTTAGTTATTTTAAATAATGTAATTACTTTCTATTTATTTTATTTTATATTATATTAATTTTATTTTTCGTGAGTTTTCAAAATGTATTAACTGCATCCTTTGGTCTCAATCACTTTGATTTCTTAACTGTTTTATTCACCCTAATCTTTACGATATTTTGGGAGCCATGTGCGTGTGGATATATTGAAAAATACTGAAATATTAATCGGTATGTTGTGTATTATTTCTATTTTATATCCTATAAATATTTAAACAGGTTTTATTGATTTTTCCATTTCATATTATTTGTTTTTATTCTGTTTTCATTTTTAATCTATTCACTTGATTATAATGGTTGTTTGGGCACAGGGAAAAATAATATTAGCTTTAGCTTATTTTTCTCACAGAAAACGACCATATTGCTTATATCATTGAATTCTGTGCCCTTGATAACGTAATTCAATATATAAGCTTTTCCATTATTTGTCGGCGTCCACTTTCTTCTTTTTCCTTCCATAATAATTCTTATAATAAATTATTTGACACTTTTTTTTTTATACTTACAGCTTTAATTCACAATATTACGGTTTTTGATGGTGGTATGTTATGTTTAATTAATGGTTATATATATATATCTATATGTGTGTGTGTGTGTATATATATTGTAGATAGATGGAATAGTAAATCTCGTTGGAATAGTAAATAGAATAAAAGATAGATGGAATAGTAAATCATCGTTGTCCTGTCATACAAGGCTGTCTTATAGATGGCTGGTGACTTTCCCCAAGTTGGTTTATTAGTGAAAAATTGTAGATCCAGGTATCGGCCGGAGTGGCACAGTGGTAGCGCAACAGTCTAATACGCTGTGGTCTCATGTTCGGTTCCTGGCTCTGGCTAATTTTTCACTCCATTTGGGTTTATTGTATTTATTGTATGTATGTCTGTAGACTATTTATATATACCTTTAATAGTTGAATGCAGGCGTTGTGTATGTGTGTTCTAACTTATTGTTTTTATTATATTATTGAAGCAGATAAATCAATCATACATTTTTGAACATGTGATCGATTGTACCACGACCCAGGACTGTGCGAAGGTATATTTACATATTGGGAATTTTTTTCTCAGTGGTGTGTGTATTGGTGTTATTTATGGCGGCCAGTTATGTACACTAGGGATATGGGCCCGAAGCGGAGGGAATGCCCTCCGTGTGGGGTTTTCTAAGGGAACCTAACCCGTATTTACGCAAGGAAATACAATTTTTCCCAGTGAAAGTACATACATTTTTCGTTTCAAAATTACTGCAATTGTCCTTTACCCCACACCTTAATACAAATTGATGAATAAGGACTTGTTTTTTTTTTTTGTTTTTTCAAAACTTGTTTTGATTTTTGTCTTAATCTCTTCACTTAACCTTCTCTTTACTGGATCTGGTGACAAAAACATCATATACTACTCTCAAAATAGCATGGGGTTTCTTTCTTCGAATGTAAAAGGGTTCCAGACTGTTATACTGTACTGTTAGATACATTTTTCTATACCCATTTTCCAGATCCCCTTTGCCAAAATATAAGTGCAATTTTCTCTTATGTTATTTAGCTTTTTTTTAATTTCTGAATTAAAATAAAACCTAAAGTTTCAAAATAAAAGCGAAATATGTATTCAGTAAAAATTGTTTCTGTTTCTGCACTTTTCAATTTTGTGACATTTGTCACAAAGAAAAATTTGGAAAGTGTGGGGGGGGGGGGGGGGGGCTGAAACTTCGCCCCGAGTGCAGTTTTCTCTTCGCATATGCTGCTGCCACGACCCACTAGTGGGTCGCAACCCATAATTTGGAAACACTTGCTTGAGACATAATTGAGACATAATCAGCAACTTAAATATTCCGGGAATATCCAGTCTTAAAGAGCTCCCTTTTATAACCATCATCGACTAATTTCGCTCATACCGCTATAGTAAAGATGTCTTCAATAAAGATATTTGAAGGAAAGTCACCGGAACAAGGAAAAACCTAAAAAAATTGTACAGTCATCCCAATCAGCTCGCACTGGTTTCGAATCCGTAAACATCAACCCCAAGCTCCTCATTATGTGGTCAACCGGCTATTAGGTTGAATGGGTTTTCAGTCATAAGGACACGAATATTCAGTAAATGCAGATATATTGTTGCAGATGTTTACACGATTATTTTTTTTACCCCCTATATATTCCGAACTGTCACAAAGCACTTTTTCCCGCATCATTAAATGTTAATTGAAATTTTCAAAATTTTATTTTTACGTATTCGTTCGACATTAAATTTTGCAGAATTTCACACCAAGAGTGTTTAAAAAAGACTACCAATAAGGGGAAATTTTTTCACCCGTCATCTATGCAGTTATTTTTAAACTACTTTCTTCTTTACTTCACTTTAAATGTGAGATACATTTAACAATGGATATATCAAAAATAAACAGGTAACTACTTTTAAAAATGGGAAAATTCAGAAACTGGAGATATTCTATTTCGGAAGAATATTATTTGTTTAATATGAAATTTAGATATCCCTTTTCAAAGTGATTTTTCCACCATCATTAAACATTAATATGGTTTTTCGGAATTTCCTATTGATGTATTCGATCAATATTTAGTTTGATATAAAATGCCACAAAGTATATTTTAAAACTGTTCTCGTTAAAACGTTAATATTGAAATCGTTCATCTGTGCATTTATTTTGAAATCATTTTCTTTATTTCTCTTCCATGCATTTAACACATTATCATCTGTAGAAATTATCAGAAAATAATTAACCTTAAGCATTAGAAAATTTAGAAATAGCATTTAGAAATAGCATATGTTTCAGTAGATTATTTGTTTAAGGTGATTTCTAAATATATCGTTGCTGTAATGCAGCATCTTTTTTCGACGATATTAAACTAATTGGAATTTCAATTTTAAATTAAATGTAAGTTTCTTTTTAAAATTAATACTTAAAGGTAAAATGTGCATTGATTTGGAATTTCATAAGAAATTTCATTATAATTATATTTCTTGAAACTCTTTGCAATGATGTTTGAGAGTAGATTAATTATTTAGGAATAATACTCATTGAATTTCTATTTTTCTTTTTAATTTTTGAAACAACTATAAAGTTATAAGGAAAGATCAAAATAAAACTGAATATAAATACTAAATATTTGTATATACATAGTTTTTTATTGCCATACATTTTCGGATGTTTAAATAAAATTTTAAATTTCTAAAAGCAAAAGAAATGTTTGAACGAAATTTAGAATGCTGAAATTTCTCAAGAATTTAGTGGATGATAAAGTAAAAATAAAATTTTCGAATTTCTCAAAACAAAACAAATTGTTTAAACAAAATTTAAAATTCCGAAATTCGAAAAATGTGGCGGAAGTTTATACAAATTTAAAATTTTGCAATTCTCAATAAATAAATAAATAAAATAAAATAAAAATAATTTATAACAATATTTTTCAACAACTTTTGGCCTGAAAATGGCAAAAAAATTACATAAATTCTTTAAAATTGAATCGATTAGATAATGAAATCTTTTCAGAGGAAAAAATTTCAAGCTGCGACGCCCAGATTCGGACCCGGAACCTTTTAAATAGCAGGCAAATTCTCTACTACTGAGCCGTATAGCTGTGGAAAAAAAGAGGAAAATTAAGGTTCTGTTGTGAAATCTAAATCGCAGAAATGATCGGATATAATTAAAGTACTTAATTTAATCAAAATATTATTACTTTTTCAAAATTTTATGATTTCTCGTGACATCAGAAACATTGAACAGTAAGTACGCAAAATCTTAAGTGTCTAACTTATACAGTTTCGAAAACGAACTCTTGGACAGACGGACAGAGGAGTGACACGAATAGTATTTCGCCAGATGTACGAAACTCTAAACAGTAGAAGAGTGCTTTTTAATTTGCTGCGGCAACTCAACTATTACTAGTTACTTTTTATTACTGTAATAAACGTTCCTTGTTGATATAGATTTTTAAAAAGAATTCATGTTTTAAGATTATTTAAACAGCCATAAGAAAAATCTGTAAATTGAATTACAGCTTTCAAACAAATTTCATTCGAAAGTACATTTATTTTCATACTGGCTGACCTGCCGGTGTCGCCCGGGCCCGTAATAATATTCTTAAATGAACCTTAAATTTGTATTATTTAATCTACCGCGCATGCGCTGCAAACTCTGTTAGATCCAATTTCCAGTTGCCGCACTCTGTTCTAAACAAACCTTTTTCATGTGGTCTAATTGCTATATTTAATCGAAAATACTTCTCCCCCTACCCTCCCTGTCTCCGTAAATATAACAAATACAAAAAGTGTCTCGCGTGAAAAGTGATTGCTTTATTTTTCCTTTAAAAATCGATATAAGAGACAGCTGTCTATGCTCAAATGATTTCAGATGAAATGGCACGATAATTTAAAACTGTTAATTAATGTATATTCGTTAATTGCAGCTTGATTTCAAAGAAAATTACATATTTGGATTCAGCGTTAAAAAAATATGCATAAATGTGTTAATTTCAAATTGGTAAATGCAATATTTAAAAAAATTCTATAGAGCTGCAAAATTGCCTAGTCCCTTTAGTCACGTGTTGTTTTGAATTAATTTTGAGTCCCGCTAGAAGAACGCATCTCATTGGCTGCGAACACCTGAGTTAGAATTTATTCTGCGGTTTCATAAAAATCTATGCTTTTGTTGAATTATGAATACTTCTCCATTTGTTAAATATGGAGTTTTTAATTAATTTCTCAACTAATTATTACAAATTTAAAATTCTGAAGCTTAGATACACCGTAAGAGGCCTTTGATTTTCCTAGCAACAATTTTGAGCTTCGTACGTGCTGTAGATTTTGCTAGCCATCGCATACACACAGAGCAATTTGTTCTTTTATTAGTATAGATTTGATGATGTAAAAAAATATGCAATGTTTAGAAATGATGTAAGAGTAATAACAGCAGAAGCCACAGCACAGGCCATTATATGTTTCTAAAAATAACTACTTTTTTTGGCAGCCTTTTGAAATATTGAAATAGATGAACTTCAAACATAACATAGAAATATGGGTGGTGCCTTAATCCTTATAAAGATAAAATCCCTGCATCTTTGCAAGCAGCCGGTCAGAGGAGTAATGATGCAAAAATGGCAGCCGCAAATTCTTCTTTTAATTTGTTGGCATATTAAATTTGGCGAAAGAACGTGAATCATTAGAAATCCGTCCATAAGGACAAATGATAGTTTTGAATTTAATGAGAACCTTCACAATTTAGAATGACTAGAGCTCAGCCAAAAATTACATTGCTCAAAAAATTTCAATAATACCATGCGAGGGGAAATCGAAACAAAAAAATACAAGGAAACTGTCGTTTAGCTCGTTATGGTTCTCACAGAAATAACTGCATAAAGAAAAAAATATAACGAAGGTTAAGAAGCAAAGTTAGCTCGGCAGCTGGGATATTTCTTTTATTCTTTTTTTATTTTTTTTATCTGAGATCACTGATTGAATTCATGTGACAACTGAAGATAAGAGTTTGACATTTAACCGTAGAAATGTCTAGTTACCTTGTTATTTCTTTATAATAGGAAAAATTGGGTTTAAATAAAATTTGGTAAAAATTTTTATCAATGAATGCGAGAAAGAGATATTTAAAAAACTAAAAACAGCTAATTTAAAACTATATGTGATTTTCAAATCGCAGAATCTTTCAAGACCTCTGTTTTATTAAAGGAAGCTCTCATCATTGTTATTCAGGCATGATGAGCAAAGCAAAATTAAACTACTTCGTTTTCATTCCAGTACTTACAGTGATTTTTCTCAACCCAAAACTGAAATCTAAACTCAATTTCAAATCGAGAACTTAACAGATGAAACAATTGTACATCATTTACTCATTTTACAATGCTGATAAAGCATAAAAGCGTGTTTAATTAAATACTAAACGTCTTGTCCCATCTGGTGTGCTTCAAGAGTTTGGCAAAACTCCAGTGAGAGTTTAATTTTTAACAAGCTTTATTTAATTTAGAAATTAACAATTAATTTTCTGTTGAGTAAAGTTTCGTGGAAAAATAAGTTTGCGTCAGTTAAAATGGGAAAGGGAAAGAAGCAGAGCACTAACGTGTGTTTAAATTCTAGTTTCTATTTTCAGAATTTTTCAAATAAATTGTAAACGATTCGGAATAAGTTTAGGCGAGACAAAGTAATATTTAACGTAATAGAATAATAAATAGCATTTTAAAGATAATTAATCAAAATGGGATAGTGCTACTATTAACCTCTTGACCGCCAGGACGTACGCTACGTAGGTCCTCTCATTTTAGTAATCATCCTCTATGATGTGCACCCCTTACGACGTTCATTACACATAGACCGTGAGCCGGCAGCACAGATAATCACCTCATCGAGTACACGGCTGAAATTCCAAAATTGGTTAAAACTTGATACGCATATTAAAACGCAATCGGTCTGCCAAGTCATATCTTGGTGGAAAACATCTGAAAACCCAATTTTAGCGGTTGAATTGTACGTTTACTATTGCGTTTTCCTGCTCCCAGTCCTCCATATTTTCATACTTTTATGTGCAGGAAAACACAATGGTAAACCTACGAGTCGACTGCTAAAATCAGTTTTTCAGGTGTTTTTCACCAAGATATGACTCTGCAGACCGATTGCGTTTTAATATGCCTATCGAGTTTTAACTAATTCTGTAATTTCAGCCGTGAACACGATGAGGTGATTGTATGTGCTGCCAGCTCCCGGTCTAACAGTAATGGACCCAATAATATATACCTAGTAATAATAATATTTGAACCGGATTTGTCTGCGATATACAACTGATAGAACAGACCGCTGTTCGAAAGTGAGTTTTATGACACAAACGTTTTACAACGCATAGCCTGGTATATAGCCTTTACCGGCGAAAATTAAGCCTGTTTGTCAAGGGGTTAGTGTGAGGAATAAAATCTGACAGATTAATAAAAAAAAAAAATAGAAGTACGAGTATTGATCAGTATTGGCGATGACTTATCAAGGTTTTATTGATGAAAAAGAGATAGAGTGTCAAAAGTGTAGGTAACAGGATGGACTAGACATGATGAAAAAATAATACCACACTTTAATTAAAACTTTTAAAATTAAATTATTTAAAAAGTAGAAAACACATCTTGGCGCAGACAACATTTGAATGTACACAAACTCTAGCATCGATTTAAAGAAAAAAAAAACGGAGAAGAATTGTTTTAATTTTTCCCAATAATCGTCTGCGGATGAAAACGATAAGAAAAAATAAAAAGATTGTCTTTCGCTTTGCCACAAAATTAAAGACATATTCGAAAATTAAAAGTACTTCTCATTCTTTATGCTTTTGATAAACAGCATTGGATTATAACTTAACCTATATTAGTAAAACAGCAAAACTAAATGTATATTAATAAAAGAAAAGAGTTTGTCCGTGTATCTGCGATGGCTAGCAAAATCTACCGCACATATTTAGATGCGGATAGTTCAAGACAGGTCCTAATGTACCTGAAGCTCTGATTTTCTATTTTATGCTAATTTACCGAGATATTAATTTAAACCATAATAAACATTGCAAAATGGTCCACGTTCGCCCTTCCAAGGCTTTTCGTCAGTGTTCCGAAGATAGCGTAGTGTAGATTCTCCGATCGTTAAAAATAGCTCACATTTGTTTCTCTTTATTAGAAGCCCCATCGGTTTTTGATGACAAAATACGAAAAAACTAACAATATTCACTTCATTATCCTACTTTCTTCTTTCTAACGGTGAAATCCCTTTTCCCTGTAACACTGGGCAGTGAGGGTGATATAGTAGACTCGCGATTTAATGACCTTCACGGGACCTCGGCAAATAGGACGTTATATCGAATGGTCGTTAAATCAAATGTTGCTAATATTGGTTGGTTTCAATGCACCTCAAAAATACCTAGCATTCTAATGTAGTAAAAACTACTGATTTACACGATTAAAAAATTTTTTTGTAGTATTTAGTCTAAGTTTTTATATTTAAAAATTGGTTAAAAATTATTGAATAATTTTATAAGAATTTAAACATTTTACAAAATAAACTAGTATGTTGTGGCCATCACAAAACTTTCTTCTATATAAATCACGTCAATTAAATCATTTAAATAGTACAAGAAATAACAACGATTTAGCACCAATTCATATCAAAGTATATCTGAATTTGAAGTTGGATGAAAATTCGCGCATTAGTTCTTGAGATAGAGCAATAGCGGAAATTCTGAAAAAAATGTAGCATAGCAGCGCCACCTGTTGAGCGATTTACACCAAAAGTAAACAGCACTAAACGATATCAAGGTATACCTGAATCTGAAGTTTGTTCAAAATCCAAGCATTAGTTCTTGAGATAAAGCTATTGCGGAAATCGCAAAAAATACAGCATAGCAGCGCCACCTGTTGAGCGATTTACACCAAAAATTAAACAGCACTAATTTATACATCAATTCATGTCAAGGACTAACTAAATTTGAAGTTTGATGAAAATCCGTGCAATAGTTCTTGAGATATACCTCTTGTGGAAATCGTGAAAAATGCAGCACAGCAGTGACCCCTGTTGGGCGATTTGCACCAAAAATTAAGAAGCACTAATTTATATCAGGGACTAACTGAATCTGAAGTTTGATGAAAATTCGTGCATTTTTTCTTGAGTTAGAGCTACTGCGATAATCATGAACAATGCAGCATACCAGCGCCACCTGTTGGGCGATTTTCACAAAAAAGTAATCAGCACCAAACTATATCCTGGACTAACTTAATCTGAAGTTTTATGAAAATCCGTGGAGTAGTTCTTGAGATACAGCTATTGCAGAAATCGTTAAAAATGCCGCATAGCAGCGCCACCTGTTGGGCGATTTTCACCAAAAACTAATCAGTTCCAGTTTATATCAAGGTCTAACTAAATATGCAGTTTTGTGAAATTTCGTCCATTAGTTCTTGAGATAGAGCGCCCACAAAATTTATGTCACATACAGACAGACAGACGGACAGACAGACAGACGGACAGACAGACAGACAGACAGACTCACAGACAGACATTTTGTAAAAACATGTTTTTTGGAATCACTGACTCATAAAACGTGTAAATCCGTCGAAAACTGGAATTCGAAAATTTTCATGAAACCAATACTTTCTTCTTGTAAAGATAGAAGAAAGTAAAAATGGCTTAGACTAGTTAATTGACATTTTTTGAATAATCATGTTACACTTTTTACTTTCTTCTATCTTGACAAGAAGAAAGTATTGGTTTCATGAAAATTTTCGAATTCCAGTTTTCGACGGATTTATACGTTTTATGGGTCAGAGATTCCAAAAAACATGTTTTTACAAAATGTCTGTCTGTGAGTCTGTCTGTCTGTCTGTCTGTCCGTCCGTCTGTCTGTCTGTATGTGACACAAATTTTGTGGGCGCTCTATCTCAAGAACTAATGCACGGAATTTAATAAAAATTTATATTCAGGTAGTCCCTGATATAGATTGGTGCTGATTAGTTTTTGGTGTAAATCGCACTGCAGGTGGCACTGCTATGTAGCATTTTTCAGGATTTCCGCAAAAGCTCTATCTCAAGAACTAATGCACGGATTTTTATAAAACTTCAGATTCCGTTAATCCTTGATATGAATTGGTGCTGGTAACGTTTTGGTGTAAATCGCCCAACAGATGGCGCTGCTATGCTGCATTTTGAAGCATTTACACGATTTTCTTAATAGCTCAATCTCAAGAAATAATGCACGCATTTTCATCAAACTTCAGATTCAGTTAGTGCTTGACATGAATTGACGTTTTGCTCCTTGTGGTGTAAATCGCTCAACAGGTGGCGCTGCTATGCTGCATTTTTTGAGATTTCCGCAATAGCTCTTTCTCAAGAACTAATACTTGGGTTTTCAACAAACTTCAGATTCAGGTATACCTGGATATGAATTAGTGCTGTTCATGTTTTGGTGTAAATCGCTCAACAGGTGGCGCTGCTATGCAGCATTTTTCACGATTTCCACAATAGCTCAATGTCCAGAACTAATGCACGGATTTTCATCAAACTTCAGATTCAGTTAGTCCTTGACATGAAATGATGTTTTGTACCTTTTCGTGTAAATCGCTCAACAGGTGGCGCTGCTGTGCTGCATTTTTTGTGATTTCCACAATAGCTCTAGCCCCAGAACTAATGCACCGATTTTCATCAAACTTCAGATTCCGGTATACCTTAATATGAATTAGTGCTGTTTGTGTTTTGGTGCAAATCGCTCAACAGGTGGCGCTGCTATGCTCAATTTTTCAGAATTTCCCCTACAGCTCTATCTCAATAACTAATGCATGAATTTTCATCAAACTTCGAATTCAGGGATACGAATTGGTTCTAAATTGATGTAATTTCTTATACTATTTAAATGATTTAATTGACGTGATTTATATAGAAGAAAGTTTTGTGATGGCCACAACATACTAGTTTTGCTTTAAATGGCGGGTGGAAACTTCCAGAATACTGCTTTTAAAGTCATTGATCATCTAAAAATAATCGTTAGAATTTCCTTCCCTTCCAAAAATGTTTCAGACAACTTGATGACATCTTCTGCTATTTTTATTCAGGAGGTATATATGAAACATTGTCAATTTCCTCGTCGGAAAAATTGTTTGGAATGTTCAATCAGGATTGAGAAGGCTGCAGATTAAATCGTTTTTGAAAATGTTTTCCCAATTTTAAACTTACCGTCAACGGCAACATAATCTTCAATTGTGAGATTTTCCGGCCAAACAACATGTTTTCGTAATGCTTGTATATTAGATGATTGGAATCTTCAGTTTCGGTGTTCTGTTTTTTGAACTCGTGGGCAGCAGGTACAAGTTCCCAAGCTTGGTTCTCTAAATATCCGGCGGGATGGAAGAAAAACTCTGTCCTGAGAAACCGCTTGCCAAGCATCATTTGCTATATGAATAGCCACTATGAATTCGTTTTATGAATTATGTTTACTTCTAAATTGATTAGAATACCATTGACTAGTTTCTTCGATGCATTTTTTGAAACATTGTATAACACCTTGATCCGTACACTATAAAACGTATGTAACATTTGGGGAAAGAAAGGTGATTTTTACTGGTTTTAGATTTTTAATTGCTGGAGTATGTGAAATGAAGTTCTCGAAGGTCGCTAAATCAAGATTCGGATTATTTACGGGTCTTTAAAACAAGCGAGGGAAAACATTGTAAGTATTGAAAAATGGTCGGGACCTCATCTAACCTCATCCATAATCTTCAATTGTGAGATTTTCCGGCCAAACAACATGTTTTCGTAATGCTTGTATATTAGATGATTGGAATCTTCAGTTTCGGTGTTCTGTTTTTTGAACTCGTGGGCAGCAGGTACAAGTTCCCAAGCTTGGTTCTCTAAATATCCGGCGGGATGGAAGAAAAACAGTGTCCTGAGAAAGCGCTTGCCAAGCATCATTTGCTATATGAATAGCCACTATGAATTCGTTTTATGAATTATGTTTACTTCTAAATTGATTAGAATACCATTGACTAGTTTCTTCGATGCATTTTTTGAAATATTGTATAACACCTTGATCCGTACACTATAAAACGTATGTAACATTTGGGTAAAGAAAGGTGATTTTTACTGGTTTTAGATTTTTAATTGCTGGAGTATGTGAAATGAAGTTCTCGAAGGTCGCTAAATCAAGATTCGGATTATTTACGGGTCTTTCAAACAAGCGAGGGAAAACATTGTAAGTATTGAAAAATGGTCGGGACCTCATCTAACCTCATCCATAATCTTCAATTGTGAGATTTTCCGGCCAAACAACATGTTTTCGTAATGCTTGTATATTAGATGATTGGAATCTTCAGTTTCGGTGTTCTGTTTTTTGAACTCGTGGGCAGCAGGTACAAGTTCCCAAGCTTGGTTCTCTAAATATCCGGCGGGATGGAAGAAAAACAGTGTCCTGAGAAAGCGCTTGCCAAGCATCATTTGCTATATGAATAGCCACTATGAATTCGTTTTATGAATTATGTTTACTTCTAAATTGATTAGAATACCATTGACTAGTTTCTTCGATGCATTTTTTGAAACATTGTATAACACCTTGATCCGTACACTATAAAACGTATGTAACATTTGGGGAAAGAAAGGTGATTTTTACTGGTTTTAGATTTTTAATTGCTGGAGTATGTGAAATGAAGTTCTCGAAGGTCGCTAAATCAAGATTCGGATTATTTACGGGTCTTTAAAACAAGCGAGGGAAAACATTGTAAGTATTGAAAAATGGTCGGGACCTCATCTAACCTCATCCATAATCTTCAATTGTGAGATTTTCCGGCCAAACAACATGTTTTCGTAATGCTTGTATATTAGATGATTGGAATCTTCAGTTTCGGTGTTCTGTTTTTTGAACTCGTGGGCAGCAGGTACAAGTTCCCAAGCTTGGTTCTCTAAATATCCGGCGGGATGGAAGAAAAACAGTGTCCTGAGAAAGCGCTTGCCAAGCATCATTTGCTATATGAATAGCCACTATGAATTCGTTTTATGAATTATGTTTACTTCTAAATTGATTAGAATACCATTGACTAGTTTCTTCGATGCATTTTTTGAAACATTGTATAACACCTTGATCCGTACACTATAAAACGTATGTAACATTTGGGGAAAGAAAGGTGATTTTTACTGGTTTTAGATTTTTAATTGCTGGAGTATGTGAAATGAAGTTCTCGAAGGTCGCTAAATCAAGATTCGGATTATTTACGGGTCTTTAAAACAAGCGAGGGAAAACATTGTAAGTATTGAAAAATGGTCGGGACCTCATCTAACCTCATCCATAATCTTCAATTGTGAGATTTTCCGGCCAAACAACATGTTTTCGTAATGCTTGTATATTAGATGATTGGAATCTTCAGTTTCGGTGTTCTGTTTTTTGAACTCGTGGGCAGCAGGTACAAGTTCCCAAGCTTGGTTCTCTAAATATCCGGCGGGATGGAAGAAAAACAGTGTCCTGAGAAAGCGCTTGCCAAGCATCATTTGCTATATGAATAGCCACTATGAATTCGTTTTATGAATTATTTTTACTTCTAAATTGATTAGAATACCATTGACTAGTTTCTTCGATGCATTTTTTGAAACATTGTATAACACCTTGATCCGTACACTATAAAACGTATGTAACATTTGGGGAAAGAAAGGTGATTTTTACTGGTTTTAGATTTTTAATTGCTGGAGTATGTGAAATGAAGTTCTCGAAGGTCGCTAAATCAAGATTCGGATTATTTACGGGTCTTTAAAACAAGCGAGGGAAAACATTGTAAGTATTGAAAAATGGTCGGGACCTCATCTAACCTCATCCATAATCTTCAATTGTGAGATTTTCCGGCCAAACAACATGTTTTCGTAATGCTTGTATATTAGATGATTGGAATCTTCAGTTTCGGTGTTCTGTTTTTTGAACTCGTGGGCAGCAGGTACAAGTTCCCAAGCTTGGTTCTCTAAATATCCGGCGGGATGGAAGAAAAACAGTGTCCTGAGAAAGCGCTTGCCAAGCATCATTTGCTATATGAATAGCCACTATGAATTCGTTTTATGAATTATGTTTACTTCTAAATTGATTAGAATACCATTGACTAGTTTCTTTGATGCATTTTTTGAAACATTGTATAACACCTTGATCCGTACACTATAAAACGTATGTAACATTTGGGGAAAGAAAGGTGATTTTTACTGGTTTTAGATTTTTAATTGCTGGAGTATGTGAAATGAAGTTCTCGAAGGTCGCTAAATCAAGATTCGGATTATTTACGGGTCTTTAAAACAAGCGAGGGAAAACATTGTAAGTATTGAAAAATGGTCGGGACCTCATCTAACCTCATCCATAATCTTCAATTGTGAGATTTTCCGGCCAAACAACATGTTTTCGTAATGCTTGTATATTAGATGATTGGAATCTTCAGTTTCGGTGTTCTGTTTTTTGAACTCGTGGGCAGCAGGTACAAGTTCCCAAGCTTGGTTCTCTAAATATCCGGCGGGATGGAAGAAAAACAGTGTCCTGAGAAAGCGCTTGCCAAGCATCATTTGCTATATGAATAGCCACTATGAATTCGTTTTATGAATTATGTTTACTTCTAAATTGATTAGAATACCATTGACTAGTTTCTTCGATGCATTTTTTGAAATATTGTATAACACCTTGATCCGTACACTATAAAACGTATGTAACATTTGGGTAAAGAAAGGTGATTTTTACTGGTTTTAGATTTTTAATTGCTGGAGTATGTGAAATGAAGTTCTCGAAGGTCGCTAAATCAAGATTCGGATTATTTACGGGTCTTTAAAACAAGCGAGGGAAAACATTGTAAGTATTGAAAAATGGTCGGGACCTCATCTAACCTCATCCATAATCTTCAATTGTGAGATTTTCCGGCCAAACAACATGTTTTCGTAATGCTTGTATATTAGATGATTGGAATCTTCAGTTTCGGTGTTCTGTTTTTTGAACTCGTGGGCAGCAGGTACAAGTTCCCAAGCTTGGTTCTCTAAATATCCGGCGGGATGGAAGAAAAACAGTGTCCTGAGAAAGCGCTTGCCAAGCATCATTTGCTATATGAATAGCCACTATGAATTCGTTTTATGAATTATGTTTACTTCTAAATTGATTAGAATACCATTGACTAGTTTCTTCGATGCATTTTTTGAAACATTGTATAACACCTTGATCCGTACACTATAAAACGTATGTAACATTTGGGGAAAGAAAGGTGATTTTTACTGGTTTTAGATTTTTAATTGCTGGAGTATGTGAAATGAAGTTCTCGAAGGTCGCTAAATCAAGATTCGGATTATTTACGGGTCTTTAAAACAAGCGAGGGAAAACATTGTAAGTATTGAAAAATGGTCGGGACCTCATCTAACCTCATCCATGTTTGCTAAATCGTGAGGGGTCGCTAAATCGGGGGTCGTAAAATCGCGAGTCTACTGTATTAGATTCTGTTCATGAAAGCATCAAACACTTCAGCACTTGAGGCATCGCGGTGCCGCCTGAGGAAGCTGGAATTAAGACATTATGCAGCGCCACTTGATGAAGGAGCAGGTCGTAGCCTAGGCAACTAGTGAGTTGAGTTGGAAATGTCATGGAAAAATATGTGAATATTTTTAAGCTTTGTTATTAGCGTTGGGCAGAAAGACCTAGGTTAAGGAATTTGCGAAGGACTTGGGAATCGATTTTTCTCAATGGACGTAGAAAGATCTCTAAGAGAAGGACTGCCCCCCCGTGTAGGGCTTTCTTAGAAACTCGCCTGTGTTTACGAAAGGTTCTAAGAAAACAACTGAAAACTCCGTACGGTTAGGCCGACGAGTGCAACATTGTTTCATACTCAGTACCTCTTGCCTAACAGCTTTGAAACCAGAACCTGTCAGACATTGGTGAGTCGTAATTAAAGAGAAAAGACACTAAAATAACCAAATTGTAAAGTTTCTCGCATATTTTGCTCCTTTAAAATCTGTAATAAATATTTGTTCTTATATTTTTAGTTTACTAGATTCAGTTTTTTTTTCCCTAAAGTATTTTTCAATCCAATTAATTCTAGAATTATTTATTAATTTCCAGTATTTTTAAGATTAAGAAATGCATGTATCAACAGCTTGAAGTAACTTAACTCATCGTAAAATTATTAAAATTAAGCTTTTACATTTTTAATAAATTATATACTACATCTGGGACAACATTAGCCTTATGATTCTTTTGTCATGCGAAAACGTTTTCTTTTATGTTTGCCAATGTTCATTCGTTTATATAATCTGCCTTCTAGAGAAAGCGAAATGTCAATAATCTTTAAATAGTATTGATTTTGTGAACGGGATACAAAAATACTTTACATTTTTAATTTACTTTGGATATTATACATATAATCGGACTTCAAAGAAAAATAAACTCGATAATCTGGCAGCTTTATTGACATTAAAACTATAGCCTGGAGGTAATTAAATATTTGACTTCAGTTTTATGCACATTAAGATAAAAGTGTTGAGTTTGAAAACAATTATCGTGTTTAATTTTCGTGTAAAGTCTTGTGCAAAGCTATAAAAGGAAATATATTTTGAAAGCTTTTCACTCATTTAATTTTATAGGATACTGTCATTAATCATTAGTGTCACGCACAATATATTTGAATATTTTGATTGAATTGAATATTCAAAGTTTATTATAATTTCTCTGCGTTTCCTGTAGCGCTTAAAAACTTAATCTATACTAATATTATAAAGAAGTAACGTTCGGTTGTTTGTTTGTTTATTTGTTTGTAGGCAGTAACCTCTGGAACAACCGAACCGATTTCAAAAATATTGGTGGAAAAACGCTGGTGGCCATCTCTGCTCTAACAAAGGTTATGCTATCTATTGGTACAAAAACCTCCAAGAGGGTTCGCGATCAAAAATATTCTAAAATTGCGATTTCTCTTATACTGTTGGGGCTAGAAATTTGAAATTTGGTATGATGGTTACTTTTCAGATGGAAATACTTGTTATGAACGATTTCTAAAAAATTTGAAATTTAAAAGACTGAAATGAGTGGAAAACGTTCTGAATGAAGATTTGTTAGGGCTTGAAATTTAAATTGTGTCATGGCCGTTACTTAGACACGTAAATGATGGACCAGATGTGTTTTCTAAAAAATGTTCTAAAATTATGATATTTTTTTATGCAGTTAGTATACAAGCCTGAAATTTGGCATGGAAATTATTTTTAAAATGCTCTCTGAGAACGGTTTTTTAAAAATTCGAAATGTAAAAGGTTTAAATGAGCGTAAAACGTTCTATATTAGAATTTAGAAGGAATTGTTTAGAAATAGAAACTTAAAATCTGGCATGACTGTTACTTTAGAGACGCAAATGATCAACATGAAGAATTTTCTAGAAATTCGAAATTTAAAAAGGGTCTGAGGCAAAAATAGCCCTAAAATTGTGATTCATATTACATTATTGGCAGAGTTGAGCAAATTTGTAATTGCAATTATCTGCAATGTAATTACATTTTAATTGCATGCAATTAATCATAGTTAAAAATGCATGCCGTAAACAATTCTTCCAGCACTGTAGCCGGAACCGCCCCTATTCCCATTATTTGACGAAAGTTCTACATTCGAATGTGTGTAATTATAATCAATAACATGCAATTAACTTGTAATTTCATTGCGGATAATTTGGATTACAAATTTACCCAACTCTGATTATTGGTGCTAGAAATTCGAAATTTAGACATTTTAATTCTCTATAGATATGAGTTATTCTGTCTCGAGTAAGAGACGAAATTTTTTAATTATTTCTCACTAAAACACTGTTTCTGTAGATAATATTAATGGTACCGAATTTCATAAGAATAACTAGTAATAACTTAAAGTTGTATTTTAACCTTTGCAGAGAATAATGTGACAAACACATGGTTGAATGTAACTCAGTTCCTACATTATCGCCAAGAAATCAACAATAAACGCGCCACAATTAGAAGCTGAAATTGAAGCTTTGCTTTTGCTAACTACAGACATTACACATGAAGTGAGTATTCTGTCTGTTATTACATAGTTTAGAATGGCGGTGTGGAAATTAGGGCATTATATGATTGTGTGTGTATGATGAATAATGCCGAAACCTGTGAGACTTTTAACAAGAGCAAATAATTGGCGCGCGTCTGCTGGAAACGTCGGTCGCCGTATATGCTAAGGAATTATGTATTTTTCGAGATACAGTGTCCAAAGTCATTATGAAATGTCGAGTGGACGAAAGAAACCACCTCAGCGAAATATAAAAGTGGGTGAAAATCTAACTCAACAAAAGAGACCGTCAATGTTGAAGCTCATTGTGGCACTGAAAAAGACTACCCTAGCCAACAACCAAAGAGCTAATCAGCATCAGAACGATATACCGTATTTACGATAGACTTCCGCATCGTGTTGGGTAACACAATTTTATTACTCATCCCGACATGGCAGACGGTTCGAATTGAATCCGGTTGTCAGTAAGTTTTTCATTGCGGGTCAGTTTCTGGTTAAATTTTGTATTTGCAGTTAGAATGGTTCGGTTTAAAACAATTTTGCAAAAGAAAGTTCAGAATAAAAAGAATATATTTGAATATAAATGACTCTTCATTTGCTAATTTTTCAACATAAAAGATGAATTGATATTAGAAGTATGATTATGGACTATTTTTCTATAATTAACTTAAATTTTTGATAAATGACGGCAAAAACTTTTGCCTGATTCGGGGTCAACAAAATGTGTTTTGTCGTGTTCGAGTCAATTTGCGAATTCACTTTAAATAGAATTTGCGAGCTCTGGTAGGGTATAACCGGGCCGCACAGAATTTAAAATTCCGATAATAGTTAAAAGATAACCGTATAAGAATTAAATTTACAGTAGAGTAGCCATTCCTAATCCCCTCCTTAATTATGTCAAAGGAAAACATCCGCTATAGTAATACTTCGAGCATAAGTCGTGATCGAACAATTCATAGCACCAGTTATTTAAGTGATCTAGTCAGACTACCATCATTCACACCGTTCCCCACAACTGGATGTACGTACACCTGGAGAACAACACGATAAGCATATGAACCGGTCAACATTCTGCCAATTTTCAAACACGGAGGTAGATGTGTGGCGATTTAGGCAGCACCTTCGTTGTTTTTAGCAGACCTTGTAATCCTTCAGAATAGCAGAATGACTTTAACGACCTTTTTGTCACCACATTTATCCAATGCTCCAAACTTAGTTTTCAGCAAGGGATCGCACCTTTCAGGATAATCATACATTTCACAGCGCTAGTAGATATCTATTACCTATCCAATTGTGATTTGAGAAGTAAAGCGGAGAAATCTGATAGAACATTCTAGTTCTGCAATATCATTGAACCATTATTGCATGTTTTGGAGAATGAGCTCGAAACTGATCCTTCACTAAAATTTGTACTGGACGTTTCACAAAATTACCACGAGATAAGTGAAATAAAGCGTTAGTTGCCATTCAGTCATTTATATAATTCATTTCCTAGATTAACTGAGGCCAAATTATATGCTAATGTTGGCCTTATGCCGTATTGAAAAAATATTTGTTTTATTACTTTTTGTTTTATTATTTTATTCTGTCTTGCACACCAACAAAATGCGCTTTCAATAACTTATTTTATTATCATTAACTCTTTGATTACGGGCTGGGACTTGCGACTATTTCTATATGCAATTGCACAACAATTTATTAACATTTTCTTTGTGGTAAATTTTTCTAGTATACAGATATAGCAGAGATTAGTTTCAAAAAGTAGTATGAGTAGAGTAAAAAAAATTCCAGTGGGAAGTATGTGTCCGAACCCGTAATAAAAAGATTAAACAAAATGTTTAATGAATTACTCAACGCACATAACCTTTGAGTTTGTCGAAACGATCAAAAGCATTGCCTTTTTCAAAGTACCAAAATACAAATAATATGCAATTAAGATATTTTTCCCGTTTCTGCCTGAAGTATATACTCTTAACTATATTATCCAGAGAAATAAATGTTGTATATACAAAATCTATATTTAAATTTAAAACTTAAATATTCATCTCACTAACGCGTGAGTTGAAATCATCAAATGCTGCGCGCATGGTAAAACTTTAAATTATGCATATAGAAAACAATTTTTGAACAAAATAGAGTCAAAACACACCTTCTTTTAAATTAAAACCAAAATATATACAAAAAGTTTTGTTTAAAATTTAATTTTAGTACAAAAAAAAATTTTTTTTTTCGAGTTTTTTAATTGTAAAAAATTAAATAGCCAATGAATGTGATTTTTTTTTGTTTTAGCATGTAGAGTATAGAGAAACACATATTTGGTTAATTTTTTAAAGCTATAGCTTACATAGATTGGAAGTAACAGTGTGCACAAATTCCAAATTTAAAAATGTGAGAAACGCGTTTTATAGTTTCAATATCTAGGGATCTTCAATTGTACTCACCGCCTATAAATGATTCTAACTCAAGAAACAACGCAGGTTTTGAATGGTTTTTTTTTTCATATTGTTCAGAAATTTAAAAAAAATTCGTAATAAAACAACTGATTTTTTGAAAGTTTAAAGGTCCTGTGCCCCTTTAATCATTATAAAACTTTTTATCATTTCTTTCTCTATTGTATATATCTCTATTGTATATATATATATATATATGTACCGTTTTCCAATTTTTATTTTTTTTACAAATTAAAACAGGGAATTTATTATTTCATCTATTTTCATATAATTGGAATTTTTTAGATATAATTTGTGAAAAGATCAAACACAGTCAGAATTTAGAAGGGTATACAAACACGAAATTCCTTTTCAGAGTTTTTCTCCTCCTATACAAATCTACATATTTAAAAATCTACAGCAAAATATGCTGTCCAGTCATTCAACCGGTTTTATAGAAAATGGTTACATAACCATACTGGACGGTTTACTGCAGATTTTTAGGTAGATTTCCTATGAAATGTACTCATTACATTCTCCCCTATGTTGGAATTTCGGTAAAATTTTTCCAGATCTACACCGATCATGACCCCTAGAACCCAAAACAACCTTCAGTAAAAAAATCCCCGCGGCTCGGCCTACAGGTGCCGATAGATTTCGAAGTTAAGTACTAATTTCACGAACAAAACTAAATAATGATTAGAAACAAACCCATTTTAACAATTTTATCTGTCCGTTTTTGACGAGTTTTTAATATTATATTTATATAAGAACTGGGTTTTTCAGAACCATGTTAAGCCAGTATTCAAAAAATATTTTTCCATGCTCAACAACTGGAAATTTTCTGACACATTTTCAGATCCATTTATATAAGGAAAAACAGGAAACTTCCTGACGTAATATTTTAAGAGATTTATAAGCGACCTATGTTTTTATTTTTCGTTCAATTAATTAGAACTTCATTTATAAACAATTATTTTCTGAGTAGGACAATATTTTACGTTTCTAACACGAGAGAAAATCGGTTCAAAAGGCCCACTTTGACATCATTTTTTGAAATATGTTCTACCTCTATCAAAACATGAACCATTGCGGCACATTATATAGTTTCTGAATAAGAGAACCTACCAATTGGATGCGTTTGAAAGCAAAAATGAATTTAAAAATGAGTCAGAAAATAAACAGTTTGGAATTTAGTAATACGATATTTTCTTTTTCAACCTCTATGAAATTTTAATTTGTTTTTGTTGTAAGAATTAGCCCTATCAAAAACTTGTCAATATAAGAGTTGTAGATAATATTCAGAAGATGTATAATATATTTAAGCGGATTGGATATCTTGTGAATTGAAGAAATTATGGATTTTTTTCTTCTTCAACCCCTCCCTTTTTTATTTTCGTTTTTAATTTTTTTTTCTGTAAGAATTTGTCTTATCAAAAACTTATCAATTTAAAAGTTGTAGATAATATTAAGGCAATTCATAATAAATTTAATTGGATTTGATATCTTAAGAATTGACAAAGTTATGAATTTTTTTCTCCGCAAAACACCTATTTTTTCGCCCCTTGAGCCCATTTTTAATTTTATCAAAAATCTGTCATACACAAATTTTTGGCCTTTTTTTTTAGAAGTAATAAAAACTTTAAACTGAGTCAATATGTATTATAATTCAGAAGTTATGGGGGTTTTCCGTTTTCCACAAAACTCCTCATTTCCCCTCCCTAGGTCCGATTTTGCCCATTAACGAACTTGACCAAGATTTTATGCTCTTGATTTTATGTATCAGTTTGGAAAAGATTTATGCAGAATTGTAGAAGTTATCGTGTCCATAAAAATTATATAGGTAGATAGTTATATATATATATATATATATATATATATATATAACTTTTTTATGGACATGATAACTTCCATAATTCTGCTCAAATATTTTCCAAACTGATACATAAAATCAAAGGGTGTAAAATCTATGTCAAGTTCGTTAATGGACAAAATCGGACCAAGGAGGTGGAGATAGGGAGGGGTTTTGTGAAAAAAGAAAAAAACCCATATTTTCTTAATTATATTACATATCAACTCAGTTTAAAGTTTTTATTACTTCTAAAAAACGGGCCAAAAATTTGTGTATGACAGATTTTTGATAAAATTAAAAAGGAACTCAAGGAGCGAAAAAAATAAGGTTTTAGGTAGAAAAAAATTCATAACTTCGTCAATTCTCAAGGTATCAAATCCAATTAAATTTATATTATGAATTGCCTTACTATTATCTACAACTTTTACAGTGACAAGTTTTTGACAAATTCTTACAGAAAAAAAAAATAATAAACGAAAATAAAAGAGGGGGGGGGAGGGGGTTGAAGAAAAAAAATCCATAATTTCGTCGATTCACAAGATATCCAATCCGCCTAAATTTATTATACATCTTCTGAATATTACCTACAACTCTTATATTGACAAGCTTTTGATAGGGCCAATTCTTACAGCAAAAACAAATTAAAAATACATAGAGGTTGAAGAAAAAAATATCGTATTACTGGAATCCAAACTGTTTATTTCTGACTCATTTTTAAATTCATTTTTGCTTTCAAACGTATCCAGTCGGTAGGTTCTCTTATCCAGAAATGTACCGTAAAAGTCGATTTTTTCATACAGGCAGAATATATTTAAAAAAATGATGTCAAAGTGGGCATTTTGAACCGAATTTCTCGAAGCGATTATTTTGGAAACTAAAAATATTGTCATACTGAGAAAATAATTGTTTATAAATCAAGTTCTAATTAATTGAATGAAAAATTAAAACACAGGTCGCTTATTAATCTCTTAAAAATTCACGTTATCAAGTTTCATGATTTTCTTTTTAAAAATGAATCTGAAAATGTATCAGAAAATTTCGAGTTGTTGAGCATGGAAAAATATTTTTAGAATACTGCCTTAACATGGTTCTGATAAAACCAGCTCTTATATAAAAATGAAATAAACTCGTCAAAAGCGGCCAGATAAAATTGTTAAAGTGGGTTTATCTCTTATCATGATTTAATTTTTATTGGTGAAATTAGTACTTTACTTTGAAATCTACCTGCGCCTGTTGCCGAACCGGCAGGGATTTTTTTAACAGTGTAGAAAACTACCAGTATTTTATTCATGCGCTATCAGTAATTCAAATTTCAACCACCATTCAATGTATTTAATCTGCAATCTACATAGAATTAATCATTTAATAATACACCTTGTTCTAGTAAGAGCTGCTACAGATATCTTTGTTTAGTCGTGCTGAGCGAAGCAGATAATTACGAGGCAGTTGATTAGTTCCATTGCCATATGTGGGAAGACTGGCTTGAATTAATTTCAATGAAGCATTAAAGGTAAGATATAGTACATCATCATTCAGGAATAGTAATTACAAAAAGTTAAACTACTTTTTAATTAAATTATAAAAGAAAGAGAAAGTAAAATTAGTAATCATTATAATAATTTCTAGTTGCGGGAAGAATATTTATTATTATTCTAGAAATATTGCCACAAAGTTTAATGAGTTCATATTCATTTTTAAGTACATCACAACTTTCACTTATACCTATCCTTTTCATTATTATTATGTTATAAAAAACATACTTTGTCTGATTAATTTATGAAAAATAGTCAGTCGGAATAATTGTTAACCATTTACTTTTGAAGAATGAATTACAAAATAACAAGTAAAAAAAAATAGAGCATTATCAGATACTTACTTTAAAGTGGTATAGGGGAGACTGGGAAGGACTGGCTTTAGGGGTGGCTTGGCCCACCTTCAGTTTTGATATTTAAAACAAGTTCAGAATTTTTCCAATAGGTGGCAGCCAAAGTTCTTGAAATGCTGAAACAACAATCTTTGGTTCAAGAAGATAATTGAAACAAGTGTGGAAAAATCAATTATGAAGAGGTTTTAGCTTAAAAAGTGAAGTGAAGTTTAGAAACATTATGTAAGATTTTCTCAGTCAAAATATAGCATAGAAATTTAAGTAACTAGATATTAAGTAATGTAGAAACATTGAGCTTTCATTCCAGGCATAAAGATTGTACAGAAATTAGGCTAAACATAACCATGTGCTATACTTTAAAAAGTCGCTGTGTGTGTGTGTGGGGGGGGGGGGGGGCTTGACCCAGTCAATGTGGGGAGGGTTGACCAGATGACCAAAGCTCTTTAATTAAGTGGTTTCGGAAATATTTTTATACATAATTTATAAATTAGGAAATATTTTTGTACATAATGCAGGGTTAATGGTTATATTTATAAAATAATGTAAATTTATTCTGTAAAGCTACAGTAAAATGGGGTGATAGAAAGGGAATGTTTAAAACTGATTAAATGAAGATGAGAAAAACTGCTATAAAAAACAAGAAAAAATTGATAGGAACTTTTATTTCATTTAAATAGTACCCATAGTAGGTAAATAGAAAGAATGGAAAAAAAATGAAAAGGATGAAAACAGCAACCTTAAGAAATATTAGGTATTCATTCCTCTGCAAAAGAACGTAACATTGATCAAAACACTTTAGGAAGGTATGACGACAACTTTCATCAAGATGAACACAATGAGGTGAAACTAAACTAAGCGGAAGCTAGTGCTGCCAAGACGTGTGTCAAAAATGTGGGTGTTTAATTCTTCTCCTGCGCCTTGAATACTGTCTAAGTAGGTTTGTTTACACATCACATTTTTCCCAATTTTTTTTAAATAATAATTAAACCTTGTAGCATAAAGTTATTCTGCATTTTTTAAAACTAATTTCATTTCCCTTAACAAACATTTCAATGTAAAATAAAACGGGTCCATCCTTCCATATAGTGGGTCAAACCTCCCATATGTAGGGAACCTTGAGCCATTATTTTCTCATGTTTAAAATCAATCATTTTTCAGGTTTCCTATATAGTACAAGAAAATCGCAATTTCATTTTGATAACTGATTGTATAACGAATAAAATGATGCATGAAACTGTATTTAAGTTCAATAGTTAAGAAATAAAAAAAACATTTTGTAAAAAAGAGTCAACCCTTCCCAGTCTCTCCTATTTTATATACAAAGAAACGAAAATTTATCTGTACAAAATAAGAAGTATATAGTGTATATTCAATTGCATCATTTGTTTTATTTATTTTTTACTGGAATTCATTTTTTGAAATATAGATATAAACTATCAATCGCAATCCTTAAAACATGATTATCACATAAAGAACTAACAGATCTCTAATTTAGTATTAGTATCGATTTTATGTTGACTTTCAAACAATTTTAGTAAAATATTAAAACAAAACATACAAAGCAATATCTGTTAATTATTTTATTCCAAATACCGTCTCTAATCACTGGTTTATAATTATACAATTAAACATTAAAAATATACTTTATTATTATTATTTTTTTTTTTTTTTACTATAGACATTTCCTTTATAATTTTAAACAAATAATCTTAGAAAATAAAAATCTGAGTATTTTGTAGATAATACAGCATAATCAGTCCTTATTTAGCTTACATTGTCAGCCCTAAATCATCCTTGTTTTTCACAAAACTGTCAATTTTGTTTACTTATAGCTCTATTACAGTTATTAGTCCAATATAACTACTGTTTCTCTGCAGTTACGGTGACCACAATATCGGTTAATCAGAAATTTTCTTATTTTGCACAAAACTGTCAATTTTGTTTCCTATTATTTTGCTTAAATTTACTAGCATCTAGAACTACTGTTTCTCCGAATATAGTTATTTAACACGGTTTAATTAACAGCTGAAATAATTTGAAAATTAATAGTCATTCTCTTCAATTGATTCATTATCTAAACAATCATGTTTATGTATTACCTTATCTCGCCAGTTTCAATATAAGAAAATAGAAATGACAAAAGTAGCAAGGATAGGAAGCAGTCAAGACATAATCAGGTAAAAAAATGCCCTTCTCAAGGAATCATAGTTGGAAATGATACATCACTAGGATTTCTGGCTGGATATTATGAAAAGTAGAAGATTTATGAAATACTTTAAAGTTCAGAAGAAGCATTTAAAACATATATTTTACTGTATGGTTAAACATAACAATAAATTTTTTATTCCAATATTTTCATAATATGTTCAAAATATTTAAATTAACTAAAAGAATTCTAAGCATGTAGAAGATAATACACCTTAATCTACAATGTTTTCTTATTTTGTAGAAAATTATTAATATGTGGTTATTGTAAAACCTCGAATAGTACTGAAATTCTAACTATACTACCTCATACATAAAACAGTTTTATAGATCGCTAAAGGATTTTGAATATTAAGCTTTATGTTTTGTTAATTTTGTGCATTATCTAAACAATCATGATGTTAATATATCACTCTAACGGGAATTTTAAGACAAGAGAATGAAAATAATGGAGCTAAACAATGTATAAGAAACATATTCTAGAGAATAAAGAAGAATAAAAACAAAGTGGTTGAGGCTAAAGTATTCCCTTATCGAGGGATTTCGGTTTGATATGACGCAACATAGGGATTTCTCGCTTAATATTTTCAGATATAGAAGTTATCGTTTAGATTTTAAAGTTGGAGACGAAACTGGTTCACAAGGATATAGTTTTTGGAGTAGTGTTAGGCAAAATATATGTTTGAATAGACCAGTTAGTATCCGTAAAGGTTAAATAATTTAATTTTATATAAAGAAAACAATTGCTGTTTTATATAATATTTTATATGATACGGTAGCGCTGAAAATTATTTTGACAAAGATAATGATTGACTTAATTAAAAACAATAATAAAATGCAAAAATCAATCATTTATTTTATTCAGCCATATTCAATGTTTTAAAAAATTTCAGTAAATTAACTATAATTTGCTAGAACATAACATGAAACCCATGAAAAATCAGAAAAATGATAAATCAAAAATATTTTGGCATTATAATAAAAATTCATTTTAACGCAATAATTATCAAATATAGTAATGTGTCAGTAAATATTTAGTAGCATATCCTCTGGTCTTTATGACAGCCTCAAAAAGCGCGGGCAATGAGTGGACTAACTTTTGTTTTCGATCTAAAAGAATTCGGTCCCGCTCATTTTTAAGAGCTTGGCATAAAGCCTCCTTATTTGAATAATTTTTGCATCTACTCTAACGATCTACCTCTTCCCGCAGATGTTCTATAAGGTTCAAATCCAGACTTTGACTTGGCCACTGTAAAACCTCGACTCTTCTGCGCTTCATAAAGCCCCTTACGTACTTGGATTTGTGTTTCGGGCTATTATCTAGGTGAAATTACCACTTTGCAGGCATGATTGTTTAACATATGGTAGCATATGTAGTCTTTAATATATCAGCATACATGTATCGATCCATATTCCACTCAATTCGAACTATGGGTCCAACTTCGTTGCAGAAATACAACTCTAAACCATCACATTGCCGCATAATATTGTTTTGTTTTTAGTTCGTCGAATGTACATAATTCCACAAGAAGACACTAAATAAAACTTGCTTTCATCGCTCCATAAAACATTAGACCACTCTACGCTTGTCCACGATTTATGCCGTTTTGCGAATGCAAGTCTAGCCTTCCTATTCTTAGCAGATATCAAGGTCTTTTTTGGTGGTCTTCGGACATGTAAACCATCGAGGTTTAGGCGTCGTTTGACAGATAAAACGTGTATATCCATGCCGTAATATTCTTTCAATTCATTTTTATTACTACAGCTGACTTACGACAATCACTTGTAGACAGCTTTTTTATAATATGTTCAACACAGCATGTTTTTTTTTGTTTTTTTTTGTTGTTTTTTTTTTTGGACGACCACTTCGTGGCTTATTTTCGATAGATCTCCTTTTATTAAAAACTTTGTCCCATGTACACTGTTAAAAATAGCTGTTGCTTTACAGTACTTTACTGCATAATTTTACTGTAAATTACTGTATTGTAGTAAATATTACGTTTGCCCGCTAAATATCAGTCACTGACAATAATAAGCTGCTATTGACCGTAACTGATCATTTTTTCAGTATTAACCTCACTCTAACAGTCATATACGGTCAAGGGGATAATGTAACGCAGACTTTTACAGCATTTAATCGCGGATCACGGGCTAGTCTAGTAAATTACTGTTACTCGCGATCGCTAACCGTGATCTAACGGTGAATTACACTGGCACAGCGACGCGCGCATTCTAGATTCTGAGCAATCTATAAGACCACGTTTTTTAACGAGAAATTCAATAGTAGTGTTGATGGCAGCCATCTTGCCTATAAGTTTGATTGTCCGTACGTAGGTGCTAGCGGATGCTAGCTGTAACTGTGATGGATAATACTCTAATTTTAGATGATTGTCAGCCTTTCCATTTTAAAACAAGGTAAGTGGCAGGTGTTTGTGTACATATCATTTAAATATTCGCAAAAGTTTCCGTTATAATTTAAAGAAAATCATTGTACTAATTTGTAATAAAATAGGAATAATAATATAATAATACATTATTATATATTGTTAATGCATTATTATTGTATTTTTAAACTATTATTATACTACTAAATTATTATGCCGTTATATTATTATAAGTTATTATATTATTATTATGTTTTTATATTATTACTAGAGGGCTCTGCCCCCTACAAGCTATGCTCGCCATACCCCGTTCAGATACCGCAGAAACTAAAAACACGCTAATCTGATGGGTTTTAAAAATATTAGAGAAGATTGAATTATACTGAAAAAAGCTGTGCAAATCTCCCTGTAAACGGGTTTCCATTCAATTCCCTTTGATTGCAAAAATTTAAGGGCGAATCAGTTGCTGTTAAGACATCCAATGGTTGTTTTCGTTTTTGATTAAAGAGGATCAGTTAAACATTTGAAAAGAAGCTAAAATAAAATAAATTAAGCATAAGAGTCTTTGTCTCCTGGTATTTTAAAACAATCTCTATAACAATAGCCTAAGTCATGTGACGATCATCAACAGTTCCAGGCGGATCACTTCGCTTTTTATACTCTAGGTGCCATTTTGGTACTTTAATGTTAGCCAGGCACAGGTGATAAGTCGTCAAATATTATTCTATCGCCATCATTTCATCTATATTATAATAGTTCATGTCGTTAACTGCCATAAACAAATACGGTCTGATCCCTTCGCCGTTCATATGAAAGTTTGGCAAAGATGTCATATACGTCCCATATTGGAGTGATTTTTTAACGACGCCAATTTGGGGAACGCATCAACAGCAACATCCGACTTACCATATCAAGCAAAATAACGATACTTTGGCGCCAGTTATGTGCCCGTTCCGTATATGACATTGGCGTCAGAAAAAAATCGCGCCAATATGGGACTGTAAGTTTTCCGTTTTGATTAAAAAATCAAAAATTTTTTTTCGAATAAAACTACATAAAAATTGCCATGGTCGCAAAAAATTCTAGGTACTGTTACGCTAGCAGGATGCAAATCTCGCCAATAGCTTTTTTTCAACTCGCCAGTTAGCATTTTTCTTTCGAGTGGTAATATTTGGCCAGATACGCACCTCAGGTTTGGCGTGATTTTTATTTTTTTACGGAAATTTGGCGAAAACCTCGTTTTCAAATACCAGTTACATATGCATTTTTGGTATTCCTTAGATATCCCGACGACCAAAAATCTATCGCAAAACTATAAGATTAAATACCAATAATGGTTAGTCGTAAATGTCACATTCACTTGACTTCAAGCAAGTTACACGTGTTTACGTCCTCAAGTGATTTTTATTTCCACGTTTTATTCGTATATTTATTAATGTTATACTAATTTATTTGTTCGTTCGTTATTTAAAATAAAAATTATGTCAATTTGTATAATTTGGCGAGTGTTTTGGCGATTTATATAATTTGGCGAAATTGGTCGACGGAATAACTAAGTAGTACTGTATTTCTTAATTATTTTCTATTATTTTCTAAAGGAAATATAAAAAAAATAATTAATAATCATAGAACAAAATAATTTATATAATTTGTAAAAAGGCATTTAATATCAAATAAACAACAATAGCCGGGTTACCATGTCAACCTTTTCTGAAATATATATAAAAAAAAAAATCTGTTTGATTAAAATTTGAGTTGCCATCAATAGAAAAATGTATATAAAATTAGAAAAAAATTAATATTTCGAAAACTAATTCGAATTTAAAAATTCTAATACCAGTTTTGAAATCTGCGGATCAATATTGATTTTTGGTGTTAATTTCATCGCAAAATATTCCATATTTTAGAAAAAATCGCCGTGAAACATAATCAGTTGTTTAATCAGTCGATTCATACTTCCGTTTCATAAATTCGTTTCATTAGGATTTTATATATACTAGGGGATTGTACCCGGGCTTCCCGGGTAACAGAATATAGGTGAAAACATTTTTTTAAATTGAAAACTAATAATTTTTTTTTTTATGCAGTAAATATTTTAGATTGCCCACTTACATTAAAAAAGCATTTTTCATATGAAAAATACAAATTATACAATCAAATAAATTTTTGAAATTTATCAAAAGCGATATTTTCTTATTAGCCGCACATGCTAAGAGTTATTTGACCAATGTTTTGCTACTTACGGCATCCTTTTATATTTTGATAATTTCAGAGCTTATACATGTCTGTTAAATTTGTGTTTTATTTATATTATTTTACTTATTTATTCATAGGGAAGTTTTTTTTAACGGATATTAACCGTGAGAAAATTATAAACTCTTTATTTTGTTTTAGGGCAAACGGATTAATCTTTCGTAATGGAGCTCCGCGCGATATAGATAAATTAAAAAATATTTCATGCTTTAAAATTGTTTTTAAAACCATAGAAAATCAGTAAACTGAGATAAACTTTGCAACCAAATTCCATTTGAAAAAAAAAATTCTATTTGGCGATCTAAAAATTTAAATTGTGCTATTAAAAATATGTTAGATTTGTGTTTTTTTAATATTATTGTTTTATTTGTTTATAAAAGAGGTATTAATTTCATTAATTTGTCTTTCACAAATATGTTAGATTGGTGTTTTTTTAATAATATTCTTTTATTTGTTTATAAAGGAAGTATTAATTTCGTTATGCAAAAATTGAAAGAAACAAATGCTGAACAATGTTTGTTGCTTTATGTGCAAAATGTTTATTATTATTATGTATTGAAACTGGCACGTGATAAGATAAACTTTAAAAAAACCATGCTTAAAAATTATTTTAGAAAACGTAATACATCAGTCAATTAAGATACAGTTTTTAAACAAATTGCATTTGAAAGTAATTTTTTCCCTATGCGACGAAAATTGAAAATGTACGATGTTCAGAAGATTAAAAAATTGCAGTAGCGAAAATTTCAAGACCGAAATTTGATCGTGAAGTGTTGCCATTCGCAGAATGACGTCAGCGTTATGCACAGATACGTTTGTTCTTTATAATATAGATACTTAATCAGTAAAATATAATAAAGATCAGTTATTAGGATGTGGTTATCAATTTCGATCACATCTACAAATGAACAGCTTTCAGTTTAATATATATATATATATATATATATATATATATATATATTAGTAAAATTGGTTCAGCAGAAAGGTCAGGGCAGATGACTAAAAAACACACTTGTGTTTTAAATATATAGATTATATAAAATTTTGAAAAATAAAATTCAGTAAATTATGTTATTTTGATAAAATTATAGTAGAATGTTCTAAAGAATACCATTAAAATTTTATTATTCCAGAGAATTTTGGACAAAATCTTCAGGAACATGATATTATTTTAAACCTCAAATTATTAGTTTGCTTGTCTAACTCGGCGAAGCAAATCCATCAAGGCGAGAATCATCAATTTCTGTAATATAAATCGCTATTATTTGCATGCCACCTCTCTTTCATAAAGATACTCAGATATATAAAAATAAATAATTTTTGTAGAAAGATAAATAAGTTTTGAAGATATATAAAAAAAAATAATTTTTGCAGAAAGATAAATAATTTTTGTAAAATAATTGCGTTTTACCAGTGTGTGATTTCGATTACATTATTTTCAAAAATGAAGCATTTTCATCCGTGAAGAATTTCAAAGCCACTGGGCTGTGAAAATGACTCACTTCTACAAAACGTAATTAAGTTTTAAGAATTAAAATACACGCTTTTTTTTTTAATGACATCATTTGCATCCGCTAAAGCAATTCACTTTTACAATTCAGTCTTAAACTTCGTCTATAGAAAAGTATACATATGACGTCATTATCACGGAATAACAGACAATATTCTTGACATAGCCCGTATTTTAATTTCAACTTTTTTTTCAGGTTGTCTGAGAAAATGGCAACAAAGAGATACAGTAATATCCTATTTTCGACTATTTTCCGTTTACTTTCAATAGAAATGAGCTACTTTTGTTGCCACGTTTAGAAAAATGGTATTAAAAACTACAAAAAAATTAATATCTCAAAAATAAATTGAGATATCGCTTTCAAATAAATTGCATTTAAAAGAGAATTTTTTTTCTTATACGACGGTGTAAAAATTTAAAATGTGCGATGTTTAGAAGTTTAAAAATTTGCAGAAGAGAAAATTGCAAAACGAAAATTTTATTTCAAATTTCAGAGTGTTGTCATTCGCAAAATGACGTATGCGTTACGCACAGATATGTTTGTCCTTTATAATATAGATAGGGTAGATTACATTATTATTAAATTACATTATCAGTAATCTATTCAATCTCAGAAAAATGCACATTTCACAACTGTAAAACATTTTATAAATTCATTTAAAATTGTCTTCCAAATTACACTCACCACCTTTACTTTCCTCATCCTAAAATAATAACAATAATAATAATAATAAAATGGATAAATAAAATATAGAAAAATTGGTACGATTATAAAAAAATTTATATTGCAGTGAAACAAGAATTCAAATTAATAAAAGAGGTAGGCAATAGTTGTGAAAATATTTTATAATGTTGCCAATTTTTATGTAATTTAATCTAATATTGTAAAGGTTTTTTTTCTTGTATTTCACATCAATTACTGAAAAGGTACAAAATAAAAACTATAAAAATAGCTAAAGTGTTTTAATAGACTGTTTACATTTTCATTAGATTCTCGTTCAATGCATTTCTGTTAATACAATTAATAAAGTATTCTTTTTTAAGAAAAATTAAAAATTTTAATTCTGTGTAATAAGTATGTGTATGAGGGGGAGGGGCGGGGAGAGAGTGTTTGGAATATTATTATTTATTAAGTTTTTTCAAACATCAGATTTTAGCGATATTAACTTTGTAGGGTGAAGAAAGGAAAAGCGTTTACTGAAATCTGGAAAATTATTTTAAATGAATTTATTTAAAAGTGGAAATCTAAGTAAGTTTTAAGTGTTGTGAAGAGTCCATTTCTCTGAGATTGAATTTTGTAAAAGACAGATTACTGATAATGTACAATAATGTAATATAATAATACAGTAATAATTGTATTATTATTCCTCGTTTATTACACATTACAATAACGTTCTTTTGATAGCTTTTAAATTAAAACGGAAACGTATGCGAATATATAAATGACCTGTAAATACATAAAAAGCTGTCAATTATAATGTTTTAGAATGAGAAGGCTAGAATATTATCTGTCACAGTTGCTAGCACTCACGTAAAATGCAGTTTCAATTCCCTAAAAGATAGAAAACACAGATAATTTATATCTCTTTAATGGAAATTGAAACAAAATAATTGATACAAAAAAAAAAAAAAATAAAAAATAAAAAAAAAAGGCCATAAATGGTCAAATACACTCCTATTACTGCGATTTACGGTCAGGTACGTTCTTGAAAATTACTGTGGTTTACGGTCAGATACGGTCTTGAAAGTTACTGTGATTTACTGTCAGATACGTTCAAAAAATTTTACTGTCATTTACGGCCTAATACAGTCTAAACAGATAACGGTACATACGGTAATATTACGGTAAAATGCTGGAATCTGTGCTGCCAGGCTTTTCCAGTAATCCAACGGTGAAATTTTTATCAGTGACTAACAAACTGCTGAAACACGTAAAAAAAAAAAAAAAACATCAAATTCTTCTTGCGTCATTCCTTGCTTAAGTGCATTTATAACGGCTTTTTGAGATAACTAGAATATCCTTTGCGTTTCGGCATTTAAAAATAATCACAATAAGTCAATATAAACACTAATCGAAGATATAGAGCAACTGACGCCTTCAACAATTAAATGCAAACTAATTGTCAAAATACTTTTGAGCTAAGGAGAAGTCATCTTTCTTCGGTGGCTCCAAATGTAAACAAACAAATTGAAATTTGATACCATTGAATAACTGCAGTAATATTGTTCTTAAAAATAGGGAATATATTTTCTTTTATATTTTTATATTAAACAAAATTAGAGCGAATATAATGGTGTCAAAATACTTTTGAGCGCTACTGTATTTTATATAAATGAAACATCGATACCAACAAAATATTCTTATTTGGAACGATATTATTACTTTTATTTTGTTATTGAAAACGCTTTGAATGTTGCTGCTATTCTAAATAAAGTTTTCAGAAATGAAACAGTTTTGTTAATCATTAAATGATTGTAAATTTTAATATTCATGTTCATTAATTAATGGATTATTATAACAAGAAGTTATCTATAGGTCACCTTATGGATAGTTTCAAGTGAAGTCATGGAAAGGAAGATAAACTATCTAAACAAGGGTAAACATAAAGTTCCAAGAAGGACAAAAAAACACAGCCATCGAAGCCAAAGAATTGCCTTCTGAACAGATCTTGGTTGGATCACACAGGCTTTTTTCCCCTAGTATTTTAAATGGTAAATGGGATTTCGAAGCTAGAGAAGAAACTGATGAATCTGTTTCATGTGGAAAAACGTTATGTAGCATGTTCTATACATATTTACTTTTATAAAAAAAATCTAAACATTCAGAATATAATACGACATGTAATTAACTTTTTTTTCGATTTAATTTATATGGATATTATAATCTCTCAAGTGTCGCTGCTATCTAAATATTGCACCACACACATAAAATAGTTTTATTAATCGCTCGTATATTATGGAAATTAATATCCATTTTAGTTAATTGGTGTATTATTTGAACAAGAATAAAGAGTAATAAAGACAAAGTGATCAAGGCCGAAAAAATTCATTTCTCAAAGGACACTTTTCAAAAGTTCATGTCCTATTGCGATTTCCGATGAATCGAATTTCGAAGAGTACCCAAGTTGTTTTAAATAGCGAACTGCAGTCGAATTGTCAACATGTAGTCTCTGAAAGCAGACCTGTCAGAAACCCGAATTCAAAAGTATACAGCGCAACAGAAAGTCACAGTCGGATTTGACGTGTAACTTCAGCAGCCAAATAAGGTTGGAGCACTGCTGCGAATCAAATTTCGAGGATAGAAAACCTTATAGAATGACAGATTAGATTAGGCGAAAATAAGACAAATTATGTATTTCAAAAGAGTGGTAGTAATCAAGCAATCCGATTTTCTTTTTAACTTGCAGACTGGGACAGCTAGCGGATTTGCAACATTGTTCTGGATGACACATTTCAGTTTTGTCGTCTTCTTCATCTTCTGTTGAATGAAACCGTTATTTTATATATGATTTTTCTGTTCTCCTAACTCTCTCAGTTATTTTATAGTTATTGGCACAACAACAAAAGCCTCTAAGTCGTCAAGACGACTTTCAAAAAATGTATCGTAAAATTGATTTTGAAAAATCCTCAAAGAATTTCAAAATAAATGAAGAGAAAGAAAGAAGGAAACGTAAAGTCTTCGAAGACTAAAAAAAAAAAAAAAAATACTTCTGACTGTAAATATTTCGAGATATTTAGACATAAATTATGTTAAAAGAGATTTTTTTATTACTGAAAAAAATGGCGTTTTATTTTTCGAGATATCAAAAAATTCATGATATCGTTGTTCAGCTTAACGTTTTGGTTTGGAGACCGGCTAACTGCGCCGATGCCGACCCTTCTTTGCCTCCCCCTGTATGAACTGCGCTCGGCGTCACGTTGGACCGGATATCATTGTCAACCCCCTCTCTTATACTTATGGGCACGAAGTGACAGCTTTTTTTGTTAGAAAGACTCTTTTCTGTTGGCGTTGATTCGCTAAATTGGGCGCTTTACCGATAATTTCGGCTATCAATAATGCTTTTCTTAAACTCGCAAAAAACTTATACACATATATTTTATATATGTGTATAATAATTTTTTTTGCTGTTATTGTTAATAATAACTATTAAATCACAGAAAAATCGACACTATAAAAATGTATATTCCGTTAATATAATATGCACAAATTGAAAAAAAAAAAAAGGAAATAAATAAAAGTATGATGATAAAAAAATCCATATATATAACCATTATTAAGCATTACAAATCATCATCAATTTCAAATATTTACATAAGAAATTTAAACTTTGAAGAATTTTTTTTAATTACTTTAGAAGAGAAAATTTTATGAAGAAATAAAACTTGTTACCTAATAATGCCATTTTTTTCTCCAAGCATATTATTTTTCGTTCAATAATATAATATCTGACATGGGCCAATTATGCATGGAAACAAATATTTTCGTAAGGTTTGAACTAATATCTCATTCACTCTGCCTTTAGATGTTTCATTCTAAGATTCTTCAAGAACCTTAAACATTATTAACATTTATATACAGATATTTACAGATATTTCATAATTCAATTAATATGCTAGAAATAAATTTCACTTTAATATTATTCTCTGTAGTATTTTGAAAGAAAGATGCTGAGGAAAAAGAACAACATTCTAAATGGAAGAATATTCTTGCTGCTGAAATATCCCTATGAACGCTAATTTGTACTTCTTTTATTGCTCTTAATATTATTGTTTTTACTATTATTATTATTAAACTTATTTAGAACTATGGTATATAAATAATCATTTTTTATTTTCTTTCAAAACTTATTTTTTTCCAAGTTCTAAAGTAAATTTTAAAATTCCAAAGCGGTTGCACGATGTTTTATAAGTAAAACTTAACTATGTATTTCTTGATAAAGTTACATATAATTATATAAATAATATATAATTCTTATAATCACGCACGATTCTCTTATGCACAGGCTGATAAATTAATAATAATAAGAAGCCGAGCATTAAATTCTCATGAATTCAAAACTGAGAAGTGCATTATCATTTGAAAAATATGCATTCAAAAGTGGTGTAAAGAAACTTAATTCCTTAAGGGTGTTCTCAAATCCAAAAGGGCAACTTTCTGACATAATTTTTAATTTATTTTTGTTCAAAAATGCATGAAAATAGCTGGTGTTGTTGTTCAGAAACTGTGTCATTGAGCTATTTTTTCCATTTTTTTTTTTTTTTTTTTTTTTTTTTTTTGCAAACGCAATAGATTTTTCAGGAAAGAGTGTCCAAGTGGACGTTTGGAACCGAATTTCCTCGCGAAGGAGGAAAGAGCCCTCAAGAGCGGACGAAAAACGTGTTTGTCACGTAATCAAATTCGCTTCTAACTCAATAAGTAATGGATGGATCAAAAAATGGAAAGAACAGTTCCATTCCAAATCGCTTCCATGGCCAGGCTGTCTCATTTTATACCTTTCCGTTAAAAATGAATTTGTAAATGTGCCAAACGTTTTGCGCTTGTTGAGCAGAGCAGTTAAGAACAGCTTAAGGTGCTTCACAAATTCCCTGCTCGCAACACAAAATTTTGTGACACATTGTCTGATTCATTTTTATACTTAAAGAAATAAAATTAACAAGCCTAAGCGATTTTTAATTGAATAGCGTATTCCATTTCCAGATAAATAAATTATTTAAACAGTTATAACCCATTCTTGTTATGTGATGAGAAATTTTTATACTTTATCGCACTGCTGCTTCGTGAATTTGGTTCAAAACGCCAACTTTTACAGTATTTTCTGTAAAATTATCTACTTTTTCCACAAAATGGAAAAGTCATTCGATTACATAGTTTCTTAATAAGAACATCTTCTAATTTAATGTGTTTACAAGCATTCAGAAATGTGTCAGAAAATAGTTTCTTTGAATTTGAGAGCAGTTTTAAGACTGTTTTCAAATGCAAAATGGTTACTTTCTAGAATTCATATTTGTTTGTATTTACATGAGAGTGACCTATCTGTTATTTAGAATCTGTGAAATTGAACGGTTTTTCCAATTTTCATTAAAGGCAATCTTTTACAAAATGGTGTTAAACGCATTTAGCATTTGAACTGTATTTCCACAATGCGTTCTAAACTGAATTTTCAGACGTGACAGTCCGATAAATTTTTATCAAACAACAATTGCTTATAATTCAACATGTAATTCAGTTATCTGAAAATGAAAGATTAATAGATTCTAAATCCATTCAATAGTCATGTCTGCAAGTAACATGCTTTTACGTTTAAAAGCAAGTTTGTAAGTTAGAAATTTTAGAGGGAAACTCTTTGCAACACCCTTAAATCTAAAAAACAAATTACCTTTATACACATAAGATTATGATTTTCTAATTTCTTATTAAATAAACACATCTTCTCCAAATATAGTAATTTCACACATTAGATTATGATTTTCTAATTTCGTATTAAATCAACGCATCTTCTCAAAACATAATTTCAAAGTTTTATTTATCTATAAAGATAAAATATCCTTTTTTAATAATAGATGACTTCTTATAAAAGAAAAATACACTTTAAATAATAGATTATAGTTGACTTTATGATTTTGATCGTCAAAATATTTTTTAATTAAATTTTTGCTGACTTTTAAAAGCCAAATTTTTAAGTAGAACTGATGAATTAGTTATTTGGCATCTGAAAGAGAATATAAATACATGAATGGATGAGAATTATGCTGTGATAGAAAAATTTAACATATTAATTATTTTTAAAATAATCCTAAGTTAGACCATTCTCCATTCTGCTTCATTTAAAAAAAATAGTAGTAATAATAATAGTAATACTACAACTTATAGTAATAATCTTGTTAATTTAAACATGCTGCTGACGGATTTGGTATTATTTGAGGAAAATAATTATGAAAAGTTCAAGTCCATTATTTTTATCTTTCGAAAATAAGAATTTTCACTGTATATTAAAAATCATAATAGCTTTGGAAATGAGGGTTATGATTATCTGTTACAGGTTATCTCGCGATTTATTTCGGACGCCAATATTTTGCCAAAAATTTTCCCACCATAGAATAAACATTTATTTTATATTACTACCTATAGTTCTTGCAAAAATGAATACATTTTTAATCTTTTTTATTATTATTATTTAACCATTCCATAGATTTTCGATTAAAATAAATAAAATATTCCGTTTTAAACATCATTAGCGCAAAATAAGGTAAGGGAGGAGGGGGTTCTACGTCAAATTCCTCCAAGAGTATAAACTAATAACATACATACAAAACTCATTGTGTTAAATAAATACATTATATGTAAAACCAACGTAAAGAAAAGTATAAACAGCCAAAATTTTTAGCATACAACTGTTTCGTGGCTCCATAATGAGAGCCTTTATTAGAAAAGAAAAATTTTTTTAAAGAAAGAAAAAGAATGCAGCAGTAGCAGCAAAGTTGTAATGTTACTGCTACTGCTGTTTCTCTGTCTGTCTTTTCTGAAGATTAAGCCTTTAAGCACATAAATGCTCAATTTATATAATGGATGTTTGTGCTTTTCGTTAGTCTTTGGAATGGATAATTTTCTTCTGATGGACTGATGGCTTCCATTATTATGAAACAGCCATTATAAATGAAGTGTTAGGTGAAGATGAAAGAGCAGTCGTAAAAAGTTAGAAGTCCGATTTTCTGGTCAGAATGGGAAAAAAAATGGCCATAATTAAAAAAAAAAAAATGTATATGGGCATTCCCCCCCCCCCCACATTCTGACCAGAAAATCAGAGTTCTAACTTTTTACGGCTGCTCTTTCATCTTCACCTAACACTTCCTTTATAATGGCTGTTTCATAATAATGGAAGCCATCAGCCCATCAGAAGAAAATAACTCGGTTAAGGCGGAAACTTGGTTAAGCGGGACTCGGATAATCGGGACTCTACTGTATATTTCATTTAAAAAATCGTCTTTAGAATATTTTTGTTGGTGTTCAGAGGGGGGTCATGACCCCCGTGACCTCCCCCTTGTACGTGCCATTGTAAATTGCATAGTTCAGTATTACATATGATTACATATTTTAAATTTTAAATTAAGTCGGCTATTAGAAAATTAGTAAAATTCTCTTTGTAAATATACTTTCCGGAAGAGAGGGGGGGGGGCGGCAAAATCCATGTTTGACCCGGGTGCAAAAAAGGCTAGTTTCGCTCCTGCTTAAAAGGTGGCTTGATAAAGCAGCATTGAAACGATGCAAAGTTAAAAAACAAAAGAAAATCACAACATATTTGGTAAAAAGGATGAAGTATGGTACGTGTCTATCCAATAAAGTGCCCGAAATTGCGCAATTGACAAAATAAGTAAGTTGACTCTGTTTATTATTTTCATAAAGAACATGCTTTTTTAACACTATTTCTACCCACATACAATAACACCTTTCAAAGTTTTGATTTTTATTTATTTTCCTTTTAATTTTTAAAGATAATAAGTATTAAAACAACTCTTCAATGTACTAGAAATGATTCGGAATTGTTTGATCTAAAACTTACAAATAAAATAGTAATCATAAATCAAAATATGTTAATAGTTGTCATTTGACATCGGTCAAAATAGTGTTGGCAATAAAATTTTTCACATTTAAAAAGGAGTTTGAGGAATTTTAAGGGCTTTCGGTTAAGCCGATTTTCGGATAACCGGGTTTCGACTGTATATATATATAAAATCTTATTTTTAAAAGTTACAGAAATTTAATTTTTTTACGGGATTTAAATACTATATATTTAGTAAAACTTTCTTCGTGTACTAATAATTAAACAATAAAAGTTTCATTTTTGTACAAATAAAACTTACCGAGTTATGATAACTGGAATTTTATGTATTTTCAGCATTTTTTGTCATTGAAAAAGGAAAAACACTTTTTATCCAAATGTTACAAGTCATTATAAAAAATTTCTTAACAATGGTATGTGTTTTTTTTTAAAATTAACATTAGATATTTCTTGAAATACCTTGAAAGAGCTAACAAAATTTTGGGGCGGCAGTTTGCATCGCGCCGTTTAAATGAGAAGTCCCCTTCTTTCGTAGTAAATATTAGTAAGTATCCTCTAGTAATATTTTATTTGTATTCATTACGTTGAATATCTCATAAGATATAATGCAATGCTAGATGAATACAGACCTTAAGTATTGTGATTATTGTCGCCAAGATTTACCATGGCCGGATTTGCATCCAGAAGACTTTTTTGGGAAAAAGAACTCTTTAAAGCAACCCTCAATACAGTGATGGATTGCTTATCTCACCCCTTCGAGCGCAGTTCATACAGAAGGGGCCAAAGCTGTAGGCGCAATTTATGATCTCCTCCCACCGTAGGCGCAATTGATGTACACCCTTTGGTTTTCCATGAGGTGAGCATTTTTTATTTTCTTCTATCTTTACAAGAAGAAAGTATTGAATTTGTGAAAATTTTCGACGGATTTACACGTTTTAAGGGCCAGAGAACCCGAAAAGCATGTTTTTACAAAATGTCTGTCTGTGAGACTGTCTCTATGTATATCACACGAATCTTATGACCGCTCTATCTCAAAAACTAATGAACGGAATTTAATAAAAGTTATTCCATGATATAAAATAAACTGAAGCTGATTACTTTTTGGTGTAAATCGCTCAACAGGTGGCGCTTCTATGCTGCATTTTTCACGATTTCCGCAATTTCTTTAGTAATCTGTGGATTATTATTCACAAAATGACGGATTAAGTCATTATCAACACCATATGGTCGTCCTAGTGGAATTTTATCATTTAGATTAAAATCACCATTTCGAAATCGACAAAAGCACATTTTAACTGTCCTATGAAACACCAGTGCACTCAAAATTGCAAGCCAGTAAAATCGTGAACGAACTTTTGAAATCATCCAATATTATAGCCCTCCTTACTGTTGATTTTAAAATTTGAGACGAAACTGCAGCAAAAGGTTTTGTAGGTGTGTTAGGAAAAAGTAAGTTATTCAGTGGAACAACAATATCCAAAAAATTAAAATATTGAGTATTTTAACTTGATAACTTCGTAACAACGAAAAGGTAAATTTGCACACCTTTATTCGTTTCTCCAAGAATTGATTTTTCCATGCATTTTAGTCATTGCTCTTCCGTAAATACTTTTACCATTCTTAATATTTTATTGGAAATATTTCTTTACACGATATTAGTAAACAGTTCGTAGACATTTAAATTTGCCATCATGTCAATTAATGACAGAGTAATAAAATGTGAAAATCTTTGTCTTAGCAAAATATAATTCCAAAACAACTGCACGAGAAGAATCATTTTTCAAAGTCCATTATATAAATCACACGCTTTATAATATTTTAATATTTTCCTTAATTTAAGAGTCTACTAAATCGTTAAAAGTGAAGAATAGTGTGTCATTAAATATCAAATTTCTAAAATGTTCGGAATGAAAAAATACATAGTTATATTTGATCTATTCCTAGTATATGACATCTTTAGAAAAATATCAATGTTCTTTAATAGAATATCATGGAAATAATTAAATAGTTGGTTTTAAGTGGAGTAATAAACATAAGCTATAAATCTCAATTTCAACTAACATGCCCATAAAATTTTAAATACTACACCTTGTTCAAACATTATAATTAAAAGAAATAATGCAAAAATTTTAATTTTAAAAGCACGTAAAGCCATTAAATTAGAATAATCTTTTGCGGGAGACAAAAAAGAAAACATAAATTAAAAGCCCAAATGACTTTCACCTTCCAATGTTACTTGACTTTTGACACTGTTTGTAAGATGTATAAGTATAATCAGTGTGAGATATAAAGAGTAACTTGCAGTTAAAAATCCCATTTTCCGTAAGTCTAGCTGCGAAGTGAAGTCTAAGGAGTGCTTATGCGTTTCTTAAAGATACGAAAAGAAAAGAAATGGTTACTTTAAAGAAATTTTATTAACGTGTATTATGTTTCTCATAAAAGTCAGACATTCGCTTTAATAGTTAAAATGTGTTATTAAATATTAATAATATTCCTTAGATGAGATGTTAAGTAATCAGTTAACGTTTTAGTTATCCATGTTAAATGGCCAAATCTGTGGAGAAATAATTTCAGAAATCTTTTTAATGAATGGAATCAAATATGTTTAGGTAAACTGCTGATGATACATATTAATATTCAAAAATCTTTTACTAAGAAATTACTATTTTTCCCAAAGAATGAACAATGACAATATAAATCTGCATTTTTTTTCTTAAGATTCACATTAAATTTTAAAACGCCTATCTTTGTAAAAAATTAGAATTAACTCTTTGCAGTCGAGAGGATCCTCTCACTCACCAGGTGACCCGCTTAAATTAGGGCTCCAAATTTTCTGGACACCAGTAATTTCCTACTGTGTACTTTACCATCTTAGATCGCAGATAATTCTGTCATTACATAACATTATATAAGCCCCCCCCCAAAAAAAAAGAAAAAACTTTAAAATACTGGTTTCCAGAACCTTTGGAGCCCTGAAGACGTAGAATACCTGTGCAACACCAGTGGTGAGTGAGATGAGATGCACCTTTCGACTGCAAAGGTTTTAAATTAAGAGAATGAAAGATTTATCTTTAAAAGTTCATAATGTCGCTATGCAACAAAACAGTAATATACACTATATGGCCAAAGATAATATTATATCAGATAGATATATCAGATTTAATATATCAGATAATAGCAAAATAAAATTTTAACATTGAAATCCCATAGGCAAAATTCTTTAAAGACATTTTATCATAATTCAGGGACTAATAAAGCTAGCGACTGGTGTGAGGGCTCCATTTAAAGATAAAACATTCACAGAGAGTTTGGAATATATAATGAAGGTTTCACTTACTTTGAAAAAGGTGTAATTACTCCCTAATCATACCTTCCCAGAGGACGCCCGGATTCGAGTCTAGGTGAGTATCGGTGAGGAAGATAGACTTACATATTTTTAAAAGAAAATATCTTTATATGTACGGCTAATTATATTAAAATAATGAAAATGTTTTCACTATCAAAACATAATCCGGCAGACAAAAGTTTTCTTTACCTGCTTTGTCGAGACGAAGAAAACTATGTTATTGATATAAATCAATACGAATTAACACTATATCGATACGAATTAAGTCACAGAACTTCTCATTCCGTAAAAAATTAATCAGTCAAAATAAATTATTAATTAAAATGTAAGCGGGCATAAACAAACATTCAGTTTGAATTACAAATGATTATCATGTTCGAATGAAACAAATCAAAAATTCTAAGTAAGTTTCAACTATAAAAATATGTGACAGTAGTAAGGTAAAACACCTTTTGACATAGTTTGGAAGAAACTAGGATAATCAGTGTGATATATATGAATGCAGACTGCAATTAAAAATTCCATACTTCAAAAGGCAAATCCTTGGATGGAATCCAGTGAATTCGTTTGAAAAATGTATTTAAAGATAGGAAATGCAACTGCAAGTTTCCAGTGTTAAAATATGTAATATAATTAAGGTAAAATACCTAATATTTTGACATTATTTGGAAGAAGCTAGGGTAATCAATGTGATATATATGAAAAGCAGACTGCAACTAAAAGTTTCATATTTCACAAGTTAACTCCTTGGAAGGAATCCAGTGAACTAACTCTTTTGGAACATGCAATGATAGGAATTGCAATTAAAAAAATATTTTTTAAAACCCATTTCATAAGTTTTTAAAGAAATAAACAGAGACATAAATTATAAATTTTACATTAAAACTATTAGTATTAAAGTCCTTTTCGAATAATAAAGAGCTATTATTAAAATGATTAAATTATATTACGTGAAATTTCTGTCTCAAGCATCATTGAAATTTCCCTCTCTTTGTCTGTAGTATTATTAATAAAGAGTCAGGTGCAAATTTTGCTCGCGCACAAAGGGTTCTTTACCAAAAAAATGCTTCTTGAAATTTTGAACTTGGCATTGTGTCAAACGCCCTTCAAAAGGGGGTCGCAAAGTTGCACCGCCGAAGGGTGGAGTATTTGACCCACAATCCTGGTCAAAATTATTTTTCAAGTGTTATAAAGTCAAAACCATTGCTGTTGATTTACTATTAGAAAATACACTTAATTAATGCTATATTCAAATAAATATATACATTTATTTAAAAAATAAATATATTATACAAAGTTTATTTAAAGCTGTTAGTCAATCAAATACTGAATTCTCTTCACTAATGTTAAGTCTATGGGCATGTGATGTATTCGTATATTTAAAACATCTCCTCGGTAAATTAATGTTTTTAACTCCTTTTTTCTTTGTATTCTTCTTAAAAGATGTTTATTTATTTTTAAGTTCTGAAAATATTTCTAAAATATTGGCTTAATTTAATATTTTATATCTTAAAAGTTGACGAAGTATAATTTAAGATTTTAACACTTCATATAAAATTAAGCAAAAATTTTATAAATATTTTGACAACTAAGAAAAACAGAGACATCCTATGCGAATAGTACCAAGAAAAAATGACTTTAAAATGCTAATTTCCTAATAAGATATTTTAAAATACGAATACATCACATGACTTTACATACATTACAGACTTAACATTAGAGAAGGAAGTTTTGAAGTTGAGTGACTAACAGTCTTAACTGTTTATTATTTATAAAAAGAAAAATAACTGATAGTTTTGTTTTATTTACTAGTAATGTTTAATTAAATGTATTTAATTTTACTATATATAAAATTTATTATTTACATTTAATAATACTCATTACATTTAATTTACATTTAATAATAATTATTACATTTAATTAAAATTATTTACATTTAATTTACATTTAATAATAATTATTACATTTAATTAAAATTATTTACATTTAATTTACATTTAATAATAATTATTACATTTAATTTACATTTAATTAAAATTATTTACATTTAATTTACACTTAATAATAATTATTACATTTAATTTACATTTAATTAAAATTATTTACTTTTAATATTATATTTAGTAAAGTGAAGCCTCTGAAGTATAGAGATGTTCTGGTTTTTGAGTGTATTTAGTAGATTACCAGTTTCAATCTGTTTCTTCAGAACTCAGAACTTCATCTTTTTCATCACTCTGTTCTTGGCTTTTATCAGGACTATCATCAGACTAGCTGGAAAAAGAATTTGTAGGTTCTCGCTACTGTATGGCTTGCTCTTTTTCCTTGGTCTTTGTCTAGAGCAATAAAAGGATAACTGCTTAAAAGAAGCCAATTCGGAACATTTCCGTTGCAAACTTCTTCATTGCATTTTCTTGAGTACTTTGAACGATACAGTCTAAAGTATTTGTTTCTGGCATCGGCAGTTTCTCCTGATAGCTGGCCAATCTGTACGACTGCTTTCTTAATTACAGTGGCACCATGAATCAAAACCTTGTGCATTGTTGGAGTCATGGGGTTTCATTATATATGTGGTCTTGTGATTTCATTTGCCAATTCCTAGTTTTTAATTATTTTGACGCAATATTTGTATCAACAAAGTTCTTGCGAATGTCGCTTTCTGAGCGATGATATGTCGATCTGAATAAAGGTGTTTATATGTCATTTAAGAGTATTTTTCATCACTTTTAGCAATTTATAGCTTAGTTTGGAATATGTTTACTATTATGAATGTTTTATTCTTAGTATTACAATAGTGCGTATCCTATATAGCATTGAGGCATCCATTCTTATTTTCTATCCTTTTAATATGTATTGTCACAGCTTATTGGGTAACTTGGAATAGAAATTTCTGCTCAATACGCAGTCAATTTCAAACAGAAATTATTGCAACTTCCTTATATTGTGGAATATTGTCCTCGGAAACATATATCGCATATAAGGTTCCATTTTCGCATTCAATTTTATCCCCTTCTGTTTTTGCATTTTTATGTTACATTGTATTGTATTACATTGTATTGTATTACATTGTATATATATATAGTATATATATATATATATATATATATATATATATATAATATTATATTTTTTTAATCATTTAATAGCCTTTTCATTCGCAAAATGTTTATTATAATATGAAATGATAAGAAAATACATTTTTTTAAATTCAAAATTTAAATCAAAATCCACTATTTCTATTTCCTAACATTAAATCTTTATCTTCAAAACACGTTTTTCCCCTGTTAACTTTATTTCTGCGCCCAACATTTATTACTTTCAGAACTCAAATTCGAACTGAGTTTAATTTAAAATGTGCTGAGTTTATGTATCTTGCAAGCGCTTGCGGTTAATTGCACAGGGGTCTTGACCAAGCCTTGTCACCATAAAGCCCCAGACATCAATCAAGAGCTAATGAATAAAGTAAGGTTATATTCCCAGATTGAAACCTTCGCCCTCTACTGGAAAATATCTAAAATACTTAACAAAACACCTGTGCTCCCGCCGAAAGTTCCGTTTTCAGATTTCAGCTTGCTCTAATAGCCCCAGCATATGAGTTAATGAAAAATATGCTTTTTCAGGGACTCCAGTGGACTCGCGACTATCGTGTTTCATCAAACGGGAAAATAAACGAAATATTAATTGAAAAAATGAGGTTCCGAGCGAAATTATTTTAAAACTTCTTCTACAAAAAAAATGGGATTTACTAAATACCCAAATTTGTGACAGAAATGAACACGGTAAACAGACATTTTTGGCATACATTTATATATATATATATACATATGAAACGCTTTTCAATTGTAGGTTAAAACCATGGAACTATTAATAAAGCGGAACTGACATATCCTTAAATTAGTGAAGCTTCAACTGTAACCGCTATCGCAGGCGTTGCTTACCGCCGGTCGAAACTTCCACCAATAGATTTATATAAAAATTTTCAACTCATTGAAACGGCTTATTATTGCGAAATTTCAGGCATAAATAATGGTAGAAACTGATTTTCATTTTTACTGGTAGGAGTTTACTTTGGCGGTAGTTAGGCCCTGCGCTTCCGCCATATTGTGACAACCAGGAAAACACACTGACAGTTTTACAAAGCATACTGACACCAGTAAAAAAATAGAAATTTTTACGTCATTTTTGAGAAAAAAAAAAGACGCTTAAATAAAGCGAAATTTTCTATTCAATTTTACTGGTGGGAGGTTTGCATTTGCGATAATTAGAAACTGAAGGTCCGATTTCAAAAAAAGCAGCCGCCATCTTATGACAACCTCCTCAGTTACTTCAGTCGCAACTGGTAGACAGTGCACTAAATGTCTCCTCCTTATTATTCATAACTCCATTGTTAAATCCTGTCGAAAATAGGTGATGAAAATATACCCGTCGTATATCACCAACCCGAAGTATTAATAAGTTTCAGTCGTACATTCATGGTCAGCGTGGAAGGTCAGGGCGTAATTCCTTGGGTATTTTCCCGTAAATAATAAAAGAAGCCGTGCTATTCATCAAAGAGTTTATTAGATGACATGTAGAGGATCACAATGCCACCAGTGGTTCAATTACTCATATTCGGGTCGTGTCATGTTTTAAAAATAGACTTAAAGATGTTAATTGATTAGAAGCGACATTGCGACTAGCCGAAAAACAACAGTTCTCCCGGTGACGTAGATTTTGTAGACAAGACAAAAAGCGTACCAATCTGCTCTCTCAAGCCAATGCAAGCGTATAAGTATCAAAGAGAACGCGTAAAAGTACACGGCTCGAGCAAACCCAGAAAAGATAAGGGAGGGGGACGAGGGGAGAAGCCGCGCAAGCGATTGGACGAAAACCCAGGAAGGAAGCAGGGAAGCTTCACGTAGAAACAGAACTCTTTACTGAAATGCAGAAACTTTAAAAAGAAAAAAGGATTAAAGTAGCAAAATACTCGCAAGGCACCATTGTATATCGAACAATATTTTAATAAAGATAAAATGGCATTAATAAACATTCGAAAGAAAAAAATTAATCTCTCAAAATAGGAAAGAATAAAATAAATTAGTAAGTTTTTTACACAGAAAGGTAGCTATTAACAAACTAAGGTTTTTAGAATAAGAAATAAAAGAATGCACTGAATTAAAGGCGTGGGATTAAAATATAAAGGATAATTAAGATATTATTAAAAGACGGGTAAAAAAGGGTAGATATTATAAGAATTTGGAATAAAGTAACTAAGGTAAAAAGGCGATTTTTTTTTTATTATTAAACATATATCTATAGTCTAAACCAATGTTTTATTTGTCTTATTTTTTGATCAACTATAGGTTACATTACATTATTTTCGCAAACAACGGTCAATTTGTTTTTCCCTTTTTTTAGCTGGTCTGTTCTGTGAAATAATGCATTTTCAGCGAAGGTGGTATTCTGGCCAACTGATTAAATGCTTAACTGGTCTTAAAAATTCTTAATTGATCGTCATTTTCCTACATTGTATTTCTTTATTACATTTTGTTCCTTTTGTGATTATTTCCTTTTTATTTCAATTTTGATTGGTATCATCCAAAGCCTGTAGTAAGTCAGTAAGCCTGATTAGATGAATGGAAGAAATTTCGAAAGCTTAAAATTGCGCCATCTGGTGTTCTCTTTGCATACTGTAAAATGAAAAGTTGACACTGCAACAAATAAATAGAGAAATTTTTAAATATTAATCCAAAAATTAACAGTAAGCGGGTTTATCAAGCAAGGAGCTCTACATCGGAAACTCACGCCGAGAGTGCGATGTACAGTAGAACCTCCCTAAAAACACGTTCCGACCACGGACGTGACCACGACGACCACGGACGACCACGAACGCGACCACGTTCCGTTCCAATAAAAATTGATCGCTCCGAGAGGTGGTATCTTAATGGAGGTCATGTTTAAATGTAGATTTTATTTGTTAAAAAAAGGTAACAATTAATGTTACTAAAATTTATTTTTCACATTAGGAAAAAATATAAAAATTTAAGTATCAAAATAAAAGTTAAGTACATAAGATAAATACTGCAGAGTTTAAAAAATGAATACATTGATGTTTGCTTTGATTTTATAGTTTTTGCTTTTATAACTTTTATTCCCAAGTCTTTTCGAAGTTCATTAAATAAATGCAATTTTTTTGGACGGAAAAAAATAATGGCGATTTCATTAATTTATGTATTTCTTTCAGAGTTTCCTGACAGAATAGGGCAGGGAAGTTTATTGACTGTCATTTTGAATTTGTCATCAGAGTTAAATTCATTGCCTAAAAAGGCACAAAGGGATTTAAACACTTAACGGTTACAAGAATTAAAAAAACCCTCCTTCAAGCGGCCAGGAAAAAACGGAATTTGTTTAATTTTCTTCAAAGAAATGGGTCGCTCATGGAGGGAATTCAACTTGGATGGTCTCTGAATGGAGGTAAAATTAGTATCGAACCTATGGGAATAAATTTCGTTCCATGAAACAATGGTCGTTCAGAGAGGTGGTCGCTTAATGGAGGGGGTCGCACAGGGAGGTTTCACTGTACTACGGAATCTAAGAACAATTTGTAGCTATTCGGTTTTTCTCCACGGTTTCTTCCTTGATAACTCGTGGTAGGAGAGGATAGTGCCGCTCATGTATCCGAACAAAATTTACATAATGTACGTTTGCAGGTCATTACTTTTTTGCACGCCGGAAGAAAGGTGATGCTTGTGTGCGCTGACAAATTTAACATATACTGAAACAACGCCCCCTAGAGTCTTGACACGCGTCACGAAAACGTCACACAAAGCAGGCAAAACAAACAAAAAAATTCGAACAACTTGTAGGTTTCGATTTCGTTGGCTCGTGGAATTATTAATTCTCATTTTAATTCCAAATTCTTATTTTAATTCCACGAGCTAACGAAATCGAAACCTGAAAGTTGTTCGAATTTTTTCCTTTGTTTTGCCTGCTTTGTGTGACGTTTTCGTGACGCGTATCAAGGCCTTCTCCCTTATCTAGGGGGCGTTGACTGAACACGCTCAAAGGATAATCGCTCTGGTGTCATTCATCTATTAAAAATTCTTATGATTGAGATTTCCTAGTGGGTACTATTTTCTAACAAGTTTCACATAAATATTTATGGAAATTCTCTGTTATCCCGTCGACAACATTTCGTAATAAAAAGCGATCGTCAAACTACAGTAGAGCGCCGATTATCGGAACTCCAATTAACCGAACTTCCAATTATACGAACAGCCTATTTCTCTCAAAAAAGTTTTTTTAACCGAACTTCTATTTATTCGAACAACCTATTTTTCACATTTTTTTTTTTTTTTAATGATGATGAGGTTGTGGATGAGATTTAAGATGAAAAAAAAATTGAAGAAATGAAAACGAATGCTCTGAAAATGACCCAGGTCCATCACATGACGAAGTCTTTGAATGTTTGTAAAAAGCTATGAAATGACTCGAACGGCAGAAGAACTCTGATCCTATTCAGCTAACGCATTTAAGAAGAATTCGAGATATGGTAGAATTAGAAAGAACGTCTTCTTTGAAGCAAGCAACAATCGAAAGCTTTTTTTGCTTAAATTATAATCTCTGGAGTTCAGAAAATGATAAAAAGAGAAAAGAAAATTTTAAATGATAAAAAAGTAAACAAAAAGAAAAAAAAATTAAACACGCTAGCACTAACTGGTGCTGCCAGTTGTAAGCCTGCATAAAGTGTGAAAGTTTTAGTATAGTCAGGAACATTCCTTTTGTCTGTCCCTTTATCCGAACTTTTGCTTATACGAACTAGGGTCGGCCCCGACTTGTTCGGATAATCGGCGGTCTATTGTATAGCATTTAACGACAAAAATATATGATTGCGGGGTTACATTCAGTTGACATTAGATGCGTTTACACGTGTATATTATGTTATCAACGGATTTTTAATTCGATGTTTTATCTATCTATATTATAAAGGACAAACATATCTGTGCGTAACGCATACGTCATTCTGCGAATGGCAACAATTTGAAATTTGAAATAAAATTTTGGTTTTGCAATTTTCTCTGCTGCAAATTTTTAAACTTCTAAACATCGCACATTTTAAATTTTGACAACATCGTGTAACGAAAAAAATGCTCTTTTAAATGCAATTTGTTTGAAAGCTGTATCTCAATTTAATTTTGAGATATTAATTTTTTTGTAGTTTTTAATACATTTTTTGTAAATGTGGCAACTGAAGAACTCCATTTCTGTTGAAAGTCATGGAGGGTTGAAAGTAAAGGGAAACTAATCACGGAAGAAAGAAAATAATATATTACTGTGCCTTTTTGTTGCCATTTTCTCATAAAAACTGAAAAAATAAATTGAAATTAAAATACGTGCTATGTCAGCGATTTTTTAAATTTCTAACTATCACAAATTTTCAATTTTTAAACCATCAAATAGAGAAAAAAATGTACTTTCAAATACAATTTGTTTGAAAATTGTATCTTAATTGACTGAGTTATTATGGTTTTTAAAATAACTAGTCACCCGTGGCGACCAATTTGGCCTGCCTTAAATGTATGCTAAGCATTGTATCAAGTTACTTTTATTCATAATTTAATTTACTTGCTCAATCCTTCGCCAAATTTGAAGATTCTGATAGAGAAATCGAGAACTACCTACAGTTATGTTAGTCGGGCACAGGTGATAAATCGCCAAACATTGTACCCGTCGCATTTTTATATATTTCGTTAATTCACATTAAAATATAATCATTTCACTCATTTTATTTAGAATGGATGACTTTAATTTAAAAATAAAACCTTTAAAATTCATGACTTTCAATTAAAAAAAAAATTCTTTAAAAATAGAAAAAGAATAAATAATACCATAAACCATTTAATTTCAACATCAAAGCATTGTTTTATTTTACCCCTCGAAAAATAAAAAATGCTGTTGGCGAGTTAAAAAATGCTATTGGCGAGAATTGCACCCAGCTAACATAAAAGTACGAACTCTTTGCGATTATGGACACTTTTATGTAGTTTTATTTGAAAAAAAAAATTTTTTTTTGATTAAATCGGTTGCCAGAAAAAAATTTCTTTTCTCGCCATGGGCCTTTTCTCTATTTCGCCAAGTACCTATACTGGAAAAGCACCTTCATTTATTTTTTTATTTATTGTATTTTAAATTAGATGAATAAAAGACGGCACAGGTATCATATACGCACTACGTTGCCACGACTTTTTTCTGACGCCAATGTCATATGCGCACCGCGGTACTTAACTGGCGCACAAGTGTCGTTATGTTGCTTGATATGATAACCCGGATGCTGTTGTTTATTTATTAATAAATTGTTTATTTACTTTTATTTTATTTCTTAAAATTGTATAAATTGTTTTGTTCTATAGTTATTAATTAAACTTTTTATTTATTTATTGTTATTCACTTTTTAAAAATATTACATAATAACCAATGAGATGCGTTTCATTCGGGCGTTGCCGTTAAATAATTAATCGCCAATTTTTACATTTAACCAATTGAACAATTAACCGACAATTAATCGCGACTTCTGTGTCACGTACGATAGCGTAATATATATATAGATTTTCAAGCATAAATTATTTTTTTAATTTATCTCTATCACGTGTAGCTTGATTACGGAAGGTTAATCCGCTTGCTCTTAAAACAATGTAAAAAGTTCAGCATATGCTTCCGTCTAATTTTCCATAACAAAGTTAAAACTTCCTCTATAGAAAAATAAATAAATTAATGTAAATAAGAAACAAATTTAACAGACATGTGATTGAACCACGCACTTATGCACCGAAATGATCGGAAAGGCTGACGTAAGTGGCAAAATCTTGGGTTAATATCTCCTGGCATGTGGTGACATGTTAAAGTATCGCTTTTAATAAATTTCAAAACTTTACTTGATTGCATAATTGATATTTTTCGTATAAAAATTCTTTTTATGTTAGTGGGCAATCTAAAATATATATCACAAGTAAAAAAATAATTACATTAAAAAAAAAAATGGTTTTCACCTATATTCTGTAACCCGAGGAGCTCGGGTTCGATCACCTAGTATTTTTAATGATGTTTTACTAATTCATTAGTTAAAAAATATAAAATATTTATATGTTATTCATAAATATATGTTTGTTCTTTTAACTCTGATTTCGTTAATATTTTTATGTATAAAAATTTCGAATTGCAACATTCTTCAATTTGTTTATTTTGCAGTATAATTTTTTACGGAATTTACGGCGTCATTTTTTTACGGAAAGCTGTCGATGGGATAATAGACAAGTACCATATTTATTTTACTGTAACAATTGGTGTATATAATTACTACATGCCATCTTCAGTTTAGAGATTCAGATATTATTATTATACGAACTTGTCAGATAATGTTTTGATTCAAAGGTGTTATATATATATATATATATATATATATATATATATATATATACAGGGCTATTACAAATGATGGACCCGATTAAAAAAAAAACATATTTTCTAAACTACTGCACATATTACAATTAGTGATACATGAATTTAAAGAGAAATATACTAAGTTTATTTTCAGTTACAAATGTTTGATGTGTGATCCTTTTGTTGCACGGCATATTCCAATCTGTAATCGAGTTCGTTCCAAACATTTTGTAGTATCAATCTGTCAATGGTTCTGAAACCTTCACAAATGCGTTCTTTAAGTTCTGAACACCTTGTTTTCGACATTGGTGTACATAAACAATGTCTTTGACACTGTCAGGACTTAAAGAACGCATTTGTGCAAAATTGAGAACCATTGGCAGAGTAATGCTACAAAATGTTTGGGACGAACTGGATTACAGTTTGGATGTATGCCATGTAACAAGAGGGTCATACATCAAACACTTGCAACTGCAAAAAAAACTTGGTATAAACTTGGTTCTCTTTAAATTCATATATCACTTATTGTAATGTGTGCAGTAGTTCCGAAAATATGATTTTTTTTAAAAATCGAGTCCATCATTTGTAATAGCCCTGTATAATAGAGAGATAGATAAATATGTATAGATAGCCTTTTTTTTTTTTTACCATTCAGTTTAATTCGTGAAAGAATTGGGATAAAGATATTCAAAGCTAGCTCAGATTAAATTTCGGAAAATATTTGCAAATATATTTTTATTTCTTTCGACATATTTCATTCTATTATTCATGTTTTAAATACATATTTCTACAGACAGCATTTTTTCAAATTTATGTCTTGAAGCTCAGAAATTTTCTAGAGCATGTAATGGATAAAACGGAAATATAAGAAAAAATGTTGTTCAGTAATCTCTAATCTTTATTTCATTTTGAGGCAAAACTTTCAAGAATTTCAAAAACGGAATTTATTTGAAATATTTTGCAGCCATGTAAATAAATTGTGTCGAAGTGAGATTTATGGCAAAACATTTCATACGAAATATTTTTTTTCTCAGATATATGCACATTATTTATGCAATGCTATAAAATTTTAAAGAGAAATATAAAAAATTCATGAGTTTTTATTATTGCTCATGGAGTTTTTTTTAAAATCCAAACATTGTTTTGTATTTTCATATATATGTGGATATGGAAAACATAATGGTGTCGCTAGGCTCTTAGTTACAGCTATAAAGATATAATAATATAAAGACAGTATTACTCAGCAAATCTCTTTGTAAGAAATGTACCTAGAGTGATATAAAATTGGAGCAAGATCATCAACTGCTCTGTAATGCCAGAATTGTTACATTTATTACAGTTTGCTGCATAACTTAATCCAAGTCCAATTACAATTTTAAAACGTAACAAAGCTTAAAAAATTTCACGTGCTATGCTTTCTCCGGATTCATTTTTATTGCGCACAATGTCCACAGCCAATTGCGCTTCTTTATTAGCCATTTTTCATTCTATCTCAATGATGCCAGTCCGCTACAATTTTTAATTCAGATTGATACATTACTACTACTTTTAGGAGCCAGCAATATACACCTTATGGAACCAATGAATCAATGCAGATGACTTGAAATTCCCGCAAGAGTCGTCATGCTCTTGTTCACTTTCATTCGACAATGATCAATCGATTTGTCACGATGCATAGACATTAAGCATAATTTGGAATTCTCACGCAAATTCCTGATTATTGGGTTGGTCGAATCAAACACAGGGTAAGGAAGGAAAAGGGAGGCCCCAGAGATATAATTTTTTTTTACACAAACTAAATCTCAACAATAATAATTTAGAAAAATAAAATAAAATTATTAAAAATCATCTAAATAAGAAAATACTGAAAGAAAATCAAAATTCGAGAAAAAGCTGGCTAGGATTTGACGGCTAACATCGGCAGCCAAGGAGGTTGCAGATGTGCGACGAATCAAACTGCCGGAAAAAATTTTGAAGACAGCTGAATGAATTTCGATGAAAGCAGACCTGTCAGAAACCCGAATTCAAAAGTATACAGCGCAACAGAAAGTCACAGTCGGATTTGACGTGTAACTTCAGCAGCCAAATAAGGTTGGAGCACTGCTGCGAATCAAATTTCGAGGATAGAAAACCTTATGGAATGACAGATTAGATTAGGCGAAAATAAGACAAATTATGTATTTCAAAAGAGTGGTAGTAATCAAGCAATCTGATTTTCTTTTTTAACTAGCAGACTGGGACAGCTAGCGGATTTGCAACATTGTTCTGGATGACACATTTCAGTTTTGTCGTCTTCTTCATCTTCTGTTGAATGAAACCGATATTTTATGTATGATTTTTCTGTTCTCCTAACTCTCTCAGTTATTTTATAGTTATTGGCACAACAACAAAAGCCTCTAAGTCGTCAAGACGACTTTCAAAAAATGTATCGTAAAATTGATTTTGAAAAATCCTCAAAGAATTTCAAAATAAATGAAGAGAAAGAAAGAAGGAAACGTAAAGTCTTCGAAGACTTAAAAAAAAAAAAAAAAAAAAAAAAAAAATACTTCTGACTGTAAATATTTCGAGATATTTAGACATAAATTATGTTAAAAGAGATTTTTTTATTACTGAAAAAAAATGGCGGTTTATTTTTCGAGATATCAAAAAATTCATGATATCATTGTTCAGCTTAACGTTTTGGTTTTCCATGAGGTGAGCATTTTTTATTTTCTTCTATCTTTACAAGAAGAAAGTATTGAATTTGTGAAAATTTTCGAATTCTGGTTTTCGACGGATTTACACGTTTTAAGGGCCAGAGAACCCGAAAAGCATGTTTTTACAAAATGTCTGTCTGTGAGTCTGTCTCTATGTATATCACATGAATCTTATGACCGCTCTATCTCAAAAACTAATGAACGGAATTTAATAAAAGTTATTCCATGATATAAAATAAACTGAAGCTGATTACTTTTTGGTGTAAATCGCTCAACAGGTGGCGCTTCTATGCTGCATTTTTCACGATTTCCGCAATAGTTACATCTCAAGAACTAATGCACGGATTTTTATAAAACTTCAGATTCCGTTAGTCATTGATATAATTTGGTGCTGATTACGTTTTTGGTGTGAATCGTCCAACAGGTGGCGCTGCTATGCGGCATTATTCATGATTATCGCAATAGCTCTATTTCAAGAACAAATGCACGAATTTTCAGATTCAGCTAGCCCCTGATATAAATTAGCTGCAAATCGACTAACAGGTGGCGTTGCTAGGCTCCATTTATCACGATTGCCGGAATAACTATATCTGAAGAACTAATTCATGAATTCTCATCAAACTTCAGATTCAGTTAGTCCCTGATATAAATTAGTTCTGGTTAGTTTTTGGAGTAAATTGTCTGACAGGTTGCGCTGCTACGCAGAAATTTTTACTATTTCCGCCATAGCTCTATCTCAAGAACTAATGCACGGATTTTCATCAAACTTCAGATTCAGTTAGAACTTGACATAAGTTGTAGCTGATTATATTTTAGTGTAAATCAACTAACCGGTGGAGATGATATGCTTCATTTTTCAGGAAGTATTAACATGAGATAGAAGAAAGTTTTGGGATTGCCACATCCGACTAGTTTTATCTTATCAAGCTGTTTTGAATTAAATGAGTGTAGCATTATTATATCTTATCTCACCGAAAGTCACTGTGAGACGTATATTTAAGCTGTATTATCCTAAGTCTAAAAAATGTATACATGGTAGAAAAAAAAATTAATTAATTTGTTGTGTCTGTTAGCAGTCAGGTCTGTTACCCATAAAAGTAATAGACCTGACAGGTTTGAATACTACTACTACTTACCCTCTTATTGTCAATAGTAAGTCTTATCGAACAGGCTTCTTATTTATATTTCGAATCTTATTTAATACATAAATAAACAAAACAACAGAAATAAAAATTCAAATTGTCAGATCTGTTGTCAGGTCTGTTACTCTTTAAAAGTAACAGACCTGACATTTTGCTATTAAAAAGTAATAATAAATATATTTCATTGCAAAAGTGTGTAATAATTTTACATTTTCGACTAATTTTCTGTGTGGAAGCATATTTACCCACTCAAATAATTGGTATTTCATGTTAAAAAAATGTCTGGCAACAGACCTGACAATTTGTTTTGCTTCATAGTTATGTATAAGTGCCTACAGAACAAACTTTTAATAAGAATTTGATGCTGACCATGTAAATATATACAAGACATATGTAAAAAACTAATGCTAATCAAAAATAATAGTTAATTTAAATTTTCTTAGAATTTGAAACTCAAAAAGCCTCAAATTTGAAAATCGCCCAAAACATCCTTGTATAGTAACATCCTGGAACTACTGCCAATTACAGAATATTCCGTAATGAAATTAAAAACATTTATCAACCAATAAATAAAACAATAAAAAACAAGTGGGTAGGTGTGATCACAGATCGCACAGAGGGTTTCGTTTAATATTCTTTCAAAACACTTTATCCTTTTCCAAAATCTGTTAGTTCCACATTTCGTAACAAGGGGGCGCACTCTGTTCTACAGAAAACTGTATTCGAACGAAACTCCGTTTTACAACCTATCCATAGATAAATTAGACGAGGGGATTCGGCCTGTAGCACCCGCGATAGGTAAGCGCCCTCTGGCGGTAAAAAGTGAAAATAAAAGATGCAAGGCTATGTGCATAATATGAAAGAGTAGTCAAAGGGGTGTCGGCAAAAGTTGAAAACTTGATGATTTTTCGTGTGATCGCAAGTGTTCTGCTATAAGTATGCAAACTTTCAAGTCTTCAACATAAATAGGGACTCAGAAAAAAAGCTTAAAATACGCAAGTTAGAGCCCAGAAGGGTAAATATAAGACTTTTTCAAAACTTTATGATTTGTCGTTTGATTTGAGGTGTTCAGCTATAAGACCAATGTCAGACGGGCGTCTTGTTAGCATTGTGAATGGATAATACTTAAGCAAAAAAGACGCCCGTCTGACATTGGTCTAATTATACAAAATTTCAAGTCTCCAATATATATAGTTTCTGAGAACGGGCTCTGTGACGGACAGACAGACAAAGGAACTAGGTGAATAGGGTTTCGTTAGATGAACGAAACCCTATTAATTAAAACATTAGTTTAAAACATGTAATCTAATTGGAATAGGATGGCTTTCTGTAACCTAGGAAGCCCAGATTTATCTCCTTGTATATAATAACCTAATGAAACAACTTTATGAAACGATTTTATGAAAGGACTGATAAAACGAATGATTAAACGAATATATATCAATGTGTGATTTGTAGAATGCTGAGGATAAACTAATTTTAGTAGGTTGTTACAGTCACCTACAGCATGTTTTTTCTCGAAGAGGGTTCATGATGAATTTATAGTTATTTTACAGGGCCGCACAAAATAATACGAATATATGAAACGAATTTATTTTAAATCCGTGGTTTGTGGAATGCCGTTTTAGTACGTTGTTACAGTCAGACAGGCAGCAGATAGCAGACAGACAGCTAGAGAGTCTAGAGAGAAAGCAAACAGACAGAAAACAGATAGCAAGCAGTCAGCAGATAGCAGACGGGAGGTCAGCGGACATTTAGCCGGCAGACAGCCAACAGAGTGTAGAGAGACAGCAAACAGACAGAAAACAGATAGCAAACAGTCAGATAATATACAGACAGCCGGCAGAGTGTAGACAGAAAGCACATAGTGGACAGACACACAACAGGCAGACGGAAGCAGAGAGGCAGGGGGCAGAGAGATAGCCGACAGAATGTGACAGACAGAAAATGGCAGATATATATACTGCCGACTGCAAATAGTTAGCAGACATGCAGAAGACTGACATACAGCAGATAGCCAACAGACAGGCATACAACAGACAGTCAGACAAAAGAACAGGCAGACATACAGCAGATAACAGATATACAGACAACATACACTATGTAGACAGACAGTCCGTAGATAACAGAAAGCCGATAGAAGACAGACAGTACACAAAGAGCCGACAAAGTGTAGATAGCAGAAAGGTATGCAGCAGATAGCAGATGGGTAGACAGTCGACGAAGTTTCGACAGACATCAGCTAGCAAGCAGACAGATAGCAGACTGAAAGATACCAGACGGTTAGCAGGGAAACAGGAGACAGACGGACAACATGGAAATACGACAGAGAGCAGACAGACAGAGATCAGAGAGAACCAATTTACCCAGTCAGACAACATTAAACACAGTAAAGAGAGCTGGCAGGGAGACAGCAAACAGATGTCAGACAGGCATACAACACACAGAGTACTGACAGACAGATGATAACAGACAGCAGGCACAAACCATAAAAAAGCCGACAGACAGACAGAATATAGCAGGTATATAGACAGTAGGGAGACATGTATCAGGCAGTCAGACAGCAGATGTAGTAGGCAGACAGACAGACAGCATACAAACAGCGGACAGAATGTTGACACACAATTGATACCAGACAGTACATAGTGAGCAGGCAGGCAGGAAAAATACAGTGCTCTGAGAAAGCAGGAAGACAGACAGCAAATAACAAACAGACAGACAACAGACAGCATACAGACAATCGATAGAGTGCAGACAGTCAGACAACAGATATAGTTGGCAGACAGCATACAAACAGCGGACAGAATGGTGACACACAATTGATACCAGACAGTAGATAGTGAGCAGGCAGGCAAGAAACATACAGAGTGCTGAAAGTGCAGGAAGACAGAGAACGCAGACAGCAGGTAAATATAGAGCAGACAGACAGACAGCAGATAGCATACAGACAGTCGATAGAGTGCAGACAGTTAGCAGTAGACAGTAAACAAACAGACAGCCGATTGCGGGTGTATATATACCAGATAGAAAAAGAGATAGACAGACAAACACATACGGACCAAAAAATATCCGTGGGTTGCCACTCGAAGGGCACAGGGGGCAGAGTCCACTAGTACTACAATAAAAAATTTAAAAGGTAAAGATAAAAAGCTTAGGATTATTTCCAGAATTGACCTTACCCGTGTCTTTCCTTGCGCATGCGCATAATTTTAGCAAAACTTTCATACTTACTTTACAATAAAAAATATTATGCGAATTACACTTCCATTTTCAGAAAGAATACTAAAAGTAACTATTTAAAGACTTTTTAATAACTAAAATAGCTTATTTAGTCATAAAAATGTCTAGAAGGGGTTAACCTAGATTAGTTGTATAAGTCTTATATAATGGCTGTGTACGACTCTTCAAGTAGTGCAGAAGTGCTAGTTAAAGATACACAAATGCATATTTAACCATTTATAACCCTTCTTTTACTGAAATTTTGGGGAAAAAATTGCTTTGCAGAATTATTTTACATTTTGTATATATTTAGCAAAAGTAACAGTTTCATTAAAATAAAAATATTAATGACAAAATAGCTCGAAGTTCTTAGTTTAAGTGAAAAATATGAATGAAACAGGTCTACCAAAACTACATTCCCAAAAAATAAAAACTTAAACCTACACAGAATAATAAACATATTTACATTATTCTTAATAAAAATTCAACCAGAACACAAACTGGGAAATTCTAGGTAATCTTAAGGCAGATGAAACCTCTAACAGTCATACATGCATTATTTGCTGACCAGTTGTGCAAAATAGAAAAGGATAAAATATTTTAAAAGGGGCTTTTCCCAATGCCAAATGTTTGAAACATGAAATCATAAGTTATCATCAAGTGAAGTACCGAAGCGTAAAAGCAGAAAATAAAATATCCTAAAAAGGAACAAAACAAACCCAAAAGAAGAAAAAATCCATAAAGAAAAGCAAAACAAACCCAAAAGAAGTAAAAGCTAACAGATTCCTATTGCATGTTTGCTAATGGTCTTGGCTGACATAAATTTATTGCTGCATTTCACTGAGTTAAAGGTGCATTTTCTGACTTCCAGTTTCGCACCCAATATATTATTTATTCATTCTATTTTTCGGATCATAAACTATGAGCATTATGGTATGTATGTTTCCGAGAATTTTATTTAGGGAAGTTGTGAAAGTATTTGTGGTAAGGGAAATTGAAGGAATATATGGCTATTTCTCTAATGTATTTATAGATATTGCTTTGAAAAAATATTAAAGTGTTGGATTTATTTATGTTTTAATTTATAAATATTTATACTTGTTTAAAATATATTGCTATCACAATAAATTCTTAGAGCAGTATTTCCCATCACATTTAATTTTCAACTCCATAGTAACCGTTAATTACATATATAAATTGCCTTGTAAATCAAGCATATTTACGGAAATTAGAACGTGCAGTAAACAGACAGAGGAATTGAACCCATAACCAATTTTCAACTTATTTGGAAGGTGTTAAAATTTATTTTACTGCATATTTATTTAAGAAATAATTCTCAATTGTTAGTAACAAATGTATAATTGAAAAGTACCAAGAATGTCAAAAGATACAATACAAGAAAAATACAAGTTTGTCTTTCTCTGTGTACTCAAACGCACAAACGTGGCTGAATAAAGATATTTAGTGGAAATCATCTTTAGGTAATCAAAAGGAAAATTACAAGATCAAGGAATGAAAAAAGCTTCTCTGTGTAAAAAAAAAAAAAAAAAAAAAAAAAATGATATGTCGAGATTCGAGTCGTGAATCAAAAATCAAAAGCAAACTATATAAAACTTGACGAATAAGTAATTTATTAGACAACACTATATCAAATCAGAAGTCGATAATCATGGTTTGGAATTTTTTTTAAGCAAATGTCTAGCCAAAGTAAAATATTTACAGCTTTCTTACACATTTACAAGATTTAACATCATATTGCTGGGGGTTGCAATGTTCCACTTCCATTTTCAATATTGACAAAAAAAAAAAGTCATATCTTTGAATCATAACAAAAGCATTCTAAAACAATACTTTACTGCATTCTATCTCAAAACACAAAGTGTTCTAAGAGTGAAAGTGGAAGTAGAACTTTCATAGCGACACAGCGCCATCTAACTGAAAATTCCTTTTTCCACATTTGTGAAGAAGTAGAAAAGGGGGGATGTGTTGGCAATGATAATAACAAGTTTTTAGCTGCAGAAAATAACATGTTGCTTCGAGATCCGAAAGCAATTACTTATTTCTGTTTGAATATTGTTTTAATGGGAAATAAAACAATTTCGCTCAAAACTTTATGCCCGGAATGCGCAAACATTACTATATGACACATACACACACACACACACACACAATATATATATATATAAATATATAGATAGATAGATAGATGTTTTTCTTTTCTAAAGAAAGCCCTCTTTTGCAAAAATAACCTGTCAGCAAATAACATTTTAATTTAGTGATTCTTTGAAGATTTTAAAATTTTTCAATAACTTTTTAAAATCTCAACAGGTTTTGAAACCATGACCTATTTTATCTTGTATTTTATTACTTTACTAGCAGGCTGCACCCGGTCGGTTTCTCTAAACGAATTATTAATCAAACGAAATATATCGTAGATTTGACATTGTATTTTAAAGCAATTTGGATATTTACCTAGAATGTCGTTTCCGCATTGCTGAAAACCATACGAATGCCGCGCTATTATATTTTCTAATGTGCCAAACAAAATTTGGGATAATAATGACAAACTCTTTTACTATCCGCATCAAAATCTGTCGACTAGAACCTTTTTAAAATACCCATCTTTCATAATTATGCTCACCTGATAATAGCACATTCCCCTATAATTCTACAACTAAGCAATATAGAACGATATGCAATGTACTAAAATTATCCCTGAAAAATTATCTAACTATCAATGCAATTTTTCCCAATATTCGACTAAAAACAAATTTTAAAAAGGCTAGTCTTTAATAACAGTGTTCCCCTGATTATAGATATTTCCCTCATAATTCTATATCTATGAAGAGTAGATCGATATGTTATATACTAATACTTCTTTGAAAAGTTACCTAACTGATCGTGCAAATTCCATCAAAATCTATTCAGCAGAATCTTCTTAAAAAATCTAATCTTTCGTAATCGGGTTCATCTGATTATAGAATTTTTTTACACTATTTTTGTAATTAATTAAAGTAGAACGATAGGTTATATATTAAAACCTTCTCTAAAAAATTATGTAAATAAGAATGTAAGTCTTATCAAAATCGAATCAGCAGAACTTAAGTTATAACCAGCCATAACGAAATTCCCATTTGCATTTTATATAGTAGATATTTTACTTCATAATGCTTTATATTACAGAAATTTTATATGAAATTTTACAGCGTATGTTCTTTTAATGGTGTGTTTCATAACGTATTTTCCATTTTTGCTAAATGAAAGACTACAGTCTGAATAGACCATTCGACGTTTTAGAAAAGACGAAGTAATATCATTGTGTTCCCTATATTGAAACTATAAACCATAACCATTTGGAAATCTATATTTTTCGATGAAATATGTATACACAATTAAGAACTTTTTCAGAGGAAGGAAAAAGAAAGTGTAACAAAAGGTTATTATAACCGGAAATATTATATTACAAACTTTATTTATAAACAAAAAAATCGAATGTATAGAAAACTTTGCGCTTTCACTATATGTAAACATTTTAGAAGTACTTAATGATACAGCAAATTCACAACGTGATATGAAAGTTTCAACAAAACTGAATTTTCACGAGAAATTCGAAAAATTAGTCAGTTATCGCGAAGTTGGCTTCATTTATGGAGACATATTTTTGTCTCGAAGTTGGCGATATTTTGCCAAATATCTCCAAGCTTGGCGTATATGACTACGTAGTTTTAAGCATAAGAGAGTAGCAACAATGGTTATTACAATTAAGTAAATTTGCGAGAAACCACCTTTTTTAAAGCTTATAAAGGAAAACTGATTATGGAAAAATAAGCCACCGTATAATTTCAAATTACTATATCTTTTTGAAGACGTTTTTTAATTTAGATGCAAAATAAAAAAAGCCTGGGAATCTTAGTATCAAGAACGATCACTAAGGGGTAAAAACTTTTTGAATTTCTATTTTTTGTACTTCTGTTCGCATATAAATTCTTTAATTGGCCTCTATTTTGAAACAAGATGGTGGATGGTGCTGGTCAACGAACTTGGAAGAGACTTTGGTATGTCCTGTACATTTACACAGTCATATCGAAATCATTGATAAAAAAATCGGGTATATATATATACATGTGTGTGTGCATGTGTGTGTATATAAACATATGAATATTTATTTTCCTGGGGGTGATGATCGGTGAAAATATACCGAAATTTTCCGGAATTGCTTTCCTTAGAACGGCTGCAATGGGTATCTTCTTGATTTTTGTAATTGAAGCTATATAATGTGGATATTAAATTATAATTAGATCAAAACGAATGCTGATTTATAAAAGAATACCGCTTTAATTTCGTTCCTGATGCGTTTCCTTATTTCAGTTATTCATATTTTTTATTGTTTGTACTTATACATAAGCATACACAAATTTCGGGAAAAAATAGTTAATAGAACTATACTGAAAAACATTCTAAAGGCAATATTATTTCTAGGATAATATTCGTTAAGAATTTTCGGCTTTAACTTTACAAATTGATTTAAGTCTGAACCGGACTCTGGGAACAATCTTTTAAGTGGGCCAGGCCAAAATAGCTTTGTCGAAACCATTGCAGACTTCAGAAGTACTTTTGACAAATTGGACATTTTTTAAAAACCCCTTAATATTATTTTTGCGTTTTAAAGAGACTTTACAATTAACAAGTAAAGCATATTTGTATGATATTTAATTTAATTTGCAATTTTTTTTTCAGAAATTTAGTAGTTTTATGTTTGATTAGTTATTAATCCATGTAATATTTGATTAATTAACATAACATAAACGTAATGTTAAAATATATATATATATCAATAAAAAACCTCTAATCTTATAGCTAAAAACGTTCTCCTGAAGTGAAAAGTTAATTGAGCATGTTATTTATATTTCCTCTTTTATTTGCCAAAAAGTCATTAGATAAAAAAAGAAACTTACAGGGATTTTCTTATTTTCATCGAATTTGTGCAAACAACTGGAGTGTGTATAATTTGTTTAAGTAATAAATGCTTAAAAAAATGTTTACGTAGAATTCTTTGTAATTTTATAAATATGGATGTTTTCTTTTTCTAGAATACGATTAGAGATCTCGTACTTGAAACGAGTTTATAAGAAAACACAGACTAGTTTTTTTAGAAAGAATTCAGAAAGTAAAATCTGCTTACTGTGCATTTACTTTTGTACTTTCTACAATGAACAAAAGAACAAATTATGAACCTTTTCTATAAATTAGCAGTGTAATATTTCTAAATAGATACATAAGGAAAACAGAAAACAAAAATTTCTGAAGATTTTACTTACTACAAAAAGTAAGAAATGTTTGACAGTAAGTTATGGATACCTGCTAAACCTTCCACTTTTTGAATACTACTATTTCTGAATAGAAATATTCACTTTATCCAATGATAAAAATGTGTGATTAACCTTTAAAGACACAGACGGCGTACTGAGCGTACCAGTCATGAGAAAAGAAGTTGCGAATTCCTAAGTAAGTACGTGATTATTTCCAAAGTCACATTTTTCTACTTCTTAAACATCTGTCGAAGTTTAACAATTGTTTAATTTTGAAGTTTTTCTTATTTGTTATTTCTTTTATTACTTTTACTGGAAAATCTGATAATTTCTTTCCCTTAATTCTTTAAATTACTGATGTTCAATAGTGGAAAAAAAAAAAAGCAAACACCTTCACTAACTTTGCAACAAATTACAGCAGAAGAAAGTTGCTGGTACCAAATGTTTGGAAACAAAGTCTATTTTTAAATGTCGTATATAAAATTTGCTTAGGAGAACATCTACAGATAAAAACCAGGCCAAACTTTGTGGCTCAAAGGCAACACCCACTTTTGACAAGACAATATATTTTAAATATTCGTTTCAAACTATGCCTAGATACGAAATTGCAAGTCATTTGGATGATACGTTTTTGAATTATAAACATTCAAATTTTAGAACTTCTACACTGTAAAAAAAAATCTGTAAATCTACATAACTAGTTTTTGTAAAACTACAGAAATCTGCATGTTTACTAGAATTTTATACGTAATCGGGGAAAATATTTACCACTCGCATAGTACAAATACATGAAATATCTTAGTTTGACCTGTCAGCCAATGAGAAAGGACTTCAGTGGTGACGTAATGACTATTCACGCAGCCACAGAGGGGTTCAAGGCATCCATCTTGATTATGATTTCAAATTAGTAGGTAAGTAAATATTTCTTCTTTATGAGTTAATTTTTTTTATATTTCCATTCTACTTGATTCCTAATAAGTACAAATCAACTACACAGTAAGACTGTTTGATTTCGAATTATAATATAACATGATTTTAGCAGGTATTAATGCGTAATCTTCCTATTATTTTTTGTTATATATTTATTATTCAGTCAAATGACTATTCTTTACACCAGTGTTTATTAGATGCGTGCAATTTCTAATGTTTTATCTTTTAAATCAAATTTTATTGCAATATGGTTAGCAGATTAAATATTTTATTTTTAATTATTGATGCAATGAATAGTACTCCCCCATTTGACTGATAATGAAGGCCAAATATTCCACTATTCTTCCGCAGAATACTTAAAATGGCCAAATACCAAAATTATCTGTCTTAATATTAGTCGTGCCGAGTAATCGGTATTTATTGTACTGGATTCCAGCATCGTGTCGGGTTTACTTTACTATTTTGGTTCGGATCGGGTCGGTTTGGGTTTCTTCGAATCTTGCGTGTCGGGTTCGGGTTGATTGATTTTTCAAAAGAATGTGCAAAATATTTTTTTCATGCTAAACATCTAGGTGTAGGGCAGATGTTCCAGTAATGGACAAACTTCTACATATTTTGTTTATAAAAAAATTAAACAATAAAAATTTAACTTAAAAAAATTTCATAACTCCACCCCCCCCCCCCCCTTACATGTTTTATAATCTGTATTATTGTTGATACTCTTAATCAAACCAATTAGGAAGCAAAAAGTGATCCTTCGAAGTTCCACTGTTTTTCATTTATGTTGGCGAACATGCAACGGTTTAACTTAATAAATTTATATATTCTTTTACTTTCCGGCAAAATTTATTAATGACTATTAATGACTATTAATATTAATGACTTGTTTATGCATAGATGTAATAGTTTCCCTATTTATGGAACATTATACTGTATATTATCCATCATATAAACTAAGCCTTAAAGAATGGTTCTAAACATGGATTAAACTAAGCATGGGACAAATTTTGAAACTTGCAATTTCTTTAATTATAAAATTGTTTCTGAAAACTATGTTTCTATATTGTTCAAGGACATTAGAAATTTTTTCATTTTGTATTCTATAAACTGAAATATTGTTTTTGTGTCAAACAAAGTTCATTTTCTTATTTTTGTAAAAGGTGTCCCATTCCTCCACACTCTCTCCTATGATTCTAACTCTGAATATTGGGCACTTCTCTATCTATACGCACGTATCATGGGTATATGTGTTAAAACTATCAGAAATATTATATATATGAATGCGTGTATATGAAAAATGAAATGTTGTAATATTTTTACCTATTCCTAGAGAAGAATAAATGGTTCTTAACTGTGCCGTAAATAAAAAGGATTTATCACATTTCTTATATACTTTTGATTTCTTAACCTTTAATTGATGTTACCGGTCTCTCAGACCGCGGCTTTTTTTAATTTTTATAGTTTAACTTGCAATTTTCAATTTAACTACAAACACTATCGAAATTTTGTTCCGTTTGGAACTTTAGTTCTATCACCAGAGACTTTTGAATAGGTGAATTTTAATTATAACAGTGCTGTACAAAAAGTTTAGTACAAAGACACCATCCTATGAGTTAATCGTGCCTTTTATTCATCTTTCGATGAAACGATCTCACAGACCACTTCACACTAGTTACGTGACAATTTCTGTGACATCGGTTAAAAGTTAAGCAGTATATTGAAATATGTATTTATTTTATCTGAAAATTGTTCTGCTCAAACTTTTTGTAAAAATCTTAACAAGACTTGGAAAAAACCTAAATATAAACATCTGCATTTTAATTTTACGTGAAGTTCTGAGCAATAAAATGCTGAGTTTTTACTTTCTCATGCAAAGAGAGATATAGGGTAGGTAGGGCTAAAGATACGAACGGGGCAAAAATACGCACCGGCTGATTTCATATGAAGCAACATTTCGGCTATCATGACCAATAGGTGGCAGTTTGGTTTCAAGTGTACTAGTCATTTATTTAAACCTTTTGATAAAAGTAGCAATTTGTGGTAAGAAAATGAGGTAAGTTTAAATTTTCGAATTTTGATATAATATTTTGTATATTTCACTTTTTTCTTTACTTGACAATACCTGGAATTTTTACAAATCCAAAAATTCAGTGGAGATCGAAAGCTTTTTAGCTTCTAAATGCCGTAGTTTACCTCGATCACATTTGTTTATACTTATAGGTAGCCGGTTAAGCAAAATATTGCAGAATGGGGTAAAAGTACGCATACGCCTTGGGAAAAAGATACGCACATGTTTATGATACGGGACTTTGCCCTATCGTTTTAGCTAGATGTAAAGCTTTCCACTTTTCTAAATTTGTATTATATAAAATATAATAGATACATAACTAATATAAGTTAGTAAACTACATTTTCCTTTTTCTAGTTAAGTTTTTTAAATATAGAACATATGTTCTACCTACCTACTTTTAAAAATCAATATTCTTGTTTCATGAATCGCTTTTGTTTTAAACCTTAATCTTTAACTCCTGTTAACGGTCTCACCGACAACTGCAATATTCAGTTTTCACAATTTAACTTTTAATTTTCAATTTAAGTATTAATTTTTGTTTAATTTTGATTCGTTCGGTAAATTAGAAGTATAGCTGAAGACTTCTGAATGCGGGAAAGTTTACTATAATATTCCTTTACATAAAGTTTAGCGCAGAAACCGCCTCTTATGAGTCAGTAAACCATTTTATTCAATCTACGATTAAGCGGTCTCGGAGACCGCTTACAGTATTTATGAAACAATATTTGTCACAATAGTTAGAGGTTAACTGCTATTCGCGATCTTGCAGACCGCTGTTTTTTCATGGTCTAGTTTACAATTTTCAGTTTAAATACTATAAAAATTTACTAATGCTTTTACATTACTCATTCATTTTAGTGGAAATGGGGCAAAAACCGGCCGTAATGGGCAAAAATACGCACTGCGTATCTTTGCCTCATCACTGCGTACTTTTACTCCAACCAATGGGGCAAGGAGGAGGATGGCCACCCAGGGAAACCCAGCAAATGCTTTTGAGTTTTAGTGCAGTCCCTGGGGGAAGAAACCAATGGGGGAAAGATATGCAGAGCAAAAATTACAATTTCTTACGGAAATGTAATTTGACAGAATGTCGTATGATAGTGGAACGTGCCTAAGGTTTTAATACAACATTTTAATAAGTCGTCGCATATCAATGTTTTCGTTAAGAATCAAAATTAATGATAAGTGCGTAATTTTACCCCCCACCTACCCTATATCACTTAGGTGTGTCATGTGATTGTGAGCCATGTTGAGGACAACTTGTCACCAAGCGCCATTGAGATCAACCACGATGGCGCTTTTTAACAAGCTGTCCTCACTTCAAATACTTGTGGGCATGATACCTACATATGTTTGAATATTAAAGTATGTACATTTGTCCATTTTCCTACATAAAACATAAATTGTTATTAGAGATGTAATTGTAGATTACATTTCATAATATCAATAAAACATGATTTACTTTCCTTTTATTTCGGGTTCGGGTTGAGATAAGTCTGGGTTGAGTTGCAGGTTGCCGAAAATTATTTTAGCTGATTCTGGTCAGTTTGAGGATCGAGGAAATATTTTTGGCGTGTTCGGGTCGAGTTGCGGGTTGACTTAAGTATTATATTCTGTTTTGTGTCGGATGCAACTTGACCCATGCATGACTACTCCGTAGTCGGCTAATTTTCAATATATCAGGATTCGTACGGTCCTTAAAAGTACTCACATGTTTCAAAAGGATTTTTTTGTGCTTGAAAGTGCTTATTTTCATACAAATTTTTTTAAAGTCCTTAAAAGTGCTTTACTATCATTCTATTTCTTAATCGGGGGTGGAACTCTTCTGCATTTCTTTTCATTTCTGATTATAAAAAAAAAAAAAAAAAAAAAAAAAAAAAAAAAAAAAAAAAAACGCCATTGCTAACCTTTCTTCTGAAATTTGACCTCCCCTTTTTGCTCCCTTCTGCACAATACCAAAGTTTAAACTGTTTAAAACTTTTTTTAACCTTTAACTAATGTTACCGGTCTCTCACAGACCGGTGCTTTTTTCAATTTTCATAGTTTAACTTGCAAATTTCAGTTTATCTACAAACACTACTGAAATTTTGTTTCGTTTGAAACTTTAGTACTAACACCAGAGACTTTGAATAGGTGAATTTTAATTATAACACTCCTGTGCAAAAAGTTTAGTACAAAAACATCCTATGAGTTTATCGCGGCTTTTATTCATCTTTTAGTAGGAGAGCTGTTGAACATTTTTGAGTAGGTATTTGAGGCACCCTGAAAATTTGTGCAACACTTCTTTTGTAATGCTTGAATACAAAATCGAATGTCTGGCACAGTTTTTGTGCCGACTAAAGTGTGTCATTTTCAAAATACTTTTTTCTAAGCATAAATATTATTCTGCCTCAATCTCAGTGTGCCTCAAATACCTTTTTTGGGTAGTCAAAAAATGGCACTTGACACGTGTCTGGCACAATTTTTGGGCCGACTAAAGTGTCTGTCGTTTTCAATATATTTTTTTCTAAGTATAAATATTATTCTGTCTCAATCTCAGCGTGCCTCAAATACCTTTTTTTTGGGTAGTCAAAAAATGGCACTTGACACGTGTCTGGCACAGTTTTTGGGCCACGATCCTTCAGCCAGACATTCGATTTTGTATTCAGCCATTACAAAAGAAGTGTTGCACAAATTTTCAGGGTGCCTCAAATACCTTCCCTAAAATGTTTAACAGCTCTTGGACTATTTCGATGGAGCGGTCTCGCAGACCGCTTCAGACTAGTTATGTGACAATTTCTGTGACATCAGTTAAAGGTTAAAAAAATGGCTCTACTCTATTTGTTACTTTATAGTGAATAAATAATCAGTCCTAAATTTCATTAACTATTCATTCCATCATATTCATTTCATTAAAATTTTAGTCTAGAATGAATGTACTAAGTTCCTCTTACTAGGTGAGCGGTTGAAGATATGTACAGATTTATAGTCAAAAAACACATTTTTATTAATTATCATAACAATAACTAAAAAAAAAACTAATTCTATTTAATTCTATCAAAAATCACGTCGTCTATACATCTATACTAAAAATCTATCGTCAATACAGATGTTGTTGAGGTTAAAATTCTGATTGAAATGTGCACTTACACTTAACATTTTTGTTGAATTTTTACAATTATAATTTAAAGTTTTGCCTAATTCGTTAAGTTCTTGAAGCCAGAACAGACGAGGTTATCAATTTACCCTGTTTCTAATTTATATATATATATTTTTAATTTATTGAGGTATTATTTGAGGATTTTGTAATTATTTTAGGCTTTATTTTGGATATTTTCAGAATTATGGCTTAACCTCTTGATTACGGATTATAGCCCAGTGGTAGGAAATGAAAAAAAAAGGCCGAATTCGGAATTAAATACGGGAAAGCTGGAAATTGTTTTAATCCCTTCGACATAGGCCAGAAATAAACGTACTAAGTTTCCCCGTCCTACTAGCTGCAGTTTTGCCGCTACGAACAAATAGATAACTTAAAGTGTATTATTTCATGATTTTTAGCACATTTCAAAAATGATTTGTAAATGATGGGAAATGTTGTTTACGATCTCTGATATTGTATTTGAATTATGCGTCGTATTTAATTGCCGAAACGTCAGTGAAGGCTTACTGTGGAGACACGAAAAGTTTTGGTTTCCGTTTGTCTGTCTGTCTGTCTGTCTGTCCGTCTGTTCCGCGATAACTGCCGTAAAAAGCATCCGATTAGCTTAAAATTAAGTATGCATGTTGGTAAAATCCCCGGATTTAGCTGTATAGTTTTTGGTTAAATTTGGTTCATGCGTTCGGAATATATAGAACATTTTATTTTGAGACTTAATGCTTTCCTATAGCAATTCAGACGATTTTTCCATTTTTATTTGTTGAAAGGAAATGGCTCATATGATTGAAGGATTTAAATAGTAAATTATGGATGATGTAATTTCTAATTAGAACCATACATTATTCATATTAGTTTGAAATTTTGTGTATACATTTGTCAGACTTTTTAAATTCGGTGTTTAACTTATGGAGGTATTTTATATATGTGTTCCAATAATATATCTTTTTATAAATTTACTTTTTTTCAAAGCACATATTTCATTGTTTTATTTTCTTTTAACTGTTGCCTAGCGACGGAACTACACCTAAAAATATCGTAAATGTGAAAGTATTTGTAATTGTTTGAAGTCAATCAAAGTCAAAAGGGACGAATTAATGCCTTTGTGACTTTACATATAGATGAAATTTACCCCAGAAATAAAGAAAGACTATGTTCTGCTTATTTTGTTCAAATATTTTTTCTTTTAAATTAAGAAGTTCATTATTTTCATAAGGAATAAATTGACATTTTGCTATAAATTTAACAATTTTTTTTTTTTTTTTTTTTTTTTTTTTTTTTTTTTTTTACCGTTGCCAAGAAAATCCTATCCCAGAATAATAATTTATCCTAAACAGTTAATTTTGATTTGAAAGATTTTCATGTGCAAGAGGAAAATGAAATAAAAAATAGACATGAATACGTCTTCATATTGGAAATAAAACTAAAATACGAAAAGAAGGTGAATTTGATCTCATATATCAAAAATAAAACTAATATGCTTTGAGGTTGAAATAAAAAGGGCTTGTGTTATGATATTAATTCTTATTATTAAAAGAAATGTTACTAATATCTCATGGTTTATCGTCTGCACACAGCTAACAGAAATGTTAATTTTTAATCGAAAATTTCAATGAGAAAAAAAAAAAAAAAAACTTTTGAAAATCAAATATATAGTAAATGTCAAAATTTTACACCGCAAAATTATCGCTGTCGAAAATGACGTCATTGTATTGGGAAATAAATATTCTCATTCTTAAAAACCAAGCATTAACTAGATTACCCAAAAAAATATTTTATGACGAGTGTTACTTCTTAATGCCGTCTCATTTCAGAAAATATGAATGAAAATTATTTTATTTTTAAAAGGAAATTATATTTTCATTCATAAAACCTAAACTTTTAATATAATTGCGTCAATGTGAATCATTTTCTGTCCACCAGTATTGAAAATTAAGGCTCGGAAGTATAAAAAGAAATTTAAGATTTGCGATAACCATTAGCGCAATAAATAAAAAGTTACATATGTAAATTAATAAAACCACGGGGAGTTCAGGAGGCGGAGCCCCCCCCCCCCCCCCTGAAGAAATCTGTTTTATTATTTAAAAAAATATCAGAATTAGTAGCTCATGAAAATTATTTCAAAATATCCTTCCATAACAACGTTTTTAATTTAATGCTTCTAACGTCTGAAAACTTCGTATTTTTTATTCTTATAAATAATTACATAATTTGAAAACTTTAAATTGCGGTTTGCATGAAATTGAATATTACCAAAGTGTGTCTAAAAACAGTGACTTGCAGAGCTGACGTTGAGGCTCCTGATCAGCAGATTTACTAGTTTGACATATATAGTGAATAACAGTGCGTATGTCTCACATTTAAGGAGGTCGAAAATAGTGGGGAGGAGCGAGGGAACAAATGAGCTTTGTCGGTACAGGAATTATAGGTCAACCAATAGCACGATTTTAAACTTCGATATTTTACTAAAAGAACTAAGATGGTTTTAATAAAAAATATTTTCGATTAGTATACGAGCATCTTAACACGGGAGAACTCGCTGCATGAGATTTTCTCTCACAGTCGTACTTTTTTAAGACTCGTATTTAAACCATTTTTCATTTTAATTAAAATTTCAAAATGTTATTTCAATTATTTTACCTCTTTTGTGAATAAAATTACTAAGCCAACCAAAAAAAGTTGATATTATATGAATGTAAAGTAAAAGAAAAGGAATTGGGCATTCTCACTAGCGAGTTCTCCCAGGTTAAGTTAAATTCATAGAATTTTAAAACCTTTGGAATATTGAAAAAAGTATTATAATCTTTACGTATTTTTTTTTTAAACTAAGGTTTAAGTTTGACGATATCAGTTGGGAAATGGTATGTAAAACGGCTGTCAATTATGTACCTCTTACTCGATAACTACTAAATTATAATCCTCAAAATATACAAAATAAAGCATTAACATAATTACAGAAACATCGGGAGGTCCTCAATAACTTAAAGAAAATACATGTATGTAGTAAACGGAGGCAGGGCGGATTGATAACTCTGTCTTTCTCTTGATTAGCGATTAACCCGGGAGAACTCACTGCAAGAAATTTTCTCTCACAGTCGTACTTTTTTAAGACACTTATTTAAATCATTTTTCATTTTAATTAAAATTTCAAAATGTTTTTCAATTATTTTACCTATTGTGTGAATAAAAGTATTAAGCCAACCAAAAAAAGTTGATATTATATGAATGTAAAGTAAAAGAAAAGCAATTGGGCATTCTCACTAACGAGTTCTCCCGGGTTAAGACAAAATTTTGAAATAGAATTGCGACCTTAATGTTCAGCAAAAATATTAATATGGGTACTCATTTTATTCAGAATTTCAAATTCTACGACATTTTTATTGACAGTGTTTTTGAAAGAATTAATTGTTCTGAGATATTAAGATAATTTAAAGGATTTTTCGACTATAAATATGTACATATTTTCTAATGTTCACCTAGTACGAGGGATAAAACTTAGTACTTGCATTTTAGTACGGAAGGGATTGAAACAATTTCCAGTTTCCCACCCACATAATTGTGAGTTACATCCGCCGATCACGGGGCTTTGAAATAGAATTGTGACAATGTTCAACAAAAATATTAAATGTAGTTCTCATTTTACTCTGAATTTTAAGCTGACGACGAGCTGAACACGAAAATTGAAAAACCTGAATTTCATTTTAGATTTCAAAGTTCTGCCATTTGCAAAATGACGTCAGCGTTACGCACAGATATGTTTGTCCTTTATAATATAGATAAATATAGATTTTATTTTCATATCAAAATCTTAGTGTTTTTTTTTTCTTTTCAAACTTTTTTCACTCTTAAATCCATTTATATCTGAACCAAATCAATATTCTATCATTTCAAAGCTATCGTATAAAATCAAGTGTGTATTTTTAAATAATATATACGTAATGTGGGTCATACAGTAAAATGCGCAGAAAAAATGAAAAGTGACTTCGGACAATGAATTTTTTTTAAAGATTAATTTTTGTATTTTTTGTTTAATGTTTTGCAGTATTTCAAAGAGAATTGAAAGTATATGCTTTTTGGTATTGTTATTATTATTTGGTATTAATATTCTGCATAATTTGATTTTTGGAGTCTTATATGTAATTTTGAAATATGCCTGGAAAGGGATGGGGAGGACACGGTTCTTCCAGAATTTTAAATTCTAAAAAGTTTGTCGTTATCATCCAGACTCTTTGAAATTTTTAGACGTTAAAAACATAATGTTTTCGTAGCCCGAGTGAAAAAATATTAATATTTCGTGGAAAAAGGCTGATAAGATTTTTACCACGATGTAACACTCAGGTTTTTACTAATTTTGTCGACGTTTTTGCACATTTTATTTAGTAAAAAATATTTCTATTTGTCCGAATGTTTCGAAATTTTCGTAGGTAAATGTAAATCTGGCCTGTTGTGTAAACAGATTGTGTTAAAATACGGACGTTTAGTTAGTTTTAGGGTAGAAAAAATATAGCCTTTGTGAGGCGCGAAATGACCTATTAGTCCCCGAGACAGGTACAAATTTCGTCAGTTATTTCCTCTCGGCCGATAATTTGTAAAATGCTTCAGAGAGTTGTATCATGAAGCTCCGTGAACGTTAGCTGCAGTTCCGTGGGTGGGTTGAGCAGCGGTAGCCTCCCACGCACGTAAAAAAAAAAAAAAAAGTCACTTTCTCCCGATTGAAACATTTTGAAATTATAGATAACCTAATATACTGAAGAAAAAAAAAGTCAGCTAATTATAAAGTGGTGGTTAATACGTCAGCTGGTCACACGAACATGAAAAAAATATACAAGGTGCAAAGGAAAGTCTCTTTAACCTGAAAATACTTGCGAAAGGAGAGAGATACATCTATGTATTGAAGTAACGGTATAGTAAAGCGAATACGCCCGACCTAATGCAAACGACAGAAGCGCCCTAGTGGCGAAATTTGGAAGTTACCTATTGAAAACCGTAAGCGAAAAGAGATAGAGCAAAATTTCCAGTTTGAAAGATTTGGAGCATCAATTAATTAGTACGAAACGACATTTGGTTCACACGGATAAGATAAATCGTTGCCTGTATACACAAAAATGTCCGAAATCAATGAGCGACGATTCTACTTTGCATATTCACATTCTGTAAATGTAGCAGTGCAAAATTTTAGATTGTGACGTTGTACTGTGCTGTAATGGCTGTAAAAATTTAATTTCCAATGCATTTAAAATTTTAGATTAACCCTTTCAGGGGCAGAAGAATTCTGTTAGTAAACTTATGAAACAATTGACTGACACAAGAATATTCAAACGAATTTCACAAAAAATAAAAGCTCGTTAATTTTCACTTTCATTAGGAAAGCAAAATTTTGTTAAAATATTATTGCTGCCATTTGTCCATTTTGGAATTAAAATTAGGTGGCTAGACCATCTAGCCACCGCCCTTGAAAGGTTGAAATCTATGTCGTCGTATTCAAGAGTCTTGCAATAGACGTTCTATGCTGAGAAATGTGCATGTAGAATTACGCCACGAACACAATTGTGTATCGTGAGCAATGGCGAACTTTTCGAACAAACTAAATATTAACATTTTATCACTGTGAGACTGTTTGTCTTTTTTGTTTTTTTATGTGATGTTATCAAAATACATCCAGATAAGCACATATTTATACCAGAAATTGTACGTATTTCTTCATACTTCTGGCTATTCCATCCAAACGTTTACACAAAATAGAGTGCTTCAATTTTGGACCTTTTTGGGTATACAGGCAAAGATTTATCTTATTCATGTAAACCAAATGCCGTTTCGTACTAATTAATTGATGCTCTCAAACATTCTGATTGGAAAATTTGCTCTATCTCTTTTCGTTTTCGATTTGCAATGGCTATATTCCAAATTTCGCCACTAGGGAGCGCTGCCGTCGCTTGCATTAAATCGGGCGTAGTCACTTTACTATGCCGTTACCTCACTTCCATAGCTTTAGTTCTCTCCGTTCGCAAGTATTTTCAGGTTAAAGGGCCTTTCCTTTGCACCCTGTATATATTTTTCATGTTCGTGTGACCAGCTGACGTATTAACCACCACTTTATAATCAGCTGAATTTTTTTCCCTTCAAGATATTGGGTTAGCTATAATTTGACAAATTTTCAATCGGGAGGAAATAACTAATTTTTTTACGCGCGTGGGAGGTTACCGCTGCTACACTCACCCACGGAACCGTAGCTGATGTTCACAGAGCTTCATAATACAACCTTTTGAAGCATTTTACAAATTATCGGCCGAGAAGAACTTGGTCATCAAAATCTGTTGCTGGCTCGCGGACTATATGTTCACCAATGTATTTGAAAGAGTTAAAATTCATGTTTTTAAAAATCAATTGCATTATCAGTTAGAAGATTTTAACTTTTAGAGCATATATATATATATATATATATATATATATATATATATATATATATATATATATATATATATATATTTTTTTTTTTTTTTTTTTTTTTTTTTTTTGCCGATACTTCTAAAATGTTATCCTGGAATAAATTGCTACAAGTTTTCGAAAAATCTTTTCTATTTATTTTTTTTTCAAAAGTTTAACTGCTGGGTGGGGAAAATATAGTAAATTTAATATCGGAATATATCAACGTGTTAATATTGGTGATATATCGCGATAACTACCGTAAAGTTTATGCGAATAGAAAAATTGCTTACTTTAAAAGATAAATAGCATGTGATCTAAAATTTTAGTATAAACAGATGTAGAAAAAAGTTAATAAATGTTTCATGCTATTTTCTCCTACAGCATCCTTTATATATATATATATATATAATATAGGGAAGGTGGGGCAAAATCGGGTACCATAACAGTTTGTTAGTCTCAAATGCTGTGAAATGGGAAACAAATTTTGAACACTGTTTTTAATGTAAAATGAATCCTTGGCTATAATAAAACATTCTTTTCAAAAATATATATATATAATTGTTTATATAAAAAAATAGCTTTTTTCACACGTATGCAAAAATCCGGTTTTACTTCGCTGGTTGGGTCAAACCTGGTATCCATTTAAAACTATTGGAAAACTCATTTTGGTCAAAAATGTCTTTCTTTAATATAGTAAAAAATACATTTTTAATATTTTTAACAAAAAGAAATTGCACATGTGTTCATCCATGTGTAAAAAAAATAAATAGGTGGCAAATTTTCTACGTTGTATAGGCCTGCTTACTTTACTCTGTACGTTTTAAAGTTCTTTTAGCTTCAAAAATCACAGATGAATTTGTCATCATATTCTTCTGCATTATATGTTTCGTGGGCCTATCCGTGGCATTTCAAACATCGTATTTGGATTTAGAGTTTGAGTAAAGTTCATAGCAAAACATACAGGTTTAATTATCCTCTTCTTCTGATGATGTGTTCGCAATCTTTTTTTGCTTTCTTTTTTTCTTTTTAAAGAATCTTCTTCTTTCTTCGTCTTGCAGTTTGTTTGGCTTATTTCTGCTTAATATCTGTTTCGATCTGTAATTTATAGGGAGAAGAAATCAAAAGTTTTTCCCTTTCTTTTTCTCAATTCTGAAGCCTTCCTTAGAAGGGGATAATAACATTTTAGGCAAAATTGGAAATTCAGATTGCTGGACTACATAGTCTGAAGATGCCAAATAGATAATTTTACTAATATATTCTGTAGATGTAACATTTTGAATCAGTGATGACGTCTGTGATTGTGATGTTAACTGCTGCATCTGGAAGCAGCTCGACGTGAAAGACGCTGGATAGTGTCAACTTGTTGATGTTCGGAAGGTTGAGCTCCAATATCCTGTGATGTATCAGAAATTTTTATTTCTGCCGCTATGCCAACCTGTGGCTGGATAGACTTAGGTGTGTTATCATGACTTTCATGGGTTTCTCTGTCCCTTCCGAAGGAGCGAAAAGATGGTCTGAAAAAATATCATTGTTGTAGGGGAAAATCCCTGTTTTCTCGAACCTTCTGATTGCAATATTTACAATTGCTGCTCTCGAAAATGTAGCTTTAAATAATTTTCCAATTTGCTAAGTTGTTACAGATCACGCAGTGTTGGAAAATAACCACTTCCTCACCTCTTGACCTTAGTATGAGCTTAGAGGTGCATGAATGATGCATCAAGGGGCTGAAATCGATGCGTTGCGTAAAAAAAAGAAGTTTAAATAAATACATTGGTTTCTCTTACTAGATTAACTGGATTCTTTTAGTGTGAGTTGAATACCTATTAAGGATTTAAAGAACAGGGTTTTCAGGACAAGGATTGGAAAAAATCTATACATTTTTTAACCAAATAAAATAAAGACCTCTTTCGTAATCCACACTGTAAAAAGAAATACTGCCAGTTTTCGGGTAGGAATCGGAAAAATAGTTGCCCTTATCGTATCGGAATAATTTCCGACCCATCTCGGAATAAAATCCGTAAAAATAAGGAAATAGTCAGTAAAAGGGTATTTTACGGATTTTATTCCGATTTTACGGATTTTATTCCGAGCTGGGTTGGAAACTATTCCGGTACGATGAGGGCAACTATTTTTCCAATTCCTACTGGAAAACTGGCATTATTATTATTTTTTTTACAGTGCATCCACTCCTATTATATACAGCAAAAGAGTCTGGGAAAGCATCATCCACCAAGAGAAGGTTTTTTCCTGCCTGTTTAATATTTGAGAAAAAAATCTTGTTATATATTAGGTAGTCTAGTAACATAGGATTGAGATTTTAATGATTATTTGTCAATTTGGGCAGATTATTTTATTTAGAGAAACAAGTCACAAAATATATTTGCATTTTAAGTAGACCTATAACGCAAGTTATTACACCCCAGATTAGAAAGTTATTTATTAAAATGCAATAAGCATAATATAAAATTATGCCTTAATCAGTGCCATTACTTTGTTCAATAATAATTGCAAGTTATTTAATTTCATAAATGTAAGTTAAAAATTAGACCCACTTTTTAATATAAAACAAAATCAAAATTAAAGTTTTCATTATAACTAGAAAGATTTATAATTATAACTTAACAGCATTAAGAATACAATTTAAAGTTCCATGCTAATTTATTAACTATACTAAAAAACCATTCTATGAGTCCCGGACAAAACCCCGGGTATACCCAGTTTTGACCCAATCTTAAGTACCTGGTTTTACCCCAACATGACACAGTTTAAAACATGGCGTCACTACTCTTAATCCTATAGCAAAAGATCAGTAAAAATGTTTAAATACTATCAGGAAAGGAAAGAATTAGATATGTTCAGTAATATTTAATATGCTGAAAAAAGTGGTTATACGCGTAAAATCTAGAATCAAATAAAACAATTTTTTAAGAGTAATTGAAACTAAATCGTTCACACGAACGAGAACCGCACACAGTAAAGTTCCTATCGGCTATACATGCCATAATGGTTACCGACAAGTAATTTCTCGTGTTGGCTGATAGACAGAAGTACAAATGAAGGAGCGGTCTGCGCTACCCGGTTTTACTCGCCTACCCTGTTTTGTACAACTGATCCACACACACACACACACACACACACACACACATATATATATATATATATATATATATATATATATATATATACACAAAATAAAAATATTTTTAAACAAGAAAGTAAAATAATCAAACTTCAACGATAGATTATAATTTTCCAACAGATTCAGAATTATGTAAAAAAAAAAAAATCAACGTTTAATAAGGTTAAATATGATGGCTAAGTAAGCAAATTACAAAACACGTAACACATTTCAAAATTAAAGTTCAGCAATTATTATCAGTCATCTGAAAAATATCAGAATTCCTTTTTTGCAACGCTATATATGATCTATAGATTTGAATATATACTGAATAGTATGTTAAACATTAGTTCAGTTAAGAAACGCATTTGCACAGTTTAAAATTCCCCTTCAACATATTTCGTCAATAAACGGAAATGAATACATCTTTTTTGCAGCCCTGTATATGATTTACAGATTTTATACATACGAAGTAACTAAATTAGTTAAATAAAAAAAAAAAACAATAAAATAAAAAAAAACTCGTACCACAACAGATAACGAACTACCAGTAATTGTTTATTTATACAGATAAGCGAATCCTTTTGTGTCCCCCCATAAATAAACGATGGATGCTATGCTCATCATGTTCTATAGTAAGCATCTTTTTGTACACCTCAGTGATGTGTATCAATTTCTATATGTTTGAAATAGTGTAATATCATTCCAATATACTACAAATGATTTTTCCCTATAGACCATTGAAATAGACCATAGAAAATTTGTGATTTTAATCAATGATTTTTTTTTAAAATCAGTTGATTAAAATCATGATTTTAATCGTTGATAATAATTGTTAACACCCGTTTACAGTCAAATGGCAAGCATGAGTTTTTGTTAATCTCGATTGATTGATAATTTTTTTCCTTCAACCAACTGACGCTTTTTGCAATATTTTTCCACATTTGATTTAAGAATTTCACAATATTTTGATTCTACCCAACAATTGGAGAATTTTGCAGCTTTTTCTTACAAACTTCCTTGGCAGTTATCCAAAGTTTTCAGCATAATAAAATATAAAATTATAACTAAAAATTAAATAAACAGCACATAAAGAAAAACTATGAAATTATTAATTTAGATATTTTATTTCCAATATTTCGATTGACTGAGGCTTAATGCAGTTTTATTTATTTTTTAAAATAAATAAAATTGTGTGATTTGTGTTTGGTTGCGGTTTTCTCTGGGACGGGAAATTTTAAGTTTACCTGTGACCCCGTGAGAGAGGGTGGAAAAGTTACTGTTCCTGCTGACCACTAAAATTTTCAAATTAGTGGTCCAAATGAATTTTTGGTGTTCTCGGACCAGCGGACCACCAATGATTTCGAACACTGATTGATTTTTCAAATGCTGAAGATTTCCTTGTAAAAGATATTTAAATTGATATACTGTTTAATTTTTTTATTATTTTCCTTGTGTGAAATTTGATTATTGTTATGTCTGCACAAGAAACAATTTTATGTCTTAAAATATTTACTCTTCTATTTAAAACAGGTGGAGAAATTAACCTGATGCGTGGACCTATTCCATTTTACCTGACTTGAAATTCTGATTCAGAACATACTAAGCTTCAAGAATTCTTTATATTTGATGACCTGAATGGTCAGAGAGGGTGCAGCACCCTCCTAAAACTGTGAGAGAAACTTTATGTAAAATGATATTATATTACAGTAAATATTAGTCTGACATACTATACATATAATTTAATGATTATATAATTTGTATTTTCAATAAATGGAGCGGCATATCGCAAACCAGCTTTAAATGTGTTGCTATTTAATTGTGTCTGTAATCATTTCTTTTTTCAGCCATTGCAAGGTTGTTTGTGAATACTTTTCTTTTCTACGAGCATTGTTATAAAATAAATAAATCTTCGTCATAGATTACCATTTTGGAATACTGAAAAAATACATATATAAGTAACAATAATTAGTCGCTTGGTGGCGACACTGCTGTTATTAAATTAACCCTTCAAAGTAAGTATTTAATATACTATAGAAATACATTGTGTATTTAAAAAAAGCTTTAAAGTTTAAAGTAATACTTTTGTATTAGCTGATATTAGAGGTTAAATGGATTCTGCTACTTATAGCTGCCTTTTTGATGCTGATTATTTCATTGTTGACGCATATACTTTGATTATGTATCGGTTATGTTTGTGCTTTATTTATTCAAAAGTGTTATATTCATTATTGAATGTTAAACAGAAACAAATGCTGAACTTTTTTTGTTGTTGTTTTATATTCAAATGAATTAATTTTGCATAATTGAGCTGTGTTGCAATATAAATTTTAATTTTGTGTGTGTGTGTGTGTGTGAAAAGGTAAAAATTTGAAAACTGTACAATATAAAAATTTCAGCATCTATAGATTCACAACAATTAAAGAAAAAAAACAGATCATGGAAGTACGGTGCATAGGCACTAAGTGCATAATGGAAAAAACCTTTTCAAACTCGTGCAAAAATTAATATTGGTTGAAGATATTCATTCAGGCATTGTTTAAAATAAAATAATAATAAAAACAGGTATGTATTTAAATGTAAGAAAATTATTTTTTTTTAATATTTTCTTTGTGAATAAGCAAACACTAAATGGACTATAAGTGTAACCGAGTGCTGAGAAATATTCCAAAATGTAAAAGGACAGAATGGTAATATTTGTGGGGGGGAAAAAGCAATTATTTTGTGAAATAGATCAAACTGGTTTACATTTATTTTTTAAATATATTTCAAAGACAATAGAATCAATAATTAAAACTTTAATAATTTTCAGTTTAATGAAAAAAAAAGTTTTCTACTGCAAGATAATCTCGCAAAATCTGAAATTTTGTTTTTTATTACACCATAATGATAAATCGAAAACCAAAGTGAGGGGGAAAAAGAAAGCTACAATCCAGTGTAACCTTTCCCCATAAAGATGAGAGAAAATCCTGAATCGTGGTTCAAACTTTTAGCAAAAAATTGGAATGGAGAAAACCTTGAATTTTGATTTAACCTTTCACCAGAAAATTTTATTTAAAAAAACTCTAAATCATGGTTAAACCTTTTACCAGAAAATTGGATTTAAAAATAATCCTGATTCGTGGTTCAACTTTTCCCCAGAAAATTGTATTAAAAAAAAACTAAATTATGGTTCAAACTTACACCAGAAAATTGGATTAAAAAAAAAACCTGATTTATGGTTCAACTTTTCACCAGAAAATTGAATTAAAAAAATCCTGAATCATGGTTTAATATTTCACTAATATAATGGTATTTGTGAAAGCACCAATAAACTGGTGAAACTTATCACCAATATCTTGGTTGCAGCTAAATTTCAGCGACTTTTCACTATTTTCTTGATGAAACATCACACTTTATTTTTTAGTGTATCGGTAATATATATATTTTTTAATTTAGGCATACTTTATAAACTTAGTAATGATACTTTACTTTCATTATTGTTTCTATTCGCTTTTTTAATTTAACAAAAAACCATAAGATCTGCTTCTACTTATCTGCTCATTTACTGCTGTTGTTATAATGTTCATTTAATATCGATATGATTTTGTACCTATTTGAACATCTACAGTAAAGCTTCATTCAGTTTTCTAATGCCATAACATATAAATATTTCTGTCAATTGCTGTGGTATTGCTCAAAAACACGTCAGGCGATATTACTTATTTTGCATCGAAGTATTTTGATTGAGGAAAATTCCACTCTAAATATCTAAAACTGTAAAAATTCAACTCCATATTGAAGGAATACCATAACAATAACTCTAAATAATATAAGTATTAGCATACAAAAACAATTACGTAAAATATTTTCGTAATACTGCTGAAAAACCGTTAGTGATCTACTGCAAAATTTTTTTACAGTTACAAATACCTTTTGATGAGTGTAATTTAAGACAGAACAGAAAGAAATCATTAGCAACTGTACTGCAATATCTCTTGCGCGGTTACAAAAAACTTTATGGCGAGAATAAAAAAACTCTTTTAGATACAATACTAAAAAATCATTGGTAATTTTCCTGAAGGTACTTTAATAAAGTTACCGAAAATTTTTTGCAAAAGTATATGCAAAGTTTTGGGTGGAATACTAAAAAAATTCATAGTAAATGTACTATGAAATCCTTCGCAAATTTAGAAAAAAATTCTTAGTCAATGTACTAAAAATTCCTTTGTAAGTGTACTAAAAAATCATTAGAAAATTCACAAAGTATTGTTTAGGAAACTACCTAAAAAATCGTTAGTACCTTTACTAAATAATCGTAAGTAAATTTACGAAAAATTCTTTAGTAAACTCGCTAAAAAATCGTTAGTAAGTTTACTGAACAATATTTAGTAAACTTACAAGGAATTCTTTGGAAAACTCTCTAAAAAATCCTTAGTACGTTTACTAAACTATCCTTGGAAAATTTACCACAAATTCTTTAGTAAACTCCCTAAAAAATCGCTAGTAAGTTTACTAAGAAATATTTAGTAATTCACAAAAACTAATTAGAGAAACTCCCTTGAAAAACCGTTAGTAAATTTACAGAACAATATTTAGTAAATTTACAAAAAAGTTTTTGGAAAACTCCCTAAAAAATTGGTAGTACGTTTACAACATATTCGTTGGTAAATTTACTAAAACTTATTTAGTAAACTCCCTAAATAAGAATTAGTAAGTTCACTAAACAATATTTAGTAAATTTACAAAAGTTTTATTGAGAAACTCCCTAAAAAATCACTAGTACGTTTACTAAACAATATTTAGTAACAGTTACTGAAGAAACTTTTGTAATTTTACATGATTATCTTTTGTTGTGGTTACATAAAATGTTCTAGGAATCCCAGTTTCCAACAAAATTCTTAGTAACCTTACACTTTTTTTTTTACAGTGTAATATTAAATTACATTTTCATATTTTCATTAATATCGCCTGAAATTATAATCCTAATGTGATGATTTTATGTATGGTATGATACTTAAAAAAAAAAAAAAAAGAAAGAAAGAAAGACATAAATACAATTTGTAATTTTAAAAATTTTGTACTATGAATTATGAAATCAATGTTCGAAAAAAAAAATAGGAATTGCAACCTACAATTGTTTTTATAGATTTATATTTATTATATCCTGCTTTTTGCAAATTCAAAAATTCAAATTTTTCTTCCAAGTAGTTTTCAAATTATGCTTAAAAATATTTTACTCATTTTATTGAAGTATTTGGGCTGGCAGCATTCAAAACATCCACAAACATGTTGAATCTATTCTTTCTCATATGGCAGCCGTTATCAAGGCTAGAAGAGGCCCAACTCGTCACTAACTTGCTATCTTTAATTCAGTGGCAGTTCAGTGTATGATGCAAATTTTCCGAGAAATGTTTTATTAGTTTTTTAAAAGTGATTTTTTTTGTTGTACTTTGTTCAGAACTATACACTGTTATGAGATTTCAACAGGATTTGTCTGTCACTTCTGTACTCAAATAAATACAGCTCACTTGGGTTAAATGAAAAGAAAAGGAAATATTTCGGCACTTCCATATAAAAATTTAGATTTGGTAAATTATTATTTGGAACTAGTTACTTTCGTTACTTTATTTCTTTCACAAAATTTAAAACTCTTGTATCTCACACGGTAACTGACTTTTGTGAATACATTTTTGATTAAAAAGAAAAATTTGATGAGAAAATCAAACGACATTACATCAGTGATTCCCTTTGATATTCTCGTTTTCGAAGTCCAAAACATACATGTGAGATTATTTACTCTCTGTGTTCTCGCTTCTAAAAGTAAATATTTTATTAGTCAATTTGCTTTCAGTGTTCAAATATCATAAATTGAATTCACAAAAGTTCGTTTTAAGTATAAGATCAAATAACTTTAAAATAAGTTTTTCTTCAAAAATATTTCTACAAAAAAGTTAATTTCGCATTTCAGTTAGAATGTCGTAAGAAAATGTGATTTAAATACTTTGTTTTGATTTAGAAATTGAAATTTCTCCTGATTACCTATTATAATGTGGTTGTAAGTCATTTGTTTGTTTAATTTTATACGATTGCATATTCATTAGGGGAACCAGAAAGGTTTGAAATGATGAAGAAATGTATTTATTATTATTATTATTAAAGATTGGCCGAAAATTCGGTTTCGTTCCCGTGTTCGGCCAAACATCAGAGTTTCGTCGAAAAGTCGTTTTTGGCGAAAATGCTGTCGAAAATTCGGTCGGACCGAATCTCGACCGAAACTATCGGTATCCCAAAAATCTCGTTTCTTCTTTGGGAACTTTTTAACATTACGCATTGATTTGAGACGTATCGGCTCAAATGAGACATTCTTTATTTATTGCTGTGAACTTCACTTTTTATAGCTATCAGTCATAACTGATTCAAGACGTGAGCGCAAATTATAAAACAAGTAATGCATATATGACTAAACTTTGAAGACGCTTTTCACTTACTCATTAAAAGCTCCCTACTTAACAGTAATAGAATTTTTTTCAGTTTGAAACCGCTGAAGTTATAGTATTATAGATAATCATTTACAAAATTCAGTATGAAAGATAAATCGAGGTATATATACCTAAAACATTTTTCAATGAGATGAAATTCGTATATTAATAAAATTATTTTGTGTGCCTCATGAATCAATTACATTTTATTTTATCTGAAAATAAAAAGTTTTGGCCAGAATGATAGAGAGCCAACTTGGACACACGTATAATTAATTGATAATTATCTATATTTAGTAAATAAGTATAATTAATCAATAATTGTGTATATTTATGCAAGTATTAATTATTTAAAAAAAATTCGGAAATTTTCATTTTCGTTTTTGTTTTCGACCGAAAATAAGAAGATTTTTGAATTTCGGTTTAGGTCTTAAAAACCTGTTTCGGTCCATCCCTATTATTATTAGAGTTAAAATCTTTAATAATATCACACAATTGTTTGGATGAGAAAATTACCTAAATTACAGATATAGGAACTGTAAACGTTGAGCCGCGAAACAGCGTTATATCCGAAGGCTGTACTTTAAACTCAATAATCCCGAAACACCGTTTTACAATGATAACTTTTAAGCAGGTCAAAGAAATATTTAGAAATATTTGGAAAAAAAAAAACACCTTTTTATTTTTCATATAAAACATAAAAATGCAGTGAAAAACAATTTTCAATGTTTTAACTCAATAATATATCCATAGTTACAGTAATACATACTAGTACTAGTATTATTCAAACAAGAATAAAAAATGTCGAATTTGTGAAACATCAAATTTGAGTAGCGCCGCCCCGAAAAACGCCTTTAAATGAATTTTATGTATTTTACACATATTTGTGAAAATATTTACATATTATATCTAATACACACTTTCGGCATTTATATAATATATACGTGCAAATATGGGAAATTTTTGACAGTAGCACCTATAATCAGTAAATTATAAACATCAGTATAACTTTGAGCCGGCTCAAAGTTACCCTGAACATGTGGTAAAATGTTAGTGCCTTCTTATTTTACATTTTATTAAATATTAATAAATAAATAACCACAAAATATTAACACAGTCACAAAATTTAGATACTAGTATGTCTTTTATAAATGAGTATATTGTTACTTACTATGAAAATTTAATTACAACAATTTCAAAACAGCATTCAAAATTAACTTGAAAACAGTACTTCACAAAAATAGTTAGATGATGCATTTAATTGCGCATAATGCTGCTAATTTATTTTCTAAAAGAAAGAGGAGAAATCCCAGTTTAGAACCTTGCCAACAAAACACAGCTCTGGAGTTTATTTAGTCTTTTGGAGTCAAAAATATTGAAAAATAGGAGGTGGTGCAAAGTTACACCCCATTGTTCAAAGTTACCCTGAATGACTGTAATGGTTGTTTATCGTTGCCAAGTGCCAATCCTGTGTAAAACGGCAATTAAATAAACGGTATTTAAATAAACCCATAACATCATTAAAAATTATAAATAATATGAAAGCAAACTATCAGGCCGTCAAGTATTAAACTTGTGACTACCAAAGGGCCAGATTATCAACGGGACAATCTTCCACCAGTAAATTTTAACAGAAATTTTCATCCTATATAAACGCAATATTCATGAAAAATTACTGACATGAATAACACAAAAATTTCCATCATTTCTTTCTGGGGGAATCTTGCTCCATTGGTAATGTGACCGTTTGGTAGTCACAAGTTTCATACTGTCATGTCATAAATTATTTCCTGTATTAAGCATATAGTGTCACATTTACAAATTAAAATTCTACACACATTTTAAAATATACCACCTCCAACACAACATTACTATATTGCAATACAATTCACATCATGTAAAATTCGCCACCACTTTAAAACACAGTTTCCAATCTCATAAAAGTCCGCAACTACTTCAAAACACACAATCTTCATCTCGTAATACTGTCTGCTCGTTCTCTTCAAGACTGGCTACACAGCATCTTCGTTTTTTCTCTCCGGAACCTAGACTGCGATTCACGGGCAAGAGCTGCTTTTGCAACTTACGAGACGGGATAGAATTCAGGGTTCTTGGTCGTAACAATACTAGACGACCTAATAAAATAAGATAAAACACTAATTTAGTGTAGGAGAGACCGGGGATAGTTGGCTACAGGGGTAAGGAGGCGCAGTCCTCATAAATCGCCTTTTTGTGGATAGATTGCGAAATCAGTCACAGAGTATCTTTCTTCTTGCTTTTTACAATCCTCATTGCAGTTTTGCAGCGTTACCTACGTGAAGTGGACATTTATTACGATTTTTCTGTTTTTTGCACTCATAAGTAATTTTTTGTTGCTTCATTCTTTATCTAATTTCTAATACTTATCTTAATAGCTGCGATTTAACTTGTGCAGTTTTTCTTAGCGTATGATTAACTATACCTACACCATATGTGTTTTACTTGGATTATTTATGATTAGGCGGTTACGTGTCCTTTTGTGAAGAAATTTATTATGGGGCTAGTAGGCACATTGAACACGGGGCAAGTTAGCTCGGCAAGTTGGCAAGTTTTATGTGTGCTGGTAGCTTGAAAAACAGCAAACACCGAGAAAAGTGGTTGCAATGCAAGATTTTGGGCACACGAGGCTTGTCCAAACCGAGACACTCGATTTTTTATTTGTAACAACTGTAACTCTGATCATGATATCGAGTAGGATAGAAGTTACTCAATGCTAATGTTTTATTCATTATTTTTATGTCTGTATAATTTAGAATTTACATTGTACGGCGATAACGCCTTTGTTTAAACTTACTGGTAATAATGAAATTGATTTCTCTTAACTGCGAGTCTTATTTGAACTTCATTTAAATTTTTATAAAGCGTGTGCCAACTTACCCCATAGGTATAGGCAACTTACCCCGTGACGGGGTAGATTGGCGCACAATTTCCCTTTTACTTTAGGTTTCCGCTAAACATAAACTACAAAAGCTACAAACTCAAAACTCCGGGTATTTATAGCCCTATGCCTGTTCTTTAAAAGTACTGTTAAAGTTTCATAAAAAACTTAAACAAAAAGTTAATAAAAATCAATAACTAAAAACTGCGCTTACTAGCCCCGGTCTCCCCTACGTTTATTAAATATATATGATCAAATTTAGCAATCGGATTCTAGCAATAACCGATATGAACGATGATTTCAATTTTAGCGGTTTCCACCTGCATGAATATAATGAAAATATTATGTATGATAAATGTACAATCGTGGAAAAAAAAAGTAAACACCCCCTACTAACTCCTCAACAAATTATCGTAGAAGAAAGTTACTGGTACCGAACGATTGGAAATAAAGTCTACTTTTAAATAATGTACATAAAATTTGCTTAGGGGGGCGCCTACATATTAAAACGAACCATAACTTTGTTTTTTTCAATAGCAGTACACAATTCTGACAGCATAAATGAACTCTACACCCTTCAATTAGCCTAAAAACGAATTTTTATGCAATTCGTACTATAAGTTTCCGAGAAATTAATTATTTTAAAACGAGCGTATTTTAAGGGCTGTATCCAAATTGAAGTTCCGTACTGGATTGTTAACCGAGAGAGCCGCTTCCTTGATCAAGGCACCTTAAGCGCCACTCAAGGAGTCAATGAAGCGTGTTAGATTACAGTACGGCAGAATAAATTTCAAAATGTCTACTCACTTCCATCATAGACGGCCCCTTAAACCATCATTTTGCCGTTTTTTAAGCATAATTTGAAAACTACTTGGAAGAAAAATGTGAAATTTTTGAATTTCCATAAAGCAGGACTTAATAAATCTAAATCCATCAAAAAAATTGTGGGTTGCAATTCATAATTTTTTCGAATATTAATTTCATAATTCATAATTCATATCATAAAATTATAAAAATTGCAAATTCAGCTTATTTATGTTTGGGTATATTAGTATTATTACCAGAAAAAAAATTTAGCACATTAGGGGCATAATTTCGGGAGATATAAATAAAAATATGAAAATATAATTTAACATTAGAAGCACTAAATTTTGAATGTTTATAATTCAAAAACTTATCATTCAAATGACTTGAAATTTGGTGTCTAGGCATAGTTTGAACCGAAGATTTGAAATATCTCGTTAAAATTGGGTTGATTTGATTGCCATTGAAAAAAATGAAGTTAGGATTCGTTTTAATATGTAGATGACCCTCTAAGAAAATTTTATATACATCATTTAAAAGTAGACTTTATTTCCAATCTTTCGGTACCAGTAACTTTCTTCTATGATGATTTGTTGAGGAGTTAGTAGGGGGTGTTTACTTTTTTTTTTCCACGACTGTACTTTATCAATTAATATATTATATCTATATTAATATATATATAATAATATATATAATATCTATATTAAGCTATAGCATATTATATAATTATAAGTATAATAAATGCTCATGCCACTGCGTTTAATATGGCAACCTAATAGTAACTATGTAGTTAAAACGAAGGAAGGAGAAAAAAATGGTTACTATGAATAATATTTCCGCCCCTTTATTGGCGCAGTGAATATGACCTGGCTGAGATTATACGTAAATACCTAAAATGGTGAGAAGCTTCGTAATCCACGATCAAACTTCAGTACATTTTCGTCATTTCAAATCTTTGAAGACCCATAAAAAAAAAAAAAAAAAAAAAAAAAAAGTCAAATTATAATTTGAAGAGCTAGAAGATGTTAATCTAGTAGCTTTAATGATATGATATTTTTATAACAGAAGTCTTTTCTTAAGGGTTATATAATCAACTCTAATCTTAACATACTTTAAATATTTATTGATTTATCACTTCCTATACGTCTATATAATGACATAACAGTATGCAAAAGCATTCATTAATCTGCAATTTTTTCAAAAGTTGGAAACTACTAGCAGAATTATTTAATATTCATTACTCAATGCATAATATCCTTAGAAAATATCAAACTAATAACGTTGATGATATATCGCTTAATTAACTTAATGTTTGTTGACATCGTAATATTCATTAATTATAAGCCTCCTTTCTTTAAAATGCACGCAAAATTTTAAATATTGCAGTGGATTTAAATTTTGTTTACAAAAATAAAGAAAAACAATTTTAGCTTTAAAACAATGTAAAACCCGTAAACGACAAGCCATAATCTTCTCCCCAACAGCTAAAAAATGAACATTAATTAAAAGTTCAAAAGACTCTCCTTTTCCGGTATTAATTCCTTTTTGAAACTGTGGTGTGAGAAGCTTTAATTAAGATAGTCAGTATGAGTTATAAGTTACAAGTTGTAATTAAAAATTTTATAGTTTAAAAACAAGTTCTGATAAGAGGTTCGAACAACGGTTTTGTGCTATAAAATTATCAAAGGAGGAAGGAATGGTGGGGATACAGACTTTTACAAAATTTTAATATTCTGTAACACTAAAGATTTATTAAATAAAAGTTTTCCGCTTAAATTTTATATGAAATCACTAGCAAATAATGAATAAATGAATTTGTTATACCGATTAAATTGAATAACGAACATCTTGCATTTAAACATATTCAATGTCAAGATGTATAATATTAATACTAACTAGTTATGAAAAGTTGAAATAAGCTATATCATTTTGCTCTTATCCAAGTTTTGTTTACGATGTTAAAACCATTCTTTCTTAATTATTTTTCTCAACGGTGTGATCTAAGATTATCAGGTTGTTATCAAAATACACTGTGATATCTATAGAAGTGATCCTTGCAGATATGTGAAGTCTAGAATTTCTTTATTCAGATTACTTCTTTTAGTTTTAAATATTGCCGATAGATTGCGCTGTGTTGGCTCAAACATGTAGAATTCTGAAACTGCAGTATAAATATTGAATAAAGCACAGTCGGTTTTTACGCTTTATTCTGTTTAGATGGTAATTCAAAAATGATTAGTTTAATAATTCAATGGATATAATAAGCTTAGTTTCTAAATTTAACTTACAATTTCTATGTAACAATTTCAATTTATAAAGTAAATCATTTATTGCTTTTTTCTTTTAAATGCGGTACGATATTTCATTATCATGCAGATTTGTTTATGCAAAAAGTTTAATATGTAAAATATTTAATTTAAGCGTTACACAGAAATTCAAGATGTCGTATATCACACTTCCAGCTGTTAGTAATTCTCCATACATGTAAATTGTATCGTAAAGAGATACACAGTAGATGTACTAAATTAGCTTAAAATTGCCATGTGATCAAATCAAATATACATTGTATAAGATGCAGTCACTTTCTGTTAGCATGCACAGTAACTGAAGGTATGAAAATTTTCATTATAATAAGCAGTTCTTTATGCTCTAAGTTTAACATAACAAATATAACTGTTAATAAATGTTTCACTGCTTAAAGGGTTCAACTTTATGTCAAGAGATTTTATCCTAACGGGATGGAGTTAGCAAAAAGCTGTAAATACAGTTATCTATGTTCTAGAATTCTAATTTCAAAAATATTATGAATGCAATTTGAAATTCCTGCGAAAAAAAGTTTTTAATAATGTGATGAAAATTCAAAATGCTTGCAATATTATTAATATTCAAAATTATTTTGCTGTTAAATTTCATTTAACAAATTTGATTTTTCTTCCTTCTTTTTAACCATTTGGAAAAATGGTTATTGTTCTCGTCAGGGTAGGAAATCAAAAGCATATCTCAAGGTTTTTATTGGTTTAATCCGCATTTTATTCGTTTTCTGATCGGTCTATACAGTAATCTGTATTTCCCTTTACTTTCAACAGAGATGGACAACAGAGTGTTGCCACTATGGCAAAAAAGTAATAAAAACTACAAAAAAAAAAAAAATAATAACTCAGAAACAAATTAAGATACAGCTTTCAAACAAATTGCATTTAAGAGTACATTTTTTTCTTTATACGACGATATAAAAAGTAATATTGTGGGATGTTTAGAAGTTTAAGAAATAAATTTCATTTAAAATTGGCCGTCAGATTTCTTGGAAATCTGACGATGGAAAAGCCTTTTCCCGAACAGCCAATGAAATGCTTGGATAATACGTAAGTTTCAGGTGGATAATACGTACGTGTCGCAGGCGATTTCTGTCGCTTGCAATTTTTACGTGTAATAACACCATTAATGTTTAATTCATGGCTTACGTAATGTATGATCAACTCCGTGCGGTTTTTTATGTCTTAAATTTTAGTCTTTGAAAAAATCATTTTCCACATGGTCGTTGTAATTTGTTAAATTGAATTTTTTTTTCTTTTTTTTCTTTTTTCTTTTCATTTATTTCTTTAATTTTTCTTCTCATTTTCAATGCGATTTGAATTTACTTGAAAAGCAGATACTTAAGTATTGTTAGTGTTCAATGCAATTCTATATTTTTCTCAAGCTTAATTTTTTTTACCAATTTGTTTCAATCACGAAAACCTTATTTTCGCTCAGAAGTTAAACTATTCAAAGATGTTTGAAAATAAATCATGCAAAAGAAAATTCAACATGCTTTTCTTTTATTTATATCAAAACATTCCATGCTTTTTTTTAACCATTTGGAAAAATGGTTATTGTCCTCGTCAGGGTAGGAAATCAAAAGCATATCTGAGGCGCTTTATTGGTTGAATCCGCATTTTATTCCCTTTTCTGATTGGTTTATACAGTAATCTGTATTTCCCTTTACTTTCAGCAGAGATGGATACTTCTGTTGCCACTATGACAAAAAAGTGATAAAAACTACAAAAAAAATTAATAACTCAGAAACAAATTGAGATACAGCTTTCAAACAAATTGCATTTAAAAGTACATTTTTTTCTCTATACGACGGTGTAAAAAATAATATTGTGTGACGTTTAGAAGTTTAAGAATGAAATTTCATTTAAAATGGATCGTCAGATTTCTACGATGGAAAAGTCTTTTCCCGAACAGCCAATGAAATTCTTGAATAATACGTAAGTTTCAGGTAGATAATACGTAAGTTTCAGGAAATCTGATGAGTCGCAGGCGATTTTTGTCGCTTACAATTTTTACGTGTAATAACACTATTAATGTTTAATTCATGGCGTACGTAATGTATGATCAACTCCGTGCGATTTTTTATGTCGTAAATTTTAGTCTTTGAAAAAATCATTTTCCAAATGGTCGTTGTAATTTGTTAAATTGCATTTATTTATTTATTTTATTTTATTTATTCATTTATTTATTTATTTGTATGCTTTAAATATATCTGAGTTTTCCAAATTTAAACTTTAAAGCCCGAACGCTTTATGATGCGTGTTGTACTGGATAAAATAAAATATTACGTGAATAATCGCAACTAAAGGTGGAAAAATTTAAAGAATTTAGTAAAAAGAAATTTATTTTGAAAATTTTTTGAGGCTTATTAGAAAAATGTTTTTCAAAACTAATTCCTGTGTAAAAATGTTTTAACAAGAATTCAGTTTTTAAATAGCTTTTTAACTCTCCATTTTATAGTGCCTTTTTTCATAAAACGGAACATTTATAAAGTAATAGATGTTAGGTAGAATTCGTGTTGAATAATTTCATAGATTATAGATTATAATTTAGAAAATTTTTATCAAATAATATATATCTATGTATCTGAATATATCAATACATATGTTTGTGAAACGTATATTTACAATAATTAGAATATTCTTCTATTAAAACATACGTAATTAGAATTAATTATTTATTAAAGTTAAATATTGCACACATTAATTAATAATTATACCTTAATGCATTACATTTAGGATAAGAACAGTTCAGATAACTAAAAAAGTATCGAGATATTTTACATTTTCTTCGTAACTCTCACAATTTTAGTTCAAGTATCTGATGCAAGTTTAAAATGTTTCAAGTTTATGTTGTAAAATCATACAGTTATTTTAACAGTGTAATGTTATTTGTTGCATTATATGATAATTTAAATTCTTGAGAATGTTTTGAAATATTTCGATTAAAGTCTGTATATAGGAATGTTTTCAATTACTTTTCCTATTGAAAAATAATATCTTTGTTACTGTAATGCTACGTACATGCCTGAACTCTTTGGTGCAAACTTAATATTTATACTCGAAGTTTGTGTAGAACTATATACATACTAGCAAAAGCCATGCTTTGTTTGGATTCGCGAAGCATTATTTAATAAGACAAATATTTGAAACTAACAATATTTTTTTTTTCATCTTCATTAAGCAAAAACGTTATTTAATGTTTTGGAGCATTTTAATTTTAGAAATGTAAATTCAGCCAAATAACTAAGAATTTTCTCATAATTTTTTATTAATGATATAACGAATTTAACAATTATTTTAATTTGTTTACAATTCTTTTGTTGCCACTTTGCAAAAAAAAAAATAAAAATAATAATAATATAATTCTTTTAAAATGCATAAGTATCGTATGCGCAAATGATTTCACATAATAAGAATAAATTGTGTATTGGAATTCTTAACACTGGAAAATACTTTTATAATTTAACGTAAATAATTGAATTTTCACACATTTTGATTCATTAAAAATATGCTACAATTTTCATAAAAAGATATTTGAAAAAATTCATAAAAGAAATCATAAAACTATTTAATTAATCATGACTCTATCTATAATGACTAAATTCATAATTTATTTTTTCTTCTAAAAATATACGTGTTTCATTTTTTATTTTCAAAAATGCGTCCGTAATGGAAAAACCTGTAAAATAAATTAATTAAAATAATAAATTGTTTAAGGTTATTCTGTAAAAAATATTATTGTGCAAATCTGCAGATTGTAATTTATTTTTATGTTTAATTTCAAGTCAAAATACTGAACAGTTTTTTTGTAAAGTGTGCGACAAAATGTAATTTGTGTAGAATAGTAGAGGATTCGCTTCGCTCATCCTAATAACACGCTAAACTGAGAAGGACTTTTTCTCTCAATCACTGTTAAAAATATGCAGCAAACTGTCCAGTTATTCATTTGTTTTTATAAAAAAAAAAAAAAAAAAAAAAAAAAGTTACATAATTATGATTTAGTTCTATTCTGAACATAATGTGGGCAATAGTATGGTCAGAATACAGTTAAATTACGGTTATGTAACCGTTTTCTATCAAAACGGTCGAACGACTGGGCAGTTTGCTGCAAATTTTTAACCGTGTAGAGTAGGTTGTATTTATATATATGTGTGTGTGTGTGTTATTGGTAGGTAATACAATCGCACCTCTATTTTGCGCATTTGTCAAATTTACGAATTTTCCTCTGATTTAAGAATATTTTACTAATGTCTTTGTAAAATAACCTTCAACTAGCTACTAGCGAAATCATTTCTCTATTTTAATGAAATTTTTCTTGTGATATAAAAGTTTTTTCTCCTTATTTCTCAAAATTTTTCTGAACATTTCAAACGTTATCTTTCTTTTTACATATCCTTAACGCTCAGTGAACTTCAGCTGGTTTTACCAGATGTCACCCCCGCCGAAAGTTGTAAAAAGTAACGTCACAAGAGAATAATGCGAAAAGTTATAATTGCGCTTGGAAACAGTCAACCAATGCCTAACAAGGAAGGTTTCCTTACCGGGCATACTCAGAAAATACTAAAATATTTTGAAAAAATACTAATTAAACTACTTATATATGTAATAAAGGTTCATCCAAATTTAGCGGCGAAATTACTGTTGAAAGTCTGTAAAAAAAATAAAATACTTTCGAGTATTTGGCGATAAAAGACGAAAGCGTCACGCGATTTGGCGAGTAGTATTTTTCCTCGCCAAAAGCAAACGATTTTAATGCAACTGAAAATTGCTTGTTAATTGATTTTAGAATGCGTGTAAATAGTATTTAAGGAATTTAAACTTAAACAAAGAGCGAGTTTAATAAATACATTTTCTTGTATTACATAATTATGTTGCTTGTTATTTAATTTTATTATTTTAAAAACAATTTCATATATAAAATATATTTTCATATCTTTAAGCGTATTCCAAAATAAAGGCCAAGATGCAGAATGCTGCAGTTATTCATTTCAATATCAAACAATTTGGATATTCCCCGTTCTATGTGGCAAATGAGGTGCGTTCGTACTGTAACTAGTTTTATAAATATTTTTTGAACCGCATATTGTACTGAATACATATTTTAGTGCACTTCATAAGTGCATATCAATTTCATTCTGTTCGAAAGGCTGTAACATCATTAAAATGCACATGAAATAATTTTTTCCCATTGGCCGTAATGTAACGAAAAACTTTTGACTGCCCCTGTAATTAAACTATATATCCGATTTTCATAAAATTTGAAATGACTCGACAAAATTTTGCGACAATCATATATTTAAAATTTCGCACCGTTCGGTTGGGTAGTTTTTGCTCTGTTATATGCGGGCAGACGGACCGAACGACGACTACAGATGTTACGTATTTATATAATTAACAAATGCACCTAAAAAGTCGTTGTTTCCATAGCAATAAAATTGAATCGACAGAGCTTAATTGGACTTAATTTTGAGATTGAAACATTTTTAATTAATTCAAATTTTGTTTTAATTCATAAAATTTAATAGCTGACTTTCATTATAAATATATATATGACAAAACTATAGTTAAATCAAACTAAAACTGACAAAAATAAAGTAATTTTCATTAAATTTATTTAAACAAGTTCAATATGAAACATTTTTATCTTAAAGAGCATTTGACAGAAAAAAGTATATATATTTTTAATTTTATTCCATCGTCAACCGGGGATAAATCACCAAATATCGAATTTTTTTTTACGGACGCTCTATCGAGTTTCTGCCGATTTTTTTTTTTTTTTATAACCATATACTCATTACTAGAATATTCTTAATTTTTTTCAAATTTTTCGGAGTATGCCCGTATGGAGACCTTCCTTGTAAGATCAACATACTGGAAAGCATTAAACAACTTGGGGACGAGCGTCACGTATACGTAACGCGTAAGGTGCTCAGAATCATTGATTATTCCCACCAGTTGTTTTTTATTGTAAATTTTGCCTTATTTAATCACAGCATTTTCCCGATTAAATAAAGCAAAAATTTCTATTTTAAAAAACCGGTGATAAAAGATGAAAAATTCTGTAAAAGACACTCGTCGCGAAGAGGTTAAGAAATTTCCAAAGCATGGAATCCTTATGTAACAGATTGTACTATTCGTAATTGTTTGCCAAACCTTGATTCTTTGTCAACAATGAAAAATAGGCAAGTATGGAGGACGAAAACGATATCCCATTAGCAATAAAACAAAAAATATGGATACAGATGAGCTAAAAGTAAAACATGAACGTCGATCTGGAGATTGATGATTTACTTTGAAATGATTGTGAACACTGTAAAAAAACGGACTAAAGAGCGGAGATTCTACTGGCAATCAAGACGCCAGTACTATTTCCGTATTTTAACGGAAATTTCCCCTCATAAATTCCAGAAATCCGTATTTTTACGGAAATTTTTCCTCATAAATTACAGAAAACTTTCCATTTTTCTGGAATTTATGGGGGAAATTTTCCGTTAAAATACGGAAATAGTACTTGCGTCTCGATTACCAGTAGAATCTCCATTTTTTAGTCAGTGTTTATTTTTTACAGTGCAGTTGAGACTCGGAGACGGTTACTAACTTGGATAATTTTGACAAAGTAAAAAATAAAAATAATATATCAGTTGATTCCGAAGAAGACTCAGAATATGAAAATGCATATGATCATAATGATGAAATAAACAAACTTTCACATGATAAATGTTAAAATCATTTGAAACGACCCGATATCAATAATATTTTGGATAAAATGCACCTGAGCAGATTTAAGGGGCCTTAAGGGGTCTAATTGCTCAAAACAACCTCCTACCATAGGGTATCATAGAGGCTGAACATGTTGTACTTATTACACTTTGATTTTTAAGGGGTCTCAAGACTCTTAAAGTTTTAAAAATTTTCTAAAATTTTATTTTTAGTGTTCCGTACTTAAAAAGTAAAAACGGAACCATTATAAGATCACTCCTATGTCTGTCTGTCTGTCTGTCACAGCCGTTTTACTCGTAAACTATAGAACGTGGAAAGTTTAAATTGTTGGAAGTAATAAAGACTATTAACCCACATATTTTCAGATTATTAAACATTCATAAATATATTTAGTAAAAATGTAGAGGGGCTAATTAAGCTACTTGAAAAAAAAAAAAAAAAAACAACTTTTCTTTGAATACCGTGTGGGGTATCTTGTGAAAGCTTTCGTAACGTTGAATTAAAAAATATATCTCTTTTAATTTTAGGTATTAAATTTTCAAAGATATCGTCGGAAATGTAGCGCAAAAATATGTCCCCCCCCCTCCCCTCCATCTAATTCCGAATCTACTTAAATTAAAATTATGAAAAAATTAGAGGTAGTAGACGTTCATTTAAACCTTGAAGGAAAATTATAGCGATTACCCTAGGTCACATAGTTTTTGAGAAAGTCATATTTTTCTGTTACACACAAATTTCAATTTACGAGCATTCAGCAAAATTGTTGAACAGCGCTGGAGGTACCTATCGTAGCAGAATTATAAAAGCATTGTTGATAATGGTTTTCGAAAAAAAAAATCAGTAGTAATTAGCCGAGATATTAACCCTTAAAGATTCGGACATACATAATGACAGGGGCGGCGTACTCTATGCTTAGTTAACAACTTTTATTGATGTATATGTGTAATGTTATATCCAGTAACAGTATAAAAGCAATAAACGTCAAATTGTTAAAAACAGACCAATTTAAGGAATCTCAGGACTCTTAAAATTGCAAAAAAAAAACAAAACAAAAAAAAAAACAAGACTTTTTTCAACATTTAATGTCTTAAAATGCATATGATTTAAAAACACAATTTTTATGGGAATGAAAGATATAAATATGTTCTTTCATTTCACGTATTTAAAAAATTGCAAGATGCAGAATTAGTATTTATAGGGGAATCGAAATTGTTAGACATATGTAGTGCAGAAGACTGGCATATACGCGCTGGATTACGAAATAAATATTGCAACTAGAATGAACATTTTGATACCTACTTATACTTCTGATTATAATAATTATCCTGAAACTAAATAAATTTGTATTTAAAGCATTTTTACATTTTTAATGCAAAGTAGTATTTAGCTAATATAAAATTTTGAAAATTTCAACAGTGTAATCACCTAAAAAAAATATTTTTTTGAACAATAAAAAGGAAATTTTAGGTTCAGTTTATACAGACTAAATTGAAATATATGTTTTGAAAATTTCACAAAAAAATATTCAAAAGTTTTTGAGGTATCCTGCGCGTTATGCTCAAAAAACGTCATTTGGAGAAAAAATGACTTCAAAGTTTCGGAAACGCAGCTTCAGCTATTGAGCGGGTATAATTCTAAAAGCTTTAACCTCTGTTCTAATGGGAATTTCAAGGAAAAATTATGTCGAAATTTTCAGAAAAGATAAGAGTTTAACATCTAAAAAAATTAATACATTTTTTAAATTTTGAAACTTTAAGAGTCTTGAGACCACTTAATTAGAATGAATCACATAAATACTATGGGATTCGCGAGTAGTTTGCATTGAGTGGATCTCTCAATACGCCTCGAGTGACTTTAAAAATTAATTAAAACCTAATCTAGAAAAACGCGGCACGGACCAATGCGGCGTTGCAGCTTTGCGACCTCCTTTTGAGGCGTGTTTAACACAATGCCAAATTTAAACTTTGAACAAAGGTTTTGTGTTAGCTACACTGTAAAAAGAAAGGTTATTACTACGCTGAATAGTTTTATGAAATTCCGAATGAAGTTTAAATATGCTCTGCTTTTATTGTCAGTACCGAATTAAGTTCATCGTAAACAGATTAGGATAATAAAAAAAATTAGTTATACAGAATAGCTATATTTAATATTATTTAGGTTCTATATCTCTTTGATCTTTCATGGTATATCCATTTACACTTTTCTAGTATCTACAGTTATACCCAACCCTACGTTGTGCAATTTTTTTACAAAGTCTTAGTATTCTTTGAGAAACTTTTTTTTTTTATTAATGCAATTACAAATTCCTATATTTATTCTAAGGAATCCTCTGTGCGCGAGTAATACTCGCACTTGACCGTATATTTTAGATGTTAAATTCCTACCTTTTCTGAACATTATTTTATATAATTGTTTCCTCTAAATTCCCATTAGAACAAAATTTATGGCTTATAGAATTATAACCGCCCAATAACTCAAGCGGCGTTTCCAAAACTTTGAAGTCATTTTTCTCCAAATGAAAGTTTTGGGCATACCGCGCACTATATCTCAAAAACTTCTGAATATTTCTTTGTGAAATTTTTGAAACATATGTTTCATGTTAGTCTGTATAAATGGAATCTAAAATTTCCTTTTTATTGTTAAAAAAATATTTTTTTTAGGTGATTTATTGTTGAAATTTTCTGAATTTTGCATTAGCTAAGTACAACTTTGTATTCAAAATATAAGAATGCTTCAAATACAAATTTATTTAGGTTCAGGGTAATTATTACAATCTGGAGTCTAAGTAAGCACGAAAATTTTCATTCTAGTTGCAAAATTTATTTTGTAATCCAGCGCGTAATCTGTTATGCCAATTTTCTGCTCGACTAATGTCTGACAATTTGGACCCTGTAAATGCTAATTCTGCTACTTGCAAATTTTTAAATAATTGAAATGAAAGAACATACTTATATCTTTCATCTCAATTAAAATTGTGTCTTAAAATCACATACATTTCAAGATATTATATGTTGAAAATGGCCTTTTTTTTTTCAATTTTAAGAGTTCTGAGACCCCTTAACAAAACCGCAAACATGCTAGAGGAAAAAATTATGACCCACAAAAAAAACTTTTTTTCAAGCAAAAGGCTGAGACAAAATCAACACATAATTAAGTTGAAAGATGCATGTTGCAATGTATGTTTAAAATTATTTTGCTATTTTCAATGTAGTAATATGATAAAAAAAATCATGAATTTTAAATGTAAAATTGTATTCCTAAACTAAAAATACGGTGTATGTCTTGACCTGTCTTGATGCTGTTTTATTCTTGCTTTTTTATATAATGCTTTTTGATAAATAAAATAACTAAAACAAATGGATATAATTTACAAAAAGCGCATAAGTATTCACTTTTTATATATTTAGTGTAAATGAATTTAAAATTATTTTTTGTGTATTCAAAGTATTTTAAAAAGTGATTCTTTATTTAAAGAAATTTCCATTTAACGAACCTTTTTGCCATATTTATCGACTTCGATAAATAAATGCCCGACAGCATTTATAAAGTTTATTATGTCTAGTTTTAAACTGAACGTTTTAGGAAAATTTGTAATTCTTAATACTTCTTAGAATACGTCTTCATACTTTAATTTCTTTATTTATGACATTGTTAACTCTGAAAAATTGATTGCAAAAGCTTTAAAATTCTGTATTACATTTCATTTTTAGTGTAGAATCAATCAATATGACTGTTTACCTTGAGAAATTATTACAGAAAAGCAAAATTGCATTGTATTTTAGATAAGAGAATGCTGGTTTATATGACTGTCAGACATATAATTTTGATAAAATTTCCTTTTTTAGAAAGAAAATAAACTATTTATAAGTAAATATTTTTTCTATGAAAGTATTATTTTACTTCGAAGTGTGGAATAAAGTAATTATTTTGTAACATAAAAAATATTGAAGATATATACATCTTAACATGTATCAATAAATTTGCTGACTTTTTTTATTTATTAAACTCTTCAACTATCCCTAAAAGTTAAACAAAATATTTTTAACTCAAAATATTATTAATTACATTTAATTTAAGAATTAACATGATATTTCTTTAAAAATTTTTAATGAGATTTTTTTAATATACGTCTACGATTGTGTTATAAAAAATACCGATATCTTTGTAGTCTAAAACTTTCTTACCTCAGTCGTGAATTCTAGACGCTTTTATGCGGATGATCTTAGTTAAAGTATTTTATTCAAAGAAAGAAAACTATTTTGGACGAAACAAGCATTTTATGAACGAAAACTAACACTAAACAGCTACATAAACGCTCTTTTGCATATGTTCAATTTAAACTGTGTACATCTCGTCTACAAAAAAGAATAGAACAAGAAAATGGCATAAAAAAATCATAAATAAAAAAGGTCTTTTCAGTTCATACAGCTTGTTATTTGACCGCGCGCCAAGAAGTTTGGGAACTGAGTCAGAAACCGCAACATCCTCCTTCTAAGAAAGATAAGTTATTCATCTTTATAATTGTCAAGTTCCAATAGATATAAGTTTTGTACTGCTCACCGAATGAAACTGCCTGTTGCCAGTCTTAAGGTGCATGCACGGACTTTTCCGTCTCTACCAGGATGGATACCGATAACAATGCCTAATTTCCACAAAAGCCTTGGCTCATTATCTTCTTTAATTTGAACAACTGATTTTTTTTTCAATTGTATGCCTTTGGAGTGATCTGTATAATGGACAGATAGATATTAATAGATATAAGTCCATTAGAAAAAATTGTTTCCACTTCAACCAAAATTGTTACACTAGGTTTAATCTGTATTTATGTCTGCGCGCTAATACAGATTTCGTAGAAGGAATGATTCTTGTCTTTTCCGGTGGTAAAGATGTAACTCTTTTCCCTACAAGAAATGCGCTGTAACAAGGGACAATGGGTGGGAATTCAAAATAGCTTCCAATTCTTCTTGTAAAGTATCATAGCTTCAAATTCTTTGTAGCCTAATAAATATCTTCCAATGATTTTCTTAAAGCATATCTTCGTTGAACTTACCAGACGTTTGTAGAATCCTCCTCACCACCCTGCTCTCTCTAAGATGAATTTCCATCCAATTCTTTTTTCACCAAAATACTTTTGCACCTCGGGATTATTTATCAAATTCCATATCTGCTGTAAATCCCTTTCGGTTTTCTTGAAGGTCTTAGCATTGTCTAAATAATCTTGCAAATTCCACGACGTGAGATGAATCTTCGAAAGGGCTCTAAATTCGGTTGTTGTTAAATTCATAACAATTTCTAGATGCACCGCTCTTACTACTGCGCAAGTAAATAAAAGAACGTAAATCTTTTACTACCATTTTTGAGATATAGGTATCGATGCAAACGCTGCGCCACAAATAGCTGATTGCTACCACTATTGTTTTTACATTATTTCTCACCTTATTTAATGACAGAATTTCTGAGGCTTAATATGGCGAATAATACTAATAAAATTTAGAGGTGAAAATCAGCCATTTGTGGCGCAGCGCTTCTTTCCCTGGGTATAGGGAACCTAGAAAATCTGCTCCAGTCACTTCAAACGGTGATGCTTCTTTAATTCTATTTGGAGGAAGGGGTGCAATGTCTTGGAACTAAGGTTTAGTGCTTAATTTTTTACAAATGATACATCACCTTATTATAAGTTTTACTTGTTGCCTACGCTTTATAATCCATAAACTTTCTTTTAATTGGGCTAGTGTTTCGGCAACACCAGCATGAGCTACCTCTGCATGAGCTTTTCTGATTTGAAGATCTGTAAAATGACTTTTGTTTACCAGGATAATTAGATGGGCTTCTGAATAATTTAACTTTGAATTCTTGAGTCTTTCTTTCAATCGCATGATTCCATGTTCATCTAAGAACGGATTTAAGTTTAGAATTTTTGATTTTCTTGGGATTAATTTCTTCTTAAACAATGCTTCTATTTCTTTGGGAAAGTATTTTTCTTGCATCTGTTTTATCCAATATTTCTCAGCTTCCAACATTTCTTCAGCTTTCAAAGGTCCTAAAAGTTTACTTAGACGCCTCTTTGTATTATTTGCAAATATGAATATCCAACAGGTGACGCGAAGCACTCTAGTCACTTCACTGTAACTTTCAATTTTAAAAATTGTATTTTCTTCTTGAATCACACAGCTAGTTTGGAGAATTTGTGTTCCCTTTAATGATCTTTTCTCTACTTCAGCACCTTTGATATCAATTTCTTTCGTCTCTTGAGGCCAAAATGTTTCTTTTTCTTGTGGCCACTTAGGACCGTTAAACCATATTTTATTTTTCAAAAATTATTCTGCTTTTTCGCCTCTGGTTAACTTGTCGGGTGGATTTTTCTAAGCCAGGACAATGCGACCACAAGTTCGGATTTATTTTTTACTGTATTTCTCGAATCCTATTCTGAACAAATGGCTTCCATTCCTGAACATTGCCTCTGATACAATGTGAGAAAATAATTGAATCTGTACAGAAATGTAGACTAATTTTCATTTCTTTGAAAAGATGTTGATTAACATACGCTATTAGTCTAGTTCCTGCTATTGCGCTCATCACTTCAATCTTGGCAGAGATAATTTCTTTATTGGAGCAACTCTGAATTTGGAAATGGCAAAACTAGTAAATATTTTTTCGATGATACGATATCTTAAATAAACAACAGATCCATAAGCTTTGGAACTTGCGTCGTTAAAACAGTGTAATTGTAAATCTTGAATCGCATCTTTTGAATGTTTACCAAAATAATGTTTGGCAATCTTTGCAGCTTCGATTGAAACTTAATTAAATGCACCACTTAATCCATTTACTGTGCGTATCTTCATTTAATTCATCTTCCCAATTCGGACCATCTTTCCAAATTTCTTGCATAAAAAATCTTGCAGTTACTGTAAAAGGGTTTAAAATTCCTATGGGATCTTACTTTTTTCTTATCATCTTAAAAAAATTCTCTTTTGGTTACACCGTTATTCTTATCGTCACATTTCAAAAGATTCTGCAATTCAACTTTCGAATAATCTTCTCTATAATCTTCCATTTATAACCTAGAACTTTTGCATAAGCAGATTTTGATGGATATTTTCTACTTTTAAGTCAAATTGCGACTGAAGACTTCCGGAATTTCTAGTCCACTTGCGCATATTTAAATTAGAATCTTTTAAAATGGTCTTAACCTCACTATTATACCTTCAAACCTTGAGATTCTTCATTCACACCAGTGAGTAAATCATCGAGTTACAGATAATCATTAAGTATATCAAACGATCCTGGAAATGTGGATTTGTATTTAATGATATGATGTTTTATTGTTGCAGATAACAGAAATGAACTAGACTTCGCTCCGAATAAAACTCTGGTCCTTCTTAATATTTGCAACTTTAAATCTGACCCTGGATTAGGAGAATTTTCAACCCATAAAAAATCTAACAGCCTCTCTATCTGCAAGATCTAAACTAATTTGCAACTGTGCCTGTTCAATATCTCCAATGATTGCAATTTTATGTAATTGAAACCAAAGTAGAACATCAAGTATATCCGGATTTAAATTTGGACCCGCATGTAAACAGTGATTCAACAAAATAGATTCGAAATAATGAGAAGACGCATCGAAAACGACTTTAAGTTTGGTAGCTGTTTTTTCTTTACGTATAACTACTTGATGAGGCATATAGTAAGCTACTGAGTTTGGCTTCGAATTAACAACTTCTGTCATTCTTTTCTCTAAATAAATTTTCTATAACATTGTCCTATTTTTCATAAAACTCTGGGCATTTCTCATATTTCTTATTTACACTATATAGTCTTTTTCTCGCTAACTCATAAATATTCAACGACTCTTTCATTTCAGGGCATCTGCACTTCATACACATTGTTGTTAAATTTAACAGTTTTATAATTATTTTCCAAAACTGTATTCTCTACATCAGATTGTTCCTTTTCTGGTTTTATCCCATAGTTTTCAATTCCCAGAAAGCCTTTAAAGTATCATTTACATCGGTATTCCTCTTTAACTTAACATGCTTTGAAACAGTTTTCATGACACTAGTCGAAGTTTGTAAAATATTTGCATCTTTAGACGCAGTAGAACCGTTAACAGTCCATTCGAAAATTGTTTCAGAAAGTACAAGCTCATCTGAAAGTATACGAAGCTTCCCTGCTACCATTTTCCAATAATAATAACTTCCGATCAAAATAGAAAATCGAAAATATTTTGAATCTCCATATGTTCTATCAGCTAATCGCGATTTATTACTACATAAAAAATCTCGATTCCTCTTCTCGGGTCGGCAAATAAATCTTCACTAATTTTAGGTGTCTCTAACACATCAATCCTAATACCTTTATACAGCATTTCGGGATTTTTCAAAAGAATTCTGTATCGCTTACGTTTCCGATTTATCGCGGCTTAAGAGCCAAAAGCGTGAATAGTAAGATCGTCTTCTCCCACTACTTGTAAACCTAATTTTTTGTAACGTTACTCAGTATAAATGATCTCTGCTACCCTAAGACATATAATAGATTTACGTTCTTTTCCGATAGCTAATGCAGTAGCGGTTTGAAAATAAATATCTCGTGTTACGTTCTCATTTTGAATTGATGAAACTAATGTATCTGTTATTTCCCCTTTATCCTCGCTTTCTTCACAAATCATTGAATTATGTTTCCGAAAACAAAACTTACATCTATTTTTAGACTTACAATGCTTAGCTAGGTGAAATCATTTCAAACATAAGAAACATCTTGCTTGACTCTTTGTAACATTTTTCTTCTCTTCTATAGTTTTAGAACAAGTTTCCACATCAGGGCTTTCTGAACAGAATAAGCATTTATTCTCAACGTTCACATTCCAAGTAGCTGCCGTAAGCATTTTGTGCTTAAACGATTTACTATTAACAAAATCCCTATCTAAAAATTATTTTTTTACAACTACTTTGCTTTCAAATCTTCTGATGTCATCTGATTCTTTCTTGCGAAACGAAAATGTGCGATCTCGTGTTTCAATTTCCGCCCTGGAATAATCTAATAGCTTTGAAACATTCCACGATTCTGTTTCGTTTTTATTTTCTCTGTTATAATTCAACATTAAACTATTCGCTATTAACTTTTTTATTATAGGAAATAATAAACTTCCGTAACTTTCTAACTCGATTCCCAATGATTTTAAACAGAGTGTATGTATTTCGCAACTATCTTACAAATTGGGCAATTCTTTCAAATTAGAAGAATTACGGACAGCTACCAAATTTAATAACTTAATAATATGAGATCTGATCAACATTTCCTTTTTTCCGTAGCGATTCTCTAAAATATTTATAGCCATATCATAATTTTCTTCAGAAACTGATAATCCTTGAATCGCAGTTTGTGCCGATGATTTTAGAAGATTTTTCAAATATGTAAATTTATCTACTCATATTTTGCTGATTTCTCCTTTGACATGAATAGCTGATTTAAACTGACAGTTAAATTCTCGCCAGTTCTCTAAATTACCATGAAATTTCTCAGTGCTCAGCTTAGGCAGGTTAATGTGAATTCTATGTTTGGCCATCAAAGGCAAATTGGTGCTCATATTACTAAGGGCAGCATCCGAATTTCAGGCGACATTACTTTCCCCTTTCTTTAAATCCTTCTTTTTACGATTTAATTAAGTTTTCACGGAAATAATCTTTTCCCTACATTCTTGGTTGGATTCAAAATCTGATTCAAAACTCTTTAAACCTTTCATTTCTCCCTCAATAAATTTACACGATTCAAGAAATTGATTCCTTTTATCATTAATTTGTGATAATGAACCTTCTAACCAAAACATATCAATTGTACTTACTCTCAGACTTTTCAAATACATCATTGATATTATTAATCAGCTTTGTTGCACTAGATTTAATAACTTTCCGTTTCGATTTCAATGCATCTAAACTTTTCATTTTAATATTCTCAAAAGAAATAAATACTTATCAAAATAATATTTAAACCAAATGAAAGCGCGACGTTTGGGCGCCAAAATGCTATAAAAATACTGATATCTTTGTAATCGGAAGCTTTCTTACCACAGTCGTGAATTCTAGAAGCTTTTATATGGATGATCTCACTTAAAGTATTTACTTCAAAGAAAGGAAACTATTTTGGACGGAACAAACATTTTATGAACGAAAACAAACACTAAACAGCTACATAAACGCTCTTTTGCACATCTTCACATTAAACTGTATGCATCTCGTCTACAGAAAAGAATAGAAGATGAAAATGACATAAAAAAAATCATAAAGGTCTTTTCAGTGCTCACCAAAGCAGAATATAAAGTAAGCGCCCTATTTTAAATGGGATAGATAATAGCAAGATAAAGACGAGGTCGTATCAATCAAGGTCACACGCCACGTAGCGGACGGGATTAAACTACAGGAATATGCCTAGCTGTTTTCTTCTTTGTGGATAATCTATTAATTGTACATCTATGAAATAACTACGCAAGCGTAAAACGCCTTGTTTTCATTAGTTTGCAGTATTTATATTCTGGCAGTATACAGGGTGTCCGGTCACAACGGTGTCCAATGGCTAATTCCTAAACCGTTAGTCATGGACATATAGTTCCAATTACAAAAATGTTTAAAATCATGCAAAGAAATATTTTAAAAGCGATTTGGGTCAATAAAAACATTTCTTAAAAAATTATGAAATTTAAATTTTTATACGTTCCCTCGGTCCTATAAGTTATATTTAGTAAAATTTTCCTTTTACACTGACAAGTAATACACAAAAAGTCCCGTTATTCTACGATTAAAATTGACCGAGTAATAGCTGTTTAAAGTTGGAGCATATTTTTTGCTGCAAATTGGGTGTCATTCACAAATTTAGTCGATTTTAATTTCGTCAGATATATTAAAAAAATGGTTGAGAGTAAAATTAACATTGCAATATAAATTTGAAATCTTTAATCATTCTGACATATTAATGCAAAATATACAATTTGTAATAAACATTTAAGAAGAAAGAAAAAACAGAATTTTTGTTAAATAAAATTATGCTAAATTAACAGCTTCAATTCTTTACAAAATGATACGTATTTTAAAATATTATTAGATTACACTAGCCTGCAAAAGTTGGGTTAGGTCATGCTTTTTAGCTTTTGATAATTGATTCTTATGTATTCTGTACCGATGAATCTGAAATTGACCTTCATTTTTAACCATTACATCAGGATTTTTTGCAAAGTTAAAATTGAATCTTCTCCCTCATTTCATCGGATCACTCAGCTATTTAGCTGTAAGAATCCCAGGATAAGCAAAAATATCGAATAAATTATTGAATAAATTAAAATAAGATAAATAAACAAAAAAGTTTTACATATGTTTTATAGTATGAGATTTTTCCTATATTTTAACTTACACATTTACGATTTGCAAAAAAATTCTAACGTGATGGTTAAAAATGAAGGTCATTTTCAGATTCAGTGCTAAAAAGTACGCAAAAATCAATTATCAAAATTTAAATACACAACCATCTCCTCTACTTTATAGTATCCGATTTTTGTTATTCTTTAAATTTGACAATTTATGATTTGCGAAATATCTTGACATGACGGTTAAAAATTAATGTAACTTTCGGATTCAGTGCCAAAAAATACATGAAAGTTTAAAAAAACAACAATCGCAGTCTTGGATTATATAATATAAAACTTTTTCTTAAACATCTAGGCGGTAATCTATCCGAAAATTTTTTGTGTTTTCCCGTAACATAAGTATAAATGGTAACCACCGAAAATCCTAATAATATTAGATTGTTATTGGATTTGCGCCAGTATGTAAACTGTAATCTCGATCAGATATTTAAAAGTGAGTTAAAGTTCGAGTTAAAATTTGAACTGTAAAAGCATACATACGATCGTTGAAGTAACATAAAAACTTATAATAATAACATAATTTTTATTAAAAAAAGTCATAAAAGAAACAGTCTCAAATCCTGACAAAATAAAACATATATTATTTTAGCCAATGTGAAACTTAATAAATATTAACTTAATCGTAATACTTATACGATTTTTTTAAAGTGCAGATACACATGAAATAAGATCTTCGAATGCTTTAAGCACTTGATATGTGACCCCTTAAAGTTAAGCCGAACTCGTTTGTTTTCAGAGCAGAAAAGCGGCATAAGTCATGCATTTTTAAAGCATGCATATTTAATTCATGCATATTTAATATTATAACTCGCTCAATTTTAGCGTTATATGAATGGAACTTTTTTTGTCTTGCTTGTCGGTGTAATGGGAAAATTTTACTAAATATAACTTATAGGACCGGAGGACCGTATAAAAATTTAAATTTCGTAATTTTTAAAGAAACGTTTTTATTCACCCAAATCGCCTTTAAAATATTTCTTTACCTGATTTAAAACATTTTCGTAACTGGAACTATATGTCTATGACTAACGGTTTAGGAATTAGCCATTGGACACCGTTGAGACCGGGCACCATGTAGAATATTCTATTAATTTTCATTCCTGATTATTTAATTTATTTATTATAGTTAATTATTTAAATAAAAACAGTTCTTTTTAGAACTAACATTATTTGTTAAAATGGCAAAATGTTAGCCATCTAATAGTTGAAGTTTTCGAAATTGTAAGAAAATTCTTTTTCTGATGGAATTCGTCTCGGTCCTTTTCCATAGAGTAAAAGAAGTTAGATAAGTTTTTTATTTTAATTTATAAAAAAAGATTAACTATTATTTAATATATATATTAAATGTTGCTGATTTAACCCTTAAATGCCGGGTGTTGCCGATCGGCAGCATACCCAATTTAAGCTTATAAATACTATTAGAATAATATTGAAGCTATAATGCCTAATGTTACCAATAAAATACATTCGGAAAATATTATTAAATCGAATTTCAACATTTAGATGGCAGCATTTGTGCTATTTAAGAATAAAGATACATTCATTTTTTCAATTGTTGATACATGTTCTTTTAGTTTTGTTTGGAAGCTTGCGAATTACCCTATTTTGTTCGGCAGGGAGCAAGTAAAATTTATTTCTTATCATAGTTCTCAAAATTCTTGTGTGTTTAATATTATAGAATTTTTATCAAGGAAAATTATATATTTCAATTAAACACCAGTATTGCCGATTAGTAACAAACAGTTTTTTAGCCGTAAACCATACTTAAAACAAAATATGATTTTTTAAAGTATTTTTCCCATGATTTATTTAAAATAGGAAAGTCGAAAAACATTTTTTAAATGATTTTTGAAAACTCAGGCATTTAAGGGTTAAATACGCTCGATTTTAATAATGTTTCTTTTTTTAATGTAACGAAAAATGACGTATAAAAATTAGTGAGTATTTAATATATAAAGATAGAATTTTGTAGTCTCATTTTATACTAAATTCTAATGTGCTTAAGCTATAAAAAATGATATACACGGTTGTATTCCCGATGAGAATACAGAGTTTATGAATGTTTAAAATATGTATAGAACTTAATTATAAATAAAATATCCAATTGTAAGTCTTTTTTTTCGTTTAAAGAGCGCAGACGGTAAGCTCCTAATACTTTCTTGAACGCACTGCGCTCGTGTTATTTAACTAACAAATATTTAATTCATTTAATTTAAAAACTCATTTCTTTTTATATTCGGAATCATTTTAATTTAAAATGCATGCATTAAATGTTTTACTGTAAAACAAGCAAGTATTGTTCATTTATTTGTTTAAATATTTTGCGATTCTGGACAATAGCGTCAAAAATTATCCTAAAATCGCTAGATTAGATTTTTTTAAAACAGATAAAGCCACTTAGAGAACTGTTAAACATTCAAACACGAATTTCAAATGGTTCTTACTTATGGAAGATGAATCTTGTTTACTAGATTTACTGAAAAATATTTTTGTTATAGCTTGTTTTGATAAAAATGTGTGTATTTAAAAAATAGTCGCAACGTCATTTTAGTTTCAGGGCAAAAGGCAATGTTTTCCTAGCATTAGTGCCTCCCCCCCCCCCCCCCCAAATTGAATGATATTGTGACTTTTTTTTTTTAAATGTACATAATTTTATCAAAACAAACTGTGACAAAAATATTTTTCAATAAATCTGGTAAACAACATCCATCTTCCATAAGTGAGTAAAGATTCAAAAAATATGCGCAGATAGTAGATATTCTTCCATATATAACGTCATACTAAAAACCTGCGTTTTTGCGTTATCAACACTGTCCACAACATGGCGCAGCTGTGTCAATTTACGGCAGATTCCAGCATTAACATTACACGCTTAATATATATGCAGTTTTTGGTGATCACAGCTCGTTACTTGACCGCGGGCCAGGGAGTTTGAAAACTGAGTCAGAAACCGCAACAGATTAGAGAGTATTAGAGAGAATCTTCCTAAAATAATTTTTCTAATTTAATATTTATTTCTTTAATACTTCTACTAAAGCGATTATTCTCAAACTTTTATTGTATTGTTGTACATTTCATACCGCAATAATGCTGATCAAATAAAATATTCATTAAGCGATATAACAATCTAATAAATGTGAAAAATTCTTCTCTAAACATGTTAATATTTTGCGAATATTTCTTCATAGAAAATATTTCAATCAAAATTATGCCCACATATATAAAATTGTCAATTGCAAGGTACTATGGGATGGAACTGTAATTGTTACAATTACAAATTACATGGTTGATAAATACATATCATTATTTAAAAATGAATGTATAGTTAAAGACAGTAATATATTGACTTTTTAAATTCATTGACAATTTTCAGCTAAATTTTTAAAATTGCTTTTAATTGCAAAATAATATTGATTAATTTAAAAAATGAACGTAGCATGCGAATTTAAAATTATGTTAACCTAAAATATCGGGAAGAATTAGAAATATATTAATATTAACATTTTTAACTTACTAGAAAGTCTCGGCTAAACTTTAATCATGATTCCCCTTATTATATAACATAGCTGATTAATTAGAAATTTATTAATATTAACATATTTAGCTTACTAGAAAGTCTTGGCTAAAGTTTAATCTTGATTATCTTTATTACGGGTCATTCCATGTCAATTCAACCAAATTTTTTAAGGTTTGTAACCCGACCCCCAGGGATTTGGATGAAACTCGGTGTATATACTAATTCTATCATGATATGAATGCATCAGAAATTTTTCCTTCCTAGACCTCATAGTTTGTGAGATATGGGGGTCCAATTTTTGGATTTTTCTCAAATCGCACATTTCTGAGTCTGTATTTTTAGACTGCAGTTCCATTTTTAAAAAATTGTTTCTCTAGATCTAAAATGCGAATCATCTTAAAAATACCACCGTAAGTACATAAAAAGATGCAGATTTTATTAAAAAAATATTTAAAAAATTAATTTTAAATATTTAGGGTCAAAAATTTAAACCAAAGTTGAAAGTTATGTTTATTTTTCCAAATTTTTGTGACTTTACGAAAAAGGCTCTACACAAAAAGGCAAATAAAATTTCCAATTTCTCTTTGTTTTAAATAAAAGTTAACTCTTTGGGCTTTCTATTTATGAAATAAAAATGATGTCTTTCGCATGGCTTATGCAAAAATTTTGACTTATTTTGGGATGCTGTATCTATCAAGAGACAGAAAACTTTAACTTTGCTTACGATACCTAAATAATTGCTGCACATTTTAAATTTAAATTTATTAATCAATTTGATTTATTTTCTAAAATGAAACCTTAAAATCAGACTGATTTATTTATTTTTATAACAGTAGAAAATTTGTATAGTATTGGCACTTATCATACGTTATCAGAAATTGTGTTGTTCTCAAACATATCGCATATGTTTGTCACATAAATGTACATCTATCATTGGATTCAGTGATATAGTATTTCTATATATACTTTCACAATGGTAGTATGTAAAGAATATGTACAATATTTAATGAAGGGGGGTGGGGGGTGGATATTGAAATCATTGATTTTTTTCTCATTCTACTCAGAAAAAACAAAAGCAAAAATTTTACTTTGTAAATAAAATAAAAGAAGCACTTATATTAAATAAATTCAACAAGTCATAAGAACCACAGAAATTATTTAAGTACCACAGTTTAAATTAGATATATTAGAGATTGTTTTTTTTCTTGAATGGTGCAGTTTCCTAAAACAGGGCAAAATTTTACATAAGCTAGGAGAAAGACTTCATTTTTATTAAAATTGAAATAATCATTAATTAAATCTAATACATAAATTAAAATTGCTTATAAATATTTAAAAAATTTAGATTGTTGTAAATTTCCAATTTCTTTTCGTTTTAAATAACAATTTACACTTTGGGCTTTCTAGTTATGAAATAAAAATGATGTCTTTCTCATGACTTATGTAAATTTTGCCCTGTTTTGAGAAACTGCACCAATAAAGAAAAAAAAAATCTGCCTAATTTTAGCTGTTATTCCTAAATAACTACTGTGATTCCCATGACTTGTTGAATATATTATTCAATGTTTCTTTCTTCCTTTATTTTGCAAAGTAAAGTTTTTGCTTTGCTTTTTTTTCCTCTGAGTAAAAAGGGGGGAAAAGTCTGTGACTGCTGTCTATCCTACCTCCATTAAATTTTGTGCATAATCCTAAAGTTTTAATTATTTATTCATTCATATATTTTCTTTTATTACAAATATTTTTTTTTAATTTAAACAATCCTTAATTTTCTTTTTACTATATAACTGTAAACAAAAAATCTTTTGTGGTATAGAATATGAAAATGCAATAATGACTTTTTACCAATCATATTTTCAATACGTTTTTTTCTGTGTGTGTATGTGTGTTTGAATTAAAATACTTTATTTGTATTTAACTTCTTTTTTTTAACTTTCTATCTTATTATCTTGGATAATTTTAATCATTTTAAATATGTTTTTTATAGTTTAAATACCTTATATTTAACAAAGCCTAGTTCATTTCTACAGGATGAAACATATTTCTACATCTGCCTTGTATAAACAAATTCTGACAAAGGCAGGATGAATTTTTTTAGTAAAGGCAGGTGTTTTCGAATCTCTTAATCAAATTATTATTAGTCTGCTCTTTCTCATAATAGAAGGGTGATCTATTTTTCCTTGTGCTGCAAAAGAAAATAATAGATGAATTTGAAGTAACTAATTATGCTGCAAGACCGTCATGACAACTTCTGAGAAACAATTGAACTAATTGAAAAGTTTTATAATTGTAATAAATATTGAAGAATCATGGCTGTTAAGAAAATGTAGTTAGCATTGCTAAGAATGTATTATGCACAAAAGCGATTGATATTATGTATATCTACATGAGTTGTATTATCTTTTTAAACAGGAATTTCCAAAAAATTTGAGGATTATAATTCTAGGTATTCAATCCAATATTAGCAGCACTGTTCCTTTAAGTAAATTTGTGACAAGCTAAATAAAATATTTGGAAAATGTTATTCCACTCTTTTATAACGAAATTTAATATCTTAAAAGATACTAAACCAAACTTTGGCCCTCAAAAAGCTATAGTTTTGTTGGATTTCAGCAAAAATTTTACTTTTTTTATTCAAGGTAAGATTTAAAGTTACCATTGGACCAAAGAAGCCGCATTCTTGACCCAACTGTTATGTACTCTCAATCTCTCAATATTAGATTATCAGCCAGCAATATACACATTTTATCTTATGATATGCAACATGATGTCACTCTTGTATGTTTAATACAGAAAGAAGTGATAGCAATTGTAAAATAGATATTCCCTGATGTAAAGAAAGCCTTTAACTTTAGTGATGGGTGCTCTGGCAATATAAAAATTACAAATTTTCATAAACCTTTACCAAAATGAAGAGAATTTCCCCTTAAGATATTTAACATTTTTTTCTGGAGGAGGAGGAAGCGGGGAGATAGCCACCGATTTTGAAATACAGAGACATTTTAGATTCTAAATCACAAAGATCTTCCTAATATACCGATATCTTGTTAGGTTATTAAGTTTGGAGTTGCAGTAAGATAGGAAAATTGAAATATATATTAGAAGGTTCTCAAAGTTGCTTATGCATAATAAATATAAATTTTAAGTTGCACAAGGAAAGAATGTTGAAAAATAAGTCTAAGTGATACTGCAAAGTACGTCATTTATTTCTATATTTATATTTAGCTCAATTATATTTTTGAATTTCAATCTTTTAAATATAATTTTTAATCTGATTTTTTAGCTTTAAAAATTTGCATATAATTTAACAAATTCTTTATTTGTTACATAAAAAAATTACAACGATCTAAATTTTTAAAATATTTATAAGCAATTTTAATTAATGTATTAGATTTAATTAATGATTATTTCAATTTTAATAAAAATGAAGTCTTTCTCCTAGCTTATGTAAAATTTTGCCCTGTTTTAGGAAATTGCACCATTCAAGAAAAAAAAAATCTCTAATATGTGTAATTTAAAATGTGGTACCTAAATAATTACTGTGGTTCTTATGACTTGATGAATTTATTTAATGTAAGTGCTTCTTTTATTTTATTTACAAAGTAAAGTTTTTGCTTTTGCTTTTTCTGAGTAAATTGAGAAAAAAATCAATGATTTCAATAGCCACCCCCCACCCCCCTTCATTAAATATTGTACATATTCTTTACATACTACCATTGTGAAAGTATATATAGAAATACTATACCACTGAATCCAATGATAGATGTACATTTATGTGACAAACATATGCGATAAGATTGAGAACAACACAATTTCAGATAATGTGTGATAAGTACCAATACTATACAAATTTTCTACTGTTATAAAAATAAATAAATCAGTCTGATTTTAAGGTTTCATTTTAGAAAATAAATCAAATTGATTAATAAACTTAAATTTAAAATGTGCAGCAATTATTTAGGTACCGTAAGCAAAGTTAAAGATTTCTGTCTCTTGATAGGTACAGCATCCCAAAATAAGTCAAAATTTGTGCATAAGCCATGCGAAAGACATCATTTTTATTTCATAAATAGAAAGCCCAAAGGGTTAACTTTTATTTAAAACAAAAAGAAATTGGAAATTTTATTTGCCTTTTTGTGTAGAGCCTTTTTCGTAAAGTCACAAAAATTTGGAAAAATAAACATAACTTTCAACTTTGGTTTAAGTTTTTCATCCTAAATATTTAAAATTAATTTTTTAAATATTTTTTTATTAAAATCTGCATCTTTTTATGTACTTACGGTGGTGATTCGCATTTTAGATCCAGAGAAACAATTTTTTGAAAATGGAACTGCAGTCTAAAAATACAGACTCAAAAATGTGCGATTTGAGAAAAATCCAAACATTGGACCCCCATATCTCACAAACTATGAGGTCTAGGAAGGAAAAATTTCTGATGTATTCATATCATGATAGAATTAGTATATACACCGAGTTTCATCCAAATCCCTGGGGATCGGGTTACAAGGTCTGGTTGAATTGACATGACATAGCTGATTAATTTAAAATAGATGTTCAACATATCTATGACGTAAAAAAATTACACAAATGCTGATATTGACATTTTAAATTTGTTGAAATTTTTTAGTTAAGGCTTAAGCCTTTTTACTCATTACCATAATAAAAGTTGGACGTATTTTTAAACTAGGACTTCCCTCAGAGGGATTAGTCTGAGCGATATTACTGAGAACATAGATTTAATAATAACATTTGGAAGCAAAGAAAATGAGATGTTATCTTTAATTGTCCATATACTGCGAAAAATTGAAATGATGAAAATAAACGAATTGTAGAATTACAAAATCTTATATATAAATTCGTATACACTGTTTAAAAAATGGGAAATCAAACCATTCAAGACAGCCATGCATGGATATAAAATTGAAAGTACGCAGTATATTAAAAGTAAAATAGAAAATGAAACACTAATTTACTTATATCGAAATTTTAACTGTATAAAATGATGTCAAGAGCATAATCAGACGCTCCGCACCAATTTGAGTAACTTTAAATGACAAATATATGATGTTTAAAAAGAATGGACTATACTTTATATGGTATGTGCTCCCCCGGAATAGTTAATATTGTACAATATCTGTTTTCCACGGATGCAATGAGATTGTCGATAACATTTAAGGAATTCTCTTCTCAAAATCTAATATAGTATCAAAGTACCGAATACATCAAAAGTGGCATGCAATGCTTCGTTAGAGTGTGTTTTAGATATGCTCGAACGGATTTAAATGATAAGTGTATGTTGGCCACTACATACGCTGTATTATTTTGTTTTCAAACATATTTTGCACAAGTTGAGCTGTATTTAGCATGTATTAAATAAAAGAAATCGGCAATGATTACAATATAAAGTATGACACAAGATCTGAATATATCGTCTGCATAACTTTTGAGCTGTGAAAGTGTCATTTGAAGTAATTTACAAATCCATACATATTTATTCAGCAAATCATGCAAGCTAACATACGTCAATATGAACCCGATTACAAAATTTCACCAGAATAAGTTAATATATAAAAAATCTACTAATGATAATTGAGAATAAGACCTTATGATAAAATGTCTAGAAAAATGAATCGGATAAAAAATTCATCACATTTAAAACGGCACTTCCCTCTGTTAGTGGCCTTGGCGAGAGAGAGAAAAGCCTAGAGAAGGAACACTTTAACAAGTACTTTCGGGCAACCTACTCACTGTTTCATACAGGTCTTTATTCAATATTTACACAATTTATTTAATGCTAGGTGGGTATCTATCAGTTTTGTTGCATTTTAATCGCATGTTTTGCGGAGGAAATGCAGCATTATGAAATATTTAAAGTTGCTGTACCTAATAATTCCAAATTAATGGTAATTGAGATCGTTTTCCGTTAATTTCATCTTTTTAAATTTTAAATTTTTTAGAAACCATTCATAGAGACAATTGTATATTTTAAAACTAACCCGAAGCAAAATTTCAAGATTTTGGGCTCAGCAGTAACAGAGAAATAGAAAATTTTTGAAAGTCTTTTGTTTCTGCACTGTTTTATATAGCGACATTTTTAGAAATTGTTCTATTGCGAGAATTTACGTCATGATAAATACAGCCATGTCAATTTTCATGTTTATATTCCTAACAGTTCCATGTTCTTCGTTACTTAGATCATCTTTAGATCTTTTTCCGCTTTGTTTAGTCTTTCTATTTTTTAGAATTCGTTCTACAACGAGCATTTACACCTTATTAATTACTACCATGCCAAAGTTCTAGTTTCTAACCCCAACAGTATCCCAAAAATTTCAGTATTCCAAATAAATCATAGTTTAGAACCTTTCTAGAAATTTTTACGTTTATCCGTCAAATTGAACCTTTTAGAGAGCATTCATTACGAGTATTCACATCTTAAAAGTAACTACCGCACCAAATTTAAAGTTTCTAACCCAATCAATATCGCAGAATTCACAATTTTAGAACTTTTTTGCTCCTGCAGCGATGTAGGTTCTTGCACTGACATAAAATAGTCTTTTTTTCGGAGCAGAGTTTTTTTAAGTTGGCTATGTAGTTTCAGAGATAACACCTCACAAACGTACAAGCATTAATAATATTATATACTTTATAATATTATAGCGCTTTATAATATTAGCATTAGATGTACAGATACAAAAGCCATTTATCTGTTACAAACTAAAGTGCCCCAGTAAACGTTCCCCAGAATTTGAAGGATGTTTGTTCTGAAAAATCAATTTCAAAATTTAACATACAACACAAAACAAACATTAAAAAAAAGCAGTCGAAATGTTGTTGAATGAATCATATTAAAACGCTATATAAAAATGTATAAATGTATATAACAGACGCAAAAGAATACAGCTATAAATGAACTTATTTCAATTTATAATTGGAGCAATAATGTTAAAATACGCCAATATTTCCCTAATCGGGTTTTTATCATGCTTCAATACATTTTTCACACTCATATGACGCTATACTATATCCACCATGCCCTTTTTATTTCCAATATGACGTAATATTTTCCTCTTTCACGTGGAAACCTTGAAATAGAAAAGTTATGAAGTTATATTCACTTTCATTTAAATTCGTCAAACTATTTATTTCATTTTCATATTTCACGTGAATATCTTGCAATAGAAAAGTTATGACGTAATATTCACCTTTTTTTTTTTATTCGGCAAACTATTTATTTCATTTTCATTTTTCACGTGGAAATCTTGCAGTAGAAAATTAATTGTTGTGGTAATAATTTTATTGTGTTTTTTAATTGTTGGCAACTGCTATAACGAAAAATGTTTAAATTTGATAAGAAATTGCTGTTAAATTGGTGGTTTTTTATTAATTAAAAATTAACTATAATTTATTTCGATTCCGGATTACTTTAGTTGTCTCGGCCATGTTTTAATACACATGTACGTATCTCTCCACAATTTTGGCTTCCAAAATGTGGATTTTTTATAGAATTACAAACAGACAGATAGACAAGTTTTCATTTTTATATATCTCTCTATTCTATAAAAAGTAACTAACGCTGTCACCGCCGCTGCCGGTTTTGAATTTTTTGTGACCGGAGGTCTTTCTTCGTTAATATTAAGAAAACTATTGCATGCAAATATATGAAAATCGGTGGTATTATAGCGAAATGTTTGATCAACACACTAATGCATACAGTTTTCAAATCGAAGAATTATTTTAAGAGATATTTAATGCTAAAGTTGGACAAAATCGTTCCATTAAAAAAAAAATTATAAGAGCAAAAGCTATACATGGGAATTTAATCATTTTTAGATCATTTTATTCAATAGAAGATCCCGGTCTGTAGATTTCATTAATTTTTTTAATTTGACTCATTTTTTGAGGTTTTATTTCTATTTTAAATTCAAATGTTCAGCATTTTGACAGATATTTTTTACATATTTTAGAAAATGGTATTAATTTAAACTGTTGCCAACTGTATAAACAGCGCAAACAATAATGTTTGCTTCAAATAAAAAAAATTATTTACACGTTACTATTATAAACAGAAAAAAACCTTCAAATTGGAATTAAATAATTATGTATAAAAAAGCAGGCACTTATTGGAAATTACGCCATAAAAACTATATTTACATGTGAATTTTAAAAGAGAAAGGATATTGTAAAATAAATTCATTAACATGCGTTAGAAATCTGAAATAGAACAAATTACGTCACATTACACTTATTATGCAAAATGAACAAAAAATAGTATTGCAAAACAGTTTAAATTTAAAAATTGCGCGAGACAAAATATTAGAGGTTAAATATTAGATTTTTTCAAAATTTTATTATTTGTCGTTTGATGTGAGGTGTTCAGCTATAAATATGCAAATTTTTGTTTCCAACATAATTAGGGGCTGAGTTAGAAAAATTGCTTTAAATACACAAGTTAAAGCACAGAGGGTTAAATATTAGACTTTTTCAAAATTTTATAATTTGCTGTTCGATGTGAGGTGTTCAGCTATAAGTATGCAAAATTTCATGTCTCCAACTTAATTAGGGGCTGAGTTAGAAAAATTGGTTAAAATACACAAGTTAGAGCCAAGAGGGTTAAATATTAGAACTTTTTCAAATTTTATTATTTGTCGTTTGATGTGAGGTGTTCAGCTATAAGTATGCAAAATTTCATGTCTCCAACTTAATTAGGGGCTGAGTTAGAAAAATTGCTTAAAATACAGAAGTTAGAGACTGGAGGGTTAAATATGACTTTTTCAAAATTTTATGATTTATCGTGTTATCGCAAGTGTTCAGCTATAAGTATGCAAACTTTCAAGTCTCCAACTTAGTTAGGGGATGAGTTAGAAAAATTGCTTAAAATACATAAGTTAGAGCCCAGAGGGTTAAATATCAGACATTTTTCAAAATTTTATTATTTGTCGTTTGATGTGAGGATTTCAGCTATAAGTATGTGAAATTTCATGTCTCCAACTTAATTAGGGGCTGAGTTAGAAAAATTGTTTAAAATACATAAGTTAGAGGCCAGAGGGTTAAATATTAGACTTTTTCAAAATTTTATTATTTGTCGTTTGATGTGAGGTGTTCAGCTATAAGTATGCAAAATGGCAAAATGTCATGTCTCCAACTTAATTAGGGGCTGAGTTAGAAAAATTGCTTAAAATACAGAAGTTAGAGACCGGAGGGTTAAATATGACTTTTTCAAAATTTTATGATTTATCGTATTATCGCAAGTGTTCAGCTATAAGTATGCAAACTTTCATGTCTCCAACTTAATTAGGGGCTGAGTTAGAAAAATTGCTTTAAATACACAAGTTAGAGCCTAAAGGGTTAAATATTAAGCCTTTTTCAAAATTTTATTATTTGTCGTTTGATGTGAGATGTTCAGCTATAAGTATGCAAAATTTCATGTCTCCAACTTAATTAAATTAGGGGCTGAGTTAGAAAAATTGCTTAAAATACACAAGTTAGAGCCCAGAGGGTTAAATATTAAACTTTTTCAAAATTTTATTATTTGCCGTTTGATGTGTGGTGTTCAGCTATAAGTATGCAAATTTTCAAGTCTCCGACATATATAGTTTCTGAGAACGGGCTCTGTGACAGACGGACAAATAGACAGACAAAGGAGTGAGACAGGTAGGGTTTTGTTAGATGAACGAAACTCTAAAAACATGCTGCGGATGACTGTAACAACATCCTAAAATTACATTACCATCAGCGATCTACCAATCCCGAATTTAGTTTATATTCGTTTCATATATTCTTATTCTTTTGTGCGGCCCTGTGAAATAATTATCAATATTATGTACAGTAAAACCTCTGAATAGCGGACACCCGAGAATGCAGAATTTGTCCTCTATTTAGAGGTGACCGCTACTGAGAGTAAAACATGTACAGTTATTTAAGAGTTGGTAATCGAAAAAATGTCCGCTAAATAGAGGTATCCGCTAATCGGGTGTGTCCGCTATGGAGGTTTTACCAGTAAAACTTCTGAATAGCGAACACCTCGGGAGGGCAGAATTTGTCCTCTATTTGGAGGTGTCCGCTACTGAGAGTAAAAAATGTACAGTTATTTAAGGGTTGGTAATCGAAAAAATGACCGCTAAATAGAGGTGTCCACTAATCGGGTGTGTCCGTTATGGAGGTTTTACTGCATAATAATATCATCCTTTACAAGAAAATTGCATGTTGTATGATAGACAGACAGACATCCAGAGAAAGGTAACCTCCCGGATCAATAAACACTCATGTCTTTTGTTTTAATCATCCACAATTGTATGTGATACAACATGCCAGATTTTATACAACAGGCTAAAAACGGTCACCGTGGTACGAAATACTATTATTATTTGTTTGCCCACCAAAACTGGTTGCCACGGGTTGTTGCAAGGTTTGTGATCCCGTGGTTGAAACTGATCTATTCAATATTACTGCGTGCGTATATTTTCTTATTTGCTCCATGTGTTCAAACCAGTTGTCTACGAAAACATCAACCGGTGAAAGTGACGCACACCAAATTTCTGTGACGTATGCAGATAAACTGTGCTTTTTTAAGAGTTTTTTCTATATAATTTTTAAACGGTTTGGAACTTATTTTTCATAGTAGGTGCATTCAGTAGGCGACCCTCATAGGCACCTTCTGGTGCAATCAGAAACGAAATCCGACAAATATTTTTTGAGTTATGCTTGACGAAAGGTTTCTATTAGGCTTTTTTTTTAGTAGGACATGGCGTTAATATCCATCGTAGTAGTAAAGTGTCCGGACAGTAATATTTCGCTGAGTATTAGCCTTCGCTTCGCTCAGACAATAATATCCATCGTAGTAGTAAAGTGTCCGGACAGTAATATTTCGCTGAGTATTAGCCTTCGCTTCGCTCAGACAATTATATTAAAGTGAAATGATGGAGAAAAACATAGAAAAATCTTAACATAGTGTGGTAGTTATATACAAACATACCCATATAAAACGCATGTGTGAGCATGGCCATCTTTCTGATATTATTCAACTCGCAAACGTCTCACTTACATTTGTCACTTTACCTCAAGTAACTTTATGAACTTAATACATGAAGCACACTGAATCCATTAGCACAATTAATGATAAGAATGTTTTATTTTATTTATGTGAAATTTGTAATTTTTATACTGGTAAAAAAGTTTACAATGTAGGAAATTTCACTGACTCTATAAAATTTACTATCTTAAAATCAGTTTATCCAATTCCACTATATTTGTTCAATTTATATAGTAAATTTATTAGATAATAAATTTATTAGATAATAAATGAAATAAATATTGAGCTGTCAGATATTTCCTTTGATTTATTAACTTAATACATGACTCACACTGAATCCATTAGCACAATTAACGATAAAAATTGTTTTAATTTATTTAAGTGATATTTGTAATTTTTATACTGGTAAAAAAGCTTACGATGTAAGAAGTTTCACTAACTCTATAAAATTTATTATCAGTAAGTCAGTTTGTTCAATTCCACTACATTTGTTCAATTTATAAAATTGTATGAGATAATAAATTAAATAAATATTGAGCTGTCAGATACTTCCTTTGATTTATTAACATTGAATAAACCATTCCTTTACTTTATTCATCATCTGTAGGAAATTCATTGCTTTCTTTTGTTAATCAGAATGATATATTTACGCATGCAAAAGAAGATATTTGAATTCAATAAGACTTATTTTCTGTAACTAAATATTTGATCTTCAACTTCTCTCAGCTGAATTTCTATTCAATTGTCTTGTTTGATTTATAAGAATTTGTTATCTTTATATTGTATGATAATTGGCGGTAGATTTTTTTTTTTTTTTTTTTATTATGAATTAAAAGAAAAAAAATACTTCGAACAGTTCGCATCGGATGTAAATGGCATTCGAATAAAGGGAAATGTTACTATGCAATTCATGGATTGTTGCATTTTGAATATTGGATAAATAATAATTTAAAACGAGATTTAAAAAAAAGTCATTCGGTAAAGATTTATTTAAATAGTTTTTAGTTTGTTGGATGATTAATTGTTAAAAATGTTTTACACATGTGTAAAACGAGACCGAATTTTCTTTTGTTTTCATATAAATAAAAGTACGAAATGTTCATCATCCAAAAATAAAGTACTTTTGGCATACTTTTTTAATCGTAAGAGCATAAAATACAAATGACTTTGAAATTCAATTTTGAGTTTATTGAATCGCTTAAAAATCATATTTAAACGTTTGATTATGTATATTTAAAATTAAGCATAAGAAAACAGACAGAGTTATGTCTCAGGTTATATCACTCACCTGCAACAAAACTACTCTCGGCAAAAGTAAAATTCACAGACGAGGCAAAAGAAAATTTACTGTAACATGAAATTATAGCATTTAGCTCAGCATGCAGGAATAAAAAAGATAAAAGCGTAAAACACTTAAGAATGAATTTTGGAGGGTTGAGTAATTTTACCTCCCCACACAATCCACCCTCCTTCTGTGGTCACGAATGGACATGTAGAGTAATAAAGCGATTTTACGTATAGCTGCAATGAAACTTTTTCTGTAGCGGCTCGTACAAACGACGTGGAATAAAACCCAAAATGTATTTTTGCGAGATGCAAATGTTTCTTGCGGGTGAGCGATATCTTAAGGCGTCTCAGGAGTCTTACTTTTTACCTGGCGGTGCAATTTAGCAGCATGTCACATTTAAACTTTTTTCTCAGCCTCTATAAAATATAAATGCATAATTTTTTCAATATAGACAACCTAATATCTCTCCTATTTTAAATAATTTTTTTAATATTCTATATTGAAAATTTATTTATTTATTTATTTATTTTTGTACAATTTTGATGAAAAATTTTAATTGTTTTTTGACTTGCATGCACTGCGTGCAAGACTGTAGCAAAACTATTGGTTCAAGAGCCCGCAAAAATATTGATAACGATGTAAAACTAATGTATCTTGAACACTTACTTCCTTTGTAAGCAATTTATTTATTTATTTTACTTGAAATTGGGATTTTTTCAATAAAAGAATGAATTTTTTCAAAATTTTATAATTTTAATTTCAATTGCAAATTTAATAAAATAAATAAGTTGCTAGAAAAGGTTGCCAGATTTCCTTTTCTCTATCTCGCCAATGCTGCTATACTGGAAAAGTACCTAAAGTACGTTAAAATCGGCCAGTTACGAGCTCAAACAGTAGAGTCTGTCTGTTTGTCTGTCACAGCCATTTTACTCGTAAACTATGGAACACGGAAATTTCAAATTGGGGGGGGGGGGGGATAATAAAGACTATTGACCCACACATTTTCATATTATTAAAAATTCACAAATATATTTAGGAAAAATGTAGAGGGGCTAATAAAGTTACTTGAAAAAAAAAATCATTTCTTTGTACATCGTGTGGAGTATCGCGTCAGAGCTTTCGTGACACTGAACTCAAAAATACATTTCGGTATTGGCGGTTATGTTCTTAATAGCATCGGGATGAAGTTGTAAAGACGTACAATCATATATGACAACTTATTTTTGTCGCCAAATTTGGCAATGTTTCGCCAAGTTGGCGCCGCTTGGCGCTACTCTGGTAACTTTGCATTAGTAATTTTCAACAATTACTCATTACAATTCAGGTGGTCCTACCGGAATTGTGAGGGACACACAGAGACTGGGGTTTTATATAAATAGATTATCTTCTTTGATTTATATAAAAAAAATCATCCTTTGATTGTATATTATTGAATATTAAACAAAGGCAAAAATTTATTTTCCAGAAAAGGTTACGAAAAAAAGGAAAAATATTGCGAATAATTTTCTTCTAATGCCATTCATATATAAGCAATACTTTCATGCATGCTGTTGTTCAATAGAATGATATATTTCCGTATTCAAAAGCAGACCGTTTCAATTCCATTCATCTTAATTATATTACCAAGTATTTAATCTTCTATTTTTCTCAGATGAATTTCATATTCAATTATTGCTTTTGATTTATAAGTAACTAGCAAACCCCGCGGCTTTGCTCGCGTAATATTTGAAATATGCCAAGTGATATTTATATGTCTAATTTTTATTAAAAGGTACTAACTAAATTTTTATTTTATTAAAAGGTAATATTTTATTTTATTAAATGGTACTTATTACTTATAGGAATAATTAAAAAAATTACTATTTAAAACACAGTTTGATTAAACATCATTGTGACACTGCGTAAGGCAGAATTGAGACTTAAATTAATAAAACGAAATAAAACTAAATAAATAATAATTTAGAAAATATTTTGAAACTTTTATGCTCAATTAATACGCTCATTTCAGTATTCATTTGAAGTTTTGATTTTTTTAGAAACCATCTTCTTACATCTTAAAATTAACCATCATGTCAAATTCCAAGTCCTACCACCTCTCTCAGCTATAAAGGGCTATGTCGAAATAGGAACTGTCACCAAAAATTGGCCAACATTAATTTTGAAATTGGTTTTTTTTTTCCTAATATTCCACAGAAACGTAATTTAGAAAGCTTTTAAAGGCCTTTTTTAGAACGTTTCTTTTCCCTAAGAACCCCAAGTGGTAGAATCATCGGCATAAAATATAGTCTGTGTAGGATCAGAGAGTGTTACCATTGATTCGAAACTATTATTACTTTTATAATCGGTTTATATTCTCTGAAATTGTATAGAAATCGTAATCTAGGACTTTTTTGGAACGCTTTTCGCACCTCCCCTTCCCTTCACCCTTTTTAATTCGAATTTATTTTTGACAGTCTTTCGAGGGCATTTATATTTTATAAGTAACTACCATGAAATATTTAAAGTTTCTAGCCTTTTCAGTATCACAGAAATCGCAATTTAGAAATTTTTTAGCTCCTGCAACCCTCTGGTGGTAGCGGCACAGACATAAAATATAGCTTATTTTTGAGCAGGTTCTATCACCAACAATTTGTCATCATTATTTTTTTAATCGGTTTGGTATTTTATAAGTTTGCTTAAGAATTGTAATTTATAACGCTTTTCGCTCACTTCATCTTTTTAAATTTGGAATTTTCTTTCGACTGTTCTTAGAAACCAGTTGCTTCTTTTAAGTAAATACCATGCCGTACTTCAATGTTTTAGACCGCTCAGTTGCGCAAAAAACGCAAATTAGAACATGTTTTGCTTTTTCAACCCTCAGATGGTAGTGACAGCAACATAAAATATAACCTATGTTATAGCAGGGACTGTCACCATTAATTTGCAACCATTACTTTTGAAATAGCTTTGGAATTTCCTGAGATTGAGTAGAAATCGCAATTTAGAACGTTTTTAGAACGCTTTTCGCGCATTTTCACCCCTTTTTAAATTTAAAATTTTTTCGAAAATGTTCTTAAAGATTATTTATATGTAATAAATATGTACCTTGCCTAAATTTAAGTTGCTAGCACCTACCGACCACAAAAATCGAAATTTTGAACGCTTTTTTGATCCTGGAACGTCTACGTGATAGTGATACCAACTTAAAATAGCATCTATGTTAGAGCAGAGGCTATCAGCATCAATTTCTTACCATTACTTTTGAAATCAGTTTGATTATTCCTGAGATATTGGTGACAAATCGGCATTTAGAACGTTTTTAGAACGCTTTTCGCACATTTTGCTCCTGTATCTCCTCTGGGGTACTGGAAACAGATATAAAATATAGCCTATCTTGGAGCAAGATCTGTCACCATCATTTTAACACCATTATATTTGAAATCGGTTCAGTATTTCCTGAGATTGCATAGAAATTGCAATTTAGAACGTTTTTTACAACGCTTTTTGCGCATTTTCACCCCTTTTTAATTTCGAATTGTTTAAGAACTGTTCTTAGAAATCCTTTATATCTAATAAGTAGCTGATATTTCAAATTTCATATTTCTAGGCCTTTCAGTAACACATAAATCGCATTTTTAGAAAGTTTTTTGCTCCTACACCCCCTTTGGGGTAGTGGCACCGACATAAAACATAGCCTATCTTGAAGCAAACGTTGTCACTATCATTTTGACACCAATATTTTTTAAATCGGTTTAGTATTTTCTGAGATTATGTAGAAACTACCATTTAGAACGTTTTTTAAAACGCTTTTTGTGCATTTTCACCCCTTTTAAATTTCGAATTGTTTAAGAACTGTTCTTAGACATCATTTATATCATATAAGTAACTAATATTCCAAATTTCATATTTCTAGGCTCTTCAGTAACGCAAAAATTGCATTTTTTGAACGTTTTTTTGCTCCTGCACCCCATTTGGGGTAGTGGCACTGACATAAAATATAGCCTATGTTCTAAGTTGGACTAACACCATCATTTTGATACCATTACTTTTAAAATCGGTTTGGTATTTCCTGAGATTATGTAGAAACTACCATTTAGAACGTTTTTTAGAACGCTTTATGTGCATTTTCACCCTTTTTAAATTTCGAATTGTTTAAGAACTGTTCTTAGACATCATTTATATCTTATAATTAACTAATATTCCAAATTTCATATTTCTAGGCCCTTCAGTAACGCAAAAATCGCATTTTTAGAACGTTTTTTGCTCCTGCATCCCCTTTGGGGTAGTGGCACCGACATGAAATATAGCCTATGATCTAAGTTGGACTAACACCATCATTTTGATACCATTACTTTTGAAATCGGTTTGGTATTTCCTGAGATTATGTAGAAAATACCATTTAGAACGTTTCTAGAACGCTTTTTGTGCATTCTCACCCCTTTTAAATTTCGAATTGTTTAAGAACTGTTCTTAGACATCATTTATATCTTATAAGTAACTAATATTCCAAATTTCATATTTCTAGGCCCTTCAGTAACGCAAAAATCGCATTTTTAGAACGCTTTTTGCTCCTGCACCCCCTTTGGGGTAGTGGCACCGACATAAGATATAGCCTATGTTCTAAGTTGGGCGAACACCATCATTTTGATACCATTACTTTTGGAATCGGTTCGGTAGTTTCTGAGCTTATCTCCGACAAATAAACAATTTTTTCCTCTTTATAATATGATAGCAAATCCCGCGGCTTTGCTCGCGTAATATTTGAAATATGCCAAGTGATATTTGTATGTCTAATTTTTATTAAAAGGTACTAACTAATTTTTTATTTTATTAAAAGGTAATATTTTAGTTTATTAAATGTACTTATTACTTTTAGGAATATTTAAAACAATTACTATTTAAAACACAATTTGATTAAGCATCATTGTTACATTGCATAAAGCAGAAATGAGATTTAAATTAATAAAACGAAATAAAAGTAAATAAATAATAATTTAGAAAATATTTTTAAACTTTTATGCTCAGTTAATACGCTGATTTCAGTATTCATTTGAAGTTTTGAATTTTCTAGAAACCATCTTCTTACATCTTAAAATTAACCATCATGTCAAATTCCAAGTTCTACCACCTCTCTCAACATAAAGGGCTGTGTTGAAATAGAAACTGTCACCATTAATTTGCCAACATTAATTTTGAAATTGGTTTGTTATTTCCTAATATTCCACAGAAACGTAATTTAGAAAGCTTTTAAAGGCCTTTTTTAGAGCGCTTGTTCTTCCTGTGAACCCCAGGTGGTAGAATCACCGGCATAAATATAGCCTGTGTAGGATCAGAGACTGTTACATTGATTGGCAACTATTACTTTTATATTTGGTTTATATTCCCTGAAATTGCGTAGAAATCGTAATTTAGGACTTTTTTAGAATGCTTTTCGCACATCCCCTTCACTTTACCCCTTATTAATTCGAATTTATTTTCGACAGTCCTTCGAGGGCATTTATATTTCATAAGTAACTACCATGCCATATTTAAAGTTTCTAGCCTTTTCAGTATCACAGAAATCGCAATTTAGAAAGTTTTTAGCTACTGCAGCCCTCTGGTGGTAGTGGCACAGACATAAAATATAGCTTATGTTTGAGCAGGTTCTATCACCAACAATTTGTCATCATTATTTTTTTAATCGGTTTGGTATTTGATAAGATTACATAAAAATTGTTATTTACAACGCTTTTCGCTCACTTCATCTTTTTAAATTTGAAATTTTCTTTCGACAGTTCTTAGAAAGCAGTTGCATCTTGTAAGTAAATACCATGCCATACTTCAAAGTGTTAGATCCTTCAATTATGCAAAAAACGCAAATTAGAACATGTTTTGCTTTTGCAACCCTCAGATGGTAGTGACAGCAACATAAAATATAACCTATGTTATAGCAGGGACTGTCACCATTGATTTGCAACCATTACTTTTGAAACAGCTTTGGAATTTCCTGAGATTGAGTAGAAATCGCAATTTAGAATGTTTTTAGAACGCTTTTCGCGCATTTTCACCCCTTTTTAAATTTCCAATTTTTTCGAAACTGTTCTTGAAGATCATTTATATGTAATACATATGTACCTTACCTAATTTTAAGTTGCTAGCCCCTACCGATCACAAAAATCGAAATTTGGAACGCTTTTTTGCTCCTGCAACGTCTAGATGATAGTGATACCGACTTAAAATAGCGTCTATGTTAGAGCAGAGGCTGTCAGCATCAATTTCTTAACATTACTTTTGAAATCAGTTTGATTCTTCCTGAGATATTGTGACAAATCTGCATTTAGAACGTTTTTAGAACGCTTTTCGCTCATTTTGCTCCTGCATCTCCTCTGGGTTGGTGGAAACATATATAAAATATAGCCTATCTTGGAGCAAGATCTGTCACCATCATTTTAACGCCATTATATTTGAAATCGGTTCATTATTTCCTGAGATTGCATAGAAATTGCAATTTAGAACGTTTTTTACAACGCTTTTTGCGCATTATGACCCCCCTTTTAAATTTCGATTTTTTTAGGAAATGTCCTTAGAGATCATTGATATCTTATAACTAACTACCATTCTAAATTTCACGATTCAAGGCCCTTCCGTCACGCAAAAACAGCAATTTAGAACGTTTTTCTCCTGCAGCCCCTTTCAGGTAGTGGCACCGACATAAAACATAGCCTATGTTGGAGCAGGGATTTTCACCATCATTTTGACGCCATTATTTTTCAAATCGGTTTGGTATTTCCTGAGATTGTGTAGAAACTACCATTTAGAACGTTTTTTAGAACGCTTTTCGCGCATTTTCACCCCTTTTTAATTTAGAATTGTTTAAGAACTGTTCTTAGAAATCCTTTATATCTAATAAGTAGCTGATACTTCAAATTTCATATTTCTATGTCCTTCAGTAACACATAAATCGCATTTTTAGAACGCTTTTTGCTCCTACACCCCCTTTGGGGTAGTGGCACCGACATAAAACATAGCCTATCTTGGAGCAAACGTTGTCACCATCATTTTGACACCAATATTTTTTAAATCGGTTTGGTATTTCCTGAGATTATGTAGAAACCACCATTTAGAACGTTTTTTAGAACGCTTTTTGTGCATTTTCGTCCCTTTTAAATTTCGAATTGTTTAAGAACTGTTCTTATACACCCTTTATATCTTATAAGTAACTAATATTCCAAATTTCATATTTCTAGGCCCTTCAGTAACGCAAAAATCGCATTTTTAGAACGTTTTTTGCTCCTGCACCCTCTTTGGGGTAGTGGCATCGACATAAGATATAGCCTATGTTCTAAGTTGGACGAACACCATCATTTTGATACCATTATTTTTGGAATCGGTTCGGTAGTTCCTGAGCTTATCTCCGACAAATAAACAATTTTTACCTCTTTATAATAGGAGTATGACTAGCAAACCCCGCGGCTTTGCTCGCGTAATAGTTGAAATAATGCCAAGTGATATTTGCATGAATATTTTTTTTATTAGAAGAACACTTTTTGAAATAATTCAAAAATTACAAATTAAGCCACAGTTTGACTAAACTTTATTATAAAAGTGCAATAGACAGAAATAAGATTTTAATTAATAAGAAGAACTAAAACTAATTCCAAATAAATGATAATTTAGAAAATATTTTGAGTCTTTTTTGCTCATTTCATACGCTCATTTCAGTAATCATTTGAAGTTTTGAATTATTTAGAAACCATCTTAACACATTTACATCTTAAAATTAACAATCATGTCAAATTCCAAACTTCTTGTCTAACAGTCTACCACCTCTCTGGAGTTAGTGGCACCAACATAGAATGCCGAAATAGAGTTGAAGTAGAATGTCTCGAAAAATGTTGAAACAGAGACTGTCACCATTAATTTGCCAACATTAACCTTCAAATCGGTTGGTATTTCCCAATATTCTATAGAAAACGGAATTTAGATGTTTTTAAAGGCTTTCTTGTTGTTCCTGCCAACCAGATGGTAGTAAAACCGGCATAAAATAATAGCCCGCATAGGATCAGGGACTATCACTCTTGATTCGCAACCAGTAACTTTTGTAATCGGTTTAATATTTCCAGAGGTTCCACAGAAATCGTAATTTAGGACTCCTTTAGAATGCTTTTCGCTCCTTCGCTTCGCTTCACCCCTTTTTAATTTCGAATTTCTTTTCGGCTGCTGTTAGAGGACATTTATATTTTATAAGTAACTACCGTGCTATATTTAAAGTTTCTAGCCTCTTCAGTACCGCAGAAATCGCAATTTAGATATTTTTTTGCTCCTGCAACCCTCGAGAGGTTGTGGCACCGACATAAAATATAGCTTATGTTTGAGCAGGTTGTATCACCATCAATTTGCAACCATTATGTTTGAAGTCGGTTTCGTATTTCTTTACGATTGCATAAAAATCGTAATTTAGAACGCTTATAGAACGCTTTTCGCTCACTTCCTCCTTTTAAATTTGGAATTTTCTTTCGACAATTCTTAGAAAGCATTTGCATCTTTGAAGTAATTACCATTCCAAATTTAAAATGTTAGACCACCTCAGTAATACAAAAAACGCAATTTAGAAATTTTTTTGCTTCCGTAACCCCCACGTGGTAGTGACAACAACCTAAAATATAGGCTACGTTGGAGCGGGGACTGTCACCATCAATTTGAAACCATTACTTCTAAAATCGGTTTATATTTCCTGCGACTGCGTAGAAATTGCTATTTAGAACGTTTTCAGAACGCTTTTCGTTCATTTTCACCCCTTTTAAATTTCAAATTTTTAAGGAACTCTTTCAGAGAACATTTACACCTCATAAGTAATTACCATACCAAATTTCAAGTTGCTAGCCCCTTCAGTATCCCAAAAATCACAATTTAGAATGTTTTTTAAAATGCAACAGCAAGGTGGTAGTGACGCCGACATGAAATAGGTCCTATACTGGAGCAATATGTCATCATCAATTTCCAACCATTACTTTTGAAATCGGTTGGGTACTTTCTGAGACTGCATAGAAATTGCAATTTAGAACGTTTTTTAGAACGTTTTTCGTCTTTTTTCACCCCTTTTAAATTTCGAATTATTTAGGAAATGTTCTTAGAGATCATTTATATCTTATGAGTAACTACCATGCCTAGTTTCAAGTTGCTAGCTCCTGCAGTATTACAAAAAACACAATTTAGATCGTTTTTTCCTCCTTCACCCCCCTTTGGGGTAGTGGCACCGACATGAAATACAGCTTATGTTGGAGCGAGGGCTGTCACCTTCGTTTTCACATCATTATTTTTTAAATCGGTTCGGTACTTCCTGATATTCCGTAGAAATCGCAATTTAGAAAGTTTTTTAGAACGCTTTTCGCTCATTTTCACACCTTTAAAATTTCGATTTTTTAGGAAATGTCCTTAGAGATCATTTGTATCTTATAAATAACTGCCCTGCTTAATTTCAGGATTCTAGGCCCTTCAGTAACACAAAAATCGCAATTTAGAGTGTTTTTTGCTTCTGCAAACCCTAGGTGGTAGTGACATCGACATGAAATAGAGCCTATGTTGGAGCAAAGGTTGTCACCATCATTTTGACACCATTATTTTTTTAAATCGGTTTGGTACTTCCTGAAATTCCGTAAAAATAGCCATTTAGAACGTTTTTAGAACTGTTTTAGCGCATTTTCACCCCTTTTAAATTTCGTATTTTTTAAGAAATGTTCTTAGAGATCATTTATATCTTATGAGTAACTACCATTCCAAATTTCATGTTTCAGGCCCTTCAGTAACACAAAAATCGAATTCTCGAACGTTTTTTTGCTCCTGCGCCCCCTTCGGGGGCAATGACACCGACATGAAACATAGTCTATGTTGGAGCAAGGATTGTCACCATCATTTTGGCATCATTATTTTTGAAATCGGTTTGGTACTTTTCTAGATTGTGTAAAAATCGGCATTTAGAACATTTTTTAGAACGCTTTCGGCTCATTTTCACCCCCTTTTAAATTTCGAATTTTTTAAGAAATGCTCTTGGAAATAATTTATAGCTAATAAGTAACTACCATGCCAAATTCCATGTATCTCGGCCCTTCAGTAACACAAAAATCGCAATTTCGAACGATGTTTTGCTCCTGCACCCCCTTTTGGGGTAGTGGCACTGACATAAAATGTAGCCTGTGTTGGAGCAAGAGTTGTCTCCATCATTTTGACACCATTATTTTTTATATCTGTTTGGTACTTCTTGAGATTGCGTAAAAATCGCCATTTAGAACGTTTTTAGAACGCTTTTTGCGCATTTTCACCCCTTTTTAGTTTCGAATTTTTTAAGAAATGTTCTTAGAGATAATTTATATCTAATAAGTAACTACTATTCCAAATTCCATGTATCTAGATACTTCAGTAACACAAAAATTGCAATTTCGAACGTTTTTTGTTCCTGCACCTCCTTTAGGGGTAGTGGCACCGACATAAAATGTTGCCTATTTTGAAGCAAGGGTTGTCACCATCGTTTTGCCACCATTATTTTTTGTATTGGCTTGGTACTTCTTGAGATTGCGTAAAAATCGCCATTTAGAACGTTTTTAGAATGCTTTTTGCGCATTTACACCCATTTTTTATTTCGATTTTTTAAAGAAATGTCCTTAGAGAACATTAGTATCGTATAAGTAACTATCATTCCAAATTTCATGTTTCTAGGCCCTTCAGTAACACAAAAATCGCATTTTTAGAACGTTTTTTGCTCCTGCACCCCCTTTTGACCAGTGGCACGGACATAAGATATAGCCTATGTTCTAAGTTGGACTAACACCGTCATTTTTATACCATAACTTTTAGAATCGGTTTGGTAGTTCTAGAGCTTACCTCCTACAAATAAACAATTTTTACCTCTTTATAATAGTAGTAAGATAAGATAAGATAAGATAAGACTAGCAAACCCCGCGGCTTTGCTCGCGTAATATTTGAAATATGCCAAGTGATATTTATATGTCTAATTTTTATCAAAAGGTACTAACAAAATTTTTATTTTATTAAAAGGTAATATTTTATTTTATTAAAAGGTACTTATTACTTTTAGGAATAATTCAAAAATTACTATTTATAACACAGTTTGACTAAACATCATTATTACACTGTATTAGGCAGAAATGAAACTTAAATTAATAAAATGAAATAAAACTAAATAAATGATAATTTAGAAAATATTTTGAAACTTTTATGCTCAATTAATACGCTCATTTCAGTATTCATTTGAAGTTTTGAATTTTTTTAGAAACCATCTTCTTACATCTTAAAATTAACCATCATGTCGAATTCCAAGTCCTACCACCTCTCTCAACATAAAGGGCTATGTGGAAACAGGAACTGTCACCATTAATTTGCCAACATTAATTTTGAAATCGGTTTGTTATTTCCTAATATTCCACATAAATGTAATTTAAAAAGCTTTTAAAGCCTTTTTTAAGAACGTTTGTTGTTCCTGAACCCCAGGTGGTAGAATCGCCGGCATAAAATATAGCCTGTGTAGGATCAGAGACTATTACCACTGATTCGCAACTATTACTTTTATAATCGGTTTATATACCCTGAAATTGCATAGAATCGTAATTTAGAACTTTTTTAGAATGCTTTTCGCACCTCTCCTTCGCTTCACCACTTTATAATTCAAATTTATTTTCGACGTTCCTTCGAGGGCATTTATATTTTATAAGTAACTACCATGTCATATTTAAAGTTTCTAGCCTCTTCAGTATCACAGAAATCGCAATTTAGAAAGTTTTTAGCTCCTGCAACCCTCTGGTGGTAGTGGAACAGACATAAAATATAGCTTATGTTTGAGCAGGTTCTATCACCAAAATTTGTCATCATTATTTTTTTAATCGGTTTGGCAATTTATAAGTTTGCTTAAAAATTTTAATTTATAACGCTTTTCACTCACTTCATTTTTTTTAAATTTGGAATTTTCTTTCGACTGTTCTTAGAAAGCAGTTGCATCTTGTAAGTAAATACCATGCCATACTTCAAAGTGTTAGACCCCTCAGTTGTGCAAAAAATGCAAATTAGAACGTGGTTTGCTTTTGCAACCCTCAGATGGTAGTGACATCAATATAAAATATAACCTATGTTATAGCAGGGACTGTCACCATTGATTTGCAACCATTACATTTGAAATAGCTTTGGTATTTCCTTAGATTGAGTAGAAATCCCAATTTAGAACGTTTTTAGGACGCTTTCCGCGCCTTTTCATAACTTTTTAAATTTCCAATTTTTTCGAAACTGTTCTTAAAGATCATTTATAGCTAATAAATATGTACCTTGCCTAATTTTAAGTTGCTAGCCCCTACCAATCACAAAAATCGAAATTTAGAACGCTTTTTTGCTCCTGCAACGTCTTGGTGATAGTGATGCCGACATAAAATAACGTCTATGTTAGAGCAGAGGCTGTCAGCAACAATTTCCTACCATTACGTTTGAAATCAGATTCATTCTTCTTGAGATATTGCCGACAAATCGGCATCTAGAACGTTTTTAGAACGCTTTTCGCGCATTTTGCTCCTCCATCTCCTCTGGGGTAGTGGAAACATATATAAAATATAGCCTATCTTGGAGCAAGATCTGTCACCATCTTTTTTACACCATTATATTTGAAATCGGTTCAGTACTTCCTGAGATTGCATAGAAATCGCAATTTAGAAAGCTTTTTATAGTGCTTTTTGCGCATTTTGACCCCCTTTAAAATTTCGATTTTTTTAGGAAATGTCCTTAGAGATCATTGATACCTTATAACTAACTACCATTCTAAATTTCAAGATTCTAGACCCTTCCGTAACGCAAAAGCCGCAATTTAAAACGGTTTTTGCTCCTGCACCCCCTTTGGGGTAGTGGCACCGACATAAAATATCGCCTATGTTGGAGCAAGGGTTTTCACCATCATTTTGATGCCATTATTTTTTAGATCGGTTTAATATTTCTTGAGATTGTGTAGAAACCACCATTAGAACGTTTTTTAGAACGCTTTTCGCGCATTTTCACTCCTTTTAAATTTCGAATTGTTTAAGAACTGTTCTTAGAAATCCTTTATATCTAATAATTAGCTAATACTTCAAATTTCATATTTCTAGGCCCTTCGGTAACGCAAAAATTGGATTTTTAGAACGTTTTTTGCTCTTGCAGCCCCTTTGGGGTAGTGGCACCGACATAAAACATAGCCTATGTTGGATCAAGGGTTGTCCCCGTCTTTTTAACAACCTTATTTTGACACCATTATTTTTTAAATCGGTTTGGTATTTCTGAGATTGTGTCGAAACCACCATTTAGAACGATTTTTAGAACGATTTTTGCGCATTTTCACCCCTTTCAAATTTCGAATTGCTTAAGAACTGTTCTTAGAAATCCTTTATATGTAATAAGCAGCTAATATTTCAAATTTCATATTTCTAGGCCCTTCAGTAACACATAAATCGCATTTTTAGAACGTTTTTTGCTCCTGCACCCCCTTTGGCTAGTGACACCGAAATAAAACATAGCCTATCTTGGAGCAAGCGTTGTCACCATCATTTTGACATCAATATTTTTTAAATCGGTTTATGTTTCCTGAGATTGTGTAGAAACTACCATTTAGAACGTTTTTTAGAACGCTTTTTGTGCATTTTCAACCCGTTTAAATTTCCAATTGTTTAAAAACTGTTCTTAGACATCATTTATATCTTATAAATAACTAATATTCAAAATTTCATATTTCTAAGCCCTTCAGTAACGCTAAAATCGCATTTTTAGAACATTTTTTGCTCCTACAACCCCTTTGGGGTAGTGGCACCGACATAAAACATAGCCTATCTTGGAGCAAGCGTTGTCACCGTCATTTTGACACCAATACTTTTTAAATCGGTTTGGTATTTCCTGAGATTGTGTAGAAACTACCATTTAGAACGTTTTTTAGAACACTTTTTGTGCATTTTCAACCCCTTTAAATTTCCAATTGTTTAAAAACTGTTCTTAGACATCATTTATATCTTATAAATAACTAATATTCAAAATTTCATATTTCTAAGCCCTTCAGTAACGCTAAAATCGCATTTTTAGAACGTTTTTTGCTCCTACACCCCCTTTGGGGTAGTGGCACCGACATAAGATATAGCCTATGTTCTAAGTTGGACTAACACCATCATTTTGATACCATTACTTTTGGAATCGGTTCGGTAGTTCCATAGCTTATCACCGACAAATAAACAATTTTTTCCTCTTTATAATAGGAGTATAGATGACTAGCAGACTATGCCCGCTGCGCTGGTCCATTTTTCCAAACGAATCTTGAATCAAACGAAATTGTGAATTTTACCTTCTATTTTAAAGCAATTACCATCACCTGGAATGTCCTTCCGTAATTTCCTTGCTGAAAACGATGCGAACTTCATTGAGATATTATACTATCGTATGCCTTGGACAAAATTTGGGCAATTAAGAAACAACTCTTTTAGTTGATCATTTAAACTACAGTTTGGTACGGAAATGAGACAGTTATGGCAATAGGAATTAAAATATTCTCTAGTCGTCACACTGTTAAATTAGAGAGCATTTTACAATGATTGCGCAGATTGAATTTTGAACTTTAAGAACATTCGGATTGTTCATTTTCATTTGTTTGCCCTTGAACTTCCAGCATCTCAACTTGCGCTATATGTGGTTTTGGTAGTTTAAATTCAATCTCATTACATGTTACATTATATTTTTTAATAAACTTCCTCTTCTGACAGGTCTGCTACTGTTTTCCATATGTCTATTCCAGCAGAGTAAATAGAATCAAAAACGTAGATCACAAACCAATAGGACAAAAGGACAACAAACCAATAGGACAATACGGCAACAAACCGGCGTGTTTTTACAGTAAAGCATGTTGAAAAATATTTTGATGAGAGATGGGGGGCACACATTTAACCTAAAATTTAAGTATTTTACTCAACAATCATAATGTTAACTGCTTTTTATATAATTTACATTTAAATATAAAACTCTACTTTCAAATGTGCTCATACACTTAAAAAACACTATTATTGTGAGCGTTGTTCGGGATTATGTCACTCTTCTGCCTTTTTAACTTAAAATCGCTTTGTTTGGCGCCAGGGTAATAAACGAATAGAATGCAACGCATAAGTTTATTCATTTTTACAATTACTTCTGCCAGTTTCACTCTTAAGACATATATATACATGTATGTATAACAATTTATTTATATATTTATATTATTATTATTATTAATAATTACAAATTAGGTACTACTTGATTATCCCGTCAACCAATTTCGTCAAATTATACAAATCGCCAAACTATTAGCCCAATTACGCAAATGACATAATTTTTATTTTAAATAACGAAAGAATAAATGAATTAGTAAAACATTAATAAAAATAAAACGTCGAAATAAAAATCACTTGATGATGTAACAAATACGTGTAAAGTGTTTAACGTCAAGTAAATTTGACATTTACAATCATCCATTATTGGCATTTAATTTTATAGTTTGGTGATATTTTTTTGGTCGACGGGATAATCAAGTAGAACCACAAATTATTTCTATTCGTATTTAAAAGTAGATATAAGCTCTTTTTTGTAATATATAAATATCATAAATATTGAAAAAAAATGCTTATATGTATATGAAAAGTAAATAGGTTGCCAGTAATTATACATAAAATTCACTTCACTCACCAAGGCCATTTTCTCTATCTCGCCAAAGCCCATATAGTAAAAATATACCAAATACTCTTCAATCTGTTTTCTGATACTAAGTAATCACAATAATGTAAATGACTGTTAGACACAGATATCATATATGTACCGGATTTGGCGCAATTTTTTTCACGCCCATTTGGCGAAAACATCGTTTTCGAATACCAGTTACATATATATATATATTTAAATTATTTTCTATTATTTTAAAAGGAAATAACAATAAATGGTACTACTTAGTTATCCCGTCGACCAAAAATCTATCGCCAAACTATAAGATTAAATGCCAATAATGGTTGATCGTACATGTCACGTTCACTTGACTTTAAGCAAGTTACACGTGTTTGCATCATCAGGTGATTTTTATTTACACGTTTTATTTGTATTTTTATTAATGTTATACTAATTTAATTGTTCTTCCATTATTTAAAAAAAAAATGTCAATTTGTATAAATTGGCGAGTGGTTTGGCGATTTATATAATTTGGCGAAATTGGTCGATGGATAACTAAGTAGTACCCAATAAATAAAAAAAAAATTTTAATTATTATCTATAGAACAAAACATTTTACATAATTGTAAAAAAGAAAATAAAAGTAAATAAACAATTTATTAATAAATAAGCAACAATAGCTGGGTTACCATGTCAGGCAAAATAACGCCAATTTGGAGCCCATTAGGTACCATGAAGCGTATCTGTGCAACCAAAACTTCCAATAATATAGTAAATATGCCATTTGGCGGTGACTTGATTAGCGAAGACTATAAAATAAATAATAATAATAAAAATAAACAATTAATAAATAATAATAATAAAAATAAACAATTAATAAATAATAATAATAATATAAAACTGGAATTCAGACGTTAATTTATGTGCTTTTAAATATCTAAGATTAGTCCAATATCTTTTAAAATATTGCCTAACAGAGCGGAAAATATGAAAAAATAACGAATTTAAAACGATTTGCAATTTTTTTTCAGCAAGTAATTTTTAATTCAAAATGTTGAATTTTTGGCACAGATGTCATATTGTCATGACACGATTTTTTTCTGACGCCAATGTTATATACGCAACGGGTACTTCACTGGCGCCAACGTATCGTTATTTTGCTTGATATGGTAACGCGGATGTTGTTGTTTATGCTGTTGATGTTTTCGCCAAATTGGTACGTATATGACATCTGTGTAGAATTTTTTTTATAGTAATAACGCATGATTGCATAAATTTCCTTAAGAATAATTTTCAGTTCCTAAATTTTGAAACTGTGAATTTTCCTGTACGTAAAATGGGCGTTATGGCCAAAGAAATATTTAGTAAACAATAATACTTTCAAAAAAAAAAAAAAGATAATATTTATTGATCTGAGTTGGAGTCTATAAAAATTGTATGCTTCCGTAATTACGGCGAAAATTTTTTTAAAAAGTATGAAATTAGGAACAGATGTCATATCCGCGGCCGCCATCTGGGATTTTTTCTTGGCGTAATAACCCCTTTTCCGCCAAGTAATAAATGTCGCCAAGCAGCGATTTATGTGCATGAAAGGCTTAACGAAAATAAAATGTAAAACATCGTCAACAAAATATCGCAAAGAAATCTCAAAACATCCAAGATGGCGTCCGCTTGAATATACAGCATCTAAGCCTGAAAGGATTTTACAATATGTCTGTGTGGCAGAAATTCAAACTAAAATTTAAATATTTGATTCCATTTTTAAAATATTAACTGATATCTATATAATTTATAATCGAATTGTTTCTCCTGTAAATCACAATACGTGGATTAAATAGTTAAATAAAAAAAAATAAAAAAAATGTAATTCAAAATTAGTCTAATCAAATTTTCAGATTCCTTTTTTTAACGTAAGGCAGGCGGTAATTCGCCAAATATTGTAAAATTTCACAATAAATTATATTTTAAGCATTACAAATATTTATTTCCTCTTTAAATTAAAAATTATATATATATTTTATAATATTATGTCTTATTAAAACATTTTTTGTTGTCTTTTTAAATTAAATATCAGTATTTTTTTCATTTATTTGCGAGGTGATTGTCTAACGGATATAGCCATTTCAATTCTCTAATCAACAAAATTTTCGCCAAAATATAATCACTGGCAACCCTTTCCTTCAAAATATCAATAAAATACGAAATTTACTACAAAAAATCATAGTTATCCCTGTGACAGATGTTGGAGCAAGATCTGTCACCATCATTTTTACACCATTATATTTGAAATCGGTTCAGAACTTCCTGAGATTGCATAGAAATCGCAATTTAGAAAGTTTTTTACAATGCTTTTTGCGCATTTTGACCCCCTTTTAAATTTCCATTTTTTTAGGAAATGTCCTTACAGATCATTGATATCTAATAACTAACTACCATTCCAAATTTCACGATTCTAGGCCCTTCGGTAACGCAAAAGTCGCAATTTAGAACGTTTTTCTCCTGCACCCCCTTTGGGGTAGTGTCACCGACATAAAACATAGCCTATGTTGGAGCAAGGGTTGTCACTGTCATTTCGACACCCTTATTTTGACACCATTATTTTTTAAATCGATTTGGTATTTCCTGAGATTGTGTAGAAACCAACATTTAGAACGTTTTTTAGAACGATTTTCGCGCATTTTCACACCTTTTAAATTTCGAATTTTTTAAGAACTGGTCTTAGAAATCCTTTATATCTAATAAGTAGCTAATATTTCAAATTTCATATTTCTAGGCCCTTCGGTAACGCAAAAATTGCATTTTTAGAAAGTTTTTTGCTCCTGCTCCCGCTTTCGGGTAGTGGCACCGACATAAAACATAGCCTATGTTGGAGCAAGGGTTGTCACCGTCATTTTGACACCCTTATTTTGACACCATTATTTTTTAAATTGGTTTGGTATTTCCTGAGATTGTTTAGAAACCACCATTTAGAACGTTTTTTAGAACGATTTTCGCGCATTTTCACCCCTTTCAAATTTCGAATTGTTTAAGAACTGTTCTTAAAAATCCTTTATATCTAATAAGTAGCTAATATTTCAAATTTCATATTTATAGGCCCTTCAGTAACACGTAAATCGCATTTTTAGAACGTTTTTTGCTCCTTCACCCCCTTTGGGGTAGTGACACCGGCATAAAAAATAGCCTATCTTAGAGCAAGCGTTGTCACCATCATTTTGACACCAATATTTTTTAAATCGGTTTGGTATTTCCTGAGATTGTGTAGAAACTACCATTTGGAACGTTTTTTAGAACGCTTTTTGTGCATTTCCCCCCTTTTAAATTTCGAATTGTTTAAGAACTGTTCTTATACACCATTTATATCTTATAAGTAACTAATATTCAAAATTTCATATTTCTAGGCCCTTCAGTAACGCTAAAATCGCATTTTTAGAACGTTTTTTGCTCCTATACCCCCTTCGGGGTAGTGGCACCGACATAAGATATAGCCTATGTTCTAAGTTGGACTAACACCTTCATTTTGATACCATTACTTTTGGAATCGGTTCGGTAGTTCCAGAGCTTATCTCCGACAAATAAACAATTTTTTCCTCTTTATAATAGGAGTAAGATAAGATAAGAAGACTAGCAAACCCCGCGGCTTTGCTCGCGTAATATTTGAAATGTGCCAAGTGATATTTATATGTCTAATTTTTATTAAAACGTACTAACTAAATTTTTATTTTATTAAAAGGTAATGTTTTATTTTATTAAAAGGTTTTTTTTATTAAAAGGTACTTATTACTTTTAGGAATAATTCAAAAATTACTAATTAAAACACAGTTTGATTAAACATCATTATTACACTGCATTAGGCAGAAATGAGACTTAAATTAATAAAATGAAATAATACTAAATAAACGATAATTTTAAAAATATTTTGAAACTTTTATGCTCAATTAATACGCTCATTTCAGTATTCATTTGAAGTTTTGAATTTTTTAGAAACCATCTTCTTACATCTTAAAATTAACCATCATGTCAAATTCCAAGTCCTACCACCTCTCTCAACATAAAGGGCTATGTTGAAACAGGAACTGTCACCATTAATTTGCCAACATTAATTTTGAAATCGGTTTCTCATTTTCCTAATATTCCACAGAAACGTAATTTAAAAAGCTTTTAAAGCCCTTTATTAGAACGTTTGTTGTTCCTGTGAACCCCAGGTGGTAGAATCACCGCCATAAAATATAGCCTGTGTAGGATCAGAGGCTGTTACCATTGATTCGCAACTATTATTTTTATAATCGGTTTATATTCCCTGAAATTGCATAGAATCGTAATTTAGAACTTTTTTAGAATGCTTTTCGCACCTCCCCTTCGCTTCACCTCTTTTTAATTCGAATTTATTTTCGACGTTCCTTCGAGGGCATTTATATTTTATAAGTAACTATCATGTCATATTTAAAGTTTCTAGTCCTTTCAGTATCACAGAAATCGCAATTTAGAAAGTTTTTAGCACCTGCAACCCTCTGGTGGGAATGGAACAGACATAAAATATAGCTGATGTTTGAGCAGGTTCTATCACCAAAATTTGTCATCATTATTTTTTTAATCGGTTTGGTATTTTTTAAGTTTGCTTAAAAATTGTAATTTATAACGCTTTTCACTCTCTTCATTTTTTTTAATTTGCTATTTTCTTTCGACTGTTCTTAGAAAGCAGTTGCATCTTGTAAGTAAATACCATGCCATATTTCAAAATGTGCCATGCCATACTTCAAAGTGTTAGACCCCTCAGTTTTGCAAAAAACGCAAATTACAACATGTTTTGCTTTTGCAACCCTCAGATGATAGTGACAGCAACATAAAATATAACCTATGTTATAGAAGGGACTGTCACCATTGATTTGCAACCATTACTTTTCACATAGCTTTGGTATTTCCTTAGATTGAGTAGAAATTGCAATTTAGAACGTTTTTAGGACGCTTTTCGCGTATTTTCACCCCTTTTTAATTTTCCAATTTTTTCGAAACTGTTCTTAAAGATCATTTATATTTATTAAATATGTACCTTGCCTAATTTTAAGTTGCTAGCCCCTACCGATCACAAAAATCGAAATTTAGAACGCTTTTTTGCTCCTGCAACGTTTTGGTGATAGTGATACCGACATAAAGTAGCGTCTATGTTAGAGCAGGGGCTGTCAGCATCAATTTCCTACCATTACGTTTGAAATCAAATTCATTCTTACTGAGATATTGCCGACAAATCGGCATTTAGAACGCTTTTCGCGCATTTTGCTCCTGCATCTCCTCTGGGGTAGTGGAAACAGATATAAAATATAGCCTATCTTGGAGCAAGATCTGTCACCATATTTTTTACACCATTATATTTGAAATCGGTTCAATACTTCCTGAGATTGCATAGAAATCGCAATTTAGAAAGTTTTTTACAACGCTCTTTGCGCATTTTGACCCCGTGTTAAATTTCGATTTTTTTAGGAAATGTATTTAGAGATCATTGATATCTTATAACTAACTACCATTCCAAATTTCACGATTCTAGCCCCTTCCGTAACGCAAAAGCCGCAATTTAGAACGTTTTTCTCCTGCACCCCCTTTGGGGTAGTGGCATCGACATAAAACATCGCCTATGTTGGAGCAAGAGTTGTCACAATCATTTTGACGTCATTATTTTTTAGATCGTTTTGGTATTTCCTGAGATTGTGTAGAAACCACCATTAGAACGTTTTTAGAACGCTTTTCATGCATTTTCACCCCTTTTAAATTTCGAATTGTTTAAGAACTGTTCTTAAGAATCCTTTATATCTAGTAAGTAGCTAATATTTCAAATTTCATATTTCTAGGCCCTTCGGTAACTCAAAAATCGTATTTTTAGAACGTTTTTTGCTCCTGCACCCCTTTCAGGTAGTGGCACCGACATAAAACATAGCCTATCTTGGAGCAAGCGTTGTCACCGCCCTTTTGACACCATTAATTTTTAAATCGGTTTGGTATTTCCTGAGATTGTGTAGAAACCACCATTTAGAACGTTTTTTTAGAACGATTTTCACGCATTTTCACCCCTTTCAAATTTCAAATTGTTTAAGAACTGTTCTTAGAAATCCTTTATTTCTAATAAGTAGCTAATATTTCAAATTTCATATTTCTAGGCCCTTCAGTAACACGTAAATCGCATTTTTAGAACGTTTTTTGCTCCTGCACCCCATTTGGGGTAGTGACACCGACATAAAACATAGCCTATCTTGGAGCAAACGTTGTCACCATCATTTTGACACCAATATTTTTTAGATCGCTTATGTATTTCCTGAGATTATGTAGAAACTACCTTTTAGAACGTTTTTAGAACGCTTTTTGTGCATTTTCACCCCTTTTAAATTTCGAATTGTTTAAGATCTGTTTTCAGACATCATTTATATCTTATAACTAATATTCAAAATTTCATATTTCTAGGCCCTTCAGTAACGCTAAAATCGCATTTTTAGAACGTTTTTTGCTCCTGCACCCCCTTTGGGGTAGTGACACCGACATAAAACATAGCCTATCTTGGAGGAAGCGTTGTCACCATCATTTTGACACCAATATTTTTTAAATCGGTTTGGTATTACCTGAGATTGTGTAGAAACTACCATTTAGAACGTTTTTTAGAACGCTTTTTGTGCATTTTCACCCCTTTTAAATTTCAAATTGTTTAAGAACTGTACTTAGACATCATTTATATCTTATAAGTAACTAATATTCAAAATTTCATATTTCTAGGCCCTTCACTAACACAAAAATCGCATTTTTAGAACGTTTTTTGCTTCTGCACCCCCTTTTGGTCAGTGGCACGGACATAAGATATAGCCTATGTTCTAAGTTGGACTAACACCATAATTTTGATACCTTTACTTTTGGAATCGGTTCGGTAGTTCGAGAGCTTACCTCCTACAAATAAACAATTTTTACCTCTTTATAATATGATGACTAGCAGGCTGAGCCCGCTGCGCTGGGCCATTTTTCAAATAAACCTTCAATCAAACGAAATGGAAAATCCGACCCAGTATTTCAAATTAATATGGACCTTCACCTGGAAGGTCCTTCCACATTTTCTGAATACGCATCGGACGCCATTGCGCTATTATATTATCTGATGCGTTAGACGAATTGCTGGCAATTCAGAAGCAACTCTTTAGTACACATGTAGAGTTTGTTAGGGAAATGCGGCCATTACAATCATATCACCACACCACTAAAAAAGAGAGAATTACAATGATTGCAGAGATTGACCATGTAACTTAAAGAATGTTCGGGTTATTCACTTTCGTTTGTTAGTTCTTTTACTCCGGGCTTCTCAGCTTGGTACTTTGTGCGGATCTGATAACATAAATACAATCTCTCTCTACGTTACATTATATTTGGTAATATACGTCTTCTTTTGCCAGGTTTTCTCTACAGTTTCTTATCTTCGATTTCCAGTAGAGTAAATACAATCAAAACAGTATTTAACTTTTATATTTTAAAATATGTGAATCATGTAAAAGTGAATATTTAAAGCGGAATTGTGTGAATAAAATTAAAATAATGTCATTTTAACTGCCGTTTCTTTTTACATAACAGTTTTAATCATCCAACTATTAACCTAGGAAAATAAACTCGATAACTAATTCAAATAGAAAACTAAACCTCTAGTTTTCATTCAATAAAATCTTCCCAATCATCCGTAATCGGATCCACAATCAAGTTTGATGTGCAACGTCAGAAAGGTTCGTAACTGTATGGCTAAAAATGTACCAGAGTTAGCTACAAAACAGAGTTAATTACGTTCCAAACTACATTCCATTAAATAATGTCAAATTGCTGTTGATTGAATTTTAGATCTTTCACTATCAAAACTCTTTGCAAATGATAAATAAAGTTAGTTATGCAAAATTTTTAGTTGTGATCTTTTTAAACAAACCGAAGATTTTTTTCGCATTTCTCTAATGAGCGTAATAAAACGGAGAAATAAACATGCTTTTATTTTCAAGACGTCATTATTCATCAGTTTGTTGCCTAATAAAACTAAAAACGTTAATTTATGATTATGATTGTAAAGATTACATAAAAATTGTAATTTATAACGCTTTTCGCTCACTTCATCTTTTTAAATTTGACATTTTCTTTAGACAGTTCATAGAAAGCAGTTGCATCTTGTAAGTAAATAACATGCCATACTTCAAAGTGTTAGACCCTTCAGTTATGCAAAAAACGCAAATTAGAACATGTTTTGCTTTTTCAACCCTCAGATGGTAGTGACAGCCACATAAAATATAACTTATGTTATAGCAGGAACTGTCACCATTGATTTGCAACCATTACTTTTGAAATAGCTTTGGAATTTCCTGAGATTGAGTAGAAATCGATATTTAGAACGTTTTTAGAACGCTTTTCGCGCATTTTGACCCCTTTTTAAATTTCCAATTTTTCCGAAACTGTTCTTAAAGATCATTTATATGTAATACATATGTACCTTGCCTAAGTTTATGTTTCTACCCCCTACCGATCACAAAAATCGAAATTTGGAACGCTTTTTTGCTCCTGCAACGTCTAGGTGATAGTGATACCGACTTAAAATAGCGTCTATGTTAGAGGAGAGGCTGTCAGCATCAATTTCTTACCATTACTTTTGAAATCAGTTTGATTCTTCCTGAGATATTGGTGACAAATCGGCATTTAGAACGCTTTTCGCTCATTTTGCTCCTGCATCTCCTCTGGGGTAGTGAAACAGATATAAAATATAGCGTATCTTGGAGCAAGATCTGTCCCCATCATTTTTACACCAAAATATTTGAAATCGGTTCAGTATTTCCTGAGATTGCTAGAAATCGCAATTTAGAACGTTTTTTACAACGCTTTTTGCGCATTTTGACCCCCCCCTCCTTTTAAATTTCGACTTTTTTAGGAAATGTCCATAGAGATCATTGATATCTTATAACTAACTACCATTCTAAATTTCACGATTCAAGGCCCTTCTGTCACGCAAAAACTGCAATTTAGAACGTTTTTCTCCTGCACCCCCTTTGGGGTTGTGTCACCGACATAAAACATAGCCTATGTTACGGCAAGGGTTTTCACCATCATTTTGCCGCCATTATTTTTTTAATCGGTTTGGTATTTCCTGAGATTGTGTAGAAATCACCATTTAGAACATTTTTTAGAACGCTTTTCGCGCATTTTCACCCTTTTTAAATTTCGAATTGTTTAAGAACTGTTCTTAGAAATCATTTATATCTAATAAGTAGCTGATACTTCAAATTTCATATTTCTAGGCCCTTCAGTAACACATAAATCGCATTTTTAAAACGTTTTTTGCTCCTACACCCCCTTTGGGGTAGTGGCACCGACATAAAATATAGCCTATGTTCTAAGTTGGACGAACACCATCATTTTGACAGCAATATTTTTTAAATCGGTTTGGTATTTCCTGAGATTATGTAGAAACTACCATTTAGAACGTTTTTTAGAACGCTTTTTGTGCATTTTCACCCCTTTTAAATTTCGAATTGTTTAAGAACTGTTCTTAGACACCATTTATATCTTTTAAGTATTTAATATTCCAAATTTCATATTTCTAGGTCCTTCAGTAACGCAAAAATCGCATTTTTAGAACGTTTTTTGCTCCTGCACCCCCTTTGGGGTAGTGGCACCGACATAAAATATAGCCTATGTTCTAAGTTGGACTAACACCATCATTTTGATACCATTACTTTTGAAATCGGTTTGGTATTTTCTGAGATTATGTAGAAACTACCATTTAGAACGTTTTTTAGAACGCTTTTTGTGCATTTTCACCCCTTTTAAATTTCGAATTGTTTAAGAACTGTTCTTAGACACCATTTATATCTTATAAGTAACTAATATTCCAAATTTCATATTTCAAGCCCTTCAGTAACGCAAAAATCGCATTTTTAGAACGTTTTTTGCTCCTGCACCCCCTTTGGTGTAGTGGCAGCGACATAAGATATAGCCTATGTTCTAAGTTGGGCGAACACCATCATTTTGATACCATTAGTTTTGGAATCGGTTCGGTAGTTCCTGAGCTTATCTCCGACAAATAAACAATTTTTACCTCTTTATAATAGGAGTATGACTAGCAAACCCCGCGGCTTTGCTCGCGTAACATTTGAAATATGCCAAGTGATATTTATATGTCTAATTGTTATTAAAACGTACTAACTAAATTTTTATTTTATTAAAAGGTAATATTTTATTTTATTAAAAGGTAATATTTAATTTTATTAAAAGGTTTTTTTTATTAAAAGGTACTTATTACTTTAGGAATAATTCAAAAATTACTATTTAAAACACAGTTTAACTAAACATCATTATTACACTGTATTAGGCAGAAATGAGACTTAAATTAATAAAATGTAATAAAACTAAATAAATGATAATTTAGAAAATATTTTGAAACTTTTATGCTCAATTAATACGCTCATTTCTGTATTCATTTGAAGTTTTGTATTTTTTAGAAACCATCTTCTTACATCTTAAAATTAACCATCATGTCGAATTCCAAGTCCTACCACCTCTCTCAACATAAAGGGCTATGTTGAAACAAGAGCTGTCACCATTAATTTGCCAACATTAATTTTGAAATCGGTTTGTTATTTCCTAATGTTCCACAGAAACGTAATTTAAAAAGCTTTTAAAGCCCTTTTTTAGAACGTTTGTTGTTCCTGTGAACCACAGGTGGTAGAATCACCGGCATAAAATGTAGCCTGTGTAGGACCAGAGACTGTTACCACTGATTCGCAACTATTACTTTTATAATCGGCTTATATTCCCTGAAATTGCATAGAATCGTAATTTAGAACTTTTTTAGAATGCTTTTCGCACCTCCCCTTCGCTTCACCCCTTTTTAATTCGAATTTATTTTCGACGTTCCTTCGAGGGCATTTATATTTTATAAGTAACTACCATGTCATATTTAAAGTTTCTAGCCTTTTCAGTATCACAGGTATCGCAATTTAGAAAGTTTTTAGCTCCTGCAACCCTCTGGTTGTAGTGGAACAGACATAAAATATAGCTTATGTTTGAGCAGGTTCTATCACCAAAATTTGTCATCATTATTTTTTTAATCGGTTTGGTAATTTATAAGTTTGCTTAAAAATTGTAATTTATAACGCTTTTCACTCACTTCATTTTTTTTTTAAATTTGGAATTTTCTTTCGACTGTTCTTAGAAAGCAGTTGCATCTTGTAAGTAAATACCATGCCATACTTCAAGGTGTTAGACCCCTCAGTTGTGCAAAAAATGCAAATTAGAACATGTTTTGCTTTTGCAACCCTCAGATGGTAGTGACAGCAACATAAAATATAACCTATGTTATAGCAGGGACTGTCACCATTGATTTGCAACCATTACTTTTGAAATAGCTTTGGTATTTCCTTAGATTGAGTAGAAATCGCAATTTAGAACGTTTTTAGGACGCTTTTCGCGCATTTTCACCGCTTTTTAAATTTCCAATTTTTTCGAAACTGTTCTTAAAGATCATTTATAGCTAATAAATATGTACCTTGCCTAATTTTAAGTTGCTAGCCCCTACCGATAAAGAATTCGAAATTTAGAACGCTTTTTTGCTCCTACAACGTCTTGGTGATAGTGATACCGACATAAAATAGCGTCTATGTTAGAGCAAAGGCTGTCAGCATCAATTTCCTACCATTATGTTTGAAATCAGATTCATTCTTCCTGAGATATTGCCGACAAATCGGCATCTAGAACGTTTTTAGAACGCTTTTCGCGCATTTTGCTCCTGCATCTCATCTGGGGTAGTGGAAACAGATATAAAATATAGCCTATCTTGGAGCAAGATCTGTCACCATCATTTTTACACCATTATATTTGAAATCGGTTCAGTACTTCCTGAGATTGCATAGAAATCGCAATTTAGAAAGTTTTTTATAGCGCTCTTTGCGCATTGTTGACCCCCTTTTAAATTTCGATTTTTTTAGGAAATGTCCTTAGAAATAATTGATATCTTATAACTAACTACCATTCCAAATTTCACGATTCTAGGCCCTTCCGTAACGCAAAAGCCGCAATTTAGAACGTTTTTTGCTCCTGCACCCCCTTTGGGGTAGTGGCACCGACATAAAACATCGCCTATGTTGGAGCAAGGCTTTTCACCATCATTTTGATGCCATTATTTTTTAGATTGGTTTAATATTTCCTGAGATTGTGTAGAAACCACCATTAGAACGTTTTTTAGAACGCTTTTCGCGCATTTTCACTCCTTTTAAATTTCGAATTGTTTAAGAACTGTTTTTAGAAATCATTTATATCTAATAAGTAGCTAATATTTCAAATTTCATATTTCTAGTCCTTCAGTAACACATAAATCGCATTTTTAGAACGTTTTTTGCTCCTGAATCCCCTTTGGGGTAGTGACATCGACATAAAACATAGCCTATCTTGGAGCAAGCGTTGCCACCATCATTTTGAATCAATACTTTTTAAATCTGTTTATATTTCCTGAGATTGTGTAGAAACTACCATTTAGAACGTTTTTAGAACGCTTTTTGTGCATTTTCACCCCTTATAAATTTCGTATTGTTTAAGAACTGTTCTTAGACATCATTTATATCTTATAAGTAACTAATATTCAAAATTTCATATTTCTAAGCCCTTCAGTAACACTAAAATCGCATTTTTAGAACGTTTTTTGCTCCTACACCCCCTTTGGGGTAGTGGCACCGACATAAGATATAGCCTATGTTCTAAGTTGGGCGAACACCATCATTTTGATACCATTACTTTTGGAATTGGTTCGGTAGTTTCTGAGCTTATCTCCGACAAATAAACAATTTTTTCCTCTTTATAATATGACTAGCAAATCCCGCGGCTTTGCTCGCGTAATATTTGAAATATGCCAAGTGATATTTATATGTCTAATTTTTATTAAAAGGTACTAACTAAATTTTTATTTTATTAAAACGTAATATTTTAGTTTATTAAAAGGTACTTATTACTTTTAGGAATAATTAAAACAATTACTATTTAAAACACAATTTGATTAAGCATCATTGTTACACTGCATAAAGCAGAAATGAGACTTAAATTAATAAAACGAAATAAAACTTAATAAATAATAATTTAGAAAATATTTTGAAACTTTTATGCTCAGTTAATACGCTCATTTCAGTATTCATTTGAAGTTTTGAATTTTCTAGAAACCATCTTCTTACATCTTAAAATTAACCATCATGTCAAATTCCAAGTTCTACCACCTCTCTCAACATAAAAGGCTGTGTTGAAATAGAAACTGTCACCATTAATTTGCCAACATTAATTTTGAAATTGGTTTGTTATTTCCTAATATTCCACAGAAACGTAATTTAGAAAGCTTTTAAAGGGCTTTTTTAGAGCGTTTGTTGTTCCTGTGAACCCCAGGTGGTAGAATCATCGGCATAAAATATAGCCTGTGTAGGATCAGAGACTGCTACCATTGATTCGCAGCTATTACTTTTATATTTGGTTTATATTCACTGAAATTGAGTAGAAATCGTAATTTAGGACTTTTTTAGAATGCTTTTCGCACCTCCCCTTCACTTCACCCCTTTTTAATTCGAATTTATTTTCGACAGTCCTTCAAGGGCATTTATATTTTATAAGTAACTACCATGCCATATTTAAAGTTTCTAGCCTTTTCAGTATCACAGGAATCGCAATTTAGAAAATTTTTAGCTACTGCAACCCTCTGGTGGTAGTGGCACAGACATAAAATATAGCTTATGATTGAGCAGGATCTATCACCAACAATTTGTCATCATTATTTTTTTAATCGGTTTGGTATTTGATAAGATTACATAAAAATTGTTATTTACAACGCTTTTCGCTCACTTCATCTTTTTAAATTTGAAATTTTCTTTCGACAGTTCTTAGAAAGCAGTTGCATCTTGTAAGTAAATACCATGCCATACTTCAAAGTGTTAGACCCTTCAGTTATTCAAAAAACGCAAATTAGAACATGATTTGCTTTTGCAACCCTCAGATGGTAGTGACAGCAACATAAAATATAACCTATGTTATAGCAGGGACTGTCACCATTGATTTGCAACCATTACTTTTGAAGCAGCTTTGGAATTTCCTGAGATTGAGTAGAAATCGCAATTTAGAATGTTTTTAGAACGCTTTTCGCGCATTTTCATCCCTTTTTAAATTTCCAATTTTTTCGAAACTGTTCTTAAAGATCATTTATATGTAATACATATGTACCTTTCGTAATTTTAAGTTGCTAGCCCCTACCGATCACAAAAATCGAAATTTGGAACGCTTTTTTGCTCCTGCAACGTCTAGGTGATACTGATACAGACTTAAAATAGCGTCTATGTTAGAGCAGAGGCTGCCAGCATCAATTTCTTAACATTACTTTTGAAATCAGTTTGACTCTTCCTGAGATATTGGTGACAAATCGGCATTTAGATTATTTTTAGAACGCTTTTTGCTCGTTTTGCTCCTGCATCTCCTCTGGGTTAGTGGAAACATATATAAAATATAGCCTATCTTGGAGCAAGAACTGTCACCATCATTTTAATGCCATTACATTTGAAATCGGTTTATTGTTTCCTGAGATTGCATAGAAATTGCAATTTAGAACGTTTTTTACAACGCCTTTTGCGCATTTTGACCCCCTTTTAAATTTCGATTTTTTTAGGAAATGTCCTTAGAGATCATTGATATCTTATAACTAACTACCATTCTAAATTTCACGATTCAAGACCCTTCCGTCACGCAAAAACAGCAATTTAGAACGTTTTTCTCCTGCAGCCCCTTTGAGGTAGTGGCACCGACACAAAACATAGCCTATGTTGGAGCAAGGATTTTCACCATCATTTTGACGCCATTATTTTTCAAATCGGTTTGGTATTTCCTGAGATTGTGTAGAAACTACCATTTAGAACGTTTTTAGAACGCTTTTCGCGCATTTTCACCCCTTTTAAATTTCGAATTGTTTAAGAACTGTTCTTAGAAATCCTTTATATCTAATAAGTAGCTGATACTTCAAATTTCATATTTCTAGGCCCATCAGTAACACATAAATCGCATTTTTAGAAAGTTTTTTGCTCCTACAACCCCTTTGGGGTAGTGGCACCGACATAAAACATAGCCTATCTTGGAGCAAACGTTGTCACTATCATTTTGACACCAATATTTTTTTAAATCGGTTTGGTATTTCCTGAGATTATGTAGAAACTACCATTTAGAACGTTTTTTAGAACGCTTTTGAGCATTTTCACCCCTTTTAAATTTCGAATTGTTTAAGAACTGTTCTTAGACACCATTTATATCTTATAAGTAACTAATATTCCAAATTTCATATTTCTAGGTCCTTCAGTAACGCAAAAATCGCATTTTTAGAACGTTTTTTGCTCCTGCACCCCCTTTGGGGTAGTGGCACCGACATAAAATATAGCCTATGTTCTAAGTTGGACTAACACCATCATTTTGATACCATTAATTTTGAAATCGGTTTGGTATTTCCTGAGATTATGTAGAAACTACCATTTAGAACGTTTTTTAGAACGCTTTTTGTGCATTTTCACCACTTTTAAATTTCGAATTGTTTAAGAACTGTTCTTAGACACCATTTATATCTTATAAGTAAGTAATATTCCAAATTTCATATTTCTAGGCCCTTCAGTAACGCAAAAATCGCATTTTTAGAACGTTTTTTGCTCCTGCACCCCCTTTGGGGTAGTGGCACCGACATAAGATATAGCCTATGTTCTAAGTTGGGCAAACACCATCATTTTGATACCATTACTTTTGGAATCGGTTCGGTAGTTCCTGAGCTTATCTCCGACAAATAAACAATTTTTACCTCTTTATAATAGGAGTATGATGAGTATAGATTGTACTTATTACTGTGTATGATAATCAGTATTGAACATGATAAAAAAAAAAATTAATTAGATATTATGAAATAAAAGAAAAAGGTTTTCATTTGTAAATGATATTCAGATAAACATATTTCTATTATGTAATTCGCACATTGTTATCATATTTTAAATAGTGTATACAAATGAAAATCTGTAATGAGATAAATGTACGTACGTTATACAGCAAAGACATATTTAATTCAGTTGAAGTATAATGGTTGATTATTTGTTAAATATGTTATAACAAACTTTACTCAAGTTTTATAAAGATATTTCAAACCAGAAATTTATTTTCATTTAAAACTATATAACTTTTTTTAAATGCATTTATTTTGGTTAAAATTTTATTTGTTTTATGAAACAATTTCTCGTTCTAATTGAAATATTTTTATTTGGTACGGGTAAGTGACAGGTTGTTGATATATTTAGTGTAAAATATCGCTGAATTCTTTTAAACCTACTTTTTTTTTCCCTTACAAAAATGGGATATTATTATTATTTTTTTAAATCAAAGATTAAAGTTATTTCGGTGCTATTAACTTTGTATCTTTTATTTTGATTTCGGTGCTGTTAACTTTCTATCTTTTATTTGTTATGTTTTAGCAATTAAAATAATAAATTTCAACAATTAAAATGATAAAATGAATTTTGATATTTTATCGCACTTATAAATTTCTAGCTTATTACGAAAGTACAAGAAAAGCTACATCTTTTTTTCCACTTTGCGTTATTGTATTATAATCAGACACATGTGTAATATACCGGATATATTACCTAACTATAATACACTCTAAATTTACTAGATACTTCGTAAAACAGAAATCAAATAACTTATCTCGCTATTATTCGTTATCGTAGAATACTAAAAATAAATAAGCGTTGATTATTATCGCATGCTTTTTATACTAAAAAAGGTTTTTAAATGTGAAATATTATTGGCTTAATGAAATTAACATCAGAAAACTAATTTTTTTGTTTTTCTATATAATAATTTTTTTATTAAGTGATATTATTTTATATATTAAATTTGTGGTACAGTTTAAATATTTTCTTTAATTTATTAACATTTAACAAACAATTTCTTTATTTCATTCATAATCTGGTGACAATGCATTGTTTTCTTTGTTAATCATAGTGTTATATTTCAGTATTCAAAGGCAGATATTTGAAGTCAATAAATCGTGTTATATGTTAGGAATTGATTCTCCACTTTTCTGAAAGCAACTTCGTGTTCCATTACTTTCTTTGAATTAAAAAAAATATTCATTTGACTGTATGGTATTAAACCTTAAATGCCGTGTGTTGCCGTTCGAGAACATACCCAATTTACAAAACAAATAGGTGTTGCTATCCAACGTACAATTTATTCACAAGTTTAACATAAAACTCTACGTTTCGGTTTAATCTTTAAAACCTTCATCAGGAGAAAAATTTTCTAAAATATAAATCGACAACAAACTCTTTACATGCTACATTTTGAAATCAATTCAAAATTCAAAACATTCTAACGGAAACCTCTTACTCCCAAATAAACAGTTCAGTGGCGCCATCTTTTAACCAAAGATGCAAACGAAGAAAGACTAGCTGAAAAAATGGAATTTTCATTGACTTTTCAAAATTGAAAGCCATATTTCTGGGATGTGAAAGGAAACATTATCATTACACACTTCATGGTTTCTTAGACGAATTTCTAAAGATTCACGAATAATAGCATTGCGCGGAATAACTTGTTTGGAAATAACTTTAGCATGGTCAAAGTCTATAAATGAAATGAGTCCTTTATGGTAGCTTCTTGAGAGTGCTGTAGAAAATTTACGAAACTTCAAATCGTTTTTATGTTCTTGCAATCTTTCGAAAAATCGACGTTTAGTCATACCAATATAGGACGAGGTGGTCCCATCTGAAAATTTAAAGGGAATTTCATACACCCCAGAAAAAGATGAAAAAGGAATTGGATCTATTTTTTTACACAGAAGATTAAACAAAGTCATAGAATTAGAGGCAACAAGTTGAATGTTGAATTTCATGAAAGACTTTTTTAACTTGTCATAAGATAGGAAAATAAGGAACCTTTCGGTAAACTTGATTAAATTTGGGGGAGAGGGGATTAACGGAAACTTTATACTTATCAACCAATTTATAGATAAGGCTTGAATTAAAACCATGACATAATCCAATATTAACGATGAAATTGATTTCATCATCCAAAAATTCATCGGAACAAACAAGTAATGCACGCTGGATAAATGACCTAAATGCTGCAATCTTATAATTCCATGGGGCAGCTGCAGTGACAGGAATAACATTGTTTAATTTCATAGATTTCCGGAAAATTTTCCGTTTTAAACAATTGTTTTCTTTAATAAGGAGAACATCAAGAAAAGGAAGCGAGTTATTGTTTTCTAACTCCATCGTGAACTTAATATTGTTATCAAGTTGGTTAATTTCGTCAAAAAATTTTTCTAAGGATTGTTTCCCATCTTCCCAGATAATAAAAATGTCATCGACATACCGTAACCATAATGAAGGTATAGGAAAATGTTTCTTAAAGATGAGTTCTTCTAAAGGACGCAATTTGAATTCTGCCAGAATACTAGAAATAGGTGAACCCATAGGAGCTCCTTTCTGCTGTTTAAAATATTTATCTTTAAAAATAAATACATTACTTTCCTTAATTAAGTTTAAGCCCGACTTAATTGAAAATTTCATATTATCACTTAAATGAGGTAACCCATCAATGGATTCTATATATTCTATAATGGAACCCATCTATGGAAAGAATAACTTCTTCCACATCGATGGATGGAAACAATGATACAATGTCAAAACTTGCCAAAATTGCATTATTAGGAAGATTAAAATCCTTAATTCGATTAATGAATTCCAACGTAGAAGAGATAGAAAAAGTTGAAGAGGGGAGAATACTTTTAAGAAAAAATGCAAATGCTTTTTCAACAAAATATAACGGGCCTTGGCACCGAGAAACAATAGGACGAAATGGAAAACCAGTTTTGTGGTCTTTAAGACGAGCAAAAATACGTGGGGTAATCCCAGTGGGGTTTAATTTAATTTTATCTTTGATCGAAGTAGGCCATTCACCATTTCTGATCAGTTCCTGTGTTTTACGAAAAAGTTTAGGATTTGGATCTTTAACAAGCGTTGAGCATGACAATTCTTGAATGCATTCATCCATCTTCAAAAAATACTGGTCTTGATCTATAACGGCAATCTTTCCGGATTTATCTGTTTTCATAAAGAAAATGTCAGAATCTTTCTTTAATTTTGAAGTGACATGTGGAATTCTACAATTAGGAATTTTACTGTTTAAAAACTTCATGCTAATATTACAAACTTATCCATTGATGGGTTACCTCATTTAAGTGATAATATGAAATTTTCAATTAAGTCGGGCTTAAACTTAATTAAGGAAAGTAATGTATTTATTTTTAAAGATAAATATTTTAAACAGCAGAAAGGAGCTCCTATGGGTTCACCTATTTCTAGTATTCTGGCAGAATTCAAATTGCGTCCTTTAGAAGAACTCATCTTTAAGAAACATTTTCCTATACCTTCATTATGGTTACGGTATGTCGATGACATTTTTATTATCTGGGAAGATGGGAAACAATCCTTAGAAAATTTTTTTGACGAAATTAACCAACTTGATAACAATATTAAGTTCACGATGGAGTTAGAAAACAATAACTCGCTTCCTTTTCTTGATGTTCTCCTTATTAAAGAAAACAATTGTTTAAAACGGAAAATTTTCCGGAAATCTATGAAATTAAACAATGTTATTCCTGTCACTGCAGCTGCCCCATGGAATTATAAGATTGCAGCATTTAGGTCATTTATCCAGCGTGCATTACTTGTTTGTTCCGATGAATTTTTGGATGATGAAATCAATTTCATCGTTAATATTGGATTATGTCATGGTTTTAATTCAAGCCTTATCTATAAATTGGTTGATAAGTATAAAGTTTCCGTTAATCCCCTCTCCCCCAAATTTAATCAAGTTTACCGAAAGGTTCCTTATTTTCCTATCTTATTTGAAAAGTTAAAAAAGTCTTTCATGAAATTCAACATTCAACTTGTTGCCTCTAATTCTATGACTTTGTTTAATCTTCTGTGTAAAAAAAAATAGATCCAATTCCTTTTTCATCTTTTCCTGGGGTGTATGAAATTCCCTTTAAATTTTCAGATGGGACCACCTCGTCCTATATTGGTATGACTAAACGTCGATTTTCGAAAAATTGCAAGAACATAAAAACGATTTGAAGTTTCGTAAATTTTCTACAGCACTCTCAAGAAGCTACCATAAAGGACTCATTTCATTTATAGACTTTGACCATGCTAAAGTTATTTCCAAACAAGTTATTCCGCGCAATGCTATTATTCGTGAATCTTTAGAAATTCGTCTAAGAAACCATGAAGTGTGTAATGATAATGTTTCCTTTCACATCCCAGAAATATGGCTTTCAATTTTGAAAAGTCAATGAAAATTCCATTTTTTCAGCTAGTCTTTCTTCGTTTGCATCTTTGGTTAAAAGATGGCGCCACTGAACTGTTTATTTGGGAGTAAGAGGTTTCCGTTAGAATGTTTTGAATTTTGAATTGATTTCAAAATGTAGCATGTAAAGAGTTTGTTGTCGATTTATATTTTAGAAAATTTTTCTCCTGATGAAGGTTTTAAAGATTAAACCGAAACGTAGAGTTTTATGTTAAACTTGTGAATAAATTGTACGTTGGATAGCAACACCTATTTGTTTTGTATCGATATTACAACGTAAAGTCCTTTATTATTATACCCAATTTAGTCTTCTAAAATAGTATTAGAATAATATTGAAGCTCTAATGACTATTGTTGCCAATAAAATACATACTGAAATTATTAGTAAATCAATTTTCAATTTATACATGACAGCACTTGTGCCGCTTAAGAATAAAAATAGATTTATTTTTTTTTAGTTGTTGCTACATGCGCTTTTGTTTTATTTGGAAGCTTACGAAATACAGGCATCCCTCGACTTAAGTAATACGCGACTTACGTAAATTTGCATTTACGTAAGAAATTTCGAAAATTACATTTACGAACATACTAGCGTGTTTGATACGCATTTGCATACTTTTGATAATTGCTTTATAAATAAAATATGCATATAAAAACTACAACAATAATATAGATTTATATATTAGATATCTATTTTTATTGGGATATACAATCAAATCTTTAACAAAACAAGCACAAGTCTGATTAAAATGAGCCCCCCCCCCCCAAAAAAAAAAAAAAAATCTCTGTTTAACCGTTACAATTTTTTAACTCAATTCAAACCATAACGAAACCTAGTTTTAATGTTTCGGTGAAGAGGAACGAATGTATTTTTTCTTCCAGCTTGAGAACTGTTCGTTTGATGTAGATTCAAAATTTATATAAATTAATTCATCAATGTTAAATTTATAAATCTCATATTCCAAAAGATACTTTTTATTTGAAAAGTGTTCTTTTAGTTTGTTTTTATATTTTTTCATATTTTTTTAGTTTATATCCAAGTAAATATTGCTGCATGCTACTTTATTTGTAAAATAATACTGTGTAAATAATGTATATATTATATATTTATAATAAATATTGCAGTTTCTGACGAAATTTTATCTAAGAAATTTACAAATTCGACGTACGTAAAATTCGACTTACGCAAAAGTTTCCGGAACGCATTACTTACGTAAGTCGGGGGATGGCTGTACCCTATTTTTTTGCAGTAAAATTCTTTCCTTATCATAGTTCTTAAAATTGAAGTGTGTTTAATTTTATAGAATTTTATCAAGGAAAATTAATTTTTCGATTAAAGACCAGTACTGCCGATTGGCAACAAACTGTTTTTTAGCCGTAAGCCATATTTAAAACACAATATGTTTTTTTTAAGTATTTTTCCCATGATTTACTTAAGAAATGGAAGCCGAAAACTAATTTTAAATTGATTTTTAAATAATAAGGCATTTAAGGGTTAAGTATTAAAAAGTGTTGTTATACTGATGGAAGATATTTCATGTAATCCCCTAATAAAGATCCGAAACCTTTTTTTCACCCTCCTAACATCATTAAAAGCTCAAAGTGAAAGAACGCCTGGCAGCTGAGAGATAAAAAAACAGAAACTCTGTATTTTTTTCTTTTTCGTATCATGTGAAATATGTAATGCTTAGCCATATGCTACGCGTATGTTCTTCTGCCTTGCATTTTGAACTTATAAACACTTTAATTGACTTTTTCATAGAACTTTTTTACCGAACATTTATTTTATTTTGACTGTAATATAAATACCCAATTATACTTAATTGGATGATTGCATCAAAGTACCGAAAATAGATATACATGTTAAAATTAATGATGCGCGATGGAAATTGCGTTTTGTAATTCACTTTCCTATCCGCTCTCGGCTAAGAGAGACGGAAAATTTTAAGCTGTTCTTTCTTTTCATATGTCTAATTAAATTATCTCTTAACTTTCCTATCAAAGAAGTGGATTCATGAAGTACGACTCCATGTACACACTCACAATAATATAAGATGAGCAAACCCGATGCACAACAATGAAAATGGATACACGATTAATGAATAATTTTTCGTCTGCACAATAATTCGTAAGTTCTTGGCTAACCGGTGTACAATACGGATATCTATAAAAGGTAAGAGAAGTACTTATTCCTTTTTTGCTATGGTGAGGCATAGTGCTATTTGAATTGATAGAATATGATTAATTGAGGAGCGTGAGAACTCACACAAAGAAACGTTAGGCTTACATTTTTGTAACATATACTCATTTTTAATGCTAAAAGGTGTAAATTAAAACTTTAAAATCCGTAAAAATACGTTTATTTCGACTGTTGACATGTTTCTACTCTTCCTGAGTCATTTTCAAAACAAATAAATAAAACTATTCTAAATTTGCACGGTCTATGAAACGCCATCATTCAGTTTTCCACGTGTTCTTTCATAATATGCACGTTATTTTTTTATTTTACTTGGGTGTTTATTTTATTTTTTATTTTCATAACCTTTGATTAGCTCGAGCCATTTTTTCGTAGGAGAAATGATGCTGCATCGTTACATATTGATTTTTTACGTGTTAGAATCTCTATAGTTTCTCTTATGATGGATAGTATAGATTGGAAGGAAAAATTATTTTACTTTTATTGAAATTTATTTGAATGGTTTCTTTTTTATAAAATCTTGTTAGGGTTGTGGTTTGTCTATTATATTTAATATCAGCTATAAGCTCCTTTTTTCTATACTTAAATTTCCTGCTAGTCATACCAATATAGTACAGTCGAACCCGGTTAAGACGCTCACGGTTAATACGCGATTTCGCTTAATATGCGAATATTTTCCGATCCCTTGAATATCGCCCATAAGGCTAATGCAAAAATATCACGTTTAATACGCGAAAAGTTATTACGCGATCTCGCTTGATACGCGATAAAATTTCGGTCTTTGAAGGAAAAAAATCACGTTTAAGATGCGAATTTATTGAGCATGATGCGAATTACTTCTCTCTTTTTGTGTGTTGCCAATTTAGTCAATTTTTTTTAATTCAGATAAATGACACTGTTTTCCGAAAAGTATTATTTACTTTATTTAATAACAGATTAATTAAGGCAAAAATTACTAATCGGAAATAGTGGTTCATATTTGAATAAAATAAACACCCCGCTAAATGTGAAAAACTACAATTCTTCTTTGATCACGCCTCCTAACATTCTTTGTCGGTTTGTGTATATTTTTAAGAGGGCTATAGACGAATTCAGGTTACTCAGATGCATCATAAAATTATTATGACTAGAGATGATCTTACCTGTTGTTAGTGAAATTTTAAATGTGCGTTATATGATTACTATGTTTTCGAATGCTTATTATATACAACAAGAAATAAAACTCGTAAAGATTAAAGAAATACGACAGCAGTTGGATAATTCCTTTTAAGTTTTCTTTGCTTTTTGCTATGCAAACAATATCTTTTACATAAAAATTAACATGGATAGTTTTTCTTCTATTAAAAGGAAGCAAATTATAATGGTATTCATTATTTATTTTTGTTGTTGTTTTTTTTAATTGCAGTGTATTAACTGACAATAAAGCCATGTTGGAATCCATATTTATTTTCCGTTATTATTCCCTATTAACCCATTAATGCCGAGTTTCTTTTACGCATTTTTAATACCTAGGTACCAGTTGACACCAGTTTTCCCATATTGTAATTTTAACTTATTTAATCTCTGAAAGTTTGAGATTAAGTAATATGAACCTTTCCTTACTAAAATACTGCTTTTCATATTTAAAATTTTCGTATTACCTAAATGGCAGATTTTTGTACCAACCGGCGTTAATGGGTTAATCATATAAAAAGAAACAATGACTTAAAACGGAGAACAAATACATACGTTTTAAACTAAATATACGTAAAAGATACAAATTTCGACCGTAAACGATCTTTATATCTTTTTATACACCACTGTTATTTTAGAGAAAATGTTGTTCCTTTAAATCGCCAAATTGCTCTAATTAAATAAAACAACATTTTCTGTATTAAAATACTGGTATCCAAAAGGCCGGAGACTTGCCAGCTCTGAGACAGTCGAATGTGACCCACCGCGCCGGCGTGAACGTGCTAAACAATTAAATATGTGAATAAGCCAAGTCCCTGCAACACTATACAAATCACATTTAATACGCGATCCCGCTTAATATGGGACTTTTGTCCACTCCCTTGAAACGCGTCTTAACCGTGTTCGACTGTAATTTCTTGATCCGTCTGCCGTACACCGGGAGATTTCACTGACCGTGCAAATTTACAAAGTTAAAAATTTGTAGCATTCTGTCCAGTCATTTGACCGTTTTTATAAAAAAAGGGTTACGCATCCGTAATTTAACACTATTCTGACCATATTATTGGCCATTTTATGGTCAGAATACAGTTAAATTATGGTTATGAAACCGTTTTTTCAAAAATCGGTCAAATGATTGGACAGAATGCTGCAAATTTATAACAGTGTAGAATACAGTAATACTTCGGTTTTCGTTGACTTCGGTTATCGTCGGTTTCGGTTTTCGTCGATTTTTTCCGCGAAAAATTTGTCTCGGTTTTCGTCGATTGCCTCGGATTTCATCGACATACGCATGTGATCTCGCTGCATTTTCCGTAAACGAAGGGGGCGACCCACGCGTTCTTTTTCTCAGTGTGGCGCTGTTTTTCGTCGTGTGTGCATCATTCCAGGTATCTAGGCAAACAATTTCGTTTACTTCCAGTGTAATTCGTGCTTTTTACTTTCCTCTATCTTTACAAGAAGAAAGTATTGGATTCATGGAAATTTTTGAATTCCGGTTTTCGAGAGATTTACACATTTTAGAAGTCAGAGATTCCAAAAAACATGTTTTCACAGAATGTCTGTCTGTGAGTCTGTGACTCTGTTTGTATGTCTGTCAGTCTGTCTCTTTGTATGTATGTGACACAAATTTTGTGGGCGCTCTGTATCAAGAACTAATGCACGAAATTTAGTTTTAATTTATATTCAGTTAGTCCCTGATATAAATTGATGCTGATTAGTATTTGGTGTAAATCGCTCAACAGGTTGCGCTCCCAAACTGCATTTTCCACAATTACCACAATAGCTCTACCTCGAGAACTAATTCACGGATTTCTATCAAACTTCAGATTAGGTTAATCCTTCATATGAAGAGATGCTTTTTGTATTTTGGTGTGACTCGCCCATTAGGTGGCGCTGCTATGCTACATTTTCTCCGATTCCCGCAATAACTCTATCTCAAGAACTAATGCACAAATTTCTATCAAACTTCAGATTAGGTTAGTCCTTGACATGAATTGATGCTTTTTGCATTTTGGTGTGAATCTCCCAATAGGTGGCGCTGCTATGATGCATTTTTCACGATTTCCGCAATAGCTCTAACTCAAGAATTAATGCTCGTATTTTCATCCAACTTAAGATTCAGCTAATCCTTGATGCAAATTGGAACATTTTACGTTTTGGTGTAAATCGCCCAGCAGATTACGCAGCTATACTGCATTTTCCCGCAATAGCTATATCTCAAGAACTAATGCACAAATTTTCATCTAACTAAGGTTTCAGATAGACGTCGACAAAAATTGTTGCTGATTAGGTTTTAGTGTTAATCACTAAACAAGTGACGTTGTTATGATGCATTTTGAAGGATTTACATGATTTTAGCGATAGCCGTATCTCAAGAACTAATGCACGAAATTTCATAACTTTACAATCCTCGCGATGGGCATAGATTGCCATTTAAGTTTGACACTGTCACAGTGAATTTTGAAGCATTAACATTTATGAGATAGAAGAAAGTTTTGGAATTGCCCCATCCGACTAGTTTTTATTGTGAGTGCTCCATAATGGGACCAAAGAAAGTTTCCAGAGCCAGCAGCCCTTCAAACAAGGAGGCAGTGGCGTAGCCAGGATTAGCCAGGGGAGGGGGGGGGTCCAGAATTTTTCCTTCAGGTTATATATATATAGTAAAACCGGTCAAGATGAAATCGTAAATATTGGTGGAAAATTCTGTTTTACACAGTTTTTCGTGTTATCAGGTGTATTTGTATAGTACTCTTTTCCGTAGTACTATGGAACATTTCTGTTTAAGACTGAATACCGTTGTAGGCAGGTTCCATGTTTACAAGTTTTGTGTATTTATATAAATATACTTATTTATGTCATATGAATAGAATAAAACTTGTCAAAATAGTAATTGTCTATAACAGAAGCCTGTCTTTAACGGAAGCGTTGCATGATCTTAATATGAATTGCGATACAATTAAATTTGCTGAAAACCTGTCTGAAGTGGGATTTTCATCGTTCTTTAGTGAAACATAGTGAAAACTGTGAAAGCGAAATCTTTCGATAACGGAAGAGTTTCAGAATCCCTGCGAAACAAACAATAGATCTTATTGAGGTAGTGTATCTATGAAGCATAATGAATTACACTTCTTTACATGGAAGCCAGTCTAAAATGGAGCTTTTTAGCAGTCCCTTGTAATCTCGTCTTGACTTTGTATCTACAATAGAAGTATTTCGAGTAACTTTAAGAATTTAGGTATATCCTTATTTAATTTCTTAATTAAAAAAAAAAGCATGGATAAAAAATATAAGGCCAATCTCTAAAATTGCAACTAATAATACATTGAAGTTACATTAATATTTACCAGTGAAAAAGATTCACTATGATATAAAAAGCTGAGCGCATACTGAAGAGTTAAATTTAATTAACCCATTCGCTGTCATCTACGAGTATGCTCGTGGCTTTAATTTATTAATTACTTTGTCACCACTATTTTAGAATTAAAAAAATTGCCTCGTTTATTGGCAGAAATTTCGCTGTATTAGTAAATCGAAATTTGCCTTTCTGAATTTATGGTGGCAAACGACTTTCAACAAAAAATTTGAAAATTCTTATTTCATAGTTTTGGCAGTGAATGAGTTAAATCAAGTTTCATATTACATAACATTCGCCTATAATAAAGTCAGGATCAAGTGGTTAAGTTTAAAACAGCAATTTCCGTGTTTAGTTTCTTGCCATTGAATTAAGAACGTGTGCTGTAATAGATATTGGATAATGATTTCATCTTAAGTGTCAATCGCATGAGCCGTTCATGCGATCCGCCACGCTCCCCATGGGAGTTTTTGAGATAACCCAGATAACATGAACATTAGCAGCAAGTTTGATTTTTTCTGATATTATCTTTCCGTGACAAATTTGAATTGAGAAATTCGCAGCAAATCTTCCACAAGGTATACCATCATCCACTTGCATGAATAGTTTGTTGTGAAACTGATGGCAAGACTGTCTTTAATTCACGAAAGTTACGAAAGCAAAAAATCCCTCTATCGAGAGAATAGACAATCAGCACATACGCAGAAATTGCAGAAATTTTATTTGGTAGGCACCGCTTACTTATTAAATACTAAAAAATGCTCGAAATGAAAAGTACAAATATTACCTAAATTTGTTTATGGTGATAAAACTGATGCATGCACCTTCTGACGGCGCTTTCGCATCAATAGACCTGATCAGGTCTATGGACCCCTTCGAAGGGGTTAAACTTATAGTGTGACATGGAAAGATTACTACTTTGTAGTAAGTTTGCATTATTTTTTATTACTTGCTTGCCATTAGTTTGCAATAAATTTGATACAGCATGAATTTATCTTGCACGACAAGTTAGCTGCAAGTTCAAAGTGTGGTGACTTCGGCGTTTAGGTTATCTTGCTGCAGTCTTGTTATGAACTTTCAGTCTTGTCATGCTGAGCTTACTGCAACTTTACAGGTTTTCAAAGCAAGACTGTTGCAAATTTTCTGCAAACTAAAAATGCTATGTGGGAAGGTTTTAACTTTAAGAAAAAGATCTTGCATTTTCAGCTACAGAAACTAGTAATCTAAGAAGCACACACATCAAATATAGTTCATGCTGGAAAAAGCTGCTTTGTTACAAATGTCTTATTCAGCCATAATTCTTTTGGGTTTCCATGTTTCATGTCTCGCCTCTTTTGATACCATATTCGATATAATAGTTGCTTCCAATATCTAGTCGTCTTTAAGGAAGTTAAATTTTTGTAATAAGTTTATTTGTGATGGATTAGAACTTTTTTTGGAAGTATTAGAATGCGTAAAAAATGGTTCATGATGGTTTGTGTTTTTGTACTTCTCAGCTAATTTATTTTAGATGGTTCGAAACAGTTTTAAAACATTCTCCAAGTTCAGCAGTAAGTTTCGGACATTGGTACGTTGATTAGTCTCAATTTATGATTTCTATTTCTCATTATTAAAGACAAAATGTCACCCAAGACCTATTCCATACACAGAACTCTTATTACCATCATAAAATTTCTTGAAGCAATGATAAACTGAGCTTTCGCAAATAGTAATTGGGTTCAAAGGTAATATTGAATCCAGACATTTTTTTTCTTGGTCAGATTTATGCAGCTCTGGAAGGGACACTTAGGAGTTCCGTGGAAGGGGTTGCGCCCTTCTAGACCATTAATAAGCATAAAATACCGAATCTTCCGTTTGCACCCTTAAACAGCTTCACATGAGGATCAAGAACCTCATTTCTGTATATTTCAGCATTCACAGTTGCACACGTGTCGGTCACCGCGGCCATTCAAAATGATGTCCGTCCATACCATGATTCCACGGCCTTTGTATCAAATCCTTTCACGGATGTTTCCAGCCATTTATTACGTGTGATTTTCTTCCTCCATATGGTAACACGTCTGTAGTAACTCCCTCAACAAAATCGGGATTCATCGGGAAAGAGAACTCGGCTCCAGTCCATGGTACTCCAATGACGATGATTTCTGCACAACTTTAACCGGGCGCATTTCGCTACCGGAGTTAGTGGAACACAAATCATGGGTTTCCTTGCATGTACCCTGTCACTCACAGTAAACCAGGATAGTCGAGTTCTTGTTGCTGCAGCAAACTCCCTGCAATCTGAACTGACGTCAATTGCCTATTTCTTTTAGCAATCGTTGGCAAATTACAGTCCTGAGAGCCTATTGTGGTGCGTTTTCTACCTTGACCTGGTTGTTTGTGGCCATTATACCAGTGTCTTTAAAGCGTTTCCATATTTTTGACATGACGCTTTTGGCTACTTTTAAGTCTGTACAGAACCCTAAGAGTGTCTGTCCTGCTTCCATTCGCCCTATCAAAATCGGTGAAATGTCTTCTGGACGACATATTCCACCTACTAGAAGCGAAAGTTTTACCTAATTACACGTACAATCCTTAAAATTAGACTTCAAATTACCCACGTGCGCTCCTTTTCACACGTGAACCGAAAGAACGGGCTGAGGCTGAAAAATTTGCATATATTTCTGTGGCGAATGTTAATTCCATTGGACTACGTGATAACGTTGACATTGAGTTACCTTTCTGGAAGTTCCCTTAATAGAATTAACATAAAGTACCTTTTTATGGTTGTTCCTTTAATTTTTTCTCGCCAGTGTATTTTGAAAGTGGTAACAAATAACCAGTACAAAAATGAAGTTACTTTTAATAATTGCAGGCAGCAGATTTAAAATAATTATCAATATTGTCCGTTATAAAGTGAATAAAGATAAGGGTCACGAAACTCAATCAATGTACCGTTATTGCGTTCGTATAAACTCGTTCTTTCCCATAAGTGTCGACAACAGAACTCCATCGAAGTCCAAGATCAATAAGTTTTACGTTTAATCTAGTTACAGTAAAATTGTGTAAACGGAATAGCAGGTGTACTTGCACAGTTATCCTTCCGTCTCTGGACATTAAAATGTTTTTGTTTATGAGAGGATTCAATGTTTTCTGAAAACCTGCCAAGAAGGATTCACAATTGGGACAAGTTTCATTTCAGATAGGTTTCAAACGTTAGCAAGCACAAATATATAGTGTTGTTTTCGTCGAACCTTGAATTGTTTTCCTTTGAGATAGGTCATCTTCACAGATTTTCCTGTAATAGATTTATGCTCTTCATAGTTGGTGTTATAGCAGCGGTTTCCAACCTGGGGTAGTATACCCCTAGGAGTACGTAGCGGGTCTGCTGGGGGTATGTGAAAATAATATCGGTAATGGCGGAAGTCACAAAAATATTAGGAATATCAATGTAATTTGCATCGATTTATTATATGGTTGCGATAAGAAGATTACTAATGAAAAAAATCATGTTTACGTTATCTTCTTGAGTGGAGGGGGGGGGGTGGAAAGGGGGCGTGCTTATGAGAAATGGGGGTACTCCGAAATGAAAAACCTAAGAAAGGGGTACGTGAAAGAAAAAAGTTTGGGAAGTGAGTACGTTTTAGCAATTTTAAGGGATACTGTGAAAATGGAAAGTATTTACAACGGAAATCTGCCTAAAACGGAAAAGTTCATAATCCCGAAGAAAGACATACCTTTGAATTATACCATCTAAGACGAACACCTCTCTAAAGCGGAATTTTTTATAGATACTTTGTGATTCTGTCTTAGCAGATTTTACTGTTGTATTTGTATCCATGATTCAGTAAACCAGGTCTACTTTCGGGGGGGGGGGGGGTCCGGACCCCTTGGCTACGCCACTGAGGCCAGGAACACGATCGAGTTGAAGAAGGAAATTATTCAAAAGAGAGCGGTATTAAGATTGCTAAAATCGTCCATATGTACTGGAAATCGCCATCCACGATAAGTTTCATTGTGGCGAAAAGAGAAGCAATAAATGAGGCTAACGTATGAAAATTCGCCAACGTACTAACGAAACAGAGATCGCAAACAATTTAGATGTCGAGCAGTTACTATTAATTTGGATCAATCAAAAACAATTAGATGGCGATTCTGTTTCGGAGGCCATCATACGTGAAAAGACCAGATTATTGTATTCCGATCTCATTCAGAAAATTCCTGGGATGAATGCTAGCCTTAGTAATTTTAAGGCCAGCAAAGGAAGGTTAAAATTTTTCAAGAGGTGTACTGGCATACACGGTGTTACTAGGCACGGCGAATGTGCGAGTTCGGATGAGTCTGGGGCCAAAAAAAATTATGTCCGAATTCAAAGATTACGTAGAAGCTGAAAGATTCATCTCCTAGCAAGTCTGCAATTGTGATGAAACTGGTTTATTTTGGAAGAAAATGAACGTTCATTACATGGGAGTAAAAAGGCATAGCCAGGAGATAAGCCTATGAAAGATAAAGTATCTTTTTTGTTATGTGGTAATACTAGTGGTGATTTCAAAGTGAAACTCTTACTGCTGTATAATTCAGAAACTCCTAGAGTTTTTATCTGAAACAATGTGATTAAAAGTGAATTGTGTGTGATGTGGAGGGAAAACAAGAAACCATGTATCACGAGACCAATTTTCAATGAGTGGATGAATGAAGTGTTTGGCTCGAGTATGAAAAAATACCTCCAGGATAATCAGTTGTCTCTTAAGTGCTTAATGGTAATGGACAGTGCTCCTGCGCATCCTCCAGATTTGGAAGAGACATTGTTGGAGGTGTACGATTTTATCAAAGAGAAGTTCTTGCCCCTTAATACTACGCCCCTCATCCAGGTCATGGACCAGAATGTCATTTCATATTTCAAGAATCTGTACACAAAAGTAATGTTTCAAAGGTGCTTTGGGGTGACATCAGATACAGAATTGTCCTTAAGAGCGTTCTGGAAAAAAAAATTTCAACACTATCAACTGCATTATCCGCATAGATAGGGCTTGGTAGGGAGTGACATCCAGGACAATGAACTCTGCTTGGAAGAAATTATGGCCAGGATGTGTGCATGAGAGAGATTTAAAAGGTTTTGATCCTTCCCGTGATGAACCTACACATGTGATGGAATATATTACTGATTTCGGGAAATAAATAGTTTTGAAGGTGACTAGCCAGTATGTGGAAAAGTGGGTGGATGGCCACAGTAAAGAACTTAACACTGAAAACCTGCAAGGTCTTCACAGACGGCAGACTGAGAAGATGCTTCATATGAGGAGGAAGTGACAGCGGAGAATGTGTCTTCTTGAGAGATTAAAGACATATAAAGATATATTGGAGTAAAGTATAGGGGTTTGTGGAGAAGAATACCCAGACAAAGGTGTTGCAAGCCGTGTCTGCAACATGTTTAATGATAATGTCTTTCTCCGCTTTAGGCAAATCTTAAATAGGCGGAAGAAACAGACCACTTTGGAAAGCTTTTTTGAGCTAACATAGGTCTTCTAACTTTGAAACTAGTCTACTACGAAAAGACTGAAAAGGAAAGTGACCCCAGATATAGATCCTTGACACCATATACGCCAAGACCACTATATTAATTTCGCATTGTTTTTAGTATTAAACAATATACTTATTCTCTATAAAATGTGTTTTGGTGCGTATTTTGCAATGTTTAGAAGGAATTAATTGGATTTATATAGATTCATATGGAAATAATTGCCTCGGTTTTCATCGGTTTCGGATTTCGTCGATTGTTTACGAACGGATTACCAACCAAAACCGAGGTATCACTGTTGTTTTATTCATTTGTTTTGAAAATGACTCGGGGAGAGTCAAAACACGTCAACTGTCGAAAGAAACGTATTTTTACTGATTTCAAAATTTCAATTTACACATTTTAGTTTTTGAAATTAGTATATTCAGGGGGAAATTAGTATATTTCAGGGTGTTAATTTGCTACATATTTACGTAACTATCGGTGCTAATTTTTCCCCCAAAAGATTACGAAAGAAGTGGGAAAATAGTAAAAAAATATATAAATACCTTTAAACAACATCCAAATAAATGCTTTTATGCAATTCTTGCAACGTTGTAAATGTCACCAAATCTGGCGGTTTATTTTATTCAGAAATTCCGAATTCTCACCAAATTCTCTCGCTGTCACGTCCGGAAATTCCGTGAAAACGACCACTTTGATTAAATTTTCTGAAAGATCTTTTGCGTTTATTAAAAAATTGAAAACTTCTTTCGATTGCATAGTTTCTGAATGACAACACCTGCCAATTTCACGCATTTCCGAACAAAAATTAATTAAAAAATATGTCTGAAAGTAGCCCCTTTGGATTTTTAAATCCAAAGGGTGTGCGTATGTCGTCGTATTCTTCCACTTCATCCTTGTCTGTGAGAAAATAAAAGGTATTTAGCTTTATGAATCATCTTATACAGTGAATAGAATCCTATAAGGAGTAGAATATAGAGTGAATAGAGTCCTATAAGGAGTAGAATATAGAGTGAATAGAGTCCTATAAGGGTCGAATATAGAGTGAATAGAGTGGAATATTCATTTTTATTTATGTATAAAATTTCTGTTTTTCAGTAGTGATATTTTTGATTCTCTTAACAAAAATTTCCTATTTAATTATCATACTTTTAAAAAACTATTTCAATACAGTTACACTACTCTACTACTATATTTATCGGATTTATATACAATATGACCTCCATTATCCGACCGTTGTTTAACCTGAGCTCTCCGTACACCGACGTCGGTATCTTGATATTCTTTGTGTGTGTGCAACCTACGAATCAGGCCGTTTTAGAGTCTGTAAAACCGAAAGACGTTAATCAGTAAAGTAGTTTTTGAAGGAGATTCTATATCTGGTACAGTTTCAATAACTGAGTTTTGGATAACTGTGTACATTAAAGACTGCATTTATATGATCAGTAAAGCATAGGAATGAATGCTGTAATTGACACTATACTCCAGGGGAAATGAAAAAGGTCGGGTAGAAGATTTTATTTATTTTTTAATTTGTTTATACCGAGGCAAGCATGGAAAAACCAAGTTTTCTAACAAAATTTCTTAAGGCTAAATTTTCTGTAGCCAAAAAACAGCAAAATTTTGGGACTTTTTTTAATTTCTTAAAACTATCTCGAGACCTGTTGCCGTAGCATATTATTTGTCAATTACAATATTAAAAAGGACAAAATTCTCTACAACTCTCATATTTACAACTTTTTTATACACTCAATAGCAAGCGCAGTACGCCATTTCAAATATTAGACATTACATTCCATTTTCTTAAAAACCGTGAAAAACATAGTTCTGCCCCGATTATTCAAATGTTTCCTACGCATTTAATCATGTATGTCAACTTCTATATATTGGTTGCAGTAAATTATGTGTTTCACGGCCGAAACTAGTCTTTTTTGCTACCGTGGCAAACATGGATTTCGCCCCCCACCCCTCTTTAAAAAAATTTACCACGAGAACTTTAATAAATTCCTAATAGCCGGATTTAAAAAAAATTCAAGTGTGTAATCATTAAATACGTAATGATGAACTACGCAATCAGCTTTGACAAATATTAAATCATTAAAACCTTGAAAATCGAACCGAAATATTTTTCACTTAAACAGGTTTCCTTCTTAGCAGGTATAATTGTTTTTATTCTTTCTTTTTAAAATATATAATATTTTCCTTAAAGACAGAATTCCTTATATATAGATTTCCTTTTCAAAGATTTTACGGTAGTTGTAGTTATGAGGCGTTTAAAGTCACATGAATTATGAGACTAAATTAGTCACACGAAGACATTCGCAAGGTACCTATGGCTTGTACCTATGGGAGCGTTCTTGACAAATATCTCGCTTGCATTTTATTACTTTTAAATCATTTTTTTTTTGCATGGGATACCTGAGATCAATATCTAATGTTGTACTTTTGTACATTTTCGGCCTTCATGAGATACATATATTTTTTAAAGGCACTTGGCGTTTCGATTGCTTCTTAAGACACTTAAAATTAGAGATATTTCTGGCAAAAAACCGAAGGCAGGCCATTTAAAAACCTTGAATATCGCGGATTATTCTACCGCGAAGAAATAAATGGGCTAAGACTTTTAGGAATTAAAAGTATTATTCAATATTTTCTGGTGTGAATTTCAATCAAGGGTATATTTTATAACCTTTGAATAATTTAATAATTCATAACTTTTGATATCTGTGTAATTTATAAACGTAGAATTTAAACAAATGTTTATCTTAATTATTCGGGAAAGAAAACTTATGTAAATTATAGGTCATTATCTAGGAACTAATTTTTGAAAAAGGCGTAAGGTATGATTTTAATTAATCTTACTTATAGGAGGGGGAGGGGTGTAGGGAATCGGAATTTTCAGACCCGGGCCCGTTTGTACTTACGCGGTTCATCCACCCTGGAAAAAAAAAAAAAAAAAAAAAAAAAAAAAAAAAATGAGACCCGACACAATTTCTACAAAAAATTCAAAATTTTTTTAACATACAGTTAAGATTATTTTCTGGAATACTGCATAAATATTTATGGAAAAATTGAACGGTATAGTTTAAATTACTATATATTTTCAAATCAGAGCATACAGAATAGAAACATTAATAATCACTTAGACTCACTCTTATGAAACAATGCATGAATACAAATTTATTACAGTTATATGGATAAAATGCAATAATACGAAAATAATAGGACTCCATCTTAAATAGGACATCATCACCATGGCAACACAGAATCATTACCTACATTGGATATGATGTAATTAATTACGTATAATAGGATTTAATAGAATAATCACCATGGCAACCTAGAAGCATTACATATCATGAGATATAATTAAATTTATTACGGACGACAGGATTTAATACAATGAAGAAAATTTTTATTAATATCTTTTTAAGGTTTGATTCGGTTTTCATAAAATTTGAAATGATAAAATTCTGCAACGATTATATATATTACATTTCAAACCATTCGGTTGGGTAGTTTTTGCGCTGTTATATGCGGACAGACAGACGGACCAAACGACGAATATAGGTGCTATATAATTGCGAACACACCTAAGAAAGGTGCTTTTTTGAAGTATTTCTGTGTAACTTATTAAGCTATATTTCCAAATTTTCCGTTATCAAAAGTTCATTAATACTAACAATATTTTCACAAAACAAATTGCTTTCAAGACGAGGCTACTTCAGTCAGGCAAAAAGACCTGCTCGCTAAAGTAAATCCAGTGGGATAATTTTTTAAGATATCTCGTTTGCATTTCCATACTATTTTTAAATGTGTTCTTTTTCTGCATTGCATAGCCGAGGTCGACTTTATAAAGACCGTTTCTAGGGTGTCGTACTTAAAAAGTAAAAACGGAACCATTATAAGATCATTCCTGTGTCTGTCTGTCACAGCCATTTTACTCGTAATCTATGGAACCTGGAAAGTTCAAAATGGGGGAAGTAACAAAGACTATTGACCCACATATTTACAGATTATTAAATATTCACAAATATATTTAGGCAAAATGTAGAGGGGCAAATTAAGTTACTTGAAAAAAAAGTTTTCTTTGTATATCGTGCGGGGTATCGTATGAAACCGTTCGTAACGCTGAATTCAAAATTTCTTTTTTTTAATTTTAGGCATTATATTTTCAGAGTTATCGTCGAAATGTAGCGCAAAAACATAACGCCCCCCCCCCCCCTCTAATTCCGCATCTACTGAAACTAAAATTATGAAAAAATTAGAGGTAGTAGACATTAATTTAAACTTTGCAGGAAAACTATAGTGATTACCCTAGGTCACATAGTTTTTGAGGGAAAAAAAAAAAAAAAAAAAAAAAAAAAGAAGCATTTTTCCGTTACGCATAAATTTCAATTTGCGGCCATTCAAACAAAAGTGTTGAGGAGCGCCGGAGGTACCTGTCGTAGCAGAAGCATAAACGCATTGTTGATAATGATTTTCGAAAAAGATCATCGGTAATTAGTCGAGATATTAACCCTTAAAGACACGGACGATTTGGAATTACATAATGACAGGGACGGCGTACTCTATGTACCATCGGCTTTTAAAGCCTAGATAACAACTTTTAATGATATATTTGTGTAATGCAATGCCCAGTAGCAGTATAACAGCAATAAACATCAAACTGTTAAACACAGACTTATTTAATTAGAATTAATCAAATAAATACTATGGGATTCGCGACTACTTTGTATTGAGGGGATTCCTCAATACGCCTCCCATATCTTTAAAAAATTAAAACCTACCTGGAAATACGCGGCACGGACGAAATCGGCATTGTAACTTTGCGACTTCCTTTCGAAGCGCGCTTGGCACAGTGCCAAGTTTAAACCTTGAACAAGGGTTTTGTTTTAGCTACACTGCAAAAAGAAAAGATTATTACTACGCCGAACTTAGTTTTACGGAATTCGAAATGAAGCTTAATTATGCTCTTTTTTTACTGTCAGTACCAAATTAAGTTCATCATAAACAAATCAGTATAATATTTAAAAAAGAGTTACACAGAATAGCAATATTTAATATTATTTAGGCTTCATATCTCTTTGAATTTGTATGGTATTCCCATTCATATTTTTCTAGTATATGCAGCTATACCCAACCCTACGTTGTATAATTTTTTACAAAGTCTTATTATTCTTTTAGCAACGATTTTTTTAATAATACAGTTAATAATTCATATATTTATTGTACGGAACCCTCTGAGCTCGAGTAACACACGCACTTGACCGCTTATTTACTTTTTGACTTTGTTTGCACACTTTTTTTTTTTTTATGAGTATATGAGGATGTTTTCTCTTTCGAAATCGGTTCTGAAGGTGAAGTTGTCCTAATTAAAAATAACCCAAAACAAAATCTAAAAAGTACAAAACAGCCTCTTGAGAGATCGAACGCAGCTATCCAATGAAAAAACAAATGATTTAAAAATATTGAAATGCAAACGAAATAGCTTTAAAAATTTCTCCCATTGGATTAACATTAATGAAAGAGTGTTTTCGCGTGACTGAAGAAGCGTCTTAAATCTACTACTGGCCCGCCAGGTAGACCTAGTACGTAGAAAAAAGTGTAAGTCTGATCCCGGCCCGATCCGAGTCTACTACGAAAATTAAGTCCTGTTTCAGACACGATGTAACTGCCCGATCTCTACGCTGAACCCATTTTCTGTATTGATATAGCATCGGATCGTGCAGCACATTTATACTTATCCTCGCCCCGGTCACGTCCATTCAAAATTGTTCGTATTTTTTCGGCTTAGTTTGATACGTTTAAATTTCTATGTCTGGCCGTCGGGTCATTTAACCCTTTGCACTCGAAGTTTCTTTTCACACGTATTAAGAGCAACTCGAAGCAATTTTAGTTATATCTTATTATTTTTTAAATTCTTTATGAATACAAATGTTATGATATATAAAAAAAACAACAAAAAATTATAAAATTATTACATTTTGTAATCGTCCAAAGTGTGATACTTCTCGAAGCAATTGCCAATGTGTAATCTTGGTTTTTCTAGACAGGTATCACAAAATTATTTACATTGTCTCTGTAGCGGAGCCCTTGAGTTTGAACACAAATTTTAAATGACTCATCTCCGGAGCCCTCGAGTGCAAAGGGTTAATCTTTTTATCGGCCCAGCCCGGACCGTTAAAAAAAAAAATTGTCTTTAATATGCCGGCCCGTTAGAAATTTTGACGTCTTTTTGCCCGCTCTACCGTGCAGATCTCTAAGGGGAAGAGTGCACAAAAACTATTTTTCATACATAAATGTTTCACCCGGAGTTAATGTTAATTTAAATTTTGACATGCATTATATAAAAGAAAGTAAAAGGTCAAAAATGTCTGATGTCAATTTTTTCCACTGAAATTTACTTTTTAAATAATTGAACTTTTATAAATTGAAGTTTCTAAAAATTAAAAAAATGTTTTCACAGATTAGTTTTGGACGAGAACATAATTTCGTTTCAATTTCAACTTTTGTTCAGTCAGAAATAATGTTTCCTTTAGTTTGAAGTGGCGTTTTCTACACCCTCATGTAAAAAATACATTGTAAAAAAATGAATTTTATGAGTGAAGAGAACTAGAACGATTACATTATTTTGCGATATTATTGAAATTGCAAACGCTGTAATTTAAATGCCTTGAAATACCTTTTTTTCCATAACACCTGAGAATTACTAAATTTCACATAAAATGCAAAACAAAATGAATTTCATACGTTGATCAATGATTTCTTCATAACTTTCAGAATCGACGCTAAGAAAAAAGACAGGCTACCGCGGTGCATCCCACCTGTCTTTTTTTTTTTTTTTTTTACAGAATGCTAGAGTGATGTGATGCTCTTTTCGAACACCTTCATTGGCGCATTCGAGCATCACGTGACTCTAGCAGTCTGTAAAAAAAAAAAAAAAAAGATACGTGGAATGCACCGCGGTAGCCTGTTTTTCTCGTTAGTCTCGGTCAGAATGGTATTACAATTTATTTTAGATGCTAGAATGTATTAAATTTTAAATTTATTTTTCTAAATGAAATATTCCAAAACTGAAATTTTTTATTGTGTTTTAAAATGTACAAGGGGTGATCAAATGAAAAGGTACGAAACGACATCGTGGGTACAAATGTAGACTTTATTCAAAATATTCACCATAGGCCTGAGCACAACGATCCCACTGATAAAGCCACAGGATTCCTTGTTCCCAGAATTCCTGTGGCCGTGACGAGACCCAGTCCTTCACAGCGTCCTTGAGTACGTCGTCCGAGTTGAAGGGCTTTCCTTTCAGGTGTTTCTTCAGTGGACCAAACACATGGAAATCGCAGGCGACATGTCCGGACTGTAGGGCAGATGGTCCAACGTCTCCCACTTGAACTGGTCTCGGGTCATCACCCAGACTCTCACGGCCTGCACGAAAATGGGCACTCCATTTCATGACAGACTTGTCAGAGACACATTTCTCCCCGTAAACTGTCACCATCCGGCGATGAATAGCTGCCGGTTTCTCACCTTCCGCTGTCAGAAATCGGATAACACCTCTCTGCTCCTCAATCGTCGAATTTTGCAACGCGAACGCCATCCTGTCCTCATACGGACAGCCGCATCATTTGGACGCCGCTTTTGATAAGAGCCTCTGCTCTCTACTGCGCATGCGCGCACCCGCGCATGCTCCGATCCCAGTCAGAGACTCCAATCGCATCCCGAGATGTGTCGCTACGTTCTCCCATGGCGGAATATGCAAATATTTAACTGTTACGTTTTTACGTCGTTTCGTAACTTTTCATTTGATCACCCCTTGTATTTTGGCCTAATAACATGTACTGTTTAAGTTATATCTTTGATCAAGTACAATGGCATGTAATATTTACAATACAGCTACAATTACATTGATATATCCGTTAGTCTGTAATGTTGAAATTACAGAACAAATTACAGAACTAAATTATTGCTTCAGCTAATGGTTCAACGGCTTCTGTCTTTTGAAACCTAAAATAGCATAGTCAAAAGCTAAATTTAGCAATTTTTCCTCGTTTTTAAAATAGACTACGAATCTAATTATTAAAGACATGCCGTCATTCTTGCAATTAGTGGCGTCAGAATAATAGACAAAATGTTGAGTGTCTTTTTTTATTATTATTATAAATCAAATATTGCGTATAAGAAAAAGGACAAGAAAATATACTACAAAAGCTCAAGAAATTTTTTTAGGTTAAATCTACTGAAAATTTCATCTATTCCTAGCACTTTCGGAAGTACGCTAAAACATGCTTATGCGAAAACAGCATAATATGTCGTGAACTATGTAACTAACTATGTCACTAGCATGTGGTATTCATTATAAAAGGAATCGTGACATTAATGTATGATATTTTGATGCGTTTTTGATCTAAACATTAAAATATAAATTAATATTATTTTTAAAAAGTAATTCACAAAATTTAAAAAATTGACCATTTCATAGACTTTTTCTAAACTTCTTTTCTAATAGGCCCTATGCTAAATTCTTCATCTTAAATAGAAACACGTTACATCTAGCAAGATTAAAAATATTAAAATATTACATTTATTTTACTTTCTTCTACCTTCAATAGAAGAAAGTATTGTAATCGAAATTTTTTTCGACTTCCGATTTTCGACGGATTTACACGTTATAGGGGCCAGAGATTCCAAAAATCATGTTTATAGAAAATGTCTGTCTGTCCATGTGTCCGTCTGTCCGTCTGCCCGTCTGTCTGTCGCCATTGTACCATCAAAATGTGTATGAAGTTATGCATAGAATTGAACCAAATTTTTATTTTAAGTTTTTGGCTATGGCAAGCAGATCCCCCCCTGAATTTGGAAAAAATTCTCCGGTAGGGGGCGCTGTAATAGCGATTTTTGTGCGATTTTGAATATTGTACCATCCAAAAGTGTATGAAGTTATGCATAGAATTGTACCAAATTTTTATTTTATGTTCTTGGCTATGGCAAGTAGGTCCTTCCTTAATTTGGAAAACATTCGCAGGTACGGGGCGCTGTAATAGCGATTTTTGTGAGATTTTTAATATTGTATCATCCAAAAGTGTATGAAGTTATGCATAGAATTGAACTAAATTTTTATTTTAAGTTTTTGGATATGGCAAGCAGGTCCTCCCTGAATTTGGAAAAATTCGCCGGTAGGGAGCGCTATAACAGCGATTTTTGTGCGATTTTGAATATTGTACCATCCAAAAGTGTATGAAGTTATGCATAGAATGGAACCAAATTTTTATTTTAAGGTTTTGGCTATTGCAGGCATGTTCCCCATGAATTTGGAAAAAATTCGCCGCTAGGAGGCGCTGTAATAGCGAATTTTGTGAGATTTTGAAAATTGTACTATCGAAAAGTGTATGAAGTTATGCATAGAATTGAGCCAAATTTTTTTTGTTTGTTTTTGGTCTCGGCACGAAGGTCTTCCCTGAATTTGGAAAAATTCCGCCGGAAGGGGGCGCTATAATTGCGATGTCTGTACCATTTTCATTATTGTACCATCGAAAAGTGTATGAATTTATGCATCGAATTGAACCAAATTGTTTGTGTATGTTTCTGGCTATGGCAAGCAAGTCCTCTCTGAATTTGAAAAAAATCTGCCGGAAGGGGGGCACTGTAATAGCGATGTTTGTGCCATTTTCTTTATTGTACAATCAAAAAGTGTATAAAATTATGCATACAATTGAACCAAATTTTTTGGGCATGTTTTTGGCTTTGGCTAACAGGTTCTCCTTGAATTTGGAAATATCGCGCGGTAAAGGGGCTCTGTGATAGCGATTTTTGTATACTTTTTGATTTTTCGTAGTTCTATTGTCCATCGGCGGCTCGTGCAAAGGCGGGAACTCGTCTCCTGCTAAGCCGGCTATTCGCAAACATCTGATAACGACAGAATAAGGAAAAACAATTAATCTTAACAAATATCATGATACAGATTAACTCGTTTTTAGTTCGTTTAATTGACTGAAGCAGAAATTTAAGATGAAAATCAAAGTTGGTATAGTATTGAACTAATACTATTGAAGTATTAACACGTGTAACAAGTTTTTGAAATATTAAGATGAATAAGATAGAAGAAAGTTTTGGGATTGGCACATCCAACTAGTTTAACTTTCATTCAGTACTACAAAATGCCGTACTTTGTATCTTCAAAAGGGACTAGATCTAATTAATCCATTAGTTAAATCATATTTTATTGTATAAAATTTCCGCTACGTAGAATCTGCAGTTTTTACTTTCTTCTATCTTCAATAGAAGAAAGTATTGTAATAAAAATTTTTTTCGACTTCCGGTTTTCGACGGATTTACACATTTTAGGGGTCAGAGATCCCAAAAAACATGTTTATAGAAAATGGGTGTCTGTCCTTGTGTCCGTCTGTCCGTCTGTCGGTCGCCATTGTACCATCAAAAAGTGTATGAAGTTATGCATATATTTGAACCAAATTTTTATTTTAAGTTTTTGGCTATGGCAAGCAGGTCCTCCAAGAATTTGGAAAAAAATCGCCGGTAGGGGGCGCTGTAATAGCGATTTTTGTGCGATTTTCAAAATTGTATCACCGAAAAGTGTATGAAGTTATGCATAGAATTGAACCAAATTTTTATTTTAAGTTCTTGGCTATGGCAAGTAGGTCCTTCCTTAATTTGAAAAATTTCGCCGGTAGGGGGCGCTGTAATAGCGATTTTTGTGCGATTTTGAATATTGCACCATCCAAAACTGTGTGAAGTTATGCATAGAATTGAACCAAATTTTTATTTTAAGTTTTTGGCTATAGCAAGCAGGTCCTCCCTGAATTTGGAAAAAATTCTCCGGTAGGGGGCGCTGTAATAGCAATTTTTGTGCGATTTTGAATATTATACCATCCAAAAGTGTATGAAGTTATGCATAGAATTGAACCAAATGTTTATTTTAAGTTTTTGGATATGGCATGTAGGTTCTCTCTGAATTTGGAAAAAATTCGCCGGTAGGGGGCGCTGTAACAGCGATTTTTGTGCGATTTTGAATGTTGTACCGTCCAAAAGTGTATGAAGTTATGCATAGAATTGAACCAAATGTTTATTTTAAGTTTTCGGCTATGGCAAGCATGTACTTCCTGAATTTGGAAAACATTCGCAGGTACGGGGCGCTGTAATATCGATTTTTGTGCGATTTTGAATATTGTACCATCAAAAAGTGTATGAAGTTATGCATAGAATTGAACCAAATTTTTATTTTAAGTTCTTGGCTATGGGAAGCAAGTCCTCCCTGAAATTTGGAAAAATTTCGCCGCTAGGGGGCGCTGTAATAGTGATTTTTGTGCGACTTTCAAAATTGTACCATCGAAAAGTGTATGAAGTTATGTATAGAATTGAACCAAATCTTTATTTTAAGTTCTTGGCCATGGCAAGCAGGTCTTTCCTTATTTTGGAAAAAAATTGCCGGTAGGGGGCGCTGTAATAGCTACTTTTGTGCCATTTTGAATATTATACCATCGAAAAGTGTATGAATTTATGCATAGAATTGAACCAAATTTTTTGTGTACGTTTCTGCCTATGGTAAACAAGTCCTCCCTGAATTTGAAAAAAAATCTGCCGGAAGGGGGGCGCTGTAATAGTGATGTGCCATTTTCTTTATTTTACAATCGAAAAGTGTATAAAATTATGCATACAATTGAACCAAATTTTTTGTGCATGTTTTGGCTTTGGCCAAAAGGTCCTCCTTGAATTTGGAAATATCGCGCGGTAAAAGGCCTCTGTGATAGCGATTTTTGTATACTTTTCTTGATTTTTCGTAGTTCTATTCCCCATCGGCAGCTCGTGCAAAGGCGGGAACTCGCTTCCTGCTACGCCGGCTATTCGCAAACATCTGATAACAACAGAATAAGGAAAAGCTATTAATTTTTAACTCGTTTTTAGTCCGTTTAATTGACTGAAGCAGAAATTTAAGAAGAAAAATAAAGTTGGTATAGTATTGAACTAATAATATTGAAGTATTAACATGTGTAACTACTTTTTGAAATGTTAAGATGTATAAGATAGAAGAAAGTTTTGGGATTGGCACATCCAACTAGTTTTATTTTCTTTTTCTGACTCTAATAAAAATATCACTATTCTCCTGCCTAATACACACTTAAACGGCTTTTATAGAACATGTTTCCTTCCACAAGAAGTATGTATATATATATATATATATATATATATACGAGGACATTTCGAAAAGTAAAGATACACCGTACGCCGGAGGAAAAGAAAAGTTTTGGCAAGCAAGTTGGCAACACAGGTGTTAACCTTGAACCATTAGCTTTCTCCTCGCGGTCGTTCGGCATTTCAACGTTGATTCTGGTTGGAGTAGGTCGTGTTTAAAATGGCTCCGCCGATTCAGAATCCCGCCAAATGCGAAGTGCGCTCCGTCATACGTTTTCTTCATGCAAGTGGTCAGCGACCATCGGATATTCACAAAGAAATTGTTTCTGTTTATGGGAACATTATGAATCGACAAAATGTAACGAAATGGTGTCGTCATTTCTCTGAAGGTAGGACCGATGTTCATGACGAACAAAGAACAGGTCGGCCATCTGTGATCTCTGATGCCCTTCTTCAGAGAACGGGGGAAGCAATTCGTGCGAATAGACGTCTCCTGTTACCTGAAGTCACATCTTGGAGGAAAATCATTCCACGTCGATGATGAGATCAAAGATGAAGTTGAAATGTGGTTCCGACAACAGGCGGAAATATTCTAGGACTGTGGGATACAAAAGCTTGTGCCCCGACTTAATAAATGTTTGGATAACGGGGGTGATTATGTCGAAAAATAATAAATAATCCTGTTAATAAGATGTAACTTACGTTTTCTAAATAAATGTTTTTTTTTAAGGAATGCGAGCCATTGTATCGTTACTTTTCGAAATGCCCTCGTATATATATATATATATACGGAAACCTCCAAAGGATCTATAAGTTTTATCAACTATGAAATTCTCTTTTATTTCAAAGAATAATACAGCTCGAAAAATAAATTAATGGGGGATTAGCTCCCCCCTTTATACTTAATCAATGGACCTCCAAATCTAATCAGGGAAGTGCCTTATTAGAATAAACTGGTAGGGTAGACCGGGACATGTTTACGCAGTGCATTTTTTCCGAAACGAGTGAACAACTGGCGCGCCACCAGCCATGACAGATTGATGCTGCTCTCTAGTGGGTATTCTCACACGTTTTTGAGCGTCAGTCGAGCTTTGGTCTAGCATGAGGAAAGGATAATCTGTTTTTTGTCAAAGTGAGTAAATTTTGCGTTGAACTTTTTGAAACTTATTGTGAACTAATAATACTTAGTTAAGGATAAACAAATATATGAACATTAGCAGAATTTTATCCTTTTTTGAGAACTGAATTTGTATGAACAGAAATGTTATTAATTTTCGTTGGACGTTAAAAATAAATCGAAACATGCTGACGGGGCACGTTTACGCATTGATATCGGGGCACATTTACGCACGTTCAAAAAAAAGAAATTACGTAAAAATGTACGAGTTTCTATGGAAGCAGAACAAGAAGAAAGCATAGGAAAAAGTATGAAACCAAAATCTGCAAAAGAGAAAAAGTTTGTACACTCTGGAATAAAGGAAATAGGGAATGAATCTTATGATGAAGATGAAAATTGTGTATGTCTTTATAGTTTGAAATCTTACAACCAATCCAAAAAAGCACAAAACTAGGTTCAATGTCTTAGATGCAAAAGGTGGTCCCATGACAAGTGTGCAAAAGGAAATACTTGATTTTTGTTTGTAAAAACTGTAACAGTGATGATGAAGATGAATAAATAGTTTCTGTTTTTAATTAGCAGTAAGTCCTATTTTTAAAATTTAGCCTATAAAACGTTCTTTAATTAATTCACTTTAATTTTTTTTAGACCGTGTTTTAAGTTATAAATAAAACATTTCAATTTGATTAAATATTTACTTCAATTACTCCTTGGTATCACTTATAATATACGTAAACGTGCCCCACTTGATGCGTAAACTTGGCCCGTTCCCGGGACAAGTTTATGCGAAAGATTTGGACCTAATTTTTTTTTTATTTATTCGGTTAAAAACACAAATAGGGAAACAACTGAATACACAAATTTTGACTTTATTAACTGCTTTATAAAACCACAAAGTCTAAAATTTCAACATAAAAATTCAAACATAAAAATTAGAACATTCATTGAAAAAAAAACCGCTTAAACGTGCCCTGGTCTGCCCTATACCAAATTTGAAGCAAAGATGAAATTCAGCACGAAAAACCCTTTTTTCTAAATTAATGGGGGGGGGGAGGGTTAGCCCCTATACCCCCTCTTTATACTTAACTAATGAAACTGCAGATCTAATCAAGGAAGTACCTTATCAGAATAAACCGGTATACCAAATTTGAAGAAAATCTGATAATTCTGCATGAAAAACACATTTATCAAAATTAAGAGGTTACCCCACTCCTCCCTTTATTACTTAACCAATGAACACCCAAAACTAATGAGGGAAGCGCCTTATGAGAAAGAATCTAGAAATTTTTTTTGAAACAAATCGGATATTTCTATCAAGAGTTATCGCATTACGTACATAATTATATACATACATACATACAGAATATGCGGGCACATTACCTCTCAGGCTTTGATAGCCTGTGAGATAAAAAAGTAGAAGGCAAACTGTAAGGCAGAAGACCAGGAATAAAGTTACAGTTTTACTTGCGAAACATAGGAACACGAAACTTCTTTAACCCTTTGAGGGGCTAAGCAATTCCATTGTTAAAGTGTTGAAATTAATGAATGACAATGGATTTTGAAAACAAATTTATTTATAAATAAGATAAGAAAAAGTATGTTCCACACACATTTTTACTGATTATCAACCCGCAATATTAATCAATATAATTATCAATATACCCGTAAAGCATGGTGACGTCACGGCGACGTCGTTGTGAAGTCACACTGTGATTTTGTGACCGTCGATGTGACGTCACGTGACGTCGATGTGACGTCATAGTGACTTGAATGCGAGGTCGTTATGGCCGTTTTAGAGGCCGTTGGTGACGTCACATTGTGACCACTCTGTGAAGTCACGGTGTGACAAATTTGTGAAAAGTGTGTCATTTGTGACTATTTTGGCATTAACTTTGTGACTAACCTGTGACGACAGCGACAATGCTTTGACGTCACACTGTGACTAATTTGTGAAATATGTGTCATTTGTGACGAACTTGTCATAAACAATGTGATGATTTCAAATGAAATTCAAATTTCAAATTAATTGCTTAAAAGGGCAAAGGGCAACATAGAGAAAAAGATTCCAAGCCGGGACTCGAATCCGGGCCATCAGTGTAGCGCACTGACATTCTACCAACTAAACCACATGGAACGAGACCCAGCCTGGAAAATTTCTTACTAATACATGTTGGCAAGGCTACAAACGCAGCACAAGATGGAATATTTATCGTGAGCCGCCAACATCGGGTAAACACGAAACTTAATTAAATCCAGCATCGATTCAAACTATATAAATACTTGGAAATTTTTCCATAGAGAACCATTCGCCTTGCATACAATATTTCAAATAAAAATCAAATTTCAAATTAATTGTTTAAAATGCAATTTTAATTTGAAATTTGATTTTCATTTGAAATATTGTATGCAAGGCGAATGTTTCTCTCTGGAAAAATTTCCAAGTATTCATATAGTTTGAATCGCTGCTGGATTTAATTAAGTTTCGTGTTTGCTCCATGTCGGTGGCTCATGATAAATATTCCATCTTGTGCTGCGTTTGTAGCCTTGCCAACATGTACTAGTAAGAAATTTTCCAAGCTGGGTCTCGTTCCATGTGGTTTAGTCAGTAGAATGTCAGTGCGCTATACTGATGGCCCGGATTCAAGTACCGTTATGGAATTTTTTTCACTATGTTGGCTTTTGCGCCTTTTAAGCAATAAATTTGAAATTTGATTTCCATTTGAAATATTGTTTGCAAGGCGAATGTTTCTCTCTGGAAAATTTTTCAAGCATTAATACTGTGATGATTCTTGTTATAAACACTGTGATGAATTTTAAAATAAAGTTTTGTTTGAAATATACAATATTATCTTTTTACCGTACTTTTTAGCAATGTATCGCTAATTTGGAGTCCTATTCTTCTAAAATACTTTTAATTTTTACACTGAAAAAAACAATGCTTATCAACTGGCATCCTTTTTTACTAAGTTCTAAGCTTGATCTTGAGTTCAAGCTTTATATTAAGAATGTTTTGTGTGTTGTGATTTGTTATTATTTTATTAAATACGAACATGGAGTCTAACGGATATTAATACATTTCCTATTTAAAGAAGAATAAGATAAGCCATATTTATTTAAATTTTTTATTCCCGTGTATATTGTATTTTGTTAATATGAGCTAAATAGATTTGGTATGATTTATAGGAAATGACTGATCTGGGAAATAGAAAAAACAAGTAAGAAAAATCATGCGTTAAGCATAGATTATAAAGCACTTTCCAACGCTTCCTGAATGCTTTAACTAGACATCGTAATTTAAGGAAATAACGTAAATAAGATAACTAAGTAAATATTTTAGAAAACGCATAAAACATTTGAAAAACTGATTTCAGCAGTTACCGTTCATAGCCAAATATGTTTTCCAATTCTTTTGAATAGCCCTGTATTTAATCTGTAGGTTGATATATACTAGTATATAATGTGAAAATTTAGTTTAGCAAGAAAATGCATAACAGGTTGAAATTCTCATTCAAAAATTTATACTAATATATAAAAACATACTTGAATACTTTTGTACAACCCTGTAGTTTACCTAGAATCTTTATTACACGCCACTATTTAGTTAAAATTTAATTCAAATTAAAACACTCTTAAAACTGCTGAAATCACATTTCCAGAAATTATAATTTATAGACGGCCATATATCCATTACCTTGCGTGACCCTGTGTATCATTTTATCCATATTCTACAAACATTTCTTAGTAAATTAAATGCAGTTCAACATAAAAATCCATAACTCATCTAAAAAACACCTTTAAGCAATTTGCGCCCATACCCCTTAACTCTTACGTATACTTTTGTGTAGCCTTGTATATGAATTATAGCTTTTATATACACCATATACTATGCATAAATATAGTGGATCATAAAAGCGCATATTATAATTAAAAATGCATTTCCAGCAATTATCGCTTGTGAACAGTACAATATCAACTTTTATAAATATAATAAATTATAAATATTTTTTTATAAATATTATAAATATCAAATTTTAAAAAGTATAGTAAAGCAGTTTAATCTATAAACTTGTTATCAGGCATGAAAAACACTTTATTTCAATGCTTATTTGTCATATTTTATTTTTTAATGCGAAGTATCGAACGTGTATCGAAAACGTAGAAAATGAGTTTACAATCGAAGAAAATTTAATAACTGATTCTGAATGTCTACAATTAAATGTTAGATTAAAATCACGAACAGCAAAAACGTACTTACATACAATTTTAAAAAATAAATATACCAATTTGAAAAACACTATATAATTAGTATTTATAATTGTACTATTAAACAACAACAAAGTACAATAGATGAATTAAATGTATTATTAGATTTAACAATTTCTCAAAAATCTCTCCATATGTTACAAGGAATTCCTATTATTTTATAATTTTGGCAAATGTTAAATCTGAAAACATTGATATGAAGATTTAGGATTTTAAATAATAATTTAAAATATTATTAGCAATGAAAAAAAGTCTTTCAAAAGTTTCACTACTATAGTATGTAAAACGGCATTTCCCATTCAGTATAATGTTAATTTCTAATCTGAAAAACAATCCCAGAACAGTCTCTTTCGATAGGTATAATATAAAACTATTTAACTCATCTCACCAAATATACAAAACAGGAACAAACAATTTAAATTAAATAAGACTTACTTTTTGTGCTCCATAAATTAATTATTAATATCCGTGTGTATCCGAAAATGGCGACGTCTTTTTCTTCCATTAAAAAAAGCACACGCAAAAGCTTACATTTTAGACTAGTAACTTACCGCATCTGTTAGAACAAAAAGTTCTCTGTTTACCCTGCGGTATCGTGGCAGACGATTTGGGGCAGGTGTGAGTTTGTTTCCTTTTATATAAACAGATATGGAATTTATATGTGCAATCATTTTATGAGACTGTCTGTATTTAAATTTTTGTATTTGAAGAATTTTCCAATGTATTTTACCTTTTCTTTTTATCAGTTTTAACCCCCCGCCCCTCCCTTTTTCTAAGTAAAGATTGTTTCACACAAATACAAAATATCTTCCTAAAAAATAAAAAGATATAAATAAATATCGAGGATAAAAAAAAATTTCTTTGTCAATCGTCATTCTTTTCATGTTAATTTCCTGTAAAATAAAACAATTCGTAAAATAACTTTTTTTTAGAGTCATATCTCTAAAACACAAATTTGAAATACGAATAATAAATTATATCATGGGTTTTGCATAAATTTTGTATTATTTTTATTTATTCGGAAAATGCTAATTTTATTTTAAAAGTCTGAAAGAAGTAGAATTTTTTAAAAAAATAGTTACTTAAAATAGGTACACTAACAGGAAAAAATATGACTTGAATGCAAATTATAAAGCAAGAAATGTATGTATGACTAAACTCTGAAGACTCTTTCTACGTGCTCATTAAAAGCTGCAGACTTAACTATAATAGAAATTTTTTAGTTTGAAGCCACAAAAGTGTTTCGAATACCAGTGGTCGGTAAAAATAAATTAAAAATTTTCCTTCCTGCAAACTAAATATGTAAAGTGTATATATTTAATATTCCTAATTCTAAATATGTTATCCAAATTGCTCCAGCACGTACCATTTTTCCGAGAAACACTTTTATAATAATAAGAATAAGAGAAGGATTATTATATTAAATTGCAATACTAGATAAAATTGAAATCAGGAAAAAAGTATACTTTCACACTCTTAGATATCAAATTGATAAAATATATACTTGTACCGTGCATTTTCCTTTATACCCCCCCCCCCCACCGTCTTTTCGTGTCTGAATTTACTACTTGCTACCCACTAATATATTTTCATTCCTTATGCCGCTGTAACGCGGGCCTTTTTAAAACATTTCTCTTCATTTTCAAAGATTTTTGAAGTTCATATTTTTCTCACACTGTGACTTACAATATGGGTTACAATTTTTTACAATTTATTACAATTTTTTTTTTTTTTTTTTTGTGAGTGTGTCGTGACCTACGTTACATGCAGTGACATAACAATTCTTTTTTATTGCCAGAAAAATAAAATTTTACAGTAACAACATGTTTTGAAGATTTTTTGTAATTTTTTAAAGTTTTCTAAGAAGTTCACATCTCATTCACAATGTGACATCACTGAGTGGTGGCATTTCGGTCACAGATGTGACGTGACCACAGTGACTCACAGTGACGTCACAACGACGTCACTGTGACCATGTATGCTATGAGGGTATAATCAATAGAAATATCAATATAAATTATGAACCCGAGTAATTTTATAAAACCTGTCACTAAAGTATTAGAAAAGAATTAACACTAAAGCAAGAAATTTTCAAATCCTCATTAGTCCTTTTTCGTTTGCACATACAGTAAACTCTGTCTAAGGCGGAATCGGTCGGGACTGAGAAAAATTTCCGTGGTAGACAATATTCCGGCTTATGCAAAAAAGCTCCCCCCCCCCCCCCAAAAAAAAAAAAAAAAAATCCCTGGAAGATCACGATCTTTTATTGATTCTCCTGACTAGAAAATCGGTTGAAAACTGAAATTCTGAAAGATCCTTTGTCTTTTTAAAGATAAATGAGAAACTTTATTCAATTTCTTAGTACTGCTGTAATACATTCATATTGGAAGTTTATACACACCAAAAAAAAAAAAAACTTCGAGAATGAGAAAGAACGCTATAATTTTGAATTTGAGTACAATCTTAAAGTATAATATATTGTACTTTCGAAAATACGTAATCATTTTCATAAATGTTCATTTTACTAGAAATATTAACTTTTAGATGCAATTTTGCATATGAAAAAATGGCATAAGCATAAATTCCTTAAAATTTACAGTTTCTGTTCTTTTGAATTAACTTTTTTAAAAGCTTACGGAATTTTAGCTAACATGCTCGACATTGAGTTATTTGACTTATCAGTTTTAAAGTTTAATAAACAAAACGCTTTTCATTTTTAAATTATCCTTTTTCCGCCTTATGCAAAATTTTGGTTTCGGTGGGACCTTAAAATCCTTTCCGTTTCCGCGTCAGACAGATTCCGCCTTATGCAACATGAATTAGTGTAATTTTCTATGGGTTCGCCGGGACTTGAAAAAATTTCCGCGGTAGACAGATTTCCGGCTTATACAGAGTCCGGCTTAGACAGAATTTACTGTACTTCGAATTTATCATCTCATTTCTTTGATAGATATTCAGCAGTTAAAATAATTAGAAAATAATTAGTTTTAAAAATGGGAAAGTTCAGAAACTACAGATGCTGAGTTTCTGGAGATAATTTTTTAAAAGTTGTATGCTAGACATTTTGTTCCTGTCAAAAAACACTCTTTTCTGACAATATTAAACTTCAGTAGGAATGCATCTTCTTAATGAAACGTAATTTCGCTTAAATTAAGTTGCTAAACACGTGCACGTGATGAAACGTAACTCTTATAAATATCAGGAGAAGATATAGTCTTGTTTTAAATAAAATAAGAACTTGAAATAATGAGAGAAATAGTACATTTAAGAATGAGTAAATTCAAAATTTACTGGTTATGTTTACGAAATATTTGTTTAAAGGGTTTTGTAGATAATTTCTTGTTCTCTTGAAACATTTTTTTCCTGACAACATTAAATTTTATTTGAAATCTCTCTTTCTCTCTCTAATTAAATGTAGTTTCCAATTAAAAAGGTAAAAAATGCTTAAATGCTTATGTGTCTAAATTCACTTAATAGGCATTCATTTAGAAGAGAATGTATTCATGTTTAAAATAAAATGCATACTGTAAAAGGGGTTACTGTATAAAGTAAATAAAAAGTTTGAGTCTATGTCAATCAATATCATGTAATTAAATTTGTAAATTTTTATTGCAATAAAACAAATAAAATGAAACTTTTTTTTTCTGCATTATGAGAGAACACTAGACTCGCAAGGCACTACAAGCTCATGTTAATGCAATGACAGCTTTCTTTCTTTTCAAATTTCTCGTTTTCACTTCAATATATATATATATTTAAAGAATACCTGAGGTCCATGGCTACCGTGAACTTTCGTATTTTTTTCGATTTTGGTTGCAGTTTCTTTTTATTATTATTATTATTATTATTGGGGGTCTGAGGACACTTTCACTTTCTTTCAAAACAGGTTCCGAAAAACAAAGTCTCCTGAAAAAACCAGTGTTGAACCCAGGGGGTGGCCCGCATCTGATTGCTTCGGGGGGATGTCCTCAAGATTTCAGATTTTGTGGTTTCAATGGTAAAAAAGTCCTTCCGGCCAGTGCCGGGAGGAAGAGGTAGCTTTCATAATCCTTATTTTAAAAAAGCCAACTTATATCATGCAAACACAGGAAGCTCAATTTAGTGGAAACCGAATATAGGAGATTCAATACTAATTTTTATCAATATAATGAATGAGAACTTCGCGAAATTAGTCAGCTTTATCCAAGCTGCTTTTCTTTAAAGTAACTTATATTTGGCTGCCAAATTCGGCGATTTCTTAAAGTGCCTGCCATTTTAAGACAACATGGTAGATGAGGCTAACCAGTGAACTTGGTGGAGACCTTAGTAATTGCTGTGCACATGCTCACTCACATCGGAATCGGTTGATAGATACTAGTGCTGTCGCATGCAAAAAATCAGATTTTTCAAAATGTCACCCACAATAGAAATTGAAACTGCTATATCTGAGCCATTTTTTAAGGTAAAGACAAACAAAAAATGCTCCTGAATCCTTTTATCAAGGTCAAATACTTAAGAAAGAAACCTTTTTCAATTTCTAATTTTTTTGCACCTCACTTTAAATATAATTTTTTGTTTAATTTAACGGTCGCCATTTTGAAACAAGATGGCTGATGGAGCTGGCCAGCAAACTTGGTCGAGATATTGATGTATACTATCCACATGCCTTCTTACATCGAAATAGGCGAATACGTGTGTTATCGCGTGACAAATAGAAGATCGTTTCAAAATGTTAGCCATGCTAGAAATTCAAAGTGCTATAATTCAACCATTTTTTTAAGATATAAACAAAAGAACAAATTTTTAGAAACAAAAACTGCTCCGGAATCTTTGTATCAAGGCCAAACACATAAAAAAAAACTTTTTCATTTTCCAATTTTATAATACCTCATTTTAAATTTTAAATTTAATTTATTTTTAAAGAGCAACCCTTTTGAAACAAGATGGCGAATGAAGCTGGCCAACGAACTCGGTCGAGAGATTGGTATGTACTATGTACAGACCAAGTTATATCCAAATCGGTTCATAAATACTCCTGTTATCGCGTGACAAAAATCAGGTCGTTTTAAAATGTCAGCCACAAGAGAAATTCAAAATGATATTACTCAGCCATTTTTTTTTAGATATAGACGAAAGAAAAACTGCTCCGGAATCTTTGTATTAAGGTCAAACACATACAAAAAAAATCTTTTTCATTTTCCAATTTTTTGGTATCTCATTTTAATTTTTATATTTTAAATTTTTTTAAATGGCCGCCATTTTGAAACAAGATGGCGGATGAAGCTGGCCAACGAACTCGGTCGAGATATTTGTATGTACTATGTACACACCAAGGTACATCCAAGTCGGTTCATAAATACGCCTGTTATTACGTGAGAAAAATCAGGACGTTTCAAAATGTCAGCCACGCTAGAAATTCAAAATGCTATAACTCAGCCATTTCTTAAGATATAGACGAAACAAAAACTGCTCCCGAATCTTTTTATCAAGGTCAAACACATAAGAAGAAAATATTTTTTCAATTTTCAATTTTTGGTACCACATTTCAAATTTAAATTTTTCTTAAAAATTTAAATGGCCGCCATTTTAAAACAATATGGCGGGTGAAGCTGGCCAACGAACCCGGTCGAGACATTGGTATGTACTATGTATAAACGAAGTTACATCCAAATCGGTTCATAAATACGCCTTTTATCGCGTGACAAAATTCAGGACGTTTCAAAATGTCAGCCACGCTAGAAATTCAAAATGCTATAACTCAGCCATTTTTTAAGATATAGACGAAACAAAAACTGCTCCGAAATCTTTGTATAAAGGTCAAATACATAAGAAAAAAATATTTTTCCATTTCCAATGTTTTGGTACCACATTTCAAATTTTAAATTTTAAAAACAATTTTAAATGGCCGCCATTTTGAAACAAAATGGCGGATGAAGCTGGCCAACGAACTCGGTCGAGAGATTGGTATGTACTATGTACACACCGAATTACATCTAAATCGGTTCATAAATACGCCTTTTATCGCGTGACAAAATTCAGGACGTTTCAAAATGTCAGCCACGCTAGAAATTCAAAATGCTATAACTCAGCCATTTTTTAAGATATAGAGGAAACAAAAACTGCTCCGGAATCTTTGTATAAAGGTCAAATACATAAGAAAAAAATATTTTTCCATTTTTAAATTTTTGGTACCACATTTCAAGTTTTAAATTTTTTTAAAAATTTTAAATGGCCGCCATTTTGAAACAAAACGGCGGATGAAGCTGGCCAACGAACTCGGTCGAGACATTGGTATGTACTATGTACACACCGAATTACATCGAAATCGGTTCATAATTACGGGAGTTACAGTGTGACATAGGTCAGATATATATATATATATATATATATATATATATATATATATATATATATATATATATATATATATATATCAATTTTGAACGGAGGGTGGTTTCGGGGTCTGGGGGTCATGATCGATGAAAATATACCAAAATTTTTTGAAATCGCTTTCCTCCGAACGGCTGCAATAGGTAGCTTTTTTGTAAAGAAAGCTACCTAAAAGTGCAATTTCACTCTCCGGACCCACAGAAATCCCTCCTAGAGAACAGTGTCTGAATTCAACACTGCAAAAAACTGCTACCAAAGTTGAAAAAGTACGCACGTACCCGGTTAGAAATCGACTTCAAATACCCTGTATTAAAAAAAAAAACAATATTGAAATTCAAATGAGAAGTTTGAAAAGGACGTTGCCATTAGTTTAAGAATAATTTATTAGTGTCTTCGCTTTGCTAACATAGGCTCTTAAGAATAAAGTTGTATTGTTTTAATTCCTTTAATATTAATAAATGAGCGTAATCTCCATTAAAAATTTTTCAATTATCTGAAATTAAGATAAAACATTATTGGTGGAAATACATTATTTCACGGGCCTTATACGTTACGTATACGCGACTTCCGTCTTGAAGGGGTTAATATCACAAAAACACGTTTTGCCGTACAAGTGCTATTTGAATTTCGTAAAAAAAAATTTCTACGATTTTCGATTTGCTATATTAAAGATGATATATGGAATCGATATTTAGGCAATCGATATGTACGAAATTGCAATGCCAAAATGCTATTTTCGCGAAAAATGGAACACTTGTAGAATTAAGTGGAGATAAATTTAAGTGTAAAAGTGTAATGTAAGCAATTTCAAAACTTTAGACATTCTAAAAGCACTGCTGGATGAGCGTATTTACAAGTTATTCGGATTTTAACTCCGCTGGGGATAGTTACTTTTTAAAAGCGCTTCTCTTATGGAAAATGAAAACAGGCAAATTAGAAAATATGAACCCTTTCAAAGGGGGAAAAAAGTAAAAGTTTTCACTTTAGACATTAACCATTTCTTTTTCAAGCAATATTTCGAATTAATATGACAGATATTTTTACTGATACATTACAGGGCATTATCTTGTCACGGATAATATTTCATTTTTCAATTATTATTATTTTTTATTTATTTATTTATTTTTTTTTTTTTACATGACAGTACAGTATACTGCATGATTTGACAGTTCGCATCATTTTACAAATTACAAATAATGACCTTGTTTTTCGCTTATAATAATTCGTTTAATCTTGCGCATGTAAATGTACAAGTTAAATATATTTACTTAAAAAACAGATAAAGGGGATGTAGTGATACGATACCGTATGTCAAAGAAAAAAAAAACTTTTAGGGATTTCATATTGTCTAATTTAATCTTTTATAAAACAGAAAATACAATATACCGTTTAATATTAGTAAATTAACGATTTTTTTACTAGATGCTTACTTAGCGATAGAACTGAATTTAACTAATAATAAAATTTAGTTTGTTTGACTTCAGTTTCTTTCATATTTATATTTATTGTACGCAATTTTTTCTTATTTTTCGAAACAGTCGCATCTGAACAGTGAAATAAATTATGATAATGAATAAGATAAATGGGCCTGTGAAAAGTGATTTATAAATTAAACAAAGCTTTTATAATAACAAAGAGCGAAACGACAAAATATAAACATTCGTTTTCAATTATGAAAATTTAAGGGGTTTAAGAACTCTTAAAGCTTTAAAATTGTCTAAATTGTAATTTATTTATATATTAAACTACTATCTTGTCTGAATATTTCCATGGTCTGGTTTCCATGAAGTTCGCATTAGATTAGAAGTTATGACTTTTACAATTATAACCGCGGAATAGCTGAAGCGGCCTTTCTGAAACTTTGAAGTCAGTTTTGTAGGAGTGTCGTTTTTGGGCGTAACGGATATCTCAAAAACTTCTCAATCTTTTTTCGTGAAATTTTCAAAATATACGTTTCATGTTAGTCTGTATAAACTGAACCTAAAATTTTCTTTTTATTGTTCAAAAAATATTTTTAAATTGATTATACTGTTGAATTTTTCAAAAAAAAAAATTTATTAGCTAAATGCAACTCTGCATTAAAAATATAAAAATGTGTTAAATACAAATTTATTTAGGTTCAGAGATTACTATAATCTGAAGTATAATTAGGCACAAAAATTTTAATTCTAGTTGCAAAATTAATTTTGTAATCCTGTGCGTAAGGTGTCATACCAATTTTCTGTCTGACAAATGACCCTCTATAAATATTAATCTTGCAACTTGTAATTTTTTTAATATGTGAAATGAAGGAATATACTTGTATTTTTGAATACCACTAAAAATTATGTTTTAAAATAATATACATTTTGAGATATTAAATGTTGAAAATGGGTTTTTTTTGTCTCATTTTTTACAATTTTAAGAGTCTTGAGACTGTTAAAGAAAAAAAAAAAAAAAAAAAAAAAAGCTTAAACAATTAAACAATCTATGTTTACTTCTGAATTAAAAGTATCTTTCTTCTACCGTAAAAATTAAAGTATTATTAAAATATTATGTTTCACGAAAAAGAAATAAGCTAGAAGTAAATACTTTATGTTTGAAATGTTGTCAAGCATCCTCGTAAAAATTAATCGCGCAAATTAAAGTGTCACTCTGATTTTTTATTACTAATCATACTCGTGATATAGGGCGTCGTGGCTTCTTTGATTAATAGCTGAATCCTAATAGCTTTAGAGGTCCAGTTCTAAAGCTTTAGGAATTGCAGGTCTTCATTTTATAAAAATCCATTTATGTTAAATTAGTAACCCACAAAAAGTTATGAAAATTATTTTTTTTCTGTCCCTCTGTCTTCTAATTTATACATAGAAAAGCTTTTAACAAATAAAACAGTAAAATTTCGTATCATCAAAACTTTATAATGAATTATGATATATTAATTTTAAATGCTAAAAGGTGTAAATTAAAACTTTAAAACCAGTAAAAATATGTTTATTTCGACTGTTGACACGTGTTTCGACTCACCCCGAGTAATTTTCAAAAAAAAAAAAAAAAAAAAAAAGATCATTAAATTAATCACTACACTCATTTTAAAACATTATTCTTATAGCATAAATTTCTCGTACCAAATTTTGAATAGAACAACATTTTTCTTTTTATTTTTATTTATTTTATTTTGTGTGTGTGTGCGTCGATGATATTAAAAAAAATAATAAAATAAAGAATGAATTTAATTTGAGTCCTTTTTAAACGAGTCATTTTGAAAATGACTCAGGGTGAGTCGAAACATGTCAGCAGCCGAAATTAATTTACACGTTTTAGCATTTGAAATTAGTAAGTTATTACATGGTGTTATTTCTTTAGATTAATTATAATATTTTGATTTTTTTTTAATTTTCAGTTTTATTTAAGGCGTTTTTCCTTTTTAACTGACAGTATTTACCGATAAAATTCATGAAATCAAAGTATCATAACTATGTACATTTAGATTGTACGACAATAGAATTTTTAATATTTTATTTATTAGAGCATGGGGAAGAAATTGTATAATTTGTAGGATACATGTGGTCCGTAAAAAAAATTCCAAAAAGAAAAAAATAATAAATCTTTTCGTATGATCAACAATAGCATTTGAAACTGTAGCTCTAAATCTAATGGTGTAAAGATAAGAAGAGACTCATTATATAATTTTAATCATTCTTTCTTTATTTTTTTTCTATTATCATCAACACGCACACACACACACACAAAAAAAAAAAAAAAATGTTGTTTTATTCAAAATTTGGTACGAGAAATTTATGCGACAAGAATAATGTTTTGAAATATAATTTCTTACATCCGGAAGAATAATATCTCAGATTTACAATTCGTTTACATTAATTATCTAGCAATGTAAATTTAATAAAATTTTAAAAATGCTACATATTTTTCAAGAAAAAAATCCGGTAGAATAACAAAAAATAACGTATACAGTATAATCTGAAAATATCCCTGTACTGTTATACTCAATAGAGTTTTACACGGGTCAGGTTATACCCAACCTGAGCCCGAAGCTTTTATTTGAATTAAACACAAAACATAACCCGTACCCGCTGCACTTCAACCCGAAACCTGCCCACCATACGGAATGTAGAAAACTTATCACTATTTTATTTAATATAATTAATGGAAAATTCGCTGTATTTATATCGCTAATACCAATTTTATTTTTTATGTAGAATATAGTTTTCCTCATAAACAATACATTTGTCTTTCATTAAAAAGAAAAGGCTTACTAATCTCAATACGCAATAGTCGAAAACCAACTCGAATTCGACAAAAAAAAGCGAGCCAATCCGAACCTTCAAAAATGTTAGTGGTAGTTTGCAATAGAAATATCCTTCGGGGTAAGATGCTACAAAATTTGCGAGAAAAATCTAAAAAGACGGTTTTTGTTAGAAAAAACTGGTGTTAAAAACGGACCATTTGAGAGTATTGTAACTTTTCGTTTTATCACGTAAGGTTTTCTTTACAAGCTGTAGAGTAGCTCTAGGTAAGTTACGGAATATCTACTAGAGTCAGAAAAAATATTTAAAACATTCTTACAAATAAGGAGCATTATACAATTTATTATTATTTTTTTTTTTTACGATTGCTGTATTTGTTACTGCGATGTGAAGTCCATATGCAGCAACCAGCAATAGTATTCAATGATGTTTTTGAGTTATGGTGTCTCATTTCCTTTGTGATTATACCTGTAGAACCTGTCGTAAAATTGTTTGAAAATGGATTAAATACCTATTCCGGTTTCCGAGTTTCAAGAAAATCTATACAGTTCTGCATTTTTTTTACATATTCACCAAATAGAAGCTCAGTCGAAATATCGTTTGGGAAATATTATGTTCATTTAAACGCGCACACATAAATAGACAATACAATACTTTCCTTACATTCTACATTCTAAAAAAAATATTGCAGGTCTGGGATACACGAATTAAAACACTTAAACTTAGAACTTAACTAATCAGCTTAATTCTTTAAAGCTATAATTAAAATGAAACTATTGCTTAACTGCCTCTAACTATTTCAGCAAAACTATATAGTATCAATTTCAAATCGGTAAATTAACAAGCAACAAAATAGAAAAACGTTTACTCATTCTAGTACATTTAAGTACGCGCATTCTAATAAAATACTTCACTTAGTATCTTATCTGCTGTCTGGCGATATGGGCTAACCTTCAATGCGAGTTTGATTTGTTCTAGCTTTATTAATTAGAAAATTTTAAATTAATTTCCTGTTTAGAAGAGATTTAAGGAAAATAAATTATGCATTAACTGAATGTGAGATAGAGAGACGCAGATGGTTGATGAATGTTTAAACATGTCTATGTCTGAAGAATAGTTAAGGTAAATTGCAAAATATTCATTAAATTTTTCTCGCACGTAAGTCTGCAGTAGAAGAAAAGAAAAATTAAATCGATGAAAAGTAATGTTGAAATAATTCTACAATGATACCAATGAAGTATTACGTCAAATCGCCAGTGTCAAATAAACAGAAATGATCAATTTGCAAAATTACACCATTAAGGTGAATATAAGAGACGTGAAAGAATTTTTTTGTTGTTGTTACATTTCAATATTTTTGAGATTCAATAGCTAAAAATCTAATAAACCAATACTTAGGCATAATATGAAATATGGGACAAACTTACAAGGGAACCACTTTTGTTGTTGCTCGCACCTAGCATCGAGACCTGGTGCGTTTTGTAGCCCTATACATAAAAGTTAGAGAACCGAAAAAATTTCTCTGTTAAAATAATATTTTATATGCTTTTTTATACTTTTTATTTTTTATTATTACATTTTTATTTGTTTATTTCACGCCAAAAGTGAGTTAAGTCGCCAAATAGGGCGCTACAATTTTTACGCCTGCTTTATCCAAAGAGAAAATGTACAGAAACATATTACTAGAATTATATCAGATTGCGATTTTTTTTTTTTATTATTGATAGCATAAAGAAACAAATATTAGGTTTTTATTTTTTTTTTCTATGCAGACGATAAATATATAAGTAATAAATAAAATTCTATAAAAGCTTCGAAGATCATTGAAAACTATTTTTTAGCGAAATACAAAATAAGCAAACTATTTTCTTATCGAAAACAACGAATGAAATAAAGTTTCGAATGTTTAAAATGAAATGTTGCTGTATTAAATAGTCCTTCAGTAAAAGTAATCATAAAGTAAATTAATATTTTTACACAATTTAGAAAAATTACTGTGGCGAAATAGGTCGGACTTTGCAATTCCTAGCTATTACAAATTCAGCTATGACATTTGGCTAGGGTTGCCGGAAAGCTCTACTTTTGAAAATAAACGCTAACTGTTTCCCCGCCAAAAATATGAATATACAGTTGCAATTTTTCAAAATCAAATTCGTGGGGTTTTGAAGGAATTTTCAAACTTTTTTCAATATTTTATACCCATTATTAACTAATTTTTATTTTTAAATGCTTTTCTTTAAAAAAAATCAATGTTAATAGTTCGATAAGTGGTCTCGAAAATTGCATATTCAGAAAGTTATGCTGCTGTATAATTCAGAAATATTATTTTAACAGAAAAATTTTATCGATTCTCAAACTTCATAATCTAGGGCTTTAAAATGCACCAGGTCTCAATGCTAGGGGCGAGCAACACCAAAAGTGGTTCCCTTGTTAGTAGCCTTTTTGCAGAATAGTATTTTTCAAAATATATAACAAACTTTATTTATTGTTTATTCTTTGAAATAATGCAATGATTCAATCGTTTTAACCCTTTATGTACTGAATTATGAATTCTTGAAAATGTTATCTTCTACAGAATTTTTCGTGAATTGTTTAAACTACATTAGAAGATTTACATTATCATTTAATAAAGTTTAGAAGGATTTAAAAGGATTAATTAAATTTGAATTTATAGGAATTTTGTGCAATATCTATAACCCAACAAATCTTTTATTTTAAATATTTTTCTTAGTATTTTGTAGAATTAGGAAATGTACAAATATAATGTTCTTACAATAGAAATATAAAAATATTTCCGAATTGAAAAATCCCCCCCCCCCTCCTTCTCCCAACGCCAAGAAAGCTGCAAAGATGCAAAAGCAAAAGAAATCATCCTTTTCAAAATATTTTTGTTTTGTGTAACGAATAATGCTTTTGGAACAAGATAAAGTAATGTATCTATAACTCATTTTAAACTGTATTACAACTAATCGATGTATTAAATGAATTTTATAACAAGTTATTTTAATGGTACTTATAAGTACCGTCAGTAGGATAAAGGATTAATTTCGGAGCTTTGAAATTTAGGTCTATTATTATCATATTTCTTTTTGTCGTGTATGTTAAAACATCAAGAGGATAAACCCAATTCTAACACAGTTGACATCTTATTCAAATATGTATGTATATATATATATATAATTTATTATTTCTATCAGATATGATATCCATAAGATATTTCTAATGGTTGTTGATAGACTATACGTATATTTCAATATTCCATTATGAAGTTGTTTTAAGTGTGTTGTAAGCTTATCATGTAATGCAGAGATATTTTTGTATTACACATATACTTCCCTACATACCTACATCATACAGTATACTTATATTTCATAAGAAAGAAAGTTTATCGATTAAAAAAATAAGCGTTTCTTTTGTTCCTATTTGGTATTCTCTAGTTAAAATATACAACGTCTGTATATTTAAAAGTGTAGTAGTTAGATTTTAATTATTTTCGTTACTGTGATTAAATATAATACTCTATGTTACTAAACTCTATGTTCAAAAACAGCACAGACATTAAGAAATACCTCTGTAAAAGCAGAGATAAATTACAAATTTTTTAGTTTCTGAATATTCGGAAATCCTTTAAAAAAAATGTTTTAAGTCCATTTATAAAAATAGCTTTTCACAAAGATTCCTTTCGATGAAAAGAGTTAAATCGCTTCATTCATCATGGTTAGCTATCATTTTTCGTTCAAAATGAAAGTATTCGCAGCAGTATGTCCATGTGAATTGAACGAAATAGAAAATTTTCCTGTCATAAAATCACTCTCTTCCATTAATGTTCGCGGTCAGACTAGAAAATGCTAAAGTTTTGTACGGCATCCATAACGTTATTTTCAAGATTTTTTTAAATTAAAGTTTATTTAAACATGTATTATTTTTATGGCAACAATTTTCTTTTGTACACTGGAAATTTTACGGAAGCATTTCTCAATATAGTAGAAAACTCCCAGAAAATGCAATATAATCTATTAGTTAAAACACTTCCGGAAACCTTTCCCTTATCTTCAAAATTCATAAAAACCTTAGTAGCCATAACCCATTCATACTTAATTCACCAGTCATCGATCTTAGGAAAAATTCACCAAGTCTATTAGACTGGGAGCCGGCTGCACCGACCATCATCTCGTCTGATGGCTGTTGTTGATGGCTTAAATTCCAGGATTAGACAGAACTAGATTAGCATATTGAAATGCAACTGGTCTGCGAAGTCTTATTTTGGTGGAAACCAGCTACAGACCCGATTCAAGCGGTTGATCGGTAAATTTATCGTTGTGTTTTCCTGCACCCAAAGGTATGAAAACATGGAGGACGTGGAGCAGGGAAACACATTGGTAAACCTACTAGTCAACCACTAAAATCGGTTTTGCAGGCGTATTACACTAATAGAGGGTGTTCCAAAAATAACGATCCATTTCTATGAAAACATTAATCTATTGATTTCTTTCACAGGTGTTTGAAGAAATGTTCTCCTTAAAAGAAAGAATAGCCATCGTTTCCTGGAAACTGGGTCATAAAACATATGAAGAGGTGCGTCAGCTGTACCATCGAAAATACGGAAAACAGCCACTATTAAAGGCCAATATCAGACTACTTGTGATCAAATTCAGACGAACCGGTAGAGTGGCAGATGAAAAACGTCCTGGCTGACCATCAACATCGGACGATACTGTCAAGAGCATTCGTGAGACAGTTGGAAGGAGCCCAAGTGCTTCTGTTCGTCGGCTGAGCCGTGAGTTGAGAATTCCTCAAACCACTGGAACAGCTGACGCAACTCTTCATATGTTTTGGAACCCAGTTTCCAGGAAAAGATGACTATTCTTTCTTCTAAGGAGAAAATTTTTTCAAACACTTGTGAAAGTAATCAATAGATTAGTTTTTTCATAGAAATAGATCGTTATTTTTGGAATACGCTGTATATGACTTGACAGACCAATTTTAATATGCGAATATAGTTGTGTCTAATCATGGAATTTTAGCTATCAACTCGATGAGGTGATGGTCTGTGCAGCCGCCCTCCCCGATTTATACATAGTTCATACAATCTTATAATGATCTCGAAGCCGTCCGACGAATTAAGCGTGCATTAACGAAATATGCGGGTTTAGTGTCAAACACCTGTTCAAAAGCATTTTGTATGATACCTGATTCAATGTTTGTAATCTATTAAGAATTTTTGACAAAGTATTTTTTTTTTTTAACACCTAAAATAATTTCTTAAAATACCATCAAAAACTTATAAATGCGGTACGCCTTTCGAAAGATCGGAGTCTTTCTTCGTCAGGCGCAAAGCTGCAGAAACAGCAAATAGGAAATTAGAAATCAACAGCCAATAGGAAAGCCGAAAGCAACAGCCAATCACAGAAGAGTATAATCAAAACAAAAGGACACAGAGTAGAAGGGGAATAAGTAATTGGGAAAAAAGTGTTACATGAAAATAGAATTAAAAATAAATTATAATAAAATGAAAACACACATGTATATTAAAATATGTGAACACATGAAATTAAAATATGGGAACAGTCTGCTTTTTATATTTTATTCATTTATTTATTTTTAATTTCATCTGTTCCCTTATTTTAATTTCATGTGTTCCCATATTTTAATATACATGTGTGTTTTCATTTTATTATAATTTATTTTTTATTTTATTTTCATGTACCTTTTTTTTTCTCCCCAATTTGCTTCGTTATTCCCCTTCTACTCTGTGTTCTTTTGTTTTGATTATACTCTTCTGTGATTGCTTGTTGTCTTCTCGTTTCCTATTGGCTCTTGATTTCTAATTTCCTATTGGCTGTTTCTACAGCCTGTTTCCCTTCCATTATCTCTCATTTCAGTCTCATTTCATTCTTCATTGCGCCTGACGAAGAAAGACTAGGATCTTTCGAAAGGCCTAGAGCCTTTATAAGTTTTTGATGGTGTTTTAAGAAGTTATTTTAGTTCTTATTCATTCCCACCAGTTTCAACTTAATTAATTTTTTTTTAAATCCAATTAGGCATTTAATATCAGTGGATAAAACATTTTTCTCTCAATGAAATCATTTTAAGTAATTAAAGCTCCATTTCTTAATTAAAATTTCTTATACAGAAATAGGAACTGAATGTCAATTACCAGAAAGGAAGTAAAGATATCACATAATTTAAAACATCAAAATGGTTTGGTAGAAAAAATTTAATGTGTGACGAATAACAGGAAAGCTTATTTTTCTTTTACCAGAGGGCTCTGTTACGATAACATATTCTCTCCCATATTCTGAATGTTAAATAATTTGAACAAACAATCTTTAGATAAGGTCGCCTGAGTTTTCTTTAATGAATTTCAATATAATAGCCAGTTTTTTATGGCTTCATCGGAAAAATTTCCATTTTCAATTAAACTAGACTTAATTTTGTGCTCTATTTTATAAGGAAATGTGGTAAAATCGATATATTGAATTTTTCTGCTTCACAGTTTAAGTCGATTTTTCTATTTCTAGATCGCAAAACATATTGAAGAAATATATAATTAAAATTTCTCGAAAAATAATTTTTTATAACTTTTCAATATTTTACAGTATAAAACGTAAAAAAAAAATTGTAAAATATATCTTATTGTATATTGAGATCATTTTATTAAAATTACAGAAGAAAAAGGAAAAGGATAGGCATTTTTATATTATTCATAACTATACAGGGTGTCCGGTCTCAACGGTGTCCAATGGCTAATTCCTAAACCGTTAGTGATAGACATATAGTTCCAATTACAAAAATGTTTTAAATCAGGTAAAGAAACATTTTAAAAGCTATTTGGGTCAATAAAAACATTTCTTAAAAAATTATGAAATTTAAATTTTTATACGGTTCCTCGGTCCTATAAGTTATATTTAGTAATTTTTTCCTATTACACTGACAAGTAAGACAAAAAAAGTCCCATTCATATAACGCTAAAATTGAGCGAGTTATGAAACTTTAAAAATGCGTGACTTATGCCACTTTTCTACTCTGAAAACAAATGAGTTCGGCTTGGCTTTGAGGGATCATATACCAAGTGTTTAAAGTATTCGAAGATGTATTCTTCATGTGTATCTGCGGTTTGAAAACAAATCCTACAAGTATTGTGATTAAGTCTCAAATTGGCTAAAATAACATATGTTTTATTTTGTCAGGATTTGAGACTGTTTCTTTTATGATTTCCTTTAACAAAAATTATGTTTTGTTATAAGTTTTTATGTTACTTCAACAATCGTATGTATGTTTTTCCAGTTCAAAATTTGTACTCGAACTTTAACCCACTCTTAAATATCCGATCGACATTTGCATCATACATACTGGCGTAAATCCGATAACAATCTAATATTATTAAGATTTTTGGTGGTTACCATTTATACTTATTTTACAGGATAACACAAAAAATTTCGGATAGATTTCTGCCAAGGAGTTTAAGAAAAAGATAGATTAGATTAGATAATACAAGACTGCGATTGTTGAGTTTTTTAACTTTTAAGTATTTTTTAGCACTGAATCCGAAAATTACCTTAATTTTTAACCATCATGTCAGGATATTTCGCAAATCATAAATTTTCAAATTTAAAGAATAACAAAAATCGAATACTATAAAGTATAGGAGATGGTTGTGTTTTTTAACTTTTGATAATTGATTTTTACGCACTTTTTAGCACTGAATCTGAAAATGACCTTCATTTTTAACCATCACGTTAGAATTTTTTTGCAAATCGCAAATATGTAAGTTAAAATATAGCGAAAATCTCATACTATAAAACATATGTAAAACATTTTTTATTTTATTTTATTTTATTTGATTAAAAAATTTATTCGATATTTTTGCTTATCCTGGGATTCTTACAGCTAAATAGCTGAGTGGTCCGATGAGATGAGGGAGGAGATTTAATTTTAAATTTGAATTTTGCGAAAAAGCCTGATGTGATGGTTAAAAATGAAGGTCAATTTCAGATTCCGCGGTACAGAATACCTAAGAATCAACTTTCAAAAGCTAAAAAACATGACATAACCCAACTTTTGCAGGCTAGTGTAACCTAATAATATTTTTAAATACGTATCATTTTGTAAAAAATGAGGCTGTTAATTTAGCATCATTTTATTTAACAAAAATTCTGTTTTTTCTTTCTTCGTAAGTGTTTATTACAAATTGTATATTTTGCATTAATATGTCAGAATGATTAAAGATTTCAAATTTATATTGCAATGTTAATTTTACTCTCAACCATTTTTAATATATCTGATGGAATTATATTTCGACTAAATTTGTGAATGACCCCAATTTTCAGCAAAAAATATGCTCCAACTTTAAACAGCTATTACTCGGTCAATTTTAATCGTAGAATAACGGGACTTTTTTGTATTATTTGTCAGAGTAAAAGGAAAATTTCACTTAATATAACTTATAGGAACGGGGGACCGTATAAAAATTTAAATTTCGTAATTTTTTAAGAAATGTTTTTATTTTTTTCCGGAATTTTAGGAATGTTTGTTTTGAAAAACCAATTTCAAAATGTAACATACAACATAGAAAAAAAGAACAGTCGAAGTAATTTACACATGAATTAAATAAAAACCCAATATAAGAATGTATAAATTTATATAACAGACGCAAAATAGTACAGTTATAAATTAACTTATTCCATTCATCATTGGAGCAATAATGTTAAAATACGCCAATATTTCCATAATCGAGTTTTTATCATCCTTCAATACATTTTTTCACACTGATATGACGTTATATATTCACCACGTCATTTATATTTCCAATATGACGTAATATTTCATTTTTTTTAATTCGTCAACTTAATTAAATAACTATAATTTTTCACATGGAAATCATAAAACAGAAAAATTATGACGTAACATTCACTTATGTTTTTTTTATTCGTCAGACCTTTTATTTTATTTTCATTTTTACGTGAAAACATCGTTACATCTTGCAGTAGAAAAGTTATGATGTAATATTCACTTTTTTTTAAATTCGTCAAAACATTTATTTCATTTTTTCACGTGGAAATCTTGCAATAGAAAAGTAATTGTTGTGGTAAGAAATTAATATTGGATTTTTAATTGTTGGCTACAGCTATAACGAAAAGTGTTAAAATTTGATTGAAAGTTGCTGTTAAATTTGTGGTTTTTTATTAATTAAAAATTAGCTATAAGTTATTTCGATTCCGGATTACTTTAGTTGCCTCGGCCGTGTTTTAATACACATTACGTAACATTTCACAATTCTGGCTTCTAAACTGTGGATTTGTATGGCATTACAGACGGACAGACAAATTTTCATTTTTATATATTAGATTAATAACCGATAGTTATCTACATGTGTCGTGAGAGAACATAACGTTAAAAAAATCTTTCTTCAAATGAATTTGTGCGCAAGGTTAATATTCAAAATGGAAAATGGAAAGTTACATTTTCGCCATGTTATGCTATATGAGTTTTAATAAGGAGTGAGTGTTGTACGTGCTACAAAAAATATTCAAGACGTCTATTTCTATCGCGTTCCCTGTCTTAAAGTGGTTTTATCGACTTCGACATTGTGATTTCAATTTAAACGATAAATTTCGCTCTGGGCGAACTTCTGGCGTTGATAAGGACTTAATTCGTTATTTAGGGAATAATAATTTCACGGATTACTACTACTCAAGAGATTCCTCAGAGACTAAATGTTGTCAATTCCACTGCCCTTCGCCATTTAAAACAACTTGGGTACACTTCGAAACTCGATGCATTGGAAATCGGGCTCAAAATTTTGCAATCATGCAATAGTATAACATCTTTCGAGTATCACAATAACGAAAAAGCTTTGCTTTATCTTTAGAAACATCAGAAGCCAAAATATATCCGAGATTTAAAGTAGAATTTCAGAAACAAAAGTTTCTTTTGCTACCCGATTTAAACAAGAGAAAAAGAATTAAACGCTTCCGAGTAATTTTTACAATACATTAATCAGTTTTCTCAATGGGACTTTTTGGGGTGTTATTAATTCTCATGTAAACATTTTCAATAATGGCATTTTATTCTCTGTACAAAAAAAAGGAAAAAAAATGAAGCCATTTTCTAGATATAGGTTTACGGCATTGATCAGAAAAAGAAACTTTATTTCTCAGTATGAATTTATTAGTATTAAATGTAAGAAATATTTGTGAGGTTCTTATATAGGTATAATTTTAACAATTTTTAAAACATTTGCTTATCCACGAATTCTAAAAATTATATAAAAATATTTATTTAATAAGATACATCATAACAATTTATTCTTAATTCACAATTTATGAGACATGATGAACTAGAGAATACCAAAACAGGACTGGCGCCGGCGCAAATTTTGCTTTTTATTTTGTCCAGCACTATTTCGAAGTAATAATCATTATGATTCATTTCTCATAATCTTTAATGTAGGGGAGATTAGGGAGGGTTGACCATACGGGAGGCTTGACCCACCCATCAGTTTTCATATTTAAAAGAATGTAAGAGTTTTATTAATAGGAACAAAAGAACATAGCCCTTATCGAAAAACTTTAGGAAAGTATGTAGACAAATTTCACCAGAATGAATACAGTGAGATGAAGCTAAACTATGTGGCAACTAGAGTTGTCAGGTCGAGTGTCAAAAAAGTAGGCCAAGGAGACAAAAAAAGCAGGAAAGTGGCTCCTAAATAATACTGTCTTAACCCTTTGAGGGACAAGTGATTGTGTTCCTGTAATGTTGAACTCACACCAGAATCTTTCAAAAATTCTATTTCAAAATATGAAAAATACGACTTTTTCCTACCAAAGTTAGAAAAGTAAATTTCAATAAATTTTTTCTGGTGCAAATCTTCATTAATCGTACGTGAAATAAAATACGTCCCACCGTACCTCAAGGGGTTAAATGTTAAAATTTTATTTTTCCTGCTGTACAATTATATCTGCTGAGACAAAATCCTGTTTTTTTTTTTAAAAATTCTCCTATGACTTGCGATTGCGTTTAAACAGGTTTGTTTAAGCATCATATTTTCAAAAATATTTTTTTGTAATAATTAAAGCATGTAGCACAATGTTATTTTGCTTTTTTGTAAAGCTGGTTATATTTCTTTTCACAAATATTTCGCTATAAAACAAAGTTGATTAAGCCTCCCATATAGTGGGTCAACCCTCGCATATGTGGGGAGCCTTGACCGATTATTTTTTCCTGATTAAAATCAATCATTTTTCAAATTTCTTATAGGTTACACTTATGCATTTTTATTGTGATAACTGATTGTAAAATGAATAAAATGATATGTAAAATTTTATTCTACGTTCAATATTTAAAAAATAAAAAAAATATTTTGTAAAAAGTGGGTCAACCCTCCCTATTCTCTCCTGTATTAAGAAGTGCTACATAGAAATAATAGAAGAGAAAATAATAATTAAAAAAATCAGTTACAAGTGTAAGATTTGCAATATAAGAAATTTTTGTCAGACAAACGAATAGTAGAGAATAAAATCTAAAAGTGTATAATTGATACCAAAACTAAGATGAATACAAAATACAAAAATGACATAAAAATATAAGCAAGGGTAATTAGAAATAATATCCCTAATTTTTCAAAAGAGCAACTGAGCGCCACGCTACGCCGATAATAGGATTAGTAAAGTTTCTGAAACACATCAAGCATATTGCATACGTTTTGCAGAAGATTTTGAAACTATGAAGACAAGTTCTTCATATTCAGAAGGTTCAAGGATAGACTTTTTGACAAAAGAAATTGAGACACGACAGACTGGGTAATTATCTATGCAAAATTATGGATTACATTTCCGAATCCATCGGCTCGAAAAGTGGGCGTCGTTATTGTAAATCACCACTCGCCAACCGTGTGATTGTTCTCTATCGTGTTAAGTCCTATATGCCTCTGGATTTCTGTTGGAATATCATACAATAATTCTAACAATAACTCTTTCAAAACAATAGGGTAGTTTTTCAGGTGAAATTCTTCCAGTTTAACCCTCTCGCTGCGTAATTTTTTTAAAAATCAAAATAGGTTAAAAAATTACGCATTTTTTTATTACGTATTTCAAATTTATATATGTTTTAGAGTTTAAATGTGCAAACATTTTTTATAAAACAGTTCAGGAACTTATATGGGATAGAATTTTAGAATTCAGGCTAAATCAGGGTTGTCACTGGAGACTATTTTTGTATTATCGCAAAACTATTTTAAGAAAATCAATTTTACAGCATATTTAAGTTGTAGATGTTGTTAAAGTCTGTATGGAAATTTTTGTATTTAAAAAGTGGTTCGAGTTGAATTAAAAAATAGTCGCCAGTGGAAAAAATGAATCACCGAGGAAATCTCGGTTTGCTCAAATTTTGCCACTTTTACGTTGCCGGAGGAAATCTCGGGTTTCGCAGCAAGATTGTTAATATAAGTCCTATTATTGTGGCCGTTGATGTCTTCTGGACAAACAGTCATGGAAAATCGTCGATGATGTTCTGTGGCTTTACATTTTACTACATATTTGTGCATTGAGAATGCTATCATGTGTAAATATGCATTCATCCCCCCAAAAATTGGTGATTTCAAAATTAGCAGAACCACCAGATGGCACTAAGGATCTCGAACTTTCTTGATTAGTTGTATCTTCGTTACCGCGTAAAATGCGTCCCTTATACCGTCAATAGTTGTCTATTAAAGAAGACGCTACAATTGTTTTAAATTACAAACATTTGAATTAAAGAATTAGGTGACATTAAATCCGTAATTAATTTAAATTTTAGAGTTGTAAATCTAAAATATAGAAAAGGAACATTTTGTTTTAACAGTAGCTAAAAATCTGAACGCTTCAACTCTGTTGCAATAATCAACTAGCGAATACTATGCAAAAAATACAGTCCACTACTGTAAGGTATTGGTCATGTTCGACACATTGTACGACAGTAACTTTTTATCATATAAAAATTCCCATGGTGGGAAAAGTTGCATGCCACGTGTCTATGCCATATATCGTGTTCTCGTGCCTGGCTATCACATCCAGAATTGTCGTTCTGAGCATGCTATTATGACCGACCTTGAAAAATCAGCATGAGATTTGGAAGTGTTAAAGAATAGCGACTTAGACAGCTGATGATGCATATGCACAAATATTTTATAATACAGGGCGAGTACAAATGATGGACCAGATTTTCAACAAATCATATTTTCGAAACTACTGCATATATTACAATAAGTGATGCATGAATTTAAAGAGAAATGGTATATTTCTCTTTGGATTTTTTCATGTTAATGGGTTTTTTCAGTTACAAATGTTCGATGTGTGGCCCTCTTGTTACACGGCATACGTCCGATCTGTAATCTAGTTCGTTCTAGACATTTTGTAGCATCACTCTGTCAATGGTTCTGAATGCTGCCCAGATGCGTTCTTTAAATTCTGGCAGTGTCAAAGATTGTTCATGTACCATCAATGCCAAAACTTAAAGAACGCATTTGTGCAGCATTCATAACCATTGACAGAGTGATGCTACAAAATGTTTGGAACGAACTGGATTGCAGATTGGACGTATGCCGTGTAACAAGAAGGTCACACATCGAACATTTGTAACTGAAAAAAACTTGGTATATTTTTCTTTAAATTCATGTATCACTTATTGTTGTGTCTGCAGTAGTTTCGAAAATATGATTTTTTAAAATTGAGTCCATCATTTGTATTCGCCCTGTATTTCTCCATGTATTCGTTGTGCTTTTCTACAAATACCGATTATAGTCTTGCACATTAGACTTTTTGCTATGTATAAAAAGTTTCATCCTGTAATATACTGCAATTACGAATAATGACTACAAACCAGAGAATATTTACATGGTCGTCGTCAAGGATTTTGCTTATTGATGTTAAAAATTCCTTGAGTATTTGTCTCCTTCAGCTGTACAATTTGCATCAGCATTTTCTTTCCTACTGGAAATATTTTTGCTTTTAAGTTTTCTGGCCAGGAGCTTCCTAATGAGATAATGCTTTTGTGTTTAGTTTTTATGCTATTTGTCTCAAAAGAAGAGCAATACGATCTGTTAAATTTGGTACAATATTGTCTAAACACATTGTATAATGTAAGTAATATTTTTCAATGCAGAAATTCCACTACTCATTTTCCTATACAGTTGGATAAATGTATATTTAATCCGCAAAGGGAAAAAAAAAAAAAAAAAAAAAAAAAAAGCTTCAATATCCTAAAATATTAAAATATATTGGACGTTGTTTCCTATATTAGCATGATTTATTATAAGAAATAATAAAATTATATTTAAGGAAACGGTGTGGAATTCTTTATTAATTAATTATGGAGCTCTGTGTTTTTCATAAAGCTAGAAGCTGTTATAATAATCATGTTATTCGTGCAGTCTAATATAAATCTAATTAAAATATTTAATCTTTGTAGTAAAGAAAGTATATGTATAATACTAAAATATACATTCAATTAATTAAACAAATTTTTAAAGTTTGGCGGTTAAAAATGAAAAATATTTATAAGAGCGGCATTCATATTCTGTAATTTTGAAAAGAACTTAAATAAATAATAATAATACAATAGAAAATCACAATAAAATACTAAGGGGTGGATGCAAATAGTTATATATTTCAAGGAAGTTGAAAATAACGTATATAAAAAAGCTCAGGTATAAGAGGGAATAAAGTTTATTTAAATTAGTATTTTAGTATTCTCAATTAATTTTTTTTTACCAAAGTGTCAATTAATTAATTATTTATAGCAAAGAATTTTGAAGCATAACATGCAGCCTTGTGCGTTAGATAGGCAGAAATAACTCCCCTTTAAAAAGTTTGTAGGCATAGGGACATAGATAGATAAAGAAACTTCCCTATTCCCGAGAAAGAAAAACTATCAATCAATTATTTTTTTTGTTATATTTTACATGAAAAAACAACTTTTATTTCATCAAATAGAAGTCTGTTCTTGACAAGCAGAGAATAAATTTTCACCCGGGGTAATTAAAACCCACTCAAACATTCCAGAAATGAATATGAAAAGAAGACGTGAATAAGATTTATCATGACCTTTGACAATATCAAATAATTAATTCACTTTTAATTGTAAAATAATTGATTTCATTAAATATAATTTATTCTCCTAGAATCTTTGGAAATGATGGTTCCCAAATCATTGACAAAAAATTCTTTCACAAATTTTATCTCTGCTAGATAAAGTCTGGACATCTCAGTCTAATTAATTTTAAAACGTAAAATTGACACATCACTTTTTTTTCATACATTCTTGGCGTAACAGAAGATAAATGAATGTATTAATTAAAATAGATTTTGCGAATCTAGTTTATTGCATACAATATACAAAAGTGAAGAAATTATGAATTTGACTTTAAGTTACATTTCCTGGAAATGTTAGAGCATTATTATATTTATATGCAAAATCCTAATATTAGAAATGAAATATAAAAATTAAGATATTGATAAAATTGAAGCGACGATAAACAAAAACACATTAAAATATTGTTTTGTTAATTAAGTGTTTGTTGAAGCGGAATTATTATTTAAATAAAAAGTCATATTGGTTTTAAAATGCAAAAGAAATAATAAAACCAATATAATAATTAAGAAATTTTTTAGAGTAATAATATTAATTACAAAAATATCATACAATAGGGGTCAAATGAATATTTTAAATCTAGTTAACTTAAAGATATCCAAGCAAGGAATTAAGCCTAAAATCTACAGATTAGCATGCCAAAACTCTGTCAATTATATGCCATCAGGATTCAGGTGTAGGGCTGCAGAATTGCAAAACAAGTGATTACAACAACACATTTTTGAGGCAATTATATGAGACAGGCAAGACAGGGTCGTTTAAAATAACTCAATTGGTAGGGCAGCGGCATATTAAGTGGCATCCTACAGGTGAGTCAAATGTACTCCATACAAATGGTGAAAGTGGTGACTATTGTTTATTTTATTCGTACAAATGGTATCATAGGAGGCTACAGTTGCAGGATATGTTCAACATGTCTCTTTTCTATGACAACACACAATGACAGTCGGTCTAACGAACTTTGGCGAACACGGGACAACGGTTCTCCTGTTTTTGGTTGGCAATCCAATGCGATCTGTTGCCGTCTTTGGTCTTCCAGATTCGCTTGAAACGGTGACAGAACCTGTCCTTTTGAATTTTTTGCTATGTTTTGCCACGGTATCATGGGTTATCTGCGTTCTGTGCTTTGATCTGAAGGTACGCGTAGTACCAATCCCAGCCAACAGAATAATGTCAACCCGTTCTTCCTTCGTTAATGGCATCTTTTTTCAAGCAGTTCACATTCCTGATAACGAAAAAGAAATGAGTCCCTGCTTTAAGGGGGGATTTGCGTATTCTCGGTTTTAAAAAAATCGAATTTTATTTATTATTATTATTATTATTATTATTATTTTACATTTTTGTATTTCCTATAGTCTGTAGAGTATCCCACTGAAACAATTTCTCCGAATTCGAAGTTCTTTCTTGTTATTTGGTGCTTTATCGCAACGCGTCCGTAGGCTTACACTGTTTTGGAGCACTACAAGCGCATTTTACGCAAAATGAGTTTTCTTCAAACTGGGCGGGATCAGAACGCAAAAACTATTAAACCGATCTTCCTAATATTTTTCAATTAAATGCAATATAATTTAATGGAGCTTGGACCAATTTCAGCCATTTTTATAAAAAATAAATATTTTTAAAAGCAAAGTCCAAAAAAAAGAGGTCAGAAATAGACCCTTTAGGTGCGTTCGTAATTATATAAATACGTAGCACCTATAGTCGTCGTTCAGTCCGTCCGTCTGTCTGTCTGTCTGTCCATTCGTCTGTCCGTCTCTCCGCATATAACAGAGCAAAAACTATCCAACCAAATGGTCTGAAATTTTAAATGTATAATTGTTGCAAAATTTTGTCGAGTCATTTCAAATTTTATGAATATCGGATGTATAGTTTAATTGCAGGAACAGTCAAAAGTTTTCCGTTACGTTACGGCCAATGGGAATAAATTATTGCAAATGCATTTTAATGATGTTACAGCCTTCCGAATGGTCTGAAATTTTAAATATATAATTGTTGCAAGATTTTGTCGAGTCATTTCAAATATTATGAAAATCGGCTGCATAGTTTAATGACAGGGACAGTCAAAAGTTTTCCGTTACATGACGGCCAATTTGAAAAAAAAATATTTCAAGTGCATTTTAATGATGTTACAGCCTTTCAAACAGAATGAAATGGATATGCGCTTATTGAAGTGCACTAAAATATATATTCAGTACAATATGCGGTCAAAAAATATTTATAAAACTAGTTATAGCACAAACGCACCTTATTTGCCATGTTTGAAGAGCAATTTTCAACTTGTTTCAAAAGGCTGCGACTTGGTTTATTTTCAACTTTTTGACTTCAAAGTGATTGAAGCTCCAGACAATATTATCTATTTTCATAATCCTTAACGAAAATTGATGCAAATGACTCTGGTGGACGATTCCAGACCGATTGGAAGCGCACGGCGCGCTCGCTAAGACATCCACTCACGCAACACGAGCCACATCATCAATTTTTTATTTAAAATTTTTACTTACAAGAAGAAAACAACAATTTAACAAGAAAAAAATATTGTATTCTTGAAAATTTTCTAATTCCGGTTTTCGACGGATTTACATGTTTTAGGGATTAGAAACCCCGTAAAACATGTTTTTACAAAATGCCTGTCTGTGAGTCTGTGATTCTGTCTGTCCGTCTGTGTGTCTGTATGTGACACAAATTTTGTGGGCGTTCTATCTCAAGAATTAATGCCCGAATTTTCATCAAACTTCAAATTCGGGTAACTATACGTTGATAAATATTGGTACAGTTATGTTTTGGTGTAAATCGTTCACAGATGGCGCTGTTATTCTGCATTTTTCACCATTTCAGCAATAGGTCTATCTCAAGAACTAATGCACGAATTTTCATCTAATTTAGGACTCAGTTAGATGTTGACAAAATTTGTTGCTGATTAGGTTTTGGTGTTAATCGCCCAATAGGTGGCGCTGTTAAGCAGTATTTTGTAGGATTTACACGATTTTAATCATATCTGAAGAACTAATGTACGGAATTTCATATCTTTAGAATCCTCACGATGGCCATAGATTGTCATTTAATTTTGGCGCTGTGATAGCGAATTTTGAAATATTAACATGCATGAGATAGAAGAAAGTTCTGGGACTGCCACATCCGACTAGTTTAAAATGTTCTTAAAATGATAATAAATAACATGCAAAAAATCCGAGCTAAGAACTTTGTTCCTTTTTCAGAAAGAAAGCGCTAAAAAATACCTTTTATCGGCCTTCTAGAGATAAATCCCTCTTAACCATTTATGTAGAGACTTATTACTCACCCTGAAACTCGACTTCAGGCCTGGTCCTTTTCATTTAGTAGAGACAAAAATAGAAATCACCTCCAGTTCAAAATTCCTGTAATCTAGTAATTTAATGCGGAAATAGAGCTAATCGTGTTAGGTAACTTTTTAAAAATATTTGTTGAAAACATTAAACTTAATTTGCTAACAATTTTTCTCCTTACCTTCTGTAATGTAAATCGAAGCTTTATTGTCTTTTAACACTTTCCAACAAAGTTGAAAAGTGTTTATGCATTCGGTTTGTCTGGCCGTCTGTCCACGCTCTAACTCCCGTAAACATACTCGGATTTTCATGCAATTGATAAACGTTATTTAGGGTCACCGAAGCTTGTTTGGTATTGTAATGTGAAGTATTTAGGATTAATAATTCATTTACTGGGGTACTCAAAAGAATCCCATTACATTATGGTATATAGGAAAAAACCGTTTACAGAGTATTTAATGAGATTATGCTATTTCAAATGTATTGAAACAGATATAAATCACCGAATTTTACTACGATTACGTTAGAACAGGGCATTCAAAGCATTTTTTATTCATTTACAGGGACACACAAAAGAAATCGGTTACAGTACTGTATTTGAGTAATCATTGCTGGAGTGTGCGTTTTAAAATTCGGTGTGCGCTTTTCAATTTAATTAATTTTTTGCATGTTATTCGTTATATATATATTCTATAAACTCCTATACAGGGCTACACAAAAGTATTCACGTACCGTTTTCCTCATTAGAGGAAGTTTCTGAAGGGGAATTTTCAACTGAAGTATATGTATTTCTTAAGTGAACTAAATTTTGTCATGCATGTAGTTAATAAATACAAATCTATATATCCTATACAGGTCTGCTGAAAAAATTCTCATAATTTTCCGATTGTAGAGGAGAAACACTAAAATTGGGTTTTCAAATGTGTTATGCGTTTCCATATCGTTGAAATAGACATAACATTTTAACTTATTAAACGGTGCAGTTTTGTTTTTGAATTTGTTGAAAAGTGTTTCATAATCTATGCTTGACTCAGGATTTTTTTGTTTTTTGTTTATTATCTGTAATGCAATACAGATATTTTTTATAATTAATTAAAAAGCAGCCAATTAAAAAAAATAATTTAGACATACATTGTAAATGAATATTACCGTTGACATAAAATTTACCTATTATAATATTAATATTTTCAAAATAGTCATAAAATTTGAAACTGACCGTCTATTTACTTTTATTACGGCAGTAACTAAATTAATTTTACATCGATATAATATTTATAGCACACTTAATATAAACAAAAAGTAAAATAAAACAAAGTCTAGTTCGCATGACTTTCATGATATTTATTTTTTTTTCTTTTACCTAGAAACAATCTTTCCCAAGGTATGTGAATATACTCCTCCTTTTTTCAGTAAAATGGAGATGAGAATGACATCCTTAGTCAGTAAATATTTTGGTAAAGTTTTTGAACCCCCCCTCAAACCTTTTCAAATATTATAACAATAATTTAAATGTAAATATTTTTCCTGATTTAGACATTTTTATTCTTAACAATAATTTTACAGAATCTATTATTCACAGGTATAAAATAATACATATTAAAAGAAATAGATAAATTCAAAGTTACATACGGTACAATGCATTATACGGTCGTTACCACGTACAAAATTATTATTTTTAAAAGGTAAAAATACAGTTGTACATAGAAATAAAAATAAACTGTTTTTTATAAAGTTTTTAATTTTTAGCAAAGTTATTAATTTTTAGTTTACAGATAGCGCTTAGTATTCAAAATATCTGTAAATTTGTTAAAATGAGATGGAATTTATGTAATCATTTTGGTGACAATAGTTTATGATGTTATACTGCTGAATATTAAAATTAATTTAAAATCATTTAAAAATTTTCATTATAGTTAATAAGACTAAAGAAAAATCATGCATTACATATACATTATGCAACACTTTACAATACTTTCAAAGTATTGTCATAAAACTGGATATTTTCATACTGTGAAAGAATATGTCCAAATGAACAATTTAGAAAACGCATAACATACCCAGTTTTGGCAATTTACGGTCATAGTTGTAATTTATTCTAATTCATTTGGTCAGCCCCATATATGACCTACAGTACTTTATACACACCACATATTGTGGTAAAATTTAATTTAAAAAAATGAGCACCAAATTTATTACCAACTATAAATACCACTGTGTACAATTCCTTCTCCGCAACCACTCATATGAATTTATTTATATTCTACAAAGAATATATTGAGATATAGCTCACACTATGCTAAAGTAGAGTTTAACTGAAGATGCATAACATAGTTAAACACACATTAACTTTTAATGTACTGAATTATGAATTCATGAAAATTTTATCTTTTAAAGCATTTTTTGCGGATTTTTGAAACTACGTTAGAATATTTACATAATCATTTAAAACATTTTAGAAGGGTTTTAGAAGGATTGAAGGATTTAGAAGGATTAATTAAATTTGAATGTATAGGGATTTTGTGCAATATTTATAACCCCACTCAAATCTTTTATTTTAAATATTTTTCTTAGTATTTTGTAGAATTAGGAAATGTACAAATATAATGTTCTTCAATAGAAATATAGAAATATTTTCGAATTGAAAAATCCTCCCTCCCTCTCCCAACGCCAAGAAAGCTGAAAAGATGCAAAGGCAAAAGAAATCATCCTTTTAAAAATATTTTTGTTTTGTGTAACTAATAATGCTTTTGGAACAGGATAAAGTAATGCATCTATAACTCATTCTAAACTATATTACTACTATTCGATGTGTTAAATGAATTTTATAACAAATTATTTCAATGGTACTTATAAGTACCATCAGAGATAAAGGGTTAAGCGATTTATATCCATGGAAGGTAATACTTACGAATTCTTTTGGACAAAACTGTTTGTGATTTTTATAATTTATACACAGCATGTAATGTACTAAAATGTTATTAATCTTAAAAGGAATATTATAGATGAAATGTTCTTATATCGAACATAGCTACATTATAATCTAATTTTATTGACGTCCCGTAAGGCATGGTGACGTCACGGCGACGTCGTTGTGAAGTCACACTGTGATTTTGTGACCGTCGATGTGACGTCACGTGACGTCGATATGACGTCATAGTGACTAGAATGCGAGGTCGTTATGGCCGTTTTAGAGGTCGTTTGTGACGTCACATTGTGACCACTCTGTGAAGTCACGGTGTGACAAATTTGTGAAAAGTGTGTCATTTGGGACTATTTTGGCATTAACTTTGTGACGAACCTGTGACGAAAGCGACAATGCTTTGAAGTCACACTGTGACCAATTTGTGAAATATGGGTCATTTGTGACGAACTTGTCATAAACACTGTGATTTCAAATGAAAATCAAATTTCAAATTAATTGCTTAAAAGACGTAAATAGTGAAAAAGATTCCATGCTGGGACTCGAACCCGGGCCATTAGTACAGCGCACTGACATTCTACCGACTAAATCACATGGAACGATACCCAGGCTGGAAAATTTCTCACTATTACATGATGGCGAGGCTACAAACTCAGCACAAGATGGAATATTTAGCGTGAGCCACCAACATGATGCAAACACGAAACTTAATTAAATCCAGCATCGATTGAAATTATATTAATACTTGGAAATTTTTCCAGAGAGAACCATTCGCCTTGCATACAATATTTCAAATGAAAATCAAATTTCAAATCAATTGCTTAAAAGGCAATTTTAATTTGAAATGTTGTATGCAAGGCGAATGTTTCTCCCTGGAAAAATTTCCAATTATTAATATAGTTTCGATGCTGGATTTCATTAAGTTTCGTGTTTACCGCATGTCGGTGGCTCACGATAAATATTCCATCTTGTGCTGCGTTGGTAGCCTTGCCAACCTGTAATAGTGAGAAATTTTACAGACTGGGCGTCGTTCCATGTGGTTTAGTCTTTAGAATGTCAGTGTGCTATACTGATGGCCCGGGTTCGAGTCCCGGCTTGGAATCTTTTTCACTATGTTGGCCTTTGCGCCTTTTAAGCAATTAATTTGATATTTGATTTTCATTTGAAATATTGTATATAAGGCGAAGGATTCTCTCTGGAAAAATTTCTAAGTATTAATACAGCGATGTATTTTGAAATAACCTTTTGCTGTAAATATAAAATCTTATCTTTTTACCGTACTTTTTAGCAAAATATCGCTATTTTGGAGTCCTATTCTTCTAAATCATTTTAAATTTTTCCACTTAAAAAACAACGCTTATCAACTGACATATTTTTTAATTCAGTTCTATGCTTGATATTAAGTTCTATGCTTGATATTGAGTTCAAGCTTGATATTTAGAATGTGTAAATTTTTTAATTTGTTGTGATTTGTCATTGCTTTATTAAATACGAACATGGAGACTCACGGATATTAATACAACTATTATTTATAGAGCGGCATGATAAGCGATATTTATTTAAATTTTTTATTCCCGTGTATATTGTATTTTGTGAATATGAGCTAAATAGATTTGGTATGTTTTATAGGAAAAGACTGATCTGGGAAATAGAAAAAAAACGAGTAAGAAAAATCATGCGTTAATCATAGATTATAAAATACTTTCCAACACTTTCTGAATGCTTTAACAAGACATCGTAATTTAGGGAAATGACGTAAATAAGATAACTAAGTAAACATTTTAGAAAATTCATAAAACATTTGAAAAATTGATTTCAGCAGTTACCGTCCATAGCCAAATATGTTTTCCAATTCTTTTGAACATCCCTGTATTTGATATGTAGGTTGATACACTGAGAAAAACGAAGTACTCAAAAATAAGTAAACCGACGTACTCATATCGAATTGAATATTTTTGGATAAAAAATGAACCCATGCTTTCTCTATTTTGAAACATCACATGTTATCAAACCCAAACAAACGAATAGTTTTGTACCCTGTAATGGTTCATTTCATTTATGGCGGCATAAATGATGTTTATTAATGTAAATATTAAATTATGCACAGCATTTTAAAAATAATTTAAAAGTGCTTGGAAATAATGCTCTTGTCATAAAAATATTCGATTTGAGTATCTTGTTAAGAATTTTGCTATTTTTCTTAATAAATAATCAGTTAAACATTTCTTGTTAAGAACTTTGAACGGGAAATAAATGTCAGTACATTTTTACTTTAAATTTTAGGTTTTTCTTTTTTTTTGGGGGGGGGGGGGGAGGGGGGCAGTACATAATGATTCATATTTGATCACAACCAATGAATAAAAAATGAGTACATGTGTTTCTCAACTTTGAGTACATTTGGATCGGAGCTATTTTGAGTATGTGACGCATTTAAAATTGAGTACTTTTTACTCAATTTTGACTTCCCATTTTTTTAAGTGTATATATACTATATAATGGGAAAATTTAGTTTAGCAAGAAAACGCCTAACAGGTTGAAATTCTTTTTCAGCAATTTATACTAATGTATGGAAACATACTTGAATACTTTTGTACAACCCTGTAGTTTACCTAGAATCTTTATTACACGCCACTATTTAGTTAAAATTTAATTCAAACTAAGACACTCTTAAAACTGCTGAAATCACATTTCCAAAAATATAATTTATAGACGGCCATGTATCCAATTCTTTACGTGATCCTGTATATCGTTTTATCTATATTCTACAAACATTTCTTGGTAAATTAAATGCAGTTCAGCAAGAAAAAGCATAACTCATTTAAAAACCACCTTTAAGCAATTTGCGCCCATACCCAGTAATCCTTACGAATACTTTTGTGTAGCCTTGTATAGGAATTATAGCATTTATATACACCATATACTATGCATAAATATAGTGAATCATAAAAGCGCATATCATAATTAAAAATACATTTCCAGCAATCATCGCTAATGAACAGTACTTCGGATACAATATAATATCTGAAATATTTTGTGTGTCCCTGTAAATGCTATATACGTATTATTCGTATTATACATGAAATAATTTATAGTATGTAAACCTCAGCGACATATATCAATTTCATTATATATGAAATAGATTAACATAATTAAAGTATGCCGCAAACAATTCCCTCCACCACTATATCATTATGTATTTGAATTCCTTTTTTAGCCCTGTAAATGAACAATAACTTTTCTTTGCATCGCATAGTCAACAGAATGCATACTTTAGTGCACTTCATAAATGCATATAAATTTTATTCTGTTTGAAAGCGTGCGTAAAATCATAAAAAATCATTTGAAACGATTTTTTTCCATAGGCTGTAATGTAACGGAAAACTTTTGGCTGTCCCTGTAAATGAACAAAGCATGCTACAAACTTCATTACAAATAGCTATGGTAAACGTCAATAACATCCAAAAATTTCAGGGCAATCCGAGTATATTTTCGAGAGTTAGAGGGCGGACAGACAGCTAGACGGACAGACGTAGAGACAAACCGAAGTCATAAGCACTTTTCAACTTGTGTCCTATATTATGTATCCTGTATTATATGAACTTTTAAAAAATATATACTAAAGCAGTTTAATCTATAACTTCCCATCAGGCATGAAAAACACTTTGTTTCAATACTTAAATATCATATTTTACGTTTTAGTGCCAATAATTACGCGTATCATAAACGTAGAAAATGAATTTACAATAGAAGAAAATTTAATAACCGATTCAGAATGTCTATAGTTAAATGTTTGATTAAAATCACAAACAGAAAAAATGCTTGCATACAATTTAAAAAAATAAATATACCAATTTGAAAAACACTAAAAATAATAATTAGGATTTATAATTGTACTATTAAACAACAGCAAACTCAATAGATAAATTAAATGCATTATTAGATTTAACAATATCTCAAAAATATTTCGATATGGTATAAGGAATTCCTATTATTTTATAATTTCGGAAAATGTTAAATCTGAAAACATTGGTTTGAAGATTTAGGATTTTGAAAGATAATTTAAAATATTATTAGCACTAAAAGAAAATTCTTTCAAATGTTTAACTACTGTAATATGTAAAGATACATTTTCCCAGTATAATGTTAATTTCTAATCTGAAACAGTTTCGTAATCTTATGATAATCGAACATCATATTTAACCCCAAAATAATAATAACTATAAGTGTTAGTAATAAAAAAATAGTAAGAAGCCGATAAAATAATTCCAAATCATTGTCGTTCCATACATTTTCAATCTCAAGTAAGAGTAAATTAATGTTTATATTAATTCCAGTATGAATGTAGGCATGCACAGTCTCTGCGCAGTTTTTTTTTTCAAGCGATGGCAGATTAAGATATTTTTCTTTGCAGTTATCGAATTTTATCGCTTCTAACAGTTAAAGATCAGTCTCTTACAAATATAACATAAAACTATTTAACTCATATGTACAAATCAGGAATAAAATATTTAAATTAAATAAAACTTACATATACGTTCTATTAATATCCGTGTATCCAAAAATGGTCATTTCCTTATCTTAAAGTGTTGTAGACGTGGTGAAGGTGATGTTCTAAAAACAGTGAACTATTTATTTCCCGCGTCTTCTCATGTTTATTTTTTTGTGGGCAGACGATTTTCAAGCAGATGGTCTGGTACAGATTATTTGTTTTTGCATGCAAGAGATATGAAACTTGAATACGTAGTAATTTTCTGAAAGTATTGTTAATTAAAATTTTGTATTTGAAGAAATGTCCAATGTATTTAACCTTTTCTTTTTATCCGTGCCAAATAATACAAGTTAAAATGTATTGTAAAGTTCATTTTTTCTAAATAATTATAATAATAATATTCATAATTAGAGTTTATTAGATATACCATTGTTTAAATTTTCAAAAGGTGTAAAAATAAATTTAATGGTAATAACGAGCCCCCCCCCCCCTCCTTTTTTTTTTCTTTTTTTTTAAAGTAAAGTTTGTTTTGCACAAATTTTGTATATTTCTTTTATTTTCGGAAAATGCTAATTTTATTTAAAAAGTCTGAAAGAAGTAGAATTTATGACTTGAATACAAATTATAAAAATATTCTAAAGCAAGAAATGCATAGATGACTAAACTCTGAAGACTCTTTCTACGTGCTCATTAAAAGGTGCAGATTTAACTGTAATAGATTTTTTTTATTTTGAAACCACAGAAGTGTTTCGAATAATCCTGGTCGGTAAAAAAAGAAATAAATAAATAAATTTCCTCCCAGCAAACTAAATATGTAAAGTGTATAAATTTAATATTCCTAATTCTAATTATATTATCCAAATGCTAGATAAAATTGAAATCATGAAAAAGTATACATTCACTATCTTAGATATCAAATTGATAAAATATAGCCTGAAAATTTAGTTTATTAATGATTGTATCGTGCACTTTATTTATTATGCCCCCCCCCCCCCCTGCTATCCACTAATATATTTTATTCCTTATGCCATGTAACTCGTGACTGTTTAAAATATTTCTCTTAATTTTCAAAGATTTTTGAAGTTCATATTTTTGTCACACTGTGACTTACAATATGGTGGTTTTTTTGTCACATATGTGACGTGACGTACGTTACATAGCAGTGACATAACAGTGACCTCACAATTTTTTTTTAATTGCCAGGAAAACATAATTTTACAGTAAATAACATGTTTTGAAGAATTTTCGTAATTTTTTAAAGTTTTCTAAGAAGTTCACATCTCAGTCACAATGTGACATCACTGAGGGGTGGCATTTTGGTCACAGATGTGACGTGACCACGGTGACTTACAGTGACGTCACAACGACGTCACCGTGACCATGCATGCTATGAGGGGTCTCTATAAAAGAAAGATAAACGGCAAGTATTCCATATTTTATCGAAAAATTTTTGTAGTTCACTTCATTGTAATGTCATTTTGGATTGCCGCGAAATTGACACATCTTAATAAGGTTTAGTGTAGAATGTTTCCTACTGGAAATGTAGTACTGACAGAGTTAGAGGGTTTTATTTGACAAATTTATTTACTGGGCACGTAAAACATTTCGTTACAATATGATCCATGGGAAAGATGTGCTTGTAGAGTATTTCAACAACGGAAGTTAAGCGCGGGCAGTAAGAATAGGAGACCACAGCGCCAGACAGACAGACGTTTAATATTTTTTTCATTTTTGTTAGAAAGTATTAGACAAATTACGTTTAAAATATTTTTTATTTGCAGTTGTGATCACATATACGTTATTAAACATTTGTGTATCTCAAATGTATCAGTCAAGCATGTTTAAAGTACAAAATTTGTGAACGTATGTTCGATAATTTTTTTGAACTTGTCACTGAGCATACATCATATTAATTGAGCTTCCCATTCATTACTAATATTTCCTTTGATAGCACAATTTACCAAAGGCTTGAGAATTTTGTTTATATTTTCATCTACCAAGTTTCCACGAAATTAGGAGAGCAGAGTCAATAAATGGCGGCCTAAGTGCTTGTGTAACGACTCATAAAGGAAGACATTCTTAGTTGCTGTGAAAGTAACAGTCTGAAACCATACATTAAATAAGTGTCTGTTATACATGTAATCTAATACATAACATACACAACTCCAAAAAAAGTAGGTCGAAACAAAATTGGTTATTTTATTAGGTTTATGTACATGAAAACCTACAACAGAAAAGCGAAAAAAACTTTTGTTTTATTCTATTTTACATATTCATTTGATTACTAAATTTTTCACAGGGTTCGCAAAAACCCGGGTTTTTTTCGAAAAAACCCAACCCACGTGGGCTTTTTCGGGTTTTTTCATGAAAAACCCAATTTTCCCCGTGGAAAATCGGGTTTTTTCAAAAGTATAATATATGCGATATTACATTATTGTATATTATGCTATTTATATATTATACATACTATACAGCAAAAAAAATATATTGTTCCTTTATATACAATATAATTGTAATGTTATATTACAAATTATAAATTGTATAAATTATAATGAATTTAAATTAAATGTCAGTGTTTGTCACAAAACTAACTTAAACTTAAAATAAGATATAAATTGCTAAATTGCTTTAAAATCAAATAATGAATAGAATATTAAAATTTAAAATATATAAATAGGAAGAAAAAAATGGGTAAACTAGTCGGATGTGCCAATCTCAAAACTTTCCTCTAACCCATACATGTTAATTCACTATCACAGTGCCAAAATTAAATAACAATACTATATCCATTAAGAGAATTGCAAAATATAGGTTCGTTGAATTGGATGCATTTAATAAGGAGATATAAGTATTACACTGTTTCAAACAAATTATTGAATTTCAGAACCTACCCTCTTAGATGACCGGAACCAAAATTTCCTGCCCAAAGAGTATAAAATCAACACTTGTTGTTTAATATACACCCGAGTCTAATAAGGATCTATTTACGTGAAAGTGTAACGGAATATTAAGTTTGATTAAATTGAGTGCATTGATTTTTGAGACATAGATTTTGTACAAATTGTGAAAAATTCAACATACCAACATCACTTCTTGTGCAATTTACACCAAAACCTAATCAGTAACAGCTTACATCAACATGTAACTGAATCTGAAGTTTGATGAAAATCCGTGCATTAGTTCTTGAGATAGAGCTATTGCGGAAATCGTACAAAATGCAGCACAACAGTTCCACTGTTGGGTGTTATACACCAAAAACTAATCAGCACCAGTTTATATCAAAGTCCAACTGAATCTAAATTTTTATTAAACTCCATACATTATTTCTTGAGATAAGAGTTATTGCAGAAATCATGAAGAATGCAGCATAGCACTCGCACCTGTTGGGTGATATACACCAAAAGTTAATAAGCAACAACTTAGCTCAACTTGTAACAATCTGAAGTCTGATGAAAATCGGTGCATTAGTTCTTAAGTTTATTGAAAAAAATTGAGAAAAATGCAGCGTAGCAGCGCCACCTGTTGAGCGATATACATCAAAAACAAATCAGCATCAGTTTATATCAAGGTCTACCTGAATCTAAAGTTTTATGAAATTCCGTGCATTAGTTCTTGAGATGGAGCACCCATAAAATTTATGTCACACACAGACAGACAGATTCACAGACAGACATTTTCTAAAAACCATCAAATCGTGTTCAGGACCTTTTTAAAATGTATAAATCCATCGTAAACCGGAAGTTGAAATTTTTCACGAATCTAATATTTTCTTCTTGTAAAGATAGAAGAAAGTAAAAATACATATCTTTTATTTTCATGAATATAATTGATATGAATTTCTTAGACATTCTTATGATATGCCTTTAACAATAATCATGTACTATATATGTTGCCTACTATGTTCTATATTAGTAAAGTATTTTAATTTGCTAAAATACATTTTTTTTTTAACTTCAGGTGTTTAATGTAATAGCTTATATATATATATATATTGAAAATTAACTGAAATGACTTAAATTCATTAAATTCATATGTAGTTTAAAATTTTAAATATTGCTGAAAATTGAAAAAACCCACATCATGGGTTTTTCAGTGGGCTTTTTGAAGTGGGACCAGTCTGAAAAAACCCGCTGGGTTTTTTCAGACTGGGACCAGCTTCGCGAACCCTGATTTTTCAGCGTATCTATTTATTATATATGAACTACACAGGGTGAGATTTGTTTAAGTTTGCATTCAGTAAGGGTATTTTAACTTAGAATTATATTAATTTAAATAATGCTACAAATGCATTGAAACTTACAGCTTAGTAAACGGATATATCAGTTCACGGCTCTGAGAAGGTTTAAGTGAGAAAGAAAGATTAGCATAAAATTTATCAAAGTAAGTTCAAGAATTTTAGTTAACTCTTTTTATTATATTGTACGTATTCATTTGATTACTGTATTTTCAGCATAACTGTTTATTGTATCTATACCACTGAGCGTGAAATTTGTTTACGTTTGCGTTCAGCAAGGGTATTTTAACTGTAGAATTTATATCTGTAGAATTATATTAATTTAAATAATGTTCCTATTGAATTCAAACATACAGCTTAGAGAACGATATATCACTTCACGGCGCTGAGAAGGCTAAAGTGACAAAGATCAGTACAAAATTTATCAAAGTAAGTTCAAGAATTTTCGTTAACTTGTCACTAAGCGTACATCAAATTAATTAAGTTTCCTATTCATAATTACATGTCCTATGACAACATAAATTTCCAAACGCTTGCGGATTTTGTTTATATTTTCATCTACAAAGTTTCCATGAAATTGAGGGAGCAGAGTCAATGAATGACTGCACTAGTGTTTGTGTAACAACTCGTAAAGGAAAACTCTCTCAGTTGCTGTGAAAGTAACACTTTGAAATATTATATTAAATATTTGTAAAAGTTCACAGTTTTGGAGTTTCTCTTAATACATTCTTACATTTTTCAATCTTTATTTAAGACTGTAGTAGTAGGTTTCGGAAAAATGAAATCCAGTATTTTGCGAGAAATCTATACATTAAAAATTTATTTACAAAGGTGAACGCCGCTTTAAATATATCAAAAAGACAAAACTGTACTTATAAAAAAAATTCTGTCAAAATTTATTACAATGTTTAAAATGCTTCTGGCTCATAAAGCATCTACATGTGTATATCGTTTAAATATAGAATTGTAATACATTATATACGGTGTCACTAAAGATCAAAATGTTTTAATTCAAACGGAAATTTTGATTTCCGCAATTAACAAGTGCACCTAAAGAAAATATTTATTTCTTACCATATCAAACTAATTAAATTTTCTGTGTCAGTTGTTAATACATATTTAAAATGCTTCTGTCTCATAAAGCATCTACATTTGTATATCGTTTAAATATAGAATTGTAATGCATTATATACGGTGTCACTAAAGATCAAAATGTTTTAATTCAAACGGAAATTTTGATTTCCGCAATTAACAAGTGCACCTAAAGAAAATATTTATTTCTTACCATTTCAAACTAATTAAATTTTCTGTGTCAGTTGTTAATACATATTTAAAATGCTTCTGGTTCATAAAGCATCTACATGTGTATGTCGTTTAAATATAGAATTGTAATACATTTTATACGGTGGCACTAAAGATCAAAATGTTTTTAATCAAACGGAAATTTTGATTTCCGCAATTAACAAGTGCACCAAAAGAAAATATTTATTTCTTACCATATCAAACTAATTAAATTTTCTGTGTCGGTTGTTAATACATATTTGCGAACGCTTGAGAATTTTGTTTATATTTTCATGTACCAAGTTTCCATGAACTTGAGAGAGCAGTGTAAATAAATGACGGCCTAAGTGTTTGTGTAACTACTCGTAAAGAGAGACATTCTTAGTTGCTGTGAAAGTAACAATCTGAAAACTTATATTAAATATTTGTATGTTATATATGTAATCTAATGCATAACACACACAGTTCCAAAAAAATGAAATTTTAACAAAATTGGTTATTCTATTAGGTTTATTTACATGAAAACCAACAACAGAAAATCGTAAAAATCTTTTTGTTTTTTTCTATAGTACATACTCATTTGATTACTATATTTTTCAGCATATCTATTTATTATATATATAGTACACAGTGTGAAATTTGTTTACGTTTACGTTCAGTAAGGGTATTTTAACTGTAGAATTATGTTAATTTAAATAATGCTTCTACTGCATTGAAATCCTACAGCTTAGTGAACGGATATATCAATTTTTTTGGCTCAGAGAAGGTTAAAGTGACAAAGATTAGTACAAAATTTATCAAAGTAAGTTTTTGTTAACTTGTCACTTAGCATTACATGAAATTAATTAAATTTCCTATTCATTATTACATGTCCTTTGACAACACAAATTTCCAAAAGCTTCGGGATTTTCTTTATGTTTTCATCTACCAAGTTTCCATGAACTTGAGAGAGCAGAGTCAATAAATGACTGCATTAGTATTTGTGTAACGACTCGTAAAGGGAGACTTTCTTAGTTTCTGTGAAAGTAACACCCTGAAACCTTATATTAAATATTCGTAAAAGTATCCACCTTTGGAGTTTCTCTTTATACATTCTTGCATTTTTCAATCTTTATTTAAGACTGTAGTAGTAGGTTTCGGATTAATGAAATCCAGTATTTTGCGGCAAATCTATACATTAAAAATTAATTTACAAAGATGAACGCCGTTTTAAATGTATAAAAATAATTAAAATCAAAAAGACAAAACTTTACTTACAAAAAACATTTCTGTCAAAGTTTATTAGAATTATTAAAAAGCCTCTGGCTCATAAAGCATCTGCATGTGTATATAGTTTAAATATGCACTGTAAAAAAAAGGACTAAAAAACGGAGATTCTACTGGCAATCGCGACGCCAGTACTATTTTCGTATTTTAACGGAAAATTTCCCCCATAAATTCTAGAAAAACGGAAAATTTTCTGTAATTTATGGGAAAAAATTTCCGTAAAAGTACGGATTTCTGGAATTTATGGGAGAAATTTCTGTTAAAATACGGAAATAGTACTGGCAACGGGATTGCCAGTAGAATCTTTGTTTTTTATTCCGTTTTTTTACGGTGTAGAATTGTAATACATTATACGGTGTCACTAAAGATCAAAATGTTTTAACTCAAAAGGAAATTTTTGATTTCCGCAATTAACAAGTACACTTAAGAAGTACAAGTAAGAAAATATTTACCTTTTTTTCGTACCCTATCAAACTAATTAAAATTTCTGTGTCAGGCATTAATACATATTTGCGAACGCTTCAGGATTTTGTTTATATTTTCATCTACTAAGTTTCCATGAACTTGATATAGAGTCAATGAATGACGGCCTAAGTGTTTTTGTAACGACTCGTAAAGGGAGACATTTTGCTGTGAAAATATCGCTCTGAAACGTTGTAATAAATATTTGTAAAAGTACACAGTTTTAGAGTTACTCTTTATACATTCTTTGCAATGTTAATGTTTGACTTTAGTTGTAAGATTTCGATTAATGAAATCCTGGATTTTGCGACAATTCTGTAATTTAAGAATTTATTTACAAATATGAATTTCTCTTTAAATGTATAAAAATTATTAAAGTCAAAAAGAGAAAACTTTACTGATTAATATTTTCTGCCAAAGTTTATTACAACGATTATAAAGCATTCTTACATTTTGCAATGTTAATCTAAGATTGTAGTAGTAGGTTTCGGATTAATGAAATGCTGGATTTTTTGACAACTCTATAAATTAAGAATTTATTTACAAAGATAAACGCAGCTTTAAATATATGAAAATATTTAAAATAAAAAATACAAAGCGTCATTACTAATCAAATTCTTTCAAAGTTCATTACAATAATTGTAAAGCTTCTGACTCAAGAAGCATCTGCAGGTGTATATCGTTTAAATATAGAATTGTAATACATTATACTCGATGTCACTAAAAATCGAAATGTTTTAATTCAAAATGAAAATTTTGATTTCAGCAATTAACACGAGCATCTAAAGATAACATTTATTTTTTTTTTATTACCTTATCAAACTTACTAAATTTCCTACACTGTAAAAAAAATTGTGTAAGGTTACTAAGAATTTTGTAGGAAACTGGGATGCCTAGAACTTTTTATGTAACCACAACAAAAGATAATCATGTAAAATTACAAAACTTTCTTCGGTAACCGTTACTAAATA